>OV656866.1:39725551-41029075 GCA_927399465.1 Sarcophaga caerulescens
CAGGGCATTTTCTTCTTTCTTTTGTTTTGCAAAATTTTGTCCATGACTCTTTTTTGTTTCATTTTGTTCGTGAAATGTTTCTTTAATAATAAGTTTCTGCTCATTAATTACAAAGAATTTTCGTTAACTTATCATTTTATTTAGTTTTTTGGTAATTTTTCAGTAAAATTTTGCATGCATTTATGGAAATAACTGGAGAAAGGCTTCCACCAAAATTCTTATGCAGATGGTCATACCATAGAAGTGTTGCTAATAAATAATTTTAAAGAAGTGATTTCTTGTATGTAATTTCTTGTCTCGAAAAATTATTATTTAAACAACGATATGCATTTTGTCTCTTCAAATTACATGTTGACATGGGATATAATAAAATTATGTGCCCAAGGGTGTGTCAAAGATAATATTTTACATTGTATATATATATTGACGATATGTCAATAAAGAATGGTAAGCTCTGTTAGCTAACTCTTTATTTATTATAAGTATTCCCTTCCCATTTAGTTCAAACAGAACGGTGTGGCTGAAAAAGTTGCTGTAGTCTTGTAGGTTGTGTGTTCGCTTTTTAGACGTGAGGCCCCGCTTCAAATCCTATGTCAGACATCTCCAACAAAACCAAATATGAAAAAATATTTTTTCGGCGATTTCCTCTCAGCAGATTTCCGGTAAAAACTCTGAGAGTAAATAAAAATTGTCATGAAAAATTTCTCAAAAAATCTGTTGTTCGGACTCGACTTTAAACTGTAGGTCCCGCCACTTATGTATAAAATTAACACACACAACATAAGTGGTATACAAGGCTAGGTTGTAATCCTGTCGAAAGGGTTGTAATGACCAAGTATGTATGCTATGTATATATGGAACGGTGTGGCTTGTGAAGGTGCTACATAGGCAACAGCAGTTTCACCAGGGTTTTTGAATCGATTACGGATTTAGAAAAAGAATACTGCAGTTGAGATATGCAGTTGAATGTCCTTTTGTGATGTTCAGTCACGCACAGTGTATAACTTTAATATTTATTCTCTAAAATTGAAGAAAAAAAATTTTAAAGCTCTTGTTCTAGCAATTCGTATTAATCCTTTCATATAACTTTTCTCTGACAACCAAAAAAAATATTGGAAACCTCAAGTCATATTCCAATTCACTTTAATTTTACGTTAAAAGGAAAAGCAATTTTGGTTTACATTTCTAACCCTATTTTAGAATGCATTTTTAATTGAAAACCTAGAATTACTGTGTATATTGACGACAATTCCAATGAGTAAATTAAATTAATTTTTAAAGTGGTTTTGTTTCAATTGTCATTCAAATACTTTGTGTTTTAAAATTCTTCTTCAGACTTTGGTTTCTTAGTTGTTGTAATTGTAGTATTTAAGCTTGTGATAAAGTGGTTATTTTGTAAATTTTTTTTATATTTTTTGTTCTCAATTCACATTATAATTTCTTTTGTAATTTTTCTTTTTCATTGTAAAACCTAAAATTTTAATTAAATTCAATGAATTTTATTTCTTTTTGTGTCTACATTAAGTCCTTTACCTTTAAATGCATTCACTAATAAGAGGGAAAACCTAGTTGAGCTACGGAAACGGGTATTTCGAAATTAAAATTTATTCTTTTCTTTTCTTTATTTATTTATTTTTTTTTTTTGGTTTTAAAATGACATCTTCCCATTGCCTGTATCTTTTTAGACAAAAGACCAACTGGCTGTGTTTTAACATTGTCAGTGAACTGCCAAAACAGGATTTTAAAATTCAATTCAATTGCAATTGCAATTCAATTGCATTTCGCAACAAAAAAAAATATTATATGTTTAAATTTAAACTTTTAAATGGCCCACCATTTATAATGCTATAGTATATATGATATAATAAAAGGGTCTTTAGTTAGTTAGAGTTACTGAGAAAAGTTTAAAAGTTTTTTACTACCCTGCTCGTATTAACTTGTCGCAATAGAATCCCTTATATTCCCATACAATTAATCATGTGGCATTCTCCCCTATATGGAGCATTCTCCCCTATGTGCAACTTGTTGTTGCAACAAACTTTTTAATAATACTATACCTCAAGTACTGACACTTTAATGAAGTGTGAGGCGGGGTGTACTTAAATGTGGCAATAAATTATGAAGATACTCAGAGATACTTGCTCGACTGATTTCATTTGAATTTCTTTTTTCTCGAAAGAATTTGCGCTTGCTTGTAAAGACAACACTTATGTCCATGTATCGTCAATGTTCTCGATGAGCAGACGTCGGCACAAATGTCCCACAGGGGAAGATTGTCTTCGGCTTTTTACACACATAGGGCACGCACATCAACAATGTTCGTTAAAAAGAGCGTAAAAATCAGTGTTGCCACCAACAGCTTTATGATTTACACACAACTGGCATCGAAATTACACATATGAAAAAAAAATTACACACAAAATTCTATTTTTACTAATATTGCATACATATATTATGTAAACTTTAAAATTATATTTTCATACACATACATAGATACATAATTGGTCATTACAACCCTTCAGTCAAGATTACGACCTAGCTTCTCACACCACTAATGTTGTGTGCGTTAATTTTATATATGAGTGGCGGGGCTTACAGTTTTAAACTTGACTTCGAACGACAGATTTTTGAGAAGCTTTTCATGGCAATTTTATTTACTCTCAGAGTTTTTGGCAGGAATCTGCTGAGAGGAAGTCGCCGAAGAAATATTTTCATATTTTCGTTTTGATGTCTAACCTGGGGTTTGAACTCGGGCCTTACTTTTAATAAGCCAACACACTACCTACTAGACTACGGCGAATAAACATTAGCCTTACATGTATTTAAATTGGAAAGAGAAGGATGTAGGTGTATATTTTTGCAACCTGGTGTTGGAAATTGCAATAAATTTACAGAACAAATAAGTGTTAACAAATTGACTGTTAAAAATTAGCGATTAAAGAAAAAGGTAGAACAAAAAGTAAAATTACACACAAATTACACACGAAGCTAATTACACACATGCTACACACACAATCAAAAATTACACACAATATGTGTAATTACACACAAGGTGGCAACACTGGTAAAAATGCATTCAGTTGCTTGTCAGCTTTCAGTGAAACAGGTTCTCGTCGCTTGTTTTTGAAATTTTTTTGTGTATCAATTATACACCCAAAGAAAATTTTAATTAAAATGTGAAGAAAAACTGGGAAATAGAATTTTTTTGCTTTAAATATATTGAATTTCAGGTACTTGCAATATGTAATGATGACTCTTGCTACAAATCCATAAAAACTTGTGCGAAAAATACCAATGGCATCAAAAACCACAATATTTGTTCGAACACTGCTTGAAGCAATAATTACTAACAATTTTCCTCTGGGTTATGCACATGCTTCTCACAAATACACTCACATTTTAATCATGTTCTCTTTGTGCCGACGTCTGTCGATGAGAGTGGTTGGAAAATTAGGCTTAATATACACTTTTATCTCTCTCTCCTTCCATCTTTCTTTCCTGGCTCTTTTATCTTCTTCTTTTCAACCGTTAGCTACAATGCACTGTATTAGTATGGGCCGTTTACTACCATACAAACATACATACATAATTGGTCATTAGAAACCTTCAGGCAGGATTACGATCCAGCTCTCACACCTCTTATGTTGTATGTGTTAATTTTATCCAAGAGTAGAGGGATCTATAGTTTAAAGTCGACTCCGAACGACCAATTTTTGATGGAAATTTTATTTACAGTCAGAGTTTTTGCCAGAAATCTGCTGAGAGAAAGTCCCTGAAGAAATACTTTTTTCATTTCGTTGGAGATGTTTGACAACACAATACCTACTAGACTACTTCCATATTTGAAAAAAATGCATACAAACCGAGTAATCAGCCTAGTCTTTTTTGAGGGAAGTTGGAACAAGAAGTATTGTTTAAATATTTGGAAATTAATTTGGTCGAGTTTCTGCAAATAGTTAGTTTGGGAGATGGCTACGCACAAACGTACTCGACCTTTGTAGTCCAAGAAAGGCTACTTTGTAGTACTTTGTATTACTTTATCAACAAGAAGGCAACACTCCAGAGAACATATGGGGAGTTACACCCGAAGAGATAATTAGAAATCTGCTAGAAAGCTCATCACACAAAATTCTTTTAAGTGATAAATTTTTTAATATTTTGTAGTCACCAGAACAACCCCTTTTCAAAACAAAAAACGATTTCAATAAAAATTCTGGTGTTGGTGGTAGTTAATGACTTTTGGTGGCACTACGTCAATACATGGAAAAAATTGTTCGAATAAAAAGCTTAACAACAGCACTAAAAACGTGATTATTTGTTTCTTTTAACCGCCATGTGAATGTGATTAAGCGATAAGTGCTTATAATAAGATAATTACCGTTATAAAGCGCGAAAATATTTAACAACACAATAATTTTGTTCTGTAGAATCATTAGCCCCATCGTTATTGCTATTAACATCCATCCCATCTTATCAACATTATTATATCATGTGAAGCTCTTTATACGAAATAATCCATTTATAATGGACTGTGATAAACACTCTCACTATTTATGAGGTGATTTTCGATTACATTCATTGTTTCCGTATTAAATTTTATCGATTTATTTTTGGTGAACATAAAAAAGGATTATTGATAGAAATTTGAATTTGGAATTTAATTAATGGAAATATAAACAGAGAATGGGTTGTTCACAGGATTAAATACTTATCATCATATACACACGTATTCATATTTAAATATCTAGGCTTATAACATAATTATTTTTTTTTTTCAAATTATTACGTTTTTAATTTTAAATTTCAATGTGGTTTACATTTTATAATAAAAAAAAATTTTTTTTACGTATTTAAATAAATACTTAATTTATTTCAAATTAACAACTATTTTTGATTGATAAAATTACGCAACCTTTTAGCGCAACCCTTTAATCAAATTTCTAGTACCATACAACAGTGTTTAAAAGTCATGTCATAAAACACCTCAATCCAAATTAAAAAAAAATGATTTTTTTCAAATAACCCCAGTAACTCGGTAAAGCATATACCGCGCTGTAAAGTATAATACCGCAATATACTTGGCTGACTTTTCCATCAATACTCTAAGCGTCACAATCTTCTTACTAAATGTTCCATTCAGTCACGAATACAGCTTAAGTTCTTATATCACTCTTGTTGTGTGTGCATGGATAAAATTCATGACTGGCGTGACCTACAGTAAGAATCTGTCGCCGTGAAAGTCGAATTTAGAAAACTTTTTCATGGCAATCATTTACTCTCCTAGTTTATCCCAGAAACTGTTGAAAGAAAATCCCCGGAAAAGTACTTCTTAGTATTGATATTTTTCAAGTTGCCATTAAGCTTACCTAGTAGGCAACCACATAATAATCGTAATTATAAATTATAAACTTACATAGAATGGACAGAATGTCATTAATTTAATATGTTTGGTCAAATCACCATGGGCGACCATAGACAACGACGTGTGTTCGCTGAAGGGGCTCTGAAGCAGTTGTCAATGAACCGTAATTTTCATCGAAAAATCATTCTCAGCGATTGCTGAATTTGGGGCGATATCAATCCACATGGGATCCAAAACGGTTCAATGCATTACGAAAAGTCTCTAATGGTGTGGATTTTTAGCTGATGGCGTCATTGACACATTTTTCAAATTTGAGTATAATAGGTCGATGATAATCTTATTGAATACCAATAACCATAGGGCGGCGGTACTTGTCACACAGGCCATTTTACATGAGTGATTTGTGGTCATTGTCATCCCAAATTGAGGTGATGCGAATGGACGTTTTTCTTATGAGGTTGTCTTAAGTTTAAGATGATTGTGAAAAAGCTACATATCACAGGGGACCTTAAAGCCAACATAATCCATGCCATCGGCCAAGATCAGCTTGGATTATACGCCAGAATTCTGGAGATTTGGTAATTTAAAATGCACTCCATCTAGAAAAGCCGTGGCGGCCATTTGAACGATGTGAGGTGATGCGATCGGGTATTTTTCTTATGAGGTTGCCTCGAGTTTAAGGTGATTGTGAAAAAGCTACATATCGCAGGGGACCTCAAGCCAACATAATCCATCTTATATTCCACACATAATGTCATCATTGGTCTTTCTAAAAAAAAAAGATGATATCTTATAAACACTTTGTTTTATTCAAATTTATATTAAAGTATTCAAATAAATATGATATTAAAAAGTAGTTAATCGTTTGAATTTTGATTACTTTTTTCCATAATTGTTAACAAATTTTGTTTCAACCAAATTTCAATTTTTTTGATAATAAACACTATTTGCTTTTGGCTAATTAACGTCATTCGCTATGTCGTTTTTTTTTTATCAAAACTTTGTTTATTTAATTTATGAGTTTGCGATTTATATTCGAAATTAAAAATAAAAAAAACGAAAATAATAAAAGAAATGAATATGTTTCCGAGAGTATTTAGTTTAACCATTCGCACACAGTCAGCACTAGCCTACAAGTAGCAAATATTTTAAATTTTCAATTGTTTTATACGCTGCAGCTGTTGCTATATTTTAAAATGTATCTATTTGGCGCATACAATTTCTTTAGTTAATAATAAAAAAAAAATCCATTCAGATGTATAAAACTAACTTTTTTTTTGTATCAAATGGAATGAATGAGATTTGTTGGTCTACTGCGCCGGTATAAGAGATTTTTTATTTTCATTATTTCTCTGCTTTCTCTTTTTTATATTTGCAATAGCCTTGGAACACGTTGTGTTATGTTTGAGACCAGTTAAGGCTATATGAGTATAAGTATACACACCTTTTTCGGGGCTACAATGAATTTAAGTAATTTTTTTGTTTACATTTTTAAATTCCTTTTTAACAACTGCCAGCTTCTAGTTGCAACAGTTAGAAAAAGTTTAACACTTACAATATAGGGAAAATTCCAGTAAAATGGCAATAAAACGTCCTCCTTCGAAATGGGATTGCCATTGTAACTGTTAAAAGTTACTACATATATTCACTTCTATTTAATTTTATTGAATTGTGCATTATATTTTGTTCACCCTTCACTCGAGGTAGTTCTTCGTTGTATTTTTATAATCTGATAATCTAGCGGGTAGTGTGCTTGACTATTAGCGTGAGAGTCGTGGTTTCGATTCCCACCAGTATATATAATTATATATACGTATATAATAATATAATAATTTACTTCCTCTCCTTTTTCCTATCCCCTCTGTTATCCTTCCATTTTATGGACGTTGTACAATGGGTCAATTCGACCTCCGGGTACTGTACTTGTCCATTGATAAGTACACGTCATCTATCCTATCCTAGCCTAATCTAATATAATAATTTGTTATTGCATTGCAATTATATAAATAAATAAGAGAAAATTAAGAATTGTCTATCCATATCGGCGAATATCGATCATTCTTCCAATAACCAAAATGTCATAAAAACATTTACATGTAATGATATATATGACCCTCTGTACATACATACTTTTTAAAAGAAATCGTTTTCGATGTGAAAATAAGTTAACAATTTCATGGAAATATTTCAAATTATGAATTATTTGCTGGACATATATTATGGGGGTTTTGGATTTAATTCTTACTACTACCACTAGTTTCTTACACTTCACATAGCATAAACTTTAAGTCACATTGCTTGCAATAAATGAAAGAATCAGATGAACTTTACTTAGTTAAGTCTTGCTCTGCATACAAACATACATAATTGGTCATTACAACCCTTCAGTCAGAATTACGAAGCGTTGTTATGCTGTGTGTGTTAATTTTATACATGAGTGGCGGGACCTACAGTTTAAAGTCAACTCCGAACGACAGATCTTTAAGAAACTTTTCATGCAATTTTTTTTAATCTCATAGTTCTTGCCAGAAATCTGCTGAGAGAAAGTCGGCGAAGAATTATTTTTTCATATTTTTGTTTTGATGTCTTTCCTGGGATTTGAACCGTGGCCCTACGTCTAATAAGCCAATACACTAGCTACTAGACTACGGCGACTTCAACTACTATATCAACTAAATTAAATGAAAGTAAATCTTTTTTTCATTCTTATGTTGTTTGTTCTTTTATTGTGGTGTAAAACTAAGGCACAAACTTTTTAAAAATTAAATCTTTAATAATGTCTGGTGATATGTAGAAAGAGGTAATTCAATGAGTCAGTTTTTTTTAGCTTAAAACCATTTTTCAATTCAATCTAGCGTGTGTATGACTCCTCTTACATCTTTAAATGATTTTTTTTTTTTTTCATTCTTTCCGAATCTTGAAATGCCAATTGTAAACAACTAGTAAAGAAACGAATGTAACGAATAAATAAAATGTTTAACAAAAGAGAGTCTCTTAAAATGCGCATGATCATACGTCGTTGAAGAAAACTATGTTCTAAAAACTACACTGTGAAAAATAGACTCGAAAATCATGTGATAACCTTGGTTATCACACGATAGCCTTTCTATATTATTGGATACTATTTTCTAATGTATCTGTATTGAAACCTGTAATAGAAGAGATTTCTTTGATTTGCACTCCTTTCAATTGTCAGACTAGATATTATTTACTTTTGCGAAGCGAATCCATGTATTTTAAAAGCTTCGTATACGTCCCTATCAAAAACTTGAACATCGAGAATCAGGGTTTATCGTGTATGCACTTTATTGATAGTTTTCTATTTTCATTCACAAATTATTTGAATAGAGTATTCTTCCAAAGTTTAAAGAGCTGGACAACTCAGCACTCATATTGTAAATATTTTACTTTTTATCAACTGATCTTTGAGCTCCAACGTACCTTTCTACATTAGCTAGCCGTTGTAGGCAATCTAACCTTGTCCAAACAGTAGGAAGAAAAATAAATTGTAACATTTAGGAAATTTTGATTAAAATACGTTTGAAATTGAGACCAAAAACCTAAAAAAATAAAATTTAAAAAAAAAAAAAAATATTTTCCGTTGTATATGTTTTCCATGTACCTTCTCTTAAATACTTACAATAGAATGCTGCCTGTATTGAGAAAAAAATGGAATGAAATGCAATAGACAATGGTTTCAAGCACATATTCAGAAACCGAAAAACAAAAACAAAATTTAAACAATCAAAAAGTTCTTCTACCATACAATACTGAGTTGATATTGCCTGTGGTCGAGAATAAAAAGAACTCTCATATACACAAACAAAACAAAACAATCAAATTTTTCCTGCCATTTATACTTATACTTTTCATGTGAACACATGAAATCAATTGGTGGAGGTATGATGCTTCTTTACTTTTATCCTATATTTTCGATTATTCACCAGTACTAGTATATTTCGATGGGAGAAAAAATAGGTAGAAGGAAATATTAAAAAAATAAAAACAACATTTCAGCGCAACCCAATACTTTTGTTTTATCCCCAGCTATAGAAAAAATCGATGCCAGTTAGGGGGATTGAAGGAAAATAGTTATCACATTAAAAATATAACACTACAGTTTTAAAATACATACATACATAATTGGTCATTACAACCCTTCAGTCAGAATTACGACCTAGCTTCTCACACCACTTATGTTGTGTGCGTTAATTTTATACATGAGTGGCGGGGACCTATAGCTTAAAATCGACTCCGAATGACAGATTTTTGAGAAGCTCTTCATGGCAATTTTATTTACTCTCAGAGTTTTTGCCAGAAATCTGCGGAGAGAAATCTGATGAGTCGCCGTAGAAATATTTTCTTCATAATTTCGTTTTGATGTCTGACCTGGGGTTTGAGCTGTGGTCTAACGTCTAATAAGCCGACACACTACTACTAGACTACGGCGACTGCAAAATCCACAGCGGAAAACAATCAAACATATAGAATTCAGAGGTTTATCATATTCATTAATATGTGTTGAATCGTATTCCAAAAGTTCTTATTTCAAAATTTAATTTTGTAAATATAAAATATCAGTACAATAGGGTAGATTTATTAAAATTACATACAAACATAATTGGTCATTACAATCCTTTGGCTAGAATTACAACCTACTTTCTCACACCACTTATGTTGTGTGTATTAATTTTAACATTAGTGTTGGAATCTACAGTTTAAAGTCGATTCCCCACGACTTTTAGAAACTTTTCATTACAATTCTCATTTACTCTCGGATTTTGTGTATTTCGTTTTGTTAGAGGTGCCTGATCTGTGGTTTCAACTGTGGCCTCATGTCTAATAAGCCAACATACCACCTACTGGACTACGGTGATTTTATTTGACAAATTAGTTGTAGTTTATTGTCAAATCAATATCACTATGTTTTGCCAAATCACTATGGACGCATATGGCATTCAACAGCGCGTGCAAATAATAAAATTGTTTTATCAAAATGGTTGTTCTATTCTGGCAAGCTACCGAGTGCTTATTAGCGAAAACTCATATTCAGCGATGAGGCCCTTTTCGGTATGACTGGAAACGAATACAAACAATATTGTCAAATTTGAAACGGCGCCAATTCACATAAGCTCTAAAAAGATAGACTGCTGGGGGTGCATTTGGGTTTGGCGGCTTCATTGGTCCGTATTTATTTAAGAACAACGTTGCCCGCATCATCACTGTCAATGGCAAGCGTTATAGGTTAATACTCGTAATTACCCACTTTTCGTCTGAATTGGATGACCTGGACATCGTCAACTCCTATGGAAGTGATGTGTTTGACCCACAGGTGTATGCGAATAAGCTACACACCACAGTGATCCTCAAAACTAACATAGCTCATGAGATCAGTCACACTGGACGTGGAAAAATTGAAATATCTTTCACTCAAGTAGAAATATTTTTATTTTTACAGTGGAATTTTCGTACTTATTCTGTAGGAAGATTATTCTCATATTTATTATTACAGTTCATACATTATGACCTGATCTACTCTGAAGTCATTAAGTTCTTTGTAATACCCCTGCCAGAACTACTACCACGATGCAAATTAAATTTCTATGGATTGAAAGCCATGTAAACTATGTATGTATGATGAATCGTACCAGTCCCAGAATGGTTAGAAATTCAACAACATGGCAAGTTTGTCGCACGTAAGGCAATATGTTATTAGGACGTACACAAGGGTTTAATGAACTCCCGCTGTATCATGTACTTGGTACGATGTCTTTACACTTCCTTAAACCAATCAACAAACTAAATTAGACAATACCTAACGATTAATTTTTCTTGTAGTTTTAGACAACATTCCAACATGGAATTGAGGTACATGAAGTTAAAAATTTTCTGAGAATGAAATAAATACGACACTGACGTATGTGTCTGCAATTTACGGTGAAAGTTGCATTACTTCTGTCTGTCTTGAGGAAGCAATAAACCGTTCATATTAATTTTCTTCACATGCTAATATTTGCAATAATACACTTTCTAATCAAATGGTATTAAATCTTTAAGTGATGCAGTGATAATAGCCTTTAATTCAAATAAGCAATATCTACCAATATTATTAACTTAACATGCAAAAAAAAATATAAAAATAAGGGTTTACTATTGCCATTCTACATTAACATTCTCCAGTTTATTCTATTGTTTAAGACTTCACACAAAATTTTCACATAAATCAATAAGTATTTTGGCTCTTAAGACATTTAACGAGGTTATGATACATATATTAAGCTACATCTTTTATGAATGTTTTCTCTGGAATACCTAAGAAAATATTCTTAAGAAAGTGGCAAAACTACAACAAAGACTTCTTAGAGCATTATAATGAAGTGCAAAATACAGAAAAGGAGCTGTGCAAGTATTGTTACCAACTTAACTTTAATACTTCTTTGCTACATAATGCCAAGCATACATGTATTGTACGTACTTGCCTACTAATAACTTTGTGCATGTCTATCCAAGGTGATGAGAACTAATTTTCACAAAATGTTTGCAACAATTTGACAATTTCTTTGGAAAGTTCAAAATATGTCATCAACTATAAACTGTAACACTTTTTAAACTTGTTCTCTTCAAACCGTATAGAAATAAAGAATATCAAATAACAAATAATTCGAAATTTATAATCAAAAGGAAAGAAAATTGACGAATAACTACAGGCGGCAAAAGAATTTTCATGAACAAAAATATGTATGTTATATTTAAAAAATTATGTTATATTATGTTTGCCTAAATAGGTTTTCCAGACCTAGTTTTTCTAAGTATAGGGTGGACCATCTAAGAATTTAAATTTGAACCATTGGTTATTTCAAATCAGACAATACTTATGTCATTCAATTCTGGCACAAAATTGTGTATATTATCTCCACTGAACGTAATTAATCGATTTAAGCTTGAGGAACGTTGGGATTTATTGGGTCAACGAGAAACTGTACGATGATGTTAATTTTGTTAAAAAAAAGATCCTTTTTCCGGATCAAGCTGATCTTCATCTTAGTGGGTGCGTTAATTAGTAAAATTGTCGTATTTGAGGATCAGAAAACCCACACGTGATCCCACAGAAGCCAATGCATCCATTACGAGTGAATGCGGCTTGTGGAGGGGAGGCATCATTGGCCCATATTTCTTTGAAAATGAGGACGGCGCAACAAATATGGAGACAATTATCGCGCCATGATAACCGATTTTTTTGTACCTGATTTTCATGGTATTGATGTGTACGATCTTTGGTTTCAACAGCATAATGCATCTTGCCACACATCTCATGCCACAATCGATTTATTGCGCCAAACGTTTTATGGCCTTTTAATTAGCCGAAATGGTGATGCCAATTGGTCGCCAAGAAGCTGCGATTTGATACCGTTGTAATATTTTCAGTGGGGCGCCGTTGAAGGCCAACATTCGTGATGCCATTGCCGAACTACGACCCTATATACTCGAAAAACTGCACGAAAATTGATCCGATCGAATGAGGTATTGTGAAGCCAGCCGCTGCAGCCATATGAATGAAATTCCATTTCCATCTAATCGGAACAATTGTACTTCACAGCCAAAAAAATAAATTTGAAAAAATTTCAAAGCGTTTTTGTTTTATTG
This sequence comes from Sarcophaga caerulescens, assembly GCA_927399465.1. Taxonomy (NCBI): domain Eukaryota; kingdom Metazoa; phylum Arthropoda; class Insecta; order Diptera; family Sarcophagidae; genus Sarcophaga; species Sarcophaga caerulescens. Next base: position 39,738,558 of record OV656866.1, read on the forward strand.
GACTTTTAAATTTAAACTTTCTAAATGGCCCACCCTATATGTTAGTAATGAATTCAAACCGAAAGAAGTATGCGGAAAAATTTGTTATGCACAGACAGTACTCAGCCACTCTGTTTGGCAGCGAATAAGTTTTCTTTCGGAAAATGAAAGAGGACGTACAAGTGACAAAAATTTGTCTATGTTGCTGTTGTCTCTTTTTAGCATGTATGAAATTATTCTACTTCAGTTGTAATGTAATGATAAAATCCGTAGCGATAATAAACAAAACCCACACTATGAAAAAGCTCAAAATGTATCGCGTAAATTACAATTCCATAAACTCTTGCATACGATAACAGAGAAAATTACCAACAACAGAGAAAATATTTCGTAATTAAAACATTTATGTGTGCAATGCTGCAACCACAAAATAATGATTACTTTTCAATTCCAATTCCAAATTGTTGAAATTCGTAATTAGCCGTAATGCTTTGCACAGATATCTACAATATCGTGTGGTTTTCTTGACAAATTTTGCATAAATATGCATAAAATTCTACACTGTATATCACGCTGTTACAGATATGAAATTGGGATTAAAGCGTTATTATCACCATCAGTGTATGGAATGAATAATAAACTGCATGATACATGAGCTCTGTATTTATGGTGTAATTATTTAACTGATTAAATAGCTAAAGACTATCTGTTTGTATTTTTATTTTTAGGATTTTGTGGGATATCATTTGTAATTTTATTACAGATAATTTAAATCAGGTGAATGTATTAAAATATCTGATAGAAAATGTTTTGTGAACAGTTTTTCAGGTGCGAAAGGAGAATAAATACTAAATATTGGAATGTTTGTTCTGTAAAACAGGAAAACATAACAGACTGCGGCTTCTAATTATGTGATATAATCAATTGTACCCATAAGTTCAAAAAAACGGAAGAAAAGGAAGTTTGTAATGCATACTTGGGCATCCTTTGTAATTACTATATAATCTGAATATGATAAATTCGACAATTTAGTCCGTAATTATTCAGGTCATAGACATTTAACAAAAAAAATATCATCAGACGAGTTCAGATTAAACTCAAGGGTATCGCAAGGCCGTGTTCTTTCTCCAACTCTGTTTCTTATTTTCATTAACGATCTTCTTTTTTTTAACTATCTACTCTTTTGCAGATGACAGAAATATTTGTCATTCATATTCTTTTAATTGTAGGCAGAGCACTTTGGAGGCTGAAGCAAAAAGGCGTAATATGAATGACTCACTAACGTCCGACACGCGGTCAAAAATAATCGCAGCAATAATCTATATCCATCCATAGATGGTTTAAATATTAGGGAGCCAGAAGCTCTTGATATCCTAGGCATGAAAATTCAGTGTGTATATGTGCTATGGAACCAGCTCCACTTTTTAAATGTCGAAAGAAGCATTCGGTGGGGTATCCAACTCTAATTTAATTGGAAAATCGTTACAATGTGGCTTGTGTTTCACTGTTCTATAACAACTACAAAGGATTTTCCTCGACCAAAATAAGAGAACTTGTTCCCCAGAATCATGTCTTCCTGCGTAACTGTCGTCTGTCAGTGCGAGCACAGCCGTTTGTGATCGATTGACCACTGCATTACAGACAGAATTCGTTCTTTTGGGCGGATTATCCGTATGTGGAACTTTCTACCTGCAGAGGTCTTTCCTGCCACTTATAAAATAAAAAGATTCAATTCTAATGTCCACAAACACTACGTCCTCTGTCCTCCTTCCCATACGTTTTTACCTTTTAAAAACGTTTGAAATATGAGTTCGTAGATTGCAAATAAAAATAAATTTGTATTCAGTTTTAAATAAATCCTTTATTGTTCGCTCAATTCTATGTGCCACTGTTCCCAACTTGATGTAACAACAACAATTGTTTTATTGGTTATTCTTCTTTTCAGTCTTTCGCCTGAACAATAACAATTGTTCAATAGATCTTTATAACGGAGATATTCAAACCACAATTATTTTCTTCACACGCAACGTGTCTTCACACAAGCCAGACTGAATTCTTTCTTATCCGTTGCCTGCTTTCTCTTGCCTTTTATATCGCAGAAAAAACAGTCTGATGAGTGCTCTTGAAGGAGAATGTCTTTGCCTTCGCGAAATCTCTATAAATGTCAACAAGTTGTTTATTTTTATTTGTTTATGTTTATATTATTGTTGCTTCTTGTTTACTTGTTTATCCACTTTTTTATACTGATGTTGTTGCTATATTATTGTTTATTTGTTGATCATGTAAACAAGTCCATTTATTTTGTTTTCGTAGCTTTTGTTTATCATTTTATGTTAAACGATAGCACCATTTCCAATTTCATAACAATATTTTCTTAATTCAAACGCAATGCACTGCATGAGTAGGGACCATCCCCTTAGTCTTGCTTATATAATTACTGATGTGGGTTTTGAATTGAATAAAGGAAGAGATTGATGATTTTCACTCATGGAATGATACTGAAAAAATCTGATGTCTACTATATTCATAAATTTAATAAGAAACCTCGCGGAAGTTGTGACAGATTTGCGCATGTTAAACGATAGTATAAAAAATAAACACAAGTCAAATATTCACATGAGTAAATGGAAAAATATATTATACAGCCATGTCACAGAACGCAATTCCGATCGAAAGTGGTTTCGATTCCGAAAGTCGAGTCTTTAGAAAACGAAAAACGAAAAATTTCTTCGGAATGAAACCACTTCAAATTTTCAAAGTGGTTTTGATATTTTTGATGATTTATTAAAGAAAAATATTAATAAAACTTAGTCAAACTGAAAGACAAAATGGCATGTTTTATATTACATCGGTTTTCTAAGTATTTACTTAATAATTATGCTTAAGAAATTAAATTTTGTAAACTTGCTGAGAAAAACAAAACAAAGTGATATATTTTTCATCGAAGTATTGCCACGTTATTTTTTTGAGCAAACCACTTATTTTTGAGAACAAAAATTTATTAAGTAGAACAAATTTAAGCGGTGGCAACATAAACGATGGACAAAAGAAAATACAAAAATATTTTTACGTTGCATTTAATTCAGTTTTATAAAAATGTAAGTACAGATTTTTTAAGGGGTAATGGGGCATTTTCTGTATAAAATTATAAATTTTTTTTTGATTTGAATTAAAATTGTTGTATCAGCGCCTTTTTTTCTTTTGTTTTGGTTCTGCTTTTTATTCACCAATTATGTTTTTTTTTCTGTTGTCATGCACTACGTTGCCATACTTTATTTGAAAAGCAGCAATTTTATAATTTTTGGGAATGAAAAAAATCGTTCGGAATCTGAAGAACCTAAAACAAAATCGATCGGAATTGAATATTCGGAATCAAAACCATTCCGATCGGAATCTGTGACACGCCTGTATGTTTTTTTCTGTTGTCATGCTCTACGTTGCCATACTTTATTTGAAAAGCTGCAATTTTATAATTTTTGGGAATGAACAAAATCGTTCGGAATCTGAAGAACCTAAAACAAAATCGATCGGAATTGAATATTCGGAATCAAAACCATTCCGATCGGAATCTGTGACACGCCTGATATAGTAAATGGATATACAGTATTTCCCGGATATAAGCACTTTCAAAAATGCTTACAAGACGGTGCTTATAAGCGGGTGATTCTTATATCGAAATCTCGCATAGCGGACATCAAATGCATTAATACAAATCTGTGTTAAAATTCCATTTTATTATTTTTTATTAAACAAAAGCAAAAAACAACTCATTTATAAAACAATATAAAAAAAAACAAAAAATCTGTTGACAAAAAACATTACATATGTTTATAAATCGTCGTTGAAAATCCAAAAGTACATAACATCAGTTTTTAAAACTTTATAGGAGAAAAAAAAACACGATACGTTATTATTATTATTGATAAGTTTCTTTGAATAATGGATATAAAAACGTAGTTTTTTGCAAAGAGTTCTAAATTTTTTTAGAGGTATGTAGTTTTGTCTAACAAATCAGAATCAATAAAAGCCACGATTACGATTTTTTGATGGTACGTACTTTTGGGTTTTCAACGACGATATGTAGATATACTTAAGTCTAAGGAACTGAGATCGATTACATACATACATGTACCGATTATGTTTTTAAGAAAGTGTTGCCATAACAAATTTTAATGCCGCTGAATAATTTTATTGCCATTCAAAATAATTGTGACCGTGTGCATATAAACGAATTTTTTTTAGAGAAAATTTAAATTATGAGGTAAAATTATTTGTGTTTATAAGCGGGGAGTGCTTATAAGCGGGATGCATATATCGAAATATTTTCAGTATATTGTTAAACAAAAATCAAGTTTGCATAAGTTTTGGTGCTATTAAGCGGGGAGTTCTTATATCCGGGGTGCTTATATCCGGGGAATACTGTAGAATATAATTGATAATTCAATAGCATCGAGTATAATAAAAAAAAAAAAAACAAGAATATGTATTTTCAAAGCTTGGTCACCACGTTATCTTACCACACATAAGTAAGTATATTCCTCTACCCTCGTAAATTTATAATTCGATGATTATATTTCGAATAAACGTCGAGGTTCTCAGGTATGAGCAAGTGCTTAATTTCACTATAAGTAATGAAAAGAATGTTAAACTTTTTTAAATGGCTGTAATTTAATTATAATTGTTTGTGTTTTCTTTTATTACATTCCTTTGTTTACAATTGTTTTCTATTAAATGCTTCCACATTTACTACCTCTATATACAGCATATTTCCTCAATTAGTTTTTTTGCCACTCATTGTGGCTTTAAAAGTTTATTTTCCAAATTAGTATTTAATAGTATTGTGGCTTTGCACTGCACTATAAAATAACTGTAACAAGTTTATTTTATTACAGCTGGTATGAATTGAAAGCACCCATTCATAAGTTCAATTTCAATCAGAATTTTTTGTCAATGCTGACAGTTCAAGCACTATAAGGGTTGTAAAAAACGTAATGTTTTGGAGAAAAAAGTGTGGAAAAAATTCACGTTGTTTTTTTTTTTAGTATTTTTGCAAATATAATTTTAATTTTTGTTTGCTTTTTAAATGTGATAAGAAAAAACGAGATTTTCTGGTTTAAAATTGTTGGTTAATCATTTCAATACCAAAAGTTTTTCTTAATTTGAATTACTATGGGGCAAATATGAAATGAGAACGTAAATGTAATTCGAAGTTGTATTTTTAACAATGAAGTTCAGATTTTTAATTAACTTTTTACAAAATGTATTACCCCAAGGCGCATTGTATAAATTTGTTTTTCCGTAACGAACATAGTTTTTTTTACTACTTTTTAATTAAATTTTAAAATCTTCATCTCTTCCTAGAAATCGTTGTGTTTCGAAATTAGGCAACATTTTGTTTCCATTGTGTAATATTTCATTTCAATAAACTTATTTCAATTGCTGATAGTCCACAATCCATTGGATTACGACACTTTAGTGAAGGTTTAATACAGTTTGGTATAAAAAAGTTACCAACAAGGAGAAAATATACCATAATCAATACCTTATCTTTAATAGAGTTGACAACTAAAGACGCTGAAAATATGAAAAATGTTCCTGGTGCTGACATTGTAAAAGACGAATATAAAGCTGCCGTTGTCTACTAGGCAGTGTGTTAGCTTGTAATACACGAGCCTCTGGCTTGGAGGTCTCAACACAAGGTTAGAGGACGTGTACTTGTCAACTGTGACAAGTACAGTACCCGGAGGTCGAACTGACCCATTGTACAAACACAATGAAATACGAAAAATATTTCTTCAGCCGTTTCCTCTCTGCAGCTTCCTCTCAGTAGCTTCCTCTCAACTTAAATAATTGGTCATTAGAGCCCTTTTGTCAGTAGAGCACTAGTTTTGTAGTAATAATGGTGATATTATTTGTGAATTTTACAGTATGACCCCGCTTAACGCTGTGAATGCGTTCCAATAATTCCAGCGCTAAACAAAACAGCGTTAAACTAACAAAATAGCGTTAAAAATATGCATAGAATACATTGACGCTATATAGTGCACCGCTTTTGGTTGGTGCATGGCCGTTTCATTTGCACACATATACAACAAGTATCAATACAGTGTGCGATTTAGGGGAATCCCAATACTACGGCGTAATACTAAAACAGCGTTAAACGGAGCAGCGTTAAGCGAGGTCTTACTGTATTTACTTTAGAGATCCGTTTAAATACATATAAGGAAACGGAATCGATGCAACACCTTTATGCGAGTGCCCTGCACTTCAGAATAGATTTCATCGGTTTTTGGGTGACAGAACGTTTGAAGACATGGGCATGGTGGCGAATGAGCCACTGATTGTTCAAAACACTACTAACGGATCAATTACTAGGATGCTTACTTGATACTTGGTAACACAATGGGTTATATGGGCCGCCGAGTGAACTTGCCTGTGAAAGACAAGTTACCCGCTTACCTAACCTAACCTAAATACATTTAATTACAATGGAAGGAATATTATAAATTTTATAGAACTTAATTCTGAATATTAATAATTAAAACAGTCATTCAATATTTATCTCAATTACTCACTTTCAGTCCTACATTCTTAACTTTTAGAATTCATACTCAGCATGCTTCTCTATCCTGCCGAGTTATTTTCATTATTCAGAGTTCTTTCGCAGAATCTGTCGAAGCCGATTGTTATATAACTACACTGCTACATTCTATAGTATTCAAGTGAAATACCCTTTGAAATTCTATAAATAAAGTGATAAGCAAAAATCTGAAGAACAACAACAACGATAAGATAAGCCATGTTCCTGTGTTAAAGTATTTTTAAAAAGAAAAAAAAAATTAAACACATAAAGTCTGGCCACTTTTTTACCCCTGTTATCACAGAGACAACGTCACCACGTTTATATACATTTTAAGCTGACAACAGCTGTAACATTTTATGCAATAGCATGTTTTTTATTCATTTTTCTCGACATCTTGGCAAACTTACTTACTTATTCTTATTCTCGGGAAAAAATGTTTACGTTGTCTTTATGAACGTTTAGGAATTAATTTCATGACCTAACAAAACTAAATGAAAACAAAACTACAACAAATATAAATTTGCATGATGCTATGAAATTATAAATTTACGTGTAATATGAGCGATATTTTGTAATTTCTATGAACATAATATTACTCATACGCCAAAGGAGTCCATTCGGTGGCAACGTAATGGAAATTGTGTTGGAATTGAGGGTGAAAATAAAAAAGTAAAAAAATCTTAACAGAATAAACTCTTTCTTAAGTTTAAGGTATTCATAATGACCATTTATGTATGTATGTATGTATGCATGCAGTATCATGCTTATTTTACTTCAAATTGAAATTAAAAAATTTTAATATCACTTGAGTCAACTGTAATACCACAAATAACAACAGATTTAATTAATACCAACATTATATGGTCTTCTAAGCATTAATTTACTGCTCCACATATACTCCTTTATATGCACACACTTTATATTCACTTTTATTTAAAAAACATTCCAATATTTATACCATAAGTGCTGGTATGTTGAACAACATAAACCAATCAAAATCTCTAAAGGCCACAAAAAGGATGTTGCTTGCAATGAGAGCAACTAGAACATACAAGTAAATTTCATTAAAATACCTTAAGGAAAATATTATGCTTAGAGAAGAAGAACACATCTATTACTGTAAAGCAAGCAAAAGTTTTACGCTTTCTGATAGGGTGGGGCATTTATAAGTTAAAAATTAAAAATGCAATAAAACAAAACCAGTTTGAAATTTTACCAAATTCATTTTTATGTTGTGAAGTACAATTGTTCTGGCTAGAAATGGAATATTATTTCATTCATATGGCCGCCGTGGCTGGCCTCACAGTACCTCATTCGATCGAACAAATTTTCGTGTTTTGAGTGTGTGGGGTAGTATCTCGGCAATGGCATAACGAATGTTGGCCTTCAAATGCTCAATTGTCTCTGGTTTATCGGCATAAACTAACGGCGCCTCACAGAAAATAGTCCAACGGTGTCAAATCGCAGCTCCTTGGCGGCCAATTGGCATCATCATTTCGCCTAATTAAACGGTCATCAACCGTTTGACGTAATAAATCTATTGTGGCATGGGATGTGTTGCAAGTTGCATCATCCTGCTGAAACCAAACATCGTTCACATAAATACCATGAAGAGCGGGCACAAAAAAATCTGTTTTCATGGTGCGATAGGTATCTCCGTAATGGAGAATATGCGAAAATGATGCCTCCGCTCTACAAGCCGCACCAAACCATCACTCGCATTAGATACTGTAAGACCACGTGTTGGATTTCTGAGCCCCAAATACGGCAATTTTGTTTATTAACGTACCCACCAAGATGAAAACGAGCTTCATTCGAAAAGATAATTTTTTGTTTTTTGGCAAAATCGACATCATCGTGCAGTTTCTCTTTAGCGAAAACGAAGCGAATGGTCATGCGGCTTCAAACCTTGAGCCAATTAAAGTTTGTAAGGCGTCATACCCAAATCTTTTCACAAAATTCCACGCAAACTGGTGCAGGAAATGCTCAATTTTTGGGAACGATGACGAGTTGATGTTTATGGATCCTCACGCACACTCTCAGCTACAGCTTCGATATTTTCGGGTGTACGCACTGTATAGAGTACGTTCACGTATTATTGCACCAACAATGAAACAAGTTTCACGAACTTTATCAATAAGCTTGCGTATACCGGGCACTGTTGGTTGTTCTCTGTAACCAAATTCTGTACAACATTTTCGTGCAATTTCCGACCGATTGTCTTTGTTTTTGAAATAAATTTCCAATTACTCCCAACGTTGCTTAAGCGTAAATCGATTTATTACGTTCAGTGGAGATAATATACTGAATTTTGTGACAGAATAGAATGACATAAGTATTGCCAGATTCGAAATAACCAATAGATGGCCCACCATCGGGGCAATTTACTATTCAGTCTCTTGTTTAGAATAAATGCATGTGAATCTTCAAATGAATTAATGTCAGTGTTTCCTCTTCTATCGCTCCAAGGCAGACGATTGCGATATATTCAGACCTTTCGTGCTCATATGGCGGTTCGAATACCCAAGTTTCATTATATTACCGAATTTTCCACTTTTGGCCTTTAAGTACATTTGACATCAATATTACCAGAACAAAGTCGATTAAACCAAAGTTGTTCATATTCATCTTATCCTTTTTATTGGTCATTACAGTCCTTTATTCAGGGTTACGACCTTGATTCTTACACCAACCATGTGGTGTGTGTAATTTTAATCCATAAACGATTTCACACGAACACATACATTATTGTTCGGTTGGAACCATTCGTCTTAAGTAGACAATGGATATGAGAGAAGAATACACGTGTTTTTTGATGAAAGCAATGTCTATTCACTATTTGATGCCATTCTATATAGGGGAGAGTTATAAGGACATTCATGTTTAAGAGAATGAAACATTGTTGAATACGTTTATTTCTGCGTGATTCAATGCGTGTACATAGCCTATGATGCTAGTTAAATTTAGTGTGAGTGAATGAAGTGAATGCAGTAATACTGGCCCTTAGTTAGTACACTTAGTCTCAGTAGAGTTAGCGAATTATACTGCTAGGATTTCGACTGACTTAGAGTCTATTTTCTATACCAAAGGTGAAGAAATTAATTTTTCTTGGCATTGGACGATATTCCATAACAATTTCTTTAACATCTCTAACGTTCTAACGTATAAATAGATTTTTAATGATTTTGGGCCTTCTGGCCAATGTTTATTGAATATCCTCTCAATATTGCAAAAGATTTGTAATATATTTACAGAAAGAAAATAATTCTAAACTGCGGAACAATTTGTATTTAAAATTGAATGAAATTATTGATAAAACTGTACTTAGCATTCACCGTAAATAATTTAAAATATATTTTTATTACCTGAGAGTATCAACTAAAAGTGCAACATTACATTTTTTTTAATTCATTGCTTCTGCTAAACTTAAAAAAAACATCCAACAAAATTGCAATTTTTCTATCGGTTTTTTAATCAAATCTATAAGAAACCATAAAACTTGTCGTATATTTTTGTGGCATTACAAAATAATGTATACAATCCCCCAAAATTCAAATGTTATGAAAAGAATTTTTTTTCTTAATTTTTTTAGTTTCTAAAACTTTTATTGCCAATTTATTGCTTCGTATGCAATGAATTCAATAACAACAATTCAGGCGAATTTGTGAAACTAAAATATGTTTTTATTTTATATTTTGCATGCACAAATACTTACAACTTTCGTAAATATATTTTGTATCGCATAAAAAATACAGAATTTTGTACGATACATTTTACTACGTGCCTTGCTTTCTTATACTCATCCATCTAACCTTCTATTTGACCTTTATTTCTTAGAATTTCTTTTTGCTCTTTTTGGATTTCTACATTTATTGCTGTAACTGTACCACAAAAATGACTGTAAATCGAAATGTAAAATTTATGATATTCAAAATGGAAAATATGGGGAGAAACTGCAGAGAAAATCAGTACAATACTTGGCATAAAAGTAAACAGAATGGAATTTGATAATGCATAACAAAAAATTCGATTAAAGGATTATGTTGCACAAATATCTGCATAAGAATTATGCTAAAATTACGAAGAAGTATTGAAAAAAATTCTAATTGTTACACAAGTATTGATTTCAGATGTTTCAAAGGATATTTCTTTCAGTGATTTGCGTATTTTTTTAAGCTTAAGAAGTTTATTATTTGAAACTTTCATTGACATTGAAACTTTCATGTCAATATAGCTTTTGTTTTATAACGCGTTTTACATTGCTGGCACAACGACCTTTGAACTTTGAGCTAGGAGACTAGCCTTCTGTATTGCAATGACGTGCATACTTATTTATTCCAATAACTGTGTATATTGAATTAAATCTTTAGAATTTATTCATCAGTTAATAATGAAATTGAGTATGTATGTCAATTGATAGTTTGATTACTTCATTTAAAAAAACATTGTATAGTCTAACACCCACACAGAGCGAAAACTGCCTAATAAAATCAAGAAACGAAACGCTTTTGGAGCGGGGGGTATTACAGCAGAAAGAAACGAAGATTTTTTCGTAGAGATTTCTTATTATTTTTATGTGATAAATCTTTTTAATTTTTTCAAGAAGTAAAACACATACATTTAAGAAGAAAACTTGTTATTTACCATTTTTTTTATTCAAATTCCGTCATTTTTGCCACAAAAATACAATCCATAGAGAAAAACTTATTGATTCTATTGTGTTTTCTTCTAAATTGTATAAAACAAGAATTTCTTATTAATTTCATTGGGCTACTTAATTAATTTTTTTAAAATGGTTTTCCTTATAGATTTCATTAGGCCACTTAATCATTTTTTTAAGGAGTATTCCTTATTGATTCCATTAGTAAAGAAGTGGAAAAAATAATAAATATATTCCTTAAAAAAAAAAACAAAGTAAATTTTTGTTTTAATTTCAACAAAAAAAAAAGGGTTATAAAAAACAAATAAAATTTTGAGTAACGACCGATCAAAGGAGTTTAACAGAAAATGTAGATATTGTCCCAATTTTTAAATCCTGGGAGCTCCGTGATGAAACGTGCAACATTCTTTTAAGTTTTGGAATTACATCAACAAACATATTAAAAAATGAAAATCCAAGACGTTGAAAATTTATTCTAGAAGGTGGACCAAAAATATACTGGGGAGTTGATTTAATTCAAAGCAGGAATAAGGGAATGGAGAAGAAATATTGTTCGTAAACATGATTTTATGTTTATGAAAAAAAGGTATATTTTCCTCTCTAAGATTTTACAATTCCGTTTGAAATAACGAATTCTTTCAGCGGGAATTCTATTTTGAAGAAGTGCAGAATATTGAACCAGTTAAGTATTCAATAAATTTTACCGATTTTCATCTGAATAAGAGAACGAATAAAATAGTTTTTCGTGGAAAAACGTTTAAAGTCAATTATATAGTCACTATAACTAAAGATGATGCCCTAAATATTTATGAAATAGTCGATTTTTTATACAAAGAAGACAATATAAAAATAGTTGGTAAGAAATTTGTAAACCTGAATTTTTCACAAAGATTTCAATCTTATTTGGTTGGCAATGAATCCGAAACATTTGACGTTATTGACTTGACCGATTTAAACGGACCGCCCATACATTTTTACTTGCTGAACAATGGACTTAAAGTTATTCGAGTAAAAAAATACTGGAAATAATATTTACTTTTTATTATATTAAATTTCTTCCTAAGCAAATATATTTTATTATATTTTTAATACATTTTTACTTAGTGAAATTAAAGCTAATTTTAATTTTTATTATTACAAATATTAAATTAGTTTCTCAGTAAATATATCAAAAAAAATCTATAATAATATCAACAAACACAAGAAGTATTATTTAAAAAAAAAAAAGGATAGTCTTATAAAATTAAGAAGAAAATCTTTTTGAAGAAAACAAAAAGAAAGCCTAATAAAATTAAGGAGAAAACCTTTTTAAAAAAATCAAGAAGTAAAATCCCTAAGTTTTCTTCTTAATTTTTTCAAAAAGGTTTTCCTTATAAAAATAATAAGAATCTCTTCTTGAAAAAAAATCACAGAGAAATCTTATAAACTTTGTTCTAATTTACTATGTATTTATTAGGTTCAGTTTTCTGTGTGCATATTTTTATGACTTCTTTCCTTAACTTTGTTTTAGTTTCTTTAATCAAGTTTTTCCTGTAAAGTTTTTGTATTTTAGTAGGTCCTTGGATGTATATTGTCGCCTTAAAAGGAACACACTCTATGGATATGCATTGATAGTAGTGGTAAGAAACTTTACAGATTGAGTTCTACTCTTTAAAACCTAACCCTGCATTCTTTTTTTTCCCCTTATAAATGCATATGAACTCAATACTCCTCTACTTGCCAGTAATAAATTTTTCATTTTTACCAAATATACGAACATGAATATTTTAAAATTGAATTCAAATTGACTTGACCATATGGTCGTAAGGTCTTATCTAATGCTCATACTTTACAGTAGAAATTTAAAGTTGATAATTTATTACATGAAGCACAATTGAAATTGTTTTGTAAGAAAAACGAAAAAAGCAACGAAAAGAAAGTTTCCAAAAACTTCTAACAGTTGCAACTGATTGAACCCTTTAGCAAAAAGGCATGTTAGTTAGTTTTAAATGCAATATAAAACTAGAAATGTTTTCTAACTTTAGTGTCTATTTTTAACTACTTGGCGTTTCATATAAAAAAATCAAAAAAAAAAAAAAAAAAAAAAAAAAAATCAAAAATTTGTCGTTCGGAGTATAAATTTAATATTTGCAACATAAGTGGTATGAGAAGCTCGATCGTAACCATGACAAGTGGGTTGTAATGACCAACTACGTATGTATGTGCGTATCATAAAAAAATAATTAATAATTCAAAACCAATTTGCGAATTCGCTCTTACAACTGAATTTCTTGTATTTCAATCCAATACACTACATGAGTAGGTGATAAATCTTCTGACGAAACTCCATTATAGTTGGTCCGTTAGCCTTGTTTTATTGTTTATCCTGCTTTATATGCATGACTTTGTGTTTTTTTGTTTTTGTTTTTAATTTTTAATAAAATCCTATTTTAATATGAACAAAAGTAACATCATCATCATTAAAGCGGATATCCTTTCATTATATCCAAGAAAGAGCAACATTTTTTTATAATTCTGTTGAAAAGGAAATGAGTGAAAGAAGTGATAGAAGCATAGTTATTAGGTTTAAAGAATATAAATGTTTAATGCCTTCGAAGTAAGACGATTCAGGGGATCAGATAAAAATGTTTTCAATGATGTGTTACACTAAAAAACTTTATGCAACTTTACTTACATGAAATATCTGGTCCCCTTGTGTAAACATTACATTGCACTATTACAACTACCATTTTGGGTTGCCTTTTATTTTCATTGATTTTAAAACAATTTTTCTTAATATTTCCTTCTCCTTTTTTTGTTTCTTACACTTCCTTATACTGTTTTATAAGAGAAAAAGAGTCCTTATTGTTACTTTAGAGAATTTGCCTTAAAAGTTTTTCAATAAAAGTTTATTTTCTAATAACGTTATTGTGTGAGTTGATATTTCAAATACTCTGTAAGGTTTTAGGTTAATAGTTTTAGATTCATGTCCATGGACTAAATATTGACTACTCAATCCTATTCTAAATTATGCATTTGGAACCATAAGCTTTCTTTTCTGTTTTTCTTAAACCTTGAAATTTAAATTGGCTCATACCAGAGTGCTGCATTCTATTTTCGATCCGATATTACTGCTGAAAATTGTAAGCAACACTGATAGTGAATTATTTCTTCCACCATCTTATGGAACCGATCCACTTGATTACTCAGCCATACTCAAAGTAATTGATTTAAGGTAGTAGGGCTTCGAGTAGGACCACTGGATCATTATTATATTCCATGTTTTACGAGTCTAGGTAGCGTAGTTTGTTCGCTTATTACACGTGAGGCCACGGTTCAAACCCTAGGTCAGAAACCTTCAACAAAACGAAATATAAAAATTATTTCATCGGCGACTTCCTCTCAGCAGATTTCTGGCAAAAACTCTGGAAGTAAATAAAATTGCCACAAAAAGTTTCACAAAAATCTGTCACTCGGAGTCGACTTTATACTGTAGGTCCCTCTTTTCATGGATAAAATTAACATACACAGCGAAAGTGATGTGAGAAGCTGGGTCGTAATCCTGATTGAAGGATTGTAATGACCAATTATGTATGCTATGTATTTCAAAATTTACTTTCAGTGCTTATAGATAGATCCCTTAGAGATTTCTTAAGAAGTTTTTTTTTTCCTAGTTAAGCCTGTTTTATGCTCACGATTTAGTCTTCTAGTGATCTAAATGGCGGTGTTTCTTTTTGTAAAATATATGTGTTAAAGATATCGAGACGAATGAGTACTTAGCCAAACCATAGATAGAAATGAAACATACTTGCGTGGCTCAGAATAGAACAGGGACTAGCTGTAAAGAATTTAAACCCAAATTTTTTAAACATCTCATTTTAAACTAATTGTTGTATTGAAAATAATTATTTTATATGATTTTATTTCAATTTATTATACCAGCTGCCGCAAGTGTAATCCTTAAATTCATTGAAATTTATTTGTTGTACTACCTTTTATTTAAAATTTATTAGAAATTCGAACTGTTACAACTTACAATTCCCAATTACCAAAGGCAAGAAGAAGCAATTTATTTATGGTTATTATGTCCTCCTATACGTGGAGTATATTTGATACGGTTTATGTGGTGTTATGCTGGTCCATTTTGTTTTACAATACTATGGTCTACTGTTGCCCATCCAATAATTTCAATTGTATTGCGTGTAAATATTTAAAGTTTACATTACATGTACGCAAATATTTATGTGTCATTGTTTTCGTATGCAATACTACATGTACCCTACACTATGCAGTGTAATTAGAAAGTTTTAGAAATCTTTTCAAACATCATAGGCCCTTTTAAATAAAATCCTTGTAAAAACGTACTTCAACAACCTTTCTCTGTGCCATACATTTCCATTACATTGTAATGAAATCCTCTTTCTTCAGGATGACTTCCAAGCTGTTTATGCCTATTTCTACATATCCTTGTGCGTATTCCCCTATTTATAGTATTCAGTATCAAAAGCATTCAGTGTAACAAAGTGTATAAAATGTGCATTCGGAGCCATTTACTCTTATTATTGTATTAAAACTGTGGTTTCATTATAATTTACTTTCACATGTACGTTAAGCATGTGTCTTCCCAGGAGAGTATTTATGTAATGTTGCGTTATTAATTTTGCTCAATACAAATGAGGAAAAGGGAGGAAAACTCGTATGCAAGTAAAATATTTATTATGTTATTTATTTAAATATAAATTATGTAAACACAAGACAGTATTTATGAATACTATTGAACATTTTGTATACATTTTGCCATTACAATGCCCTTGTTTAATAAATGAAATGAAGAGGTATTCATGTCAATTGGAATTTTGTTAACATTGGTTTACAAAACCGTTTCATAATTGTACATGGATTGTGGATTATTAAAATTTTAACGCACAGACGGTATTATTAATAGAAATAATTTGAAAAGTATACCAGATCCCCATACCCAATAATACCTCATATTCAAAAGTAGCTTTTCAAACATAAACTTTACTACAGCGGTTTAAGTTATACATACATATGTACGTTTACCACAACCACAATGGACCTCATATGGCAAAAGAAGGCGCATTCAATTCCTTTTGGTGGGAGAGTATAATGTGTGCTGCTATAAAATCAGTGTCTGTATTTAAGGGTGAGGCCATATTTTAACTCATATCTCTTCTTAATATCGCTCAATATCATGTGAATCTAAGTAAGAAGTCCCCGTAGCCTAGTAGGTAATGTTGGCTTATTAGGCGTGAGAGTAAATGAAATTGCCATGTTCTGTTTCGCAAAAAATCTGTCGTTCAGAGTCGACATTAAACTGTAGGTATATAATGTATAAAATTAACACACACAACATAAGTGGTGTGAGAATCTAGGCCATAATCCTGACTGATGGATTGTAATGAGCAATTATGTTACGTATGTTGTTTGTTTCTTCTGTTGGGGGGATAATTTCTGTTCAGGTTTTTGTTCGATATAACAAACAATTTATATTCCTTTCTTTACGACAAGTAAAATTCTACGCAATATCGAATCAGTTCGTTGTAGTGGTGAATATTAAAAAAATCGATATTTTTTCTAGGCAATGCATTGCTAAAAAGCATCGATGTTATATCGATTTATCACAGTAGAGTACCGCGACTAGGCAATTTATTGTACCTTACTTATATAAGGTATCTCTTTAATGTCTTTCTCAATCCTATTAACCCGATAAACTTTAGGATACTGTTTTTCATCAGTCAAGAGAACTGCCTGCCTATTACAAGATCAACATCAAGGCGTTTTCTTCTTGTACGGCTTAAAGATACACAACTTCGAAGTATGTATTGTGGTGATTCATCCTTTCTCCTCTATTCTAAGTGTTCTTTATGTTTAAAATGCCAGGTCAGATGGCCAGTTACTACGATCAACCTACTTCTGGATAGTCTGATGCTTCGCCCATCTTCATATTTCCTACGAGTATACCTTTTCAAAGTTCTCTTTCTAATTCACAGAGACGTTCTAGCTATCTCTGCGGCATGGAAGCTAACCCCCCCCCCCCCCACGTGGGCTCTTCTGCTTCCTCAGTGCAACAATTTTCTATATAACCTTGAATCCAACAGTAGGTGATCCTATGTCATCTGCCAACTGACTCAGCTTTCCATTCTAATTTCGTTTCATTCTCTTAGGAGTTGAGTTTTCGGTAAGGCTGTCTGACTGTCAAATAGTATTGCTATATTCCGTCCTCTGTATTTTCCCTTCAAGTTGAATCGAGTGCATATTTCGATGATGTATAAATTTAAATAAAGACGCCAATTTCCCTTTCGCTTCTGCCCCAATTTATGTTCTTGACTCATCTGTATACCACAGAATTATTCTTCTCTTAAAAGAGTATTTACCAACCAAATTGTTCCTTTACCTTTTATTACTTAGTGTAGTTTCGTAGCATTTGTCAAACTCATCGAGATTACTGATTCTGTTTAGAGGATAGTTAAAGATGGAACTGTAAGTCTGACTTGCCTTATGTTAGACTTATCTCCCATTCTCCTATCTATAGTTTCTATGACTCTTGTCCTCACTATCAATTCTGTTGTTACAATCTGTAACAGCGTTATAAAATACATATGTTTTCAAGTTCAGGATTATACCAACACAAGTATTCTCTGTCTTTAACTGTATATTCATAAAAATTATTTTTGATTTATGATAAACAAATTTCCATACAAATTATGTTTTATAAAACTTTAATCAATCAAAAATAATTTTTATTAACATGGAAGTCAATGTCGAGAGAGTAATTTTTCATTTTTAATTCAATATACGATCTGCAACTATTGTCATACACAAGAAATAACATTTCAAAGAAGTAGGCATGCTTATTGGCTGCATGCTTAATTGACAATATTTTCTTACCAGTGTACCACGTAGCGTATACTTTATATTTAGTTTTCCATATCATATTCGATATTATCGCGTACACGCCTAGAGATTTATATTTCAGCATAAAATACAAGCCAATATTATGCGAATTTCTAACAGATGAACGACCAGTACCATGAATTTAACATCCAGTCTTGGAAAAAAATCAACGTCCATTAAATTGTTTTCATTACTATGACTGTTAAAATGTGTAAAAATTTTTTATTTGATTTGATTTTTCAACAATGTCTACTTCTTAATTGGATTTCTGTAAAATTTTTTTAATTTAAAATTAAATTTTCATAAACAAGTGTTCATATGATAATTAAAGCAATATGGTGACAATTAATGCGAGAGGGTAATTAACAATATATGTGTGTTGTATTTCAATTACATTTTCATTAACTAACTGAAATTATTTAATTTTAATGAGATTCTGCTGTATATTCATGGGGACAACATAAGTTATACATACATACGAGGTGTGATCATAATTGTTCATTTGTATTGTACATGTACTCGTACATTGTACATGTACTCGTGCATACATAATTGGCCATTACAACCCTTCAGTCAGGATTACGGCCTAGCTTATCACACCACTCATGTTGTGTGCGTTAATTTTATACGTGAGTGGCGGGACCTACAGTTTAACGTCGATTCCGAACGACAGGTTTTTGAGAAACTTTGTCATGGCAGGGTTATTTACTCTCAGAGTTTTTGCCAGAAATCTGCTGATAGGAAATCGCCGAAGAAATATTTTTTTCAAATTTCCTTTTGAAGCCTGACCTGGGATACGAACCCGGGCTTTACGTCTAATAAGCCAACACACTACCTACTAGACTACTGCGACTTCAAATAACTGGAATCAAAATTAAAGTATCACACTCATACCCTTAATACTAAAATGAACACAAATTTATACATTTTCAATTGATCGTTGTAAATTACAGTTAATAATGTTTTCCATTATTTCCTTTATTTATTTATGATTTCGATTTATCCAAATTATTGTTTTCATTCCATAAATAATATGTTACATTGTCAATGAACTCAAATGTTCGTTTCCATAATGACTTAATGCAATAAAAGGCATTTAACTACAGACGAAATTAACATACACTGACTCAAATAATTGCCGTACACGATGCTATTGACCAAGTCAGACATCACGAACAAAACAAATTTGAATATGAATATTTCTTCAAAGACTTAATCTCTGGATATTACGGACAATAACTCCGAGAGTAAATGAATTAAACTGCCATGAAAATTTCTTCAAAAGTTTCCCAAAAATCTATCTTTCAGAGTTCGTTGTCACCAACAACGCCAACAAGAAATTGCATGATAATGTCGACTTTGTTAAAAAAAAAATCATCTTTTCGGATGAAGCTCATTTTCATATTGATGGGTACGTTAACAACCAAAATTCCCGTACTCAGGGCTCAGAGAACCCACTCGTGCTATTACAAAAGCCAATGCACCCATTACGAGTGACTGTTAGGTGCGGCTTGTGGAGCGGAGCCATCATTGGCCCATATTTCTTTGAAAATGAGGAAGGCGCAACCATTACGGTCAATAGAGACACCTTTCGCACCATGAGAACCGATTTTTTTGAACCAGCTCCTCATGGTATTGATGTGAACAGAATAGTGCAATTTGCTACATTTGTCATGCCACAACCGATTTGTTGCGTCAAACGTTTGATTGCCTAAATGGTAATGCCAATGGGCCTTCAAGAAGCTGCGATTTGACACCGTTGGTGTATTTTCTATGGGGCGCCGCGACAGTCATATGAATGATATAATATTCCATTTCTAACCGGAACAATTGTACTTCAAAACCAAAAAATATATTTGGCAAAATTTCATTTTTAAACTTAAACTTTTAAATCGCCCACCCTATATATACGGCAAATTTATATGAGAAACAAAATAGAGACTTAAACACCTTATACAAATACGTTTCACTGCATTGAAATTATATTTTTATGAAATCTAATTGCAGTTCATTAATATTTCTTGCATTCCGACTACTCCCCTGAAACAAAATTTTAATTAATCTTTTGCTTACGTGAGCTGAGATTAATTTGGATATCACTCTGAACAAAATGTACTTACAAAACGGTGTGAAGCAGCTAAAAGTAATAAAATTTACCTTCTTTGGTGTACATTGACACCAAAAACTTTCTGAAATTAAGCAGATTTCCTTCCACGTTTTTTGCAATTTTTTATGACATGCACTTGGAGAACGTGTCTTCCGTTTAAATGAAAAAATTAAGTCTGCGACACAATTTAACGAAAATTGCAAGTGGATTGGAATTTTGCATTAAAAAGTTACAATGGCACCACGTCGTTGAATAGTAATTAACTTTTTATTGTTAAAAAATAATGAAAAGAATGAACAGGGAGCTGTTTGAAGGGAGAGGATTAAAGACTTACATTATCATCACCATTATCAGCATCAGCAGCAGCATCACTATCACCATGATTGACATCGTTAGCAATACCCACGTCATTGTGCTGGTGGTATATGAATGCATAAGTAGACAGTGATGAATTAATTTTAAAAATTCAATTGAAAAATTAAAAAAAAAGTGCGAATGAAATATAAAAATAATACAGTCCAGTCCATCAACTGAAAGTGGCAGAAAAATAAAATGCTAATTGAAAAACACGGTGAAAATGAAATTGCAAGTCGGCAAAATTGGCGCGAGTTTTTTTTTTTTTTTTTTGCATTCGATTTTAATTTGATAACAACGGTAATACATTTAAGAATTTGATGTCAGTTCATGACAATTGGTCAGTCGGCATTTTATAAACTGTGATCGGAATTAATTTTTATTATTTGATTTTATTTTAAATTATTTTTAAGCAATCAACACTTACTTGTCGTTATATAGTATATTATACGAGGGATGTCTTCTAAATTTAAAAAGTCGAAATTCAAACAGTATTCAGCAATCGAATTTAGCAGAATATTTTCGCCGTAGTCTAATAGGTAGTGTGTTGGCTTATTAGACGTGAGGCCACGGATCACACTCCAGGTCAGACTTCTCCAACAAAACGAAATATGAAAAAATATTTCATTGTCGACTGCCTCTCGGCAGATTTCTGGAAAAATCTCTGAGAATAACAGAAATTGCCATGAAAAGTTTCTCAAAAATCTCCCGTTCGGAGTTGACTTTAAATTGTAGGTCCCTGCCACTCATATTTAAAATTAACACACACGACATGTGTGGTGTGAAAAGCTAGGTCGTAATTCTAACTGAAGGGTTGTAATGAGTAATTCTGAATGTATGTTTCAAGTTCAGCTTTTAGTTAGTTTTTTTTTCAAGGCAAAAAATATTTGAAACTTCCATAAAGGCAGCTTTTGCAGGGAGTTCTCTATAAAAAAACATATTGTATGGAGTGGTTTGAGCGTTTCAAAAAGGGTGATTTTGAGATCAGAAACAAAGATCGTCCGGAACATTCAAAAGAATTGGAAGACCAGAAATAGAAAACTTTACTCGATCCAGATCGTGTCCGATGCAAGAAGAGCTTGCACAAACATTAGACTTGACTCCAGCAGCCCTTTCAAAGCATTTAAAAGTAGCACGATCATTTCAAAAGCAAGGACATTGGGGCGCGCATGAGCTCAAAGCGAAAGACGTTGCAAAACGATTTTGTATGTCTGAACTGTAGTCGCCATAGTCTAGTTGGTAGTATGTTGGCTTATTAGACGTGAGGCATCTATTCTAACCATAGGTCAGACATCTCGAAAAATATTTCTTCGGCGTATTCCTCTCAGCAGATTTCTGGCAAAACCTCTGAGAGTAAATAAAATTGCCATCTTGTTGAAGCTATTTCTGTCAAATTTCTTGCCATTTATTCAGTTTGTTTTGCCAAATCACCATAAGCAATGACGTGTGTTCGATGAAAGGGTTCTGGAGTAGTTGGAAACTTATGAGGGGCGATGAAGCCGATTTTCGGATGAACAAACAAAATTTTCGAATTTGAAACAATACTCTTAGCAACTGTGAAGGATCGGATATGCCGTTTGGAAGACCCATATATAAAGTAAGTTGCCGAAGTCTAGTATGTAGTATGTTGACTTATTAGACGTGAGGCCACGGTTCAATCCCCAAATCAGACATCCCCAACAAAACGAAATTTGGAAACATATTTCTTCGGCTTCTTCTCCTCAGAAGATTTCTGACAAAAACTCTGAGAGTAAATAGAATTGCCATGAAAAGTTTCTCAAAAATCTGTCGTCCGTAGTCGACATTAATCTGTAGGTCCCGCCATTCATGTATAAAATTAGCACACACAACATAAGTGGTGTGAGAAGATAGGGTGTAATCCTGACGGAAGAGTTGTAATAACCAATTGTGTATGTATGAAACGCTGTCTAATCGCTTTAAAAAGAAACCATTTTTGCATCGAATTATCACTACGATGAAAAATAGATTTATTACGATAGTTTAAACATGAAGTATTCCTAGTCAAAAAATGTAAACATGTTGCCTTCTCAGAATTGTATACAATGGCAACGAAAATAAAAACTCAAACTAAGCGAAAGAAAACAAAAAAGAAGAACGAGAAAACAGAAATCATAACACATATAACGTACGAGTTTAAACTACTAATTTAAGATACATACTAAAAGCAATTAGTGAAGTTTGAATTTTTTTTGCATTTTTATTTTTTTCTGAGTGTTTACTCCACACACACATTTACACTCAATTAACACAAACTAACACTCTATATGTGCATACACGTATTCAGTTAAAACTGTAAAATTTCATGCCACATTTACTCACACACAGTAACCACATGAAAATGGCTCGCCAATGAATGGGACACCGCATACTAAGATATTCATCTGGCAGAAACTGTGGAAATATTGCATCACCACTATTTTAGGTGGCAATATAAGAATTTAAAAATTAAAAATTGTAAGAAATGGGGCGGCAGTTAAACTGGCAGTGAAGATTCAAGATTACTACAACGTGGATCTTTCAACAGGGACTTCTAAACTTTGACAGCTAGTAACGATAATCTTGTTTAGGCTACATCTGTTAAATAAGTTGTCATTTATTTAGTTTGTTTTACGAAATTGCAATTAATACAATTGTTTTATCAAGGTTAGGTTAGGTGGCGGACTCATTGAAGAAAGAGTTGCCACTTAGGCAAGCATTTAGGCCCATTGTCATATCACAAATAATTCTACCCGGGGGTCAACCATTCCCTAGAGAAAACCATTCCGAGTCCAAAGTAAATCCTGCTATAGCAACAATCGTTTTATTAAAGAGCAGGGCACTGAAAGACAGTCTCTTTTTCCTCCTCAGGACAATGGCTCGTAAGGATCCCTATTGTGCGATGGGCGGCCATAGAATTTAAGTACAGAAGTGAGTCAGTCCTCTTCCTGTGCATATGTGTCCAGCAGAGTCTGTTAACATTGCACGTACCCTACTGCTGCCAACGAGATTGAGCGTCCTCATAGAACGAGTGGACAATATTCAAATTAAACAAAGCAATGGGATTACCTATGCCCTGTAACTCCATACTGGCCCTGGCCAGCTCATCAGCAATGCAATTGCTAATGATAACTCTGTGCCCCGGAATCCATATAAAAGTTACCTGTTTTATCAAATTTTAAGACCTGTTGTGGCAGCGTACAGCGATTGTCGCCCATTTTATAATCACAGTAGTCGTCATACCGAGGGAACTACTCGTAATGTGGTAAATAAACGAACCACCCACACTGCCCTAAGCATAGTCGTTGTCCGTGATAGTAAGCAGAAGAAGTCGAATTCGTGTGGGTTTTCTGAGCCACAAATATGCAATTTTGCTTATTAACGTAGCCACCAACGTAAACTGGTGCGTGAAATGTTCTATTCCTGAGAACGATGACGAGTCGGCCGCAGTTTCGACATTTTTGGGTGTACGCAATGTAAGAGCACTCTCTTGGCGCATCAACAATAAGAATTGGGCCAATTTTATCTTTCCAACGAAATTTTTGATAATCTTGATCATATTTTCCATTAGTACAGTTAAATTTAACTTTGTGAAGATTATTTGCTTTCAAATATAATCAAAAGTCTATCGTACTTGGAAACTGTCTGTCTAAATCCATTTCTCTATAATATTTGAAATACAATTCTAAAAGAAAATATTTTATGACCTAAAACCCCATTGCCACCTACATAATATGATTTCAGTTTCCTATCAAGAATTCCTATTTTTTTAAAATTTTATTGCACAAATATTTTTTACCTCTGAAGGAACCCATACCGCTGACCATTGATAATGACAAACAAGAGAAAAAGAAATAAAAAGGATCTGAAAATGAATTCTAAACAATGAATGAAACACTGAATGAATGAATGAATGACCGAACAAACTAAAAGAGAAAAGAAAATTTGTGTGAAATAGGTTTGTAGATGTGTTCATGACTTGGCAAATAGTTAAACAGTTGACTTAAAAGAACAAACACACATCACATGTATGCAGCTTTTATAGATTCTGTAGATTCCGTAGAGGTGTGTGTATACTAAAGAATATAAATGTTTTGCAATCCTGGGGCTAGTTGAGGTTAAAAGGTGTTTTTAATTACTTTTGAATGCAAACAGTAGAAGACAAAAGCAACTGCATGCTCCAGGTATATATTTACTTACTTGAGGGTCACCACGTGTAAGTGTATGTATGGCATTGATAAATACAGTGCACGATAAAAATAGTCAAAAAAATGCTATAAGTTTTCATTTTTTGTTAAAAAAAAAACAAGTTTAGAGGATTATAAGCAACGTTTACCATAGGTTCTTTTCAACAAGCAGCAAAATTTAAAAATTTTTTCATCTCCTATGGTATAGGGAAACAGGATAATTATACTGATACGAAAGTAAATGTATGACTCCCAATAAACCCTCATAAGCTTATGTATGGTGAGTCAAAATTTCTTAGAACAGTGCAGGAAGTACTTCAATTCAAAACAAAATTAAATACAATTCATACGTATGAATTGAATTAATGAATTTAAAGTCGACTCCAAACAACAGATTTTTGAGAAACTTTTCATGGCAATTTTATTTAATTTCAAAGTTTTCGCCAGACTGCTGCATATTTCGCAGGCCAATCAAACAACATTGTATAAAATAACACAAATGGACCTCATACTCAATATGTAACTATGTATAACTGAAGTCTTTAAATTAATGAGTTTCTCGTCATCTTTCCCCTCATCTTTGATTTCATTGCCTTTATCTTTCCAACGATTGTTCTTTAAGAAAACTTCTATTGACTCGATAATAATTTAGATTGCAACTACATTTACAACAACGACTTAAGATGATTGTCGCTTGATTGTTGACCAACTTTCCTCCACAAAAAGGAAGTAAAAAATGGAATTCCAAGGAAAAAAATGAAAAAGGAAAACATGACAGAAATCTATGAGTTTTTTTTCTCTGATGTTTCGAACTCAAAATGAACACATGTTACATTTATTTGTTGGTTTTCTCTTTCATTTCTCTCTCTAAAAATTTTCGTTTTTCTTTTCGATTTGTTTTCCTTGTGTGCTCTTATTTCTGAACAAACATTTGACATTGGAATCAAATGAAGATTCCTTCAACTGAACAATTTATACTCTACGTACCAGTCACATCACAAAACTGGTAGTGAATTTCAGTTCTCTAGAGGACATGATTGTTGGATGTGCGAATACATGAAAAGAAATCAAAGTTTTTCTCCCGTTTACGAGTTCATAAAAAAGAAATCATTTTCACAACTTTTCAACAGAAACATTTCTTTTTTCTGCAAGCAGTAATGGCTGAGGGCGTCTTTAAGAAAAGCAAAAAGATGCCAAAAAAAACTACGAAAAGTATACACTTTGCAGTTGCACTTGTTACGAAAGTGATATATTCAGTGCTCCATAGTTTTTCCAGCGGAAATAAAAGTTTGTTTTTCATTTCAATTCCTTTCTTTTTCAATTTCTTTTTTTTATCTCAGAACTGTTAAAATTCTTGTGGTATGTAATGGTGGCTGTAGGAAGACTTTTGCCAACAACTCATACGAGGGCAAACATTTACGCAAATAAATTAGAAACAATTAAAGATGAACAGGGGAAAATTAAAATTGCTAATCAGGGGTTATTATGCATCTATTACGGTCTTTAATGAACCACTTAACCTATGAACATTGTGGGGATGAGCGGGGAAAATAAAATAAAATATTTGGCAAAGCGAGAAATAAAAAACGGGGATTAGAATTTGTAGATGATATCGATATATATTATGTACAAATAACGTACCTTACGATTCGGGGGTTGTTTGGATAATAGTCTCTCTTTTCGTTTTACGTTATAACAATTCTGTCATATTATTAACTATTCACAATTACACAACCACACGGTTGTACAAAAACTTAAAACTAAGCTTAAGATTAGGGTGGCCAGCGTGAACATCCCGCCCCCCTTGCAACATTGCAACAAAAGGACCGAGAAGTCACCTGGCTAAAGATCAACAGATTAACAATTCAAAATATAATTCATAGTTTATAGCAAGTTCAAATAAAAGAGTAAAAGAGAGAAATAAAAATAGATATAAAAACATTTCAAATTGAGAAAAAAAATAAAGGAAAAAGAGCTATTTGCTTAGCACGTTGATTACGATGATAGGCCGCGATGTCGCATTAGAAGCAGCCACGACAGTCCCATTACTGGTGGAAGGCTGACCTGCACACGCACACGTTCTCTTGAGAGCCTGGTTGTGGGTTGTGCTCTTCTTCTTTGACTGGAATCAACTATAATCGAGGTTGTCGTTAACAGGGCGTTCGACACGGGGTATTAAATGATCTGTAAATGAAAACGACAAACACACAACAGAAAAAGAGAGAACGAATTAATACTGCTCTTGAGTAGAAAGCGACACGAGCATCGCAATTGGCCGTATTAGAACGCCATTGGCAGTTCGAATTTCGGCCACTCGCATTTCGAATCAGGGACAAAATAAAACCGTTCGATAGATATGGGGTTAAATGTCATAACGAATGACAACAAAATCGACAAATTTCCATAGGTTCCTTGATGAGTAAAAAAAACCATCCTAGGGAGATTCCAATTGTGTAAAGATTCCACGTGATTCCAAGTGTCAGTGCCTACCTGGTCCACGATTAACGATACTCGATATGCCACAAAAGTTGACCAATGGCACGGGGTTGTTTGAAGCCAGGACAGAACGATAGTCGAATCTGTCCCACAAAGGCTTCCAAGCTGGTAAGATTCAGCTTCTCACGAAGTGAAAATACCATTTTTGCCAATAGAGTTGCATCGCAGAGCTCTAAACGGGGTAAAGTTTATACTTATACAGGCACAACTTTTACTTTGGCTGCGAGCAATTGAGTGACAAATTCACAAGACGGGGTTAGGACTCTACTATACAGAATGGTAGCATATGCTTTCTCAGAAGCATCACAAAATGCATGAAGTTAAACTTCATACTGAGGGTTAATTTAACCCAACGGGGGATGTTAATCCTGTCGATGTACGAATAACCATCGACAAACTCAAGCCATCTGTTAAACGTCATGGGTTCCAAACATTCGTCCCAAACTGTTCTGCCTTTACAATTTGTCGCATAATACCTTTAGCAACTACGATTTTAGGTGCCACTCACCCAACGGGGTCAAATAGCTTTGGCTATTTGAGACAAGACAGAACGTTTTGTGACTATAAAGAAATAGGGCGTTGGAGCTGGCTTGAAGCAAAATGTATCAATGCTCGCATTCCAACGTAAACCCAGAGTTTTAGCGGTGCTAGCGTCTGACAATTTCAAAAATTCGGAATCTAGTAGATATTCGGATAGTGAAAAGAAAAGATGAATGATGCGATTTAAAAACGACATGATGGGGTAAATAGTAACTGGGTTAGGAGGATAAAATAGTCATGATCGGCAAGTGGTCTAGGGAAAAGTATTCCCCAATTACTTCTTCGTATTAAATTTCAATCTCAGGGCTCTGTAGCAATTAGATCTCGCATTTCGAGCAGACTTACGAGAAGGACCAAGACTCAAATCAGACTTAAAAGGAAACGAATTTGACTGAGGTATTTTCCCAGTAACAACCCAACCGAAAACGGTCTGTTGGGCGATCAAAGGGTCTTTGGGGGCCTTTCGAAATCCGGAAAGCATTATCTGGGGGTATACATCTCCACCTAATAGCAAATCCATATGGGCATATTTAAAATCTGTTAACGGGAGATCGGGTGCATCGAAATCAGCATACTTTGCTAACGAGCATGTGGGCAATTGACCAGTGAGATTTTCAAATTAAACGATGGATCAATGGGAGACCGTAACGAAACATTACAAACTTTTCTAGAGTTTGCTACCACTGCGCCATTAAGGCCCACAATAGTGGCAGCAGGTGCCGAACGGGTTGGAAGATCTAGCTTCCGTTGCAATTTTCGAGAGATGAAAGTAGCTTGAGACGCTGGGTCTATCAGAGCTCTCGCTGAAAATATCGCATTATCTACTTCTATATTTACTTGGGCAGTTCCTAACAGAACTGTTGAAGACGGGGTGGACTGTAGCCGGGTAGCGAAGTTCTGAAAAGATCGAGTAGCAGCGGATGTAGATGGGCCGTTCTCCACTTCATTCCGCCTCTGTGAATTAGAAGGCCGAGGGATTTCTGGAGAACTATGTGGGGTAAAAGAGTTATCGGGGTTAGTTCCAGTCCTCGGTTCCTCCCGGGGGGAAGATTCGATACTATGAAGTAGCGAATGATGTTTTTGTTTGCAAATATAGCAAACATTTGAGCTCTGGCGTCTTTTGAGCTCATGCGAGGCTGCCAAACAATTGGTGCAGTATTTATGTTTCTTAACGGTTGCCAAGCGAGTACTAACCGTCATTCTCAAAAAGTCCGAACACAAACGAATGGGATGATTCTCACTGCAAACTGGACATTTTCTTTGGGGTAAGTTAGGGGACACAGTCTCGTAAATTCTGTGTCTTCGGGGATTACTAGGATTGCTCTGATTATTAATCTGAGCAGTATCTTGGGTAAAATTGTGGCTGGCGATAATATCCGACACGGATTCTAGAGTTCGGTATCTGGCAGTCAGGAACTCATCCATCTTGCTCCACTTGGGTAGGTCTGAGCAAGGGCCTTGAGATTGTTCCCAAAGGCCTAAGGTGTGTTCGGGGAGTTTGGTGGAGCAGATGTACACGAAGATTATGTCCCAATTCCGAGTTTCTATGCCCAGCAACGACAAATTCGTTATACAATCATTAATTGTCCGTTGCAGACCTTTAATGGAAGGGCCAGATTCCTTGGAGATGGAAGGGAGGTTAAAAAGGGTTTTCAATTGAGAATTCACCAAAACGCGTTTATTCTCATACCTATCTACCAGGTTCTGCCACGCCATGTCGAAACCATCATTCGTCATGGGGCAAGTTCGGATAATGTCCCTCGCCTCACCTTCGGTCTTTTGCAAAAGGTAATACATCCTTTGGATGTTACTAATATGGGGGTTGGTCCCGTAAATGATCGAAAACATGTCCCTAAACGTCGGCCAAGATGCGTAATCACCAGCGAAAGTTGGGGTGTCACAGGGGGGAAGATGTATGGGGATACTATTAGTAGGGGGGTTCGCCGCCTTGCTCTTAAGGCTATCAGTTAACCCATCAATGACCGAGATGCATTGAAAATATAGCGTATATCCCGACATATACTTGGCCTTCAAGTCTTTAGAAGATACCTTGGTATCGTCGGCACTTTCCAATAAGTCCTCATAAGTGTCCCGAAACGCTTCCCACAAACGGGTTAGTTCCTGACGATGGACACTCAGAGTGTGAACAGAGTGCTCCTCTTTGGGGATAGCTTGAACAAAACTTTCGAAATCGGCTAAGCGATTGTAGTTTTTCGTTAAGTTCCTTAACGCGGCCATTTTATTAGAGTTGGGGTAAAGAAAAGGTTATAAAAACTCAGAATGAACGGAAAAACGAGAAGGTAAGAAGGTTCGCGAGAGGCGACTACCAAATGTAAAGTTTCGAATAGAAACAAACGAGAAAAAAAAAACTTCAAGTCGCGAGAACAAAAAAAATCCGAAAATTTCAAAGAAATTTACGAATACTGCAATGCCACAAATAAGAAGTGGGATATATTAAACACCGATTTAGTTCAACACGAAATTAGTCCGAAAAAAAAAATGAGAGAAAAAGAATATGTTCGCGAATACCGATATAAAAAAGGAAAGTTATCAAATTCCAAAATAAAAAATTAAATCGCAATAAAAAATGATTACTTAAAAAAGTTAATCAATAACGAAATTTTTCTTTCACAAAAAAAAAAAAAAAAATATATATAAAAATATAATAACAGAAAATATAATAAAAATATGTATATAGAAAAATATAATAAAAAATATATATAAGCAATATATTAAATATATAAAAAATATCAACAACAAATATATATTTTTCCTTTAATCAAAATCAGAAAAGAAATGTCTCAAATAAATTCGCTTATTATATTGGTGCAAGAATATAAGATATTATAAACAGCGGCCACCTTATTGTGTGACAACCTTCCAGCTGTTTATCAAGCAAGTACACAACAACAACACGCAAGATCAATGCACTCTGTGTTGTTTGTGTATATTTTTTTCCGTTTATTTTTTCAATTGCTTTTTTTTTTTTATTATATTCTTGCACTTAGAGACACACTTCACTGAACTTTATTTTTTTAATTGTTTTTCTTCCTTTTTTTCTCTCTTCTTTTTTTTTCACTTATTTTCACACATATATATATATATATATATATTTCACCAAATTATATATATTTCACCAAATTATATGTGTTTTTACATACCTTGTAAACAAGATTTTAGGGAAAAAATATTACACACGAAATTACAGAAGAAATTCCAACGGTGAAACGGGTGTGGTTCCCAGCAACAATTATCCAATGCAGCGGACAATCTACAAAGATTATTGTCAAATATTTTATTTTATTCTTACGAGGGGATGATCCGGCTCGAGTGGACCAAAATGTGGGGATGAGCGGGGAAAATAAAATAAAATATTTGGCAAAGCGAGAAATAAAAAACGGGGATTAGAATTTGTAGATGATATCGATATATATTATGTACAAATAACGTACCTTACGATTCGGGGGTTGTTTGGATAATAGTCTCTCTCTTCGTTTTACGTTATAACAATTCTGTCATATTATTAACTATTCACAATTACACAACCACACGGTTGTACAAAAACTTAAAACTAAGCTTAAGATTAGGGTGGCCAGCGTGAACAAACATTAGTATCTATATCTGCCTTCTAAAGTTGTTTAGCTTGGGGGATATGTTATATGAGCGAATACTGATTCAGTCATCAAAGATCTTGTTGTTCTTGTATGTTTTTTACAATACTACGAATGTCTTAGTTATTCGTTCTGCTCAACTGCATTAACACATCTATACATAATTGGTCATTACAACACTTCGGTCAGGATTACGACTTAGCTTCTTATATCACTAATGTTTTATACATGAATGGCGCTGACCACAGTGTAAAGTCGACTCCAAATGACACAGTCTTTGCCAGAAATCTGCTGAGTGGCAACTGCCAAAGAAATATTTTTTCATATTTCGTTTCGAAGGAAATGTCTGCCCTGGGGTTTAAACCGTAGCCTCACGTCTAATAGCTATTAGGCTACTAGACTATGGTCCTATTTGATATGCGTTGAAAATTCAGAATCTTTTGCAGGAACTCATCAAATAAATCCGCCAACTTTAGCCAATGCATTCTTATAATCCAGAGCTGGTAACAAATATTTTTGCCCGGTGCCGAAAATTTTTTTGAAAAAAATTCTCAACAGTTAAGGCCTTTCAAAATCAATTCGTTTTCTTTGTCGACAGAAACAATGGTTTGTATGGGAGAGGTTGAGGTAAACACTCTTGTCATGATTCGTTAGAGTTGGTTTTGAATCACCCCGAGCACCGAGTGAAAACGGCCAGTTCCCTAAGTGGCTCATTCGCCACCAAGCCGAGATCTTCAAATGTTCTGTCCCCCAAAAACCGTTGATGTCTTTTCTAAAGCGCAGGACACTTGCGTAAAACGTGTTGTATAGATACCGTTTCCGCCATATCACAACAGTTTTGCAGTATTCCTGGTGGGGCAGACCGATTCTATCTGCAAAACTACCAATAGCGCAGTGTCCTGTTTGAATTGCCGTTCTCTTGTCGAACTCAAGTAGTTCCCTGGTTTCCCCGCTGTCCACTGCTGGACACCGCAGTTTCGATATTTGGCAACCGGTTTGTTGAATTCCTTGCTTCTTTTTCCAATTTGAAAAAGTATTCTCGTGGTAGTGCATATATCCCCTCTACCGACTCGCTTGTATGAGAGTTGCTTTGTGGAAGTAATTTCTAAACATGATAAACATTCATTCTAAACATGATAATCCGAGCCTTAAAATTTAAAGCAAACATAAAGAAATTTTTCATGCCTACTGATCCTAGTCCTAGAGAAACTTCTTATAATACATAATTGAGTAGTTTAGTTTGTAGCTTTGTTTCTCTTTGCAGTTGTGAAATATTCTCCTTTATAACAACCAGTACTACACCATCTGCTTGGCTGTTATAAAACCTTCTTATTGTCACTTTACCTGTAGTTAACAGGCAATAAATCTCAAAAGGGCTGAAGCATTTCTCCTTGTTTTTTACCATAATTGTGACATTATTTATGACCAACATTAAATCCTTTATTTTATTTTTTCCACTTCCTTTCCCCTATAGTTACAAGGCATTAAATACCACATCCACATTTTTTACCATTAAAATGCGTTCATTCATGGGAAATGTTTCAAGTACAGATAAAAAACGATTTACAAATGATAGAAACGAATGGTGGTGCGGTTTTATCTCAAACAGCAGCAGTTTAAGCAATGAATTCCCTCACAAAGAAGAAGATTACAACAATTTGCAAAAACATTAAAATTTTAAGCCTCTGCTCAGCAACATTTATCTCCTTCTGTTCTGAAAAAGGCAAAAACGAACGAATTTTGACGTTTTTATTCATTATTCGTGTCTTTTTTGATTAATTCGCATTTTAATGTTGAGACATTTATTGCCTGGAAGCTATTTTCCCATTTAAAATGTATTTTATCAACCGTTATGGCAATTAATTTAATTCTGACTTTTAATGTTTCGACTTAAATTGCTCAATTAGTTCAAGATTTTTGTGCCAATGGAGTGGGGATTCAATTTGAAAATCCTTGGTAATTACAACCAAAAATAATAAATGATGTTCTCTTTTAGATTAATTATTGTGGCTTAATATCGAATATCAATCCAATTTAATTCTTAACGTCATTATTCTAAATTACAGTAGGCAAGTGTACGTTTATTGAACGATACCTACTCTAGAACCCATCAACATCCCAAAACAACATAAACTTGAATTAAAACGGATAGAAAAGTTGAATATCCTTAGAGATCAAACCAATTAAGAATTCATGGTCAATCATGTAAAGAAAGTTAGGTTAGGTTAGGTTAAAGGACGTGTACTTGTCTTTTGACAAGTACAGTACCCGGAGGTCGAATTGACCCATTGTACAACGTCCTTAAAATGGAAGGATAATAGGAAGGAAAAAGGAGAGGAAGTAGGAAAGGGAGAATGGGAAGCGGAGGAATTACACAGACCAAACAAAAGAAAAATGAAGAACGCAACTACACTATTGAAGCCCTAACATTTCTCAACCAGCTTTAGCTACTAATGACTCTGTGGAGAGCCTTGATGTCGGCTCTCGACACAGAACTCAAAGACGCCCCTGCCAAGGGTCCTCAACCCCAACTTACTAAGGGCTGGGCAGTTACAAAGGACAGTCTCCAACTCCTCCTCATCGCAATATGCCCTGCAATAGTCCGTCTGGGATCTGTTCCAGATCCCCGTCAGCGACCTTATCTCGCATATATACTATAACTAACCTTAAACTGGCCTTACCCAACGTGTTCTTGCACTGTCTATAGCAGGCCATAGACATCTAGAAACATAACAACCCGATCCGTTCCCCCAACGCCTCTGCTCTTCCCCCTTGACCCATCCATTGATGAGGCCGTAGAGGTGGCAGATTGGGTGTGTGGACTAACTATTAAATCGCCCTCAGAAAACGAACCTAACCTAGCGAGAGCATCCGCCGTCTCATTGCCCAGTATTTCGCTATGACCCGGAACCCAGCATAGACGGATACGGTCTGGTCCAAAGATCCTTAACGACTCCTTGC
This sequence comes from Sarcophaga caerulescens, assembly GCA_927399465.1. Lineage (NCBI taxonomy): Eukaryota > Metazoa > Arthropoda > Insecta > Diptera > Sarcophagidae > Sarcophaga > Sarcophaga caerulescens. Next base: position 39,772,930 of record OV656866.1, read on the forward strand.
ACTAGCGAACGAGCCGTGATTTGCAATAGACCGACGCAATGGCTCTCAGGGCAGCCTGACTGTCAACGAAGATCACGTAAGATTCCAAATCCAAAGCGGGGCCACCAGCTATGGCCTCAATAGCCTTCAAGATTGCTAAAATCTCCGCCTGAAACACGCTGCAGTCATCATTCAACCTGAAGTGAAGTTCAAGACCGAGTTCCCCACAGAAAACCCCAGGACCTGTACTTCCACCTAAAAAAGAAAAGAAAGTAAAGAAAGTTATTGCAACATCAACTATCTCCATCCAAAGGAGATTTGTGGTCGAGTGCAGCTAGAGTGACAGCAAACAGTTTTTGAAAAATTCAGTGCCGATAGTCTCCCAACAGGACATTCCAATTTTAGTAATTGATAACGCCCATCTTGTTGAAACCACATTCGTCAAATTAGTTGTCATTTACTCCGACTATTTTCTTAAAAAATATGAACAGATAGCATCACTTGGAAATTATAAAATTATTTTATGAAAATGGGTGCTCTCTTCGAGGAATGTATCGAGCGATACGCCCATTTTAGGATCGCCATTATCGTCCTAGCGAGAGGACTAATGGCACTGTGGTGAATAAATTCGAGTTTACATCCAAATGTCGACGAAACATAAGATCTGACGAGATTATACAGGATAATCAGAAGCTGTGGATTTCGCGTCGCACACATACATAAATTTGGCCATTCGTAGTCCAGAACTTGAGTAGTAACGTGGGCCTTTACTAGAACCGATTTAAACCGATCCAGGAACTGAATGTAAACTACCATAGACAACGACGTGTATTTGGTATATGGGGATTAGACATTACAACTCTTCAACCAGGATTACGACTTAACTTCTAACATCATTTATGTTGCGTGTTTTAATTTTATACATGAATGGCGGGACCTACAGTTTAAAGTCGATACCGAACGACAGATTTTGTTTGAGAAACTTTTCATGGCAATATTTATTAACACTAAATAAATAAAGGAAATAACGGAAAACATTATTAACTGTAATTTACAACGATCAATTGAAAATGTATGAATTTGTGTTCATTTTAGTATTAACGGTATAAGTGTGATACTTTAATTTTGATTCCAGTAATTTGAAGTCGCCGTAGTCTAGTAGGTAGTGTGTTGGCTTATTAGACGTAAAGCCAGGGTTCGAGCCCCAGGCCAGACATCAAAACAAAATACAAAAAGTATTTATTCGACGATTTCCTCTCAGCAAATATCTGGCAAAAACTCTGAGAGTAAATAAAATTGCCATGAAAAGTTTCTCAAAAAATCTGTCGTTCGGAGTCGACTTTAAACTGTAGGTCCCGCCACTTATGTATAAAATTAACACACACAACATAAGTGGTGTGAGAAACTAGGTCAATAATCCTGACTGAAGGGTTGTAATGACCAATTATGTATGTATGTATTTATTAACACTCACAATTATTGCCAGAAATCTGCTGAGAAGCAGACGCCGAAGAAATATTTTTTTCATATTTCGTTTTGTTGGAGAAGTCTGACCTGGGATTTGAATCGAGGCCTTACTTCTAATAAGTCAACACACTACGGTGACTAGAGCAGTTGGCAAATGATCTTAACTTTCATCGATTTTCAGCCATGAGCGCCATTCCTGGATGAATGAACAAGCACAATTGTGGAATTCTGAAGTTCCTGTTAAAAAACCTAAATATGAAGGATTTCATATAAATCGTGATCATTTGTTACAAATTTTTAACCAGGCAGCGAAAGATAAACTTATTTCTCTTCCATAGCTGATTCACCTTTCCCAGACAGACCCATACTATTTTCGAAGTAACGTCTTAAGAGCTAAGTGCTCGGATGGCGAGCAAACTGTCAGATTGTACTGCTATGTCCAGTTATTTGTACTTTCTGTCAAAGTTGAAATTGGCAGATCATTTGATGGTATAGGCCTTAGTTTGAAGAAGTCTCACTAGTGACCCATGAGCTCGGAATATTTAACTTGGGAATCAAAAAAAAAAATACGGTTGCCCACAATTCAATAATTTTTAGTCTTGGAAAGGAACTTTAATGCGTCTCGTGGTTATGTGCTAGGTTATGTGCTAGTGCAGCATAACTTACATTTGTATACTAAAATTTGCTCTGTCGATAGAGAGGTTGCTTAATATTTTTGTCCTGAAAAATTTCGCTTTATTTTGTCTTGATTAGAAACGCTCAAAGTATTGTTACGTTTTTACCTTTTAAAAACGTTTCAAATATGAGCACGTAGATTGCAAATAAAATAAAAATAAGTTTGTGTTTAGTTTTAATTAAAATTTTTTATTAATCGAACAATTCTGTGTGCCACTGTTCACAACTTGATGTAACAACAACAATTACTTTGTTTGTTATTCCTCTGTTTACACCCTATGCATAAACAATAACAATTTCTTGACAATTGTTCGACAGATATTTGTAACGGAGATCTTCAAACCACGATTACGCACCGCGTCTTCACACAAGACTGACTGAACTTTTACTAACTCAGTTGCCTGCTTTGCCTTGCCTTTTGTATGACAATGTAAACAGTCTGATGAATGTTCTTGAAGGCGAATGTTCGTGGCTTCGTCTTCTCAAGATCTCTATAAATGTAAACATCGTTGTTTCATTATTCTTGTTTGTGTGTTTTGTTTACATTTATTCTTGTAGTGTTTGTTGTTGTATTTTTGTTTACTTGTTTACCTTTTTTTATGCGTGTGATAATTGTGACAATTGGTAAATAAGTTCATTGTTTTTGTTTTTGTAGCTTTTGGTTATAATTTTAATGTTAAACGATGTAAAAGCAAAACACCAGTATCTAGATTTTTCCATTTTTGTAACAGTATTCTAAATGAAAGCTGTATTTCGTCTGAAGTTGTCTCTGAAAGTATCGTAATTCCCTTACAGCCAGTAATAGAATCTGCGCATTGTATTGTACTTTTGCAAACGCTTTTGTCTGGTTCCGGTAGGCAATGCTTTAAAATTGTTTAAAATCGTTTTTTTTTTTTAAATCCTCTTAATTTCATACAGAATATGTATACAAACAATCACAAGCATATAATTAGACTGTGAACAAAACTGAAATTCTTTTAAATTACAAAGGCGCTATGCAAAGTCTTTGTCTAAATTGCCAGGTTTTTATTTTCAACTTTCTGCGTTCAATTTTTCCACTTCGATAACAGATTGGAATGAGTAAAAATTTGCTTTCTTGTTTCCTTTTTGTTTATTCTTCCCAATGACTTTCAAATCGTGTTGGCACAATAAGTAAATCACTAGGATGTTTTGCGTTGTATATCTTGTGTTTTATGTAAAGGCAAAACTTTTATTCAGCTTTTATTTAATGAAATGTAAACAATTGTCTCAAAAAAAATACATTTTTGTTGTCAGCCTTACAGACTGTAAGACGCAAAGGTGTTTCGAGTGTTTGTGTTTACAATAGAAAAGTTTGTCAATTTGTACACGAGATTGTAAAGGAAATGTTGAATTAATAGGCTTTAAAATTTAAGTAATCTAGTGGCAACAATTGCGTTTTATGTTATAATTTTGTTTGGAAATTTGGAAAAATGATGACCAGACAAAAGAACATTAACAATAACACTGCAAAGCATGTAAAAATATTAAACAAATTAAACGGACAAGATGATAAACGTTTTTCTCTAGCAATACTTTATATAATCACTTTATTGTTGAAGGGCACATAGTCGGTGGGCATTGTTTCTAAGCAACAATAGGTGGCAGCACCATTATGCCACGACTTGCTATAACAGACCAACGCCCTCTTTAGCTAGAACAACAATTGATAAACGATTACAACCTAGTTTCTTACACTATTCATGTTACTTACTTACTTACTTAAGTGGCCATTAACAATCCTATCCTGCCGTAACACATCCTTCCAGGCGCCTCTGCTTCTTGCGCGCCTACGCCAGTTGGTCACACCAATCGATGATAGGTCTTCCTCGATTTTGTCTTTCCAACGCAAATAAGGTCCTCCTCTTCGCCGTCTTTCGCAGATGCTCGCATCAAATACACGTCTCGCCGGAGCATCCTCCTCCATTCGAACGACATGGCCGAGCCAGCGCAGCCGGATCGGATGCGGAAATCATCGCCAACTCGCACTGGACGGAAGGTCTTACGCAAGAACTTTTCTCTCGAATACTCTCAAGGCTGCTGCATCAGTGCTTAATAGGGTCCATGCCTCTGCGCCACAAAGGAGCACGGGGAGGATGAGAGTCTTGTAGAGTATTAGTTTTGTCGTACGAGAGAGGTCTATGCTACTCAATTGCCTATTGAGACCATAGGAGCGGCTGTTGGCAAGAGTGATTCTGCGCTTAATCTCCCGACTGTTCTCATTTTTGGTGGTAACGGCGGAGCCTAGACAAATAAATTCCTTGACTATATCGAAAGTATAGTTATCGGCCTTTATCTGAGATCAATACGCCGTACGTCTCTACTTGTCGATATCATATACTTTGTTTATACAACATGCTTCACCATTCATGTTGTGTTTGTTAATTTCATCCATGAGGGACAATACCTACAGTTGAAAACCGACTCAGGACGACAGATTTTGTAAGAAACTTTTCATGGCAATTTTATATCATCTCAGAATTTCTGTCAGCAGTCTACTAAGATGAACTTCTTGCAAGAAGACAACGTGCGTCAGTATTAAAGTGTCTTGAATGCGTTTGCTTAACAGATTATTGTCTAGTCTGCCTTCTTGTTTTTTTGTCTCTTTATAAATATCAAATTCCGTTTTCATGTCTAGTCATATTCTATTTAATATTGTGGTCATAAAAGGTAATTAAGCATTATAGAAAAGAGCTTAAGGTGATGTACGAGTTAATAAATTTCAATAATTCATTAAATTATCTTTGTTAACAGAAAATAATCTCAAGCTAGTGATAGGTATTATTATAAAATTATTAAATAAAATTTAAGTCTGAAGCATTTTCTACGGACAGTTGTGCGAAATTTGCAAGCAAATTTATTTTCCTTAATGCAAAAGATCTTATCATCTGAATTATTATTATCCTTATTATCTGAATTATTATTATTATTAATTATAATAATAATTATTATCTCCACTGAACGTAATGAATCGTTTTACGCTTGAGCAACGTTGGGATTTATTGGGCCAACGAGAAACTGCGCGATGATGTCGATTTTGCCAAAACGTTAATAAGTAAAAATGTCGTATTTGGGACTCAGAAAACCCATTCGTGGTCTTACAGAAGCCAATGCTCCCATTATGAGTGTTTGTTTGGTGCGGCTTGTGGAGTGAAGGTATCATTGACCCATATTTCTTTGAAAATGAAATGCCGAAGTAGGAATGTTAATAAGTCGCGAAAAAGCTAAGATTTGATCGAATGAGGTACGGTGGGCCAGCCGCGGCAGCCATACGAATGAAATAATATTCCAGTTATAATTGGAACAAATGATCCTCACAACAAAAAAATAAATTTGGCAAAATTTCAAACCGTTTTTGTTTTATTGCATTTTTAAATTTAAACTTTTAAATTGCCCAACCTTTATATATTGATGTGATTGAGAAAATAGTTCAGAGAAAATTTTTTTTGAAAGAGTTTAAAGAAATCAGAGAAGAAACAATAAAAGTGCGAGGAAATTAAGCCATTGCATCAGCAATAGCACTGAAATAAAAAGATATAACTCTTATCTCATTTCAATATTAAAATTAACAGAATTATGCATAACGTAAACCAAACATTAATTTTGATAACCCTGGTTAAATAAAACGTATGAGAATAAATACGAGCATCATCTTCATTATCATCATCATTGTCTTTATTGACTTAAAATGGCACTTTTTGCCAACGTCATTTTCGTGTTCCTGGTTTTTATTCCGTTTTCTTTAATTGCCTTTAATTTTCATACACCCAATAATCCTGGTATTGATTCTCACATAAAAGAACTTCATTTCACTTCTCTTGGTTAAAGTTTTTCACTCCCTTTTTCTTATTGTCGTTAAATACCAATATATATGTGTATGTTTGAGAGAGTGTTGCGATGCTGTGAAAAGTTTCCGTTTCCTTTATTTTTCTTCCTGTGTGTGTATGTGTATTAAATGTATATTTTTTAAATTTGCTTCCTACTCAGTTTTAATGTTTTTCAATTTTGTTTTTCCCTTTCCCTTTATTAATTTTGTTGCTGCCGTTGGTCTTTTCTGTTCACTTGCCTTGTACACTTTTGTTATGATGAATAGCCATCGTTGTGATTCCAGTGGAGAATCCAACACTGCTCTGATACAGCAATTTCTGTATGATCTCATGCATCGAGACAAACATTTAATCTGTGATGGCATACAAAGCCGCCCTCGGATAATACCCTCTATTGATTTTCAGAATTATCGCAGAGTTCCGCAGCCAGTTGAGAGCCACGTAAAAATTGTACACACATCATTGTGTTGTATTGCCAGACACTTTGTACACCTGATTGCCGCCTGTATTGTGGCATTGGCAAAGTTCTGCGTGCGAAAGTAGAAAGAAAAACATAATGTGGCATTAATGTCGCTAACTTATGAAATTGTATGCACGCAACTGAGGAGGGTTTTAACTCATGCACTCAGCAATTTAAAGCGTTCAAATTTGTTTCATTTAGGGCCATTATTACAACTTGCCGTTAACTAAAGAGAGGATTTTAACGAGCAGATAAATTGTTTTTCATTATTATAAGTGGACAATATGGTAGAAGTGAGCGGTAAGCTAAAGGGAGGATCATCCTACAGGTAACTTTTAAAGTTAAGTTTATGTCTGAACTTGCAATATTATACTATTATTATTTACAATATGCCAACTACAAATATAAACGAAATGAACAATCACAACAAAAAAAAAAGAACCTCTTCGTTGCCACTGCGTTTTAAAAAAACTTGTTCTATTTAGATAATGTTATCGACATTGCACCGACACTACCATATTTTTGAAAAAGCTGACTTTATTTTATCTGTAGGTTGTGATAACGAAAACAAGTTAAGGTAACTTTAAAGTTCACTTTAGCTAAAGTTACCTTTAACTAAACCCAACTTTAATGCCAAGTTGTAATAATGGCCTTAATGTAAATTATTATGTAGAAATTTTGAAACATTTGTCTCAAATACGTACATACATACACGATTTGTCATTACAAACCTTCAGTCAGGATTACGACCTAGCTTCTCACATCACTTATGTTGTGTGTGACAGATTTTTGAGAAAAGTTTTCATGACAATTTTAACTTTCTCTCAATGTTTTTCCCAGAAATGTGCTGAGAGGAAGTCGCCGTTGTTGTTGTTGAAGATATCTGACCTGGGGCCAGCAACTCATCGATGCCTTTTGTCGTATCGTATTCAAATTAAGCTGGCACAAGATGAAAAGCGTGATAAAAACAATCTGTTACACAGTGTATAAACTAATGAATTATTCAATGAATTCATTACACAGAGTAACAAATAAAGCAGCACAACGCTAAACACATGATTTTTATTATAAAACTTTTTCAACTTTTCCATGTGAAAAAATAAATATGTATATGACATAATGAATAACAACGTTTACCAGCATTTGGACTGCACAACACATCAATAAGCGAATCGATGCATAAATTAAAAAAGCAACAACAACAAAAAACTAATGTTTCCCCACAGTACAATCTGTTAAATTTCTCATGGTATCCAGACAAAAGTCACATTGATTTAATTGGCTGCAGGAATTTGTAAATCGGAATAATTGTTTACCCTGTAACTGCTCTCTTCAATATTGTAAAAAACCAAAACAGAACACACATACAAATGATGTTAAAAAATATTGTCCATTAATGAAGAGGAGTGAAAATTTTGAATCAAAGGCAAGGTACTCAGCAATACAAATGACAAATAATAGAGCCATAATAAATACAATAACAAAAACTGAAAAACAGGAATCCAGTATTACAAAGGAAAGATGAATGTTTAGCATTAAAAGGATATATTTCTCGTACTCACATGCAAACAAATAATTTTCCATTCTAACGGACTATGAGGCCACGGGGGTGTCTTACCGAAAAAATACAATTTTATCCAGGCACACACTCATTTAAAAAAACAATCACTTATTGAAACCAGAGATTCTTTTTACAGTTTAATGTCGTTAAAAGTCATTCGTTAGTATTGCTTGGAGAATAATGGTTTAGTTTTAGCAAAAACAGATCATGTAGTCGCCGTAGTCTAGTAGGTAGTGTGTTGGCTTATTAGACGTAAAGCCCGGGTTCGTATCCCAGGTCAGGCATCAAAACGAAATACAAAAAGTATTTCTTCGGCGATATCCTCTCAGCAGATTTCTGGCAAAAACTCTGAGAGTAAATAAAATTGCCATGAAGAGCTTCTCAAAAATCTGTCGTTCGGAGTCGACTTTAAACTGTAGGTCCCGCCACTCATGTATAAAATTAACGCACACAACATAAGTGGTGTGAGAAGCTAGGTCGAAATCCTGACTGAAGGGTTGTAACGACCAATTATGTATGTATGTAGATCATATATGCTTACGGTGACCATCCGTCCACTATTATAGCGGACAGTCCGCTATTTTAACCTCCTGTCCGCTATATTTTTTGCGTCCGCTATTTGTCCACTATTTTACCACACGTAACTTCTAAAAAGTATTTATTTTCCAAAATGTCCGCTTTTGTCCACTTTTTTCACTAATTCGGTAAAAACGCTTATATTAGCGAAAATTACATATGAAATTGAGTTGGAAACTATTATTTATTATTATTTATATATTTTGTCTATGTTGTAGATGCAATTCCATCTTGGTCTTCAGTTGAAAAGTCGTTAATAAAGGTAAAAGAAATCAGAAATGATTTAATTGTAAATAATAACGAAATTATTGATGATGAACAAATAGAAATATGGAAACAATCAGCATTAAATCCCGATTAAAAGTGGGTTGAAATTTTCAAATTTTTCGAAACGAAAAATATGCCTTATAAAAACATGCTTAAATTACTAGATTTCTCATTTGCTTTGCCAGCGTCCAACTCGCCAACATAAAGATTTTTTTTCTTAATCTAACAATATTTGGTTTTCCGAAAAATTCCAAATGGAACTAGAAACTTTAATATCTTTTTGACCATAAAATGAAATTTTGAAATGGACTGTTCGGAATTTAAAACATTTTTATCTAACAGGCCTAATACTATAAAAAAATACATTCTGTAGACCAATACCAGAAGTAAATTTATATGTACATTAAATTAAAGTTATTCAAATAGTTTAACTAATAAAAAAAAATATTTCACTAGCTCTGACAAATTCTTAAAAAAATGTAAAATAAAGGCCTGGAAAAATAATAGGGACACTTAAATTTTTCAATATATTCTTATATTTTTAATTATTTTTCCATAAATATTACAAAATAAATACATTAAACTAAAGGTATTCAAATAGTTTAACTAATAAAAAAAATATGTCACTAGCTCTGTCAAATTCTTAAAAAAAATTTAAAATAAAGGCCTGGAAAAATAATAGGGACACTTAAATTTTTCAATATATTCTTATATTTTTAATTATTTTTCCATAAATATTACAAAGTATGTATATACACTAAATTAAAGGTATTCAAATAGTTTAACTAATAAAATAAAAATATTTGACTAGCTCTTCCATGTTAAAAAAAATTTAAAATAAAGGCCTGGAAAAATAATAGGGACACTTAAATTTTTCAATATATTCTTATATTTTTAATTATTTTTCCATAAATATTACAAAATATATACACTAAATTAAAGGTATTCAAATAGTTTAACTAATAAAATAAAATATTTCACTAGCTCTGGCAAATTCTTAAAAAAAATGTAAAATAAAGGCCTGGAAAAATAATAGGGACACTTAAATTTTTCAATATATTCTTATATTTTTAATTATTTTTCCATAAATATTACAAAATATATACACTAAATTAAAGGTATTCAAATAGTTTAACTAATAAAATAAAAATATTTCAATAACTCTTCCAAATTCTTAAAAAAAATGTAAAATAAAGGCCTGGAAAAATAATAGGGACACTTAAATTTTTCAATATATTCTTATATTTTTAATTATTTTTCCATAAATATTACAAAATATATACATTAAACTAAAGGTATTCAAATAGTTTAACTAATAAAAAAAATATGTAACTAGCTCTGCCAAATCCTTAAAAAAATGTAAAATAAAGGCCTGGAAAAATAATAGGGACACTTAATTTTTCAATATATTCTTATATTTTTAATTATTTTTCCATAAATATTAAAAAATATATACACTAAACTAAACGTATTCAAATAGTTTAACTAATAAAAAAAATATGTCACTATCTCTGCCAAATTCTTAAAAAAAATTTAAAATAAAGGCCTGGAAAAATAATAGGGACACTTAAATTTTTCAATATATTCTTATATTTTTAATTATTTTTCCATAAATATTGCAAAATATATACACTAAATTAAAGGTATTCAAATAGTTTAACTAATAAAAAAAATATGTCACTATCTCTGCCAAATTCTTAAAAAAAATTTAAAATAAAGGCCTGGAAAAATAATAGGGACACTTAAATTTTTCAATATATTCTTATATTTTTAATTATTTTTCCATAAATATTACAAAATATATACACTAAATTAAAGGTATTCAAATAGTTTAACTAATAAAATAAAAATATTTCAATAACTCTTCCAAATTCTTAAAAAAATGTAAAATAAAGGCCTGGAAAAATAATAGGGACACTTAAATTTTTCAATATATTCTTATATTTTTAATTATTTTTCCATAAATATTACAAAATATATACATTAAACTAAAGGTATTCAAATAGTTTAACTAATAAAAAAAATATGTCACTAGCTCTGCCAAATCCTTAAAAAAATGTAAAATAAAGGCCTGGAAAAATAATAGGGACACTTAATTTTTCAATATATTCTTATATTTTTAATTATTTTTCCATAAATATTAAAAAATATATACACTAAACTAAACGTATTCAAATAGTTTAACTAATAAAAAAAATATGTCACTATCTCTGCCAAATTCTTAAAAAAATTTAAAAAAAAGGCCTGGAAAAATAATAGGGACACTTAAATTTTTCAATATATTCTTATATTTTTAATTATTTTTCCATAAATATTACAAAGTATGTATATACACTAAATTAAAGGTATTCAAATAGTTTAACTAATAAAATAAAAATATTTCAATAGCTCTGCCAAATTCTTAAAAAAATGTAAAATAAAGGCCTGGAAAAATAATAGGGACACTTAAATTTTTCAATATATTCTTATATTTTTAATTATTTTTCCATAAATATTACAAAATATATACACTAAATAAAAGGTATTCAAATAGTTTAACTAATAAAATAAACATATTTGACTAGCTCTGGCAAATTCTTAAAAAAAATGTAAAATAAAGGCCTGGAAAAATAATAGGGACACTTAAATTTTTCAATATATTTTTATATTTTTAATTATTTTTCCGTAAATATTACAAAGTATATACATTAAATTAAAGGTATTCAAATAGTTTAACTAATAAAATAAAAATATTTGACTAGCTCTAGCAAATTCTTAAAAAAAATGTAAAATAAAGGCCTGGAAAAATAATAGGGACACTTAAATTTTTCAATATATTCTTGTATTTTTAATTATTTTTCCATAAATATTACAAAATATATACACTAAATTAAAGGTATTCAAATAGTTTAACTAATAAAATAAAAATAATTGACTATCTCTGCCGAATTCTTAAAAAAAATTTAAAATAAAGGCCTGGAAAAATAATAGGGACACTTAAATTTTTCAATATATTCTTATATTTTTAATTATTTTTCCATAAATATTACAAAATATATACACTAAATTAAAGGTATTCAAATAGTTTAACTAACAAAATAAAAATATTTCAATAGCTTTGCCAAATTCTTAAAAAAAAATGTAAAATAAACGTCTGGAAAAATAATAGGGACACTTAAATTTTTCAATATATTCTTATATTTTTAATTATTTTTACATAAATATTACAAAATATATTCACTAAATTAAAGGTATTCAAATAGTTTAACTAATAAAATAAAAATTTTTCACTAGCTTTGCCAAATTCTTAAAAAAAATGTAAAATAAAGGCCTGGAAAAATAATAGGGACACTTAAATTCTTATATTTTTAATAATTTTTCCATAAATATTACAAAATATATACACTAAATTAAAGGTATTCAAATAGTTTAACTAATAAAATAAAAATATTTCAATAGCTCTGCCAAATTCTTAAAAAAAAAAATGTAAAATAAAGGCCTGGAAAAATAATAGGGACACTTAAATTTTTCAATATATTCTTATATTTTTAATTATTTTTACATAAATATTACAAAATATATAAACTAAATTAAAGGTATTCAAATAGTTTAACTAATAAAATAAAAATATTTCAATAGCTCTTCCAAATTCTTAAAAAAAATGTAAAATAAAGGCCTGGAAAAATAATAGGGACACTTAAATTTTTCAATATATTCTTATATTTTTAATTATTTTTCCATAACTATTACAAAATATATACACTAAATTAAAGGTATTCAAAGAGTTTAACTAATAAAATAAAAATATTTGACTAGCTCTTCCAAATTCTTTAAAAAAAAATGTAAAATAATGGCCTGGAAAAATAATAGGGACACTTAAATTTTTCAATATATTCTTATATTTTTAATTATTTTTCCATAAATATTACAAAATATATACACTAAATTAAAGGTATTCAAATAGTTTAACTAATAAAATAAAAATATTTCACTAGCTCTGCCAAATTCTTAAAAAAAATGTAAAATAAAGGCCTGGAAAAATAATAGGGACACTAAAATTTTTCAATATATTCTTATGTTTTTAATTATTTTTCCATAAATATTACAAAATATATACACTAAATTAAAGGTATCCAAATAGTTTAACTATGTACACATAAGTATTTCCATATGTATGTATATGTATGTATAAATTTAAGTTTGTGTATATTATTTGTACCTATTTATGTTTGTATTTTAAAAATCTTTATATTTTTTTTTTTTTTATTTATTTATTTTCCTATCAATGTAACAACTTAAAAATTAAAAATGTTTATTATTTACATATATTGAGTTTTTACATAAAGTATTGCAACAATTGAAATCTTATTTTTATACCATAAATGGTGCTTTTCTATTATATGTTAACATTTATAGGAAAAAAGATAGTAAAAACCTATTGAATTTTAAAGAAATTTTCGTGTTATAAACTTCTTTCACCTTCGTGGAAGAAGGTTAAGAAAAGATATACACTTACAAATTTCTTATTAAATTATAGTTAGATGATCTGTTTCGATCCTCAAAGCTTCTTGTTAATTTATTTATGACTTCGTTGATGGTATATTCTTTGTAATATCTATGTAGTCGAAATGTTGGATAACGCCTTGGTAAATTATATATGATTTTAAGGTTCTTATTTTGGATAATCTGCAGCTTTTTCTGATATGTTTTAGCGACTTTAGTGTACCATAAGTCAAAATTGGTCGAATGCACATTTTATATAATAGCAACTTATTTTTAATGTTGAGCGTAGATCTGCGGTTCAAAAGTGGGAAAAGTGCACATCCGCATTTAACAGCCTTTTCACAAGTTTTCAAGACGTGGTTTTTGAATGTTAGTTTTTTATCTAAAGTTATACCCAGATATTTCACTTCATCTTGTATGGAAATTTCAGTTCCCTGAAAACATAGTGGAATGCTTGGAATTCTTTTAGGGGATTTATTAAATGGAAAGATTATGGCTTGTGTTTTTGTTTCATTAATCCTTATCTTCCATTTGGAGAAATATTTATCGGTATGCTCGAGAGCTCTTCTCATATTTTTTATTATAGCATTAGTAACTTTTCCGCTTGCTATGATAGCTGTATCGTCAGCGTATAGGGCTGTGTGTTGATCTTTTAGGACTTTAAAATCAGATGTATATAAGGAATACAAAATGGGTGAAAGCACAGACCCTTGTGGAACTCCAGCTGGAATATTTCTTTCTGTGGAATTACTTCCATCAATGGTTACAATAAAGGTCCTATTGCTCAGAAAACTGTTAATGATTTTTTGCAAATACGTCGGAAATCCTAAATTGTTAAGTTTATAAATGAGACCGTTGTGCCATATTGCGTCAAATGCTTTCTCAATGTCTAAGAATACAATTCCAGTGCATCGTCTAATGCGTTTATTGTTCTGTATGAAATTTATTATCCGTTTGACTTGATGAACTGTTAAATGTTCCTTTCTAAAACCAAATTGTTCATTATTTATTAAATTATTTTCTTCTGAAAAATCCAATATACGTTGCAGTACAATTTTCTCAAAAATTTTGTCAAGGCAATTCAGCATACTAATTGGTCTATAACTTTTTGGTGATTTCGCATCTTTTCCTGGTTTTAGGATTGGAATAACCTTTGCTCTTTTAAAACTATTTGGGAAATAACCGTTTTTTAGACACCAGTTAAAGATGTTTGTAATAGCAGTGAAGAAAGTGTCAGGCATATTTTTTAATACAATTGATTTTATACCATCAATACCAGGAGCTTTACAATTTTTGAGTCTTTTTGTAACCATTTTAACCTCTTCCTTTGTAGTTAAATTTATATTGTTAGGTATAATTTGGGAGTTCAGCCATTGCATATGACCCATCACTTTAGATTCTGCTTTGGAAGTCATGTTAATTGTTGTTTTATGGGAGTTTTCGAAAACGTTTGCAATTACGTTGGCTTTTTCAGTACTATTGTACACTTCAGCGCCATCTACATTTATACTTTCACTTTTTACTTTTTCTCCTCTCATTGCTTTTGATAGTTTCCAAAATTTTTTGCTACCTAGTGGCAACTTTTTGATGAACTTTGACCAGCTGTTATTTCTATCTTTTAACACGTGCTTATCTATCATAAAACTCAGCTGTTTCAAAATGCATATGTTTAAATTTCTTTCTGATGGATTAACACTTCTTTGTACTTTTCTCCGAATTCTGTTTCTCTGACCAATTAATAGTAATGTACCTGCAGAAAGTTTTTTCTGCCAGATTTGATTTTCCCCAAAAGGAATTTGTTTTGATGCTTCTTGTGCTATGTAAGTGATTTTGCTTAACAATTCTTCTACATTCAAACTAGTTACAAGTGCACGGTCAATATTGTTTTCTTTTATCTTTCTATCGACCCATTCCCCTATAGATTTCCAATTGGCAAGCTTGTACAAAGGAATTTGTTGAATATGTTCCAACGTTGAACCGTGAATCCTGCATGATATGGGTAAGTGATCAGAGTTAAGTGTTCCCGGGTGTGCTATAAGCGAGGATATTTGCAACGAGGAATTGGAAAGAATAATATCAACGACAGATGGTTGTGTTGGAGTTACGTTCGGACTAAAGCGAGTAAAAGAACTTGGGGAATAAATATAATAGTTAGAGTTGAGTTGGTGATTAAATAAAGCTATGCCAGCAGTGTTATTTTGTATGCAATTCCAACTAGTGTGGCGGGCGTTGAGGTCTCCAAATATGAAATAGTCTGTTGAACCAGCTGTTAATTTATTTAAATCATTCAAAAAATGTGCTGTATATTTTGGACAGTAAGCAGAAGTAAATCTAACCGGTCTATTGTTTATGGATATTATGATGGAAATATTTTCTATTGCAGACGTTGAGATTTTGGATATACGCTGATGTGGAATGGATTTTTTGATAGCTATTAATACACCACCTCCGTGCGTTGGACGATCTTCTCTGTATATAAAATAATTAAACAAATGTATTTTGTTACTTTTACTTAAAAATGTTTCATTAATAAACAAGATATCTATTTGTTTTTCGTGGAGAAAGTCTTCAAGCTGTGTAACGGAGGCTTTGGTCGTTATGCCCCTAGCATTCCAGTGCATAACTTTTAATATCTGTTTCGGAATTGATCTATATGACATGTTTTAGCATCATACCTAAAACACGCATTTTATCATACTTATTTTTACATTTCTGGAGAGCATCAAGTGCTTCAAAATAGATTTCTAGAATCTTTTCATTCGAAATATTATCATCTTCATTATGCTTATTATTAGAATTTGCCATATCTGCATATGAAATTTTCCGATCCTTTCCGTTTGATACACTAAATGGAGTGAGTAAAGGATCTTTAAAGCCATGAATAGAACTGTTATCATCAGACGTGTATAGAACATTTGAGATCTGTTTAGAGACTCTGCTCGGGAGTTGTTTCTGCGTTACTTTACGTCGAACAAGTAAATATTCTTTTCTGGATGGACATTTAGGATCGTCCGCTCGGTGATTGACATTTTGTAGTTTCCTCTTTATACAATTACAGCATTTGTATATCACTGGGCCTCCGTCAGGAACTTTGTTCATTTGGCAGATAGCGAAATCGTGAGGACCCCCACAGCCCAAGCAGGCAGCTACGCGATGGCAGTTTGATGATCCATGGCCATACATTGTACATTTCGTACATTGAGTGGGACCTTTAGCACGTTTCAAAGGGTTGCGCCAATGAACTACTACATTATAGAAGTACCTAATTTTTCGGACATCCCTTTTTGTAACTTGACTTCTATCAAATTCCACACAGTATAAAGCATCATCCACACTAGACCGAGCTGTTGGAATTTCTTTAATGGAAACAGCATCTATATTGAAAGTTGATTTGAGCTCGTCTTTAATTGTCTTTATATCAAGCTTGGGTAGACCAAATAAGACTAATTTAAACTTCTTATTGTCTTTAACAGGATGTGTAAAGAATTTCACCTCATTTAATTTTAATTTTTTAATAGCCTCTTCGTATTCCACTAGAGAGTTTGGTATCACCTTTATTCCAATAGATAACCGTTTGTACTTACAGTTTATTCCTAAGAGTTGCATTACGTCTTTGAACCTGTGGCAATTATCTATAGTAATTGGCGGCACTCTTTGCTTATCTTGAATGTCATGACCTACATCCACACTAGTATCATCGTCATCTCCATCTAGGTCAGATAGACACTGATATCTATTACTGCTGCTTGGTATGGCAGACTTTTGTTTTTTGTATTTAGGGTTATTTCCCCAAAATCTTTTGCGTTTAGAACTCATGATTCTTGTTTTTCTTTTTTTTTTTTATTATAATTTAGTATACAAAAAATTTACAAGAGTCAGCTGATATTTTACACGTCTTTATGCTACAAATGTTGCAGTAAGACTTAAATCTTTATATAAGATATTAATTATACATAATAAATTAATTTTTTCTTTTTCAATTTTATATATTTGTCCGCTTTTTTCTCATGGAAATAATGGTCACCGTATGTATGCTATACGATACTTATATTGTGACACAAATACATACATACATAATTGGCCATTCCGTCAGGATTACGGCCTAGCTTCTCACACTACTCATGTTGTGTGCGTTAATTTTTATACGTGAGTGGCGGGACCTACAATTTAACGGAGACTCCAAACGACAGATTTTTGAGAAACTTTTTCATGGCAGGCGACTTGATACAAATATATAATATAATGAATAGTTTGTATTAGTGATAATTTAAAGGAAGATTAGACAACATGATTATGAACATAATAAGAAATTCTTTTAGTTTAAAAACAAATTCGTATAACTTTTTACCACTCAAAACGGAGGATGAGGTTATATTTCCTACCTAACCTTGCTATTATAGCCGACCTACAGTGGTTCAAGTTATCATTCGATCATGTGGCCTACAGTAAGCGTCAAAAGAAACTGTACACAATCACCAAACTCAACTTCTACCACTTAGGGAGAGTGCCCGAAAACATTTGGCAATATTTCGAAATTTTTTGTATTTTTTTTGTCTCAGTTTTAAAAACTGTATTAACTGTTTTTTAATTATGTATGTATATTTGCTTTAATGTACAGTTTCTTTTCATGCTCACCGTATATTAGTAGAATTTATATTAGGTTGCATTAGGTGGTAAAGGATCTCATTTAAGCTAATCTTTATGAGCATTCTGATACCACAATTAATGTACAATCCTAGAGAAAACCAACGTGAGTACAAAATTAATCCTGCTATTGCTGCAGTTCCTTTTTGTATTGGGCGACGAAAGAAACATGAGAACAAAAAATTTAATCAACAAAAATGAAAACTACACCTCCATGGAAAGAAAAAGGAATTAAATTCAGGAACACGAAAATAACGTTGGCAAAAAATGCCATTTTAAGTCAATAACCACAATGATGATGATAATGAAGATGATGTTCGTATTTATTCTCATACGTTTTATTTAACCAGGGGTAATAAAATTTATGTTTGTTTTTCGTTATGCTCTTAGTTGTTAACAAATCTTCACATAATTCTCTAAATTTTAACACTGAAAATCGACGAGATTGATTTCTTTAAACTCTTTCAAAAAAAATTTTTTTCTGAACTATTTTCTCAATCACATCAAATTTAAAAAGGGTGGGCCATTACAAGTTTAAGTTTAATATGAAATAAAAGAAAAACTGTTTGAAATTTTGCCAAATTTATTTTTTTGTTGTGAAATACAATTGTTTCGATTAGAACTGGAACATTGTTTCATTTATATAGCTGCCGCGGCTATCTTCCTCATCGTACCTCATTCGATTAGACCAATTTTCGAGCACTTTTTCGAGTGTATGGGGGTCGTATCTCGGCAAAGAAATCACGAATGTTGGCCTTCAAATGCTCAATTGTGTCTGGTTTGTCGAAATAGCACTTTTCTTTATCGACGCCCCACAGAAAATAGCGCAAGTGTGTCAAATCGGAGCTTCTTGGCGGCCAATTAACATCACCATTTTGTAAAATTAAACGGCAATCAAACGTTTGACGCAATAAATCGATTTTGGCATGAGATGTGTGGCAAGTTGCACCATCTTATTGAAACCAAACATTTTTCACTTCAATATCATGAAGTTCAGCCAAGGATCATGTAAAACAGATCATGACAAGAGTAGGGTACTTACACATGAGCAGAAGTGATTCGGGGTAATGTTCAGTCTATTGCCATGTATTTCAATAGAACAATGGTCCAGGATAATCGTTATTATACATTGCGTGGTCTTGTCATTTAAGGAGTGAAACGAATCATTCGTTTTCGTATTTATACAATTCCATCTGACACTAGCAATATTGCGCGTACCTTTCTGATACCAACGGAATTGAGTTTCTCTGTAACACAATCAGATAACATTTGGTCTAACTGAGATAATCGGATTACCTACGCCCTATAAGAAGTCAAAGTTTTCAAGCTTCTTATTGGCTTTAACCGTTCATCAGCAATGCTATTCCCGACGATATGCCTTTGAATGATTCGAAATTTAGTCGATAAATCCTCGACATTCATTGACGGGGATGGACCTCGAAGAGATTTTGATTAGAAAGTCAATCGCAATTTGGCTGTCAGAATAAATCAAAAGATTTTCAGAGTAAATACCGCCATCATAAAAGCGTTGAGTGTGTTTCAAAATAGCCAATACCTGGAAAACATTGCACTGGTCAGCCGGCCTACACAAATGTTTAATCTCAGTACCCTGAAGATATATTAAGTCGCTATCTATCTAGTCTAGTAATCATTCTGACCTCTCGAATGACGGCATCTTTTCAGCAGTGTTTTGGCAAAAACTGAAAAGTTTCTCAAATTTGCCGTCCGAAGTAGAAATTAAACCGCTGGTCCCACAATTCAGGGACAAAATTAACACACACAAGAGGCTATGTCGTAATCCTGGCTAAAGGATTGTACAGTACTTAATCTTAAGGAATATGCTACTAAATATAAGGATAACATACATACATGACTTTTCCTTCATTCCCCGTAAACATAGTGTCAAGTTGTACGTATTTCTTCTGGCATAGAAACGATTTAAATAACAGACAAATAGGAACAACAGAACAAAGTGGACAAATAAAACAAGATGAAAATGTTAAATTATCCATACGCCTGATAAATACGCATACTCACAAATAAACTAATCGCTTACACACACTTTATCAAAAACTAATACAATACACACACGAGTTTATATCGAAAGCAAATAATTGTTTGTCAAATCCCAGCATATTTCATGCCAAACATTCTGCATCTGTATGTGGTTGTGTGTGTAAGAATCTAAGTGTAATTGAGTATTAGCAAGGAAGTAGTGATGCCAATACTTACTCTCCAAATGATTTATACTTTGCCAACGACACTGCAGCATAATAAGAACAATATTGTTACGCATATCGAAACGACCTAATATCGTTTAACATTAACGATAAACAAAAGCTACAAATACATACAAAAACCATGAGGCAATGCGTACACAATACACACGACACAAATACACACTAACACATATGTGCACCGAACCATACATAAAGCAACAATAACATCAGTATGTGTATGAGAGAGATCGATAACCCAAATGCAACATAAGCGAACACAACAAGAAGCAATGTGTACACAATACACATTAACAAATACATCGAACATCTTCTAAATAAACCAGCAACAATAAACAATGTAGTCGCAAAAGAATCCTCGAGAAGACGAGAACACAAACCTTCCACTTCGAGAACCATCATCAGACTGAAGAGGTTCGCATATAAAAGGGCAAGTCAAGGCAGGCAACCAGTCAGTTGTAATTGAGTCAGTCTTGAGTGAAGTTGCGTGTGAACAATAAATAGTCGTGTTGGAAGATATCGGTTGCGAGTAATAGTTGTGTGTGAATAATAGCAAGCAATTAATGTTGTATCGGTTAAGTGTGAACAGTGAGTGGCATAAAAAGAGTGAACAATAAAGAAAGAGAGTTTTTATTGAAACTAAACACATATTTGTTTTTACTTTGGTTTGCAATTAACGAACTCATATTTAAACGTTTTTAAAAAGGTAAAAACGTAACAATTGGTGTCAGAAGTGGGATTGCAAAATCCAAAAGTGAAAATAAATAATAAATAAAAAAAAAAAAGTAAAAAGAAATAAATAAAACAAAATGAAACTCTCCGAATTAAGAGTGGAACGGCTTAAACGAGAGTTGGGTAAACTGGAGCTGCCAACAGCGGGTACAAAGAATGAACTGCAGAGGCGGTTAAGAGAACAACTTCAGCTTCAGGGCATCGATATCGAATCCTACGAGTTCGAGGATGAGGAGGAATGAGAGATACAGGCCCCCGCAACGGCCAGCGGTGTCGACATAAATTCGTTGCTAGCCGTTATGATGGAGAAAATGCAAGTAGCCAATCAGAAACAATGTGAACAAATGGTGGAGAGAATGGAAGTAGCAAACAAAAATCTATTTGCTGAGGTAAAACTTCTGGCTGAAGTACAAGAGGCTTCTAGAACCGAAAATCAGAAAATGCAAGCAGCAAACCAAAAGCTATTTGAAGCAACAACGGAGAAGCTGCAGGAAATCCATGAGTCGGTCAGCAAGAGAATCACTGGTGTTGAGGAAAGGGTGTCACATTTGGAAAGGACCGTCGACGGAAAACTCGTAATGATGGAGGAAAAGATCAACAACCTCCAGAGCCAGCGACCGGAACCAGTGCGAGTCGCATCCGAAAGTATCGGCAGGATAAAACCACCTTGCTTTGATGGAAGCTCACCCCTATCCGTATTCAAGTTCCAATTTGAGACAGTAGCCAGCAGAAACGGCTGGGACGATGGAGAGAAGGCCTTGGAACTAATTTTGGCGTTAAAAGGTGTAGCAGCCGAGATACTAGAGACCATGCCAGCCAGCAGTAGAAACAACTATAACGAATTAATGGTGGCCTTACAGCGGAAATTCGGCAATGAGCACAAGCGAGAGCTGTACCGCATGGAGTTGAGATACCGGGCGCAAAAGCCAAACGAGTCATTACAAGCCTTTGCAATGGAGGTTGAGAGGTTGGTGCAGCTTACATACCCAGGAGAAAACCACCCGTTGATAGACAACTTTAAGACCGAGGCGTTTGTTAATGGAATACGCGACGCAGACATCAAATTAGCGGTATGTTCCACACAGAAGGCAACCTTTGCAGAGACCGTGGCCTTCGCACTAGCCCAGGAGACCGCTCGCACCGTTTCTAGACCACAAGTAAGCAAAGTGCGAAAAATGGAAGTAGTGGAGGAGGAAGAATGCAGTTTTAATAAATTTAAAGAGATGTTGAAGCAAGTTTTGGAAGAGAGTGGACAAAAGGCTAAACTTAAGTGCTTCAACTGTGGAAAGAGTGGTCATTTCCAAAGACACTGTAAAGCGCCTCGTAAAAGATCAAGATCCGCCTCACCTTCAAGGAATAAGAAACGGGCGAACTACCAACCACCTTCACAAGAGTCCCCGTTAAACTAAAACGAGCTAGCACTGAGGGGCAAGTGCTGGCTCCCACAAGCGAGGGCCCCACAGTCTCAATATCAGTGATGCAGCAAAACAACAGCAACCTTACGGCGAGCGGGTACATAAATGGCAGACAACACATCTTCACTATAGACACCGGTGCGACGCAGTCTATCATCAGACCAGATGTAGTAAAGGGGAAGTGTGAGGCACTTAAAAATGTAAGGCTTCGGACAGCTACTGGAGAGTCTGCCACCGTCCACGGAAAAACAGAGGCGAAGGTGACGATAGCCAACATCAGCGTCTTTATTGTTGCCGATATTGTCGACGAGGTTATCATTGGTGCCGACTTTATGATAGCTCATGGTATCAATTTGAATATGGGGCAACAGATAATGGGTTGGCGAAATGTGGAGATACCTCTTGACGTCGGATACAAGCATCAAGTGCACGCCAGAAGGATAGTTGTTGTCGAACAACAAAAACTACCAGCTCAAAGTGAATCACTGTTATGGGCTCGTTTGGAGGGAGATTGTGAGGAGAACCGCTTGTGGGTTGTGGAACCAGCAGAAATACAGACGGATTTAATATCAGCAAAGGCCCTCGTCAAATCCACAGAACAGAGAATAGTCCCGGTGAGAGTGCTAAATCTATCAGGCAACGAAAAAGTCATCTGTAAAAACTCAGAAGTCGGGCAATGTGTTCCAGTAGAGGCGATAATAAACAGCGAACAATCGCCGCAAACTGCCGAAATGTCAGCCAAGGATCAAAAGGAGTTTGGTGAAAATGTGGAAAAATGGGTAGCAGGCTTAGCAGCTCCAGAGAGAAATAAAGCCAAAAAAGCTGCTAAAGAGGTATGCTTTCGCTTTCGCCACGAACAATAGAAGACAAGGAAGAACAGCTATGGTCAAGCATGAAATTGAAACGGGCGAAGCGAGACCAATAAAACAGGCACCCAGAAGCATACCGCTGGCGAAGCGTAATGAGGTTAAAGAGCTAGTCGACGAAATGAGGAGGAGCGGTGTAATCGAACCATCATCGGGTCCGTGGAGCTCACCTGTAGTCTTAGTAAAGAAGAAAGATGGCAGTACAAGATTCTGCGTAGACTACAGGAAGCTGAATGATGTCACCAAAAAGGACAGTTACCCGCTACCGAGAATTGACGACACACTCGACACGCTAGCTGGAACGAAGTGGTTCTCCACATTGGATCTTCAAAGCGGATATTGGCAGGTGGAGATTGCAGACAAGGACAAAGAGAAAACTGCATTCAGTGCGAACGGCGGCTTATGGCAGTTTAAAGTTATGCCATTTGGACTCTGTAATGCTCCGGCCACATTCGAGCGGCTTATGGAACGCGTGCTAAAGGGACTACATTGGAAGACTTGCCTGGTGTACCTCGACGACATAATAGTGATGGGCAGAACTTTCGACGAACACCTCAAGAACCTGGGAGAAGTTCTGCAACGAATATCGATGGCTGGACTTAAACTAAGCGTAAAGAAATGTGCATTGTTCCAAAGACAGGTAAAATATTTGGGGCATCTTGTAACAGCAGATGGAATATCTACGGATGAAGATAAAATAAGGGCAGTAAAGGACTGGCCTCGTCCCCAGAATCTTCATGAGCTACGCAGCTTTTTAGGACTATGTACATACTACAGACGCTTTGTGCCTAATTTTGCTAGCGTGGCTGCAAGTTTGCATGAGCTCACCAAGAAATCAAAAGTCTATCAATGGGGTGAGCCACAGGAGAAGGCGTTCCAGACACTAAAAGACCTATTGTGTGCTGCACCAGTTTTGGCGTATCCAGTCCCAGGAGAAAAATTCATCATAGACAGTGATGCTAGCGGATATGGTATTGGTGGTGTACTTTCCCAAGTGATCAATGGGACGGAGAAAGTAGTAGGCTACTATAGTCGCACACTGTCGAAGCCGGAACGAAATTATTGTGTGACCCGACGTGAACTACTTGCAGTGCTGGAGTGCATAAAACATTATCACAAGTACCTGTATGGCCAACATTTCCTGCTAAGGACTGACCATTCCGCACTGAGATGGCTGCTGCAATTTAAGAACCCTGAAGGACAGTTAGCACGTTGGATTGAGCGCCTCCAGACTTACGACTTCAGCATTGAACACCGAAGAGGCATCAAACATGGGAATGCCGATGCTCTTTCACGCCGACCTTGTAATTTGGAGTGTAAACATTGCGTGAAAGCTGAGAAAAAGGAATCCATCGTCGATATCCGGCTAACGCGGATTGAACACAACGAAGACTGGTCCCAAGCACAAAGGAGTGACCCAATATTGGCGAAGATAATAGCAGCGAAAGAGGAGGATAAACGACCAACAAGAAATGAGATATCCGCAGAAGGTCCTCTTACAAAATCATATTGGGCACTGTGGGACAGCTTAAAGATCATAAATGGGTGCCTATATCGACTTTGGGAAAGCGCTGATGGCAAGACCTCATCCAACTTATTGGTAGTGCCTTCCTCCAAAATGAAAGATGTGTTAAAGGAGTTCCATAATGGAGCCAGCGGAGGACATCTTGGAGTGACAAAGACGCTGGAAAAGCTAAAACAACGCTTTTATTGGGTTGGATGTCAGCAAGCAGTGGCGGACTGGATAGCAAACTGTACCCAGTGCATTGCAGCTAAAGGTCCAGTAAGAAGAAGTCGAGGTCAGATGCAACAGTATAACTCAGGCGCACCTTTCGAGCGGATAGCGATGGACGTAGCAGGCCCTTTTCCAGTCAGCAATGCCGGAAACCGATATGTTCTCGTGGTGATGGACTATTTCAGCAAATGGCCGGAAGTGTATGCCATACCCAATCAAGAGGCGAGCACAATAGTAGGCGTTTTTGTGAACAACTGGGTATGCCGCTACGGGGTTCCAATG
This sequence comes from Sarcophaga caerulescens, assembly GCA_927399465.1. Taxonomy (NCBI): domain Eukaryota; kingdom Metazoa; phylum Arthropoda; class Insecta; order Diptera; family Sarcophagidae; genus Sarcophaga; species Sarcophaga caerulescens. Next base: position 39,798,153 of record OV656866.1, read on the forward strand.
GAGCTACATTCAGATCAAGGAAGAAATTTCGAGTCAGCTGTATTCAAGGAAATGTGTGAAGTATACGGTATTAAGAAGACTCGAACGACGCCGCTTCACCCACAGTCTGACGGAATGGTAGAACGGTTTAATCGAACCCTGGAAGAGTACTTGCGGAAAGTAGTGAGCGAGCAACAGAAGGACTGGGACGAACACATTCCGAGGTTTCTACTGGCGTACCGATCTGCAGTCCATGATTCAACATCTAGATCGCCCGCCAAGGTAATTTTTGGAACTGAAATAAAACTGCCCGGTGACTTGGAGTTTGGAGTTAGGCCCACCACAGAGAGGGATGCCACTGGAAAAGAAGAAAGCCTAAATGAACTTCATCAATTTGTGCGCACACGAATAAAAATGGTCAGCGATAGAATGAAAGCCAGGTATGATCGTGCAGCAAACACGGAGGGCTTCCATGAGGGACAACTGGTTCTACTTTACAACCCAAAGCGGAAGAAGGGACTATCTCCCAAGCTACAAACCAGCTGGGATGGACCGTACAAAATAATTAAACGGTTAAAGCTAACAGCCCCCGAACAAAAATGAAGGTCGTACACATAGAGCGACTGGCAAAATATGGGAGAAGAGATAATGAGCCTATTCGGGACGAACAGGCTTAAGTGGGCGGCAGTGTTACGCATATCGAAACGACCTAATATCGTTTAACATTAACGATAAACAAAAGCTACAAATACATACAAAGACCATGAGGCAATGCGTACACAATACACACGACACAAATACACACTAACACATATGTGCACCGAACCATACATAAAGCAACAATAACATCAGTATGTGTATGAGAGAGATCGATAACCCAAATGCAACATAAGCGAACACAACAAGAAGCAATGTGTACACAATACACATTAACAAATACATCGAACATCTTCTAAATAAACCAGCAACAATAAACAATGTAGTCGCAAAAGAATTCTCGAGAAGACGAGAACGCGAACCTTCCACTTCGAGAACATCATCAGACTGAAGAGGTTCGCATATAAAAGGGCAAGACAAGGCAGGCAACCAGTCAGTTGTAATTGAGTCAGTCTTGAGTGAAGTTGCGTGTGAACAATAAATAGTCGTGTTGGAAGATATCGGTTGCGAGTAATAGTTGTGTGTGAATAATAGCAAGCAATTAATGTTGTATCGGTTAAGTGTGAACAGTGAGTGGCATAAAAAGAGTGAACAATAAAGAAAGAGAGTTTTTATTGAAACTAAACACATATTTGTTTTTACTTTGGTTTGCAATTAACGAACTCATATTTAAACGTTTTTAAAAAGGTAAAAACGTAACAATATTGTGTGTTCCTAGCATATACGGACGACGCTTACAAAATACATGACCCAATTGACTACAGCGTATAATCTCTAAACAGCCGTCACATTGCCAAACACGAAATGAAATATTCAAATTCCCTTCACCCCAAACATCCATCTGCATGTCGTATTTACCCAATTTGCTAAAGTAAGACTTGTCGATAACGACACGAGGCCACCCGCTATCATGGGTGTACGTATGACGTATGATGGATCATGTTTGCGGGCTGTGCTCTCATTAGGACTTAAATATGCTCATTTAAATATCAGATTTCAATTGAAAACACCGTGCAAAGCGGCAAATGCGTTACTATATGGAAAATGTTCATGTTAATCACATTGTTGATGAGACAATCTAGATGAGTGGGATCTTTTCCGACACGCTCCCGCATAAGCCCTAGCCGCACTTCGTTGCATTCGACATGACTATCAGGACATTGAAATCAATGTCTACGTTAACATCAGTGCCTTTTATCTCCGACCTAATGATTCTTCACATTCTATTCGTTTCGTACAATACGCACTTTATCAGTTTTCTCAACTCTTCGGTTTGCTCGACTGCTCGCTGTAGTTTAGTATGTATGTACTGTGTTTTTCCTTCTAGATGTGAGGCCATGGTTCAAGCCTTGGCTCAGACATCTCCAACAAAACGAAATACGAAGAAATACTTCTTCGGAGACTTCCTCTCAGCAGATTTCTAGCAAAAACTCTGCGATTAAATAGAATTGCCATGTAAAGAGTCACAAAAATCTGTCGTTCGGAGTCGACTTTAAACTGTAGGTCCTGCCACTCATCTATAAAATTAACGCACACAAAATAAGTGGTGCGAGAAGCTAGGTCGTAATCCTGACTGAAAGGTTGTAATGACCAATTATATATGTATGTACGTATGTATTCAGATTCTTAGGTAAATTCAAAGCAGATTGAGAAAGACAATGAATCGATATTTCGGCGTCTTCTTAACGACTCAGCAGTGAAATTGACGAAGTGCCCTATCAACGTCAAGTCTTATTGAACAGAAATATCATCTAAGTGTGACATACTCCATCGTCAAACCATAGTTATTAATATCAAGAGCTTTCGTGCAGCTAAAAAAGGTTGTTTTATTATAGAAATTACCTGTTCACTGAACACTGTTCAGCCATTGTCAAAATCACCACAAACGCGCTTTATTGCAATTTACAGAAGCAGTCAACGAAGTGTATAATTCAAGCAATTCGTAATTAATTCGTTCAATTATGACACCAACTACTCACATATAATTTAAGTATTAAATTACTATGTAGCGAATTTAATAAAAAAAAATTTTTTATTCATCATTGTAAAGTTACCAGTGTTTAGTCATTTAAGCACAAAAAATAAAATTTCATTGTAATATCAGGCAAATAGCGCAATCCAAAATGCATTATCGGCATCAATTTATTCCCCCGTTTTTTAACGTTTTTCAACGGAATTCTAACCGAAAACAATTTTCTAGTATAAGAACATGGCAAAGAGATTAAGAACATTTGATTACAATGCCTGCAGTACAACATCAGCAATATTGTAATGAACTGATTACAATACAAACTTAAATTCGGAAGCATTACTACGGCATAATAGAAAAAAATGCTGCCAGAAAATAATGTTGCTGCAGGTAATTTTGTTGTCAGAGACAGAAAATCTTTAATGTGTATTAGGCACTGTGAAATAAAACATTGTAATTGTAATTGGCCTGATTTATGCAAGCTATTACCAATATTTTTATGTTTGAAATAAAAAAAATTAAAAAAATAATTTTTTAGTTTTTTAATTAAAAATAAAACCTGTATTATACAGGAGATTTGGAATTTTCTTAACATTTATACAAAACATTTTCTTTTAATTTTAAAATAAAAAAGGGAATAAAAACCTACCAAACAACCTTCAAAATGACATTTAAAGTTAACAAAAGAACCTTTTTACCCACTTTTCATTAACTTTCTTAAAGAAAGTTGTGTTCTCAGGTTTTTGGCATACATAATTTTACCTCAAGTTAACATAATTTTCATCCTGTTCCAATTACAATTCTTACAAAGAAACTTAACAATGGAAACAAAAAAGAAAACCTTTAAGTTTTTATATTCATTTTATTTACGTAAGTTCTTCCGAACTTTGACAGTTGAAAACGGCGGTCTTGTTGAAGCTACATCGCTTAAATTACTTGTCATTTATTCATTATTTTATTCATTTATTACACCAAATCAGTAAGGACGGATATAGCATTGAAGAACACATGCAAATAATAAAATTTTTGGATATGCAATGATACTAATCCACATGTAATCCAAGACCATCCAATTTATTCCAATAAAGTCACTGTTTGGTTTAGTTGGAGCCAATGGCGGCCCTTACAACTAACTTCACTCATGCCATTGATCAAATTCAGTTTGAATTATTTGTCGGGACACCGCCTGTAACCCTGTACTCTCTGATACCCGTTTCTGTTTCGAACTGTAGTATACGCTAGCCGAAATAACAACTTATTATTCGTATTAAATACTCAGTATGACACACATACATACATAATTGATCATTATAACCTTTCAGTCTGGTTTACGACCTAGCTTTCCACATTAACCATGTTGTGTGTGTTAATTTCATACATGAGCGGCGGAACCTACAGTTTAAAGTCGACTCTTAACGACAGATTCTTTGAGAAACATTTCGTGGCAATTTTATTTACTCCCAGAGTTTTTGCCAGAAATCTGCTCCGTTTCGATTAAAATGCTTGACCTGGAGTTTGAACCTTGGCCACACGTCTAATAAACCAACACACTACCGACTAGACTGCGGCGACTTCAGGACGATGAGTATGCCAAGATGTTATTCCATTGCGCCCAATTAAGATTGATTACTGCACAGAAGTTCACTCCGCCACCACTGGGCGCTTAATACGCTACCGTCCTCACTATTTTGATATCATAGATCGTAGATTTGGCTCTGCAGATCAATAAACAAAATTGCCATATTTGGGGCTCAGAAAACCCACATTACGAGTAAGTGTTTGGTGCAGCTAGTGCAGCGGCGCCACCATTGGCCCATATTTCTTTGAGGACGGCATGCCATTTACGGTCAATGGTATTGATGTGAACAATGTTTGGTTTCAATACATCCTGTGCAACATTTGCCAAACATCTCATGCCGCAATCGATTTATTGCGTCAAACGTTTGATCGCTGTTTAATTAGCCGAAGTGGTGATTTCAATTGGCCGCCAAGAAGTTGCGGTTTGACACCGTTGGAATATTTTCTGTGGGGCGCCGTTAAAGAAAAGTGTTATGCCGACAAACCAGTGGAAATGGAGCATTGGTGCGGTTTGTGAAACGGAGGCATATTTCTTTGAAAATGAGGACTATCGCATCATGATAACCGATTTTATTGTACCTGCTTTTCATGGTATTCATGTTAACGATGTTTGGTTTCAGCAGGGTGCAACTTGCCACACATCTCATGCCATAATCGATTTATTGTGTCAAACGTTTGACAGCCGTTTAATTAGCCGAAATGGTGATGTCAATTGACCGTCAATAAGCTCCGTTGAAGAAAAGTGTTATGCCGACAAACCAGAGACCATAGAGCATTTGAAGGCCAAAATTCATGATGCTATTGCCGAAATATGACCCATACACTCGAAAAAGTGCACGAAAATTGGTTCGATAGAATGAGGTACTGTGAGGCCAGCCGCGGGAGCCTTGATTGAAATAATATTCCATTTCTAACGTGAACAATTGTAATTTACAACCAAAAAATAAATTTTAAAAGTTTTAAACCATTTTTGTTTAAATTTAAACTGTTAAATGGCCCACCCTATACAACAGCTTAAACGGCATTTAACTTTTATTTTAGTAATCAAAAATGAAATGGTTTTAAGTTTTAATTGCCAGCTGCTCATTGTTTCTGTTTATGTTTCACTTTTCTAACTCATATCATATCAGCATACATTTTAAATTTGTGTGTGAAAGTTGAACTGAACCACTAAAAAAGGAGAAACAAATTAAAAACAATTAATTTTCATTTAAAAAAAAACTTATCATTCTAAAGTTTTGAAATACTTCTCATCCGATGAACTAAAATTATACACCCGTATTGGGTTACAATATTCAATGGATTTCACTGCCACTGCCTTCACTTACAATCCTTTCAACGCATTCAACGATTGAAATAAAATTTTCAACTTCATTACACCGCAAATGTGTTTGTAATGTGAAAAACGCTTTTCTCCCTTTGATTGAACAGAAAATTACATGAATGCTTTTAAACATTATTTTCCTTCTCATCTTAATTGTTTAACACAGAATTTTTGGTTTTCTTTTCATTGTCAAACCATGGCTTTGTCAGTTGAATACGTTCATTGCAAAAAAGGATTTCCTTATCGTACATCACAATGCATTTCTGTAGAATTTCTAGGTCGGGTTAGTAAAATGTGTGTGTCCTATTTCAAATGGAATTGAGCAAGAGCGTAAATGATTTGTAATAAAATGGTAGAAAAAGTAGAAAATGAAAAATAGTGAAACTATACAGTAAGGAACTGAAATTTGGCATTCTTTTATTATTATTTTCTTTATTGTTCAGCTACAAAATTATTGTCAATGTTTTAATTCTAGTCACGTCCTTATGACATTCACCACTTGTTCTGCTTTTCTTCTCTTTATTTCATAATAAAAAAAGATAAGCACCACCAGCATCAGCTGTAAAATTTTTATACGTATAATATAATACTTAAATGGGAAGTATTCCCATAGGTAATAAATTGATTAGTAGCTTATGGACTTATGGTTAAAAGCTTTGAAATAAATCGTGCCTGAGATTTGTTTCTTAAAGCTGATAACCTCTCTGTTTATGATACACTAAATGCTCAACCCAATATCATATACTTTAGCATCCTTTCTTTACATTTATTGACTAATTTTAGAGTAAAAATGTAATGGGTGGGCCATTTAAAAGTTTAAATTTAAAAATACAATAAAACCAAAACGGTTTAAAATTTTTCCAAATTTATTCTTTTATTGTGAAGTACAATTGTTCCGGTTAAAAATGTAATATTACTTCATTCATATGGCGGCCGCGGCTGGTCTCACAGTAGCTCATTCGATCTGGCCAATTTTCGTGCACTTTTCCTAGTTTATAGGGTCGATTTTCGGCTATGGCATTACGAATATTGGCCTTCAAATTCTCAATTACTTATTAGCATACCCACTAAGATGAATTATCGTACCCACCATTGAGCTTCATCCGAAAAGATCATTTTTTTTTGCAATTTCCAACCAATTGTCTTTGTTTCGGAAATATTTTTCCAATAAATCCCAGCGTTACTCAAGCGTAAATCAATTCATTACGTTCAGTGGAGATAATATTTTAAATTTTATGACAGAATAGAATAACACAAATATTGCCGGATTCGAAATAACCGTTGGATCAAATTCAAACCGATCGATGGCCCACCCGATACATAATGCTAAGGATAAGAGCGACCCAAGTTTTATATTTCAGCGCATTTTTGCAAAATTTATTACAATCGGCCTTACTAAAGAAGCAATTGCAAATAATTTCTATGTGTCTTCCTACAGAGGCTGCCAAACTTTGACAGTTGATAACGTTCTTCTTTTTGAAGCTACATCCATACATAAATACATAATTGGTCATTACGACCTTTAAGTTAGGATTACGACTTATACTATGTTCAGACATGCACTTTTATTAAATCAATATTCGGTTTATTGAGAACAATATTTTTAGCGTTCAGACATATAATATACGAAAATTTATTTGACAGCTAGTAAACAAAACAGCTGATTGCTTCAACAACATTGCTTTTAATTTAATCGCGAAAATTAGTGCTAAAAAATTTTTTAGAAAAAATGGAAAAGAATTTAACATTTAAAAAGGTATTGCTAATGATTAACCGAAACGCCGAGATGTTGCGGTTAATATTGACTACTTTTGACTCCAAAGTGGCTTTTCTCAGAAGGCTGAGAAAGAAAAATTTGATATGAAACTCAAAATAAAATACAAACCTTTCTGCTGACCTTCCATTTTTTGTTTGTCGTTGTTTACATTTGAGTTGTCAAATATTAATAGACAGCGTTCGGAAAAATGTAATCTGCTCACTGAACGTACTTATGAAAGTGTTGTATTTAAAGTTTTTATCAATATTATAACAATTTATGAATTTATTGAGCAATAATTAATTGAAATTTTATATGAAATATTGAGATCAATAATACCGTTTATTGCGATTTACGCAATAAAGCTTATTAGCTTCTCATACCAATTATATTGTGTGTCAATTTTATACATGAGTGGCGTGAGCTACAGTGTAAAGTCGACTACGAACGACAGATTTTTGTGAAACTTTTCATGGCAATTTTATTTTACTTTCAGAGATTTTTCCAGAAATCTGCTGGTTGAAAGTTGCCGAAGAAATATTTTTCATATTTTGTTTTGTTGGAGACGTCTGGCCTGGGGTTTAAACCGTTGAATCACGTCTAATAAGCCAACACAATACCTACGGCGGCAGTCATTTCAGTCTGTTTTGCCATATCACCAAGAATGACCACATACAACGACAAATGTTCGTTGAATGGACTTCAGAACAGTTGGCAACTGACCCTAATATTTACCGAAAAATCATCTTCAGCAAGGAGATAAATTTCTCAATGAATGGGTACTTAAACAAACAAAATATTGAAATTGGGAACGATAGCCATTTGCAACATTGTTGTAGAAGAATGGTGAAAACGATTTGTGAAAAACGGCAACACATAGCCGAGGATAGAATTCCATTTGTCCATAGACAAGTTGCTTCAAGTAATGTAGTACTCTTTATAAGGCATAGGCTCACATAAGTTATCCCCTGTTTAACTAACCTCAAATTAATAAATGAAAATATAATTTACTGTTATTTTATTATACATACATAGATACGTAGGTAGTTGGACATTACAACCCTTCAGTTAGTCTTACGGGTCTCGGATCCCGACCGACATAAATCTAGGGAGTGTCATTACCAGATTTAGAATCTAGTGTGGAAAGCTATTGTTGATCGCTATTTTACTTAGGATAGGTGTTATTTGAAATATTTCAACAACCCAATACTTTTAGACGGTGAATTATCTTATGTGATACACGTTTATTACAGTAACATTGATGTTAAGACCACTAATAGGGTAAGTGAGCCTACATATATGTAATTCTTTTAATTTTAAAACCCCTAACAATACATTGCCTTTAGCATTTTATACTTCTTTTCCTACAGTAAATCTGCACTGAGAGATTGTTGGCTTTTAAACCCACTTTCCTGCCACACTTACTTACACTTTTGTACTATTAAGGACCCTTTGAAATAAGTTTTTGAGCCTTTCTTGGGGTTGAACACAACTGATGTGAATACAAAAACAAAAAATTCTATATTGATGTGAAAATTGATTCGTTGTTTTCTTTTTTCTTATATTCTTAGAAAATTGTAAAATTCTCAACAAAATGTTTGTTTTAATGTAGAAGTTCATCGAACACATGTTTATTTATGTAAAAATAAATAATAAAACATTCTTAAATAATTTAATTACAATGCATAGATTGATTTATCCTTGAAGAGAGAAGAAAACAGTGAAAATTGTTTATTGAATCTGCACTTAATTTGATTATTTATTGCCTTACAGAATGTAAATTTATTGTTTTTGTTGTAAATTTTACTAAAATCTATTTGTGTTGCTAAATATTTAAAGATTTTAAATCCATTTAATAAATGATTTAAGAAAATAGGGATGCATTTTATAATTTAATGGCTTTTTAAATAATTATAATATGTATTTAAAACAACAGAGAAATTTTTTTTTTTGATAGGCTATTATAATTTTAATCAATAGATGAAGTAGTAGACGTAAAGCCACGGTTCAAACCCCAGGTCAGACATTAAAACGAAAATATGAAAAAAAAAAATTTCGGAATTCAGCGGTAGTGAAATTCTATACATTTGCTGCTATTGAAATCAAATGAAACGTATTTTTTATCCTAATATATATTATAAATCTTTCTGTAAGTCTGTTTTTTCTTTGTTTGTTTGTGGGTTTGTTTGTTAGCCAATCACGCCTGAACGCCTGGACCGATTTTCTTGAAATTTGGGATATAGATCGAGCCACTGCCGGTGCAGGTTATAGGCTATAAATATTTTCAAAATTTTGACCAAAAGGGGGAAAAAAATGGGACAAAGGGAGAAAAAATGGGCAAAAATTAGTACTTTTATGCATAAAATCTGTATTTTATCTGTTTTATAGGTAATTTTTTACGATTTAGCTTGGTTAAGTTTCCCAAATAGCTATTGGAGGTGTTCCGTTTCAAAAGTTGAACCAAAAGGGGTCCAAAAAGGGGGAAAGGGGCCAAAAACGCGCAAATTGAGTGTATAGCAATCACGCCTGAACGCCTGGACCGATTTTCTTGAAATTTGGGATATTGATCGAACTTTTGTCGGTACAGGTTATAGGCAATAAATCTTTTCAAAATTTTGACCCAAAGGGGGAAAAAATGGGGCAAAGGGGAGAAAAAATGGGCAAAAATTAGTACTTTATGCATAAATGCTGTATTTTATCTGTTTTATAGGTAATTTTTTACGATTTAGCTTGGTTAAGTTTCCCAAATATGTAGCTATTGGAGGTGTTCCGTTTCAAAAGTTGAACCAAAAGGGGTCCAAAAATGGGGAAAGGGGCGAAAAACGGGCAAATTGAGTGCATTTATATTTAGGACTTAGAGTATTAAAAAAAATGGGTTGTTTGTTAAATCGGTTTCCGAATAATTTGAAAAATTGCATTTTTTAAGAAACCGGTTTCAAAACCGGTTTCGAAACCGATAAACCGGTTTTTTATTTATTGTTATTTTTAATGCAAAAATTACCCAATAATTTTTTTTAATTTTTTAAACTAATCTAAACTACATAACCCGCGCAACGCCGGGTACAATCTGCTAGTAGAATTATAAAGCAAAGAAGTGGTTTAATTTAATCAAATTTAACACAATATTGGTGGTAAAGTGTTTCTTAGTACAATAATTTTCATAGAACATATAACATTTTCATGGAACATATCAGAAATAGTACACCATACAGACTGATAGTCCAGAAGGTCTTCTTTCCAACCGTGGTAGTGGGATAGCTGTACTAATTTTGAGAGTTGAGATTTTCAATTTTGAAAAAATCGATTTTTGGGAATAAAATTTTTAAAATTCTCTGGAAGATCAGTGGCCATTTTGAAACATATAAGAAATAGTACACCATACAGACTATATGCAAATGGTAGTCCAGAGGTCTTCTTTCCAACCGTGGTATTGGGATACCTGTACTAATTCGGAGAGTTGGGATTTTCAATTTTGAAAAAATTTTCAATTGGGAAAAAAATTTTGAAAATTCTCTAGAAGATTAGTGGCCATTTTGAAACATATAAGAAATAGTACATATGCAAATAGTAGTGCAGAGGTTCCTCTTTCCAACCGTAGTATTATGATAGCTGTACTGATTTTAAGAGTTCAGATTTTCAATTTTGAAAAAATCGGTTTTTGGCAAAAAGTATTTGAAAATTATTCAAGTATTCAAACAATTAAAGTATTATTTCTTAGAAATGATTCTAAAGACCTTTTCATAAAATGAAAAATATTTCTTCAGCGACTTCCTCACGGCAGATTTCTGGCAAAAATTCTGAGAGTAAATAAAATTGCCATGAAAAAGTTTCTAAAAAATCTGTCGTTCGGAGTCGATTTTAAACTGTAGGTTCCGCCACTCATGTATAAAATTAACACACACAACATAAGGGTTGTGAGAAGCTAGTTCATAATCCTGACTGAAGTGTTGTAATGACCAATTATGTATGTATGAGTAAGCAGCTACAGTTCTTAATTTGGATTCTTCTCTATTCCAACTTCTTTACATTATATTATGATTTCATTCAGCCTTTAGACTGACTATCTTTGACCAATGACAACATCCGTGTTTATTTACTCTTATTTTCTGTTTTATTTCAACTTTATCTTACTAACTATTCCTTGCTATTGAAAGCAATCATAATCTGTATTTAAGAAAAAAAGTGTTTCAACTTTTGCCAACCAAGTTACTTATGGCCAACATTTAAACTTTTGCCTGTTTAATCCCAACTCAAAGAGTTTTGTGGTTGAATATGAAAAGTTTTTATTGCAATACATCAGCATAATACTATTGAGGAAACAAAAGTCTTTTGCCTTTAGAGATGATTTCAAATAAAATTTTTTTTAATAGAAAAACAAAAAATTGTATGTGAATTGAAGATTAAATATTGATGAAAACAATTTAATTTTCAATTTTATTTTGTATTCTAAGGAAACCAATTTGTTAAGTAAATAAAATGTTTTATTTTTCTTGAAAAACTTTTTATGATTTTGCAAAAATTCTGTCTTATTTTCACGTCAAAGTAAAGTCAAATTGGAAGTTATTAAATTTAAATTCCATGCAAATAAAGATTTGTTTGTAACACCTTCAGAGCTTCTTCGTTTAAAATTCCAGTGTGACAGTTAAATAATGTCATAATTTCACTTTCACTTTCTGTACCACTTCATTGTAGAGTGTTTTTTTTTAGTAAAACCCGGTTGTCATTTAAAATGAAAAAGTTTTTCAAAAGTGTAGAAGAAAGAAAAGAAAAATATTTTGTAACCAAAAGAATCCATTTGAGTGTCACAAATAAACCAACAAAATAATTTCATTTAAATTTAGAAAAAACAGAACACTGAAGTAAATATTCATGCTTGACAGTTAAACACCATAAGTATCTGGACTTTTTGAATAGAGAATGTCATTTTAAATGGGAAATGAAGTTGAAGGTTTGAAGTTGCAGGATATTAATTTGAATAGAAAAGATCGTAGGAAAGAGAAGTTAACAATTCGGTCTACTTGAAGCCTTTGACTTGAAATCAACTATTTTGAGTATGGCAGTCAAGGACTTTACGAATTGTTCAAGTTCTTCTAAAATTTAAATATAGGCCATCTGACAAAAATATGATTTTGAATATTAGTTTTCTGTTCTTTTCTTTTAGATTGGAAGTTTGGTTTTATACTTCAGCTTAACACAAACTGTAAAGACAAAAAAAAAGAGATTTTAAACATGAATTACAGCTGCTCCATGATATATCAAAAGCTACAATATATAGTGTTTAGCCATATATCGGATTAAATTTGAAACATCGGTTATTTTGAATCTGGCAATAGTCATGCCATTCTACTCTGCCACAAAATTTGGTCACACAGAAAGGCTAACCGTGCCTGGTATACACAAGTTTATTGCTAAAGTTTGTGAAACTGGTTTCCAGGTTGATGCGCCAAGACGTGAGCGTGCTCGTTTTGTGCGTACTCCCGAAAATATCGAAGCAGGGAATAAGAGTGTTCGTGAGAATCCATCAACACCAACTCTTCATTGTTTTCAAGAATTGAACATTTTACGCACTAGTTTAAGTCGAATTTTGCGAAAAGATCTCGGTATGACGCCTTACAAAGTTCAATTGGTTCAAGAGTTGAAGCCACATGACCATCCCTTCGTTTTTGCTGTGCTCGATGGGCCAACGAGAAAATCATCTTATCAGATGAGACTCATTTTCATCTTGGTGGGTACGTTAATAAGCAAAATTGCCGTATTTGGGGCTCAGAAAACCCACACGTGGTCTTAAAGAAGCCAATGCACCCATTAAGAGTGCCTGTTTGGTGCGGCTTGTGGAACGGAGGCTGCATAGTTCATATTCCTTTGAAAATGAGGATGGCGCAATGGAGACACCTATGACCGATGATAACCGATTTTTTGTACCCTCTTTTCATGACATTGATGTAAACGATCTTTGGTTTCAACAAGATAATACAACTTGCCACACATCTCATGCCACAATCGATTTATTGCACCAAACGTTTGATGGCCGTTTAATTCGCCGAAATGGTGATGCCAATTGGCTGCCAAGAAGCTGCGATTTGACACCGTTGTACTATTTTCTGTGGGGCGCCGTTAAATAAAAGTGTTATGCCTACAAACCAGAGACATTTGAAGGCCAATATTCGTGATGTCATTGCCGAGCTATGACCCCCTACCAGCTTGTGGTTCCAAATACATACTTTAGAATAGAATTGAATAGTCAATATTTTATTCCAAATACCTGAACTTAGGGCTCATTTTAAACATTACGCGTGCAACCCAATTCAATTATTTTAAAGAAACCTTTTATTGAAAGACTTTTTAAGCACATTTTCTAACGTAACAATAAGGACTCTTTTCTCTCCATAAAACAGTACTAGGAAGTATAAAAAGCAAAAAAACAAAAGGAAGAAATGTTGAGAAAAATTGTTTTAAAATCAATGAAAACAAAAGACAACCCAAAGTGGAAGTTATAATAGAGCCATGCAATATATGCACAAGGGGACCAAATATTTCATGTAAGTATAGTTTTGTTTGGAGTACCAGTTTTTTAGTAAAACACTTCATTAAAAATATCCTCATCTGGTCCCTTTAAATTTGTTACTTTGAGGACATTACATATTTATATTTTTTTAAGCCAATAACTATGCTTCTATATATTCTTTCATTCATTTCCTTTCCAACAGAATTATAAAAAGGACAAGAAAATGCTGCTCTTTCTTGGATACAATAAAAGGATGAACGTGTTAATGATGATGATGTTACTGTTGTTCATATTAAAATAAGATTTTATTAAAAATTAAAGGAATCACAAAGTCATGCATATAAAGCACGATAAACAATAAAACAAGACGTATTAGAGGACAACCAAAGGGCCAGCTGTAATGTATTTTTGTCAAGAGATTCTTCACCTACAGCAGCGTATTGTGTTGAAATAAAACAAATAATAGTTATAAAAGGAGGAGAAAGGGAGAGTACTATTGGCAAATTGGTTTTGTATTATTAAACCTTTTCTATGATCAGTGTGATGCATACATACATACATACATCATTTGTTATTTTAACCCTTCAGCTAAGGTTACGACTTAGCTTCTCACATTCCTTATATTGTATGCGTTAATTTTATACATGAGTGGCGGGACCTACAGTTTAAAGTCGACTTCGAATGACAGATTTTTGAGAAACTTTTCGTTGCAATTTTTATTTAAACTCAGAGTTTCTGCCAGAAATCTGCTGAGAGGAAGTCGCTGAAGAAATATTTATTCATTTTGTGAAAATAATTTCCAGTGAAAATTGAACCTACAACTAAAACTTATTTAACATGAGCCCGATAATTTACTTTTGCTGTCTATCGCATAGTGACTGCTTCGCAAGTATTTTCAAAATTTTTCCTACACTTGTTCCTTCAAAAATAGGAAGTTTATGACAAACACTTCGATGTATTCAAATGTTCTAATAATAAATAATAATTTTAGCAGCCAACACTACTTTTATAAACATTTTCAAACTACAAGAATATTGTATACAATAATCCTGAAAATGGGGTTATGGGTTATGTTTCTATTAAGCGGTCTTTAAAATCATTACTAAGTATGTGACCACAAGTTTAATACTTTAATTGTTTGAATACTTGAATCTTAAGTGGTAATTATTGTACAAAGAAACACTTAACCACAAATATTGTGTTAAATTTGTTTAAATTAAACCATTTCTTTGTGTAGAATGCTGTATAATTCCATAAAAAATACGTTCCATTTGATTTCAGTAGCAGCAAACGTATAGATTTCGCTATCGCCGTATTGTAGCACCATAACTCTAGCCTAGGGGATGTCAATTACACGTTGCCTTATTCAAGGTATTGGTTACGTCAATAACTTTCTTTTCACCTGCAACAAAGTATAAAAAATATACTCAAAATAGGAAAGGGCGTATATACAAAAACATGAAAACATGTTGACAAATAACAAATTTAAAATAAATACAGATTTAATTCTCTGTCCAAGCTGATGATACAGACTAAACAAAGCCAATGTGACCATTCTATTGAAATTGATACCACCAAAGCTCGTAAAAGCAGTGAGGAACCGTATCGATTTTATCGTAATATAAAATTTATAAAAAGGAAAAGAAAGTAAGACAAAGAGAGATATTTACTAACCTTTAAGCTGCAGATATCTCCTAGTCAGACAATCCCATTTACGAACCCTATTGTAGCCTCAAGCTACCAGTCCTTCACATCTACCAGTTTTTACAGAAATTGACTACCTATTCACTATTGCGTATGTACCTGCAGAGAAGCACTGATTCTTGACATTACCTACATTAATCAGAGACGTGTCTTTTTCGCCTTTTATTCCTACGTCCAAATGACTCCTCTAATAGCTCTCACCTTTCTGTTATTCACACTTAGGTTAGTTTCGTACCAGTAGAATTGGTCTTTGGCCATACGGATCTTGAGATCCTACAGTCCGGGGCAGGTCGGATTTATGTGAATCGAACTTTTCATCAATAATTCCTTAGAAAAGGCCTTTTAAGGGGTGGAATTGACTTTTTTCCTGATCTTGTCAGTTCATCTGCCACTTAATTGCTAGTAACATCACAAATTTGCCTCATAAAGCCTTCATTCGTTTGAAGACTATACGATTTCTTGTCATTGGTTCCGTAGATGGAGATATCTGGTCTCGTGCCATAGATGAATAGTGCCTGACCAATTCTTATAACAAAATTACCACGTGATGGATACAGTATAGCTCAATTGCTGTAAGCTACGGTGACAGGAAGTCGCCGTGGTCTAGTAAGTAGTGTGTTGGCTTTTTAGACGTGAGGTTCACGGTTCAAACCCCAGGTCAGGCATCTCCAACTAAACGAAATATGACAAAATATTTCTTCGCCGACTTCTTCTCAGCAGATTTCTGGCAAA
Source organism: Sarcophaga caerulescens (assembly GCA_927399465.1). NCBI lineage: Eukaryota > Metazoa > Arthropoda > Insecta > Diptera > Sarcophagidae > Sarcophaga > Sarcophaga caerulescens. The sequence goes on from OV656866.1 coordinate 39,814,357, forward strand.
ATCTCTGAGAGTAAATAAAGTTGCCATGAAAAGTTTCTCAAAAATCTGTCGTTCGAAGTCGACTTTAAACTGTAGGTCCCGCCACTCATGTATAAAATTAACGGACACAACATAAGTGGTGTTGGAAACTAGGTTGTAATCCTGACTAAAGGGTTCTAATGACCAATTAAGTATGATTTATTTCTACCCAATTTACACTTGGTTATGTTATGTAAGACTCAGTTACACGGTCATAACGAAAAAATTATTTGCAGTTTGGCATCGGTATCAGAATTCAGTTTAATTGAATAAACATTCTAAAATTAACATCAGCCTTTTCAATACGTACGTGTCATAAATATTTGTGGGTGTGCGTTTGTAAGTGTGAATTATCAGAGCCTAAAAACCAGAAGACTATTAAGAGAATTGGGTTAATTGAACCCAATATTTGTAAGAATTATTCCAAGTATATAGCAATAAACAAAGACAACAACAACGCTACTAACAGCAAAACAAAAAATGTTAATGACAGCAACATACAACACAAATTCTTTAAACTAGCAACAGCAATAAAAAAAAAAAGAATAAAACATTGATACACTCTTCATAAAGCCAAACACGACACAAAAATAAAATGAAAAGAAAAATAGAAAAGGAAAGCGGGAGAAAAAACTTTTTCTTCATTTAACAAATTTTATAAACGATTTCATTTATTTTTCTTCTTCTACCACATTTTGGCTTTTGCAACAATAACAACAATGCCATTAGTTTTTACCACGTCTTTAATTTCGTTGTCATCATCATCTTGCCTCGCCTTACATTACAGATTTGAACAAACTTTCAATAAAACTATGTAAGCCTAAATAAAGTAGCAACAGCAACAGTAATAACAACAAAGAAAATCTTCTTTAAAACATTAAAAAAGTAATTAACCACAATCAAGTTGTATTCGTAAGATACTAGAATTTGTTGTTCAAACTTAGATCTTTAGCTACTTTGAGGTTGTAGGACTTTGGAAAATTTTATTTCAATTTATTTGTCAACTTCCAGAAAAAAAAAAGGAAAAGTAAACGGAAACAAGAATGAAATAAAAATGAAAATATTTTCAAAATTGTTTTAAACTTTTTTGCTTTTTTTCTCTTTATTTAACAAAGTTTCTTTTTAAAGATAAAATATTGTGTGGCTTACCATAAATGCTGAACAAAACAAAACTAAGTTATGAAATTCAGATTGGAAATTGGTGTGTGTGTGTGTTATTGTCTTAAAGCTTCCTCTGCCTATCATGGATGAATGTGGTGCCAGTTCAAAGATTTATATTCAGCATTAAATTTTTTGAAAACCTTTAAAGACAAGAAGGCTTCTTTCCTTTATAGATCCAACCTCCTGTTGTTCAATGCAAAACAAGTTTGATCAGTTGGCTTGCCGTTTACAGCAATGGCCTGACCAACGTTATTCTCAAGGAACTCTGGATCGATTACACCACCAGCCTAAGATCCCCACCAAACAGTGACTTTTCCAGGTTTCATTGGACACTTTTGATTATCATGTGAATCGTTATCATTCCAAATTCGACAAATTTTGTTTGTTCACTTAACAATTCGTTTCAGAAATGGGATTCATCATTGAAAATGATTTCTCGGTGAAAATTAGGTTCACATTTCGAACTGATTCCGAACGCGCTTATAGAACACACTTCGTTGCCTTTAGTGGTTTACCATCATTTACTAGATCAGTTGAATTTTGTACTTAACCACAATATTTTGGTAGGTAGTGTGCTGGCTTATTAGACGTAAGGTCACGGTTCAAACCCCAGGTCAGACATCAAAACGAAAGTATGAAAAATATTTCTTCGGCGACTTCCTCTCAGCAGATTTCTGGCAAAAATTCTGAGAGTAAATAAAATTGTTATGAAAAGTTTCTCAAAAATCTGTCATTCGAAGTCGACTTTAAACTGTAGGTCCAACCACTCATATATAAAATTAACACACACAACATAAGTGGTGTGAGAAGCTAGATCGTAATCCTGACTGAAGGGTTGTAATGACCAATTATGTATGTACATAAGATTTGCCCAAATTGTGGTTTGTAAAACGCCAAAATCTTGTGAGTCACTCAAAATCAACTGCCTCGTATACTTTTGTACACTCTCAAGGACAGTGGAAATGTTTTCGTCAGATCTTACGTTTCATTGTCGTACTGGCTGATTCATCGTTCACTGCACTAGTGTACTCGAATTTATCTATTACATTGCGAATAAGTGCACTTTGTAGGATGATTATGATGATAGTAAGATAAACGAAGAGCTTGATAAGTTGACCGAAAAGAACATCCATTTTATTACACGTCATTTTGAATGCAATATCTGTCCATGGTGATTTGGAAAAATAGACTGAATAAATGACTACTTATTTGACAGCTGTAAGAGGGCCGCAATAAGAGGGCCGTTATCAACTGTCAAAGTTAGAAGACCTGATATTTATCGATTAACATTACAAAATATAAGCCTCGAATAAAAACAATTTAAAATCTTTCTAGCACTGAGAATACGTTTTTGTTTTGTTTGTTTTCTTCTCAAATTCTAAAAGCAACAACTAAAAGTATACTTTTCTTTGAAATGTTTCATTAATTCCATAAAAAGCTTAAAAGAAAAATGAAAAGTTTTGATATCAAATTTGCCTGATTTGACTGACTTTTTATCCACACATGTGTGTTTATTTTGTTTGTATGTCACACAGTTGCTCTCTTATTTGATATACAATTGTTTGTATATGAAAATATTTTAAAACGAAATTTATTTTTTAAGTATATGTTTGTTTAAATACATACAATCCTGCCATGCTTTGTTTTCCTCTCTAACAGCTACTCTTTCATTTCATAGAGAATTTACTGTAATAAAGTTCATACACTTGAACAAAACTTATACACGAAACTTCAGTTTTTAAATTAAAGGATCTCTATTTACAAAATAATGTTAATGGAAGTGCTGATATGCTTTAACACACTTACATTTACTTTCATTTACACATACAGATAACATTTTACACTAACATTTACACACATTTTATTATTTAAAGGGAAATTTTAGTTTTGTTTAAAGCAAACCTTTTCATTTGAAACTTTTTGAGAATGCTTTTGTTGTTACAATAGTTGTGTTTAATTTGCTGCCTTAGTTGTATAAACAAAAATCGTTAACAAAGATAACAGTAGCAATAACAAGGTGGCTTTATTGATTTTTTATTTCGTATGTACAGACTCAAATAGTTTTTACTTTATATTTGTTGCTGAAAAAACTATCTTTCCTGTGCTACTGATTTCCTGTTCATACAAAAAGGAGATTAAAAAGATTATGAGAAAAGGATATTCAATTACTAAATAATTGATGTGGAAATTCTTGATTAAATTAATTTCAACTTAGAACGTATTTATTATTTATTGTGTTTGTAATTTAATACAAATATTTTAAAATAAAAAAAACTATTTTTTTTTTTGATTTATAAAATTTATTTCAAATTAGTTTAATATTATCACTTTTTTAAACTCTTTCTGCATCTCCTATATATTCTAGTAATAAAAAAATTAAATGATAACAATAAGAATAATAAAGATAATAATTACAAAAGAAAATTATAAAAATATTCAGGAAAAGAATTGAGTTTAATGTTAACAATAATTTTGTTCTATTAAAAGCTCTTTGATAGATTTCATCAGGTGCTTTTTTAAATGCTTTTTAAATCTTGATATTCTGTTCTGGTTCTTCAAATTAAATGGATGCTTCAGCTAGGATTTGAACCACGGGTTCTAGTAAACCAACTGCTATGCTTTTCATCAATTGCTGCCCCAAGTAATTTCTGAGGGAATACACATAGACGGGACATAAGAATGTGATCAATTTTGTAATTTATGGGACCTACTCCAGGTTCTATACTTACATACATATATATATATATATATACATTGGTCATTACTACCCTTCAGCCAGGATTATGACTTAGTTTCTCACACTACTTATATTGTGTTTGTTGAGTTTATCCATGAGTGGAGGGGGCTACAGTTTAATGTCGAATTCAGCGGATTTGAGAAACTTTTCATGGCAATTTTATTTACTCTTAGAGTTTTTGCTAGAAATCTGCTGAAAGTAAGCCACCAAATAAATATTTTTTTCGTATTTCGTTTTGTTAAAGATGTCTGACATGGGGTTTGAACCGTGTCCTCACGTCTAATAAGCCACCACACTACCTGTTGGACCTCGGCGACTTCAACTGAGGCAATACTGCGACATAAAAATGTGTTCAAATTTTTAGTTTATGGTAAAGAGAACACTGAGGTCTACCCCAGATTTTGTATCTACTAAACGGCAATACTATTTCTGATGTGATGTTGACTTCAATAGTTGTACCATCTGTCTTGTAAAAATTTCGTGACATTCTAAACCATTTCCAGAAAATTTTTTAGAAATATCTACTTAAATTGGAGAATTCTGATATCACTTAATTATATTCAGCATCTATATAACAGACAATTTTATATAGGGTATCTAAGAAAACACCACTGCTTGCATCCAAGTGGGCAAGCTATGTTTACTACCCTCTAAAATTGTTACTATATTAATTCCGTAGAAGGATACGCTGTCTTGTTTTACCCGATCTGTGGTAGAACACACATTTTTGTCGTGAGCACAGAATGTTTTGTAATGTCCTACTTTTACGCACTTTAAACAATTGTCTATGTTAACTTCTCTCTCTCTCTCTCTCTCTCTCTCTCTTTCTCTCTGTAATGTTTAAATGACTCAGATTGACGTAAATGTATGGAAACATTTACTGCGACTAGCATATGAGGCATGGTTTTAATAACACATTTTTTTCCATTACTTTACTTTTTGCCAATGTTGAATTTCTAATAGTTTCAGTTTCTACTTTAACGTTTTTTAAGTCCACTAATTCTTATTTATAGTTTAAAACCCATAAAAAATATTGTGTAATGGAAACCTTATACGACTCCTCTACCCTTGCCAATACCATCAGTGTTTTTCTACACTTTTTTCATTACACCACGAGATCCATTTAAAATGTGAAAATAGATGCCATAATGGTTAAAACAGAATAAAAATATTTTATGAAAGGGGGTTTTATGTTGAATTTATAAAAAATAAAAGAAAAAAATAAAAAAAAGCTGAAGAAAGTGAAAAAATAATAATCGTTTCCATATTAGGTATGTAGTAAAAAAAGAAGTTAAATTAATTTTAAATTCATGAAGTATTCATAATTGGTTTTAAAATGTTTAAATTTAATAGAAATGAAATTGTATAAATTATTTGGATTAAAATTTACAACAAAAAATAAGATTTTAAGTTCACCCTTCACAAGAAAACAACAATTTCGTGAGCATTGTTTTGCAACATTTATGAACAAATGTAACCCAGATATGCCGAGCGTACTACATGTAGTACACCTATTATGTTCAGGTTTCTTCGTTTACTGTGCTTTAAATTTTCAAATCTACTTGTTGTTGTGCTACAGAATATAACGGTCAACAAAGCATTTCTTGATAAATTTTGTCTAGGATAATTGCTTATGTGTATTCTTTTGAATCAAAGATTTCAGTTTTTTGAAATTTGCAAAAATCTGAAGATGCCTCGTAATCGGTTAGAAAAAGTTGTATTTGCATATTTTATTATTGTTGCGTTTCTATGTTGTTTTAATTATAATAGATGTAAAAACAAATTCGTGGCAAAATTATATGTGAAAAACAAAATTATACATATGTGATTTTAGTTGATGTATTTGATGACGTACTACATGTAGTACGTTCGGCATTAGTGTGTAAAATTCGTGAAGAAGAAAAATTTTTTCTCTTCTAGATTTTTAACATTAAATGAGGTAATAAATGCTCTAGAGCAAAGTGATGAGGAGTTTTCGCAAAATTTTTACGGCATTTCAATTGTGCCCACTCAAACTACGTCACAGACGAAGATTCTGAAGAAGAAGATGAACTGAATTTTGAAAACTACCTCCACTATCATTAAATGCTGAGGCTGAGCTTTTTCGAAATTCTTATTCTACTAAATCGGATAGTGAAAACGACATTCCACTTGAGTTATTGCAATAGGCCAAGAAACGCAAATGTATGTCAGTAAAAGGGGTAAAGCACGATCTGTAAGAAAAGCCTATTGTTACAGCATGTGAACAGGAAATCTATAGTATCTATAAGGAAATGAGACTTGGTTCAACCGTAGCCTTAACGATGGAAAATGTAAACAGCAACGTTGTAATCATTGCCACAATAATACCACTACACGCTGCATGAAATTTGATGTGCCGCTCCATGTAATGTGAAGTCCCACACCACCAAACAATTTTTTTTATTAATTTGTTTTTTCTTTACTTATATAATATACGCCTATAATAATAAATAATAATAATGAATAATAAAAAATTTATTTAAATCCCAAGAAAATACTGTATTTGTTCCCATATGTGCCGAGCGTCCTACATGTAGTACGGGCTCAAAATCCAATTTAAAAAATATAATTTTTTATTTTTTCTTCAGTTTTGTAATATAATCAGTCCGAATAAAGCTATTTTGGAAAACTACGAAGATTGTTCCACTAGTACGCCCGTCGGCATATCTGGGGTAAATAAAAAAAATTATGAAATTTAATACATTTGTAATAAAATAAAATAAAATAAAATAATTTTCTTTAAGTTTATTAACCATATAAATGGTGAAGCTGTTATAAAATTGTCAAATCGATTTATTAGTTAAAATAGAAAAAACGTCCTTAAGTTACAACTCTTAAACCAATGATATTAGTATTGTATCCGTTAAACTTTTTTACAAAATGCATGTCCAAATAATCCCAGGCAAGTTTTTTTTTTATTTAATTATTTATTTATTTTTTTAATTTTTTTAATTTCGCTATTCCTACGATACTTTATGTATTTATGTATATTCCAATATAAATGAATTATTATCACACTAATTATAAATTAATTACTATTTCCGTGAAGCATTATAGCTTGTCTGCAGAAGTATTAAAATAAATAAGCTTTGTCATTCAAATAATATTTATAAATATGTAAAATTAAAAAGTAAATATTAAAATTAGATTAATATATATAAAAATGATTAATATAGTCGCCTCAGTCTAGTAGGTAATGTGTTGGCTTATTAGACATGAGGTCACGGTTCAAACATCCAGTCAGACATCTCGAGCAAAACGAAATATGAACAAATATTTCTTCGGCGACTTCTCCTCAGCAGGTTTCTGCCAAAAAACCTGAGAGTTAATAAAAATGCCATAAAAAAGGTTCCCAAAAAAAATCTGTCATTCGGAGTCGAGTTTAAACTGTAGGTGCCGCCACTAATGTATAAAATTAACACACACAACATAAGTGATGTGAGAAGCTACGTCGTAATCCTGACTGAAAGATTGTCATGACCAATTATGTATGTACATATGTACTTCACTATAGAGAAAAATATTTGATTTCTAAATGGCTTACTGTGATTAAAAATAGAGATTCTGTTCAAGCGAATTGTGGGCATAATTTTAATCTTTTAGACTTTTTCTAGTGGGGTTTTCTTAAATCGCAACTGTATGCAAATAAGCCGCGAGACACAGAGGTCCTTAAAAACAACATAATCCATATCTTCCAGCAAATTCAGCCTGATTTATGCCCTAAAGTCATGAAAAATTATACATTTAAGATGAGAATCACTCAAAGAAACTTTGGTGGACTTTTATATCGCACACATAATAGCATCAATCGGTCTTTCAAAAGGATGATATGTCACACCCACTTTGTTTTATTTAAATTTAAGGGAAGGCAGCTCTTAATAAAAGAGCCTATATAATTTAAATAGTTTAATTCCACTTGCTAAAATTCTTTAATGAACACAAATTTTATTTATGAAAATTAGTTTAAAATTAAATTTATTTTAATTTTGTTCTAACACAAACGGGCACACATTGGCTTCATTTAATAAATTCAAAATTCAATTTAAAATTAAATTCAAATATTATAAATTTCCAGATTATAACAATTAAAAATTCAAATTTATCATAACAAAAATTACTCTACCACGGCACTTCTGCAGGCATTTGTATGTGACATTAAAATAATAAAATATCCCAGTTCATGTATTTTTATTGCAATTTACGCTAAAGGCATAACGTTGAATTGGTTAAATGTAGTACGTATTCCAAAAAGCCAAACACATTCCCAAATTTACTGTTTAAAATTTTTAATTTTCAAATTTAAAACACATTGGAACTCATTAGGCGGGCTTTGGAGAAAAGGCGTTTTAGCAAAGCATTTTGGCAATAAATTTAATGGACTGTGCGGAAATCGTTTATTTGGTTATGGTAGTAACAGCGTGTAGTATGTTGGCTAGTATGTAACAAATCAACACACACAGTCAGTCACGAACAATTTATTTTCACTGAATCCTTATAAACAGCGGTGTACAGTGTTCCATTAAAAATTCTGTATAATTTTCGGACTTTTACTCTGACCACCAACAAATATGCGCATTTAACACAAATTTTTCATTCTTTAATTTGAGTTCATATTGATGTGATAGCAAAAGTATACCTAAAAACTAAGCATACCTGAGACAATATTTATGGAGACCAATAAGATATCGGGACACCCATGGAAATAATGTTAATGCTCATGAAATATTACAATTTTCATTTTATTTGCATTGTATTTAAAAAACAAGAATATGTTCTATTAATCTAGACACTAAGTAAGCTGTCCTGAATATAAAAGTTTTTCCTGAAATTTATGGAATAAAAAAACTGAAAAATACTGCCAAAATTGAAAATCAAACAATCAAATAAAAGTTTGATTAAAGCAACATGTGTGCTGACATGTATCCTTTTTGTCACAATTTTTCATACTCCATTCACTATACATGCCTGGCACTATTGTTGACCAGAATAACTGCAGGTCCTTGACTTGAATGTGTTTTTAGTGATGAACACCCACATGCAACCACATGAAAGTGTTTATGCAAGTCTTTACAAATTATAACCAAAAAATATTTTTGAATTTAAAAAAAATCGAAATGAAAAAAAAATTAGAAAATTTATACCGATGGAGATAGCGATGTTTGTCGGCACCAGATGTGAACAGTTTGGAATTTATGGAGGAAATAATGAATAAGAGATAGTATTTAAACATTCAAAAGAATAAATTCACCAAAAGTTTGGAATATTTTCTGTGTTAATTTTATACATGATTTTTGAGAAACTTTTCGGGGCAATTTTCTTTACTGTCAGAGTTAATGCCAGAAATCTGCTGAGAGAAAGTCGCCGAAGAAATATTTTCTCATACTTCGTTTTGTTGGAGATGTCTGCATTGTCAACTGGGCAGTAGCCTCACGTCTAATAAGCCAACACATTACCTACTAGACTACGGAGACTTTTTCTATATAAATCGTCAATTAATGACCAAGGAAAACTTTCCTACATTCTTATATTTATTGTTACAATCTCTATACAATAGTGGGTATCACTCTAAGGACATCAGACTTATTTTCAGAATATCAAACCCACGTTCATTTTTGTTTCTAATTTAGACCAAAAAAAAGGCGTTTTGTTTTACATTTTCACAAAGCAAGTTCTCTGTTTAAAAAATAACGAACAACAATTTATTCCCAGCACATATTCAGGAATCGATCAACAAAAAACTAAAGTAATCAAAAAAATATTTCATTTACCATACAATACTGCAGCGGTTTTGTTTGTGGTCGTGAGTAAAAGGGAATGAAAATTTTTAATTTTCGCAAATCAAACAATAACGTTTATACTGCTTTTTATACCATCGAATTGTAGAATTCCACATATAAAATCAATTATTGTATCATATTTCCCTACTTTAGTGCTACGTTTTCTATTATTTGCCCGTATGTGTCGATAAAAAAATAAAAATATAGAGGGAAACGTGAAACAATACAACAAATATTTAGTAAAAAAAAAACAAAAGAAAAGAACTGTATAATTTTTAATAAACTTATAGTACCATACCATCCTCTCTTTTCATTTTGGTTCTGATAAATAGAAAATAAATGCCTGAGAATATCGAATTGAACGAAAATAGTTTTCATAGAATTTGAAAGGAACAATGAAAAAAAAAATAAGAATACGGGTAAAATCAGAGCTTCATCAAATTGCAATATTTGTTTTAAAGCATTGTCTTTCAAAATCTATTATTTCAATTTCACTTTCCCAGTTTGATATTTTTAACATATCAGAATAATACTGTAGAACAAGTTTTTTGTAATGCAACGTATAAATTCTATTTAAATTTTATTGGAAATCTACTGAAATAAAATAGCAATAAAATACCCCACCATATAATGGAAAATATTTAATGAAAAATAGTTCGATTTAAAAATTGTAGATGCTTGCAAATGCAGATTAAAAATTAAATTAAATTTCATATAAAAGTTATATGAAAATGAAATAAAACTGGTGATATAAAATCATAAAAATCAATTTTTTTCTATTTACATACATACATAATTGATCATTACAACCCTTCAGTTACGGCAACGACCTAGCTTCTCACACCACTTATGTTATATACATATTAGTGGCGGGACCTTTAGTTTAAAATTGACTTGAATGTCAGATTTTTGAGAAATTTTTTGTGACAATTTTTATTTACTCCCAGAGTTTTTGCCAGAAATCTGGTGAGAGAAATTCGCTGAACAAATATATTTTCCATATATCACGATGTCTGACCTCGGGTTTGAACCGTGTCCACACGTCTAATAAGTCAACACACTACCTACTAAACCTCGGCGACTACACTCCTTCATAACTTCAATTGGATCTGAATTGGATGATCTGGGCACCAACGACATGTAACTTAAAGAGGACCTTGCTACGTGCCACGTATGTAACTAATGGCACATTAAAAGTACTGAACGAGGGATTCGAGAGCATGGTCATCTCACGTGAAGGTGACGTGAAGTGGCCAGCGAGATCGCACTATTTGACAACGTTAGACTTTTTAATGTTATCTTCCCAAAAGGCATATGTTAGCTAATAAACCACAGCGGTCCTCAAAGCCAACAAAGCCAGAAGAAAATTTTCGGAGCAGTTTATTTAACTGCTTAGTTTAGTTTTCGTGGTACTATCTTCCAAAGTGGCGTATGTTTGCGAATAAACTACAGCGGTCCTCATAGCCAGAAGAAAATTTTCGGAGCAGTTTATTTAACTGCTTAGTTTAGTTTTCGTGGTACTATCTTCCAAAGTGGCGTATGTTTGCGAATAAACTACAGCGGTCCTCATAGCCAACAAAGCCACAAGAAAGTTTTCGGAGCTGTTTATTTAACTGCTTAGTTTAATTTTCTTGGTACTTTTTTTCATCCGCACAAAAGCCTTTTGTAATACCAGTAACGAACGACAAGCAAAAGAACACTTTAAATAAGAATAGAGTTAATGATGTTATTAGTCTTTAATTCATTTTCACAGCTATTTGCTGGTAATTTGTAGAACAAAAGACCTGCCGTAATGCCAGATTTAAGACGTGTACTAATCCGTTTGGTTACATTTAGAGACACGAACAGTAGTTGGACAATATACATAGTACGGTGAACATAGTACATACTATTGTTAGAATGTAAATAATATAAAAATAAAAATGTTATTAAATCTCACATTAAAATTTTTAAATTATTCTTCTAGTTATATTTTGATGACTTCACAAAGTAAATACAAAATAAGACTCAGAAAATTGTATTCAACTGATTCTGTAAATCATCATCAAACATCCCTATATATCGACGAAAGGCGTGATTTTCACCTTACCAACAATTTTTAATTTGGGCTATGCGTGGCTACATTTATCAGGCTTCCTTCAAAGATTGTTAAGGTTATATTAAAGCTTAAGTAGTAGCCCAATTCAGTAGTAATACCGATTAATAATCGATGGTTAAACTTTTTATTCAAATAATTGGTAGCACCACTAGCGTTACTCGTTTTCAGGCTTCCTTCAAAGATTGTTAAGGTTATATTAAAGCTTAAGTAGTAGCCCAATTCAGTAGTAATATCGATTAGTAATCGATGGTTAAACTTTTTATTCAAATAATTGGTAGCACCACTAACGTTACTCGTTTCTTTTTTTTTGGTTTATGACGATAGCTTTGGTTTACAAAATTCCATTTTATTGACTAAAATAATTGCCGTGTTCCCTTTATTAACACAATGATCCTGATCTACCTACATAAGGTCCACAGAAAAAAAAAACATCCACATTTACAATTAGGGTGGAAAAGGACACTGTCAGATACAGATGTTTGAATTCATCACTCGGTAAGAGTCAGAGACACTGTGACAGTAAGGTTCAGAGAAATAGACATGGAAATGTCAAGCGAGATATTTATGCTAAATGTCGAAAGATATGTAAATACGACAGGATATACTATAGTTTTTTTAGTGAACATGAGATCTCTAACTTCAGTGATGATATTATGAGCATAAAAATGTACGAAGAACTATGGGATGTTCAGTAATTGGAATTTGTATCACTCTCAAGTACTTCGGGTGGGCTATATTGAATAAATTACGGAATAAATATTATATTGTCAACTGTGCTCAAATTTTAAGGCCCTAACATACATACATAATTGGTCATTACAACCCTTCAGTCAGGATTATTGACCTAGTTTCTCACACCACTTATGTTGTGTGTGTTAATTTTATACATAAGTGGCGGGACCTACAGTTTAAAGTCGACTCCGAATGACAGATTTTTTTGAGAAACTTTTCATGGCAATTTTATTTACTATCAGAGTTTTTGCCAGAAATCTGCTGAGAGGAAATCGCCGAAGAAATACTTTTTGTATTTTGTTTTAATGTCTGGCCTGGGGCTCGAACCCTGGCTTTACGTCTAATAAGGCCCTAACAGCCTTTGTAAAACCTCAGCATGTATTTATATACTCCCACCTGCTACAATTTGAAAATGTCGATTATCACCCACTTAAAATATTTCGTAATTATAATTTTATTTTGTTGCAAACCAATTAAAATGTAACGATTATTAATTAGTCGTACTGCACACAGATACATTCAAACTATAGTGTGGTTTTATCATTCCATTTCATCTAAATATGCATAAAATTTCAATTTGTATTACAAATACATACAGACGAGAAATGAGATTAAAGCATTATTATCGGTCATGAATACATTGAATGTAACTTTTTGTTGCGTATGATAGATATGCTTTATCAAATGAAAGCTAATTATGGACATTAGAGTACATGAGGAATAATTGAATGAATTGAAGAAAATTGGGACTTTATTTTGGTGGGTGCTTTGCTGGCCAAGTGTAGGTAGTTTGGTAGTTATTTAGTGTGAAAGTCGCGAGTTCGTAACATACCAGAGACTCTCGTCTGTTACGCTACGCAGTGCATATGGTCTTTGTCGCCCACAACACAACCACTTGAGAAGCTAGGTTGTAACCCTGACTGAAGGCTTGTAATGAACAATTATGTAGGAAAACAAATTTTAAACAATTTTTAAATAATTGGGAAGCGTAGTGCAAGTACTGTTCTTTATAATTTCATTTAAAATCAAATAATATCTCGACCAATAAATGAATTTACACCAACAGCAAGTACAACAAGACGAACATAAAGTAGAAAAACTTTATTACCACATATCAGTTTGTTGCACATATATTTCACAATACTCGTAAGTATTATACGAATGAATGGATGAATACATCTTACTCATGTATGTATATTTATATACATTTAAATTATTATGTTGTACGTATTTTATTTAAGCCTGCTGTTTTAAAATATGATGCTTGAATGCATCATAAAACATCAGAAGCAACATGTCGTGCCACATGACATATTTCTGTCAAACCAAAAAAAATTCTTTTTCTGCCGCTTTGCATTCAACATTATTTGGAATTTATGTGTGTATATTTAAAAACAAAAAAAAAAAAAAAAACGCGTTCAAGTGCTATCCGAATCAAGGGTAAATGAAATTGAAATGTTTGAATACAATGAAATGTTTTTTTTAAAAAACCGCACAATTTTTTAAATATTAATAAAAACAAACATGCACTTTCATAAAAAAAAATTGAGAAATAAGGTGGATCAAGTTGGAATATCTCAACTTAACAATATTAACCGGAAAGAAATTGCAAATTTCAACATTTTGAAATGATATTTCATTTCTTATTTAGTCTGAGAAATTATCGAAAATAATCTCTAAGTTAACTTGATCTTCCCTAATTATGAAAAAGAATTGTGACGTTCTGTTTATTTATTCATATTTTTACCTTGTGAAATTGTTTAAAAAATAACGATGATTTAACAAATAAAAGTATTTTCTTTTTTTATATAAAATTAAGTACATTAAAGATTAAAGAGTTTATAAATGCACAGATCTAGTACAGAAAATGTTTATATGGGGTATTGTTTATATACAGGGTTGGCCATTTAAAAGTTTAAATTTTGAAAATGCAATAAAATAAAAACGCTTTGAAATTTTGCCATATTTACATTTTTGTTCCGGTTAGAAATGAAATATTATTTCATTCATATGGCTGCCGTGGCTGGCCTCACAGTGCCTCAATCAATCGTACCAATTTTCGTGCATTTTTTCGAATGTATGGGTTATATTTCGGAAATAGCAAATTTTAGCGAATTTTGGACTTCAAATGCTCAATTTTCCCTTGTTTGTAGGCATAACACAACCAAACACCGTTCACATCAATACCATGAAAAGCGGGTACAAAAAAATCGGTTATCATGATGCGATAGGTGTCTCCATTTCGCCGTTCTCATTTTCAAAGAAATATGGGCCAATGATGCCCTCGTTTCCAAACAGTCACTCGTAATGGGTGCATTGGCTTTAACTTTTAAACTAAACACTTAACTTTAGCTAAAGTGAACGTTAAAGTCAACTTTAACTATTTTTCGTTATTACAGCCTAATAATAAAATAAAGTTAACTTTTTTAAGCATATGGCAGTGCCAAGGCAATGTCGATAACATTTACGAAATTAAACAAGTTTTTTTAAACGTAGTGGCAACGACGGGCTTCTTTTTTTGTGGCGTTTGCTCATTTTGTTTATATATGAAGTTTCCATATTGTAAAGGCAAGTTCAAACAGAAATTTTAAAACTTACAGTTAGGATGATTTTCCCTTTAGCTAAACGCTCACTTCTACCGCATTGTCCATTTATAATAAGGAAATTCTGCCTTTGGTTAAAGGCAAGTTGTAGTAATGGCCCTTAGAGTGTGAAAGAATATTTAGAATTTAAATGCAATGTAAAGATTTAAAAACATCTACAATATCCTCAAGTGAAAAAATCGAATAAATATAAAAAAGTTAATTAATTAAATAGCAAAACTTCTGACAACTGCACAAACACAACTTCAATTACACCTATAGCATGTGAAATGAAAAACTAATTGGTATGGAAATGATTCAACAAAAATATATTAAACAATTTAATTTTAATTGTATTTCTTTCGCTTTCTCTAACAACAATACGTTAAAAACTGTTAATTGCAAAAGTACTAAAAAGTGAAAATAATTTTTGAAAATTTTTTTTCTCTGAAAACCAAACATAAAAATAAGCAGACGTTTTTTTTTAAACCCCCTTCTCAAAAATTATGTTTAAATTGCCTGCATTAACAACAAATACTGAAGTGAACCTTATAATGGTAATTTTTAATTCACAACATCTGCAGCAAATTTAACAAATTAAAATTACCTTTATTTTTTTATATTATTTCCTCAGTATTAAAGTGGTATGAATTTCTAAAACCACAATGAGTGGGAAACCGGTAATGCTGGCTATATGCTGTATACACTACTGAGGTAATAACTTAATAGAAAATAACCACAAGCACACGAATCAAATAAAATTAAATAAAATAGGAAAGATATATAATTGGTCATTATAACCCTTCAGTCAAGATTACGATCTAGTTTCCCACTTATGTTGTGTGTGTGAATTTTATACATGAGTAGCGGCATCTACAGTTTCAAGTCGATTCCGAACGAAACTTTTTCATGATCAACCCAAAAAGCGGTCGTAGAATGCCTGAATCATCTGCAGCTATGGGTGATATAAACATTGGGAAGTAAGAAGTTCTTGATGTTCTGGGCATGAAAATTCAATGTGATGTGCGTTGATAAAAGAAAATTTTTCAATTGTCGAAAGGGACTTACAGTTAAAAGCCGAGCTTAGGTAAGGACACCCATGAAGACAGTGTTCTCCCTTAGGACAGCATTTAAGCCCATTATGATACCACAAACAATTCTCCCCGGGAGAAAACCATCACGAGTCCAAAATAAATCTTTCTTTTGCAGCAATTTTTATATTAGAGAGCTCGATCAGAGAAGTAGGAAACCTCTGTTTTTTTATGACAATAGCAGGGCACTGACACTTGAAGTGAAAACAATCTCTTCCTACTCCTCAGATCCACAGCTCCTGCAGAAGTCTTTAACCAGAATGGCGAGAATTTAGGCATGTCTATCAAAATGACAGTGTCCCATAAGAAACGCTGTTGTGTGATGGATTACCATGCGTTTTAAGCACAAAAGAGAGTCAATCCTCTTCTTGTCCAGTAGACATACATACATACATATATAATTGGTCATTACAACCCTTCATCCAGGATTAGAGCCTAGCTTTTCACACCACTTATGTTGTGGGTGTTAATTTTATACATAAGTGGCTGCGGTACTTATAGTCTAAAGTCGACTCCGAACAACAGATTTTTTTCAGAAACTTTTTCATAACAGTTTTATTTACACGCAGAGATTGTGTTCGAAATCTGTTGAGAGGAGGTCGCCGAAGAAATATTTTGTTTCATATTTCGTTTTTGTTGGAGATGTAGCCTCAAGTCACACTACCTTTTAAACTATGGTGACTGAATACCTGGCATGAAAATTTGTGTTGAAATTCTTGGAAAGATTGCGCTTATCACTCATTCAAATCAAGTGCAATCTTCTTAACCTTTTTAGTGATATCCAAAATGTAATTTAAAATTTATAAACCCTGAAACCCAGATAATTATACTCTAGAAGGTAGACGGAGAACAGTGTTTGAAAATTTAAGAAACCTGTTGTATGTTTATGCCTCCACATAATTTAATTCCTTCGAAAGCTTAATAGAATAGAATACAAAAACTTCAAATAGACTTTAATATCCAGTAAAACTCTTTAACAAATGCTTGAATTATATTTCATCCATGAAGAATACTTAACATATGTACATATATCCCAAAAGGCATATATATGTTACAACACCTTTACAACAGCATGAAATTGGGTTAAACCATCATAGTAAACGCAACAGCATGTTGAACACAATGTGTGTTATTGTAGTTGTGTAATTTTGTAATTTTGACTGGTACAAATGTTCATTCATTCATTACGATACAACAATTGATGTGTTTAGTGTATCAAAATACATTGACGGCAATAAAACCACAAATGGCAGTTCATGTCCTTCACATGCAAAGGAACAGCAATTTGCAGTAAATTCAGTAGTAGGAGCACTGCAGCCAAATAATTTAAGTGGTTGGTGTGTAACTGACAAGTGCTCTCAATCGACTGTAGCTACAACATTACAAATTTATTGTCTCTATGCGGTTATTGATTACACTCCAACTCATATTAGTTATTCTGACTTTTGTAATAAGATATAAAACAGTTGAAGATAAATGAATTTCTAACACAATAGCATCATTTGAATGAAATTCAGTACTCTTGAATGTCATTATTAACACAAATCATTCTAACATATCGAGAACTATGTTTGTGTTCAACCAGAATTAAGTCATTAAAAATTTTCGGTACAATTATCGACATTATGTGCTTCATTATGTGCTGTTCTTAGGATTAGACGCCTTTACATACATATGTACGTACATACACACATACGTACATAATAGATCATTACAACCCGTCAGTCAGGATTACGACCTAGCTTCTAACACCAGTTATGCTGTATGCGTCAGTTTTATACATGAGTGCAGGGACCTCCAGGGAGATAATTCTGAATATTTTAACGTAATACACGTCTGTCGTTATAGTCGTCGTCGTCTAGTAAGTAGTATGTTGGCTTATTAGACATGAGGCCTCGGTTCAAACCTCAGGTCAAACATCTCCCAATAAAGGAAATATAAAAAAGTATCAATTTGCGACTTCCTCTCAGCAGATTTCTGGCAAAAACTCCGGGAGTAAATAAAAAATTTTCATGAAAAGTTTCTCAAAAATCTCTCGTTCAGAGCGGACTTTAACCAGTAGGTCCGGCCACTCATGTATAAAATTAACACCCACAAGATAAGTGGTGTGAGAAACTAGGTCGTAATCCTATCCAAAGGGTTGTAATGTGCACATCCATTCTCTGTTGATTGGCCAGTGGATCGTATAATGCATTCTAGACAGAATAAGTTCTTTAATTGAACTATTCGTATGTGGAACTCTCTTTCTCTAGAAGTCTTTCCTGTTATTTATCATACAAATACATAGTTTGAAATCTAATTTCTACAAACACTATCATCATCATATTCAGAATGATGTCGGAGACATTTGTAGTACCACAGGATGATAAAATAATGACAAAAACTTTGAATTTTGAGAGGCAGCGGACTAGATATTAGAACTACCATCTGACAACACTGGAGTTACAGAAAATTCATATGGGCTACCTTAGGAAATTAAGTAAGGAAACTATACAACATCTTTCTTCAACAAGTTAATATCATCATAATATTTTCATTGGTAGACATTTGTAGTACCACAGGATGATAAAATAATGACAAAAACTTTGAATTTTGAGAGGCAGCGGACTAGATATTAGAACTACCATCTGACTACACTGGAGTTACAGAAAATTCATATGCGCTACCTTAGAAAATAAAGTAAGGAATCTATACAACATCATTCTTCAACAAGTTAATATCATCATAATATTTTCATTGGCTTTCCAGTCATTTTTCATTTTCAGTACAATTTAGTGGAACCCCCTTGGCGTATGAGCAACACCATGTTTACACAAACTGAGACTTGTCAATCGTAAATATCGTTGAGAAACTGTATATTTTCATTGTTTGAACGCAATTTCGTTAAGACTTAAAGTCTTAAAAGTTTACAAAGGCAATGAAAAAAACTTTTACGAAGCGTCACCATTAATATTGCCAAGACGCAATAGAGATGCTGTTGTGGAAACGAATGTTACAGCTGTTGCCAGTCTGTGCAGGACATGAATGTGAATGCATTCCATTTGTGATAAAGGGGAATAAAAAGCTGGTCAGACTTTATTTTTAAATTTTATAAGATTTTATCACGACAATTATCTTTTTTGTTGATGGATTCCACTGTAGTTTGTGTTTGTTATTCGCGTTGTTGTTTATCGCTCTAGATTTAATGCCACGTAAAGTATTTCAATGCAAATTTTACTTGACTGCTAAATAATGTCACGATAGATGTTAACAACAATAACGACAAGAAGCATTAAGTTAACGAAAATATTAGTGTCAACAATAGCAGCAGTAGCAGTGGATTCGGCAAGGAAGATAATTTTGAGGACAACAATGCAATATGCGAGGGAAACAAAATTCAAATTCAAGTTAGTGAGTAGCACTGAAAAATTTAATTTTTTTATTTTTTTAAGAGAATACAATTACAAATTATATTATAATTACTACAAGCTGAGTAACATGGGCCAGAGTGGCTGGTGGGAATCGCATTCACGGCCCTCACACTATTATTAGGCACACAATTCATTGGACTACTAGGGCACCCTAAAAGTGAGTAGCACTGAAAAAAAGTCTGTAATATTTGTGTAAAAAGATCATCTATTCAACACCTCAATAAAATATTCAACCAAATTGTGGTCTGGGAAATGACTAGCGCAGTAGTCTAGTAAGTAGTGTGTTGGCTTATTAGACATAAGGCCATGCTTCAAACACGGTTTCGAAGTCAGACATTTCAAAACGAAACATGAACAAATATTTCATCGGCGACAGCTTCTTAGCAGATTCCTAAAAAAAATCTGGGAGCAAATTAAATTTAGCTGCCTAAGTGTGTCCGCTCAAGACTCCATCGAGTTGACTTTAAACTGTTGGTGCCGTCACTGATGTATAAAATCAACACACACGTCATAAGTGGTGTGAGAAGGCTAGGTCGTAATCCTGACTGAAGGATTGTAATGACCAATTATGTATGAGAGTATATATGTGGAAGTACGAATTCTGAGCGCTGTGCGAATCCAATGTCTTTGATCCTCCTGCAAAGAGGTTTTCTACAGATGTACGAGTGTTGGCTGATGATTTACTGAAGAAGTGCATTCGAATTTATCCACTACATTGCGAATATTATTCTTTGTAGGACGATTATGGAACTTTGCTGTCCACTGTATATACTTTTAAGGACACAATTGTGTTTTGAACAAAAAATAAAGTATTTAGCATTGTAAACACCTTAATTTTCTGGAGGTTTAGCAGAGACCGAAAAGTTCAAGGTCATCGCAATGTATTTCCATTGAATTTTTAATAAAACCCATAAGCAAACGTTGATGACATGCAATTTTTTATATACCTTTTCCCACCATTTTATTACTTCTAATGCAATGAATTCTGTGAATACAAGTTAAGTGACATTGCGCCACTAAAATACATTTTTATTTTATTTATTTATTTTTTGAATACACATACAAGTACAACTACTGTAAAAAACATATTTTATTTCCAATTAACCATATAATATATGTAAAGATAGAAGGATTAATCGATACACACTAATACGTACCCTCCTTCCTACCATGCATCCTTCCGTCCTTCCATGCGATCATTTCATTTTTTTACAACTTTTTTATTCTCGTTGAATGCATTTATTGCCCTAACTTTATCATAAAAACGACTGTAAATAGAAATGTAAATTTATGATACACAAAAAAAAAAATGAGGGGAGAAATTGCATTGGAAATCAATGCAATATTTGCGGCAAAATGGTATAATAAATGTCATAGAAATGATGCCACATGTAGGAAAAAGGAACAAATTCTAATCCATGATTATATTGCAAAAATACCAGCGCAATAATTTCATATACAGTTACAGATAAATATCGAAAAAAAAGAAAAAATTATTTACCGCTTGCCACAGAAATATTAGTTTCGTTCATTTCGTCAAAGGAAATTTCTTTCACTGTTTCTCCCTTTTCGTTTACAATAAATACTTGAAATTGTTATTTGAAACTTTCATTGACGACGTTTTAAAAATAGCTTTGCTTTATTTATGTCTCCCTAGGGATAACGCGTTTTGTGTTGGCGTAATAATAACCTTTGAACTTATCCCTAAGTCTTCTAAATAACAATGACATGCACATTTATTTCATTCAACAATTCAGTGTATTGAATTAAAAATATCCACAATATATCAAAATATCCTTATTTAGATATTAAAGAGCTTGGTTTTTTTAAATTAAGTATGTGGGCCATTTGAAAAGTAAACATAATTTATTTCATTAACAACTGAAGTCCTCAAAGATAAAATTCGGGATGCTTCTGTTAAAAACCGTGTTTTCTGCACTTTCAGGTTAGAATAAGACAAAAATCTATGATGATAGAGTAATTTTGAGCCTGGATATGGATGCGCGACTTCCTCACAGTGGTCTTCTGAAAAACTCTCAGAGGAAATAAAATTGCCATGAAAAATTTGTCAAATCTGCCGTTCAGAATCGATATTAAATACATAGTAGGTACCGTAGCTCTTGAAGAAAATTAATACACACAACATAAGTGATGTAAGATACTAGGTTGTACTCCTCACTAAAGGGTTGTATTTTCAGTTGTGTATACATTTTCTCTTCCAACTGATTTCTAAAACTGTCCTCCTTCTCCATACTACACAGCATGAAAATGATTTTTCATTTCCCACACATTTTTATTTTATATTTATATTTAGTTTTGTTGCAAAGTTAAAAATAAACTTCTTTATTCCCCTATAGGGGAATGAACAAGAAACTTTTTTTTACCAAAAACCAGTGGGTGAGCCATTTAAAAGTTTAAATTTAAAAATTCAATAAAACAAAAACGGTTTGATATTTTTCCAAATTTATTTTTTTGTTGTGAAGTACAATTGTTTCGGTTAGAAATGAAATACTATTTCATTCATACGGCTTACGCGGATAGCCTCACAATACCTCATTCGATCGGGCCTATTTTCGTACACTTTTTCAAGTCTCTGGGTTAGTATCTTCAAGTACTCAATTATCTCTGGTTGTCGACATAATAGTCCAACTGTGTCGAATCTCAACTTTCTGGAGGCCAATTGACATCAGCATTTCGACTAATTAAACAGCCATCAAACGCTTGACGCAATAAATCGGTTGAGGCATGAGATGAGTGGCAAGTTGCACCATCCTGTTGACACTAAACAGCGTTCACATCAATACCATGAAAAATGGATACAAAAAAATCGGTTATCATGGCGCGATAGGTATCTCTATTGACCATAATGGTTGCGCCGTCCTCATTTTCAAAGAAATATGGGCCGATGATGCCTCCGCTCCACAAGCCGCATCTAAGAGTCACTCGCAATTTTTCTTATTAACGCACCCACCAAGATGAAAATGAGCTTCATCCGAAAAGATAATTTTTTTTCTTTTTTTAAAAATCGTCATCATCGTGCAGTTTCTCGTTGGCCCAATAAAGCCCAACGTTTTTCAAGCGTAAGTCGATTCATTACGTCCGGTGGAGATATTATACTGAATTTTGTGACAGAATAGAATGCCATAGGTATTGCTAGGTTCGAAATAATCGATGGTTCAAATTTAAACCGATAGATGGTTCACCCGATAGTTTTACCATTCGACAGACAAATGTAAAGGAATTTTCAATGGAACGAGCAATGTAAGCTTAAAATTCAAGTAAAAAAGTGAACTGTAGTTTGAAATAATAAATAATTCTATTGATTTCCGTAAACATAATCTTTCTAAAGATGCTAATAATGAATTTATAATTGAAAAAAAAAATATTTAGAAATGTACCAAAATCCAGGAATTCACTGATCCTTATATAACGAAACTGCTATACATTTCACTTGTTAGGCCTATTTTGGAGTACGCGTCTGTTATTTGGAATCCATACTATCGTTGTCATAGTGATTCAATAGAGTCTGTGCAGAAGCAGTTTTTATTATTCTGTTTACGTGGCTTAGGATGGGATTATGCCAATGGGTTTCCATCTTATGAGACTAGATTGGGTCTGATAAAACTTTCAACTTTGGAACGTAGAATGGCTGTGTTAGGCATTTGTTTTGTCTATAATCTGGTTAAGGGTGATATCGATTCCGAGTTTTTGCTTTGTAACCTAAATTTCAGTATTCCATATTTCCATGCGATTTATTTTCATGACAATTCCTTGAAAAAATTAAGTCCGTATAAACATGAATGTTTTAATATTCAATTCAATTTGACCATATGGTCTTGTGAAATGCAAATTCAAATTTAAAGTTCATAATTTATTACTCTGAGCATAATTGAAATTGTTCTGCAAGAAAAGAAAAACTTCCAAGAGTTGCAAATTATTCAAGCATTTCGAAAGAATTGTAAGATTTTAATGTAAAGTGAAAATGAAATTTTTCCAAAGCATCTGAACTTTTCTTAATTTTTGTTGTTGTAACTTTGCAAAAAGAAAAATTATTGATGTCTGCACTTGAACTTAAACAAAGTATTTCGTTATCTTAAAATGAATTTAAAGAAGATTTGTTCAGGTCACATTGTAATTGTTTCTATTCTTTCTAAATAAATTGAAACATAAAATAATTTATTTCATTTGAATCTTACTAATCGTTGGTATGATACGTTCATAAGTGGTCATTACACCCTTTAAGTCTGGATTACAACCTAGCTTCTCACACCTCTTCTGTTGTGTGTTAAATTTTTTACGCATGATTGGCGTGACCTACAGCTTAAAGTCGACTCCGAACGACAGATTTTTGAGAAACTTTTTCATGACAATTTTATTTACTATCAGAGCTTTTGCCACAAATCTGCTGAGAGACAGACGCCAAGAAATATTTTTTTCATAATTCGTTTTGTTTGAGAAGTCTGATCTGAAGTTTAAGCCGTGGCCTCACGTCTATTAAGCCAACAAATTGCCTACTAGACTACGGCGGCTTCAACTTCTAATCTTAACGTGGATAAAATATTTTTTTTTTTTGTAGAAATTCTACAAGCATTTCCTTAATGAAAAACATAATTTAAACATAAATGCAAAGGCAAAGGATATAGTCCAAAGAATCCTAATTTTTCTGCCTATTCGTTAGATTCCATATTAAATTCTTATAAATTTTTAAAATTTTCCAAACCTGACAATAATTAATTTGAATAATAAATTTCAACAATGATCCACTAGTAGGCATTAAAAAGGGTTTTTATAGCACTTTGATGAATTCCATTTAAACCAAACAATCCCTTTTAAAATAACATCAAATGTTTACCACTTGGATACATGAAGTGCCTTTTGGATTGAAACTCTTAAAATCAAAGCATTTTATGAGCATCATTATGTTTATGATTTCAAGAGATTTCTAATAATTTCACTTAAAATTAAATGGAGTTTTATTTTGTAAAACTATTCTATTCTCTATTGAAAAAGGCATTTTAAATTGTAAACCAAAGTACTGCACAAACACTACGGCTTTAAAAATATGTTTTTACTCTTAATAGGATAGTGTAACGTTATATGGGAATTTTATTTAATTAATGAAAATAATATTGTAGCCAGATAAAATTTCAGTTGCTTCGAATCTTAAAATAGGATATGGATTGATAAGGATAACTTACACTCTCGTAAATATTTGTGAAAAACGGAATACCTTTTTAACTGATGAATAAAGATACAAAGACAGAAGACTTTCTAGTCATGATAGTTTGTAATTCAATATTCTTGAGCGCCATTATGAAGTGAAAGTAATATAGGCTTGTTAGATCACCCTCGTCTTCTTGAGTTGCATACTGTTTTTTTACAATTTTGAAAAGTATTCCTGTAGAGGCGCATATACCAAATTGGAAAAATCTGTACGGAATTCAATAAGCCGAGGATGGTTCAACATACCTGGTTGCCGAATTTCCAAACTACTATCTCCAGTAGTGGCCAGCGACAAAACCTGGGAACTGCTTGCATTCAACAAGCGAACTGTTTGCATTCTAATAGGAATTCTTATGGTACACTGCTCTTTGGCAGTTTCGCTGACAAGCTCGATCTACCCTGCCCCACCAGGATTGCTGCAAAAGCTACCCTCATGTGGAGGAAACCGAATCGGTATAACAGCTTTTATGCGAGTGCCCTGCACTTCAGGACAGACGTTATCGGTTTTTCTGTGACAGAACGTTTGAAGATCTGGGCTTAGTGGCGAACATACCGGTTTGTTCCGGAACTCGGGGTGGTTCAAACCTACCACACTGGCTAACACTGGGTCACCGAATAAACTTGTCTGTGAACGGCTACCTGTTAACCTAACCTAATATAGGCTTCTGATTTAAAATAAACTAAATGGTTGAGGTTTAGGAATACGTACTCAGACATTAGAGCAAACTTTTTCAAATTCATTGTTTATTTCAATGAACACACGATCGCAGACAGATTCGATTGGCAATAGACAAGAGCACTGCACAACTATGTATACTCCGTTGTTGAGTGCGGGTCCTCTTAATTTTATTCTCGTTTACCAGTATACGTTAAATCATAATATCAATATAACGATGAACTAATGTATGAGAAAAGTTGGGTACTTACTTTAATTGGTCGAAATAAACTTTTAGTCACGATTATGGTTCTCACCATAGATGTTGTGTGTGTTAGCTTTTATCCATGAGTGGCGGAGCTAAACGTTTAAACGTCTACTCTGAACGGCAGATTAGAGATGCTTTTCATGACAATTTCCTTGTCCCTTTCAGAATTTTTGCCAGAAGACTGCTGAGAATTTTTCATATATAGTTTTCTTCGAGGTATCAAAGCTGAGGTTTGATCTCATGAGCTCTCGTCTACTAAGCTATTACAATGCCCACTACAAACCTTCGGTCGACCTAGCTTCGACCAAGCTTCTCACACCACTTATGTTGTGTGTGTTAATTTTTATCCATAAATAGTCTAAATTCGATTCCGAACGACTGAGTTTTGAGACACTTTTTCATGGCAATTATATTTACTCCCAGAATTTTTGCCAGAAATCTGCTGAGAGACAGTCGCCGAAGAAATATTTTCTCAAATTTCGTTTTGTTGGACATGTCTGACCTGGGGTTTGAACCGTGGCCACACTCACACACTACTTACTAGACTACGGCCACTACAGGCTGCTAGAACATATGTAAAGGTAAATATAGCGCGCTCAATGCCTATCATATTAGATTTTCACACAATACTCATCACCATCTTTGGAATGCCCAATACTGAGCCAATCAATATCTACAAAGATACCAAAATAATACCAATGTATATACAGTGAACTATAATGCACTGATCTGAAGGCACCTATAAAAACATTTCGTAGCGTTGCAATAAAAATTGTTATAATTTTCCTTTTATTCATTAACTTCTCCAAATGCATTCTTCTTTAATACATTAAAATTTACTTTTATTAGACACTTTATTACCTTTTTCATGGCTTATAAAATTTATAAGAAATTCGAATTGTTACAATAATCATACATTCATACCATATAACCCTATATACCAGAGCCAAAAAGCAAGGATATACAGTGGAACTTCGACAATCCGGACACGTATAGTTTTAGGCACGTTCGGATTATCGAGTTGTCCGGACTATAGTAGTGAAAATTATTAAAATAATCTAAGTGAATTAAATACATACATACATATCAAATATAAATACATAAAATATCAAACTTTTCCTTTAAAGTTAGTGTTTTATGTTTATGTTTATTATTTAAAGACATCACAATTGGTATAAACACGAAAGAATGTACCGAAACTGAAGTAATGATAGTGCAAAATGTAAATAAAACTATGAATAACAAAACATGCGAGTTTAAAACGGGAAACCAATGGAATTTAATGTTTTTTCTTGCATAAAAAAAAATTTGTCCGGATTGTAGAGGTAAAAGTTGTACGAAATGTAGGAGCGTCCGAATTATTGGAGTGACCGGACTGGCGCATGTCCAGACTGTCGAAGTTGTACTGTATTTAGGTTATTATGTACGTACATCGTTTAAGTGTGTATGCCAGAGTATAAGAATTATTGCGTTTATGTTTGTATGGCACAATGTTAGCCCATTTATTTTATTACAGTACTATGGTCTACTATTGTACAATCAGTACCATAATTACAAACAAATTTTGTATAAATATTAAGAATTTATTTTAAACGTAAATAAATATTTATTTAGGCTTGTTCTTGTATGCAATTTTGCATGTGTACCCTACAGTATTTATTATTAAACTTTTTAAAGATTTATTGAAACCATTATTTGTAAAATACAACTTTGTCCAAATGTCCATTACGTTGTCTCTAAACGGAGCGCATTAGAAATATCCAATTTTGAAAGACTATCTCGCCGAGGTCTAGTAGGTAGTGTGTTGGCTTATTAGACATGAGGCCTCGGTTTAAACCCCAGGGCAGACATCTCCAACGAAACCAAATATGATGGAAAATTTCTTCGGCGACTTCCTCTCAACAGTTTTTTTGGCAAAATCTCCAAAAGTAAATAAAATTGTCATGAAAAGGTTTTTTCAAAAATCTGTCGATCGGAAAAGACTTTAAACTGTAGGTCCCTTTACTCATGTATGAAATAAACATTCACAACATATGTAAGAGGTGGTGAGAAGTTAGGTCGTAATTCTGAGTCAGGAGGTGTAAGGACCAGTTATGTATGTATGAATCAATCTAAATTGGACCGATGAAAAGTTCTGAGGACTGCTCAAATCGTTCGTGCAAAATGTCTAACATAACATGAGCTATGTGGCATGTAGTGTAGAAACCACATGTCTTTAGACTCCAGATCACTCCATGATGCTCACCGTCATTCCCAAAGATATCTGAAACGATGTCTATGCCATCTCAAAAACCACAATGAATTTTTCGGAATCCATTGGACGCTAGTGGATTTCATATGGAGTGGTATTGTCTGAAATTCGATAATTTTTTCTATTCAGTTACCAAAAATGGGCCACACCGTTGAAGGTGATTTTTTGATGAGATTTAGGGCCATTTAAACATTTATTTAGCCAAACTTCCTGTGTGTCTATAAATATTAAAATCTCATTGCAATACAATCTCTTGTCTTTACGGTGACTGCTTAGCTTAACTTCTGCTTATTACAGAAACCCGTGCGTGTGCCCATATATATTTCAATAATTAGAAAAAGCATTCAGTGTTGCAAAGTGTATAGAATGTGTAACCATAACTCTTATTATTGTATTTAAAACTGTGGTTTTATTAAAATTTACATTCCCATGTTCAACACAATATGATATTGTAATACAGGAGATATTCTGTTGTTCATTTATTCAATTAAATTGCAGACAATTTATTATAAACAAAATACAATACACAAAAAGAGGAAGAAGAGAGAGGCTTATATACAAATAAAATATTTATTCATTTATAAATAAATTATATAAACACAAGATAATATTTAATAATATGTATGTATTCAAAAAATTTTATGTATATTTTACCAGCACAATACACTTCTCAAATCAAAAAATTGAAAGAGTTTCGTATAATTTATTTTTCTTATTATGGGTTTATGCTCCTCTCAATAAAATTAATCGGAAAAAATATACCAAATCGTGGCACCATATACTTACTTTACTTAATTATTTGGTCATTAACAACCGATTAACGGCTTTCGGCCTGCTTTAACACATCCTACCAGGCGCCTCTGCTTTTTGTGCACCTTCGCCAGTTGGTCACATCAATCGAAAACAGGCCTTCCTCGATTTGGTCCTTCGAACGCAGTCAAGGTCAAACTCTTCGGCAACTTCCGCACATCCCCACATCAACTCGCGCTGAGCCGTAGACCTTACGTAGTTTAGTCATTTAACATCATGATCTCATGCAAATTAATTTTTCTGCATAAGTCCACTTGTGCATTACTATGTAAACATCGTAATTGAAAATTATTTCCTACAGAATATCATTGAAAATTTTTAATTATAAATTGAAAACCATTTAGTTTTTAAGTCTTTAACAGAACAGAATATTTGAAGTTCAATTCATTTTAAACTCTCACATACAATTGGGAAGAGCAAAATAATTAAAATTTTAATTGGAAAACCTTAAATTTATTTTAATTGAAAATTTATTTGTAGTGATTAGCAACACCAGTAAAACAATACTAGGTATGTACAATAATTATTTCTGTTAAGGGAAGAGTAATAAAGTTGCCGTATTCTAGTGGGAAGTGTGTTGGCTTATTAAACGTAAAGCCACGGTTCAAACATCGCAACAAAACGAAATATGAAAACATATTTCCTCGGCGACTGCATCTCTGCGAATTTCTGGCAAAAACTGTGAGAGTAAAATAAAATTGCCATGAAAAGCTTCTCAAAAAAGTCTGTCTTTCGGAGTTGACTTTAAGACTTAGGTCCCGCCACTTATGTGTAAAATTAATACACACAACATAATTGCTTTGAGAAGCTAGGTCGTATGCCTGTCTGAAGGGTTTTAATGTCCAATTATGTAAATATGTGTGTTTGCTATCCGCAAAGACAACATAATGCCATGTCAGCACACAAGTTATGGAAAATTGGACATTTTGGATGCACTTCACGCAAAGCAGGGAAGGCTGATATTTAAACTATGATATACATACCCTCAATACACTTTACACTCTGACAAAATCGAATCAGTTCAAATAGAGTTCTTATTCTTTTGTTTTCGTGGTTTATTGAATGGATGAGATCCTAATAAAAGGTTACCTTCTTATGAAAAACGCCTAGCACTCATTAAATTACCATCTTTAAAAAGCCTTCGTAAAATGCTAAATGCTGTCTTTCTCCTGAAGCTAATTATCAACTCTCAATTTCTTCTGGAAAAACTTTACATAAGAGTACCTGTTCGTTCAACAAGATACTATAATTTCATAAATATAAAATATTACACAACTAACTATGCGAACTTTGATCTATTTCGTAGAATCTGTAATGATTTTAATAATCTTTACCTTCATATAGATTTTAACAAAAATTTTACAATTAAACTCATTTAATTAATAACTTCAATGTTGTTTTCTTTTTTTGTTAAATTATTTTTTGTATTGAAATAATAATAACGATATAAAATGCAATAGTCTATAAGGATTTTCCATAGACTTGAAATAAATAAAAAAATATATAATGGCCGCAATAGGTCTTACAAGCGAATAAAAATGTCGATGCTTTATTTACATTTTTATTCCATTTCATTTACATTTCATTTAAATAAACAAACTGCTTAAAAAACACCCTGTATTTGTTTTCATATCCGCATACATACATACATCTTTTTAAATAATTTTATTTCATTTTTATGTATATTTTACAAACATATACACCAAGTAGCGTATACTCTACATATGTATTTTCTTTCTTTCTCATAACTTATTATAACGTATACGCCGTAGTGTTTATTTATTCAACATGGAACACAAGCATAAGTTATATGTTATATGCATTGTTGCCAATTTGACGTTTTTCCCGTCAAATCTGACGTTTTTGCAATGCCAATTACGGGAAAAAAATGCTTTTTAGCGGTTAGCGTGAAATCTGGAGTTTTTTACAGCGCTTTAGCGTTTTTTAGCGTTTTTTTTTTAACTTTTGGACTGAAGTTTATAACTACAAGGTTCTGCTGGAAATAACCCCTTAAAAGAATTAGCAGAATTCGCATTGGACGTTTTGTCACCTTCGTGGTCTAATGCAGACTTTGAAAGAGTGTTTAGCCAACTCAACCTAGTTAAAACCAAACTACGAAACAGGCTAAAAACCAGTACAGTCAATGATGTGCTTCGAGTAGGTTAGGTTAGGTTAGAGGACGTGTACTTGTCAGTTAAGACAAGTACAGTACCCGGAGGTCGAATTGACCAATTGTACAACGTCCTTAAAGAGGGAAGGATAATAGAGGGAATAGGATGAAAGGAGAGTATGTAGGACAGGGGGGGAATGGGAAGCGGAGAATCACACAGAAACAGACACAACAAAACAAGGGTGGAGAGCGCGACTACACTGATGAAGCCCATGCACCTCTCAACCAGCCCAAGCTACTAATGAATCTGTGGAGAGCCTTGATGTCGGCTCTCGACACAGAATTCAAGCTCTCAAAGAAGGCCCTGCCAAGGGTCCTCAACCTACCAAGGGCTGGGCAGTTACAGAGGAGGTATTTGATAGTCTTCAACTCCTCCACAACGCAACATGCCCTGCAATAGTCCGGCTGGGATCTGTTTCAGATCCCCGTCAACGACCTAATCTCGCAGTGCCCCGTAATAAAACCATGTGCTTCGAATAAGGAAAATTTACTTTTAACGCAAAAATTTAAATTTACATAAATTTTTTTATTAAAATATTTTAAAAAGTCTCAAAAAGCTAAATTCTAAATTAAAAAAAAAATTTATTTCTAAATCTTTCCAATGATTAAAGGAAAATGGACAAATTAAATCAATTACATAATTACTTTAAAAAGTTGTAAAATGCAATTTATTGAATTTTGTGGTTTCTTATTTTTATTACATTAAATTTTTAAATATTGATTTAATACATTTTTGAAATGTAATTTTTTGTAAACGAATTTAATTTTAATTACAGATACGGTCTCAAACTTGATAACAAATGTTGTTTTGATTATGAATTTCCAAAATCTGTTATAACAGAAGTGGGTACAATGACCACTTAGAAACAAAATGCAGAAGACTGGCACTATATTTTTGAAAATACCTAATTTTGTTTGTAAACCATTAAACATAATTAAAAAAACAATTCGACAAAAAATATGTGTAATTATTTACATTTTATTTTATTCAACGTTAATTTAAAATTTTCAAATTATTTATTAATTTAGCGATTTCTGGCGATTTTTAAAGCCCAATTTGGCGGGAAATTTTGAAAAAAATTTGGCAACACTGGTTATATGAGTTAATGCAATAGCTTGTGTGTTGAAAAGACAATGAATTTAATATGTAAACTTGGCAAAAATCCAATGTCAATTAAATTTTTATGATTTCAATTGTTAATTTCTGTTTTTAACAGAAATTAAATTTTTCAATTTCATTAATTTTTCAACAGTGTCTACATTAATTGTAGATTTTCCATTGTAGTCCCTGGTAATACATTTGTTTATTAAATAACAATTATATTTACCGTTTTCTCCTTAATTAATTCATGTATACGAATATTCATGTTCGTGTTCGCATTCAATAAAAGTCACTGAAATTAAATAAACGTTTCTGTTATGAGACAATCCGATTGAAAACATTTAAATCAAGAGGAAAATAAGATAAATAAGAGAGCATAACATTATAACAGTACTATGTATGATAATTCTAAAGAATACGTAATAATTTAATTAAATTATACAACAACAAATATCAGCATAAAAAAGTGATAAACAAGTAAACCAAAATGCAACAACAACACTGAAAGAACAAACGTAAACAAAAGACACAAACAACAATAATGTAAACAACATCTTTACATCTATAGAGATTTCGAGAAGGCGAAGTCATTCGCCTTCAAGAGCATTCATCAGACTGTTTACCCTGCGATATAAAAGGCAAGACAAAGCTGGCAACGGAGTCAGTAAAAATTCAGTTAGTCTTGGGTGAAGACGCGGTGTTGGAAGAGAATAATCGTGGTTTGAAGATCTCTGTTATAAAGATCTGTCGAACCATTGTTATTGTTTACGCAAAAGATTGTAAAGAGGAATAACAAACAAAACAATTGTTGTTGTTTACATCGAGTTGTGAACAGTGGCACACAGAATTGTGCGAACAATAAATAATTTAATTAAAACTAAACACAAATTTATTTTTATTTTATTGGCAATCTACGAGCTCATATTTTAAACGTTTTTAAAAGGTAAAAACGTATCAATATTCAACTTGTATTTAAAAAAGAAACTTGAAATTGAACAACTATGTGGTTAAACAGTGGCACTACTACACAGATCAACTAAGTATCTCACTAACCAAAATCTCTTTTCAAACCGGTGCAGTGGTTAAGAATAGTTGGTCATTACAACCCTTCAGTCAGGATTACGACCTAGTTTCTCACACCACTTATGTTGTGTGTGTTAAATTTATCCATGAGTGGAGGTCGATTCCGAGCGACAGATTTTTGAGAAGCTTGTCTTCTTAATTTTATTTACGATGAGAGTTTTTGCCAGAAATCTGCTTAGAGGAAGTCGCCGAAGAATCTAGATCTAGTGTTGAATGATTGAACTAGATATTCACATCTATGTTAAGGCTTTGGCAAATCCTCAGCCCAACTTTCTCATTTTAACCGTTTTAAAGTACTGATGAATCCATTAAGCCTGGAGATGTCTATTGCCAGATCAGACAACGAAACAACAACAACAAAATTTGTCATGAAACCCATATTGTGGCTAAGAATAATGACACTTAATTTTTTATATGCTGGCGTCATAAATTGTCCGAAGTTAAGCAGATTTTTTAACAAAATTATTTAATTTTTTAATCAAAACTGACAAACTAAAGTGGAAAGTGTGTGCAAATGCGGAATAAAAAAGTTCTTGAAATGTAATTAATTTTTCTTTGTTTAAATAATAACAAAAATAAGTAGTTTTGGCTGAATTATTATCACAATCGTTATTATTAACCATGCCATTGGCCTGCAAGGCCGTGAATGCAGAAGTAGGCATTGATGAATTAATTTTAAAATGCAAATTGAAAAACCAGGTGAAAATTGTGTTTCTTTTTTTTCGAAATGACACAACATGACACGGCAGCAATACTGCTGTGTATTGAATTTTATTTTTTATTTAATAATAAATAAATGGCAATAAATTTAAGAATTTTATTGTCATTCCATGACAATTAATCTAGTGGCCTTTAAAGAACCTTGATCTGAATTAATTTTATATTTTATTTTAAATAATTGTTAAACATTTTTTTTTAATATTTAATAATTGAAAATATTTTTATGCTGAATTCTTTACAGATATTTCAATATGAAATGTACTCAGCTTGAATTTATGCTAGTATAGTTATTACTTGTCTATAAAAAAAGGATAAGTGAAAAACACCTTAATACATACATACATATATACATAATTGGTTATTACAACCCTTCAGTCAGGATTACGACCTAGGTTCACACACCACTTATGTTGCGTGTGACTTATGAAAAACTTTTCATGGCAATTTTATTTACTTTTTGAATTTATTCATGTTGCTCTAAAGTGGCTTCGAAACGGCTTTTTAAGACTCGTTGACTTTACTATTTTATTGAAATATTCGACATCTTATCTTCTGAAAAGTATTTTATTGAATTCAAATCCACAAAAGTCGACACCTAACGATAGATTTTTGAGAAACTTTTTCATTACAATTTTTATTTACTCTCAGAGTTTTTAACAGAAATCTGCTGAGAGGTATTGGCCGCAGAAATATATTTTCATATTCCGTTTTGTTCGAGATATCTCACGTCCAATTATTCAACACACTACCTACTAAACTACGGTGACGTCAATATGAATATATTGGTATAATTATAAAGCGATAACATAATTCCGCATTTTGTTTTCTAAAAAATTATGACGTATAATAATAAAGACCTACTAATTTTTACAGATACGTACTAGCAAGTGGCCAGTGATGCCTTTATTGTTCAAATGTTAACGATGGCTTTTCTGGTTGGAGCGCATCCGAAATATCTAATTTTGCATCATTCTGGCGCATAAATTAGGCAGAATTCGACAGATGACATGGGTAATGTTGGCCTGAGTGTCGCCGTGTTTTCAGATTTATTCGCATACACCTGTGACTGCAGAAAACTCCTAAATAAAAAGTTTAACTGGATAAAATTGCCCGATTTCGGTGGTTAGTTCACAAGCAGTGACTTAGGTCTCGTGTGGATTGGTATTGTTTCAAATTGGACAATTTTGCTTTACATGTAACATTTATTCAGAAATAGGTCTCTTCGTCAAAGATGATTGTTGAATGTAAATTGGAGTCATTTGTCAACAGTTCCTGCTGGAGTGTGCACCTAATAAGATATTGTGTTGACTTATTAGACGTGAAGCCACGATTCAAACCCCAGGTCAGACATCTCCAACAAAACGAAAATATGAAAAAATATTCCTTTGGTGACTTTCTTTCAGCAGATTTCTGGCAAAAATTCTCAGAATAAATAAAAGTTCCATGAAAAGATTCTCAAAAAAAATCTGTCGTTCAGAGTCGACATTAAACTGTAAGTCCCGCCACTCATGTATCAAAAATTAACACATACAACATAAGTGGCGTGAGAAGCATGACTGAAGCGTTTTAATTATCAATTATGTACGTATGTAATAAGCCAGATTCTTAAATAGAAACAGAAATAAAAGGACATTTAAGCTGTATCGGATCTAGAGTGCTACATTGCACAAGAGATCGCTTATTTAATTTACTGTTATCTTCCCTTGAAATTTTCCTAATTTCAACATAACTCGCCACTCATGTATCAAAAATTAACACATACGACATAAGTGGTGTGAGAAGCATGACTGAAGGGTTTTAATTATCAATTATTTACTTATGTAATAAACCAGATTTTTAAATAGAAACAGAAATAAAAGGACATTTAAGCTGTATCGGATACAGAGTGCTACATTGCACAACAGATCGCTTATGCCATTTGCTGTTATCTTCCCTTGAAATTTTCCTAATTTCAACATAACTCGCCACTCATGTATCAAAAATTAACACATACGACATAAGTGGTGTGAGAAGCATGACTGAAGGGTTTTAATTATCAATTATTTACTTATGTAATAAACCAGATTCTTAAGTAGAAACAGAAATAAAAGGACATTTAAGCTGTATCGGATACAGAGTGCTACATTGCACAACAGATCGCTTATCCCATTTGCTGTTATCTTCCCTTGAAATTTTCCTAATTTCAACATGACTCACCACGTAAGTACTGATGATTTTCTAAATTAAGTACGTTGTGTGCTAATCTTAAAAAATCTTAATTAAACACTAAAACAGCAAAACCATTTCCAATAAGATAATTTCATTGACTAATATCGAGCCATAACCGCAAAAATATCTCAAGCGACAAAAACGAAATTTTTCAGGAGAAGGTTTTTATTATTTATTTCTTGTTCACATTAAGTTAGAAAGTTAAAATTTTTTTTGTTATAAATTCATAACGCTACAGAGTGTGACCCAGAAATTTTTATAGATGATGCAAATGATGCCAATGAATTTCTTTATTACAAAAAACGATATTTGAAAAATATGTCGCTTGAGATATATTTGCGGTTATGGCTCGATATTATTGTAAAATAAAACAACAAACTCCCGCCAACACTCAAGGAATGAGCCCTGCTCATGCAGTGCATTGTGTTGGACTAGAGAAAACATACTATAGTTTATACGAGAATGGAAAGAGGGGGTAGTAACAATTTTTTTTTTCGAGAATTGCTATTTTAATAATAATTCTCACTTTCTTTTTCCTATTGTGAGTAATCATATCTAATGTTAGAGAAACAATTAGACATTCACTTGAAGTTTTATACTTTTTGATGGCCTAGTTTCATCGATTCACTCCATGCAAGTTAAAATTTTTGATGACCAAAATTTTTACTACTACTACGGTTTAAATAATTTTCAGATAAACTTTTCTCCTTCCTGTTGATAAATTCAATTCAATGAAGAAATTCACCACATTTTGTAATTATTTTCGTTTATTTTCATTGTTGTTGTTGTAACTTTTAACAGTTAAATCGTTCACTCAAATATGCTACTGTTTGCATTTCCAAGAATTGCAAATAATTACAACAACAACCAAAACCCAAAAACTGTTTGCCAATAAAAAATTCAAATTAAACGTAAGAAAGAAAAAAGTAGAAAATTGTATATAGTTGCCTTTAGTAGCTGTAGCAGTGTGTAGCCCTTAGTTTAACAGCTGGTATGTGTTTAAACTACCCGTTTAATATTCTAAAATCAATTAGTGAAGTCTTGCTTTTATTATTTTTTTTTGTAAGTTTTCTTTACACCTTCACAGCATACTACAGAACACTTTATTGGTGCCCACTGTTTCACTATATGTACATGTAGTCAGATGTAACCGCATAATCTCATGCAACATTCACTCTTACACAGAATGGTTTTCAAGGGAAAGAGGTTACACATTCCAGCATTCATTTCTTTTAGAAACTGTAGTAATATTCCTCTCTGTTGTGTTTCTGTAGTGAGGTAAAAAATTGAGTAAACAATGTATTTTGTGGCATATTTTTTAATACGCTTCTCACAAGTCTAGAACCAAATAATTTAATAAATGAAACCTTAATGCCATCTATGACCCGATGACTTTCAGAATTTCTTTTAAAATTGTATGCCAATTTTTTTGTTTACTTGTCAAAGCAACAAACAGTAGTTGAAAACAGCATCCGCAAATGAATTTTAATCAACATACAAATGAATGAATAGCCGTAGAAACAAAAAAATAAAGAAAATATGTGTAAAATTCCTTTGTAGATATGTACGTGACTGGGCAATTGGTTGAATAGTTGGTTTTGAAGATCTATAGATTCGGTGTGTGTGTATACTGAAAAGTAACTCGGGTTAGTTGAGGGTAAAAGGTGTTCTTAATTACCTCTGAATACAAAAGGAAGAAAACAAAAGCACATGCACACTGTTAGTTTATTCACGTACTTGAGGGTCACCAACTAACCAAATGTAAGTCCGTAACATTTTTGAATACAATCCTCAACAAAAGTGTACAAACAGAGGCTACGAAACTTTATCTTTTTAAAAACGCTTTCATCTTTTTCAAAAATTAATTTTTGTAACTACTTTCAAAGAAAATTTAGATTAGGTTAGGTTAGCGGTTAGCTTGCCGTTCATAGCCAATCTCACTCGGTGGCCCATATGGCCCATTGTATTACCCAGTGTGAGGTAAGCCACCTTTTTATGATCCTTTAACCGTCGAGTTCCCTTAGTGTCACGTTTGCAACTATACCCAGATCTTCAAACATTTTGTTACCTAAAAACCGATGACGTCTGCTCTGAAGTCCAGGGCATTCGCATAAAAGATGTTGTATCCGATCCCATTTCCTCCACATCATGGCAACTTCTGAAGTAATCATGGTGGAGCAGATCAAGCTTGTCAACGAAACTGCCCATATCGCAGTCACCCTTTCGAATTCCTGTTAGAATGCTAAGCGTTCTCTTTTCGAACTCAAGTAGTGCCCTGGTTGAACTGTTGTCCACTGAGTTTTAAAATTCGGCAACCCGATATGTTGGACGACCCAGGGTTTTTT
Source organism: Sarcophaga caerulescens (assembly GCA_927399465.1). Taxonomy (NCBI): domain Eukaryota; kingdom Metazoa; phylum Arthropoda; class Insecta; order Diptera; family Sarcophagidae; genus Sarcophaga; species Sarcophaga caerulescens. The sequence continues at coordinate 39,852,819 of OV656866.1, forward strand.
GAATACCATGCTCGTTTTTCCAATATGGAAAAGTATTCGTGCAGGGACGCATATATCCCATCTATCGTCTCCTCCTCAGAAATCTGGGGTCTTTTGCGTGCCAGTTAGTCTGTCATTTCATTTCTCCGTGATCCGCAGCAACCTATGAAGAATAGAATACATGCGTGTATATGGAAATGATTATTTTAAAGGCAGTGCATAAACAATGCTGCCACCGTGGCTAGTTAGTGCCGTTAATACAATTCGATACTTGAGATCATTACTTATAGAGAAGTAATCAACTGTTCACTTCCCCTTATTTTACTTATACTTCGATACAGCTGTCTTTAAAATAATTAAACCGCATGCCGCTTAGCTAAGGCGATTATTGCAAAATTGCTGCGCAGCACTTGATGTTTCGAATGTGTTTAAAGCTACTGATGATGAGTTTAATTTTTTTACGTTTCGTACACACATGTCAATACTTTTACTGACTTTTGTTTTATGTCATTCAGACAGTACAAACCTTTGCCAAACCTTCTTACCGTGACTATTACATCCCACAGTATATCTGATAGTTTTGACGTGAAATAAGAAATAATAAAGTAAACAAAGTCAAAGTGTATAAGAAAGAAATTGAAATGAAAAACAAACTTTCATTTCCCATTGCACATCCTTTGCAAATGCTACAGGGTGTATGTTTTTCTTTAGTTTTACTTTTTTTTTAATTTTTTACTCCTTGAAAAGAAGCCCTCAGCTATCACTATCTACATAATGAAGAAATATTTCGTTAAAAAAAATTGTGAAAGAAAAGTTTTCTTATGAGCTTGTACGATGGCGCATTACTTTGATTTCCTTTTTATATCTTTGAACATCGAACCATGAACCATGTCCTCCAGAGAACTGAAAGTCGCTGCCAGTTTCCGATGACTGCTACAAAGTAGATAAATTTTTCAGTCGGAGTAATCTTCGTTTGTTTCCTGTATCAAATGTTTGTTCAGTGACATGAGCACACAAGGAAAACAAATCGAAAAGAAAAACGAATATTTTAGGAATAAAAAAAAAAGAAAAAACTCGAAACTGAAAATAACAAATAAGTATGGTAAGTGTAACATGCGTTCCTTAATATTAGAAAAAACCAGTCTTCATTCATGTTTTCGTTTACCTTTCGAAATATTTCCCAAATATTTGCCCAACAGTCAACCGGCAATCGTTTAAAGTCATTGGTTATGGATGTACATTGCAATCGAAATTATTATGAAGTCAATTGAAGTTTATTTAAAAAATATTCGTAAGAAGAAATGGTCAATAAAAGAAAAATTAAAACGAATAAAAAATGAGGGTAATGACGAAAATGAAGAAAAATTAATTAAAAGTTAAATAAAAATCTGCTTAAACTACGAAGTTGCACGCTCAATTTGATTATTGGAGTCATTACTGGATATTGAACTGTGGGCACTCATGAGAATTGTATTGATCTTAACCCTTTGCTAAAGATTTCTACACAAGTTGTAGAGATAAGGAAAAGGAGGAAACTGTTCTTCACCTTTTCCTTACATGCCCCATACTATGTCGGAAAAGTAAAAGACAATTTGGTGTCAACCAGAGATTAGAAATGAGTATTCAAAACGATGAGTAGATTCGAGCCATACTCATAATTTCTGTACTTATACGCATTCATGAAGTCGCCGTAGTCTAGTAGGTAGTGGGTTGGCTTATTAGACGTAAAGCCAGGGTTCGAGCCCCAGGCCAGACATCAAAACAAAATACAAAAAGTATTTATTCGACGATTTCCTCTCAGCAGATTTCTGGCAAAAACTCCGAGAGTAAATAAACTTGCCATGAAAAAGTTTCTCAAAAAATCTTTCGTTCGGAGTCGACTTTAAACTGTAGGTCCCGCCACTTATGTATAAAATTAACACACACAACATAAGTGGTGTGAGAAACTAGGTCAATAATCCTGACTGAAGGGTTGTAATGATCAATTATGCATGTACATATGTATACGCATTCATACTTATTTTAATATCATACTCATACTACTCATATTCAAAGTTAGAAATACTCATCGTACTCATACTTAACAATACGCACGATGTTGTTGATTTCGACTCTCCATGATTCAACATATACACGAAGCACAAAATAAGTATGATTCGAGTACGAACACCACAATACTCGCTAGAAGGTTGTGTGTGTGCTTTGCTTGCTGTCTTTGTCTTTTCTCTTCTTTTGTAAATGCAACAATAACTACTACTGTAAATTTTGATGAATGATTCGAGTCACTCGTAAGTATTATAAGTATTTTTCTGAATTTATGAATCTGAATGAGTAGGTGTATGAATCAAACAATGAACCGAATGTCGTGAGTTTGATGTCAACGTTGTACTCATACTCATTGCAACCTATACTTATAAATCAATGTTGTAGCGAGTACGAATGAATCAGAGTAGTTGAATTTTAATACTCTTGACTCACTCATACTCAAAATTTCATAAGTACCTATGAGTAGCGAAAATACGATTCATTGCTGATCTCTGGTGTTGATCTAATTTAAAGATATGAAGCGCTTATTGAAAGACACGATATTTCGTGGCAGAAAGATAAGTATATGTACAAGTAAGACAAAGTACAACTGAAGAGTAAATTATTTAAATACTTGAGATGAATTGCATACAAAATTTTAAAATCTAGAAAATATTTCAAAATTACTTTTCTTATAGGGTGCAGAATTAATCCATAAGAATATTTGGTATAAAAAATACAAAATATTAAACAAACAAAAAAAAAACACACATACAAGTTGACAAGTGAATGAAAAATTTAAGAATTTTCTTTTCAAGTGTAAAAACTGAATGAAAATAATGACACTTAAAGTATCCCAAGGCCCATTTTAACACGAGACTTTAAGTTTTGAATTACAACACCATAAATAATACAAAGGATTTTCAACAGAAGGTTTAACCTGACTGTCCTCTCCTTAATGCGCTGCTTTTGTTTTTTTTCTATCTGGCTTTGTAAACACTTTTCTGAAGTCTTTTATTATCTACAGTGTTGAAGAGGAGCATGTAAACTAAAAAAGTATTTGTCATGCTTAGATGATAAAGAAATGGTGATGACTATGAAAAAAATTAATAAAAAAAAACTGAAATGTGGTCAAGTCCAGCAAAATATGAAAATTACGGTAGACTCCGGCCATATAAAAAAGTGAACAATAATCTACATTTTAGCAGTGATGTGGTTAGTCGATAATCTATAGTGTTTTGCATTAGATTTATATTAAAAAAGTTGGTCTACTAATAGCGTTCTGTTCAAATAATAAGAAGACTTTTTATTTATGTATGTTGCAAAATCAATACAGCCTGTAAAGTAATTTGTTCCTCCTGCAAGCTTTCACAATTTAGTTTTCTACATTAGAGTTCGATAAAATACGTCGTACTTAACATTTCTCTCCTGGCAGCTGAAAATATAAATAATTTTTACAATTCTGATGATATTATAGCCAAGTGCTTTAAATAGCCGGTTTGTGGATTTGAATTCGTTAATATGCCTAATCTTCCAAAAGGTAAGTTGTAGAATATTTTAATAAAATAGTGAAACTTGTAGAGTCCTGTAGTCTTAAAGTAATTGTTTTTAAGCCACTTTAAAGTAACTTGAGTAAATGCAAAAAATAAATAAAATTGCCATGAAAAGTTTCTCAAAAATATGTCGTTCGGAGTCGACTTAAAACTCACGTATAAAAATTAACACTCGCAACATCAGTGGTTTCAGAAGCTAGATCGTAATCCTGAATGAAGTGTTGCAGTTTATGTATGTAGGTATGTATGTATGAATAAACGCAAAGAATTAAATCAAATTTCCATTTGGGAATTATTGCTACACCGCATAAAAATTAACCCGACACATATGGTGGCTGGCGACTATGTCACATACAACAACGTCAATAACGCTGAGCGAAGAGGAATTGTGGCCAACTCAGGATTAATATTCAAGGAATAGCTACTTCTGAATATCTAACTTAGACCATTTAAAGGAATTAATCGAATAAAAACGACCACCTTCAACCAATAGATAGAGAACAAAAGATTTGTGGTCAAACACCACAAAGTGGCGCCATGCACATGGATGGCATCTCGGAGCTTGTAGGCAACAGTCCGGAGCTTGTATGCAAAGTGAACCTGCCTGTAATAAATAATTTTTTGTGGATATATTCGTTTGAACAGAAGATTTGTAAAATCGAGGAAAAAGAAAATAACGAGGGTTTGTAAGAGAGGCACAGTGGAGGTAACTTTTAAAATTCAAAGAGCTTTACAATAAATTGTTTCATAATTGGTTGGGATGAGATTCAAAATTCTTCAATTTTATTGCAAAAAAGGGATCTATTTACTCTACCAATTCGAGTCCGAGAAGAACATCTGAAATGAACTAATTGCTTGTAGATTTGCTCTCTTTGCCACCCTTTGTATACATACATACATAATTGGTCATGACAACCTTTCAGTCAGGATTACGACCTAGCTTATCACAGCACTCATGTTGTGTGTGCTAATTTCATTCATGAGCGGCGCGATCTAAAGTTTCAAGTCGAAACCAAACTACAGACTTTTGAGAAACTTTTCATGGCAATTTTATTGACTCTCAGAGTTTTTGCCAGAAATCTGCTGAGAGGAATATTTCGTTTTATTGAAGACATCTAATCTGGGGTTTGTACCGAGGCCTCATGTCTAATAACCCGGCACAGTACCCACTAAACTAGGGCGACAACCCCTAATCCTTCACTTTATATAATTTTAATAATTTCAGATCAAACATATTTACTTGCCATGAAACGGAAATTTAAAACAACAGTATGTCATTGGCTAATTGAGAATATTTTTTAAAAATTCCTGTGGCTAAGATTTCAGGAATTTCTTTTCAAGTTTCCTTTTTTTATAACAAGCAATACGACACTGCGTGCTTGGCCTCTCTACCTGTACTGCCTCTGAATTTAAAACATTTCTCTTTGTTTTTTACCCATAATCGTGACATTATTTACGAGCAACATTAAATCCTTTTTTTACTTCTGATGTTTTCATACTCCTACCCCCATTTACAAGGTTATTTGCTTTCAAAGCATTGACTTATGGCAAATGCCTCTGGTATAAATGAAAGGAAATTCGCTACTGAATGAAACGAAAGGGGCATTAATTCCAGCAGCATCAGCTTAAATAACTCCCAGACAAAAATAAGACAACAATTTTTTCAACATTGAAATTTTAAGCCTAAGCTCACCATCTTTTATTCTTCTGTCGAAAGGAAAAAAGAAACGCAAAAACAAAGAATTTTGGTGTTTTCATTCATCGCCATGGCTAATTCCTCGTACTTAATGGAATGGATTTTGATGAATTGGTATTTTAGCTCAAAGTGATTGGTGCATTTAAAATGTATTTTTCCAACCATTATGACAATCAATTAAAAATTTATTTTAATATTTCATTTTAAAATCGTCAATTACTTCGGGTCATTGATGGAGATAATGTGATTCTGTTTGAAAATCCTTGTTAATTACAACCGAAAATATTAAATGATGTTCCTTTTAAGATTAATTATTCAATAGAATATTATTCAACAGCATAAAACCCTGTTATCAATTCAGTTAACAGAGACTTAATGCTTCAAATTTAATTTATTTGACTTACTGTTGGCTTGAAATGCAGTGAATTTTAAGAGCATATAAACTTGGATATAATTAGCAGAAAAATTTAAGATAATTTATCGATTACTTAAAAATTTGACATAAAACTCTTGTATAGAGTGGGCGATTAAAAATCTTAAGTTTAAAAAAGCAAACAAACAAAAACGGTTTGATATTTTGCCAAATTAATTTTTTTTTTTTTTTGTTGTGAAGTACAATTGTAAGGGTTAGAAATGGAATATTATTCCATTCAATCGGACCAATTTTCGTGCACTTTTCCGAATGCATGGGGTCGTATCTCGGCAATGGCATTACGAATGTTGGCGTTCGAATGCTCAATTGTCTCTGGTTTGTCGGCATAAAACTTTTCTTTAACGCTGCCCCACAGAAAATAGTCCAACGGTGTCAAATCGCAGCTTCTTGGCGACCAATTGACATCAACATTTCGGCTAATTAAACGGCCATTAAACTTTTGACTCAATAAATCGATTGTGGCATGAGATGGGTGGCAAGTTTCACCATCCTGTTGAAGCTAAACATCGTTCACATCAATACTATGAGGAGCGGGTACAAAACAATCGATTATCATGGCGCGACAGGTGTCTCTATTGACCGTAATGGTTGCACCGTCCTCATTTTCAAAGAAATATGGGCCAATAATGCCTCCGCTCCACAAGCCGCATCAAACAGTCTCTCGTAATGGGTGCATTGTCTTCTGTAAGACCACATGTGGGTCTTCTGAGTCCAAAATATGGCAATTTTGGTTATTAACGTACCCACCGAGATGAAAATGAAAGATCATCCGGAAAGATAATTTTTTTTTGGTGAAATCGGCATCATCGTGCAGTTTCCCAGTTAATACCAACTTTGCTCAAGCGTATATCGGTTCATTACGTTCAGTGGCAATAATATACTGAATTTTGTGACAGAATAGAATGACATAAGTATTGCCAGATTCTAAATAACCGATGATACAAATTTAAGCCGATAGAAGGAAAGTTTTAGAACTCACTTTTAGTTGTAATCGATTCAACTCTTAGTTAAAACCATGTTATCGAAAACTTTAACCGTAGTTTTGAACTACAGAACCATTAAATTTAAACAGTTGGATTTTATTTTTTTAAAACCTCTATAAGAAATTCTTCAAAGGCCTTCCATTTCTACAGCAACCATACCTACGGTAGAGTCTTAACAACACTTGGCACTTTTAGAAAGAATTCATTTTAAAACGACAGGAAACAAGTGAATAACAAGTATTTATTTAGAACCATACACTTTATGTTACAATAATTTCCTATTTTCCGATTATTGTTTTTATTATCGTTTTTTTTTTTTTTTTGGGAGATGAGACAATAATTTTTCTTTTTTTGCTCATTTATGTAGGTCAATAACTCAAATGTTGGCTACATAAATACCAACAATGAAAATTAAATCGATTACGACAGCCAGCTGAAGTGTAAAGCTTCTCTCGTGTAGTACCCAAATTAATCTCCCAAAAGCTGAAGAGTGTGATAAAAACAATCTGTTACACAGTGAACAACCTAATGAATTATTCATTGAATTCATTCCAGCGAAAAACAAATAGAGCAGCACTGTAGAGAAAAACAAAGTGAATGACTTAATGATTTACCAGCATTTAGAAATTTATTCCGCCCAAACATGAATGCTCTGATCAATAAGCGAATCAATAATTAAATAAGTGACAATAACAAAAAAAAATCATGAGAAAATAAATAAAAATCCCAGACAAAGTTAGTTTAGCGGAGTTTCCTAACATCGTATGAATCAGAAACTTGTATATTGTGCATAAACGTGCTACATATCCTTTCAAATGGTTTACACTGTAAGTTCTCCTTAAGCACTAAGTGGTCGTCAATACAGGGAAGAAAAATAAATAGAAGTAAAATATGCTTTTAATAACGATAAATTCAATTTTAAAGTGGAAACAAATAAGCAACGGGACCAACAACAGGACAAAAGGAAGTATAAATTAATAGGAAAAGAAGAAGGACAAAACGCGCGAAGATGAGGAAATTAAAAGAGATATATTTCTAGCACTCACATACATATGTATATTGGAGACATTTCTCACTTTGCCTCTCAAATTACAGAGAGAAAATCATTTTATGAAAACAGAAAAGCTTGCACCGCTCACTGCCTTTTGAGGATACATTTTGATTATATTTTCATTTGGAACCGGAAAACTTTAAAATTGGAAACCTATTAGCCAAATACATCTGAATGCATATCTACATTGGGAAACCAAGTGGAACATCAATGTCTCTCTAGAGGTTTTATGATTCTGTTATCATGGATAAAGCTATCACAGTCTTTACCGTTTACAAGATGATCGATATAGCAAGATGTAACTGATATCTCCTATGTTTTTCGTCGATCAGTTATATGTATGTATGTATGTATTAACGTTTGAGTATCAATAACACTATGCGACAAAATAGACAAAATTTTATACACCCGGCTAATAACATAGTCTATGTTGTTCAGTTAGTTGAGTAGAACTCAAAAATGTTTTTCTCGAACCCTCCAAACTTTTTTTATTTGACAAAAACGTTTTTTTTTTACTTTAGTTTATCACAAAATGTGTCAATTTCACGTTTGAGCGACCACCAGAAATTGGCCAATGTCTGCGCAAAGAGAAATAATAATACATATTTGGAAAAAACACAAATATTGGCCAAATTGTGATAGTCATGCAAATGTGAAATTGACACATTTTGTGACAAACAATCAAGATCCATCAAAAATTCTGCAAATTTTTGAACTAAAAGTTCATTTGATGAGATGACATATATAAAAAATATCACTCGGCTGTTAGACTCTTTAAATAATAACTACGGTAATTTTTGTCCAATTTGATCAAATGATGACTCAGTCTCTTCACAAGAGAACAGACTTTAAGAATATTATCACTTATCTTATATTTTTTTACTAAAGTTCGCTACTATGAATGGACAAACTTGGAAAAATGTGAGAAAAATTCGCATTTTCCAAGTTTACCTCATCAAATCTCATAGCACATTTAGTCGAATAACAGATATATGTATACCGTTTTAAAGGTCCATCTCTTCCCTTTCCAACAAGATTTAAATTATGGAAATCGGGCCAGAAATGTTTGAGCAATCCATAAATTTGTGCGAAAAGTCAAAAAATTACGTTTTTGTCAAATAAAAAAGTTTGGAGGGTTCGAGAACTATAAAAAAAAGGCATTTTTGAGTTCTACTCAACTAACTGAACAACATAGACTATGTTATTAGCCGGGTGTATTTTCGCTGTCGCACCGTGTAATAAATGTTATATCCTTTGGCAGCAGCATAATAGTATTGTTTATAGTCACCAATCCATACTAGGCATCAAAAAATAATTTTTAAATTGCATATTGCCGAACACGACAAGTAGTCTCAAATTCTGTTTCCAAACCAAACATTCATGTCGTATTTTCCCAGTTGGCTTGTCGATATTGAACGACACACAACGACTTTTGTTGTGCATAATAAGCACATGTTGAATCCTGAGCAACTCTTGGTCATCCAAGGCGGTTCATCAGTTATATTTGCTCATATAAAGCTTATTTTATTGATTTATTTTATTTATTTTATAGCATATCACATACAACAAGAAATTAATCTTTTAAATTACAGTATGTGATTATTTAATGATTACAAAAAATGGAATAGGTATTAAACAATGAAATAAAAGTAGAAAAAACAAAACAATATCAAAATAATAATAAGTAACAACAGGAACAAAAATATTTGCATAAATATATGTAAAAATTTGACATTAGAATTTAGAAAATAAAATTTTTTTAAATTGCAAAGCGTTGCCATTGATTTGTTATGAGTTTGGTAACGATTACCACTATATTGTATTTATAAAGAACTGCCACTCGGATATTAAAGTTCGATGTCTTAATTGCATGATTTGTTTACCTCTGTTTGATTTTGCAAATTGAATACGATTAAATAAATAAGATGGTTCTTGCGTGTAGATAACCTTGTGCAGTAAAATCAATGATTTGATTTTAAGTAAGTCCATTAACTCAACACCATATAATGATTTTGAATACTGAGAAGTACATAATATAATATCTATCTAAATTTTTTTAAATTTGTGAACATGTCAAGTATTCTCACGGTGACCTCAAACAAAAAGAAAATAAATTTGTAAACAAAACAAACAACCTTCAAACTTACATTAAAAATGGACACCAATTTACCCACTTGCCATGAACTTTATTATATTTTTTCAGGTTTTTTAGCATAATTTTATTATAAATTACCATAATTTCATCATCCAGTTTCAATTACCATTTCCTCACATTCTAAACCCATGCTCAATAGGAAAAAAAGAAATGAGAAGAAAAGTTTTGCAATTTTCGTTTTTATTTGTTTCTGACATTTATTGAAAACTTTTTTATAATTTTCTTAAAGTTTTTTTTTCTGTTTTATTTGCTTCATTTTAATTTTTAGATTTTTGTTTGAAATTTATTTAATAAAGTTTTTAAATTCTAAAAGAAAAAAATGTTTTTAAATATTATTTTAAGTTTGCAAAAAGAAATTTAAAAAGTTATTAAAAGTTTATTACACATACCCACAAAATATGTCCTCCCCCTAAAACAAATAACCGACCCTCGTTTTTTTATTAAAAATTGTATTCACTAAATGAAATGAATCTAAATGGCTCCATTATGGAGGAATGTTTAAATAATTTATATTCTATTTCCATGGGGCTAAAATATATCCTAAAAATGTTAAAAAGAAATTAAAGAACATCATCTGAGCATTTTTCCCCCTTAGAACATGCATTTCACTGCAATAAATTATGCTCCTTTCTCCCCCCGTAAAAGTATATTATCCATCATAATGAATGATTATATGAATTCAAATGAAATAAATTATTCCAATCGGATGGCAGTAAATTTATCATGAGTATTATCTTGGGAAGTATTAAAAGTAGAAAAGTGCTCTACATATTATTACACACTGCGGAAGGGAAAAATTTTAATTTGGTAACTAACAGTTACACCAGCTTATCGCATTGTATTTAGTAACAATGAATATGAAAAAAAAGTTAAGCCTTTAAATTATGTCGCAGTACAAAAGCATGTAAGATGATTGCATACATACATGCTAACATAATTGGTCATTACAACCCTTCAATTAGGATTACGATCTAGCTTCTCATGCCACTTATGTTGTGTGCGTTCATTTTATACATGAGCGGTGAGACCTACAGTTCAAAGTCTACAACTCCCAACGACAGAGTTTTGAGAAACTTTTCATGGCAATTTTATTTACTCTCTGGCAGAAATCTGCTGAGAGAAAATCGCCAAAGAAATATTTTTTCGTATTTCAATATGTTGAAGATGTCTGACTTGACTTTTGAACCGTGGCCTCATATCTAATGAGCCAACACACTACATATCACTTTATCTCTGAACAAAGCTAAAGGCACATAAATCTTTTTTTAAGAAACGGTTATTCTTCAATGGAAACTTTGAAGAAAGGAACCAATATTAATGAATAAATGTTTCTGTTGTGAAACGTCACTAATTGCCGTAGTCTAGAAGAAAGTGTGTTGGTTTATTAGTTCAAACCCCAGGTCAAAGATCTCCAAAAAAAACGAAATATGAAAAAATATTTTCTCAGCGACTTTTTCTCAACAGATAACTGCCAAAAACTCTGGGAGTAAATAAAATCGCCATGAAAAGTTTCTTAATAATCAGTTGTTCAGAATCGACTTTAAACTGAAGATAAACTCGATAGCGGAGTGGATAGCGGAGTCTACTCCAGGAAACTGGACCTGAACATTTCCTTCCGACTGCCGAATTATTGTAAGGTGTTTCAGGCGGACATAATGGCCATCTACAGGGCTGCTCAATTGATCCTCCTTAACGATGTTCCTTTCACCCGCATCTCGAACTTTTTTGATAATCATGCGGTCGAACGTTGTGAATATCTCCAGGGTCGTCAGAAACGATTCAGTGTCACACTTGTCTGGCTCCCCGGGCACAGCAATATCCCGGGAAAATGCAAAGCCGTCGAGCTCACCAGGTCTGGTGCACAACTTCCGGAATCCCCTTCAGTCGACTTGGGAGTGCCACTTACCTCGGTCAAACTGGCCATCGCGCGGATATTCTTTCGAGACGCCAACCTATCCTGGGTCAATGAGAAGTCCTGCTCTACCGCTAGGCTCACTTGGCCCTCGATGTATAGAAGGCGCACCAACCAGTTACTCGGTCTTGGTCGTGAAATCATCTCAATCACTGTGGCCGTTCTTAAAGGTCATTGTGTTATGGGAAGACACGCGGAGAGAATGCAGCTCACATTTAACGACTTCTGCCGTGGGTGCAGATCCGCTGAGGAAGAGGAGACTGTTTTCCACTTTCTTTGCCAATGTTCATCTTTTGCGAGGTGAAGATATAGGTTATTTGGCTCCCCAATCCATGTCAGCTTGACCGAGCCGTCGTCCATTGATGTCAAGGATATAGCTTCGTTTACCAAATCTTCGGGTTGGTTTTCCAGCGTAGGGTATTCGTGCTTTAGAATGTGCAGCCATTGCGCTGACCAATTTCTTCTCCCCTGATTTGAAGAACTTGATCAGTACAGAGACTGCGTTTACCTGTGGCGTTTCAAGTGGCGCTACGCGTGCTCAAGTGAGCTTTTGGAATTAAGGCTCCACGCTAACCTAACCTAATTTAACCTAACCTTAAGTGGTAAAAGTTGAGTTTGGTAATTGTTAGAATTTTATCCTTAGTGTACACTTTCTTTTGATGCTCACTGTATGTATCGTGAAACGTCTAAAATCTTGTTTTCTTGTTTCAATTCTTTTAATTCTGAGTACTCTGTCAGTTTCCGTTCCTATGATGGACATCAGCAGAATTAGTTACTTACCAAAGTATGCTTCTATATAGAGTGCGCTTATGAGAAAATTAAGTAACCTTAAATTCCTGACTGAAATTTTTTTGTACATAAAGTAACGTGCTAGCCGTACCTAATCAAGTGATAAGTAGGACTTAGCATATGGGTCACACAAAGAAATGTTTGAATAAATTGGTGTGCACCTTTAGATTCAAAAGGACAGGCTAAATGAATGGCTTGACGATTGCAGTTTTAAATAATTTAAAAACTAAATTCAAAATTAATTGCATCTCTTGACGATGAAATCTCTCATTTGCCTTCAATATAACTTAAACTTATTAACCCTTTCGAACACTCTTAAAAGTTAATTTACCTGTTTACACAGAGAAGGTAGAAAGAAAAAAACGCTGGTATTATTTATGCAAATGTGATTAAATTGCATCCCAACTGAAGAAAATTCTTGAGTTGGATAAAAACTCATACAGTATAATTTAACTGAAGAAAAACTTTTGTTATAAAAAAAAAAACAAGAAATAAGAAATAAGGGGTCTCCGAAATTTAAGTTTCCTTTTTCAAATGCAAGGTAAACACAAACTTAGAAATTTATCTAATATGTTTTGTTATGTGTTGGTAACGTAATCTAAGTAATATCTGAGAAATGTTTTCCATGGAATTTTGTTCTCTTTCGTTCACAATTTTTGTTAGAATTGGGAAATTTCATAAATGATGTGCTGTTTGAAGGCTTTAATTGTTACCGATTTATTTGAATGAATTCTGCTTAAGAGAAAAATACACAGAAAGTCTTATAAATACATGCGCATGAGTAGTGGGACCTACAGTTTTAAGTCGATTCCGAACAACATATTTTGAGAAACTCTTCATGGAAATTTTATTTAATCTCAGAGATTTTGCCAGAAGGGATAACAAAATTTAAAAGGAAACTGGGATTTAATAGACCCTGTATTCATTTGAATTATAATACAGCTTAAACAGCTTTTAACTTTTGTTTTTGTAAACCATAATGAAATGATTTAACTTTTAATTGGCAGCTGCTCAGTTTTTCTGTTTATACTTTACTTTTCCAAACTCAAATTATATCAGCATGCATTTTAAATTTCGTGTGAAAGTTAAAGTGAACTCTATTTTTTTGAGTTAAAAAAATTATATTCATTTCGAAACAAAGTCATCATTGTAAAGTATTGAAATACCTTTCGCTCCATGAACACAAATTATACGTAGTGTATGAAATGCATTTTACTGCCACAAGGCTTTTTTGCGAGGTGCTTTAAATTATTGAAATAAAATTTTGAACTTGTAATGAAAAAAATACTTTTCTTTTGATTTAACAGCATATCACATGATTTTCTTCAACTAATTTCGTTTTGAGCTCAATTAACAAATCAATTTTTTATTTTCATTGTCAATACTTAGCTTTGTCAGTTGAAACTTCGCTTTTAACGAAATTTTTATAAGACAGGATTTTCGTATTATATTGTTACGAAAATGGAAATGGTGTTACGTCGTTTAACATTAAAATGATAAACAAAAGCTATAAAAACAAAAACAATGGACGTGCTACATGATCTACGAGTAAACAAAAATATAGCAACAACATCACTGTAAAAACAAGTAAATAAGAAGCAACCACAAACATTACCAGAATAAATGTAAACAAAATACACAGCCAACAATGAAACAACTAAAATGTTTACATTTACAGAGATTTCGAGAACGCGAACTCATTCTCCTCCAAGAGCATTCATCAGACTGTTTAGCTGTGATAAAAAGGCAAGACAAAGCAGGCAATGGAGTCAGTAAAAATTCAATCAGTCTTGTGTGAAGACGCGTTGCGTATGAAGAAAATAATCGTGGTTTGAAGATCTCCGTTGTAAAGATCTAACGAACGATTGTTAGCGTTTACACAGAAGAGTGTAAAGAAGAGTAACAAACAAAGCAAATTTTTGTTGTTTACATCAAGTTGTGAACAGTGGCACACGGAATTGTGCGAACAAAAAAGAATTTATCTAAAACTTTTTTTATTTGCAATCTACGAACTCATAACAATATTATTATTAGAATTTCGTGTGTCCCTCTTTTAATTAAAAAGGAACTAATAATGTGTAGTTGAGCAAAAACGAATATGATTTGTAATAGAGTCATAGAAAAACCAGAAACTATTATTGGGGTAACAAAGAAATGTCCTGTCTTATTATTTTAGTTTTTTTGGTTAAAAAATTATTGTTCAAGTTTTTATTTCAGTCACGTCCATGTAACATTCACCACCACTTGTATTTATTTCTTCTTTTTAATTCAGCTGTAAATTTTTATACTTATAGTATCATATTTAAAAAGGAAGTATACCCTAAGGCAATAAATTGATTAGTACTTTGTGTGTTTGTGATTAAAATCTTGTATGAGGCTTGTTTAGTAATGGCACCATTAAGTGAGGAAGTTTATGTTGGTAATATAATTTTTTTTTATTTATTTATTTATTATAATTAACATAACACAACAAGATTTTAATCTTATAAGTTATAGTGCTATGCTTAGGATCAATAAGATATAAAACATAAAAAAAATAAAAATAATTGTAAAGTATAAGAAATTAAGCAAAAAAAAAATAGCAAATTAATATAAGAAACAAATTAATAAAAATATTAAATTTAAGTAGAAATATAATTTCAAGCAATTTAGAAAACAAACAGAAATAACTAAAAAAGTGAAAAGAAAGAAAAAATTAAGAATTATAAAAATATAAAAAAGAAATATTTACAAAAATCAGAGTAAGAAAGTAAGGATAAATATTTAACCGATATAGTAACCATACTAAGGAAGTAACATACTTTTCATTAAGAGAATAATTTAAATAACTCCTTTTTGAACGCATTTGCATTGCCTAACTTTTGTATGTAAGTCGGTAGGGAATTCCAGAGACTTGTGGTGTGTATAAAAAACTGACGCTGTGACAGAAAAGTCCTGTACAGTTGTTGAATAATCTTCATGCCCCGGAATGACCTAGCAAACTTGACTAGGCCCAATAAATATTCCGGCTGTCCCGTATTAATAATCTTATGGAATAGAATGAGGCATTTAATTTTCAGAAGATTATCAAATTTCACACCAGATATCTGGTACGCTAAATGAGAAATATGATCACGGCGACCTTTAAGAAACTCGTATCTTGCTATATTGTTGTATGCCAAGTTTAGTTTTCGGTTGTCATTACTATCGCAATTTGCGAAGATTTCGCACCCATACAATAGCACAGGAATTAAATAAGTTTTAGCAATTTGCATACGAATTGCAAAAGGAGTTGAATCAATGACCGCCCATAAGTTCGGAAGCATGCTGTATATTCTGCCAACAACAACGCTTATATGGCCAGACCACGATAATCTGTCATTAAATACAATACCCAGATTGGTAGCAGACTTGACATAGTCAATTTTATTTCCCCTGATACTCAAGCCCGGTATGGCAACCGAAATGTTGGCTTTCGAAAGCACTATACATTTGGACTTTGAGGGATTAATGCATAGTCCATTTGCCGAAGCCCAACTGTCGATCCTATCCAAATCACGGTTAACAGAGTGTAAACAAGAAACAATATTCTCCGGTAGATCATTAATATACATACGGAACAATAGAGGCCCCAGAATTGATCCCTGGGGAACACCTCTACTAATATTACGCGAATCTGAAATATTACCATTCAAATGAACCTTCTGACATCTGTCCAACAAGTAAGAAAAAATTAGACTAGCGGCAGAATTAGAAAAATTAAACAGTTTCCGGAGCTTATTCAGTAATATTTTATGATTGACTGTATCGAAAGCCTTGGTGTGATCGAGAAGAACTAAAAACGCTACACTATTTACATCTAGCTCCAACCTAAGGTCCTCAACTACATTTAATAGAGCGGTAGTACAACTTCAGTGTATATACCTGGTCCCAATACATGTTACCCAATTCAGTATTCAAAGTCATATAATCAATATTCCTAATGTCACGATAAGTGACATATCTGTCGACAGTACGAGTTACAGACATATTATAATTCAGGAAGAGAAGATCATGGTTAGAGAAACCCGAGGCAGAAATTTGGTCATATAACAGAACTCTTTCATTATGATTCACAAATACCAGGTCAATTAAGCTACTTGACGTTGAATGGAAGTGAGTAGGAGTCGAGACATTCACAGGATTCAGATGAAGCGATAGCATTGGTCCTATTAGCGGATTATCATGCAAAAGGTTGTTATTGAAATCACCTACGAGAACTATGTCATCATATTGGATGGTAATATCCTCAAGAATGGAAATAAAGGGTTCAAAATTCAAACTACAATTCGGTCTATATACACTACCTAGAAGAAGCCTCCGTCCATCGACAATTGAAATATCCAGAAATAAATATTCAATTTCACTCCCAATGTGAGTTAACAATTTCTCCTTGCATAGCACACCGTTACGAACATAAATCGCAACTCCACCACCCCTAGCTCTGGTCTCAATTCCATTAACTATAATTCTCCTATCCGACCTGAAAAGCTTAAAGCCCTGTAAATTAAAAACTGAATTTGGAATATCTAAGGGAAACCAAGTTTCGGAGACACAAATAACATCAATACCCGAGGACGTAAATAAATACCTAAATTCATCAATCTTATTATTCAAGCTCTGAGCATTTATGTGGACAATGTTAAGACCCACTCTTTGCCTAGCAAGAATTCTCACCATGTTATACACACTGTCTCTGGAATTATAACCACTAGAAGTCATTAGATCGTAAGAAAGTTTTGCCAATGCTTTCAAGAATTAGGTGTAAATCAGAGGTTATAATAATTAAGCGTTCAAATAAATAGAAGTTATACATACGTTTCTGAGAAGTATGGTTGGAGTACATATCATTTAACTTGATGTTGAAAATGGTGAGGTTTATAAGAGCCAGGAAATAACTTAGGTGTTCAAGCAACATGGCCAGGAAATAACTCATTAAGGCAGTCCATATCATCTATGAGTAAGAGGTCATCGTTCGTTTCCTTTTTTACGAATACAGAACCCCGCATGGTGAACGCGGAAGATAACATTTTCTTCTTTTTTAGACGAATTGCCGCACTCAGTAATTTAAAATTGGTCTGAGTTAAGTTCTCATTAACATAGAACTTTTCTTCAGAGGTTAGACCAATGTTCCTAAGGCGGAAGACAAAACAATTGTGTAGTTTCCTGTAGTTTGCCATAGATTTGAAGAAAAAGTTCCTATCATATGCAGACCACAGTTTCACAATAATGGCGGCATCTTTAGAGTTCTCCCTACGTTTGTTGTTGTAATTTCTTAGGCGATAGATTGATTGGATGTTCGGTACCGGTGTATTGATGGTATTGCAGATTTTATTGAATATTTCCTGCAGGTTTTCGTCCTGTGAGTACGGGATTTCATTAATCCTGAGCTCAGATGAAACCGGGTGATTCTCCTGTTGCCGTAGTTTCATTTTGAGGTCACTTATATCCTCCCGCATCTTATCAAATTCCGCAACTTTGTTCTCAAGAGTGGTTACTCTTTCCGCAATATTTGACAGTTTATTTTCAATTATGTTGTATTTTTCGCGCAGATCACTCATTAACTCCTCTTTAAACTCATTAAATTTAAGATCAATAGAGCGTAGAATTTGCTCTGTAAATTTTTCAAACCTACTGTCCATACAGTTCAGAAGTTTGAAAGGTGAGTCCAGTAGTGAAGACCGCGAAGAGCTTGCCCCCTGCATCAGGTTAATGTCTGTTAGGCGTCTATTGACAGGGGTATTATTCATTTCAGCTCGGGTTGATGATCGGTTTTCGGTATTATCAACTGCTTGCATTTAAGTTTTATTATTGTTATTTTTAGTTTTTGATTTGTTAGTATTGTTTTTGCCGATTTTTTTATCTTTTCGCAAGTTGTACATCGGAATAGTAATGCTCATTAAAACTATTTTTATTTTATATTATATTATTTTTATTTTAAAATTGTTTCATTGCCAGTTTTTAAAATTTAAAAAAAGGGTACACTCCTTAAGTGGTAAAAGTTGAGTTTGGTAGCATTTCACACTATTTATGTTGTGTGTGTCAATTTTAATTTTTATTCATGTGTGGCGGGGCCTACAGTTTTAAGTATACTCCAATCGACAGATTTTTGAAGAACTTTTCGTGGCAATTTTATTTACTCTCAGGGCTTTTGCCAGAAATCTGCTAAGTGGAAGTCGTCGTAGAAATATTTTTTCACAGTTTGTTTTGATTGAGAGGGCTGAGACATGGGGTTTGAAACGTGGCCTTACTTTTAATAAGCCAACAAACTACCTGCTAGACCACGGCGACTCTGAGAGTAAATGAAATTGCCTTGATGTGTCTCAAAAATCTGTCTTTAGGAGTCGACTTTAAGCTATAGGTGCCACCATTCATGTATAAAATTAACGCACACAACATAAGTGATGTGAGAAGCTAGGTCACAATCTTGACTGAAGGGTTGTAATGACCAATTATGTATGTATATACATTTGTATATGTTGTTATATCATTATTTTTCTATAAATACTTTGAATGGAAAATAGTGTGTCCTTATTTTTTTCACGTGGTGAATTTCTATTTTAATTTCAATTTAATAAAAAATTTAAAAATCTAATTAAAAAATAAATTCCTACAACTGTTTAAAAGCCATTGATTGTGATTAAAATCTTTAAATATTAAACAGCTTAAATCGATTTCTGAGAAACTTACACAAACCTGCAGTAAGAAAAACGAAATCGATTTAACCCATTAACGCCTGACCCCAGAATCCGTGGTCCGATTTCGGTGAAATTTGGAACAAATAGTATTTGGAGTATTTGTATTGATATGAATATTTTTATTTTTTTTTAAGTGTCGTGGGGGCCTTTGTAGGGCATGGGTATTTTTCTACCCAATTCGGCATAAGTGTGTTCTAAAATAAAATTTTTTTCTCTTTATTATATGGCGACTAGATAACATAGTTAAGCTATTTTTGAGAGTTTTATTGAAAATAATACGTTTGTGATAATAATAATCCTGACAAGAATGATAAATTTGCCAAAATTACTCCATTGAACGCTGCACTGAATAAAAAATTCATGCAATTTGGCATATTTTCTCATAGTCTTTCCGTGGATTAGTGTTGGGAATCCCGGGATCCCGGGGTCCCGAAATCCCGGGATCCCGCAGTTTTTAACAATTCCAAAATCCCGGGATTGAGCACTTAATCCCGGGATTTGACTTTTTAAGCCGCAATGAAAAAAATCGTATATTAGAACTCTCACTAATTCGAATTTCCTGAAATTAGAATCTGTTGTTTCAATGCATGAACCGCTCTGAAATTAGAAACAAAACTTCAAATTGCGATTTTTTTTTTTTTTTGAGATGTATTGGGCTACTAGAACAAAAGCTTGCAGTATATGGACTTAACATGAGAAAAAATATAGTTGGTATTATGACAGACGGTGCAAGTGTCATGAAAAAAGTTGGCAGATCATTACCTGTAAATCAAGATTCATGCTTTGCCCATGGTGTCCAACTGGCGGTAATTGACGTGCTATATGAAAAGCATGATTTACAAAGAGAAACAGATGAGCAATACCACGAAGGTGAAGAACCAGAAGAGGAAGACGATTTTTCAGAGAGTAACGAGGATGAGAATTTTTCTGGCAACGAAGGATTGGTTGATCTGTATTATGGCCATAGACATGGAGGATACCAATGTGATATTACTGAGGTCAATTGCGGTGCAGTGATCAAGAAGGTGTGAAAATTAATAGTGCTGTTTTGCAACGATGTCTTGCAAAAGTATGTTACGGCTGAATTTGGAAAGCAACTAACTCTAATAAAAGACTGTAAAACTAGGTGGAGCAGCCTTTTGTTAATGCTGGAACGTCTTTATTTATTAAGAAATTTTATACAAAAGGCATTAATAGACATAGGTCCACCCGAAGATGAATATTTTGCTTTATCCAAAGATGAGATTAATATGGTATCCGCAATCATTAGTGCTCTTGTCCCAGTTAAAGCAACAGTTGACGCCCTTTGCCGTCGGGATGCTAATCTGTTCACAGCCGAAGTTGCCATAACTTTTATGTTAAAAAAACTTAAAGATGCTAACAACGTTATAAGTCAAAAACTACATTTAGCCCTCATCCTTCGCATGCAACAAAGGAGAACAGATATCAGTGGGGTACTTCAGTATCTGCACAATGGTAGAACAAATGTTCAGTCCGAATCCGAAACAGAGCTCGTAACGGTTCCTTCTTCCATAAAATGTCGCAAAATAATAGTTGAGTTACTCGAAAGACTAAATGCTTCAAGTCCAGCTACATCACTTCTAATAGCTTCTGAGTCAGAAGTTACACCTTCTGATTCCGATAAGGCACCTTTCGAAATTATTTCAGATTCTTCTGAGCTTCCATCTGAATCTCTTTCTTGTTCTCTTGAAGAACCTTTAAATATTTCAGACGAGCTCAATGATGCTATAAAAAAAGCACATTTACCGAGGATAGCAATTCGATGTGAGACGTTGTCTGTAAAAATTCAGAGAGAAATGCTCTTGTTTGAAAATGGAGAAGCACGTGGTGACTTATTGCAAAGAGCATACGATTTTTTAATGACTATTAAGCCAGCCAGTGTAGAGTCTGAACGTGCTTTTTCTGCTGCTGGATTTTTCGCAACTAAAATAAGAAGTCGTTTGAGCGATGAAACTTTGGATGCTCTGTGCTTCCTCAAAACGTATTTTAAAAATAATAACATATCGCACTTGATCAACAAAAGAGTATATATCTATAAAAACAATTAACTCTTTATAATTAATTTAAAAATGTGTAAAATTAAAAATAAAATTAATTTTCTTATAATTTAATAAATTCTTTCTTATAAACCTATTTTTGGATGTGTCATGTTATTAATTTTATTGAAATAATATGTTAATATCTTTCAAGAATAAATTTTTTAAAATCCCGGGATCCCGGGATTGAAAATATAGAGCGGGATTGCCAACCCTACTGTGGATGAACAGTTGATTACATATTTTGGTCGCCATTTGGCTACAAATACTGCGTATTGGCTTCTATGACAGTATATTGTTATTCATTTATCCCATATACTGGCGCTTCTGCTAAAAATAATGCTGACTACGGCCTTGGAGAAAACGTGGTACTACGACTATTAGAGAATATTTCAGATCCAAGTCAATATAATGTTACATTCGACAAGCCATAATTTATTATGTACATTCTCGAAAAGGTTATTTTGCAACAGGTACTGTTCGAGATAATCGAAGCAATCACACATTGCTGGATGATATTAAATTAGGGTTGCCAGCCTGCCTGGACTTGGCTGGATTGTCCAGCTTTTTTGATGCTTGTCCAGTTTCAAGCTAAAATTTAATTTGTCCAGCTAAATAGGAATTTTTTAGTACACTGCAATAACTTGGGCAATAATTTTCATGTTATCTTTGTCAAATCATGTTTGCCAATACTGATTGCACATTTGTTATACAACTAAGTTATGATTTACCTTTTCTATCATCACTGACAACATGTCTCAACACTTGAACAGCTGATGTCATAATAAATATTGCGAGCGATAGTCAATTTCTTAAATTTTAAAGAATGCAATGAATTTATTTAATTGTAATATTTTTAAATAATAATACATATGTATATACAGTGGCTCCCAGCTTATTTTAAACAATTTTTAAAAACATTTAATAAGAGTTTATAATGGGTCCGCCATCTAACGTTTTTTTTTTTTTTTTTTTTTCAACTAGTGCTTATTTCGTGAATAGTAACACTTAGCTCATGTCTGATTTGACAGATAATTAGTTTTATCCTTCCGCTGAACGAATATGGTTGCGTATACGCTTGAACAACGCTGGGAAATATTGCGACATTACTTTGAAAATCATGGTAATGTTGCAGAATGTGTGCGAAAATTGTGTACGGATTTTGGAAGAAGAGAAGCACCGTGAAAGAAACTGGCATCCTCATCGATAAACCAAAGCGTGAAAAGCCAAAAACAGTGCGTACACCCGAGAATATTGCTGCTGTGGCAGAAAGGGTGCGTGAAGCGCCATCAACATCAATTCACCGTCGTTCTCAACAATTGAACATTTCGGTGACATCATCGAGACGAATTTTGCATAAAGACCTTGGTATGACGCCATACAAAGTCCAATTGGTTCAGGAGTTGAAGCCAATTGACCATCCAATGCGTTTTCGCTTCGCTAAGTGGGCCAGCGATCGACTTACAGAAGATGCCGATTTTGGCAAAAAAATCATCTTTTCAGATGAAGCTCATTTTGATCTTGGAGGGTATGTAAACAAGCAAAATTGTCGCATTTGGGCACAGAAGTGCGGGTTTTCTGTGCATACATTGAAAAGCCGACGCACCCAAAACGAGTCACTGTTTGGTGCGGATTTTGGTCCAGAGGCATAATTGGGCCATTTTTCTTCGAAAATGAGCAAGGACTGGCCGTTACAGGGCCATGTTGAACGAATTTTTGTTCACAAAAATTGAAGAGGAGGATATTGGCAACATTTGGTTTCAACAGGACGACGCTACGTGCCACACAGCCGAAGCTACACTCGATGTTTTGCGCCCTGTTTTTGAAGATCGCATTATCAGCCGCAGAGCTGATGTCGTTTGGCCACCTCGGAGCTGCGATTTGACACCGTTGGACTATTATTTGTGGGGTGCCGTCAAAGATAAGTGTTACGCTGACAAGCCAGAGACAATTGACGCTTTAAAGGACAATATTTGTGAAGCCATTGGTGAAATACAGCTGCACACAATCGATAATGTGCCTAAAAATTGGACCGATGGTGTAGGCTACTGCATGGCCAGCCGAGGAAGGATTGTACTTTCAAATAAAAAACGAAATTTAAGAAAATATTCAGAAGTTTTTTTTAAAGCATTTTCAAAAAAAAAAGTTATTTGGCGGACCCAGAATATGTTTAAAAATTAAACAAAAAAGTTTTATTCAGTCTAAAATTTATGGGCAATTTCTGATCAAAACGTCCGCCAACACCAGATTTCGAACAAGAATGACCTTATAGCAGCTCTGAAAAAGGAATGGCAAAAATAACTCTCCAAACCACTAGAAAGTGGAATCAATGCAAAAAAGGCTGAGAGCTGTAATTAAGCAAATAGGAGGTCATACTAAATTTTGAAATTAAAACTATTAGTTAATTAATCATTTAATTGTTTGTTTATAGTAAGTGGTTGAAATAAGCTGTGACTAATTGCGTTCCTATATTTTTGGTTTTTAGTTTGTAAGTTTACATTTGAGACTGAATAAAACTTTTTTTCTTAATTTTTAAACATATTCTATAAACTCTTATTCAAATTTTTTTAATATCTTGTTTCATTTCGAAATTATACGAGCTTAATTTTTTTTAAAGGTACTTGTTGAAATAAGCTGAGAGCCACTGTATGTTGATAACAATGAATATTTTAATAAAAATTATTTACACAAAACCAAAATTAATATTTTCTCAGTATTTTTTTATGTCCAGCTTTTTTTGTTTTGTCCAGCTTTTTAAAACCCAATGTCCAGCTTTTTGCGAATCGGAATCTGGCAACCCTATATTAAATTGATGAAAAAGAAACCTCGGGGTTCATCAGATTTTTGCTTTGACAAACAACAATATTATCGCAGTTCTATGGAACGATAATTCGGTAATTACCTGTACACATATTTATTATCATGCCCTTGCGCTGACCAACTTCTTCTTTTTGCTCAAGTGAGCTTTGTGATATCAGAGCTACCACTCCGACCTAACCTAACCGATACCTATGTATGTGTATATTTTAAATCTTTCTGAATGTGATGTCTAATTTTCTAATTTTTCTGTGATGTCTAATTTTTTGAGTGCAAAACCGATGTGCAAAACTAAAAGATATGACCGTAAACATCGCATGATGGCTGTCGTTGAACAAGCATACATAATACATGCATATAATCAGCGAATGGGTGCGGTTGACTTATTCGATAATGGCGTCTACATTTATCGTATTCTAGTCCGCGGAAAAAAGTGGTATTGGCCATTACTCACTAACACTATTGACGCAACTTTGGTAAATGCATGCAAACTACACTGCTTGTGCAGGGGATATAAAGGTTTGCGACCTATGAGCCAACTCGATTTTTGGGTTAGCGTTGTTGAAGCGTTGGCAAAAATTCGTGAAATCGACGCCGTGATGGAAAAGTTGTCACAAATGTGCAGCAAATAGCAAAACACACTGACAAATTTGACCACATGATTGATAAAATTAAAAAACGTTGACGCTGTACGCAATGTGGTGGGAAAACAGAGTACGGTTGTGCAAATTACAGTTTGAATGTGCATCCAAGGGATTCTTTTGTACAATTTCATGCCGGAACTAACAAAAATATAAAAAAAATAGAGAAAAATAAATGATTTGAAATTTCAATTTGAAATTAATTTTTAAAAGTTTTATGAAAAATATTTCATACCAATGCCTAAGTGGGTATTTTTATACCCATGTCAAATAATCGCACCTGTAGCTTAGGTAAGTAGACCAATTCAAGTGAAAGTATTTTTATCGGGTAGAAGATATATTACATGGCATCTAAAGGTTTTTCTGAGAATATCATCCATATATATTCCACAGAAGTTCTTTATACAAAATTTTGATTTTGAAAAATTCGTGATCTTTGACCTTTTTTCTGTCATCCAAAATATGTGAATATCATGCCTAACTAATTTTTTTTAAACCGTTCTATGTCTTCTTTATTCATTCCTAAAGAAACGTTTGGGCTCTCGTTTAGTTGGGTCAAGATAGAATTTTTAAAAAACTTCTTTTTTTGGGTATTTTTCTACCCATTCGGCGATAATGGGTTAAGTCGAATAAAACAATAAAAAAAATCAAATTGAGCATTGATTTAATAAATAATTTTACATGTTTTTCTTTCTTTATATGATAATTAAATTATTTATAAATGTTTTACAATTTATTTTGCATAAATAAACATATATTTCACAAACATACATACTATGTTCAGTGAACTGGTACATTAAAATATTTTACAGAAAATTTTGCTATTTTCCAAGAAATATTGCAAAACAGAATAGAATTTCAGAATAAAAAAATTCATTTGCAAATCAATTAGTAACTTTTGTTTTTGTTTTCACATCAACGGTATTTGAACGGAAAAAAGGAAAGTTTTTTGTAGTCTTGTCTTTGTAACCAGCAATTACAAAAGAATAATTTTTATTTTATTTCACAACTCCTTTCTCATTTAAAAGCTTTTCATTTTAATAATTTTTAATCCTAAGTATGTATATGTACAATAACTCGAAATCAAATAATTTGGTGCAAATCAGCGTAAAGCATTGGATATTAATGTATACATCCATTAAAACTTTTATAAACATTTTCAAAATCCACACGTGATATACATCCTTACTTCTTCTATTGGCCTACCTAAGCTTCAATACTGTTAAAGTGGCTTTAAAGCCATTACTCAGAATATAACCACAAATATAACACTTTAATGGTTTGAACACTTGACATTTAATGGCTAATAATTGTACAAAGAGTCATAACCGCAAATATTATGTTAAATTTGTTTAAATTACACCAATTTTTCTATTAGACTGCACACGCAATAAAAGCATGTAAGCATGCTGACAAAAAAAAAATTGAAGCCAGCTTATGGTAGCAACAAAGCTCTAGCCTAGAAGGTGTTAATTACACGTTTTGTGATTAGCGGTTTCTCTTTATAACACGAGTTATTCAATCAACCAGTAAGCATGAACGAGAGAGATTGAAATTTCAAAAACCAATATTATGCTATGAACACAATAGACGCAACGCAGCAAACACAGCAATCTCTCAAAAACAGAATGCATGGGTGTATATAGAAGAGGTTATTTTAAAGGCAGCGCGACAACAAGCAATATTGCTGTTACTTTGCATTTAGGCTTATTGTTGAGAAAATTGTGCTGGCAATGAGATAAGTGCTGTCAATACAATAACGTACATAAAAAATAGGTTTTACAAAAGCAATGTATGAAATATGACGCAAAAGTGTTTTACGGACACCATTGATAAAGAATTAATGAATTGTTTATCTTTTATTTGTTTCCCATGTTTATTTGTTATGCTTTCCCGCCTCTGCCTTTATTATAACTAATGTGCAAGCAGGTTGCCTAAGGCTGCAATTGAAAAATTGTTGTACTTGCTGCGCTGCATCTATTGTGTTTATAGCATTACGTTAAATGTTACTAAAGAAACGAACTGAAATTATATTGAAAGACAAAATTTAAAGTAAAGAAAATATACAAGAAAATTTAAACAAACAAAAAAATTCATTCATCATTGAACATTGCAAAGATACAACCATTTTGCCAAGACAAGAAAAACCACAGATAAGCAACAATTGTACCAACCAGGTCGACAACAAATAAACCAAAGAAATGAATCAAAATTTAACCAAATGCGGTCATTCAGCCAAGCATTAACTCAAGTTATAGCTTGAAACATAAAGAAGACAAAGTCAGGCCACAATAATGTTTACAGACGAATAAATCAATGTCATAGTTATTGAGTAAGTGAAAAAATTATTTCGTTTAAGATCAACTACTTAAATATTATTTTACTTTAAGCGATTTTGCTTAAATTGAACACAAAATATATATACAAAACCGTGTTCCCCTCTTCTTCATTGTTCAGAGAATTTTAAGAATAGGAGAGAAATGTGACCCAAAATTAGTTGTATCAGTATTAGCCATCAGTATGGACATAAAGTGCATCAGGTATCAATTTCAACATTTCGGCGCATATTGTAAAAAGAACAAGTAAACATCAGTTGAAGACAGTCAGAAGGCTAACTGCGCCACCACTGCTAACTACTGAGAAGTTAAAAGTAACTCTCACAATAAATTAATCGATTTCACTACTTTAAAGTGTGGCCACATCCTATCTGAAATAGGAATTGTAGTCTACATTATGAAATTGTAGGATGTGAATATGCAAGAAAATCTGGCAGAAATTTTAACAAGTTTAGCTTGAGAGGAACAGTATCAGTTATTTGTAATAACTGTTGGCAAAAAAAATACTTTTCTAATGATGAACAACTAGAACAAACAATATCAAAGTCAGTATCCTTATATAAGTCCATATTCTAGGAACGACTATGGGTTACGCTAAAAGCTAACACCGATTTTCAACAGAAGCTGCTTAGAGGTCTCTAGGGCACAACAATTTTGAAAGCGGATATCATTCAGAGAATACAAAATGGAATAAAAAATAAAACTGATGTTTGAGAAGAACTATTACGCGAGCAATAGTTAAAAGCAGTGAACAAAAGCTCGCCGAACAGCAAACCAAATCAGTCGGGCGTAGAGGTAATATAGCTCATGTATTAGTCCTATACTAGGTTTCCTAATATGCGACAATTTTGTTTGTTCATATATTAATTCCTCCAAAATGGGCCTCATCGCTGAAATTGGTTCTTCTATTTATCACGTAAGGCCACGGTTAAAACCCCAGGTCAGATATCTTCGACAAACCTAAGTACTATTACGAAAATGAAAAAACTAGATACTGGTGTTTTGCTTTTACATTGCTTAACATTAAAATTATAAACAGAGTCTACAAAAACAAAGCAATGCAGTAAACAAACCTGTTTGCAAATTATTGTACTGCTTAATATAACAACAAACACCAGCATAAAAAATGGTAAACAAGTAAACAAAAGTATAACAACAACACTACAATAATAACTGTAAAAGACAATTGGGAAAAGGATGTTGTAATCAAGATTGATTGGTTTTGAAATAAAAGGAGAATTTTATGAAATCAATTACGTCTACATTTTTTAGGGTAGATTTATTAATTTTTTTATTAACCAAATGAAAACGAGTTAGGTTATGACCGAGAATCTCTGTTCGATATTATTGTTTGCTGTACATTATTAAGTTTCTTGAATAGAAATTTCAAATGTACATGCATCATTCTATACATAGTCTATGTAACTTTAAGTACATTTGCTTGTCTATTATAGATCAGAGATAGTAAAGTAGTATTGAAATTTGTAATGACTTTTAAGTTGCTTATATCGATGATCATTAGAATGTATGAACTTTGTATCAAAAACAAATATAATCTTCCTAATTAAGGAAATAAATATTTTAATAAATATGCTGCTTTTTAAATAAACTTTTCAAACTGAAAGGGAATTTATCTTTCTGTAATGTTTCGTTAATATTGTAGAAATAAAATTCCAAATAGAAATGAAAAGTTTTTAAATGGATTTTTGCTATAGAACTCCATGAACTCCAGAACATTTGTTTAAAATAAATTAGCTTGACTGACTTATTTTGTTTGTATCTGGCAAAAATGCTCTCTTGTTTTAAAACTTATTTTGCTTTGGAGTGTGTGTTTATTTAAATACTTACTATACAGTTTTGCTTTGATCCTTCATGCATATGTATTCCTTAATTTTAAAGAATTTACTATAAAAAGTTTATACGATAAAAAAGAATTCTGACTCAAAAGTTTGTTTCAAGTTCTCCATTTACGAAAACGTATAATGGAAGAGCTGCAATGGTTTAACACATTTACGTTTACTCTTATTGATATACTTTTTTTTTAAAATTCACACATACGAGTACTCATAATCATTAATATTCAGGACAAATTTTAGTTTTGTTTAAAGCGAAAAGCTTTTCTTGTGGATTCAAGTAGTTGTCATTTTAAACTAATTTCTCAAAAATCACGTTCCTGTCTTCTATGGCACTTCGTATCACCTCCACGTGTGATGCAGATGCCATCAAATCACTCGTGCAGAATCCAGTCCAGATCACTGAACCAACTGACGCCTTCAGCTAAAATCCACATCAAACAGTCACTTTTTTTGGATGCCTTGGACGCACTTGGATTTCATGTGCATTGGTATGGCCACAAACTTGACAATTTTGTTTGTTTATCCCGAAATAGGCCACCTCGCAAAATATGATTTTCCGATGAAAATTAGGGTTACTTATCAACTGCTCCTAGCCCATTCAGCTAACACATGCTGTTTTCTATGATTCTTTTCTTTTAGTTTATAGCTCAGTTGAACGTCACGACGCAAAACTCGCCGAGCCGAGTGGTCTGCTCAAGACCCAGTTCTTACGAGCGACGCAACAGGGACTGTAACGATGTTTTCAGTAGGCCTTTCGCTTCGTATCGTTTATTGAATCAAAGCACTTAAATTTATCCACTACATTACGAATGGTCCTCTCGATAAGACGATTATGGCGATTTTAATAAAATAATTTTATTATTTACATGTATTGCTGAACGCCATCTTCGTACATAATGATTAGGCAAAATAGACAGAACAAATGATAAGTAATTTGACAAATGTGGTTTAAAAAAAAATCCGTTATAATGTATCGTTCCCGATACATTATTTTCCCGTAGTTTGGTTGTACAACTGTGTTATCCATTAACCCCTAACCAATACAATTTCAAGCAATATTCCATTAAGAGTTTTTTATCCCATGTATCGCTAAAGACCCCATCCAAAATAAAACTCTAATACTCTCTCAAATTTGTAAATCAGAACTAAAGTTCTAGAGAATGCTTAAATATATTTGGAAACGTCTGAGGTGACTCATATATGGAAGACACAGAAGTCTGAAAGGCATAGCTAGGCTTACTACCTTTAAAATTGCTGTATTCGTTATATGGAAGGCTGTGCTCTATTGTCTCATGCGATCTGTACTAGTTGTATACGACTGAAACTTTAGAAAATTTTTATACTCTTAATTTTTATATGTGCCATATTTAAATGCTGTGAGTAGAGCATGAGTAGACATATTATTTGGATATTTTTTTCCTCATTCCACTATGGCTGAATCTCTAACAGTTTCATTTTCTACTTTAGCGTTTTTTTTTTATTTCCACTAATTATTATTTATAGTTTAAAACCCATAAATTTTTTATGTAATGGAAACATTATCCGGCTCCTCTACTTATGTTGCTACTGGTGTTTTTCTCCACTTTTTTTTATTAAACTAAGAGATCCATTTAAAGTATAAAAGTATCATAATGGTTGAAATAAAAATTATAAAATTGTACTACAGTATGGAAACTGTTACGCTATAAACTATAAAAAAAAAAATATAAAAAGAAAGGTTATAAAAAATGATATCTGGAAGAAAATTAAGAAAAAATGTATTATATTCGCATTTATTTAGCATATAAAAAAAGAAATTACTTTAAGGGCCATTATTACAACTTCCCGTTAAAGTTGGGGTTAGTTAAAGGTACCTTTAGCTAAAGTGAACGGCAAAGTTACCTTTAACTTATTTTCGTTATTACAACTTACAGATAAAATAAAATTAAAATATGGCAGTGCCGGAGCAAAGTCGATAAAACTGCTCAATTAAACAAGTTTTTTTTTAACGCAGTGGCAACAGCGGACTTCGTTTTTTTGTTGTATATGCTCATTTTGTTTAAATTTGAAGCTGCCATATCGAAAATAGTATATGATATGGCAAGTTCAAACATAAAGTGACCTTTAAATGTTAAAGGTAGGATGATCTTCCCTTTAGCTTAACGATCACTTCTATCTTATTGGGTACTCATAATAATGAAAAACAATTTATCTGCCCATTAAAATCCTCCCTTTAGTTAACGGCAAGTTGTAATAATGGCCCTAAAATTCATAAAATATTCATAATTTGTGGTAATTCATAATATATTCTTAATTTGTGGTAATTTAATAAATGAAAATAAAATTTTGACAAATAATTTAAAATTTTTATTAAAAATGTGCGTTTTTAAGTGCATTTTTTATCGAATGTTTTACAAATTTAAACACGCAAAATGTAATTCAAACCATACATATGAATAAATTTATTCGTAAGAAAAAAGGAAATATATCTGAAATTTAAACGAATAAAATCATTGAACTTTTAACTTTAAAATTAATTTAGTTTAATTACAAAAAACACAATGAGCCATATGGCCACCAAGTAAACTTGTAAGCTACCCGCTTACCAGATTTAAAAAAAATCGTAAAAATTCAAATCCATTTTCATAGTACAAGTGCTAACTACTTGGTATCCTTATATTCTATGAATTCTTTTAAGCCAATGTTGATACAAATTTTGCCTATACATACATACACACATACCTATATACATATACACAATTGGTCATTACAGCACTCCAGTACGATTACGATCAGGCTTCTCACATGACCTATATTGTGTGTGTTAATTCAATTAAAACAATTCAAAGTCGAATCCGTATGACAGACTTTTTTTGAGAAACTTTTCATAGCAATTTTTATTTATTTTCAGAGTTTTTGCCAGAAATCTGCTGAGAGGAAGTCGCCGATAATATATTTTTTCATGTTTGAGCTGGAGTTTGAACCGTGGCCTTACGTCTAATAAGCCAACACACTACTTGCTAGACTACGGCGACTTCTGACAATTTGGTCTTCTTAAATTCTATAAACTCTATTCAGAAATGTTGATAAAATTTGTCTCTTCTAGGAACAATTTCAGGCGACTAATGCTCATTCTCTAAAATACTGCAATGCTCCTTTTTAAGACGTTGCTAAAGCTAATATCAACGTTTAGCCCGTAGTCCTGATACTAACATACAAACGAGTACATAATTGGTCATTACAATCCTTCAGTCAGGATTACGACCTAGCTTCTCACACCACTTATGTTGTGTGTGTTAATTTTATACATGAGTGGCGGGACCTACAGTTTAAAGTCGACTCCGAACAACAAATATTTTGAGAAACTTTACATGGAAATTTTATTTACTTTCAGAGTTTTTGCCAGAAATCTGCTGAGAGGAAGTCGCCGAAGACATATTTTATCATTTTCATTTTCGTTAGTATATACATATATTATACTAAGCTGAAATAAAATGTTTCTATTAATGTTGAGAGGCTGTTCGATAGCTATGTCGTCGGTCGAATATTTGTCGCTAGTGTAGGTGACTTTCTTAATGCTTTCAAGCCGAATATAGCCTGTATCGCACAGGGTCTAGTTTATTATATAAACTCAACTTATCTGCCACTGTGTCCCCGCTCCTCTTTAACAATTAAAATTAATAAATAAAATGCCAAACAATTTTTCCCATTACCACAGATTTTATTACAAATTTCCAAGTAATTTTCCTGAACTGATTTCAGCAACAAAATGACTTGAATTTTAACAAGTTAAACTTTTGTTGAAAACTCTTTTAAATCTTTTAATTTTTTTTTTTATTTTCTGAAGAAAAAATAAGATTTTCCATGGCATTAACAGCCTTTCAGTTGCCGTTTTTGTCATTCGAAAGTAATTAACTGAAGTGTGCATACAATCTGACGATGACATTGATAACAATGCTGATGATGATGATGACGACATGGTGGATAAACATTTGCAACTTAAAATTAAAGAAGTTTTAATAGAAATTATCGTTACAAAAAATGTAGAAAACTTTATCTAATTGTATTATTGTTGTTGTTGTTGTTAAGAGTTTATTACTTTAATGCAAAAAGTGTTAATGAGAAATGAAAATAATTTCCAAAAACACCAGGCGGAAAAGTAAAATGAATGCCAGAATATTGAGATTGATATTTTACGATATCACACAGATTCAGTTGAATGGTAAATGGGAATATATTAGAGTCGCCGAAGTCTAGTAGGTAGTGTGCTGGCTTATTAGACGTGAGACCACGGTTCAAATCTCAAGTCAAACATCTCCAACAAAACGAAATATGAAAAAATATTTCTTCTGTCAGCAGATTTCTGGCAAAAACTTTGAGTCTGAAAAAGCTTCTCAAAAATCAAAAATCATGCGGAGTCAACTTTAAACTCTCATATATAAAACTAATACACACAACATAAGTGGTGTCAGAAGCTAGGTCGTAATTCTGACTGAAAAGTTATAATGAGCAATTATGTATGTATGTATGTATATATTTAATATGTTAGAAACAGTTGTTTCGAAATGTACCAGAAGATTGGAAAAAGATTGCTGATAAGGCAATGTGGTATTCCCGAATGGCTTAAGAATTTACAATCATTAAAATTGCCTCACTATTGCACTGATGGTGCACGTAAATTTGCAAGAAACTTTTGGAATGCGTACTCGTTCTCATACTTTACTTTCTGCCCTAATGCCACATAACTCTCTCACTTAAATTTGAACTTCATCCTTCGAAACAAATAAAGAAAAACATTCGAAAGTCTAATGATAGATTTATTTTGTATGTTTACATTCAACTTCAAAAGCAAAAAATTTAGCATTTTGAAAATAAACTTGAAATTTGGCCAAAATAGTGTAAACGGATAACGTTAATTTAGAATGTATTAAACAAATTTCGGTTTTCTTCCAAACTCTCTACAGTATATGCGAAAAATTAGAAGGAAACCTTTAAGAAGTTTAATGGAAGATAGACTGAAACGTCAAAAAAAACAACCTTTTAGCTTTCCATTTACAATGCGAAAGAGATAAAGTTTTCATAAAACCAATAATAATAAGACAGTAAATTCAATGATAGAGGCACATATATATAATACACACATCCATACACACATAATTGGGCATTACAATCCTTTAGTCAGGATTACGCCCTAGTTTGTCGTACCACTTATGTTGTTTGTGTTAATTTTATACATGAGCGGCGGAACCTACAGTTTAAAGTCGACTCGATTATGTTAACGACCATTATATTTGGAATATAACAGCCTCTAGGTGGAAATTAGATTTAAAATTTATATCTTGTTGGAAAAGGGGATAGATGAACCTTTAAAACGATATACATACATATATACATATATTATTCGATTTAATATGCTATGACATTTGATGAGGTAAATTTGGAAAATTCCAATTATTTTCATATTTTTTCAAGTTTGTCCATTCATAGTAGCAAAATTTAATAGAAAAATATAGGATAAGTGATAATATTCTTAAATTCTGTTCTCTTGTCAAGAGATTAAGTTATCATTTGATAAAATTGGATAAAAATTACCGTAGTTATTATTTAAATAGTATAACAGGCGTGTTATATTTTTTATATATGTCATCTCATCAAATGAACTTTTAGTTTAAAAATTTTCAGAATTTTTGATGGATCTTGATTGTTTATTACAAAATGTGTCAATTTCACGTTTGCATGACTTCCAGAAGTGGAAATAGGGTCAGAAATGTTTAAGTAATCTAGAAATTTGTGCGTAAAGTCAAAAAACAGTTTTTGTCAAATAAAAAAGTTTGGAGGTTTCCAGAAATATAAAAAAAAGTATTTTTGAAATCTACTCAACAAAACTCACAACCTACATTATGTTATTAGCCGGGTGTGTTATTTTTTTTATTTTGTCTCATAGTGTTATTTGGGTAACGACAACTAGTTTGGCAGATGTAGCTTCAACAAGATAGTTGTATCAATTGCCATAATTCGTCAGTCCCTGCGAAGGCCTTGTATTGGTAAATTCAATTTGGTAGATCGACGTCAGTTGATACATTTGCAACTAACCAAATTATTATTGGTATACATACATACATACATAATTGGACATTACAACCCTTCAGTCAGGTTTACGTCATGCAACATTACTTTCTTTATTGCTTAACATTCAGTTATTTCTTATAGAATACCTTTAATGTTTGTTACTTCATACTAACATTTTCCATGGTTTCAATTGTTTGTTATTTTAGAAAAAAAAAAAACAGATTTCTTTAATAATTTGCAAAGATGAACAGCAGCTGCCTGTTGCTAAAATTTTTCTGAAAGACTTGAACTAACATAGCACAGACAGACTATAGCATATAATATATGGAATCAGACTTTAATATTATCCTTGTATCTAAGTCTAGTGGCATATTCGAGCCAAAGAGAAGATACACTTATAAACGAATTTTATATTTTAGCCTTAAACTTCAATTTGTTATTCATAAACACACTTAAGTTAAATAGTCATACAGACAAGGCATTGAATTGGAAGACGAATAACAAATTTTTGTATCAACATCAGTGACGGTTGTTAAAAGACTTGGAAAGAAAACAAGAAAGGAAAATCTAAACAAAAAAAAAATATCAGAAAACGGAAGCGTTGCGATTTGAAAAACAAATAGAAAACAAGGACAACTAAAAGACAAACTTGCATACAATTAACCCATACAATAAGAAAACTTCGAGAAAGGGGAAGAATTTCCAGTTAATTTAAGTACAGATAACAGTTGTTGTTGTCTTGTCATGTTTGTTTAATACGAGTTGATACTCAGGAAAGTATGGAGTTTTGCAGCTGGGGCCCAAAACACAAAGAACGTATTTAATTAAATGGTATCCTTATAAAGAAAACATAAGCAAATTCTTCTGATGTTATACTGATATTTCAATCATTATTAAGGTCTTGTTTGGTAACTTAAAATTACAAACTGGAATAGATTTTTTTCATTGATCAGGATTAGAATTATCCAAGTAACCTCCTCAATAATTAGCTGCCGATTTAAAGTAAACTCCTAACTCTTGTTCCAGATAGACCATAACCATAATCGATACATTTATTTTAATGAGACAAGTGTGGAAAATAGTTTTCAAAAATGCCAAAATATCCTAAATATTGTAATATTTTATGTTTATATAAATAATTAAGAAAAATTTATTTAACTAAATAAAGGTGTGACCTCAATTTTAAAAATATATTTTCGTAATATTTCTTATTTACACGACCGTAAATAATATTGTTTATAATGTACGATAAAATGACCTAAGTAAACATAAAATAAATCAAAGCAATTTCAATGCAAATTGTTCAAAAAAAAAAAAAAAAAAAAAATACAATGAAATACAAATTTTTTATATAAACTATTTACAAACATTTTATTCTCAACAGGAGTTTAGATGGCATTCATTAAAAATGTTTCCTTTTTATTTTTGCCTTTTTCCATTCTACTAAATATTCTATTGTATACATGATTCTCAAGAGTCATTTCATTTTAACATTAATTATAATTTTTTGTTTTGTTTGATTTTTTTTTCACAATTTTTACTTTGCTTTATACATTTCTGGAAAGTAATTTCATTTTTCACAGCCACAGTCATTGAAAGTAAAAGTTAAAAAAATTCAGTCACTGTTGAAAAGAACATGAAAATAAAAGAGAAAAACTTGCTGAATTTTCTAAAAATTAAAGCTGCAGTGTACCAACATTTTTATAAACATTTCATATATCAAATAAATTTCCTTTACGATAAATGTACGAAAAATTCTTTGCCACACTGTATTACTAACCATTGTATTTAGTGATATAATTTTAATTAAATGTTTAAGAAAGAATGTATAAAAATATGCAAAATATATACGCAAATTACTTTAAATAAAAACAAAAAAAATAAAACGGATTCAACAACCGGAAATATGACAGCAGAGTACTGTAAGCAGTAACCACTGCATTGTAAATGGCGACAGCGGTTGTGGTAAACCTGGCTATAGAACAAAAACACAAAAGAGTCACATTTAACATTTGCAAACTGCAAACAAGTCATCATTAACAAAATAAATATGCAAAAATAATACACACACACAAAAGGAGAAATAAAAACTGAAAACAAAAAATATTCAAATCAACCAGACCCATAAATGTAGTTAAAATAGAATTTAAAAGGAAGACAAAATAAGAATTGAGTACCGTTTGGTACTTGGGTAGTTCTTGAATGTCAAATGCATTAATGTTAGGTTAGATTAAGTGTCATTTTGGCCCAAAATAATGATCAGATCGTCTCTTATGGGACTGTTGAATAATTTCAATCTTAACATAGTAAGGACTACAACAGACATATCTATTATAAGAAAGGAATATAATTGTTGTTATAGTTATTGCATATTATGGCCTTAATTGAGCCGGAACCAATAAGAAATTTTCAGCAAAGCAATTTGCCTATCAATGTTAAATGTAGTGAATACTCTGGATTCATTCTCTATTTCTCAATAATGAGAGACAATGAGAGAAGGAGTGATTACATGCATACTTAATTAATCATTACAAATCTTCAGACACGATTACGACCTAGCTTTTCACACCATTTATATTGTAAGAGTCAATGTTATACAAAGTCGACTCTGAACGACAGATTTTTAAGAAACTTTTCATGGCAATTTTATTTTACTCTCAGAGTTTTTGACAAAAAAAATTGCTGAGAGGAAGTCGTCGAAGAAATATTTTTTCATATTTCTCACCTCTAATGGGCCAACACAATGGCTAGTAGACTACGGCGAAGAAGTGATTACTGATAGCTTTTCCTGTTGCACCATTTATGGAAAAATTTATTAAGAAAAAAAAATACAGTCCTATAACCAATAATCATTTACTTTAGTATGTGAAGATAACCTCGTAAATGCTGATCAGTATGGATTCCGATGGTTGATTAGCTCCAAATCTGATATCATAGCACAGACTAGTTCTTTATACCATCTTGTCAAATCTTGCGCCTTTTATGACGTGGCAAACAAAATTGTTGTATTTTTTCCACCGCATCTTTCATAAAGCGCTTATTATCCTTAAATTTAAATTAAACAAAGTGTGTATGGAATATTATCGAAATTTTTTGTTCACTTTGACCTATTGAGACCATTATGTGCGGAATATAACATCTTTTAAATGTGCGCCCATCCGACGTCCTCTATTTTCTAGGAACAAGAATTCCGCACTAGAAATAGTCAAACGGGATCAAATTGCACAATCTCGGTGGGCAGTTCACATTACATCAGATTAACATGCCCTCAAATAGCTAGTGCGGAATATCCAATGTGGATTGCTGAAACTAGATATCGTCGGTGTCTCGACCATCAAATTCAGGTCAGAAGAAGTTGATAATGATCGACCGTTGACAGTGAGAAATCGATCAACGTAGTTCTTTAATAAATATGAACTGCCAGCCTATAATCCATGTCAAACAGAGACTTTTACTGAATGCATTGGGCTCTCTTGGATGTCTTATTGATTGGCATCGTCCTACTTCAGAATTTTGTTTGTTCACGTATTCCGACATACTGAAATTAGCCACGTCCTCTCTGTAAGACGATTATGTCGATCGTAAAATAGGCCATGCTCGCAGTACATTGTCCGAAGAGAACCCCCATTTTGATAAAAACAATTTCATTATTTACATGTGCTGTTGAATGTTTTATCTATCCGTGGACATTTGGTAAAACAGACTGAATAATTGATAACTAATTTGACAGGTGTAGCTTTAACAAGATGGCCGTCGTAAACTGTCTAAATTCGAAAGCCTATGTTCGAAGACCCATTATCAGTATAAACTTCCATTTCTAATTTTCTGCTTTTATGGATTAACTCCATGAGTTTGTCTTAATTGTGCTTGTAATTATTTATTTATCAAAACTTATCGTTTCCGTTTTCTATCTGTTGTTCAATTTTTCTCCTGTTGTTTCTTTACAAGCTTTTGAACAATCACGCTAATGTTAAAATATAAATTTGTTTTCCTTCTGTTCAGTTTTCCACTTGAATGCTCTAAATTGTATGTGTGTCCGTTTATCTGTTAAGTGTTTATTAAACAAAAAAGTTTTTAAGCAACGTCTTTTTCTTTTTGTGTACATAAGGAAGGTTTTTTTGTCCCCATTTGTGTTGAAAGAAACTCGTGGATTATATTTCAGTTGTATTTCAAGTATTAATCCGTAATTCGTTGTTTTCGTAATCTGAAGAAATATTACTTCGTAATCTCGAGGTGTATTATTTAATATCGTCTGTGTTTGCCTGCTAGTCAAAGATTGCAGTAAATTGTATCTGAAGATGAAGTTACAACTGCGGATCCATAAAAGGTGTTGTCGTTTTATTTATTCGTTGTCTTTATTATTAAACAAAATTTTATTTATTTCTAAAATATATAAAACAACAACTTGTTTTTTATTACGGAGCTCAAGGTTAAAATCTATGGAACCTCAACCATGCAAGTTATTCACATATGCTATGCCTCATGCCAAAGTACAGTACCGTAGCTATAATTATCAGTTAAACAGTCCAACTTCCTCAAACAACCAGTCTGTGCTCTATAAAAAGCAGAATCTAAAGTTCTGAAACACAATAATGTCAGTTGTCTATATGTTAATACACTCATTCGAATTGTGTAGACTTTCGTACATCCATTATTCGTATAATTGTTCAAAAATTTTCTATAAAAACTCTATGTTTGCGTAGCCATCACATCAACCATCACAATATCCATCAACATTATTTCTGTGAAAATGTAAATATTTTGATTTGATTTGTGCACTTGTACCTGTATTTTCCTGAAATACTTAAAATAAACATGATGTGCTTTTGCTTATTCTGCCTGGACAAATTGTTTATAAGAAGAAATATGAGGAGAGGCATTGTGAAGTACACCCAACTGTAATTTGCTCATATTAGCCACGAAGTAAATTTAGTGAACATCAATGGCAACACATACCGAATATATTCTTCGGAGCTAGTGCAGTTAAAATGATTTAAACGGATCTTAATATTAATAAGTATTCTTGGCCCGATGGTACCTCAGCTCTGGTTCTGAACAAGTATACTTTGACGCTTCTTTTAACTAACATTTTCAGTGACTTCAGGTTGTTTATATACCTATAAATCCCATCGCCGAAATAATTTAAGGTAATGAATTTCAAATTTATCCCGCAAATGCAATGTATTCAGTACTTTTAAATTTTTTGGAAAGTTTGAAATATCTAGAGTCTGACAACCTGAAGTCTCCGTAGTCTAGTAGGCAGTGTGTTGGCTTATTTGATGTGAGGCCACGTTTAAAATCCCAGGTCAAACACCTCGAACAAAACAAATTATGAAAAAATATTTCATCAGCGACATTTTCTCAGTATATTTCTTGGAAAATCTGTGAGAGTGAATAGAATTGCCATGAAAGGTTTCTCAAAACATCTGTCGTTCGTAAACTCTAGGTCCCGCCCTCACTGTACCTCGTATGATCGGAACAATTTGTTTGTACTTTTGCGAGTGTATGGGGTATGGGCAATGGTATCACGAATGTTGGCCTTTAAATGCTCAATTGTCTCTGGTTTGTTGGCATAACACTTTTTTAACGGTGCCCCACAGAAAATATTCCAACAATGTCATTCCGGAGCTTCTTGGCAGAGCATTTCGACTAATTAAATGACCATCAAACGTTTAACGCAATAAATTTATTGTGGCATGAGATGTGTGGCAAGTTGCATCATCCTGTTGAAACCAAACATCGTTCACATCAATACCATGAAGAGTGGATACAAAAAAATCGATTGTCATGGCGCGACAAGTGTCCCCATTGACCGTAATGGTTGTGCCATCCTCATTTTCAAAGAAATACGGGCCAATAATGCCTCCGCACCACAAGCTGCACCAAACAGTTCTCTTGTAATGGGTACATTGGCTTCTGTAAAACCATTTGTTAATTTTCTGAGCCCCAAATTCGACAATTTTGCTTATTAACGTAGACGCTAAGATGTAAATGAGCTTCATCCGAAATCGACATCATCATGCAGTTTCTCGTTGGGCCAATAAATCCAAACGTTGCTCCAGCGTAAAACGATTCAATACATTCAGTGGAGATAATATTTTGGATTTTGGGACAGAATAGAATGATATAAGTATATACAAACTGAAACTGATAGATGGCCCACCCGATATAAAGCCTTACTTACATGAAACGACTGTGGCTTTCTTCATATTTGAATAGAATGATTTTAAATTCCAAACAAAACTATTTTTCTTTTTTTTTTTAAATATCAATAAAATTCAATTTAAATTCTAATTTTATTTATGCGTTCTTGGAAAACAATAAGTTTTTAATGTTCTGCACTTTATATTGTAGATGAGAAGACACAATTTGAACTTTCCAAAGAAATAACCAAATTGTTGCAAGACTTTGTTAAAATTAGTTTCCATTACCTTATACATATACATACATATTGTAATAGTAAATATGTATGTACATGTGTGTGAGTAAGGTATTAAGTTGAAGTTGACATTGTTACCTGCAACACTCATATTCTCTACTTTTCACTTCATTTTAATGTTTCAAAAAGGCTTTGTTGTGGCTTTTGCTATCACCTCAAGTACATTTCCTCAAATCTTTCCTAAGAAAACATTTTCAGAGAATGTACATAGAAAAGCTAAGCATTTTGTTAAATGACTTAACAGGCAAAGTAAATAATGAACTTTAAAACAGTGAATAGGACTATTTTAATTTGTAATTAAAATAACAAAATATTACAGTCTTTAAAAATATTTCCTTTTTTTATTTGAATTGAAAATATTTGCTGATGTTGCTTTTTTGAATGGAATTCATTTAAGAGTTTAAGAACATTTGATTAGAAATTGTAACATTGCCAATATTGACAAGTCATTTTCTAACATTTTCATTAAAACTGTAAAATGTTCTATTAAACTAAATTACGCAAGTATAGAAAGTTATTAAGCCTGATTACTACATATTGTTTGAATATCTCACCAATAAAAAAATTCACTAGGAAGCTAGCAGGTCGTTTCTTTGTTTCTCATAAGCACGATTTTATTTCAGCATTGAGGTTCTTAAATGCAAGAAGAAACACTATATTTCTGGTTCTTATTGTAATAATATACATATATACATACATCTCTCATTGATAAAATTAACATACACAACCTGAGCGGTATGAGAAGCAAGGTTGTAATCCTAACTAAGGATTGTAATAACCAATAAAGTAAATAAGTTTGATTACAACCAAGCTATCTATCAATATCAATATCAATCCAGTCAGAATATTTTTCAAATGTCGAAGGCAGCATCCATCTTATCTGTTTATTAGAATTTTTGACAAATTTTGTAAGATAAAGCGAAAATCAAATCAAAGTACCAGTTATGGATTGCATCCTCATCTTGCTCGCCTTTTGAGGCTAAGAATGAATCGAGTCAACTTTTGATAGCTTGGTCTAAAGTGAAGCGTATTCCAGAAAAAGCGGTCTGCATCGATTCAAACAATTGGTAGTCACCAGCAACTGGATCTGGGCTATATGGCGGCTGAAGAACGCTGCAACATGTAGCCGAACATTTTCGTGATGAAAAACTACCGCATGGAGTCTGTGCGTTTTCGACAAATGCTCCCTTCAAACCAATTAATAGTTATCTGTATAGGCTTGCCATGATAGTCTTGGAAGTGCTAAACGCACTTCACTTATGGTTGTACTTGGGGTTGTCGTAATGAATACATTTTTCCGCTAGCGATAATTCAATGCAAAAATTATTTCATTAACGCATTAAAGTCTCTTCCTTCTCCTTAGATCCACAGTTCCCGCAGAAGTCATTTGACGAGATCAAATCAAATCTTTTGGCATGCCTACCAAAAGGACAATGGCCCATGATAACTATTATACTGAATGGGTGGACATGTGGTTTGTGGATAGAAGAAAGTCGTTCCTATTTTTATCCATACGTGTTCAGCGGAGTTTAGCAATATTGCACGTACCCTCCTGCTGCCAACGAGTTTTAGCCTCCCTGCAAAACGTGTACATTATATCCAACTTAACTGAGGCAATCGAAATACCTATGCCTTGTAACATGTCGCAGTAGATTCCAAACTCTGACCAGATCATCAGCAATGATTTTTAAATTATATCCCTGCGTCTCAGGACCAATAGAGAGTTACCTCTAAAATTTAAATGGACAAGAACGGAGGTTGAAAATATGGTCGTTAGGGTCACTATCTCAGCTCATTGCTTTAATGGAAGGTCACAGGGAAGCCAATTGAGTATAACAAAAAATGCTTTGTAGTCCCCGTAGTCTACGAGGAATTGTGTTGGCTTAATAGGAGACGGTTCAAACCTCTTGTTAGACATCTCCAACAATACGAAATATGAAAAACCATTTCTTCGCCGACATCCTCTCAGCAGATTTCTGGCAAAAACTCAGTGAATAAATACAATTGCCATGAAAAAAATTTATTAAAAATCTGTCATTCGGAGTTGTCTTCAAATTGTAGGTCCTGCCACTTATGTTTAAAATTTACATTCACAACATAAGTGGTGTGAGAAGCTAGGTAGTAATGCTGATTGTAATGACCAAATATGTATGTATTACGATCGTTTTCATATCGACGCCTCCGTTCTATAACATTCTAAGACGAACAAGTGTGTTTTGAGTTATGAGCTCTCAAAGTTTTCACGCTACATACGACTATATGTGTATTCCAAGTAGATTTTTCCCTACAACTTCGGAACGGAACTTAAGTTAGAGAACGTAGAATTTAAAAATGCAAGAACATTAAAAACGTTCTAAATACACTTAGAACGTTATAGAATGGAGGCGTCGATATGAGTTTCGATTACGTTATATATGTATGTAAATAATGCTTTCGGCGGAATACACTGGTGATTAGCAAGACTACCTGCAAACATTGTTTATCAGTCAGCAGTGGCATTGGTGTTTGGCCACCGTACCAAACATACATGCTATAAAGCAATGTTGGTTCCACCGTGGCTCGTTAAAGCCAGTATGTAATGATGGATCTAAAGCACCAGATCTTGCCTACACACGATGAGCACCACTAAAGTGTAAATTTTAGGAACTTGCTGCATCTCAAATAGAGAATGTGCATGCCAGAACCTGTCACCATGATGACATATCCCTAGATCTTAAAACCACATCACTGCAGCTCTTCCAACTGTACCTCTATAACGATATCCCACAGCTTTGGTGCCAGCACACCATCTTGTGTGGTACTTTTCACTTCCTTGCCATATGAGCCTCCCCAATGGAGGTAGCAATGATTCTTAATGCATTCGCACAGGAGCAAAGAAAAGAAGAAAATGCAAATATTTGCTCACATAAGTTTGGAAGTATTTTACATAAAAAAAAATATGCACAACATAAAATCGCATAAAATGCACTTTAATGTGATTATAAATTACAGCTAAAAGAACAAAAACAAGGGGGAGGGCTATAAAAAAGAAAACAAGAAACAGAAAACTAAAGGCAAAGAAGAAAAAAAAAATTATTTTTTTTAGTTTATATTTAAAAATGTTAAGCAATGGGGGAAAAGTACAATAAATTGAACTAGTTAGTAAACTAAGTTATCGAAGAAAATTATTTGCCCTCAG
This sequence comes from Sarcophaga caerulescens, assembly GCA_927399465.1. Lineage (NCBI taxonomy): Eukaryota > Metazoa > Arthropoda > Insecta > Diptera > Sarcophagidae > Sarcophaga > Sarcophaga caerulescens. Next base: position 39,897,483 of record OV656866.1, read on the forward strand.
AATAATCTTTTTTACACAAGGATTCTTTGGTACACATCTTGTTATGATTTCAAATTGAAAACCGAACTTAATGATATGAAACCCAGGACAGAGTGTCACATTAAAGTAGAAAAGAATTCTTTAATTTTTAGAATCACCTCACTTATTTTCCTATGCAAAGAATTCTTCCCAAATACAAAAATAAATTCATTGTTAAATTGGGGAACAAAATTCAAACCAAAAATAATTTCTAATTGGCATGATATGAGGCCGTTTAATGGTCTCTACCACTCTGGTTATTTAAGTAACTTGCAGGAGTAGCAATCAAAGCCTGATTGTTAGCATTAAAAAACCTGGAGCTTTTTATCTTGAAACCCAAGGGCATAATAAAGAGGAAAACAAATTATTATTTATGTATGTATGTACACAGCAAAATATATTTATTATTATAGAAAAATGAAAGAAAGAAAGAACAATGAATATAAATTCTAATGATAAAATAACTACAATGGTAATCACTATTGTGGTTATGGTGGTACACCACCCTGGTTTATTGCAGAATAAGTGTGTAACTCAATGATTAATGGGCAACCCAATCAGTGCTTATAAAACATTTTTGCCAAACAGAAGGGTTTTTCCATCCTCAATCTCTAATTAAGGATTTTATGTGAGGATTTTTTGTATATTTAAGTCATAACGTGGTGACTTTTATCTTTTCGGTATTCATTTATCGATTTATCTATTTAGATAGGTTAAACTTAAAAACTTAAGGTCATCATATTTAATTTTTAATTGTGTTGAATTCATGATACCTCAAGGAGTTTACAATTACAATATTTTCATTTGTTTAATTTTATAATTCTTATAGCGAAAGTGAAGTCGCCGTAGTCTAGGAGGTAGTGTGTTGGCTTATTAGACGTAACTCCAAGGTTCAAAACCCAGGTCAGACATCTAGAAACAAAAAGTCTGAGAGTAAATAAAATTGCTATGATAAAGTTTCTTAAAAATTTGTCACTCCTAGTTGACTTTCAACTGTAGGTCCCACCACTCATGTATAACATTGACACACACAACATAAGTATAAAATTAACACACACAACATATGTGGTGTGAGCAGCTAGGTTGTGATCCTGACTGAAGGGTTGTAATGACCAGTTATGTATGTATGTATGTATAGCGAAAGTGCCCTTTTTTAAGTCGAGTATATCCTCTATTATTTTATATGCTACGGTACTAGCGGATTTGGATGGGAGTTGAGTTTTTTTAAAACAAGTTGATGCATGTCGGTGTCCATTGTATTCTTTTAGTCGGAATCGAATTTATACTGTAGGTCCCATCAAACTTATATAAAATTGACACACAACATAAGTGGTATTAGAAACTATGTCGTACTACTGACTGAAGGGTTGTAATGAAAAATTTTGTACGTATTCCTTTGGTTGGGTTTACAACCTAGCTTCTCACACCACCTATATTGTATTCTTGAGGCAATTTAACGTCGTTTCGTACAACAAAATTGAGTAATTTTTATGGGAATTTTATTTACGCTCTGAGTTTTTACCAAAAGACTGCTGAGAGGAACAGGAAGCTCTTGTATAAGAATGAAAACAAAACAAACAAAAGTAAAAATTTTGTAACCACACATTGAAGACATGACATGACTTAAGTACTTTATTAGTGATTGCTTTAATATTGTATTTGCTACTAAAGCAATAAAGTCGTATTACCCTATTAAACACAATTACAAACATTCATTTCAGACTTTATTAAAACCATCTAAATATTCATTCAATCGCTAGTCGCTGTAGCCATTGTTAACTTGAGTTGTCCATTAATACAAGAATTTTATCATTGAGTCTGTATTTTATTAAGTTTTGTGCGTCTGATATGATTTCAATTCATAATAAATAAAGAAAATTGAATACTGAAGTCAGCTATAATTAAAATATTATTTTATTTATTAAGTCACACAAACGTCATAACTTCGATTTTGGCTGAGGGTGTGTGTGAAAATTCATTAACATCAACTCGTCATCGTTCTCAAGAATTGAATATTTCACGCACCAGTTTACGTCGAATTTCGCGAAAAGATCTGAATATGATGGCTTACAAAGTTCAATTGGTTCAAGAGTTAAAGTCGCATGACCATCCGCTTGGATGAAGTCGATTTTGCCCAAAAAAATTATCTTTTCCGATGAAGCTCATGTTCATCTTGGAGGGTATGTTAATAAGTAAAATTGCCGTATTTGGGACTCAAAAAACCCACACGTGGTCTTACAGAAGCCAATACATCCATTACGAGTGACTGTTTGTTACGGCTTGTGAAGCGGAAGCATCATTGCCCTATATTTCTTTGAAAAGAGGACGGCGCAACCATTACGGTCAATAGAGACACCTATCGCACCATTATAACCGATTTTTTTGTACCCGCTCTTCATTGTATTGATGTGAACGATGTTTGGTTTCAACAGGATGATGCAACTTACCACACATCTCATGCCACAATCGATTTATTGCGCCAAAGGTCTGATGGCCGTTTAATTAGCCAAAATTGTGATGTCAATTGGCCGCCAAGAAGATGCGATTTGACACCGTTTGACTATTTTCTGTGGGGTTATGCCGACAAACCGGAGACAATTGAGCATTTGAAGAACAACATTCGTAATGCCATCGCCAAGATACGACTCCATACATTCGAAAAAGTGCACGAAAATTGTTCCGATCCAATGAGGTATTGTGAGGCCAGCTTCGGCAGCCATATGAATGAAATAATATTCCATTTCTAAGCGGAACAACTGTTTCTTACAACAAAAAAATAAATTTGGGAAAATTTTAAAACGTTTTAGTTTTTTTTTTTCATTTTTAAATTTAAACTTTTAAATGATTATGCTTTTAAAGGTACGTAGGTAGGTATGGCATGTAATGATAGATTTTTTTTCTTAAAATTAAAAAAAATATAAATGAAGTTTTAACAATTTTAAGTACACGGCGTTAAATCAAAAAATGTACACGATTTTCATTTATGGGCAGCCTTTGCTATTGCTTTTATTTAAATTTTTATATGCAAACTTTGTTTAATTAATTCTAATAAAAGAAATGAAAACGTTTAATAAATCGTAATTTAATCCGCTCACGACCAACGCTAACGTTCAAACATTCGCGCATTTAAGTTTATACTTTTTATCTACATATAGCTACTACAGCTGCCACTAAATTTTTAAATGAATCTTTATCTTCTGTAATAAAAAAAACGAAAATATGAATACATTAAATATTTAATATTAAATATGTATCTACATACCAGTCTACAATTGTATTACATCGTATTGAAAGAGATTTGTTGGTCTATTGCGCCAGTATAAGAGAATTTTTAGTTTAGTTTTTCTCTGTTTTTCTGTATAGTTTCCATTTCTTACATGCATACTTCGAAACATGTTGTGTTATGTTTGAAACCACTTGAAACCATTTTATCTTCATATAAACACTCTTTCAAAGTATTTTATTTTTTCTTTATTTTATGTTTACATTTTCATATTTCTTATAACACGTGCTACCATCATGTTCCAACACCATGTACAAGTTTATAATTGTTGTTCTTGCCTCAAATAAGACTAACAGCTTTGGTTTGTAAATAAATTAACTTCAAGTATAGAGTCTTTCTTTAAGCGCTTTTTATATTTTAATTTAAATAAAACAAAGTATTTGTGAGATTATAGCGATTTATTCTGTTGAAAGACTTATGGATGCCATTATGTGTAGAATAAAACAGCGTTCAAATGCCAAACGTCCAAATTTCCATAACTCAGGCTAAATTTGACAGATTACATGGGCTCTGTTTTTTTTACCAAACTCTATAGTTTGTGAGTTATTGTCAGAAACCTGCTACCTAAGAGTATCCCACCAGAAAATGTCTTACGGAATCGAATCACACAATCTCGGTGGCCTTCATATTACCTCTATACATGGGACTTATTATGGTCGTAATTTCGACAATTTTGTTTATTATCGTATCTATTCATCCACAAATCAGTGAAGATAATTTTCTAACTGCTCCATAGTCCTTTCAGCGAACACACATTGTTGTATACGTGTGATTTGACAAAACAGACTACATATATAAGTGACAACTAATTTGTTGTTGTAAGATATAGTTTCAACAAGATAAGCGTTATATTATTATATTTGCAAAAATTATTTATGAACATCTAATTAAGAAGCATTAGCTTCTGTAATATAATTCCATGAATTTTTAACCTTTTTCCCCCAACGTAGTTTGCGCCCTTAAAATATTAATGAATAAAAGTCGCCGTGGTGTGTTGGCTTCTTAGACGTGAGGCCTCGGTTCAAATCCCAGGTCAGGCATGTCCAACTAAACGAAATATGACAAAATATTTCTTCGGCGACTTCCTCTCAGCAGATTTCTGGCAAAAACTCTGAGAGTAAATAAATTGCCATGAAAAGTTTCTCAAGAATCTGTCGTTCGTAGTCGACTTTAAACTGTACATCCCACCACTCATACATAAGTGGTATGAGAAACTAGGTCGTAAACCTGACTAAAGGGTTGTAATGACCAATTATCTATGTAAAATATCAATGAAGCTTATTTACTGGGCCTGAAAAAATTATGAAATTTAGTCTGGTAATGCAATTAAAACAATAAATAACTTTGTCAAATTATTTAAGTTTTGACAATTATTCTCCACTCATTTATCTCTTTATTAAAGGGGCACTCATAATTTTTTGCAGTGGTGTACATAACGACGATAAACACACTTCAAAATTAAAAAGCGAAGTGATTTCCTTTAATGCTCTCTTAAATTCTGTTTCTTGCAAGGCTTACTTACAGGAAATAATGAATATGGAAATAACAATAACAATAACATGACGGTAACAAATCCTATTTTGTTTAATGATTGCCATTGCAACTGTAAAGTTCTGTCATATATTCACTTTATAAGCTTTCATTTTTTTGTAGTCGCACATCCTTCAATTGCGATGGTATAGGGCAACTACGGTTTACCTAAATATTTGAAACTTAAATATTGGTATCTATTTTTATATATAAATTAAATATCCATATCCTATAATACAATATGTATACATAAGTATAGTCAACCAGCATGATTGTATAAAAGGTATGCGAAATTATTTGTTACAATTTGTTACGCTCAGCATTCAATTCATTTTATATGAACTTCGAACCGCCAATTTTAAAGACTTACAACGAAAGTAACGATTAAAGGAGTAACTAATGAAAGAGATACTCTTGAAATGCGCATGACGACACAGAGTTTAAGAAAAATTTGTTCTAAAAATTATACACTGTAAAAAATTAATTGTACAAATAATAAGAATATTGTGATGACGATAATGCCTGATAAACGTTTCATATAAGCAAAGTTGCATTACTATCCTTAGACGAAAATAGTAAACAACCTTCTCAACTTCTTTGCCCTACTTGGAAAATGTAATCTTTGTAATCAGACGATTGTTCAGATAAGATGGCAAACTCTCCTTGAAAGAAGAGGTCTCATTTATGATGCTACAATCAATATTCAACTAGGAGAGCAAACATTAGCTACAGGAAATCAACCCGAGTTTAAAATAAATCTTGCTATTTCACCAATTTTAATATTATAAAACTTATTCAAGGATATCAAAAAGCCAGAGATAAAAAATCTCCGCCTGACGCATGAGGTGAAAGACAGTCTCTTCTTCCTTCTCAGACCCACAGCTTCTGAAGATGTCGTTTAACGGCATGATATCAAATGAGAGATCAAAAAACTCCGCTATTTTATGGCAGGAGCAGGACATTGACATGAGTTGAAAGACAGTCTATTTTTCCTTCTCAGATACACAGTTTTTGCAGAATTCATTTAACGGAGTTCTAGGTCTATCGGCATGCCTATCAAGAGGATAGTGGCTCGTGCTGCCAATGGGATAGAGTCTCCCTACGAAACGAGTGGTCAATTAGCTGAGGCAATCGGAGCACTTATGTCCTGTAACATGTCAGGGATTTCGAGCTGCGTACCGGCCCTAGACAACTCATCAATAATGCAATTTCCTTGTGTTCTAGAACCCTAATGAGAGTTATTTTTGAATGATCTGAAATTTCACTGAGAAATGCTCGGCATTTGCATATAAGGACTGATTTTGAAAATACGTTCGTTAGTGATTTAGTCATAGCCTGGCTACTCGAGTAAAGGAAGAGATAAACATTGTGCCACATTTAAAAGTTTAATATCAGAATGCCTAATACATTCCGCACAGCTTACCATCTTTAAGCCATCGATATAAGCCTCCGTGGTTAAATTGAGAACTTCTGGATCTTAAGACCAGTAGTTCTTAGTTGAAATTTTAAAATCAAAACCAAAATGCTTTGAATAAAGTATACATTTGATTGGAAACATAAAAATACAACTGGAGTTTGCAAGTTGTCCTCGAGTTTTCAAAACTCAACTTCAATCACAAGATTTTTGTCAATATCGAAAATTTTGTGGCAAAAACTAAACGTTAAAATAAGAAATCAAACTACTTCAAGTCAAACAGAACTAAAAAGGGCTCCTCTGGAGGAGCGGTATAAATTAAGCTTACTTCCTGATAACTTAACTTTTAAATTAAAAACAGTTTTCATAGTTCTTTTGTACATTAAAGTCCTTAATAACAAGTGAACAAATTTCAATGTGATCTACTGTATATAAATATTATATTTCCTAAAAGGATATGAAGAGATAAATAAATCTTCCAAAGGAACGTAATCGATAGTAATTATACTTCAAGAGATATTTAAAAAAATAGAAGTGACCCTATAAATGTGGACCGCACTGTACTATATATAGGGTAGTTGCAAATGAACATACTCAAATCCACACAGTAAGGTTCTGTTAGGTTTTAAGATGTCGGAAGCTGAACAGAATTGAGTTTGATAGAAAAAACAATCAATTTGACTACTTTCGGCTAAATTATATTATGTTGAGTTAATGTTCACGATATTTCCTTATACATAATAATGTATTTATTTATTTTTTATTTATTTATTTAATGAAGTCTATAGATATAATATCCTTACAGACTAGACAAATACAAATCAATAATTATTATTTAAATAAGAAATTAAATTACATTTAATAGTATTGACATTTATACAGGGTGGGCCAAAAGTCACGAAGGGGTTTAATCGTTTAATCGTTCTTGGGAATCTCGTGTCTTTAGTTCTTGCACTAACTGCAGCTTGTATGGGAAAAGATGTAAATTTCCCTTTAATATTCTGCGTAAAGACCGCCGAGACATTTGCAGCTCAGCAGAGCGCCTTCGAGTTGATGTTTCAGGATTCTCCTCAACACTCTCCAGAACGCGTTGAATATTTGCTTCATTAATTACAGAATGTGGTCTTCCGCTTCGTGGAAGATCCCTTAGTGAGCCTTGTTCCTGAAAACGTGTCACTAATTGATTCGGATGGTGAATTCCGCACATTAAAATGACGACGATAGGCTCGTTGAGTTTGAATTATTGATCGATGATGTTCAAAATAAAGTTCTATGATTTTGGTTCGCTGCATAACGTTGTAACCTTCCAAAATTAATCTCCCAGATTTATTTTACAAGTCCTAAAAAGAAAAATAAAAAAAAAATAAACTAGAAAAGTTATTAATTTTTCAAATCCCTTCGCGACTTTTGCCCCACCCTGTAGAAAAGTCCATGTAAGAATAAAGTTTATTAAATTCAGTACAAATTCTCATTAGAGGATCAGACTTGGCATAATTTGTCCTATAAACATTAACGGAAAGAGGACAGAAATAACGTGTAGGACGAGACGGAACATTAAAAGATATATTATTAATTAAAAATTCAGAACATACATTTCCTTTTATCAAGTTTAAGACAAACGTTACATTTAACATAGATCTACGGCTTTTAAGAGTTGGCAGCTTTATAAGGGCAAGTCTACTCCTATAAGGCGGCAAGTTGAAAGGATCAAATTGCAGGCTCCGACGACAAAATAACAGAAACTGTTTCTGCACGGATTCAATGTTGTCAATATGAACCTTATACATAGGGTCCCAAATAATTGAACCATATTCCAGAATGGGCCTCACAAGACTGGTAAAAAGCTGTTTCGTTATATATGGATCTTTAAATTCTTTCGCCCAACGTTTTATAAAACCAAGGACTGCACGTGCCTTATTAATAGTAAATGAGATGTGCTGGATAAAATTTAATTTGGTATCAAGTAGAATTCCAAGGTCGGAGAAATTTTCCAATTTATTTAGGGAATGTCCATTTAGAACATATGTGACATTCATATGTTTACGACGAGAAAAGCACACGTAATTGCATTTTTTTGGGTTTAACTCCATGAGATTAAGCCTGCACCAAGAACCAAAGGCATCCAAGTCGTGTTGTAGAAAAATATGATCAGCACAATCATTATAGCTCAGAAATATTTTCACATCATCGGCGTACATTAGAACATTAGAGTATTTTATAATATTTGGCAGAGAAAACAGTAGTGGACCAAGATGGCTTCCCTGGTCGGAGAAATTTTCCAATTTATTTAGGGAATGTCCATTTAGAACATATGTGACATTCATATGTTATTAATCAGGCTTCATGTGTTTCTGAACTTTTGGAATATTTTTTAACAGAAAATCTCATAATTTTCATGAAGAGGTTAGAAAGTCACTTGTCAATATTGGCAATAATACAATTTCTAATCAAATGTTTGTAACCCCATAAGTAGTGATGTAGTAATCAAACAAAAAACAGTCATTAATTCTTAAAAGCAATAACTGCCAATATTTTTAATTTAAAATAAAAATTCCTATCAAACACTTCTTAAATTCTTATTTGTTGCTTTACTTAATAATGAAAATTCCATTTTCACATAAAATTTCAATATCAAACAATATGCACATGTTTTGGCTGTTAAGTCATTTAACAATTAGATGAAATGTTTAGCATTCATATGCAAATGCCTTGAAAATGTTTTCTTAGCAAAAATTGAGAAAATGTTTGTAACGAAGTAGCAAAAGCCACAATAAAGCCTTTTTAGAACATCAAAATGAAGTGAAAAGTAGAGAATATGAGTGTTGGTGGTAAAAATACCAAGCAACCTTACTTTAATGCATCTTCCATGCTCCTTACGGCTGTGTATACGTATGTATTCAAGGTGATGAAAACTAATTTCAGCAAATTTTTGCAGCAATTTGACCATTCCTTAGAAAAGTTCAAAATGTAGCACCAACTGTGTCACATTTTAAAATTTTCCTTTTTAAACATTAAAGAAAATAGAAACTAAATTGAACTTTATAAGTCTATTACAAAGGGAAAAAATAAATTTACATTGTAAATTTCAAAACATTCAAGTTAGAAATGAAAACCACAAATGTCGTTAAAAAAATTATGTAGGAATGAATTGATGCCCAACATTTAAGATCATTTTGATGCCGCAAACAATTCTAGCCGGGTGTCGAATATTTCCTAGAGAAAACCATACATGCATACATAATTGGTGATTACAACCCTTTAGTCAGTATTACAATCTAATTTCTCACACCGCTTATGTTGTGGGTGTTAATTTTTATACACAAGTGGCGGGACCTACAGTTTAAAGCCTAAAACTTTAAACTTTTCAGAGCAATTTTATTTACACTCAGAGTTTTTGCCAGAAATCATCTGCTGAGGGCAAGTAATCGAAGAAATATTCGTTTAGTTGGAGATGTCTGACGTGAGGTGTGAACCGTGGCCTCACTTCTAATAAGCCAATATACTACCTACTAGACTACCGCGACTAATAGTAAAAACCATTCGGATCCAAAATAAATCTTGTTATTGCACCAGTCCTTACATTACAGAGTTCGGTCGGAGTTGTCAGAAACCTCAGTCTTTTATGATGAGAATAGGGCTTTGACATCTGCACTGATAGACAGTCCCTTCCTCCTTCTAATACCCACAGTTCCTGCAGAAGTCATTAACCAGAATGGCAAGTCTTTCGGCATGACTCCCAAAAGGACAGTGGAGCGCAAGAATCTCTATTGTGCGCTGGATGCGATGCGATTTAAGGACAGAGGTAAGTCAATCGTCTTCAGAAATCTGTTGAGAGACAGTCGCCGAAGAAATATTTTCGTTTGAACCGAGGCCTCACGTCTAATAAGCCACAACTCTGCCTACGAGACTACGACTAGTAGTAGAGAAAACCATCCCGGATCAAAAATAAATCTTTCTACTGCACCAGTCCTTACACTAGAGAGCTCGGTCAGAGATGTCAGAAACCACCGTCTTTTTTTGACGAGAAGAAGTCTCTAACATAAGATGAAAAACAGTTTCATCCTCCCTATCAGATCCATAGCGCCTGCAGAAGTTATTAAGACAGGCGCCCGTAAGAATCGCTGTTGTGCAATGGATGCGATTCGATTTAAGGACATAAGTAAATCAATCCTCTTCTTGTCCATAAGTGTCTGGTAGAATCTGGCAATATTGCACGTACACCCCTGCTGGCAATCTCCCATCTTTGAGTTATCACGGTTAACCCCAGGGATATCATGTTCTGTTTGCTAATTTTATAAATAAATCCGAAATATAATAATGTTCGCCTATAGAATAATTTACACTGTCAACTGTGTTGAAGATCTCAATATTTAATCATAAAATACTGCTCCTTTACATACAATAGTGTGAACATTTTCATAATTTTTCTCAACAACAGAGAAAATATTTCGTAATCCCCGTATTTTGTATGCTACAATCCAACCACAAAATAATGTTTGCCATCTAATTCCAATGAAAATTATCGAAATTATTAATTAGCCGTAGTGCTCACCCAGTTATCCACAATATTATGTGGTTTTCTCATCAAATTTCGAGTAAATATGCATAAAATCCTACACTGCATTTCGATGTGTTGCAGATGCAATGCGAGATTAAAGCATTATTTGGTTATCAATTCCTGAAATGAATAATAAACTGCCTGACACGTAAACTTACAAGGCTATTTATGGTGTAATTATATAACAGGTTAAACAGTTGCAAATAATTTTTTGTTGTTGTTTCGTTAGAAGGCTTTGTTTGATTTCATTCTTGATTTCATTACAGATAATGATGAATTTAATGTATTAAAATGTCTGATAAATTATTTTTTATATATATTATTACGAGGACACAATTTATTCAATAGGGTCTTTCAACAAGGAGAAATTAGTTGTCATTTATTCAGTCTGTTTGGCCATATCACCATAGACAACAAGTGTTCGCTAAATTGACTCCCAATTTTCATTGAAAAATCATCATGGTGGTATCAATAAAACATCGATAACATCTCACAATTTTAAACCCTATAGAATGGAAGTTAGGCTAACCTATGACAACAAAACTAAATGAAATAGAATTTTAAAAAATAAACACAAAGAAAAATATTTGTCTATGCTAAAATCAAAGAATCAGTGAAGATTTAAATGGAAATCTCTCTTTTGAATTCATTTTACAAAAATCCAATAGAGAAGAAATAAAATGCATCTGTATTGTAAAAGATACATAAATAATAAAAACGTAATCATATACAGTGAATGTCAATGAAAATGGTACAAGAGAAATAGGAAAATAGGAACTGGAAGAACATAATCCCGAAATTTTGCGCCAACCTCATGAAGTCGATGCCCCGGCGTTTAGAAGCAGTAATAAAAGCACAATGTCTTGGTTCCAAGTATTATAACAGTGCCTTATATTTGACTATCCCCAATTTGAGTGTTCTTTTCTGTCTTCAAAATATTTTTGAATAAAAAATGCTAAGTATTTAATTATCTACAAATCCGCATAAAATTTTTTTAGAAATAAATATTATATTTTAATATTTCAAAATTCGGCATTCGAATAATATCATATCTTGCGGCCCTATGCTCCCTACAGGAGTAAGAGGAAGATATATATATTGTTACGAAAATGGAAATTGTGTTTTGCGTTTACATCGTTTAACATTAAAATTGTAAACAAAATCTACAAAAACAAAAGCGATAAACAGATAAACAAAAATATACCAACAGACATCAGCATAAAAAAGTGATAAACAAGTATACAAAAATGCAACAACAAACACTGCAAGAATAAATGTAAACAAAAATACAACAACAAACACTACAAGAATAAATGTTGAGATTTCGAGAAGGAAAAGTCATTCGCCTTCAAGAGCATTCATCAGACTGTTTACCCTGCCATATAAAAGGCAACGCAAAGCAGGCAACGGAGTCAGTAAAAATTCAGTCAGTCTTGTGTGAAAACGCTATTGTTTGAAGAGAATAATCATGGTTTGAAGATCTCCGTTACAAAGATCTAACGAGCAATTGTTATTGTTTACGTAAAAGAGTGCAAAGATGAATAACAATCAAAGCAATTGTTGTTGTTTACATCAAGTTGTGAACAGTGGCACACAGAATTGTGCGTACAATAAATAATTTAATTAAAACTAAACACAAAGTTATTTTTATTTTTATTTGCAATATACGAGCTCATATTCAATATATATTCTAGTGTGACTCGTTTGAGTCACTGTATATAGGAATAGATACGGATACAGGCGGAGAGAACTGTTTAATGTAAAAAGCTTAAAATTAAAAATAAATTGTCAAATATCTGTATGCGTTAAAGCATACTTGACATATGTAAATCCATCTTTGTGAATTTGTTTGAATAAATGGTTTCAGATGTCATCAATATTTTAACTTATAAAGGATAAACATCCAAACGGACAAAAAAATAATGGAAATTCAAAGGAAAAAACGAATATTCTAAGGGGATGCAAACGCCTACGGAAAAATATTATATCGTATAATAAATAATACATTCGTATACACATATTTTTTTTATGTAATTGTAATAATAAATTTTGTTCTTACGTTACAATTTGCATATGTAAATAGAGACACTAAACGAAGAGAGTATAAGGGATTTAATTTCATCAAAAATAATTTAAATCCCGTATCAATTTGAAGGGAAAGTTAACGGAACTTTTTTTTTATATAATTTAATTATTTCTCACGGTTTTTTTTCATTTCCTTATAATTATTTTCAATTAAAGGCTTACCGCTGTACGGTATACAGCATATTTCCTAAATTGCTCTCTTCCCAACTTATTGTGGTTTGGAAATTTTTCTAAATTAGTTGTTAACAGTATTGTACTTGTATTGTGTAAATTAAATTAAAAAAGGGATTTTCCAAATGTAACAAATTTAATTTGCTACAGCTGGTACGAATTAAGAGCACCCATTAAAAGTTCAATTTCAGTATTTGGTGTCAATGTTGACAGCTTCAACACAAATTTTGATAAGGGTTACGAAAAAAATTTTTTTTTTTTTTTTCAATTTTAAGTGAGCTTTTTGGAGATTAAAATGTGAGAAACTTACTTTTACTTTTTAGTATATTTGCAATTAAAATTTTAATTCGGTTTTTGTTTTGTAAATGAGGTAAACAAAGCTTTTTACGTTTTTTTGGCTCAAACGAAATGTGTTGAGCCTTTCATTAAGCGCCTCCTGTTTTTAATATAAAGAACCTGAATGTATATGAGTTATCTCCGAAATCTTTTGCTCACTTGAAAGACTAATTGATACCATTAACTGAAGAATATAACATCGTTCAAATGTTTGACAGAGCTTCTCAGGACGCAGTACATGCAAAATGTACAATTCTATATAACTCTGGCGCATAAATTAGGCTGAATTTTAACTAACCTCTGTGGCTTAACTACTTACACTTGACTTAAAAACTCCACACGAAAACATTTAGCGGGGTCGAATCGCATAATATCGGTGGCCAGTTCTCATCACATCCACTGGAGATGACTATACCTTGAAATCATTCGTGTATCATTGGCCGATATTGAAAATAAGGACGGCGCAACCATTACGGTCAATAAAAACAGCTATAGCACCATGATAACCGATTTCTTTGTATCCGATGTTTATGGTATTCATATGAACGTTGTTTGGTTTCAACAGGATGTTGCAATTTGCCACACATCTCATACCAAAATCAATTTATTGTGTCACACGGTTGATGGCCGTTTACTTAGCTGAAATGGTGATGTCAATTGGCCGCCAAGAAGCTACGATTTGACAACGTTGGACTATTTTCTGCTGGGCGCCGTTAAAGGAAAGTGTTATGCCGACAAACCAGAGACAATTGGGCATCTGAAAGCCAACATTCGTGATGATCGGTAATGACGAGATATGACCCCATACACTCAAAAAAATGGACGAAAATTACTCCGATTGAATGAGGTACTGTGAGGCGAGCCGCGGCTGCCATATGAATGAAATAATATTCCATTTCTAGCTAGAACAATTGTACTTCATACAAAAGAAATAAATTTGGCAAAATTTCAAACTGTTTTTGTTTTATTGCATTTTCAAATTGAAAGTTTTAAATGGCACACCCTATAGTACACTCTATGTGGCTGTCTAAATAAAACATTCTTCTGTTATTACCATTGTGCAGAACTACTTTAACTGCTTAAACACTTGCAAGCTTTACAATAATATATCTCTTTCTTCCTCTCTCTATCTCTATCTCCCTCTGTATACACAATATTTTCCTTAAGGTGTTCCAATGAAATTTATCTTTCCGTTGTTGTTATTGCAAGCAGCTCCTATTTATAGATGCCCTTAGAGATTTTGACCTGATTTTTGTTGTTCAAATAAAGCACTCGTCCTTATAAATTTTGTTGGTATGATTGGTAAGAAATATTCAATACTTTACACAGTATGTGTGGTAGTAATAGCATGTTTAATGTTGTGTGTGTGTGTGTGTATTATGGACCGTACAATACTTGTTTTAATTAAATCTCTTGTTATTTGTGGTAATACAAGTGTCTTAAATGATATTAAAAGTTTTTTAAATTTTAAAATGAATTAAAAAGCACAAAGGACTACATAGTAACAGATATCTTGAAAAGGGTTAGCATTCCTATATGAGGACATAGTTTTAAGGTAAATTATTAAAGAAAAACAAAAATGGGGAGATAATTCGTTTATCAATGTTTTTACTGTGCAGTGAAAATTTTTTCAAGGAATATTTTATATTACAGGGATAAAGCTGAACGAGAAACCCATTTACTAAATGAATTTTATTTTCTGTAAGCTTCAATAATAACTACTTGTCTTTATCACACAGATTAGTTTTCTCAGAAAATGTGTTTTTTTTAAGTAAACTAAGAAAGCTTTGCAAATTAGTCATAATTTTTCTACCAAATTCCGATTTTCATTTCCAAAAAACCACAAGGTATGTTATATATTAAAAGGGGTCTGTTGCAATGTCTTTTACAGTAAACGAAATAAACGCAATTGTTTTTGTTTAATTGCCTGCATTTCAAGCATTTATTGTTCAATTGTTCATCCATAAAATTACAATCGTTTTCTATTGTTTGCATCGTTTTCTATTGTTTGTTTAAAACATCAAAGTATATTGACTACAGAAAAGCCACATTTGACACTTTGTGTCCTTTAGTGATAATCGAACAGGGTTTTGTTGTTCACTACTGTTGCCAAATACTAGGTAGTGTTGGTTGGCAACTGACAATTATTTTCATTCGATTGTAGCCAAATGCTTGCGAAAGTAATAAAATTGCAGTAGAAACATTAGAAATTTATTGTTTCTGTAGAATTATTTATTATATACGAATCAGCACATCTGTTATTAGTCGAATTTTTTAATTTAGATACATTATTTTATAACAAACTCAATCTTAATATTGTTTACAGTGATACCAACAGTATGTGACATTACTTGGCCCAGAGTAAAACCATCATTATCACAAACATTGTTTGCGTGGCAAGAGGAGAAACACTAGCATTATTCCACTTTCAAAGAAATTTCGTAGACGTGCATTCACGTGTTATTATTAGATTAGGTTAGGTTAGGTTATGTTAAAATTCAAGTGCCCCACTGCATTCACTGTCCTCCTCATTTTATGCCTTTGCTTTGCACAATATTTTCTGAAGGTAATTAATATTAAATTTAATATTAAATTTAAATTTAAATGTACGAGTATGTAGTAGCGGTTGAAATAATGAATATTTTTAATTCTCACACATCTAAGTTCACCTAGGGCGTATACTTTATATTTATGCCATTCAAATTGATGCTATAATAGCACGTATACGCCACGTGTTTGCTTATGTTCTAACATAAAATACAAGCAGAATAATACGAACTCAAGAACTGCATTGTACGTAGAAGACATGGAATTTAATATGAAAATTCAACGTCAATTAATTTTATTCTTACTATAACAATTATCAAATTAAGTTCCAATAAAAATTAAAATTTTTTTTTCGACAAAATCTATCAAATTTCTTTTACTTTAGTTTGTTAAAATTTTATTAAACTTTAATCACTAAGTGTGTAAATAATATTTACAGCCATAAGATGACACTTAATGTGAAGCTTATTAACAATGTTTATTGTGATTAAATTACAATTTCATTAATTAATCGGTGTTGTTTAATTTAAAATGAGATCATAATAGAAATTCATAATGACAGCATACTTGAACTATAGTTTGTGTTGATTCAAATGTTCGACTACAAATACAAGCAATTTAGCTTCAGAGGCGTAAAAAGATGATGAAATATTTCTGGTTCCTGGTTTAGGAATTTATAAAATATGTCTGCAAATAATTAATCATAGAAGCTAAATACAAGGATTATATTTTCAATATTATTTCCAATAAAAATTAAAAAAAAGTAGGTTAGAGGACGTGTATTTGTTAACTGAGACAAGTACAGTACCCGGAGGTCGAATTGACCCATTGTACAAAAAAATAATAAAGTAACACATGAATGTCTTATTTATAACCCAAAAGCTATAAAAGATATATTTTAAAAAGGATTCAAAAACAATTGTTTCACGTTCAGGTCTGAAGAGGATAAATGTACAGTAATCCCTCGATTTACGTCGTAGTTGGTTCCAAAAAAAATGTAAATCGAAACGATGTAAATCGAATTTCATATTGCTCATACTACAAAGTAGAATGTTTTTAACAAGAAACTTAAAAAAGTTACAGTAACCCCTCAATTTACGTCGCAGTTGGTTCCAAAAAAAAGGCGACGTAAATCGAATGACGATGCAAATTGAAGTTAGAGGGAACAAAAAATTTGGCGACGTAAATCGAAACAACGTTAATCGAGGCGATTTAAATCGAAGGATACTGTACTGCTTTTACCAAAAATTGTATAACGCTTCGAAATTACAATATATAGGGTGGGTGATTTAAAAGTTTAAATTTGAGAATTCCATAAAACAGAAACGATTCGTAATTTTGCGAAATTTATTTTGTTGTTGTAAAGTACAATTGTTCCGGTTAGGAATGGAAATATTATTCCATTCATCTGGCTGCAGCGGAAGGCCGCACAGTACCTCATTCAATCGGACCAATTTTCGTGCACTATTTCAAGTGTATGGAGTAGTATGTCGACAATGGAATCTCGAATGTTGTTGCTCAATTATTTCTGGTTTGTCGGTATAACACTTTTGTTTTGCAGCGTCCCAAAGAAAATAGTCAAAAGGTGTCAAATCGCAGCTTCTTGGCGGCCAATTGACATCACCATTTCGGCTAATTAAACGGCTATCAAACGTTTGATGCAATAAATCGATTGTGGCATTAGATGTGTGACAAGTTGTAGCATCCTGTTGAAATCAGACGTCGTTTACATTAATACCACGAAAAGCGGGTACAAAAAAATAGATTATTATAGTGCGATAAGTGTCTCTATTGACCATAATGGTTGCGGCTTCCTCATTTTCAAAGAAATATGGGCCAATGATACTTCCGCTCCACAAGCCATACCAAACATTCACTCGTAATGGGTGCATTGGCTTCTGTAAGACTACGTGTGAGTTTTTTGAGTCCCAAATACGGCAATTTTGCTTATTAACGTACCCACCAAGATGAAAATAAGCTTCATCCGAAAAGATGATTTTGTTTTTTGGCAAAATCGACCTCATCGTGTAGTTTCTCGTTTTCCCAATAAGTCCTAACGTTGCTTAAGCGTAAATCGATTTATCGTTCATTGGAGATAAAATACTGAATTTTTTGACAGAATAGAATGGCAAAAGTATTGCCAGATTCGAAATAACCGATGGTTCAAATTTAAACCGATATATGACCCACCTTATATTTTGTTATTAATACCTATAAGAACTTGTAGAACTTTTTCTATATTTTATAATAATACATACAAATTTAAAAGGTTCAAATAATCTAAAAGGAACGTTTTTATTTTTTTATTTTTATTTTTATTTTCTACAAGTTTTGTTACCATTTTATTGCTTCTATGGTAATGCCATGAATTCAATAACAACAATTTAAGTGACTTTTGAAACTAAAATATGTTTTCATTTTATATTTTTCATACTAAAATACAAATATTAAATGCTCTCATAAATATATTTACGTTTCGTATAAACCATAGAAAATATTGTATATACGTATGTATACAAATACAAATATAAATCGATACATTTCAATACGTGACTTGTTTCCTTACACTTGCCTTTCTGACCTTCTACTCGACCTTTGTTCCCTAGAAGATTCTTATTTTCTGTTTGTATTTCTGCATTTATTGCCCTGATTTTACCACAAAAACGATTGTAAATCGAAATGCAAAAATTTATAATATGCTGGATGGAAACTGAGAGATTCAAAATAAATCAGTACAATACTTGAAGTAAAAGTGAACAATAAATGTCATAGAAATGATGCCACATACAGCATAATGGAATTTGATAATAATAAAATATTCTATTCCAGCATTAAATTGCACAAATATCGGCTTAAGAATTATGTTACAAATATAGAGAAATATTGAATAAAAATTTATTATCGAATTGCTACAGAAGTATTTATTTCAAGTATTTCAAAAGAAATTTCTTTCAGTGTATCGTCCTTTTTTTTTGTAATAAATGCCAGTAACTTAAGAAGTTGTTATTTAAAACTATTATTGACGATGCTATAAATAGCTTTTGTTTTATAGTATTTGTTCCAAGGGATACAGCATTTTGCGTTGGTTGAACAATGACCTTTTAATTTAGCACTTTGTTCTTCTATATTACAGTGATATGCACATTTATTTAATTCAATAACTCTGTGTATTATATTTATTAAATTTTCACTTGATTTAGTATGCTCGTATTTAGGTATTAAAGAGTTTACTTTATAAAATTTTGTATTTGAGCCAATTGATAAGTTAACATAAACTATCGTTGATTAAGCCATAAGCAATTAATGTCATGAGAAACAGTATTTGTTATGAACCTACCAGATTGTGACAATACGTTCAGTACAGTACAGGGGGCAAAATGATATGAAATGATATCTGCGTAGGATAAGTATACACTTGAATTCGAAGAGAACCATTAACAATCCGATTAATGGATTTCGGTGTGCCTTAACACAACCTTCTAGGCGCCTCTGCTTCTTGCGTGTCTTTGCCAGTTGGTCACACTAATCGATAATAGGGCATTCTTGATTTGATCCTTTCAACTCAAACAAGATCGTCCTCTTCGACGAGTTCCGAAAATCCCCGCATCAAATACCCGTCCCCTCGGAGCATACTCCTCCATTCGAACGACATGGCCGAGCCAGCGCAACCGCTGGATGTTAATACGATGTACAACGTCCATGTGTTTGAGGAGCTCACACAGCTCATTGATGGATTGGATGCGGAAATTATCGCCAACTCTCACTGGACCCAAGATCTTACGTAGAACTTTACTCTTTAATACTCTCAAGGCTGCTGCATCAGTGCTTAATAGTATTCTGGATAGAAGATGTAATGCTTATCACAAAATAGAAAAAAAATCCACAGATATTTTTATACACCACATCGTAAATGTATTAAAAATTAAATTAATCTAAAAGGATACTTCTTTCCTATTAATACACTTGAAGTCACCGTAGTCTAGTAGGTTTGTGTTGGCTTATTATACGTAAGGCCACGCTTCATATCCCAGGTCAAATATATCGCACAAAACGAATTATAAAAAATATTTCTTCGGCAACTTCCTCTAAGCAAATTTTTGTTAAAAGCTCTGAGAGTAAAATAAAACTGCCATGAAAAAGTTTATAAGACATATAAGAATTTTAAATTATTTAAATTTTAATATTGGGTATAGGCTTTAATAATCAGTGTTGTATGAATAAAAGCTGAATATTAATTTAAAGATGAAGACAGGGGTTGTGATTTTAAAGTGAAACATAATATACGGAGGTAAAAACACAGCTCCTGAGCTCATGCACGTAATGACGGTAACCAGAAAGCCTCGCCCTTCTCGTCTTCTCTAGAACGTCTTTGTACTTGCTGTAAAGGCACCACTGATATAGCGCTTTCGTATACGTTCTAGATACGAGGGTATCGAAAATTACGCTTAACATACTTTTTACTCTACCATACCTCTTTCCCCTCCTCATCTTTCTTTCCAGACCTTATCCCTTTCTTTTATTGTAATCATCCCACACTTTGACGGTATATAAAATTGCCGAATTTGTGGTGTCCATTAACAATTTCATCTTGAGTTGTGTTGGTCCTCGCATATTTACCATCAATCTGCTGAGTATTCTGATTGTTATTCCAGCTTTATTGCTTGAAAGTTTGGTTTGATATGTAAAACTGCATAATAGGCATGCCTATCGCATCGAAATCTACTTCTAAAGGTAGGAATATTTTATAC
This sequence comes from Sarcophaga caerulescens, assembly GCA_927399465.1. Lineage (NCBI taxonomy): Eukaryota > Metazoa > Arthropoda > Insecta > Diptera > Sarcophagidae > Sarcophaga > Sarcophaga caerulescens. Next base: position 39,918,173 of record OV656866.1, read on the forward strand.
GTAGCGATATATGTTGGCTTAACTACGTTTTAAAAACGTTTAAAATATGAGTTCATAGATTGTAAATAAAATAAAAATATATTTGTGTTTAGTTTTAGATAAATTCTTTACTGTTCGCACAATTCTGTATGGCACTGTTCACAACTTGATGTAAACAACAACAATTTACTTTGTTTGTTATTCTTCTCTACACTCTTTTCCGGAAACATTAACAATTGTTCGGCAGATCTTTATAACGGAGATCTTCAAACCACAATTATTCTCTTCACACGCAACGCGTCTTCAGACAAGACTGACTGAATTTTTACTGACTCTGTTGACTGCTTTGCCTTGCTATGCCAACGTAAAAATTCTGTTGGATGATCTCAGAGTCGAATTTTCGTGGCTTCGTCTTCTCAAGATCTCCATAAATATAAACATCGTTATTTCATTGTTGTTTGTGTATTTTGTTTACTTTATTTGTTGTTGCATTTTTTTGTTTACTTGTTTATCACCTTTTCTTCATATTGATGTTGTTGGTATATTTTTGTTTAATTGTTTATCCCTTTTTTACACTGATGTTGTTGGTATATTTTGGTTTACTTGTTTATCATGTAAACAAGTTCATTGTTTTTTTTTTGTTTTTGTAGCTTTTGTTTATCTTTTTAATGTTGAATGATGTTACATCATTTCCATTTCCGTAACAGTGTATAATATTCCACAGATCTGGCCTATGTGTAGTAGTCTGAACTGCCCTCCGACGCTACTTTCCTTGAATTCAATCCACTTTTCGCATCAAGTAAGTAATTTCAGAAATACCGGTATTTTCTTTTTAATTTTGTGTTGATTCTCCTTCACGCTCAAAACAAGTTTTTTAGTGCTCCGAGAGTTGATTTTTTCTATAAAAAACCATGTTGGGATCTGATAGCACAGTGGGCAAAAGAGTAATGAAAGTTCAATGTACCGTATTTATAAATCCGCATATAAAGTCTATGTTGTAAGCAGTTAAGAAGCCTAAATTAAAGATTATATTGTGAATACTTACTATACATGTAGAGTTACAGACGGCATAGAATTAATGTTTCGAAATAGTATGGGACCTTACGGGAATGATGAATTTAAGCCAATAATAAAAATAACTGTTCAATTTATTTAATTTTCTACGTATATTTTTAATTAATGAAAAAGTGCAGCTGGAATGCATTAAAATTTATTTTTGTTAGTATTGTTACGTTTTTACCTTTTAAAAACGTTAAAAATATGAGTTCGTAGATTGCAAATAAAACAAAAATAAATATGTGTTTAATTTTAAGTCAATTCTTTATTATCTGCACAACTCTTGTGCCACTCTTCAACTTCTATCACTTATACAACGATAACTTTCACAATATGTGCTCTTTTTCGTTATATTTCTCTGCTTACAACCTTCTTGTAAGCCACAACATTTATTACCGATTCCTCTTTGCTCACAACCTTTTTTTTTTTTGTAAGCACTACACTAACAACTGTGTACTCAAACGCAACTTGTCTGCACACAAGTCTGACCGAATTAAAGCTCGATAGATTTAATTCTCACACCGATTCATACTCGATCTCCGAGAATCACGTGTCTTCATACACGACTGACTGAATTCTAACTGAATCAGCGTTGCTCGCTTTATCTTGCCTTTTATATCACTGGATCAACAGTGTGATGAATACCCTTGAAGGATGATGACGACCTTCGGGAACAATCCAAAAATGTAAACAAATTGTTTCCATTTTTGTTGTTCGTGTATCTTGTTTACTTTCGTCCAGGCAGAGTTGTTGTTGTTTTGTTTGTTTGTCTTTCTGCTATATTTCTTTTACACAGACGTTGTTGCTATATTTTTGTTTATTCATCGATCTTGTAAACAAGCCCTGTTGTTTTTGTTGCTATATGCTTGCTCATTCGTTGATCACGTGAACAACTGCATTGTTTTATTTTTGGAGCTTTTGTTTTTATGCGTGATCAAGTCCATTCTGTTGTTTTAGGAGCTTTTGCTTATTATTTTAACAACACCATTTCCATTTTCGTAACAGTATTTTTACTGCCTTTTGTAAAATTTAAAGCTGCTACACATTTTCCATTTTCCAATGCCAAGAAGTAAGAATTTACGATTGTTATGTCACATATGTAGAGTATATTTGAAACGTTCTGTGTGGTATTATGTTGTCCCCTTTAGTTTTATAATACATACTTTGCTCTGCTATTGCCCATTCAATAATTTCAATTGTATTGCGTATAAATATTAAAAGTTTACATTGCATGTAGGAAAATATTTAAATGCAATTTTTCACGTATACAATATTACATGTACCCTACATTATACAAAGAAAAATAATTTTATAGCACCTTTCTGTGTGTCCATTTATTAAAATCACATTATAATGGTATCTCTTATCTTTAGGGTGAATTTTTAGCTGATTTTAATCATTCATGTATAACATCATACATATTTCCTTATTTACATCATTTATTGCCAAAACATTAAGTGTAGTAAAGTGTGTAGAATGTGCATGTGGAACCACTTACTCTTATTATTTTATTGAAACTGTGGTTTTATTAAAATTTACATTCACATGTTCAGCATGATGTTTATCGTTGGAATGTTTACGTAATGTTTTCAACATTCATTTGTTCAATTAAATTGTCGGCAATTTATAACACAGCATACACAAAACAAATGGAGGTAAAGGGAATGGATTTGTATACAAATTAAATATTTATTATATTATATGTATATATGTACATACCTATGTACAATAAAATATATAATCACTTGACAAAATTTGTAGGTTTATTGTTGAAAATTTTGCACATACTCGTACTTTGTCATTATAATACACTTTTTCCTAATTAGTGAAATGAAAAGATTTTTTTTTCTGTTTACATAACTGTTCTCTAATTCAGCATGGATTATGGATGACCACAGATCTAAGTTTTAAAACTTAGTGGAATTAATTGGAATCGGCTTAAAATTACTTAAAACGTCAAATTTACTAGTGTGGTCAAAATCAGTTATACCTTACATTGACTAACATTGGTAATTCAAAAGTATCATACAGAAATACATACATAATTGGTCATTACAAGCATTCAGGTAGGATAACGACCTAGTTTTTCACACCACTTATGTTGTGTGTGTGTTAATTTTATCCATAAGTGGCGGGGATCTACAGTTTAAAGTCGACTCCGACAGATTCTTCTTGTCAACTTTTCATGGTAATTTTTATTTACGCTCAGAATGTTTGCCAGAAATGTGCTGAGAGGCAGTTGTCGAAGAAATATTTTTTTCTGACCAGGGGTTTGAACCGAAACCTCACATCTAATTACCAAACACACTACCTACTAGACTACGGCAACTTAACATAAAGAGGTAAAATGAGTAAAAGACCGAATCTGCATAGCACCTGCTCTATTTCGAAGAGTACACAAACGGGAGTACTTGGGTTAGCTTTCCTTTGAAACTTAGATTGGATTATTATTTTAAAAATAGCAGTACCACAATATCCCACACGCAATTAAATTTGTATTTGCCTAAGTTTAATTATGTACATTTTATATGGTCTACGATGAAAGGCCTATTAACAATCTCAAATTTCATGGAAATCTGTATATCTGCTCTGAACAACATTTTCTGAAGGCAATTAATTTTTAAATTTAATTTTTAATTACACGGTACGACAGTGAAAATACACCCGAGTAACTACATAGTCCACATTGTTCAGTTAGTTGAGTAGAACTCAAAAATACCTTTTTTATATTTCTCGAACCCTCCAAACTTGTTTTATTTGATAAAAACTGTTTTTTTACTTTACGCACAAATTTCTGGAATACTCAAACATTTCTGAAACGATTTCCAAAATTTAAATCTTGTTGGAAAGGGGAGAGGCGGACCTTTAAAGCGGTATACATATATATATTATTCGACTTAATATGCTATGAGATTTGATGAGGTAAACTTGGAAAATTCGAAATTTTTTCATATTTTTTCAAGTTTGTCCATCCATTAGTGGTAGTAGCCCCTTTCCAACAAGATACAAATTTTGGAAATCGGATCAGAAATGTTTGAGTAATTCAGAAATTTGTGCGTAAAGTCTAAAAAAACAGTTTTTGTCAAATAAAAAAAGTTTGGAGGGTTCAAGAAATATAAAAAAAATATTTTTGAGATCTACTCAACAAAACTCACAACCTACACTTTGTCATTAGCCGGATGTATTTAATTTTTTTATTTTGTCGCATAGTGTTATTATTAAAAATTTTTAATTTAAATTTAAATTTAGATAGTAGAGGTCTAGAGACTAAATATTTTTTGTTTTTCACTCATCGAAGACGTATACTTTATATTTTTCCATTCATATTAAAGGCATATTATCACGTATACGCCATATGTTCTAACATAAAATACAAGCAGAATAATACGAACTAAAGAATTGCATTGTACGTATGAATATTCAACGGCAATTAATTTTTATTGTTATAACAATTGTTAAATTGAGTTTCAATAAAATTTTAAATTTTCACATGTTTTTTTCTATTTGATTAAGTTTTCAACAAAGCCTGTATTAACATTCTTTTATTATAGTTTTCTTAATATTTTATTCGACTTTAATCAATAAATGTGTAGAAAATAATTACAGCAATATGGTGACACTTAATGTGAGGCTAATTAACAATATTTATTGTGATTAAATTGCAATTTCATTCATTAACCGGTGTTGTTTAATTTAAAATGAGATCATAATGTAAATTCATAATAACAACATCCTTAAACTATAGTTGTGATGTTTTAAGTGTTCGACTACAAATACAAGCAATTTAGCTTCAGACCTGTAAAAAGATGAGGAAATGTTCTCGATGGTTTAGGGATTTATAAAATTAAGGGGCTTCAATCGCCTTCAAATAATTAATCAAAGAAGCTGAATACACGGGTTAGAGAGTGGGGATGAACGGAACCCCTTGAACCCTGACTAACAGAAAGGATAATATCAACAATAAACTCACAAGAAGTTTGAGAATGAGTAGGAATTGCTTACCTCAACGGCATGAAATTTACTTGTGAGTAAAATGCGCATGTAATAACCCACGGATTAGCAATACATATATAGATTACTGTAGGGGAACCGGGGTTTTTTACCCCAAATGGGGTAAAAATGAAACTTTTGTGAGTAAAAAATATTGTTAAATTAAATTTTTAGTTATTGTTTTCCTTTCAAAATTATCATGGGGCGATTTGGTTTTTTTTTTTTTTTTTGTTCTTCGCCATGGGGTAATATCAACTTACACTAAAATATTTTGGGGTAATGATTAAAAAAGTTCCCCGACCGCTGAGCTAAATCGACATCCTGACTGAAGGGTTGTAATGACCAATTATGTATGTATACATAATGTATGTACGTATTGTTTTATTCCATTATTATTTCAACATTGACCACAACAAAAGTTTAATTTGTTATTGTTTTATAAATATTTTTAAAATGAAAACTTAAAATATAAATGAAAGCATAATAATTAAAGCGAAATGATCATCCGTAATATGTGTGGCTAATTAAGAACAAATTCTGTTTTATTTATAATTTCATTACCTAACCAAAATTATTTAATTTTATTGCCAATTTGAGGTTGATTTATATATAATGTTTATATAGAGTCATGCCAAAGGGCCTTTCGAACTTCATTGTAAATATACAAAGGCCATCTTGTTAAAGCTACTCTTGTCAAATTACATACCTACATACATAATTATTCATTACAACCACTCAGTCAGAATTACGACCTAGCTTCCTATACCAATTATATTGTGTGTGTTCTTTTTACAGATGAGTGACAGGACCTACACTTTACAGTCGACTCCGAACTACAGATTTTTGAGAAACTTTTCCATTGGCAATTTTTATTTACTCTCGTGGTCTCACGTGTAATAAGCCAAAAAACTACTACTAGATTATGGCGACTTAATTTGTCAAATTAGTTACAATTTTTTAGTCTGTTCTGTTAAATCACTATGGAAGACATTAGATAAAAATAACCTCTGCAGCAGTTAGCAACTGACCCTTATTTTTATCGAAAAATTAACTGCAGCGTTGGTGTCAATTTCTGGATGAATGGGAACGTGAACATGTTGAACATGAGATTCAAGAGCATCTAATGCATCTGGAAAAAGTCGTTGTTTGGTGTGAATTTCGGGTCACTATCAACGACCAGCACTAAAGGTCGATGAGCAACAACTTCTTTTGGCCAAATTTTGATGATGACCAATCAATCACGAGCGATTCAAGAGCACAGCCATCTCATGTGGAAGTGATGTGAACTAGCCACGTAATCCAAGGTGGTCGATAAAGATAACATAATCATGCTCTCGTTCAAGTTCAGCATAATTTATGCATCATGGTTATGAAAAATTAAACATTTCGGATGCGTTCCACCCAGTCTACTTTTCACACATAATAGCATAAATAGGCCTTTAAAGTGAATAAAAAATTTCAATGATATCTCCCACACAATGTGTTTCAATTAAAAGATAGGATGTGCTTACAAAATACCCTGTATATCAAATTCTGCAATCAAACTAATTGTTTAACTATTACTAACACAATACTATACTATGTGCTGTACAACTCTAATTAATAATTTTCCTATTGATGGTTGTTCATCTGTTCATTACAATACAATAAATAATGTTTTCCGTTTTTAATTTTATTTATTCATGTATACGAATATTCATGATTTTGCATGTATTCAACAATAGTGTTGCATTGTCATTGAAATTAAATGTTTGTTTCCATAATCAGTGAATTCGATAAAAGGCATTTAAATAAAAAGGAAATTGACAAATAATGCATAATATTGTAAACAATACTTGCACGTTGATTTCATTTAATAATTGAAATAATTTAAAATGTTCTTTCTCTCGTATGAGCATTGAACAAAAAAGGTTTCAAATATTAATCACGTTAAATTTTTTAAAATATTTTTGAAAAAAATTCGTAATTTTCCTTTGAAATTATTAAGGTTGCTTGGTGAAAGCGGTCCCACTTAGGTCAGCATTTCAATATACAACCCACAATCAATATACAACCCTTATTCAAAATAAATCTTGCTATTATAGCCGTCTTTATATTAGAAATCCAAAACTTCAGAATTTTTATGATAAGTGATAAGGAACTGTTACTTAAGGTGACAGAATATGTCTTCCTTTTCGTCATGCCTACAGATTTTTCAAAAGTCATTATGAAGGTTTTGGGCCTATTGTGCTACCACATTTAATATTCAACCTGTGGAATATAGATTCTCTATAGAAAACCAGTCTGAACCAAAAATAAATCCTGCTATTACAGCAATCTTTATCTCGATCTCTTTATGACAATAGCAAGGCACTGACACATGAGGTGAAAGGCTGTCCTTCTCAGAACAATAGCCTCAATGTAAGTCGTTTGACAGAATACCAAGCCTTTCGCTTTTGGATGGTCATGCGTCGATTTTCTTCTTACACAAACACGTCAAGCAAAGTCTTGCAATTCTGCTTGTATCTTCAGGCTGTCAACACACACAATATAAGTAGTGTGAAAAGCTATGTCGCAATCCTAACTGAATGGTTGTAATGACCAATTATGTATGAAACATTTTTTGGAGGCACCCCTGTATAAATTGTACAATTTATTGTAATGACTGTAATAACTAGTGATGACTATGGGAAAATAATTAAGATATCCTAACAAAATAGTGGATATAATATGAGTGATGTGAGAAGTTCGGATATCATCCTGACTAAAGAGTTGTAATTACCAATTAAGTAGCCAAGTAATTAAGTCGTTATATGTAGTGATTTATCTCCCATAAATTCATTCAATAGTCAAATACTTTATTGCATGCATGCATTAACAAATATATTAAAAAAGTATACAAAATGTAAACAATTCTTTTAGTTATTAAAACTTTTTTCCATCAATCTAACTCAAGTTCCTAACAGTTTCTGTAAGATTAATAAAAATCTGCTTTCGGAAATGTGTGATAGTGATACCTCAACTTAAGTGTTAGAAAATAAGAAGATTACCGCACGTACTTTTGGCAGTTTTTATGACAGGCACCTTGAAAACGTGTCTTCCGTTCAAGCAAAAATTTAAGTATGCCACACAAAGTTGCTAAGTAATTTGAATTTAGCATTAAAAAGTAACAATGTCATGTCTTTGAGACGTATTTCACTTTTCATTATGCAAACAATAACAAAAATTAAGAGTATTGGTTAGAGGATTAATGTTCTCCATTAAAACAACATCACTGGCATGCAAGCATCGATCGATATCACCACCCACATCATTGTCATGTTGGCATGTAAATCCATGAGTATACATTGATGAATTAATTTTTAATTTGTTAACAAAATAAAATAAAATAAAAACATCCATTCATGCATCCCATCAACTGTAAGTGGGTTTAAAATAAATGCAAATTGAAAAACAAATTGCAAATCGTATGCTTACATGTCTGTTTTTTCATACTGACACACCTATGTATGTATGTAATCAGCAAAACGCCATGAATTTTTTGTTTTTATTTAATAATAACGGTAATAAATTAAAGAATTTTTTATACACAGCAATTGCCAGTTGATCTTCTGGAATTTACAAACTCTGACCTGAATTCATTTTTTTTTTTTGTTTTTTATTTCAAATTATTTGTAAACAATAATATTCGTTTTTGACAGAATGCTTAAATAAATTTATTTTCTGAATAGTTTAAGAGACTATCAGAAAATCCACTCAATTTCGTTATAAACTATTAATTATTCATACAAAAGGTTATTAAAAAAGCTCATGAAGGATTTACTTGATTGATTAAGACAACATTTTGTACGAGAAATGCCTTTAAAGTATGAATTTACAGTTGCACAATTTTAACACAATACACTAGGCTTTCATACATACGTACATACATTATTGGTCATTACCACCCTTCAGTCAGGAATTCGACCTAGCTTTTGACACCACTTAAATCGTGTGTTAATTTAATCCATGAGTGGCGAGACCTACAACTTAAAGTCTACTCCCAACTACAGATTTTTGAGAAACATTTCAAGGCAATTTTTTTAACTCTAAGGGCCATTATTACAACTTGCCGTTAAAGTAGGATTTACTTAAAGGTAACCTTAGCTAAAGTTAACTTTAAAGTCACCTTTAACTTCTTTTCGTTATTACAACCTACAGATAATATAAAGTTAACTTTTTCAAAAATGTGGCAGTTCCGGAGCAATGTCGATAACACGCAGTGGCAACGACGGGCTTCTTTTTTTGTTGTATTTACTTATTTTGTTTATATTTGAAGTTGCCATTGAAAATAATATATAATATGGCAAGTTCAAACATAAACTTAACTTTAAAAGTTAAAGGTAGAATGATCCTCCCTTTAGCTTAACGGTCACTTCTACCTTATTGTCCACTTATAATAATGAAAAACAATTTATCTGCCCTTTAAAATGCTACCTTTAGTTAACGGCAAGTTGTATTAATGGCCCTAAGAGTTTTTGATAGAAATTTGCTGAGAGGAAGTTGCTGGGGTGGATCGCCACAGTTTCAAGGATTCCTAAACAGGTATCTTACGGTCGAGCATTACTTAAAACCGAATTTATAGGCAACGAAGATAAATAAATTAGCAACAAAGTGCTCTCTATATATTGGGTTATATTGGATTAAAAATGGAACAAATGGTGAAAACGGACCCAGTGGGGTGGATAGCCACAGTTTCGAAGAATCCAAAACAGGTTTCTTACGGTCGAGCGTTACATAAAACCGGAATTTATAGGCAATGAAGATAAGCAAATTATCAAAAAAAAAGTGCTCTATATAAATCGGGTTATATTGGATTAAAAATAGAACTAATGGGGAAAACGGACCTAGTGGGGTCGATAGCCACAGTTTCAAAGAATCCAAAACAGGTTTGCTTACAATAGACGTCGAAACTAATTCTTTTCTTCAAATGAGCAAAAGAACGTTTTCTTTATGGAGCAAAAATGTTGGGGTGTTCTACATTTTTTTTGGGCGATGGCATGCATTCTTTTTGGAAGATGACTAGCATTGATGATTTGGATTTTTGAGCCGATGACTTACATTATTTTTGTCGATTATTTGCATTTTTTGGAAAATAACTTGCATTTTTTGACCATGTCTTGCATTTTTTTTGTCGATGATCTCCATTTTTGTGGTCGATAGCTTGCATTTTTTGGAGCTTTAGCACCGCTATCTCCTTTTCTGATTAATGCCCGACATTAGCAAATCTGTTTGGAATCCAGCCCACTGGGTCAGATTCCCATTTTTAAGGGGAAAATTTGGTAAAAAAATCCTGATCTCTCAAGCTGAATATCTATGATGAGGAAAAATTTTTCACATCTGTTTTGTTATAAAATTCAAAGCTTTTCTTCCGTCTTTTTTAACTTTTCCTAAAATTTTCCTATTTTTAATCGATTTAACCTTCGAGATTATTTGTTTTCAAACATAATAGTTGCAAAAGTGACCATATACCGGTGGAATGTTTTATTTATGATCTTATTGGTCGCTACAATTTCTTCTCACAATTTGCAGTGTAATTGAAAATTAAATAATAAACGAAAACAAAATAAAATATTGACACAATCCTCACATTCAGCAACGTAAACTACAAGACAAAAGCGACTATATTGCTACCCTATATTGTGGAAAAACTAAAGCAAAGATAAGGTGAAAGTTTTTTAAACTCTCTGCTCACAATTTAAGAAAAAAATATTTTAACAACTAAAACCTTGTTGCCACCTATATAAAGCAATACTCAGTTGACTCCCAAGAAATATTTTTTTTTTAAATTTAATTTAATTTCAAAAATATTTTTTTTTTCCTCTGAATGGAGGCCATACCGTAGACCATTCAAAATAATAAACAAAAGAAATAAAAACGGATCTGAAAATGAATTTTAAACAATAAAGGAATTGAATGAATAGGCGACCGAGCAAAATAAAATGAAAAGCAAAGAAAATGTGAGTAAAATATGTTTACAAATGTGTTCGTGACTTGGCAAACAGTTAACTTTAAATAACACACACATCACGTGCATGTAGCTTCTATAGATTCTGTAGATTCCATATACATATGTAGGTTGGAGTATACAATCCAGGGGTTAGTTGAGGGTAAAAGGTGTTCTTAATTACTTTTGAAAGCAAACAGACAAAGGACACAAGCAACTGCTTTTGCTATTCACTTATTTGAGGGTCACCAAGGGTAAGTGCATAACGTTGGTGTATAAATGGGATTTTGAAAAAATTTTGTATTTTTGTAAACCATGCTTATAACTGGCAGTATTTTTAAGGAATAAACTGATTTATATGCGGACATTTGAATTGACGAATTCTTTTAAGATTTATTGTTGAGGGTCTTCTTTAGATAGATAGGTCGAAGTGTTAGCTTTGATTACCAAAGCTTACTTGAACACGCATAGCGGCCGTTGTGACGCCACAGAAAAAAAAACGCTTCCTATCCATAAACTGAAATAAAACAAAGCCTCTTGGTGAGATATAAGCAAAATTTGTTTGTTGTGTGGAATATAACATCGTTCTAATTGTTGCCATGGCTTCTCTGGGTGGATCGTATTCGAAATATTCAATTTTCTATGACTCTAGCACATAAGTTAGGGTGAATTCCACAGATAGCATGGATTACGTTGGTTTTGAGAACCGCTGTGACTTTTCACATACACCTGCGACTTCAGAAAGACCTAAAAGAAAAAATCTGACGGAGTCAAATCGTAAAATCTTGGTGGCACGTTGACATCATCTCCTTGTGCGATGATCATGTTCTGAAACGAGTACAGTATACGAACAATATGACCTGTAGCGCCGTCCTTTTGAAACCACACGTCGATAGTGTCAGACTCTAGATCATGTAATTCAGGCCAAAAAAAAGTAGGATATGATTGACCTATAGAGCTCGCCATTGCGGTGATGGCCTGGCCAATGTCGTTCTCAAAGAAATATTAAACGATGACGCCACCAGCTCAAAAATCAAATCATACATACATACATACATAATTGGTCATTACAACCCTTTAGTCAGGATTACGACCTAGCTTCTCACATTACTTATGTTGTGTGTGTTCATTTTTTCCATGAGTGGCCGGACCTGCAACATAAAGTCGACTTCGAACGACAGCTTTTTTTTGAGAAACTTTTCAATGAACGTACATCGTTGCCTTTGGTCATGCATGGTGATTTGGCAAAACAAACTGAATAAATGACAACAGATTTGACAGATGTAACTTCAACAATAAGGCCGTTGTCAACTGCAACAGATTGGATATCCCTGTTGCAAGATCCTATTTTTTAATATCAATGAAATTGAATTTATTGCTCTGCTAAGTTATTTGCACCCCATTGAGTGGATTATATTATGTTTCGCAACACCTTCTTTCCTCGTTACTTCATTAAAACCGTATGAATATGAGTTATTGGCAAAGGTCTTCATACAGTTCCTATCACATACTCTAGCAATTCAAATAGTTTTGAAGTAAAATAAGAGGAAATAAAGTAAACCAAGTCAAAGTGTAAAAGAAAGGAATTGAAATGGAAAACAAATTTTCATTTCCGATGGCAAAACTGTACTGAGAACTGAATCTCTATCATTTTCTTTGCAACATTGCTAAACACAGTGTATATTTTCTTATTTTTTTGTTTTCCTTTTTTATAACTTTTTATTCTTCGAAAAGACACTCCCTCAGCTATCATTATTTACAGAGCAAGAGAGAGATATTCTATTTGGAGAAAAACTTTGATTTCTTTTTATTTGTTTTAACATCGAATAACCATATCCTCTAGAGAACTGAAAGTCACTGTCAGTTTCCGATGACTGCTACGAAGAGTATAAATTGTTCAGTTGGTGAAATCCTATATCAGATGTTTGCACAGAGACAAGAGCACACAAGGAAAACAAATCGAAAAGAAAAACGAAAATTTCAGAAGTAGCAAAAGAACTGAAACTGAAACAACAAATGAACGTAACATGTGTTCAGTAAGAGTTTGAAAAAATAGTAGAAATGACTTATCACAGTTGTCTTTCATGTTTTCCTTTTCCTTTCTAAATTTTTATCGTTAAAACTCAAAGTTCTTTTGCAATTCTCTTCTAAATTCTTATTTATTTTTTTTTTCTTAAAAAATTTGGTCAACAATCAACCGACAAACGTCTTAAATCGTTGGCTACAGTTGTAGTTGCAATCAAAATAGTTATCAAGTCAATTGAAATTTGCTTAAAAGATAATCATTAGAAAGGTTAAGGAAATAAAAACAAAGCCTGAGGAAGAAGAAGAAATGAAAAAAGTAAACTGAAGAATTCCGTTTCAGTCGTATATTGGCAGAGGCCCAATTGTTTAGTTCTACACAAGTCTTCTTGATTGACTTCTTATGTAACTTAGAGATACTGAGCTGTGAATGTATATAATTTTTTTAATATTTTCCTTTTCCTTTTATTTAAACAAATATCTTTTTGTTGGTATATATACTCATACATACATAACACAGCCCTGCAAATTTGGACTTTTTTGTGCAAATAAGATGGCTCCAGGTGTTTCCGAAGGCATTTTGCGCGCTGAACACGAATCTTACTTCAGGGGTTTTTGGAGTCGCTGATTACAGATCTTCATTCAGACTTAAAAAATTCAAAATGGCGGATCCAATATGGCGGTCAAGTAAATTTGATTAATTTTTATAAACCTCGACCGCCATATTGGATCCGCCATTTTGAATTTTTTAAATCTGAAAGATCTGTAATCAGCGACCCCAAAAACCCCTGAGTAACAATTTTTAAGTAAATCTGATTAATTTTTAAGGACCTCCGTAATGTGTTTCTTTTTTTCTTGCACCCCTTGACATAAACCCAGCCCCTACTTTAAGGGTGCATGTAATCAATTTGGCTTCGGGCTCATTTTAAAGAGCAAAGATCAATTGTTAATTTCTGACAATAGCGAGTCAGAGTTTAGCTCTACAATTTTTCAAAAATAGGCAAAAACCCTTTTTCTTGAAAACCTGACGTGATGGAAAGTTTTTGAACCCAGATTCGTGTTCAGCGCCCAAAATTCCTTCGGAAACACCTGGAGCCATCTTATTTGCAAAACCCATGCAGGGTTGTGTAATTAGTCATTACAACCCTTCCGTCAGGATTATGACCTAGTTTCTCACAACACTATGTTGTGTGTGTTAATTTTTTACATGAGTGGCGAATCCTAAAGTTTAAAGTCGACTCCGAACAACAGATTTGTTTGAGAGACTTTTCACGGCAATTTTATTTACTCTCAGAGATTCCGAATGACAAATTTTTGAGAATTTTTTAAGTCGCTTTTGCCAAATCACCATGGGCGGATATAGAATTCAACAATATGTGCAAGCAATAAAATTGGTGATCCGTGTGTTTAATGCACCGCGCATTTTACGATCACCATAATCATTTACTGAGAGGAATACTCGCAATATAGTGGAAAAAATTCAAGTCCACTAGTTTATATAACGATAGACTAACACCCCGACGTCGTCGAAACGCAAGATATGTGCAGAAAAATCCAAAGCAGTCAATTTCTTTTCGCCTACAAAACCTCGTCCATTCGAAGGCTACAACATAAGTGGTGTGAGATGCTAGGTCGTAATCCTGACTGAAAAGTTGTAATGACTAATTATGTATGTATGTAATTTACGATAGTAATAGTAACGAATTTTTCTAAAATGAATCCACAGTTAATTTCATCAGTGGCTTTAATTTTTCTCTCTCTCTCTCTCTCTCTGTTATTTTCCTTTGAATGAAAACTTTATTATGCCTGATGTTATCCTCCATTATAGGCAGTAATAATTTAATGATGTTGTAAAAATTGTTTCCTTATTAGCTTCGATATCCTGAATAAATTGTATTGCCTGGTAGAAAGAGGCAATACTTGAAAATTATTTAAATCGATTTCTTATATTTTGTTGCAAAAAAAAAAAAACACAGACAGCAACTGGAATAAGAGCATATAATTAGAGAACGAAGAACATTAAATCCTTTTAAATTATAATGACATTAATTTGCTCGTTGTCTACGTTACTATGGAAGCAGCTTTTCCCATAAGTTTTTTGTGTTCAATAGCAGAAAATTCTTCTTATTTTTTTCTTTTTTTTTTTTTTTTGATTTCGTTATTGCTTAAATAAATTTTAAATCGTGTTAAATCTCTGGTATTTTATTTTGTTTTCTGTTTTTTTTTTGTTTTTCAGATTTTATTGAATGAAATACAAAACAATGTTTTCAAAGAATATTTAGTTTTGAATGTCAGCTTTGTGTTCATGCTATAACATGCAAAGGTTTTCCAATTGTTTGTGTTTAAAATAAAAAAAGTTTGGTAATTTGTATACAAGATTGTAAAGCAAATGTTGAATTAATAGACCATAAAATTTAGAAAGCGTTTTTTTTTTTGGATAACACTCTCTTTTTATTGCAGTATCCATGGGCAACAATTGCGTTTAAAGGCCTAAGTTTGTTCGGAAATTTGCAAAACAAGTAACAGATGCCTGCATTCAATAAAAAAAAAGTTTTAAAATAAAGCAGACTGGTGATAAACATAGGATATGACTGGTAATGAGCTTCTATCTGGCAATAATTAAAGTAGTCGGTACAATAGTTTAAACAAATACTCACTGCTATCACAAGAAAAAGATAAACTCCTAGGGCCGGATAAAAAAAATTTTTAAAAGAATTCTTGAAGGAAATATTTTGCATGCAAGTAATAGAGAAATATTATCTGACGAATATGAGCTAATACCAGAAGGTAAGACTACGCAAAAGTTCAGATTTGGAAGTGGCCAGCAACAGAAAAAAGGAAAGCTTCAGACTATTTTATACACAACCCGATAAAAAGCTAACGAAACTGTCTGTAGGTGACCTTTACTGTAGCACATAAATCAGACTGGATTTGGCCAATGGCATGATTTATGTTGGCTTTAAGGACAGCTGTGGTTTAAGAAAACCCACATGGAAAAGTCTAACGGGATAAAATCGATCTCGGCAAGGTGTGGCACATAGCGCCGATCTGTTGAAGCCACATGTAGTTGGTGTTCAGATCATCCAATTCTGGGCAAAAGAAGTAGCTAATCATAGTGCTAGCTAATCACTATCACAACCTAGTCGTACTCAAAAATATATGATATATCAAGTAGAATGGGCCTCATCGCTAAAGATGATTTTTCGATTTTTCGTTGCCCGAACAAAACACCACTTTTAAAAAAAACACACACTGAATAAATGACAACCAATTTGGGGTCGTCATAGTCTAGTAGGTTATGTGTTGCTTTTTATAAAAGAGCACGTCGTTCAAACCTCATCTAAATATTAAAAAAAATATTTCATCGGTGACTTCCTCTCACCAGTTTTCTGGCAAAACTCTAAAAGTCTAAAATGTCTAGAAAACTTTCTTAAATCTGTCCTTCGGAGTCATTGTTACACAGTGGCGGACTTGTTCCCGGGAATCATGTATTCATAAGTAACACTTGTTTTTCTCGCAGAGCACATACGTTTGTAATCGATTGGCCAGTGGATCGCACACTGCATTATAGATAAAATTCTTTCTTTAGACGGACTATTCGTATGAGGCATTCCCTTTCTGCAAAGATGTTTCCTGTCACTTATGACATAAAGAGATTCCAGTCTAGCGTCCAGAAACAATACTTCCTCTTTCCTTCTTTCCATAACATATTTTCCAAGTACCAACACAATACACTGCATGAGTAGGAACCATCCTACATATGTATATATGTATATATTTGAAATTCAGTTTCGAATACAAAAGCAGACAGAAAAATTTTCATTTTGGTTTCTGAATTTTAAAGATTCAGAGACTACCAAGTAATACATCCTGGAATCCGTCTAGCTAATGCGGTTAATATCAACAACAAAAGTCATTGAAATGCCAGACAGTGCCACCTCTTGCGAATGAATAGAACTCAATGAACAACCGAGCACATGCACACAGCAGGCATTGTATCACAACTCTATCATTGTATAACCTGCTACAGTAGGCTAATCAGCTTAATTGAGGAATTTTTTTTAAGGAGACTGAAACAATGCAGAAAAATAATCGGACGTTAGAGGAAGATGCCTTGTGACATTTCTATATTTCTTAAAGGAACAAAAAGATATGAAACAGGTTCCTTTATCATTTTGTTTCTAACTTTTTGAACTTTAAAAATTACCGGGTGACGCCATAGAGTCTTTAATAAGAAAACCCGTTATTTTTCCCTACACTTGTTCTAATTTTTCTGTTTTATTTTTCATCCCCTTAAAAGTATAGTCAAACACTTGTATCATCAAATAAATACTTCATATTCATTTTTATGTAATTTTTTAGTTTTATTTTTTATTCGTTTCTTTTTTTGTTTTTCTCAGTGTATTTTCATTATTTGATATTATTGTATAATCTTGTAGGTTGGTTAGATTTTTGTTTTTTTTTTACTAAAATTATAAATAAAAAATTTTATGTTTTTTTTTTCTTATTTTAGCCAACATTTAAGCCAATTACATTTAACAATACTTTCGTTTATTTTTTTTTTTCATTTATTTTTGTATTAAATTTTATCAAAATATTTTAAACAAAAACACCGAAAAATTATATTCGATTATAATTCATTTAATTTCATTAAAATATTTTCCATTGAGAATTTCTCTTTTGTTTTAAATTTTATTTAATTTTTAATTTTTTGTTTAATACAAAATACATTTACAAATACAATTAAATTAAAATAAAAATAAAAAACAAACAAAGAAATAATTATTTACATACATATGATTTAATTTTATTAATTTCTTTTTTATTGTTATTATTTATTGTTGTTATTGTTATTGTAATATAAAGTTTCATTTAATTATTTCAAATGAATATGTTTTGTTTTTTAATTTTATTATATGCCTTTTATATATAAATTGTATGTGTCGTCTGTATGTAATGATTTTAGGGCGTAATGAGGTTTTTTATGATATAATCGTTCTCTCATTAAGTACTTCGACAGAAATTTTTTATAAGAATTATAATTGAAAGAAAAATAAAATAAAATAAAATAAAATAAAATAAAATAAAATAAAATAAAATAAAAATGTTTACAATAATTTTATAAGTTTTAATGTATATTCGTCTACCAATGTTACTTAACAATTAATTGACACTTAATACTAATCAATAAATGGTAAAAACTTTAATATCGTATTTAATAATATTATATTGTATATCGTAAAGAGGAAACATTAATTGGAAGGCATTTAAATTAGATTGTATACAAAAAAAAAAAAAAAAAGTAAATAAATTCTCTTAAAAATATTGGTAAAAAATTTTAAATTTTATAAAAATAATAAAAACAAATATACAAACAAGAACAATGGATTTTTCTCAATTTATTTTTTCATAAATTCATAGAAAAATTTTTTTTATAGTCCCAGCATTCTCTTGATTAAAATTTTCAAAATGCACTGCAATACAAATAACAAAAGGAAAGTATAGATTCCCGTAAAACAAATTAAACCACAGCACAAATACAGTGATGAAATCAAGTAAACCATCTGTGAAAAGGCAATCACCATTATATGTTGTCTACATCGATTCCCTGAAAACATTCGACACGCTTTACTGTAAGACGTTCTGGCATTAACTTTAAGTTAAGTTACCCGGCCACACATCAAATAATGGAACAAACTCATCTTTTTTGTTATCGTGTTGGTAAATAATGCTCACACATGTAGGCCGAGGTGAGTTTGAAGAATATCAAAATACTTTTGATGTTATCTTCTTCACAACAACTATACACTGCAGTTTGAAGGCACTATTATAATATGTTGCTGTGCTAATCAAAATAAATATTACCAACATATGTATATGCAAATTTGATCAGTTAAATTTGATGTGGCGCTATGCACCATTAATTCACGAAATCAAACTGCATTTAAACTGGATTTCGGAATTTCAGTATTACCATAAATAATGATATTTTGCCAACAGCATAGCTGATAACCGTATTTTATACTATCCATTAGACTTTAAAATAAATACCAACAACAATACTTATGCAGAAACCGTCGTGTGTCAGGGTAAAATCATAATGAGCATTAATGAGTATTGAAAGCATAATACCGCTGTCGCATGCCTACGATATTAGTTGCCCACGTAAGAGCTTATTATCGGAACTCAACAAATCGACTACAGCTGAAGACTTGCTGAGTAAACACTGGAGTACAAAGTATTTAGTTTACAATCGGTAAACTCAGTTATGCAACAAGCATCATACATTAGAAACTCCACCATATGAAAACGTACAAGATAGACCATACCGATGATATTTGTCTGTTCTCGCCATACACTTGGATACATATCCGATAGTGACAAGTACATCAGGCAAATTGCAGATTAAAATCGGTAAAAGAAACGAAATACAAAACATGGAACTCGAAGGTGTTTAGTATTCTTACTGCTTGAAAGCATCATCAAAGCAACAAAAAGCTCATGCGATGATTGCATGGAACAAAAACAAATCAATTTGCTCAGATTCGTAGTAATGATAAGCTCTACTTCAAATCTAAATTGCTGTTAAAAATACTCCGCTTGAAAATATTTTCCAATAAAGTCTTGTTGCAAAGAATACATAATTGGTCATTACAACCCTTTAGTCAGGATTGCGACCGAGCTTGTATTCGTTAATTTTATACGAGTGGAGGGACCTACAGTTTAAAGTCGATTCCGAACGACAGAAAGAGTTTTTGCCAGAAAACCGTTGAGAGAAAGATGCCGAAGAAATATTTTTTCATATTTCTTTTTGTTGGAGAGATCTCACCTGGTGTTTGAAATGAGGCCTCATGTCTAATAATACTAGACTACGGCGACTATAGTCTAAAGATAAAACATTTAATTGCTTTAGGGACAATCTCGTTTCCAATCCCCAAAGTTTTGCCACAATAAAGCCGAAGGGCGCTATTTTAAATCTGAAATAAAGAAATAACATTTCCATGTAAAGGGAAAATCATGCCGTTTGTTAAAAGAGCAAAACTCATCATCACCTAATACTAAGCCATCCTATTACAGTAATTAAGTAAGGGAAGAAATCTTATTTTTTCCGTCAAGACAGTGCAATAGATTACACAAAAAATACTGTGATAACCAAAATGTATGAATTACTGTCAGAATTGCTAGAATTAGCCGAACGTTCACAGATCGTAATGAAACGTACATTTGTTTCTAGCACTCGACTTTCAGTAAGTAATTGCATTATTTTTATATGCTATGTTCACCATTCCGTCACCGTTCAGCGAATTCGAGCTTTGTTTGCCAGATTACGCTCTCTCTCTCTCGAATTAATGCCAATTTTTAAATTTGAAATAAGAAGTCGTTGATAAAATGTTTGCCAACTATGAAGAGGAAGAGTAATTATAAGTAATTATAAGGCTTCTATGTTGAGCAATAAAGAAATCTTTTTTTCAAAAAAACAAAATCCTAACCACTCATACCAGCTAAAGAAAAAAAATTATTTTAATTTTAAGAAATACAAGAGTTTATTTTAAAATTTGTCTAAAATAATTCTAAACAATCTTTTAGTTTAATTGCAGTCATTATCTACAAAAATTTTACATTACAAATACATAACATTACTTTAAACATATAAAAATAAATATTTTAATAGATATTGAGAAAATAGTTTCAGAAAGATAAACAATGAAAGAGAAAATTTATTAAAAAAATAAGTCTAAAGAAATCATTCTTAAACATTATATTCTGCTTAATTAGTAGAAAAGAAATGAAAACAATACAGAAGAGTAAATGGAATCAGCTATGGCCATAAGCAATAGCAATAAAATAAAAAAAGATATAAAATTTCATCATTTTTTAACATTAAAATTAACAGAATAACGTAAAGATTTATTAACAAATAAGAGCATAACGAAAAACAAACATAAATTTTAATATCCCTGGTTAAAAACAAAAAAAAAAACAAAAAAAGATAACAATCGCTTGAGAACAAGTATGTATAAATAATCAACACCACCATCATCATCATCATCATTATTGTGGTTATTGACTTAAAATGACATTCTTGTCAACGTCATATTCGTGAATTTCATTCCTTTTTCTTTAAGTACCTTTAATATTCACACACCCAATAAAGCTGGTATTGATTTTCAAACAAACGAACTTCATGTAAAGTTAGTTAAATTTTTCATTCCCGTATGCTTTTCCTCGCCAGATACGATATATTTAAATGATTATCATATGAGTGTGTATATGTGTGTGCTTGAGAGAGTGTTGAGATGCTGTGAAATGTTTCCGTTTCCTTTATTTTTCTTCCTGTGTATGTGTATGTGTACAAATGTATGCTTTTTAAGGTTTGCTTCCTTCTCATCGTAATGTTTTCCATTTTTTGTTTTCGCTTTTTTTTTTTTGTTTTTTTTTTTCATTAATTTTGTTTGAATAACATAAAGTCTTTTTATTTTCAGTTTTTTAAACTTAAATTTCCCCCTCCATCATCTTCCATCTTGTTTGAAGCTGCTGTTATTGCTGCTTCTGCTGTTGGTCTATTGTGCCCTGTTGCCTTTCACGCTTTTGTTGTGGTGAATAGCCATCGTTGAGTTTCCAGCGCCGAATTGCAACGTTGCGCCGATACACCAATTTCGGTATGATCTCGTGCATCGAGACAAACATTTAATTTGTGATGACGCACAAAGCCGCCTTCGCGTAATACCCATTTTTGATTTTCCGAATCATCGCAGAGTTTCATAACCACCTGAGAGCCACGCGAAAATTGTACAAGTGTTAAACACAGATCATCGTGCTTTATTTGCTGTCGCTTTGTATAGGCCCACTCCTGATTGCCGCCCGTATTATGGCATTGGAAAAGTCCTGCGTATGAAAGTAGAAAGAAAACAAGAGTGTGTCATTAATTGCGAAATTGTATGAAAGGTTTATACAGTTCATTCATGCCCTTAGTATTTATTTATTATAAATTTATTCAATTTAATATTTTTAGAGTATTTTATATTGTTACGAAAATGGAAACGGTGTAACATCGTTTAACATTAAAATGATAAACAAAAGCTACAAAAACCATGAGTATGAAGAATAGGGGATAGACAAGTAAGCGAGAACACAACAACAAGGAATGTAAATACAATATACAACCAACAATGAAACCACGAGAGCTCTCGAGAAGGTGAAGCCACAAACATTCGTCTTCAAGAACATTCATCAGACTTTTTAGGTGGGCATATAAAAAGGCAAGACAAAGCAGTCAACGGGTCAGTCAGTCTTGTGTGAAGACGCATTGCGTGTAAAGAGAATAGTCGTGGTTTGAAGATCTCCGCTATACAGATCTAACGAACAAGTGTTGTTGTTTACGCAGAGGGTGTAAGCAAAGAAGAATAACGAAGAAGCAAATTATTGTTGTATACATCAAGTTGGACACAGTGGCAACAAAAATTGTGCGAACAATAAAGAATTTAATTGAAAATAAACACGAATTTATTTTGTTTGCAATCAACGAATTCATATTTTAAATGTTTTTAAAAACGTAAAAATGTAACAATATGAATAAATAAAGTATTTCGTCCAAAATATTAAGTGAATTGAGATTGCTAGCATAACTTAACCTCTTTAATATCAACGATTTATATGTCATTTGAAAAAGCAATTCTTGAGCTGTCAAATTCAATCAATATTTGATATGGTTTGGTTGTTTATACCACAATTTTTTTCACGACGGAATTCTTTCGAACCGCCAAAAGATGCTGCATTTGCAGAAAATTTGGTATCTTATCTTGGTATTTGGTATCTTACTTACTGACTTAATTGGTCATTACAATCCTTAGTCGGGATTACAATCTAACTTCTCACACCATTCATATTGTGTGTATTAATTTTATCCACTAGTAGCGGAATCTACATTTTAGTGTCAGTTCCAAACGATAGATTTGAGAAATCTTGCAAGGCATTTTTTCTATTTTACTCTTGGAGTTTTTCCAGAAGACTACTGAGAGGAAGTCGCCGTGTAAATATTTGTTCATATTTCGTTTTGTTTGAGATGTCTGAGCCAGGGATTGAACAACGAGCTCTCATCTAATATGTCAATACACTATCTACTACCACACCACCTAGATTATTCAATTCAGGCCTGACCAACTTCGTTCTCATGAATATATGACCCCGCCACCCCAAACAGTAACTTTATCCTGATGAATTGAATCTCATATTGATTAGTATCATCTCAAATTTAGCAACTTTTTATGTTCAAGCACCCATTCATTCAATAATGAGCCTAATCTTTGAAAATAATTTTTCGATGAAAATTAGGATCACTTTGCAACTACTTCAGAGCCGATTCAGCGAACACACTTCGTTGTGTCTTGTCTATACCTAATTTTCCATGATGATTGAGCAAAACAGAATAATTAACATGAAAGTCACTGTAATCTAGTAGGTAGTGTGTGGACACGAGCCCTCGGTTCAAACCCCATGTCAGCCAGCTCCAACAAAACAAAATACGAAAAAAAACATTTCCTCGGCAACTTCCTCTCAGCAGATTTCTCTCAAAAAGTCTAAGAGTAAATAAAATTGCCATAAAAAGTTTCTCAAAAAATGTCTGCCACTCATGTATACAAAATTAACACATACAACATAAGTGTTGTGAGAAACTAGGTCGTAAACTTGTCTAAAGGGTAGTAATGAGCAATTATGTATGTATGAATAAATAACAATTAATTTGACAAATGTAGTTTCAACACGATTGCCCTGTTCAAAAAGCCCTGTTGGAAGACCCGATATAATAAGAAGTCTAAAGGCGTGTATCTTGTATGGCAACGTATGTGCAGATAAGGTCATAGCAAAACTTGGCATATTTAAAAGAAATTTCTTTAGTTTTGCAAAAGCAATCAACGTCTTTAAGAAAACACTTGCAAAACACTGGATTAAGGACCACCCACATAACATTAAATAGAAAAATTGTTTTTATTTTGCTACGTTCATCCATGATAACTTCTATAAGTCCTTTAGAATCCCATTGCAACACCGATGTTATATATTCCGTCATAAAATTAGAACTTCTATTTGGCACCCCGAAAGTGTGAATTTTATCCAAATGCTCTAACCACACGTTCTGTCGACAAATGTCTGGACGTCCAAGAATGCTTCACCCTTCATCTCAAACTTCCAAGTGTCGAACAATGACCGAGAGAGAACATTTGCTGTAGTCCCATTAAATACAAAAATTTTTTTTCTATTTTATTGTTGTTTGTTGTTTTTATTATTGCCATTATCATCATCACCATCACCATCCATGACAAAATTTCATAAGAGTCAAGTCTTCGTTTGTACAAAAATGTCCCTCTTTTTCGGTGACAGCAGCAGTAGCGAAAATTAAACCAATTCATTGCAGCCTCTTGTCGTATCATACCAAAATGAAGCTGCCAAAAGATGAAGAGTGTGATAAAAACAATCTGTTACACAGTGTACATACTACTAATGAATTATTCACTGAATTCATTATACCGAGAAAAACAAATAGAGCAGCATAATGCAAAACGCTCCCAACTCGTTAATTTTTTAAAAAACAAAAGTGAATGACATTGGGAATAACAACATTTACTAGAGTGTGGAAAATTATTACAAGCTGAGTAATATATACCTTACGCCCGGTTTGTTGTAACCAATCAGAGTCATTGAACCCACGACCATTACACTAATAGACTAGCATACTACCCACTAGGCTACCAGGGCTCTACTAAATCTATTAAAAACCTTGGCAATAAAAAAGTTTTGCAAACAACAGACTTACCCACAGTGCCATCTGCTAAATTTCCCATGGTATCCAGACAAAAGTCACCTTGACGGAATTGACCGACTTCGTATGAATCAGGAACTTGTAAATCGGGATAAACGTGTTCCAAATACCATTTAAATGGTTTACATTGTAATTTCTCCTTAAGAGCCAAACGGTCGTCAATACTGCAAAAAATAAATAAAACACACGTACATATTATACTCAAATATTGTTTAATAATGAAGAGTATAATTTAAAGGAAACAACAAAATAGAGTTAAAGAAAATATCATTTACTTGTGCTACATACAATAACAAAAACGAAAACAACCAGAATATATTGCCAATCTAACAAGGAATTAAAGATTAAATGGAAATAGAAAGGAGAAGGGCCAGAAAACAAAAAAAAAAAGGCAAAGATAAATGGTAAATATTAAAAGGATATACTTTTAGTACTTGAGGACATACAAACAATATTTCATTCTACTTTTCAAAAACCATGTTAGTAATGTACATACATATTGCGTATGTCAGTATACCAAGTATATCCAGAAAATACAATTTTATCCATGCACACAATATTCACTTAAAAAAGCAATTGCTTACTGAAACCAGGTACACTTTTTACACGGTATAAGGAAAGCTTTCGATAACATTCTGTAATACTAAAGCACTATGGACTATAAACCCTAATGTGTAGATATTAGCAATATTTCGGTTAAGTTAAACTAGTTTCAAAAAGCATAGTCTGCTGCCTATAAGCTCCCATTCCGTCATAAAATTACAACTTCTGTTTAACATTCCGAAAGTGTGAATTTTATCCAAATCCTTTAAACACGTTCTGCCAACATATTCTGGATGCCCAAAAATTCCTCGTTCAAGTCTCAAGTGCCGAACAACAACAGAGAAAATGTTCTGTGGTCTCGTCTTCTTCAAGCCTTCACAAGTGTCCCGAGAATAGAAATCCATATGAAGGTAACCGTCAACTGTCACGATATTTTCTCTAGGGACACCGGGCATTCTTGAATAACCTTTGATATGATTTTCACACACTCTACAGAAGTAATGGCAGCTTTATTATCAGTAAATATTGGAAGTCGGCGTAGTCTAGAAGGTAGTGTGTCGGCTTAGTAGACGAAATGCCACGGTTCCAACCCCAGGTCAGGCATTAAAACGAAATATGAAAAAAATTATTTCTTCAGCGACTTCCTCTCAGCAGATTTCTGGCAAAAACTCTGAGAGTAAATAAAATTGCCATGAAAAGTTTCTCCCGTTGGTCCCGCCACTCATGTATAAAATTAACGCACACAACATAAGTGGTGTGAGGAACTAGGTCGTAATCCTGACTAAAGGGTTGTAAAGGCCAATTATATGTATGTAAATATGCGAAGTCTGTACTCTGGCGTCGGATTCGTCTATTAGTGCCGTAATCGGGTAGAGAAAGGAACTATCTAACAATCTAAAATTTTCTGACAAGCTTCCACAAGCGACTTTTTCGCGTTATTTGCATTGAACACTTAGTACTTGTCTGGGAGCTGCAAACTATTATCGTTAACAGATGTATTCAGCATCTTTGTTATAAAACCAGGGTTTGGTTCAAAAGTTAACAGACGACTCACCAACATCTTTCGAGGAAGCGAAGGAAAACTCGTAGTAGATGTGAAGAGAAAAACATGTAAAAGACGAGTATTTTCTTGGTGACTACACAGTCTCCATGAGGACATAGATTATATCTGTCTTTCGGTTCATAAATATAAGACATTCAAATCTAGAAAGCCCTTCGCAATGCGGGTGAATCACTCCACTGACGGCCATATTACCAACCACTGCCTGGTTGTTGCCTTCGTTACATGATATCAACAGTATCGCTGATGACATCAGCAAAAGAACAGAAACACCACCCTTTTGGACTTTTAATAAGTTGAGAAGAACCCAGTTCACACGTCAAGTACAGACCGATGGTAGCGAAATATGGCAACCAAAGTGAGGTTATACCATGACTTTACCCAAGCTTTGCAAATTACTACCAATTTTTAATGAACTAATTCTGTTCAAATTTAAAAGATTTTGAGAGTCTAATCTAATATTTTAATCCAAATATTTATTAAGATTTCTGTTTTAATTTCATGGAATATGCCTGTAAAAATAGTGTCAAGCTTTATTCGTTTTATCTAGGAAAACAAACGAATTGAATGACTGACAAATAGATATAAAGAGTAGAGTGGACAAATAGAGAAGAGGAAAATGTGTTAAATTATCCATACACCACATATACACACACAGATAAACTTGACACAAATTGACAATCAAACGCAATTGCTACAAATGTACTCACCACACTCACACACTAAAGGAAAGACTAACCGCATACACACTTTATCAAATACTAACACAAAACACACACATTTAGGTCTGCTTACACAGATGAACTATCATACGTACATATGTATATACATATGTATAGAGAACATAGGATGAAAGTAATTGTTTGTCAAATCCCAGCATATTTTATATCAAGCATGTGTATGTGCTTGAGTGAGTGTATTTGAGAATTATAGTGAACAAGTGCTAATACGAATATACTTACTTTCCAAATGGTATATTCTTTGCCAATGGCACTGCAGCATAATAGTACTGTTTGTAATCATCCATCCATACTTCAGCAGCACGACGAGTATTGCGTGCAAATACATTGCCGCTACCGCCCGGAAACGTATACGGATGACGTTTACGAAATACATGACCCACTCGACTGCAGGGTATAATCTCTAAACTGCCACCACATTGCCAGACACGAAATGAAATCTCTAAATTCTCACCACCCCACACATCCATCTTCATGTCGTATTTGCCCAGCTTGCTAAAGTAAGCCTTGTCGATAACGAAGAGGCCACCCGCTATCATGGGTGTACGTATGGCAGTGGTGGGATCATGTTGGCGGGCTGTGCGTTCAGCAGGACTTAAATATTCCCATTTGAAAATTAAATTCCAATCGAAACCACCTCGTAAATCGGCTGATGCTCCAATATATTGGAAATTGTCCATGCTAATCACATCAATGACAGGACACACTACACGGGTGGGATCTTCACGGACACGCTCCAACAATGGCTCCAGCCACTGCTCATTACATTCAACATGACTGTCAAGGAATGTGAGAACACCAGCTACAGCAGCATCAGCGCCTTTTACACGCGATCTAACTAGTCCTTCACGTTTTTCATTGCGTATGATACGCACTTTATCGATTTTAGCCAATTCTTGGCCATCCTCGGCTGCAAAAAAAAAAAAAAAAAAAAGAGCAAAGAAAATAAAAAATGGCAAGAGTAGGACAAAATTAATTCATTTCAAGTGGTTTTGTGCAGTTTGTTGTTAATGACGGTACTTACGATGGTCACTGAAATCATCGACGAGTATAATTTCACGTATTAAATACTCTGGACTGCGATTAAGCACACTGAAACGACAGAATGATTGGTTAAGCTTTCCCAGTGAAGATTAAAAAAAAAAATAAATCATTTCAATTAAAGTGCAACGTATGCCTGCTTTTAAAAATTTACCTGACTATGGTACGCAATAAAGTGGAACGTGCTTCATTATGGAATGTTATAATGACACTGGTCTCTGGCAAATCCTTACGATAGTTTTTATTACGGCACCTGGAAAATTAATTTATTTTGAAACGCATTTCCATAAAGCAATTGTTTGTTAGATAATGTAAGCAAGCATACATGGGATGTCTAGTATCGGGTATTTCACGGTTGCTGGGTAAGGCATCACTAGCCTCCTGATTGAAACGATTGCGTATGTAGGGATCTTCGCCCGTTCTCAAAGCACCACCACGTATATAGCCCGCTTCATCGAAATACTCCCATTCACCCAGGCCATTACCAGTGCCACCACCACCAACACCATTTGGTGATGCCGCTAAGCCACTTGTGCTGATTATGTGATGCGACGTTTCCTCTAAAGGCAACAGAACATTCAAACCCAAACCACCAACACGTGGTTTAAGTCCCCCAGGATCAACACTGCCCTCAACGATGCTTGTATGCAATCTATTGGAATTTTGTGAAGCTGCGAATGGATGTTGTTGTTGCTGTTGTGGCTCGGTCTGTTGTTGTTGATGTTGCCTCAAAGCTGTTGGTGATGAGGGCATAACCTCATCCTGATATTGTTGCATTGCTTCGCGTAATCTTAATGCACGATTTTCCACCTGAAAGGCACCAAAGAAAAAAAAACGTGTGAAAAAATGCTGTGAGTGAAATAAGTTGGTAAAGACTATTGCAAGATAAAGCGCTCCATACACACGTACAATAGTTATACAATAAGGGGTAAACAAAGTGCAGCAACACTATTAAGTAATGATAGTTCAGAGAATATAATGAGAAAGAGCGGAAAATATTGGCATTCCTTGCAAACACACCATATTTTGTATTTACTTCTAAATTTCTTTAAGTATTGAAATTGAAAATAAAATTTATATATATAGGGTCTTTGTTTAAGCGCATCCTATATTTACATTTAAATGAAACAAATTGTATGGAAGATATCATAGAAATTTTTTATTCGTTTGAAAGATCAATTGATGCCATTATGTGTTGAATATAACATTGTTCAAATATACTCCTCGGTTTCTTTGTGTGGAGAGCATCCGAAATATTCCATCATCTATAACTCAGGCACATGAATCAGGTTGAATTTCAACGATAGCATGTGTAATGTTGGCTTTGAGGACTGCTAAGGTTTACGGCTTGTTCGCATACACCTGGGAATTAAGAAAACCCTACAAGAAAAAGTCTAACGGAGTCGAATCGTAAGATCTCGGTAGGCAAATCAAGAAACCACATGTCGTTGGTGTTTAGATCATTCAATTCCAGCCAAAATAAGTTGGTAATCATACATACATAATTGGTCATTACAACCCTTCAGTCAGGATTACGACATAGCTTCTCACACCACTTATGTTGTGTGCGTTAATTTTGTACATGAGTGGCGGGACCTACAGTTTAAAACCGACTCCGAACGACAGATTATTAAGAAGCTTTTCATGGCAATTTTATTTACTCTCAGAGTTTTTGCCAGAAATCTGCTGAGAGGAAGTCGCCGAAGAAATATTTCATATTTTCGTTTCGATGTCTGACCTGGGATTTGAACTCGGGCCTTTCGTCTAATAAGCCAACACACTACCTACTAGACTACGGCGACTTCAATAAGTTGGTAATCATCGACTAATAATGAGGGCCGTAGATTGTGATTTCTTGTCTAACGAACTTCTCTAAGAAATATGGACCAATCATGCCGCCAACCCAAAATACACATCAAACAGAGACTTGTTCGAGATGTATTGGATGATTTTCGTTCTTATGTGGATTGGTATCGTCCTAATTTTGAAAATTTTGTTATGTTCACGTACCCATTAAAACAGAAATAGGTCTCATCATTAAGGATGATTACATACATAATTGGCCATTACAACCCTTCAGTCAGGATTACGGCCTAGCTTCTCACATCACTCATGTTGTGTGTGTTCATTTTTATACATGAGTGGCGGGACCTACAGTTTAAAGTCGACTCGAACGACAGATTTTTGAGAAACTTTTCATGGCAATTTTATTTACTCTCAATGTTTTTGCCAGAAATCTGCTGAGATAAAGTCGCCGAAGAAATATTTTTTTTATATTTCGTTTTGATGTCTGACCTGTGGTTCGAACCGAGGCCTTACGTCTAATAAGCCAACACACTACCTACTAGACTACGGCAATTTCTGAGGATGTTCGATGAAAATTAGGGTCAGTTATCAACTCCACAGCCCACTCAGTAAGCACACATCGTAGCTTACAGTTGTCCGATGTGAATTGGCAAAACAGATTGTCAAACAATTGTCAAAGTTCAGCAATGGCTGTTGGTTCACCCTATATATGGGTGTTAAATATAGTTGAACACTGAATAGAACTAAAAATATGTTTGCCATCAACTAGTTGTATACCCACATACATAATTGGTCATTACAACTCTGCAGTCAGGATTACAACCTAGCTTCTTACACCACTTATATTGCGTGTGTTAATTTGATACATGAGCGGCGAGAGCTAGAATTTAAAGTCGACTTCGAGCGACAGATTTTTGAGAAACTTTTTCATTGCAATATTTTTCATTGAAATATTTTTTTTTTGTTTGGTTTGGTTGCAGATGTCTGACCTAGGGTTAGGGTGGCCTCACGTCTAACTCACGGCAACTAGTTGTATAGGGTGCATCTTTAAGAGCTTATGGACTTAAAATTATAATACAACGCAAAAATATTGCTAAAATGAATTTATTTTTCCGACTTGGTGGAATTAAAAATTTGGTTGGCATAGCTTGACAGCAATCATCCTTCACTGTAAACGTAAATGTTTCGTAGCCTTAGCTGTCAAACTACAGTTATCAATATCGTTTAAAGTCATGCGGCTAAAAAACATTCGAAATTAAATGAAAAATAATACACAAACCACCACTGCCGCTCCTTTTGCAGTCATCGAAGCATTAAATTTAAACAACTTTTCAGTCCCTTTATGACACTAACTACTCACGTATAATTAAAAGAACAAATTACTATGTAATCATGTATAGCAACGAATGCCATTTTAACATCCACATTGTAAGACTCTTTTATTACAATTTCATTCGACTATCACAAGCAACAGCGCTTCTCAAAATTCATTATCGGCATCAATTTGTTCCCACTTTTTCTAAACTTTGTTTTTTTTTTAATGGAATTCCAACCAAAAACAATTCTCTTGTATAAGCACTTGGCAAAGAGATTAAGGACACTTGATAGAAATATAATTACAATGCCTGCAGTATAATAACAACAATAGAATAACAAACTGATTACAATGCAATCTTTAGTTTAGAAGCACTATTAAAGCAAACATAGAAAATATGCTGCCAGCAATAAATGCTGCTGCAGGTAATTTTATGACAGACACAGAAAATCTTTAATCTGTATTAGGCATTGTAAAGTAAAGCATTGTAATTGTACGGCCTGCTCTAGACAAGATAATCCAACTATTTTATATATGAAATGATAAAAATTAGAAAAAAGAAAATAAAATAATTTATTGCATTTTTTAGCACTATGTAGCAGTATAATTAGATTTCTTGAAGGCATAATGAGTTCTAAATTAATGTGAATATTAAGTTAACAGCGAGAGAGTTAACAGAGTAAAGGTTATTCCATGTACCTCAGAATGTAAATCGTTATGTCAGTTATTTTGTATATACGTTTACGTTAAGAATTTTTACCTTTTGGATGAAAAATTGAAAGAACCAATGACTTATTTTCTATTCATCTATCTGTTACTTTGCTACTGAATTTGAAGTTTTGTTTAAAAAAATTATGTCCTACATTAACTACATTAAAGATGCTGAACTATAAAATCGAGATTTAAAAAGAAGCTATTGGGGCAATAAGAATTGTCTTGTTTTATTATTTCATTTTATTTTTCAGTTAAAAAGTTATTGTCACGATTATAATTCTAGTCACGTCTGTGTACCATCAACACTTGCATATTTTTGTTTTCGTCAGCATTCGCTGTAAATTTTTATGCTTATAAAACAATATTTAAAGTGGATGTTTACCCTAAACTAATAATTCGTACATTACCAAGGATAATCCAGTGCGTTACCTGCGTAATCCCTACCTAGTCGATTCAGATTCGCCAGGCAGTCTCATACTGTCTTCGATTTAACTCCAAATGAGCCGAGTGTTCGAATGGCAGCTTGACTGTCACATAGTATTGCTTTATGCTATATTTATACCTCCTATTAAAGTTGAATTGAGCATATTTTTCGCTGGCATAGATTTCCAAGATACTTGCGGGTTTTCCCACGGGCTCGAATATTTCATTCTGGGACCAGAAACTTTTTATTCTGTTTCAAAATCCGTTCCTGACCCATCTGTATACCTCATAATAGTCCCACCTTTCAGATAACTCTAATAAATTTTCTTTTCAAATCCTGTTGCAAAGGATTTCACAAAATCATAAAGTCTTCTGATTCTGCCCTGGGGAAAGTTAAGGAGGGAACTGTCAGCCAAAAGATTCCTAAGGTCCTGAAATCCCCTAATGAATTTCATGTTAGACTGGTCGCCCATTAACCTAACCATAGACTTAATACCTTTGATCTTCACTACCATGTGTAGAGAATTTAAAACCAAGAAAGGCTCCAGCATCGCTGTAGGATAGGTTCTCGCTGTCCTTGTTATACCAACACATGCTAGTCTCTATATCTTGCCTAAGTCCATTGGAGTTATTAGATTTATTCTATCGGTACAGATAATTGTCTAATAGGCCACTATTGGTCTGACTATCGTATTATACATCTTGTCTACAATTTATGGGTTGCACCCCCCAGCATGTTCTTGCAAAGCTTCTGCATACCTTTGTATCATGTGTAACCTTTCTTGAAATACTCTCTATATGACCCCTCCATGTTAATTTACTATTTAGTGTTATCCCTAGAAGTCGCCGTAGTTTAGTAGGCAATGACGTGAGGCCACAGTTCAAACCCCATATTTCTTCCTTTCAGCAGATTTCTGGTAAATAAAAGTGCCATGAAAAAGTTTTTTAAAAATCTGTCGTTCGGAAGGGACTTTTACCTGTAGGTCTGCAACTCATATATAAAATTAACACACACAACATAAGTGGTGTGATAAGCTAGGTCGTAAGCCTGACTAAAGGGTTATAATGACTAGTTATGTAGGTATGTTATTCCAATATATTTGACCTCCATTTTCTGTAATATTATCTCACCCAGAAGTCAAGTATTTTTCCATTTAGAAAGTCTTCTTTCTCTTGTAAATAGTGTTATTGTGGTTGTGATTGGATTTACTTTTAAGCCCACTATCTTGCACCAACAATTTACAATCTCAAGACCTCTTTGATGTCACAGAGAGTCTCTTCAAATTCTCCACTAGCCATCCAGACTATATAATTTGCATATTCTTAGTAATCAATGTACGATAGTTTTGTGAGGAGTTCATTCTAGAAGTTATGCTAAACATAACTACTACGCGATATTTTTGACAATACATTGACATTGAACTAAAGCTTATAACTTATCCTACTATCGGTCGGCATAGCCTAAATTTCAGAATATATAAACAAGAATTTTATTAGAGACTCAAAGAGAACTAATAAGTCAAGACATATGATCCCGAATCTAAACCACATGGAATTTTCTTAAAAATTTTTCGCTTAAATAAATTAGAAAATAAAAAAATGTTTTAGCACTAAATACTGAATAGATTTCTTTTCAATTATCTGCCGTTAGATATACTTCCCCTAAAAACGGAAGATGAAAAACGATCCAATTTCAAGGGCTTTCTTGCAAAACAGTTGAAACAATTTTTATGTTAAAATATGAGATTTTTTTCTGCTCTAAACTTAAGTTGGATATACACTGAGCGTCAAAAGAAACTGTGGAAAAAATTCTAACAATCACCAAACTCAACTTTTACCACCTAAGGAGAGTGCCCGAAAAAATTTGACAATATTACGAAATGTTTTTTGTTTCAATTTTTAAAAACTGGCGATGAAACAATTTTAAAATATAAATAACGGTAATTTATTTATGTATATTTTTTTACACTCACTGTACATAGTTCAAGGGTATAAATATCTGCATAAATATACACATAAATACTCACAGCATACACCTTAAGGACACGTAAAGTATCTGTGTACTCATCATGTATTTTAAAATGAATGAAATTTGTTTTTCAGAACCAATGTAGCGGCAACTAACAAGATAATGTAAATCTTAAAATTTTGTTTTTAAAACAAAATAAAATCTGTATTCATGAAAGTAAGAAAATAAAAGAAATTTTCATTATTTTTTTATTTTTTGTAACAAATGTCTAAAGTAAAAGTGTCAGCGATTTGAAAGTTGCGCACGTGATGGTAAAGGGCCAAAAGTGAAACAGAATTAAATGAGTTACAAATGGCCTGCCATTATCATTCTGATTTATTTCTATTCTTTTTAATATCATTTCATTTCGTTTTTTCATCATGCTTATGCTTCAAACAACTTAAAGGGAAATAAAATAATTTAGTTTACAACGTACGGAGACATGTTCAACGCACATGATTTAAATCCAAACCAGGTAAAAAAAAAAATAAAAAATTATTTTAAATTAAATGAAATTATGTCAGGTTTAAACATTTTTATTTCCTTGTTTTTTTTTTTTTAATTTTATTTTATATTGTGATCTGAAGAAGAATGGTGTTAATGCCTGACAACGTTAAGGGAATAACAATTTCGATTCGATTTCTTCTCTTCTTATTTCGCCAATTCTAATACAAATTAACACACAAATTAATTTGTATTCGATATGCTTGATATCACTGAATGTCTAGAAATTATGACGACGTATTGTTAATTATTTTAATTGAATGGAATTTCTTTCAAATTCTAGATATAGACTTCAAAATTAGTTCAGAGAAACTGCCAATCTATTTGAACTATAATCACGTTAAGTATACCTACATACAGTGGACAGCAAAAGTTTTAGTACTCCAATATATTTTAACAATTTCATGAATTTTAACCAACAGTTTGTTAAGTAAGTTAAACTTATATAATATCTACCGACAGGTACTTCCAAAACTTTGCCTCTTGATAAAGGCCAATTTGTTTAAGCTGCCAAAATATTTGTCATATATTTAGTTTATTTTACCAAATTACTATGTATGGATTGAACAACATGTGCAAGTACTAAATTTTGTTTTATCAAAATAGGTATTCTGTTCCGTTCTGTGGTGGATAAATTCGATTCCAGTAGTTCAATAAACGAGTGACCAACACGCGTACGTCAACATAACTCAAGATCTGCCGAAAACATCCTCTATCCGCCTTTCGAATCTACTTCTTCGCATATTTTGCGTTGTGACTTCGTCCTTGTACCCATGCAAAACTCAGTTGACTTAAGTAGGTATTGAACGTAAACGAGAATAGACAGCAACAAAGAGCTCTTGGCCTCGGAAATTTATTTTCATAGAAAAATCATTTTCAGCAATGAGATCTATTTCTCGATGAATGGACACGTGAACAAACAAAATTTTCGAATTTGAGACGATACCAACACACATGAGGCACAAGTGTATCTAATATATTTGGAAAAAGTCATTGCATTGAATCGATAGTGTAACCGCCGTAGTCTAATAGGTAGTGTGTTGACTTATTAGATGTGAGGACACGGTTCAAACCCCAGGTCAGACATCTCGAACACAACGAAATATGAAAAAATATTTTTTCGACGATTTTCTCTTAACAGATGTCTGCAAAAATTCTGAGCATAAATACAATTGCCATGAAAAAGTTTCTAAAAATCTGTCATTCGTAGTCGATTTTAAGCTGCATGTCCCTCCACTCATGCATAAAATTAACACACACAACATAAGTGGTGTGAGAAGAGTTGTAACGACCAATAATGTATGTATGAACACAAAGTTGAATATCTATTGAAAATCGAAACCTAATATTACTGAAAATTTACTAATGTAAAGCTAATTCCTCAGAAAGGATGCTAATAATCCTAAACACTATTGAATATTAGCAACATATTCGACACTTTTTATTATTCTTCATCAAGATGAAGAACGAATTCATTTTTGAAGATTGTAAATTGATGTAGAGTGTAGATTAAAATGGAAGATATCTGAAACGATTTGATAATCCATAAATCCATTGCAATTGATTAAAATACAAAACAATCTGTTCAGCTGCAGCCAGCAGTGACCAGTGAAATAATTTCTGGAAATCAATTGCTTCGTAAATAACACTATGCGACAAAATAAAAAAAAAATGAAATATACCCAGCTAGTGTAGGTTGTGAACTTTGTTGAGTAGAATTCAAAAATATTTTTTTATATTTTTTGGACCCTCCAAACTTGTTTTATTTGGCAAAAACTGTTTTTTTTTTTGGACTTTACGCACAAATTTTTGGCCATGTCCCTAATGGCCGCAATACTGTTGGCCTGTTGCGCTATTCTCCCAAAGTTGGAATCTGTTATGGTGGGAATAAATTTAGGGATTTAAAATAATTGATTTACTCGCTTTATATCGAACTGAATATGTGGCGGCTTAGTATAGTGATCAAAACAGCGTGTCTACACGTGGAGAAGCCTGGGTTCGCATGGAGTTGAAAAGGAAACACTCATGTTCATTATGGTTTACGAATTTCAATTTAAGTGGCTGTCTTTCGAAATCGACATTAAAATGTAGGTTTTGCCACTGATGTATAAAACTAACACACACAACATGAATGATGGTAGAAGCTAGGTTGTAATTCTGACTAAAGGTTGTAATGACCATTTAAGTAAGTAAGTAATAACCACTTCTTTCCCCCTTCCATAAATAAAAGAAATTAATCCTTTTTGTAAGCGATTTCCCTTAGTGTTCTTATGTAGGGTGCTACTTTTACATATTCTTACTCTTACTTTTTATTACAATACCATCGTCCATTTGGGGCTATGTGAGGCTTTTTAAAGGCATTGTGTCATTTTATTTTCCTTTGTCCACAACAAATGGCGTTTGTTTGACGTATGCATATGTACACCAAACACATTTTCCCGCCACACTTTTCCACAATGAATGCCCTTTGGAAAATAAGTTTTTGACCCTTTTTTCTACTTGAAAAGAACTGATGCGAATACACACATAAAAGTTATAAATTGATATGCAAATTTGACTCTTTTCGTTTTTTTCGTTGTGTTCTTTATTCGAAATGTTTATAAGAAAATAGTAAAGTTCTCTACAAAATTTTGTTTGAACGTACAAGTTCATTGAACACATGTAAGATTCTTGTTTATTTGTGCAAAAATAAATTGTAAAAACATTCATAAATAATTTCATTATAATGGAAGAATTGATTTTATTTTTAAGGAACAAAAACAAAAAAAGAACTTTACATTATTTATTGAATCTTGTGTGCTTAATTTGATTATTTATTGCTTTAAAAGATTTAAATTTTCTTTTATTGTTGTAAACTGTGTAGAAATTAATTTCAGTTGATTATGATTTAAAGATTTTAAATTCATTTAATCAGAGATTTAAGAAAATAGAATACCAGAAATAATTTCTGGAAATCAATTGCTTCGTAAATAACACTATGCGACAAAATAAAAAAAAGAAATATACCCACCTAGTGTAGGTTGTGAACTTTCTTGAGTAGAACTCAAAAATATTTTTTTATATTTATTGAACCCTCAAAACTTGTTTTATTTGGCAAAAACTGTTTTTTTGGACTTTATGCACAAATTTCTGGATTACATAAACATTTCTGAACCAATATTACAAATTTAAACATTCTTATAAAGAGGAGAGATGGGCCTTTAAAACGGTTTACATATATATATTATTCGACTTAATATTCTATAAGGTTTGATGAGGTAAACTTGACAAATGCGAATTTTTTTCATATTTTTTCAAGTTTGTCCGTTCATCACTTTAATTAAAAAATATGAAGTAAGTGATGACATTCTGAAAGTACATTACCTTGTGAAGAGATTGACACTTCGTTTGATCAAATCGGACAAAAATTACCGTAGTTATTATTTAAAGAGTTTAACAGTCGAGTTATATTTTTCATGTATATATTTTTTCAAATGAACTTTTAGTTCAAAAATTTTCAGAATGTTTGATTGTTTATCGAAAAATCTGTCAATTTCACGTTTGAACGATCACCAGAATTTGGCCAATGTTTAGGCAAAGGGAAATATTAGCCGACTTCTGCCAGTCGTGCAAACGATCAAAGTATTATTCTTTCGGGTCGATTGTGTTTAGAGCTTCTTAAGTTGGATAGTAGCAAATTCATTCGCCTACTAAAGACAGA
The DNA here is from genome assembly GCA_927399465.1 of Sarcophaga caerulescens. Taxonomy (NCBI): domain Eukaryota; kingdom Metazoa; phylum Arthropoda; class Insecta; order Diptera; family Sarcophagidae; genus Sarcophaga; species Sarcophaga caerulescens. Next base: position 39,956,857 of record OV656866.1, read on the forward strand.
ATGAAATTTTTTTCGAACGGTTGTGTGATGGATGACTAGATTCAAATAAGAATTGATTTGAATCAATTTGACTGGAATCCGAATCTCTTTCCTGGTGTAAAGCTAAATACAGACCAACATTAGCGGTCAATAATAGCTTTGATATTAGGATCTATAATATTGTTCTTATTCTATTTTATTCTTCAGGGGGTGACACTTCCTATGTTTATATTGATCGTAATTTGATCAATCAGACATGTTGGCGAAACAAGAGACTGCAAACGAGGTAATGTCACTGGACGCCATAAGAGCATAAAAGTATAGAAGCTATACTCATGCCAAAATCTTGTATGTCTGAATCGTCTATACGATACCTTAACCTGCCTTCGATTCTGGTTTTGCATTGTAGATCCTGAATAGATCATTTTATTATAAAAAGCTGAAGTCGCCGTGGTCTAGTAGGTAGTGTGTTGACTTATTAAACGTTCAAACCCCAGGTCAGACATCGCCAACTCAACGAAATATGATAAATCATATCGTTCGGAGTCGACTATAAACTGTAGGTCCCGCAACTTATGTATAAAAATTAACGCACACAAGTGGTGTGAGAAACTTGGTTGTAATCCTGACTAAATTGTTGTAATGACCAATTATGTACGATAATCTCTGATGGATCCAGGTAACCCAACAAAGTCGAATATGGAATCTTTTCACAATAACTGAATATTAGATCGTTCCTTGCAATACCAGACTATTTGAAGTACAAAGTTGTCGCACACTACTCCCTCTTTCCTTTCTCCTGTGAACTATCTATCCTGTATTCCAACACAATGTACTGTATACTCATCTCTTGAGTGTTTGGCTAAAAAAAAATCGTTGTTACAAGCGGACTGGAGTTTAACCTATCTATAACTTATAACTTTAATCGGCCATTGAGAAGAAATTATATTAACTTTTACTTGTTGCTTGTGGCCAATATTTAAAGTTTTGCTTGTATAATACCAACTCAAAGACTCTTGTGGCTGAATGTGAATAGTTTTTACATCAAACTCATAAGTAACTAAAAAGCTTTTAGCCTTAAGATGAGTTAAAATAAATACTTTTCGGAATACAAATGAAATGAAGATTAAATATTGAAGAAAACACTTCAATTTTCAATTTAATTTTTCTTATTTTACGGTAACCAATTTGTTAAATAAATAACATGTTTTATGTTCTTCTAAAAATTTAATCTATTTATTTTTGCCAAATCCTATTTTATTTGCATAGAAAAGTAAACTCAGAATGAAAGTTATTAAATGTAAATTTTTTAACACCTCCAAAGGCTCATCATTTAAAAATCCGGAAAAGAATTTTAGGCCCAAAACCATCTGACAGTTAAATAATGTCATAATTTTTCACTTTCACTTTTGTTGCCATTTCATTTGTAAAGTATTTTAATAAAACCCTGTTGTCATTTAAAATGATAAAGACTTTCAAAAGTGCAAAAGAAAGAAAAGAAAAATGTATTGTCCTATGAGTGTAGTATCACAGAAGAATTTCATTAAAATTTAGAACGAACAAAACACTGAAATATTCATACTTGACAGTTGAATACCATAACGTAAATGCCTGTACTTATAAAATAAAGAGAATTTCATTTGAAATGTGAAAAGTTTAAGGTTTGAAGCTGTAGGAAATTATATAGTAAGAGTAGGAAAAACAAAAATGATAACAATTGGTTACGTCGGTCAACTTGAAACCCTACTAATTTAAATCAATTATTTCGAGCATGGCAAAAAGGCTGTGATAACTAAATAAGTATGCAAGCAATTTCCTAAAATGACAAGATTCTTTTATTAAATGTTGGATTTCTTCCAGATGGTAGTAGTGTTCAAATTCTACTGAAGCTTACATAAAGGCCAATGCTGCTTTTTCTAATTCGAAAAAGTATTCTTGTCGAACTCAAGTAGTTTGTCTCCAACTTAATTTGTATAGTTTTTATAAACGATTCCGATTCCAATCTTATCTACTCTTTTGCAGATGATAGCAGTTTTTTATTCATATTTTTTCATCATATTTCTATTCCTCAACCGGTCCGAGTGCTTATTAAGTCATAAACTTGAGAATACTATTACGCCAACTGTAACTATGGATGGCGTAAATATTGGGAAGTGAGAAGCACTTGAAGTCCTAGTTATGAAAATTCAAAGTTATGTTCGTTAGAACCAAGTGTCGGTTTCAGTGTCAGATTTTATTCGCTTCATTTCTTCTAACAATTTCCACAACTTATATCCGACCGCAAATGGAATGCAACTCTCTGGATTGAATCGATCCAAACATCAAGGCTTAAGAGAAATTGAAAAGAAATCTCTAGAATAAGATTAAGTAATCCAGTGCTTAGACCAGCTACATAAACCCAATGTTGTTCACCTAAACACTTAAAGTTCATTCAACACGTTATTCATGAAACTTATTGAACTTACTTCAAAGTAAAGTTTTATTATAAAGCTTTTAAAGCATATTTTCCAACGTAACAATACAGACTTATTTCTCTGGATAAAAGGGCATAAGGAAGTATAAGAAAGAAAACAAAAGAAATAAAATATTAAAAAATATTATTTTAAAATGAATGAAAACAAAAGCGAAACCAAAAGCGGAAGTTATAATAGTGCCATGAAATAAAAGTACAAAGGGACCAAATACTATGACAAGCTTTACTATAATGTGATAATTTTTTCTTCATTTTTTCACATCACATCATTAAAAATATGTTCGGCTGGTCCCCTTAATCTTCTTACTTTTTAAGCCAATAACAATTACTTTTCCTTTAGAGCCAATAACTATGCTTCTACCGTTTTTTAATTTTATTTCTCTTTCAACCGAATAAGAAGCAAAAAACGTGAAAACCCTGTGTCTCCTTTAAACAATAAGAGAATGAACGCATTAATGATGATAATATTTCTGTTGTTCATGTTAAAATTGGATGTGTTATTAAAAATTAAAATGAAAAATAATCCCTAATAGCTTTAGAACAAAATGAAGAAGCTGAAACAAAGAGAATATTAAATAAGGAATAATGTAATGCATATAAAGCACTTGAATTAAATTGTATTCAGTACGAAAGCATATAACGAAAAAGTACACAAAACTTTAACTATAATATACTTATGTCAGGTAAGGCACATCTGTGAATACATTCAATCAAATGTGTACAATAATATCGTTAGCAAATAACACGCATTACTTAAACAATCAACGACCAATTTAAGGAGCTGTGAACTTAAAAAGTCGTTGTAATCTAGTAGGCAGTATGTTGGTTTATAAGACGTGAGACTACGGCGTAAACTCCAGATCAAACATCACGAACTTAACGAACTATGAAAAAATATAGTTCATCAACAGACAACAAACTGATGTTATCTATACAGACTTCAGTAAAGCATTTGATAGAGTCAACCATGATCTTTTGCTTTATAAACTATCTTGCATGGGTTTTAGTAACAATGCAGTACGTTGGCTGAAATCGTATCTTTCCAGTAGAACTCAACAAGTGAAATTTGAAAATGCACTATCTAAAGTCATCGATGTTCCCTCCGGAGTGCCTCAGGGAAGCCATCTTGGTCCAGTACTATTCACATTATTTATAAACGATGTTAAAATTTTTAATTCGCTTGATAGTATATCTGGTCAATCAACTCTTCAAAAGGATATTGATTATTTTTGTCAATGGTGTGAAGTCAACTTGTTGGAGTTAAACTTTAATAAATGCAAACATATGACATTTCATCGTTCATTTAAACTTGATACCTCTTATCATTTTAAAGACAAAATCTTGGAAAAGGTTTTAAATATAACTGATCTTGGAATCTTGTTAGATCATAAGCTGACGTTTTCTGAACATATATCAATGATGGTGAACAAAGCAAATGGTGTTTTAGGATTTATAAAGCGCTGGTCAAAGGAATTTACTGATCCCTACGTAACAAAACAATTATATATATCTTTGGTGCGCCCTATTCTTGAGTATGGATCTATTATATGGGATCCACATTTTCTAATTTACGTTAACTTAATTGAATCTGTACAGAAGCGCTTTCTGTTATTTTGCTTGAGAGGACTTGGATGGAACTCGTTTGTTCTCCCTTCGTATGAAAGTAGACTCGCTCTTATTAAGCTACCTACACTGAAAAGTCGAAGAATAATGCTAAGTGTCTCTTTTCTTCTGGGTTTAATACGTGGAGATGTTTATTCTGATTATTTGTTACGTAAAATTAATTTTAATGTTCCAATTAGACCTTCTCGTAATTTTAATTTATTAAATTTACAATACCATCGCTCAGTCTATGCCAACAACGACTCTTTTCGTCAAATATGTCTAAAGTTTAATAATTTTTATCATTTAATTGATCTTTCTGAAAGCAATTATTCTTTAAAGAGAAAAATTATATTGTACTTGAATCATTAAGTGTTAAGTATATATATTGTTTGTAAATTTAAATTTAATCTGTAAGGAACTACTATCCATAGACATAAATAAATAAATAAATAAAAAAATTTCTTCGGCGACTTACTTTCAACAGATTTCCATCAAAAACTCTGGGTGCAAATAAAATTGCTAAGAAAAGCTTCTCAAATATTTGTCGTTCGGAATCAACTTCAAACGATAGGTGCAGCTACTTATGGATAAAATTAACTCCCACAACGTAAATGGTGTGAGAAGCTAGGTCGTCATTTTGATTGAAGAATTATAATGACCAGTTAGGTAAGTTGAATTAACATATATAAGATCTTCCAAAATGAACTTCCAAAACTTTACCTCTTGATAAAGGCCAATTTGTTTAAGCTACATCTGCCAAAATATTTGTCATATATTCAGTCTATTTTGCCAAATAAACGAGTGACCAACACCCGTACGTCAACATAACTCAAGACCTGTCGAAAACATCCCCTATCCGCCTTTCGTATCTACTTTTTGCCATATTTTGTATCGTGACTTCGTCCTTGTACCCGTACAAAACTCAGTTGACTTATGTAGGTATTGAACGTAAACGAGAATAGACAACGACAGCTGTTGGCAACTGAATTTTATTTTCATCGAAAAATCATTTTCAGCGACGACATCTATTTCTCGATGAATGGACACGTGAACTAACAAAATTTTCGAATTTGAGATGATACCAACACACATGAGACACAAGAGTGTCTAATGTATCTGAAAAAATTCATTGCTTGGAAAGGATTTTGGGCTGGCGGAATCGATAGTGTAACCGCCGTAATCTAATTGGTAGTGTGTTGACTTATTAGACGTGAGGCCACGGTTCAAACCCCAGGTCAGATGTCTCGATCAAATTGAAATATGAAAAATATTTTTTCGGCGACTGCCTCTCAGCAAATGTTTGCCAAAAACTCGGAAAGTTAACAAAATTGGCTTTAAACATGTATAAATCTAACACATACAACATAAGTGGCGTGAGAAGCTAGTGGTAATCCTGACGGTAATCCTTGTAATGGCCTATCACGTATGTGTGTATGGAGTTGGTAGTACATATATCTGTGACAACGGCATTGGTCAGGCCATCACTGTTAACGGCGAGCACTACAGGGCGATGTTTACCAACTTCTTTTGGCCTAAAATGGATGATTTAAACATCAAGGAGATGGTTTCAACAGGACGACGCTACGTTTCATACATTCCAAGTAGCTCATGCCGGATTGGATATTCTGCACGGGCCATTTGAGGGCATAGTTATCTCACATGGCTAAGAAAATACTGAAATTGTGTGATTTCGTTGCCCTAGTCTATTTCTTTTTGCATGTCGCGGTAGTCTAGTAGGTAGTGTGTTGGCTTATTAGACAGAAGGCTCGAGTTCAAACCCCAGGTCAGACATCAAAACGAAAATATGAAAATATTTCTTCGGCGACTTCCTCTCAGCAGATTTCTGGCAAAAACTCTGAGAGTAAATAAAATTGCCATGGAAAGCTTCTCAAAAATTTGTGGTTCGGAGTCGACTTTAAACTGTAGGTCCCGACACTCATGTATAAAATTAACGCACACAACAAAAGTGTTGTGAGAATCTTGGTCGTAATCCTGACTGAAGGGTATGAATGACCAATTATGTTATGTATGTAGTCTATTTCTTGTGGGGTTTTCTTTAGTTACAGATGCAGGTGAATAAACCTGAAAGCCAACATCAACCAAGGCATCGACAAATTGAGCCTGATTTATATGTCAGAGTCAAAGAAAATCTGGCTGTTTATTTTATTAAAATTTAAAGATAGAAAGCTCTTAATAACAAACCCGTTATGTTCCTTAATTTAGAATAATTAGTCTATATTAATATTAAAAGGCCTTCGAAGGATTTTCTAAAAATGTAACCACAAGTTGAACACTTTAATTATTTGAACACTAGACACTCAAGGGCTAAAAATTCTACAAAGAGACGATTAACCTCAAATATTGTATTAAATTTGTTTAAATTAACACAACCTTTTGCTGTTAAGTATCCCACAATTGTATAAAAAATAGTTTCCATTTGATTTCACAAGCAGTAAAAGTATGTAATTTTGCTACCAAAAAAAAAAACTGAAGGCGTATTATTGTAGCAGCAAAACTTTAACTCTAGGGGGTGTTAATCACACATTTTCGTATTGACGGTAGTTGTTACGTCAATAACTTTCTATTCAACTACAACAGATTTTATTATTTGGCTTATATAATCAATTTTTTAAAAACATGAAAGAAAAATAAAATTTTAAAAGTCATGATTTCACGTCTAATTTTAACCTTCATCTTCAGAAACGTTATTATTATTGAGTGCAACCAAAGGAATACGATTAAATTATTTATGTTGCAAGATAAAAATCGAAGTAAAGAAAATACACGAACTTTGCGGCTGCTTTAAAACGTAATGCAATCAACTTACAAAGTCAAAAATAAGCAACCGTTGAATCAACCAACCATCCAAGTAGGCCGACAACTAACAAACCAAAGAAATGAATCAAATTTAAACAGTATCAGTCAGTCAGTCAGTCAGTCAACTATTCAGTCAAGTATTGCTTGAACTATAGGGAAAACAAAGTCAAACCACAATAAATTTTACAAAAAAAAGAAAATATGTAAATAATAAAGTTATTGGGTATGTGAAAAAATAATTTTCGTTAAAGTTGCCTATTTAAAAATTGTGTTTTCTTTGAACGATTTTGTTTAAATAAATAGCACAATGGGTATAAGAGCCATAACTTATTGACATTTAATTTTTACTATTTATCGACTCTTTGATATTAATTGGTTGGCCTGAAATTGATTACCGTCAAGACAAATTGCTTGGGGGTAGGCTTTGGATAATACAGAGACACGAAATGACATTTGCATAAATCTTATGCAAATTTTCTGTTGTTATTTAATGAAATTAGTGAGTTTGAGTTGTTTTACGTTTTTGAAAGTCGTTTCAATCAAATTCTTACAGAAGTTTTCCAACAGGGACTTTTTTACTTTAAAATTGATAACAGCCATAATTGGTCATTACAACCCTTCAGTCAGGATTATGACCTACCTTCTGATTCCACTTTTATTGCGTGTGTTAAGTTTATAAATATAAACTGGGGTTTAAACCGTGGCCTCATATCTAATAAGCCCGTACACTACCTACTAGACTACGGCGACAATACATTTGCAAATTATATATTTTTTTTATATCAAAATGGATGTTCTGTTGGGACAAAGTACAGCGTTCTTCGGCCATTATATGGTTGCCATAATCGTCTTGCCGAGAAGACTTTTCGCAGTCCATTGGTTTAGTGAACGTTCGACTAACACCCATACGTCTACGAAATGCGAAATCTACTGAAGTGTGCTGGAGAATCCGATGCAGTTGATTTCGCACAAGAACTTTACCATTTAAAGACCACAACTCGACGAATTTTGCGTCGCAAGTTGGTCCTGCACCAGTGTAAAATTTAACTATAGCAGGTACTGAACATAAACTAGCATGGACAACGACGTGCGTTCGCTGAAGGAGCTCTTGAGCTATTGGAAACTAACCCTAATTCTCATTGAAAATACATTTCCAGTAATGAAATACATTTCTGAATGAATGGGTATATGAACAAACAAAATAATCAAATTTGGAATGATGCTCTTGTATATGAAATTCAACTGCATCAAAAGCATTCCTAAAAGTAACTATTTGGTATAGACTTAGAGACGACAGCTTCATCGGTCTATATTTCTTTGAGGATTATAAATATCTTTGGTCAAGGCATCACTGTTAACGGCACACGCTTCCTTTGGCCTAAATTGGATCGTCTGGTCGCCAATGACATGTGGTTTCAAGAGCACGGCTCTATGTGCCACACAACTCATGAGGCATTGAATATTCTTTAGAGGCGATTTTAGGGCATGGTCACCTCTCTTGGAGGAGATGTTCGTGCGATTCGAATCCGTTAGACTTTTTCTTGCGGGATTTCGAAGTTGCATGCGATTAAGTCACAAACCACAAAGCCAACATAACCTATGCAATCGGTGAAATTATGCCTGATTTATCCGCCAGAGTCATGGAAAATTTACATTTTGGATGCTCTAAACCCAGAGAAGTCACGATATATCGCACACACTTCGTTTTATGAAAGACTCTATATTTAAGCAAACAATTCTTATGTACGATATCAACTCTATCACAGAGACAAATGCGCATTGATATCAGTAGGTCTTATTTTGATCCAGACGATCGAAATTTTAACTTTCTTATGCTCGAGCCATTTGCACAATCTACAGTTTTAGATGGATACGGTTTTTAGATAAAATGGAACCTAGTTTCCACCTAACACTAGCCGAGAGAAACATTTAAAGAAATGTCTCTGTGCAAGAGAATTAAAATATTTAAAACAAAAACAAATACAATTTGTTAGTTTTTACATGTACTTGAGATAAATATTTATGTGTGTGTGTGTGAGTATCTGTATCACAGTCTTAAAAGCAGAGGACTATTAAGGGAATTGGGTTAATTGTACACTAGATTTGTAAAGATTATCGAAAGTTTACAACAAGAAGCAAAGACAACAACAACAACATCTAAGAAAAACGAAAAATGTTAATGACAGCAACACACACAACATTAAGTCTTTAAAATAACAACAGCAGTAACCACAATACCAAGCAACAACAAGAACAAATTTGTTAAAAAGTTTCTTGTTAACAAACAAAAAAACAACAACAGCAACAATAAAAAGCGTTTTTTGTTTTTAAACATTTGACACACTCCGAATAAAGCCAAACAATAACACACAAAAAAATAAAAACAAATGAATTAAAATGAAAATGAAAAGAAAAATTGAAAATGAAAAGAAAAGCAAAAATACTTTTTCTTCGTTTTAACAAATTTTATAAACGATTTCATTTATTTTTCTTCTTCTTCTTCTTCTGCCACAGTTTAGGTTTTACAACAATAGCAATGCCAGTAGTTTTTACCACATCTTCAATGTGGTTGTCATCACCATCGCGCCACGCTATACATTATCAGATTTGAACAAAGTTTTAACGAAACTATTTAAGCCTCTTTTTTTTCCACTGAATAAAGTGTTTTTGAAATAACAACAACAAAGAAAAAATGTAGTTTAAAACGTTAAAAAAAAGTAATTAACCACAATAAAGTTATATTCGTAAAATACTAGAATTTATTCTCAAACTTATGGTACAGTGATGTGAAAAGTTATAAGAACACTCGTGTGACAATTTGTGCTGAGAATAAGTGGAGTTACTATCAGTAATTTTCTTATTTTTCTTACTTTCTCATTAAATTTATAAGAGTCGCATTGGTGTCCTTATTATTATTTTCATGAGCGTACGTCTTCACATTTATTCAACAAAATTTTGTTGAAATTTAGTTGTCAACCTCAAAAAAGAAAGGAAACGGAAACAAAAACAAAGTAAAAGGGGAAAATATTTTCGAAATTATTTTACAGTTTCTTTCCTTTTTTTTTTAATTAAAAAATGTTACTCTTGAAAAATAAAATATTTGTAGTTTAAAAGAGGTTTAGATTAGAAATTTATATTCGATATTGAAGTGTATTGTTATCTCAAAAGCTAAACAACCAATCGATACAACCTAACTATTCACACTATTCATGTTCTATGTGTAAGTATTATCAATGAGTAGCGAGAGCTACAGTTTAATTTCTATTCCGAACGACAGATTTGAGAACAGTTTCATGACTTTTTTTTTTACTCTCAGAATTTTTGCTGAATTTTCAGTATCTAAGGCACTAGCAACCTTCTATACAAAATCAAATTTTTTTCATCGTGTTAAATAGAATGAATGAATTTTTTTACCAGAAAGCATAAATATTTTGTTTCCGTTTCAAGAAAAGGTGTGCATCAAATGCTTGTCGAACCATATTGTGGTTATTCAGTATCAGACGCAACTTGCAGAAGATAGATTCGACGGTGCAGAGCTAACGATTTTAATGTGAGAAATGAAAGATGTGGAGGTTAGGTTAGCGAGTCCTTTCCGTTCACAGGAAAGTTCACTTGGTGGCCATATGAGCCATTGTGCTAACCAGTGTGAGGTAAGAACGTGGAAACCAACAAAAAAGTTTGAAGACGCCGAATTGTAAGCAATATTGAGTGACAATATTGTGTGACAAGATGCACTTTCAGTCAGAAACAAATGACAGAAATGTTAAATGTTGCACAACATACAATTTTTGACCGTTTGAAAGCAATGGGAAGGATCCAAAAATTTTGAATCAGATGAAAAACCGTAAAACCACTTACTTTTTTTTGAAATTTTACTTCAAAAACACGATATTTCTATCAGTGTTGCATCGAATTGTTACCTGCAAGGAAAATTGATTTATTTTAAGAATATTAGATTAGGAGAAGTCGCCGTGGTCTAGTAGGTAGTGTGTTGACTTATTAGACGTAAGCCCTCGTTCAAACCCCAAGTCAGACATCTCAAACAAAACTCTCAGCAGATTTCTGGCAAAAACTCTAAGAGTAAATAAAATTGCCATGAAAAGTTTCTCAAAAATCTGTCGTTCGGACTCGACTTCAAACAGTAGGCCCCGCCACTCATGAGAAACTAGATCGTAATCCTGACTAAAGGGTTGTATTGACCGATTATATATATTAGGTGGAAAAAATTATGGCTTAATTCGGGTCAACCCTCACCTTAGTTACATACTTAATTGGTCACTACAACCCTTAGGTCAGGACTACGACCTACATACCTTCTCTCGCCTCTTATGTTGTATGTATTAATTTTATTCATAACTGACGGGACTTACAGTTTAAAATCGACTCCAAACGATAGATTTTTGTAAAGCTTCTCATGTCAATTTTATTTACTCTCAGAGTTTTCATCAGAAATCTTCTGAGAAGAAGTCGCCGTAGAAATATGTTTTCATATTTCGTTTCGTTCGAGACGCATGACCTGGGGTTTGAACCGAGGCCTCACGTATAAGAAACCAACACACTTTTTGTTAAACTACAGCAACAACCATCAACTTCGGCTGCAAAACCAGATCTATATCGCAGGAATAAAATGTTGTGAAGCACCAGTAACTCCTAAAATCTGGTAAAACCTGGTTAACACAGATCGCTACCAACAACAAACAATCTCTTTGAACCATCCGTTAACAGAAAAGCAATTAGAATTGGCTACAGGACACAACAAGGAAATTTTGCAACAACACAATACACCTACACTCCAAGGAAGTCCGGTGCAGGATACAATCAAGGCATTATCGCAGAAGCTGCCATCCCAACCGCCGTATTCACCAGACTTGACTCATTCCAACCACTATTTGCTTTCATCGATATGACAAACATTTGCTGATCAGCACTTCGATTCCTTCTTTACAAGGAAGGTGTAAATTGTGTGACTTAATAGTGTAACCAGCAATGGCTAATATTTTGAAAAAGAAAACGCTCATTTCATATCTGTACATCTGGTACTTTGTAATGTCCTACTTTTAAGCACTTATAACATATTGTTTTCTCTGTCATGTTTAAATGACCTACATTGGCGTAAATGTATGAAAACAGCATTGACTGCGACTAGCATATGAAGCATGGTTTCAGTAAAAAAATTTCGTTTTTTTCGTTTTTCTCCCATTTATGAGTATAATTTTTGCTATTGTTGCATCTCTAATAGTTTCAGTTTCTCTATTTTAGCGTTTTTTAAGTCCACTAATTGTTATTTATAGTTTAAAACCCATAAAAAATTGTATGTAACGTAAACCTTACGCGACGCCTCTGCCCTTGCCAATGCTGGTGTTTTTATACACTTTTTTTCTCCTATTAAGCCAAGAGATCCATTTAAACTATAAAAAAATAACATCATAATGGATAAAACAAAACAAAAAAAATAGAAAATATTTTATGGAAAAGGGTTTTATGCTGAATTTATAAAAAAAGGAGAAAAAAATATAAAAAAAAACTGAAAAGAATAAAGAAATAATAATAGTTTCCACATTTAGTATGTATATTTCAAAAATAAAATTAAAGTTAAATGCATTAAAAGAATCATGAAATATTCATAATTTGTTTTAAAACGTGAAAATATTTATAAAATAAAATAGAATAAATTTTTATAAAACAATTGCAAACTTGTTATAAAAAAAATCAGTTTTTTAAGAACATTCTTTACAGGAATACATAGCGAATTTATTCAAAGATTTTTTTTTTCATATTTTAATATTTAATAAGCGCTTCTTATGAACAAATTTTATAACATAATAACAGAAAAAATAACACATGATACACTAGGGTGCCCAGATAGTCTAGTGTGTTAGACAGTCTATTGTGCTAGACTATTAGCGTAAGAATCGCGAGTTCGATTTCCACCAAGAGACTCTGAATTGTTCTCTACTAATAATGGGCGGGCCATTTAAAAGTTTAAATTTAAAAATGCGATACCTACTAGTTGCCGTGGTCTAGTAGGTAGTGTTTAGGCTGTTTAGACCGTAAGACCAAGGTTCAAAACCCAGGTCAGACATCTCGAACAAAATGAAATATGAAAAAATATTTCTTCGGCGACTTCCTCTCAGCAGATTTCTGGCAAAAACTCTGAGAGTAAATAAAATTGCCATGAAGAGTTTCTCAAAAAAAAACACTGTCGTTCGGAGTCGACTTTAAACTGTAGGTGCCGCCGCTCATGTACAAAATTAACGCACACAACATAAGTTTTGTGAGAAACTAGGTCGTAATCCTGACTAAAGGGTTGTAATTACCAATCATGTATGTATGATACAACAAAATTAGCTTTTTATTTGTTCCGGTTAAAAATGGAATATTATTTCATTCATATGGCTACCGAAGCTGGCCTCATAATATCGCATTCGATCGGATCAATTTTCGTGCACTTTTTCGAATGTATGGGGTCGTATCTCGGCAATGGCATCACTAATGTTGACCTTCAAATGCTCAATTGTCTCTAGTTTGTCGGCATAACACTTTTCACAGAAAATAGTCTAACGGTGTCGAATCGCAGCTTCTTGACGATCAACTGACATCACTATTTTGGCTAATTAAAAGGCTATCAAACGTTTGACGTAATAAATCGATTGTGGCATAAGATATGTGTTATGTTGCACCATCCTGTTGTAACCAAACATCCTTCACATATTTTCGGATGTACGCACTGTACGAGCACGCTTACGTATTAGCGCATCAACAATGAACATAGTTTCACGAACATCAGCAATAAACTTGCGTATACCGGGCACTGAAGTCGCCGTAGTCTAGTAAGTAGTGTGTTGGCTTATTAGACGTAAAGCCAGGGTTCGAGCCTCAGGCCAGACATCAAAATAAAATACAAAAAGTATTTCTTTGGCGATTTCCTCTCAGCAGATTTCTGGCAAAAACTCTGAGAGAAAATAAAATTGCCATGAAAAGTTTCTCAAAAAATCTGTCGTTCGGAGTCGATTTTAAACTGTAGGTCCCGCCACTTATGTATAAAATTAACACACACAACATAAGTGGTGTGAGAAACTAGGTCAATAATCCTGACTGAAGGGTTGTAATGACCAATTATGTTTGTATGTATGTATACCGGGCACTGTTGGCCCTTCTCTGCCAGCAAATTTTGTACGACATTTTCATGTAATTTTCGAGCAATTATCTTTGTTTTGGAAATAAATTTCCAATAAATCCCAACGTTGCTTAAACGTAAATCGATTCATTATGTTCTGTGGAGATAATATACTGAATTTTGTGACAGAATAAAATGATAAAAGTATTGCCAGATTCGAAATAACCGATGGTTCGAATTTAAACCGATACATGATTCACCTGATATCTAAGGCTACCTTTCCAATGAGCAGGCAGATAAACTTATGATTGATCTAATGGGATCAGAACCTTTCTGTAGAATAGGAAGAGATTTTTGGAAGGTTATACTCAACGAAAAAGAAGATACATACATAAATACATGATTGGTCATTAGAACCCTTCCGTCAGGATTACGACCTAACTGCTTACATCACCCGTCCGACCTCCGAACAGCAGATTTTTCAAACTTTTTCATGGCAATTTTGTTTACTCTAAGAGCTTTTGCTAGAAGTCTGCTGAGAGGAAGTCGCCAAAGAAATATTTTTTCATATTTCGTTTTGTTGCTGATGTCTAACTTAGGGTTTGAACCATCGCCTCACGTCTAATATTAGTTAACGTTTTTTGAGTCCATATAAACTTGTATTAAATAATAAAATTTAATAATAATTTTTATCGAAATACCCTATTTAAAAAGTAAGTGTTTGATATAGATTTTGGGCTGGTGGCGTCATATTTCTTTCAGAAGGACTTTATCCAGTCCAGCACTGTCAACAGCAAGCGTTATAAATGGATGGTTACCAAAAATTATTTCAATTAAATGATCTGAACTGGATATTTTGCACGAGTGTTTTGAGTGTATGGTTATCTTATCCCTGCGATTTAACCCCTTTAGACTTTTTCTAAAGCGTTTTCTTAAGTCGCAGATGTATGCAAAAAAGCCACAAACTTCTAAGCTGTGGCAAACCTCAGCTCGCCATTTCTAACATCACAATAGAGGTCAGGATCGATGTTAGTTCCATGTTTTGAATCTATGTGCAGAGGCATTTATACCAAATTTTCATGAAAACCTAATTGTTGCCCCGGTTTTTGTGTTGGTAGAAATCATCTCAATATCTGAATTCCGAATCATTCCTACATTCAACCGTAATGAATATGGACGTGTACAGATGTAATGAAATTTTGCGATATTGCGATCTGTTACTCCTCCGTTGGCTATAGCCTGTCCTTTAACGTTTCTATCCGGTGTTTGAGAAGTCATTTGCTTTCCCATTAGCACTTTTTGCTACGGTGTGAGAAAATATTAACATGAATAGCAACAATAAACATTTATAGGAACTTTTCTTGTGATGACAATTTCCATTAAAACCCCCTTAATTTTAACTTTAAAATGCTTATCTATCATGCCGTCATCATCATCGACATCGTTATACTGCAGCACTTCATTTAATTACTTTCGAAATTGACGGAAACGGCAACTGAAAGACTGTTAATGCCTTAGGAAACTTTTTGTTCCTTAAGAAAATAAATGAATGCAGAGAAGAAATTAAAAGATTTAAAAGTTTTAAGCACAAACTTTTAACTTGTAAAATTGTCTTTCGTTGATGAAATCGTTAAAAAAATATAATTTTTGTTGCTAATTGCAAATATTTTTGAAAAAAATTAAAAATAGTCTTTGGTTTTACGAAGCTAAACTGCTATTTTTTATGTGTGTATGATTATATGATCATAGTACCATGGCAATCTATATAGGATATTCCGACGACAGCGTGTATTCGCTGAATGAGCTCTGAAACAGTAGGCGACTGACTCCAATTTTCAAAAAAAAAATGGCTCGTGACGTCATCGGTTTAAATTTCTTTAAGAACGACGATATCGATGATATTTCACTCACACTTTGTTTTACAGTAGTTTTCCGATTTAACGAACCTATATGTTGTCAGGCCTGTTCGTAAAATCGAAAAGTTCCTTATATGCAGTACTAACTTAAATGTGGGTTTTTGGTATGAGAATAAATTAAAAGTACATAAAATATTTTTTAATTTTAAAATTAATTATTTTTTATAAAAATAATACAAAAAAAGGAAACAATTCATATCACAAATTAATTGTTAGTTTATAAAAAAAAATAAAAAATAATAATTCATATTACATAAGTACACATAAAGAACAAAAACATCAAAAAATACTTTGAAACAAATCTACAGTAGTTTTGACTTACCTGCATTTCACTTAAGTGCATTTTGTATTTAAGTGCATAAAATTTGTATTTCGTATATTTATTTTACCAAACCCATATAAATTTCTTAATTTAAGTGCATTCTTCATACCTGCACATTTAAGATACGTGCATAATATTTTAGGAAGCTTTTGCTGGTTTTGGTTAAAAAAATTTCATTTAGCTGCCTAATAGATATCAACTTTTGAACAATAGACTTTTTGTTAAAAAAGTCGTATATGATTCTATAAATCGACTTTCGAACATTCACCTTTTTGTCTAAAAAGGTCGAAGTCGAGTTTTTGTTTTAACGATACAATCCTACTTTCGAACTACTTTCTTTCTTCTAACGATTTTCCGTACAAAATAGCTGCTTTTTTGGGCAGTAAACTTAAATGCACTTACCAGCATTAATGAGCAGGTAAGTGCATTAACGTTAACTGCCTTTTTGACTTACTTGCACAAAATATCGTGCAAATGTTGGTTGTGCAGGTAAGTCAAAATTACTGTATTTAAAAAATTGATTTAGCAATGTTTGTTTTTTTGATGTAGAAATTTTCATTTTTATTGCTTCTTCTTGAAGCTCTCTTAAAATCATTGATTTTGAAAAATCAATATTATTTTGCTGCGTCCATTTAATGCAGCTTTCAAAATATTTGACTGCATCCTCGTGTCTTATTTTGGGATCCATGTTTTGGACAACATCCTCCTCATCATCATGCTCAATTTCTTCTTTATCAAAAACATCAAAAAAAAAAACACCGCTTAAAACAACGGTATATTTTTTTACTACACATTAGGTTTTTTGTTATATTTGTCAAATGTCATTTTATCTTCATTCAAATAATATTTTTATTTGATCATTAAACTGAGTACAGTATTGCCTCGATTTACGTCGTCTCGATTTACGTTGTTTCGATTAACGTCGTCAAAAATTTTGTTCCCTTCAACTTCGATTTGCGTCGTCATTCGATTTACGTCGCCTCTGTTGTTTATAAACAAAATCAGGGGAATTCCCTCTTTAAAAAAATTCAATATTTGTGTGTAACTATGTATTTGAATAAAACCCCTACAAGAAATAAATAACCGAAACTAATACATACAAGACTTACTTACTACTACATATGTAATTTTTATTTGACTTTTTATGTTTTAGAGTTGTATTTCTTAATACAACAAAAGCACATTAATGTTGACTGTCAAATGCGCTGCAAATTTATGAATTTTAAAAATTCGGTTGTAGTAGGCTTTGAAAACAAAAATTTTTAGCGTCTTATGACGAAAATTTTAATTGTATTCTTTGTGTTAAAAAATAAGACGTGGAAACCAAAAAGTTAAGTATTATTATTATTTTACTGCATAAATTTTAATATACCTAAAATTATTCTTTTATTTTATTAGCATCCACTCATCTTTGCCAGCTATTAAGAAATACCTCACCAGCACATATAAGGTAGATGGCAAAAAATTGGCTCCATTCATTAAGAAATATTTGAAGAGAGCTGTTTTCAGTGGAAAATTAATTCAAACTAAAGGTAACTGTGCTTCTGGTTCATTCAAATTGTCAGCTGCTGGTTCAAAGGAACCCAAAGCAAAGAAACCCACTGCTGAAAAGAAAAAGGCTGCTGCTGACAAAAAGAAGAAGGTTGCTAGTGCCGCTAACAGGCAGCTCCTGGTAAAAAAAAACTGCTGAGAAGAAGAAGACAGAAAAGGCTAAGGTAAAAACCGTAAAGAAGACTGGTACTGTTAAAGCTAAACCAGCCAAAAATGCCCCAGCCAAGAGTGCAGCCGCTGCAAAGCCCAAAAAAATTATTTTATTACTGAATTATTTTGTGTTTATTTTTGTATTATTATTATTTTAGTGTTTTGTATTTTGTTTTTTGTTTTTTTAAATTCATTTTTTAATTATAAAATAAAATATATGAAAACAAAAAACATTTTTCTTTCGCAAAGATCAGACCTCGAAGTATGTCAATTTACTCATCAAGTTTAACTAGTCAAATGACTAGTCACAGTTGACTAGTCAAATGACTAGTAAAATGACCAGTCGTTTAACTAGTAAAATTGCTAGTCAACTGTGGCTAGTTAAATAACTAATCAACTGTAACTAGTCAAACAGTCATTTGTAACTTAAAAAAAGCGAAAGAGTGAGCAGGTTAGATATATGTTTTACAGTCCAAAGAATTCATATGTTAGACAGAGAAGCAAAATCACATGTACACGAATGTTTACGTAAAGTTTTTCACATTGCCCTTAATAACTTGATGGGAAGTTGTGACTACTTTATAAGTTATACTTGGCGGTCAAATAACTAGTTATTTGACTAGTTATGTTCTGGTAGGGACATAAATAGAGTTTTGACAAAAATAAATATTTAAGTGCTAATGGATAATTTTTTGTTTTTTATTAAACGTTTTGTGAACAACATATGAAATAAATTTTTATAACAAATCAAAAATCCATCTATAGTATATTTATGTATGTACTTAGTTATACAGAATAAAAATTGAATTATTTTAGTTTTTTTTTTGGAAAATGTGCATAAATAAATGCATCTGATAGTATGAGTTATTTGAAATTCGATTTACGTCGTTTCGATTTACGTCGCCTTTTTCCGGAACATTCTACGACGTAAATCGAGGGAATACTGTACAAAACATAATTTTTGTTCGCTATTTAAGGTACTCAATAGGAAAAATTTGCCTGTTCGTTAAATGCGATGTTCGTAGAAACGAATGGTCGTTAAATCGGAAAACTACTGTATTTAAATTTTAGAGATAGGAAGACCCTCTATGTGTATAGCATTATGTACTGGTCGCCGTAATCTAGTAGGTAGTGTGTTGGTTTATTAGACGTGAGGCCACTGTTCAAACCCCAACAAAAAGTGAAATACGAAAGAATTTTTCTTCGACGACTTTCTCTCAGCAGTCTTCTGGAAAAAACCTGAGAGTAAATAAAACTGCCATGAAATGTTTCTCAAAAAAATCTGTCGTTCAAGTTAACTTTAAACCGTAGGTCGCGAAATTCATGTTTAAAATTAAAACGCACAACATAAGTGATGTGAGAAGTTAGGTCGTAATCCAGACTGAAGGGTTGTAATGACCAACTATATATGTATGTATGTCTGTATGTAATTTGGCAGATATATCTTCAACAAAATAACCGTTCAGAGCTATTGAAGTTCGAAGATCTCTTTTGGAGGTGCTAATATATTAAATTACATTGGAAGTCGAAGAGCTTTTTGTGCTTTCACAAATTAGGCATTAATTAGTCGTGGTTGTGAGAGAGGAAGCCTAAACAAAACTGCTCTTTAGTCAAAATGTGTTTCTTCTATTATTCAACAACGCAAAACAATTAAATCTCAAAATAATTTATAAACAAACTTTCTTCAAAATGAAAAAATAAAACAAAAAATTTAAAATCTAAAAAAAATTGATTCTATTTTGTATTTTTTTGTTTTGTAAAATTTTGTTTCAAAGCAAAAAAAAAAAATTAAATTCCAAATAAACTTGGCATTTGGCCAAAATAATGTAATCGAATATATCGTTAACCTACAAAAATCTAAACAAGTTTCTGTTTCTGTTTCTGTTTCATTTTCAATTCTTTTTGTTTCTTTATTTTTTGTTTCCTTTTCGATTTTAAAAACAAAACTCTAACTCTTTACTGTATATGGAAAACAAATTAAAGAAGAAGAAGATAAGGAAAAAGGCAAATAGTAACGTTAAGAAGTTCGTTTCGCCTATACAATCATAGACGTTCGTTTGAGAATTTTTTTCATATAAAACTATGACAACATTTATTTTTTGAAAACAAAAAAAAAACTGTTTTTCGAGATTTACAAACTTCGACAGAAGAAGAACAAAATGATTTACTGAAATTGTTTTAAAAAAAAATAAGCTTTTCACACTTGCAACGAAAATGAGACAAAGTTTTCAAAAGTCTAATAACATGCAAAGACAGTAACTGTCAGTGAAAATAGTACAAGCATGTACTATTTAAGTAGTAGAATGACGATATAAACAAATAAGAAATGGATGAATTATAATTCAAGAAAAAATAAA
Organism: Sarcophaga caerulescens; assembly: GCA_927399465.1. NCBI lineage: Eukaryota > Metazoa > Arthropoda > Insecta > Diptera > Sarcophagidae > Sarcophaga > Sarcophaga caerulescens. The sequence continues at coordinate 39,977,144 of OV656866.1, forward strand.
TTTATTTTATAGCCTAAGAACATTTATTCATAAGTCGTTTTTTAAGAAAATTTAAAATATTTTCGGTACAAAAAAAATTATTTTTTTTTTTTTTTGATACCAACACTGAAGAGATGAGCCCTATCCATGCAGTTATTGTGTTGGAATGCAGAAAAGATAGAACAGTGAATAACTAGGTATTATGTTGCGGTGAAAGTACTTGACTACAGGCCCTAGATATCGAGTTAAGACTAAAATATTTTCACCATTATTTTCCAAACTAGCCATTCACAATTCCACAGGTTGTTCCTCTATATTACAATATGACAAGTTGTGTCCAGTAACCAGGCGAAATTATTTACACTTTTATTCAATAATAGCGAAATTCTTTCAATACTGGAAGTTTAGTGTTTAATCTAGTGTACTTTTCAGAGCTAAATGAAAATTTTTCGCTTAATGTCGAGTATACTCGTCTTCAATAAAGAAAATTGCATTCGTATTATTATTCGTCGAATTTACTGGAATTTATTTCCCGGAGAAATATCAAATAAAGGTCTTTTAAAAATGTATATTTTAAAACATTTGTTGGTTCAGCAATCTTATTTATTTCAATCAACAATAGCTTGTATTACTTACACCCTTTTGTAATATCTTTTTATCATTGAAATAAATTTATTTTCTTAGCTAATAAACCAACAAGCAACGTTTAATTTTTAACCATAATTGCCTACTTTTTTCAGTAAAAACATTTTATTCTGTTTATGTCGAGTATACTCGTCTTCGCATAAAAATAATTAAGCAGGCGGAAAAAGTTTTTTGGCAAAAGAAAATATGTCTCAAAGCTAGCTGACAAGTACCAATTAAGCGCTCTCCTCAACCAGAAGTAGGGCTTTATTTTAGGTAATGATTTCCTTAGAACCAAGCTCGCAACAGGCCTGAAAGTTTGATGAATTTAGTGAAATTAGACTGTCAATACAATGTATACCAAATGAGAAAGTCTGTGGCGATTCAGAAGCGGTTTTTATCAAATAAAGTGATCCACAACTGATCTCCAAGATGTGCAGAATTTATTTGCGAAAAATGGAAGACTCTTCGCATGCCAACACTAAGCTCTTGGATCATGTTTAAATATTAAGTGGATGATCTAAATCTTACTTCATAGATTGATTTGTAAATTTTAATAATTTAGATACATTTTCTCTCTCGAGAATATATGTACATACAGACATATATACATGATTGGCATTACAATCAGTATTACTGCCTAGTTTCTCACCCCAAATTTGTTGTGTGTGTTAATTTTATACATGAGTGACGGGACCTACAGTTTAAAGTCGACTCCAAACAACAGATTTTAGTGAAACTTTTCATGGCAATTTAATTTACTCTCAGAGTTTTTGCCAGAAATCTGCTGAGAGGAAACCAACGAGGAATATTTTTTCATATATCGGTTGGAGATGTCTGATCTGAGGTTTGAACCGAGGCCTCACGTCTAATAATCCCACACTCTACCTACTAATACATTCATAATACTCCAGATAATATATCCATAAAACAAAGAACACCCAAAAGCCATTAAAAATTGTTGCACTGCCAGTGTACATCGCCTATTGAAGAGTAGATTTTAAAGTTTTCAAGTCAATGCCAAAACAAACTTATTTTCGGTTTTTCATTATTTTTCATGTACAATAAAATCAAAATAAAAAGAAAAAATACCAGCGACATAAAACACGCCATGATGATGAATGACATGATATGATTGGGGTTGTAAAAAATGAAAAAAATTAAATTGAAGAATATCACAGCGACTGGTACAGATATTGTTGTTGTATGAAGTGAACGTAACAATTACAGAAGAACTATGGCTTAAAACTAACAACAATAAAGTTGAATAAAATACGAGTACCAAACAGAAAGCCATTATGTTGTCTTGGCAGCAACAAAACCAAATATTGCAGTTTTTCGCTAAAAAAAAAGAGGAGACTCTTTTTTAACAGCATCTTTCAAAACAAAGACCAAAATAATATCATCTTCGTTTTGAGTTTTTGAGTGTAACAATACAAAGGCCTTTTACTTTTTCAATTTTAATTTGCAAAAAAAAAAAGACAAAATTTGAATGGATTTTACAATAATTTAAAAATTTTTTATGTATTTTTGTTGTTTTTTTTCGGCCTATTACTAGAGTGGTATGTGATTGGGTAATAAATGACAAACAAAAAAAATTAAAATTGAAGCACAACTCCACTCATAGCATAGCAACATACAAATATGTTTTAATGCTCAATTGAAAATCTTGTTCGCCCTCCCTCTTTGAACTGCTTAGCTTAACGTTAATTGCATTATTACGTTGAATATTGCCAAATGCTGCACTGCACCTCTGCATGTTTCAGCTTAACTCTACAATTTCCATCAGCAAATTGATGATGCCATGAAAAACATCACTTTAATCGGTACAGACACAGGCAGGTTTTACTTGCACTCAACATGAGGAAGCTACACAAATTGTACTTTTTTTACACACATTAGTGAGGAAAATAGTAAAGAAATCGAAATTTTTTTTTGGTAATACAACGTTCCAACTCTGGTAAATTAAAATTCAAATGCAGCTTCTTCTGTCTGTCAGATATTGAAATAGTTTGTATACCAAAGTGGATGGTTTGCCATTCTAAAAGCGGTTAATGTATTTAAAGTATGTTTGATGAGGTAATACCATAAAGTATTAAGAAAATCTGCCACAGTTTGTCGGTTTAACAGGAATATTTTTTTTTTTTTTTTTTTTTTTGTTCAATTAAGAATTCAGTTCACCGATATATAATGTTGTCGTAATCCTCATTAGCTAGTAAGTAGTGTCTTGGCTTAGTTCAGACATCTCCAACAAAACGAAAATTAAAAAATTTTACTTCGGCGATTTCCTCTCAACAGATTTCTGGCAAGAACTCTGGGGGTTAATATAAATTTGCTATGAAAAGTTTCGTCTGCTTTCCACTGAATTCCAACTGTAGTTGAGAGAGTGTAACTTCTTCAGCCTTAGGACTTGCCTTTCACAGATGGCAGATGGAAAAAAATTATGTTATATTATTAAAAAAAAAATCCAGACAGGCCTTTGCAACACTTGCAAATATTATATGGAACCATTCGATTCGCTATTGATTGGCGTAGTTGAGAGAGTGTAACTTCTTCAGCCTTAGGACTTGCCTTTCACAGATGGCAGATGGAAAAAAATTATGTTATATTATTAAAAAAAAAATCCAGACAGGCCTTTGCAACACTTGCAAATATTATATGGAACCATTCGATTCGCTATTGATTGGCGCCAATTACACTCCACTTATTTTTAAAGCCATTTGCAGCTTGTGAAGTGGATGCATCTAAAATACATTGCAGACTTTCGACTACAAACTGCATATCTCTCATCTACTGTAGGTCATCTGTTAGTGTGAGTTTGCGAAAAATGTCAAGAATTATAGCAAAATTCTTAACGGCCTCCATTTCTAATTTCGAAAAAAAAAATTTTGTTATAAAGATTTGCTGAAAAGTTCACATTTAAACTTATTCAAGAGACTTGTGAATGTAATTTTCGTTTTGGTTTTCTTAAGAAAACACTTTTTCCTTTGCTTTGAGTTGGCAACATCCGTATCATTTCCTTTTCTTCCGTAGCAGGTTTTCCTTTAAAATTTTTACATTTTAAAACAAGTTGCCCTCGTTTCTTTGGTTTTGTTTTTTTACACAATTTTGCAATAAATCTTATTGGCATAGTTCAGTAGACAAACAGCGTGTTATGTAACCACAAGACTATTCGCCTTTCCCCTTGTGCTGTATATGGTAACTTAGTGTGTGTCTATTACTCCATTACACAAGGCTAATTTTGATATTTTCTCAGGCATTTTTAAATTGTATGTAGAAGATGTCAGTCAGTCAGTCACTCACTCATTCAGGCATTCATGCATTCATTTACTTTTACTTTTTCTTTAATTTATTTATGGATTCATTCACTCAGTCACATAATGCTGTGACTGAACTGGTTGCTCATTTTTTTTTTTTTTTATTTCAATGCTGATGCTTCGTTGTTATAGCAACTTTTCCTTGGATGCATCAACATACGGATGCATCATTCATCTTAACGATATTATGTCATTTGTTATTAGAGCTACAAAAGGAGCTGTTCGTTCGTTTAGTCTAATAAAAGCAAAAAAAAACAATAACAAAACAGAAATTACCTCTTTTTGGAGTTTTTACCATAATACTCGGGTGCTGATGTTGTAAAATGCCATTAAAAGATAAATTTTTTTTTTAATATTTATCGCAACGTTGCAACTTATTGAGATTATAAATTATCAAAAAAAAAAAAAAAAAAATTGTTTTACATTATTTCCAGTATCGCCGTCAACTGCAGCTGAAGGCTGAAGCTGTAGGAGAAAAAACATTTCAGGCGCCAATAAGTTATCCAGGCATAATTCCAAGTCGACAGTAGTGTTTATAGACACATGCAAAGAATTATTGCGTTTAACCCTGAAAATTACAGTTTATAGATGTGTTGAAAGTGAGGATGTAATTTGTTCAAAGTATTACGAAATAAACAAACATCCCTCGTATTTGTAGTACGTGTGTGCAACATCTTAATTCCATGCAATTGATTTTACGCAAGTGATGAAAATATTAGAAATTCCATAAGTAATTAAGTTAATCATGGCTTATTTCCATGATTTTCATCATTCCTTAGTACAATATCATCCAAGTAATATGATGAGCTTAAGTATTGTATCATGTTTGCTGTGTTACAATGTACTAGGAAACATTGCACTTCGCATCCTCTAAGTGTGCGAAACAACTGTTTAAGCTTCATCACTTTTAGATCTTTAGATAATGTGTAGAGTACCACACATAAAGAAATTATTAATCGCCTTGTTACATGGCAATCCTAATCATACATACATACATACATAATTGGTCATTACAACCCTTCAGTCAGGATTGCGACTTAGCTTCTCACACCACTTATGTTGTATGTGTTAATTGTATACATGAGTGGCGAGACCTACCGTTTAAAGTCGACTCCGAACAACACATTTTTGAGAAACTTTTCATGGCAATTTTATTTACTCTCAGTGTCTTTGCCAGAAATCTGCCGAGCCGAAGTCACCGAAGAAATATTATTTTTTTATATTTCGTTTTGTTGATGTCAGAGCTGGGAAGTTTACCACACAATAGCAAAATATGTATCACACATTCTTAAATTTTGAAAATGTAAAATCTGTAAGTATAAGCAATTTATTCAGCCACTTGCTGCACGATTCCTGGTAAAATTAGACTATCCAACGATTTGGTAATACCCCCCTGGAGGGAGACTGTATTGTATTATATGCCTCCGATACAACTGAATTTACCTCAGGTGAAAAAGTAGAAAATTGCAGATCTATTGCTTTTTGCAGGACTTAATACACTTCATTTTTGGTGCTACAGATATAGTCAAAAAAGCATTATTATCAGCTACAGGTCGAATAGAGTTCTGAATGTGAGTACACTAGAGCTTTCCGATTGTGAAAGGCAACTTCTAAGGCTGACAGGGATAACACTCTCTCAACAACAATTGGGATTCAGTGGAATGCAAAACCCGTATCGATGCGGGATAAAACCAGACTCGTCGGGCAAATGCCCGTCTTTTTTAGCTTTCCAGAGAGACACAAATTAACATAATACCTCTCGACCTATCGAGGCTGCTAAGAAGGGATTACTATCCACGTGAGATCCAAGAGCGTCCAATACATCCCGAAGAAGTAACTGGTTGATGTGGATTTTGGGCTGGAGGCGTCATGAGCTCATATTTCTTTGAGAAAGGCGTTGGCCAGGACGATATGGATACCAACGACGTGCAGGACGGTGCTACCTCAATGGAAACCACAGGAGCCAATAAAAAATAGGTTTAAAATAGTGTTGGTATTAAAGAAAAAATTATGTTTATGAGCATGTATGTATTTGTTTTATAAAAATTTTGCTTTTAAAGATTCATGGCAAAACTACAGTTAAGCACAGTCACATAGTCAAATGGACAGACATAGTTCAAGGCATTCAACTGGATGAGTAAACAAAGGAAAACAAAATTTTTGTTTCAACGTCAGTGCAGATTGTTCAAAGACTTGGAAAGAAAAAACAAGAAGAGAGAAAATGAATATAAAAAAAGACAACAACAAAAAAGAAACGATACAATTTGAAAAACAAATACAACTACATTGACAATTTAGTGAAGCACTTGTACACAATTAACTTAGCCAAGCATAAACAAACTTAGACAATCCTATGCACTAGAAAGGGTACTATCTCTTGCTCTCGATCACACCCAAAAAGGCTATTGACGGCCATTGGCGGTGGATCAGGGAATTCTCTATTAAAGTTTTTCTACAGGACTCTGTCCTTATTTACGGAAGTATGGAATAATGATAGAAGGAGTGAGTACTAATGCTCATTCTCTTTTTATGCGTTTACTTAGTTAATTAGACATGACAAACATTTAGTTAGGTTTACGGCCTAGTTTCTCACTCCACCCATGGGTTGTGTGTATATAGTTTAAAGGCGACTCCGCACGATTTATTTTGTTAAAAATTTTCACAGTTATTTTATTTACTTTCAGAGTTTTTGCCAGAAATATGCTGAGAAGAAGTTGTCGAAGAAATATTTGTCCATACATACATACATAGATAACACAGCCCTGCAAATTTGGACTCTTTTTGTGCAAATAAGATGGCTCCAGGTGTTTCCGAAGTCATTTTGCGCGCTGAACACGAATCTGTAAGTAAATCTGATTAACTTTTAAGGACCTCCGTAATGTGTTTCTTTTTCTCTTGCACCCCTTGACATAAACCCACCCCCTAGTTTAAGGGTGCATGCAATCAATTTGGGCTCATTTTAAAGAGCAAAGATCAATTGTCAATTTCTGACAATAGCAATGGTTCTAGCACGTCAGTGTTTAGCTCTACAAATTTTCAAAAATGGCCAAAAACGCTATTTTTTGTGGATTCAACCCCCTTTTTCTCGAAAACCTGACATGATGGAAAGTGTTCGTTCGTGTTCAGCGCCTTCGGAAATACCTAGAGCCATCTTATTTGCAAAACCCATGCAGGGCTGTGTAATTGGTCATTACAACGATTTAGTCAGGATTACGACTTAGCTTCTCACACCACTTATATTGTTTGTGTGTTAATTTTACACATGAATGACGCCACCCACAGTTCAAAGTCAGCTCCGAACAATAGATTTTTGAGAAACTTTTCATGGCAATTTTATTTACTCTCAGAGTTTTTGCCAGAAATCTGCTGAGAGGAAGTCGCCGAAGAAATATTTCGTTTAGTTGGAGATGTCTGACCTGGGGTCTAATAAGCCATTACACTACCTAGTAGACCACGGTGACTTATTTGTCCATATTTTGTTTTATTCAACACGTCTGAGCTAAGATTTGAAACACGGGCTCGCGTCTAGAAAGCCAACACACTAGCTACTAGACTAAGGTCATTTACGATAATTAATAGTATCTTTAAACAGAAAAGACTACGAGAAGGAACTACTAATTTTTGTGTGAAAGTATTCTATAAGAGCTCATAATAATTCAATGAAAATACTTATGTTTTATGACCAGTGTCATATGATTTTTGCAAAAATTGTCTCCGTTTTTTTTTTCTAATTTTTTTCTCCCATAAATGAACGCTAAAATTTAATGAAAATTGGTCAAAAGACAGCATGAAAAGAAAATCTGACTAAAAGACTTATTAAAGAAAAAAGTTTATAATTAATGAGAAAAATACAATTAAAAGAAAATATTTCATTCATAAAGTGAAAAATAAAAGAAGTAACGGACAGAATGTTGTAAAACTTAAGGAGAAAAGAAAAAAAAATTTAAAAGAAAAATCTAAAAAAATTTTATTCATTTAGAAAGTGAAAGCTTTACGAAAAGAAAAAAATTTGAAAAAAAAAATTAAAAAGGAGCAGCAGCAAAGAAACAAAACAAAAAAGTAAAATGTTGTAAATGATATTCAAATATTATTAATTTAAAGCACACAAACAACGTTGCTCTAATACATAACTGCGTTCAATAGCGAAAAAATAAATTGAAAATATAAAAAAGAATAAAAAAATGCAAAAAAAAACTATAAACAGCTAAAAAAAAAGTTATTTTTTCATGTTTTTAACAAGTTTTATTAACCTCTTCCTGCTCCAAATAATATGGAAATATCAAACATCAATGAAACTCACAAAAAATGCTCGAGTCAATGCACTTAATTGCCATTCCTACTGCCTGCCACTTTTAAAGAGTGAAACAAATAATTTAAAAACTTTTCTCACTGTAAGCGTTGCTGCGTATTATTTTGGTTGCAAAAAAATGAATCAAATCTTGATTAAAAAAAAAATATTAAAAAAAAACTGATATAAACTTTTGCAAGGTCGTTTACTGACTTTTAAAACCGCAAATAAAATTTAAAAAAAAACCAAAATTTTTTTTTAAATTAAATTTAATCTTCGCTTCTGCTAGAGCATGGCAATTGTAGGCATCATCCACACTTGTAGATATCACGCAGCAGGTTTTATTATCCACAATAACATTTTACTGAATGTGCGTAATATTTAAAACGGCTACAACAACGATTGTTTAAAATTATACTAAAATACACAACAACAACAACACCAACTACTAACTGATTTAATAAACTGTTTTTAAAAGTTATCTTTTAAGTTATTAAAGTTTTAAAGACAAACAAAAATATCTGCATAGCTCTCATTTTTATTCTGATCTCTTTATAGCAGGGCCATCTTGGTATAAAGTAGTACTTCATGCCTCTCAGCAGACTTCTAGCAAAAACTCTGCTAGTAAATAAAATTGCCATGAAAAGTTTCTCAAAAAAATCTATCGTTCAGAGTCGACTTTAAACTGTAGGTCCCGCCACTTATGTATAAAATTAACACACACAACATCAGTGGTGTGAGAAGCTAGGTCATAATCCTGACTGAAGAGTTGTAATGTCCAATTATGTTTGTATGTATGTATGTACGAAGTTCTGGAAAATACAGTCTTCCCTGTAAACAACATGAACATAACGGACGTCAGCAGTTTCACGTGTTTGAGTAGTGGTCTTTCAACCAAAGCGGTGCTAAGCATAAAATAATTTGTTTGCTTTGAAAGATATTTTGAATATGGTGGCATATTTAAACCACCAACAGAGCATCGATATTGAAATGAAACGGATGAAATACGGTTGGATTGAGTAAACTCTGCAAAAAATCAACATGGATGCATCCCAAACTTTTCTGACCTGCAACTTACTTTCACTTTTCTAATTACAATCGCCGTAGTCTAGTAAGTAGTGTGTAGGCTTATTAGACGTAAGGCCACTGTTCAAACCCCAGATCAGATATCACCAACAAAACGATGTATGAAAAAATATTCCTTTGGCAATTCCTCTCAGCGGTCTTCTGGTAAAAACTCTGAGAGTAAATAAAATTCCCATGGAAAAATTGCTCACTAATATATGAAAATGTTATCCCTTGTATTTAGTAGAATATGCCTTAAGGCCAAGCACTCCATTTAAAGCAATTGGAATTGAATGTACAAGTTTTGTTTAGTGTTTTATGGTGGCACCATGAGCAAGTTTTTCGGTTGACTTTTGTTCGAGGTTTAGCGATTACTTAACCGTTCTTTCAAATGACCTCCTAAATACTCTATTAAAGTCATATCGGGACTTTGTGCAAGAGTATTAAGCCCGTTGGAATTTTTTTTTTTTTTCAAAATATATTGGACTACTAAGACTTTTGCTGTGCACTGTATGTAGGTATGAATTTCTGAAAAATACAGTCTTCCCTTCAAACAATAGGAACATAGCGGACGTCAACAGCTTCACATGTTCGGTTGGTGGTCTTTCAACCAAGGCGGTGCTAAGGATAAAATAATTCGTTTGCTTTGAAATATTTTTCAAATATGGTGGCATATCTAACCCTTTTCCATAGAATTCGAAATTCTGACGATATTTAAATTCAAAGTTAGGCGATTATAGAGCATCAAAAAAATTTAGTGAATATTAAACATATATTTGCTTGTTGCACAGTGTAATCGAACCAATTGAAAGACTTATTTAGGCTAATTTCGATTATTATTTCTTTGCTGACTGATAAAGCAATTGAGCTGTGTGTCTGGTTTGTTTCAATTTTATGGCAGCCACTTCAAACACTTGAAATTAAAGAAATTAATCGACTGTAAAACACTAGATGAAGTTTGAAACTCATGTTAAAAACAATTTTAATTAAATTAAAATTAAATGAAATTCATAAACAATTGTAATTCAAATTAAAAAGTAAAAAATTTCAATTCACTATTGCCGTTGTTACGTTTTCTATTACAAATTAACCTCAGTGGATGGAGAGATGTTTTCTTTCTTTTTGTCCACAGCATGGCACATGTTTCAAATGTCCGTCAAAGACAACAAAGAGTGATGAAAAGATAGAAAATAGAAAGAAAATAAAACTCATGAAAGATGATAACAGTAGCTATGACGATAATGACCTTTAGATTTGACCATATTTTATTTATTTATAGCGCTTGCTCGCATTTTGTAATGCAAACGCAAAAAACGCCAAAAGAAACCGATGAAAAAGACAAACAAGTTTTGAAGTGTGAGAAAAAAATTTTTAACTGCCAGCAGCATAATTTATGTAATAATTTTTTTTATTTCTTTCTCTCTTTTATTTTTCGTTTATTTTTCTATTTTAACCATTAGTTTTCAGTTTTTATGTTTTATTTTAAAAGGTTTTCTGTTTTCGTTTTTTGTTTTAAAAAATGTTTTTTTTTTTTGGTGTAAAAATTTGTTTTCAGTTTTATTTGGAAAAGATGACATAAAAACGAACTTTAAATATGAATTTAAAAGTTTCTTAGAGCAGAGTTAATAAAAGTTTGTACAACTTAAAAAGAAAATTCGAAAACAATAAATCTCCTTTTGTGATTTCAATGCAACGAGGCGGACTTTTGCTAACCACAATCAGATTTAAAATGTTTTTAAGAAATTTAAAAAAATATTAAATTTTAAAACAAATGTTTGTAAATATTTATCAATATTTTCTTATATTTTTAAAGTCTAATTAAATACAATACAACTTTAATTTTAAATACAAAGTTAAGACAAATCTGGCTCGCTAGAGACAACTGCAGAAGAAAATATGCGTTAAATCTAAGGAATGGAAGGCTGGGACTACCTGACTATTGTAGAGGCTGTAATGATGAGGAAAATCATAGAAATCCTTATCTTTCATCGTTCGACAATTGGGAATAATGATTCATGGCCACGCAGAATTTATTGCCTGAATTATATTTAATTTTATTTGCACCTATTTTTGTTATTAGTCAGTAAGGAATTTGTCCATTGACTTAATTAAATAAATAAATAAAATAAATCTGCCTTCATAGGACTAGCAGGATGGTTCAAAAATGCTAACCTGTTGTTATAGATAAAAGGGCGCAATATGTGCAAAGAGTACAAAAACGGGACCTTAAGGACCCAAGTGAATTATGCTTTTAGTCAGCTGCTACCCAAACCTAACCTAATATAAAAGCAAAACTTTTACAGGGATTCGCTTGAAATACATATTGATGCCATTATATGTGGAGTATGCATACATACATAAGTGACCAATATAACCCTTCAGCCAGAATTACGACCTAACTTCTCATACCACTTATGTTGTGTATGTTCTTTTTATACATGAGTGGCGGAACGTACAGTCTAAAGTCAACTCGGACCGACAGATTTTTAAGAAACTTTTCATGGCATTTTCTATTTACTCTCAGAGTTTTTGACAGAAATCCGCTGAGAGGAAGTCGCCGAAGAAATATATTTTCGTATTTCGTTTTGTTGGAGATGCCTGAGTTGGGGTTTGAACGGTGCCTCACGTCTAATAAGCTTGCTTACTAGACTACATACATACATAATTGGTCATTACATCTCTTCAGTCAGGATTACGACCTAGCTTCTCACACCACTTATGTTTTGTGTGTTCTTTTTATGCATGAGTGGCGGAACGTACAGTTTAAAGTCAACTCGGACCGACAGATTTTTGAGAAACTTTTCATGGCATTTTCTATTTACTCTCAGAGTTTTTGACAGAAATCCGCTGAGAGGAAGTCGCCGAAGAAATATGTTTTCATATTTCGTTTTGTTGGAGATGCCTGAGTTGGGATTTGAACGGTGACCTCACGTCTAATAAGCTTGCTTACTAGACTACATACATACATAATTGGTCATTACAACTCTTCAGTCAGGATTACGACCTAGCTTCTCACACCACTTATGTTTTGTGCGTTAATTTTTGTACATGAGTGGCGGGACCTACAGTTTAAAGTGGACTCCGAAAGACAGATTTTTTGAGAAACTTTTCATGACAATTTTATTCGCTCTCAGAGTTTTTGGCAGAAATCTCATGAAAGGAAGTCGCCGAAGAAATATTTTCATATTTTCGATTTGATGTCTGACCTGGTTTGAACCGTGGTCTTAGCCAAGACACTACCTACTAGACTACGGCGACTTCAAATCTCCGTTAAGGATTCTAAAGTGGATCATATTGAAAATATTCAATTTTCCATTACACAGACGCACAAATCAGGCTGAATGTTACGCTTTGATTTCTGCATTATTCGCCAACAATTGCAACTTAAGAAATTCCCACAAGAAAAAATATAACAGAGTTAAATCGCAAGATCTAGAAGGTCAGTTGCCATCACCTAAACATGAGATTACCATGGTCTTAACTCGTTCATGCAAAATATCCGATGTGCCCTGGACTGTGTGCTACGTCATGCTGTCCAGATCATACAATTCACGTGCGATAAGATGGTAATCATTGGCCTATAGTGAAGGCCTGGCCAATGTCGTTCTCTAAGAAATATGGATCGATAACGCCGCCGGCTCTAAATCCACAACAAACAGTAAGTTTTTCGGAATGTATTGTACGCTCTTGGATTTCAAGTGAATTGGTATTATGAAAAATTTATCAACCACTCATCCAGAAATCATCATATTATTGCTGAAAATGATATTTCGTTGAAAATTAAGAACATTTGCCAACTGCTCCAGAACAGATTTAGCGCAAACAGGTTGTTATATATGGTCGTCCATGGTGATTTGCCAAAACAGACTGAATAAATGACAACTATTTTGACAGATCGAGCTACAAGAAAGATGGTCGTTATCAACTGTCATAGCTAGGAAGTGCCTGCTGGAAAACCGTACACATATGTACAGTCAACAGCAAAAGTCTTAGTACGGCAATATATTTTAGCAATTTCATGAATTTTAACCAACAGTTTGTATAAAAACTAAGGTTTTTATATTTATTTTATTAATTTATTTCTGTTTTATTATAAAACAAACAATTTTTTAATGTTTTTCATAAAACAAGAGAAAAATAGGGAAAAGTTTCAGATGACTCCATAGGTACGTCCAAGGAGAACACTGAGTAAATTTAAAATTCAAAGGCCAAATATATGAAAACGTTATCCCTTATATTTAGTAGAATATCCCTTAAGGTTAAGCACTCCATATAATCCATTTGGAATTGAATTGTATAGGTTTTGTTTAGTGTTTTCTGGTGACACCATAAGCAAGTTTTTCGGTTTACTTTTGTTTGGGGTTTAGCGATTACGTAACCGTTTCTCCAATCATCTGAGATGATTGTGCAAAAGTATTAAGCCTGTGGGGACTTTTTTGTCAAAATATATTGCCGTACTAAGACTTTTGCTGTCCACTGTATATATGCTTTGGAATGTTTTTAATTTAAAAATAAAAACATTTGACAATTATTGTTATTGTTGTTGTTTTATATTAAATTTAATTCTTTTTTCTAATACACAAAATATATGTCATTTGATTGTAAATGTGTAAATGCTTTAACAACACATACATACATACATATTTGCCCTAGAGAAGTATGAAAAATTAAAAATCAATTCTTTTGGGGTTAATGGAGTCATATGAAGTGAAAATATTTTATTGCAGATATAAAAACATGTACAAATAATTATTTTGTTGTTGTTGTTTTTGCTCTTAAAAAATGACATCATACGCATGTTGAAATATAAACAATTTTTTTTCTTTTTTAATTTTATAGATACAGAGATACAAACAGTAAAAGCAAATACTAGAGTAATTAATTTCAAACAGTACAAGAACAAGTACACGTTTGTTTTTTATTGTCTTGCTTTATTTTATTTGTGCGTCTGTTTTTGAATTGGACTATTGATGTTGCAGAGCAAAGATGAGCAAATGTTTCATGTTTGAAAAAAAAAATTATCAAGGGAGGTCTTGCAAAAAAAAGTGAGAATGTGATGAGAAAAAAAACCAATAAAACTGGTAATAAAGTGGTGTTAAGATATTAAAAGTTGTAATAAAAAAATTAAAAAAAACATAATAATACATATTGAGAATAACACAGCGAACTAAATAATTTATTGAACTAATTGGAGTAAACTGGGTTTTATCATACCATGTAATAGGTGACGCCCTATTTGTTTTTTTGGTTTTTTTGTAATTGAGGATGCCATCAACTAATTTATATTAAAAACAATACATAGTCAGCTATACAATTCTCTATGAATTTTTTTTTTTGTTTTTATTTTTTGTTTCATTCTATTTAATCGATTTTGAAAGTATAACATGCAGCAACTGACGTTGCTTTCGAAAAACAAATTTAATGCCACTAATAATTATCATTGTACTCGTAACAATGATAATAATTTTTATAATTTGAATTATAATTGCTTTTGTGAAGTCAAACATTAAAATCTCATGCTTAATTAAATAGTTTTCAATGTGTTTTTTGGAATTATTGTGTTATAAAATTGGTTATAAAACCCAGCAGGGCTGGGTCGAAGAAATATTTTTGTTTGAATTTGTATTATACTGCTTATATTTATTGCGTAAGGCATAAGGGGAATTATTTTTTTTTTTTCTGCAAATGAATGCTGTCTCTTTATCTGGTTTTTATAACTTCATCTAGTATTTGTTATTCACATTCTTCTCGACCTTATGCTAGGGTCTTATGAGCTTAAGGAGAAAACACTTAACATGAATGAGTCACTTACATCCGGACCACAGTTAATATTCGAAAGTCGTCCAAAAAGGGTTTTTTTAACCCACAATCATACATGGGCATACTGCATTATAATTCTAATGCATTAAGCTTTTCAGTATTCAGTAAATGTTTACTGGTAATGAAATTTAGATTTCATTTTTGTAACTGTAATTTTTTTCAGTAATCAGTAAAAATCAATTTTTACTGAAATTTTACTGGTACTGCAAAGTGCCCATCTATGCCCACAATTTCATATTTCGTTTTGTTCAAGATATCTGAGAGTTGGAGCAATTGGATCGCGTCTAATAAGCCAAACACTATTTACTAGACTACAGCGACTTTAGCACATGTCTGTCATGTAGAGCACATCAATTTGTGGTCCATTGGATAGTGAATTGCACAATACATGATGAAGAGAGTTCGTTCCTTAGTCGCTTTAAACATTTGTGCAACCATCTTCCTGTAAAAGCTGTTCTTAGCAGTTGTAATATAAAACGATTCAAATCTAATATCCATAAACTTGAATCGAAAAGGATAAACATAATCCATAAAGGATAAACATAAAACATAATTCATAATTCTGAGTCTTAGTGGTAAAATAACAAAATAAAATTTCAGGGTGCTGGATGTGTTAAAATTTTATTTTATGCTGTTTAAGACCAATTTACACGATAAGAGTTGAAGTACGTAAAATCAGAACATATTACAGAATTTCATTCGTATTTGAAAAGGAGAGTAAAAAACGTTTATTCGATTGGTAAAATATCAAATTTTGAAAAAAGTAGAGAGCTGTATGACTGCTGAAATTCCATCCGTACTTCATCTTAATGTCATACGCTAACATTACATATTCAGTTAGCACGTTACTTTTCGCTCTCTTCTACAAAAAAAAAAAAAACTTTACTTATCGTACGACTTATGTGATCGTCTAAATTCCCCTTCAACTGTTCGTAAATCAATACATCAACCGCCTATATTTTCACAAAATTTCAGTTAGCACGTCTATCATCCAAATATGCAATTTGCTATACGAAACGGCAAGTTTACTTAATTTTTTGGAAATAGAGTTTTTTTATTTTTAAGAGAACAAAGTGAAGCTTTACAAGTATAATTTGGGGTGTAATCGAGCCACAACTATACTGAGACTACTCCAAAAATTTCTCAAAACAAATCGACATAATCATCAACCACAAACTGCACAAATATAAATACAACTGAGTGTTAAATCGCCGTAGTCTAGTAGGTAGTGTGTTGACTTATTATTATTATTATTAGGCGTAAGGCCACAGTTCAAACACCCGGTCAGACATCTCCAACAAAACGAAATATAAAAAAATATTTCCTTGGCAACTTCCTCTCAGCAGATTTCTGACAAAAATCCTGAGAGTAAATAAAAATTGCCATGAAAAAGTTTCCCAAAAATCTATCGTTCGGAGTCGACTTTAAACTGTAGGTCCCGCCACTCACATATAAAAATAAACACACACACACCATAAGTGGTGTGAGAAGCTAAATCGTAACCCTAATTGAAGGGTTCTAATGACCAATTATGTATGTGAGTGTAAAATATGTATTTGAAAACATCTTGAACTTGAAGTTAAAATAAAAATCAATATTTTCCACTCAGATCGGCAAAATTTGTAACTATTAAGGCGTTATAATGCGATTCTTGAATATAAAATATATCAGTAAACATCAAACGCATTTCATTTCTACAAATCGTCACCTGAAATGCAAAAGGGCGTAACAACACATTTTAAAATTTTACAGGAGAGACGAAAAACTTCATAAAATCGAAACTATAGAAGTTAGCTTTATGATTTTTTCAGTATAGCATTAAAATACGATGATACATTTATTTCTTAAGACAGAATTTACTTTCAACGTTGTTTTTATTAGTTGTGTGGGATGCGCCCTTTTGAATTCAAAAGACCTGAAATCAAAAGGGCGTAACATCAGAAATTTTTTAAAGTTTGAAGGAATAAGAAGTACAAAAGAGATGCTTTTTATATGTATTTAATTTTATTAAGTTTATACATTTTATTAAGTAACTGAAAATTTAAAAACAATATAACATTTCATTAAATAACGGCAAAAAGAATTAAAGATGGAATTCATTGCACATTCACAAAAATTAATGTGGACTTAGTATAAGAATTTTCTATGGTTAGTTTTTATGAATACTGGGTTAATCTTCAAACGGAATGTTGTCATAAAATAAGTGGCAATCTGCAGGTATTAATCTTTTCTGATCTTGAAGATGTTGCCACTTCTTCTTTGAAATTTTTAATCTCTCCGTATGTAATTGCGAAGGCTGTTCAACGACGAAGTTCCTTTTAGTTCTTTGAGGAAGTTCTCGATATTCATTTTCTATATTAGTTTTGAAATAAATGACTCCGGTTGGATCATATGCTAAAGCTCGTATCATATTAACAGTGTCATCACCAGATTTTCTACCTAATAAAAAATAATTTTACAAATAAACAGTATGTAAATAATAGTCTTTCAGATTGGTGATTATTATAAAAAATCACATATTTTATATAATTTTCTGCTCTTTACTGGTTGTAAAATAGAATTATATAGATTCAACGAAAACTTATTTATAATGATTAAGAAATAAATAAGTTAAAATTGTTACTCATTTTACCTGGACGTATAGATGTGTAGCGCTTTGGAATAGCTTCATAATTACGGAAATAGGTGTGGTTTAAATGATGAGCATTCAGCGGGAAAGGTGTTTTTCGTGCACTTTTAATTATATCCACCAGCTGCGACGGCAAATTTACTTGCTTATTTTTTAGTTTTCTCTCAATGAGAGAGTGTGTGGCATCGCACTCCATTTGAGAATGTCCTACAACCAAGTAATTGTGCTCGATCGTTACATTTTTCTCAGCACAGAACAACAAAAAAGCATTAGCTAAAACGGCGTTTCGATTTTGATAGCAACAACCATCTGAATATATGACGGTATGGTGAAATTCTGGACTTTGTGATATTACCACTGTGTTATTACAACTGTAATTATTACAAGTATTTGGAGAATTCAAAAAGTCTCCTATCTAGCCATGTTATTACGAACCATAATTTTAAAATCGATTTAAAATTTTGGTATTTGAATTTCAGACAAAAAATGTTTCGAAATAATATAGAAGAAAGAATTTTATTAATATATATTTTTTTTTTCTAATCCCAAAATATAAATTTTTAAGCGATTTTAGTTAGGGCAATGTGATTTGGTAGGAGACCTGAAGAATATCGTAATTTTTTTTATTATCCAACACAAAAAAAATTTATTTAAATTTGAGAGTTTTTACAGTGAACCTTATGACTTAGTGTGGGTTGCGCCCTTTTGATTTAAGAAAAAAGCAACTTTGTTGTTACGCCCTTTTGCATTTCTTTTATAAAGTTGTTGTTTTTGACATTAGGACTGTAAAAATTTATGAGAACATGTGTTTTGATTTGCTCTACTATAATCATTAAAAAAACCCATTTTGATTTTTTTGTTGTTACGCCCTTTTGCATTTCAGGTGACGAAATATTTCTAAGCGATAACACAGAATAAAAAATTGTCTTCCCTAACAATGCCGCTCTAATTAAATTCAAGTTTATCGATGTGCTCAAAACATCATTTAATGAGCAATGGGACTAATGAAATCATAATATTATTGAAAAGAATCAAAAGGAGTTCATTATTCCACTTCAATTCAATTAAATCCTTCAATTAGTTGAAGTTCACTCAGCTGTTATTGTACTGCCACTTACCTGAAACGAAAGGAAAAGAAAACAGAAATAAGAAATAATTAGAAGAGTTGACTAACAATAAATTGTTTAGCAAATAAAGTTGTTGATTTATTAATATCTTCATAATAATAACGACAATATTGACAAGAGATTATATTAATAAGGCAACTACGGAAATTAAAACTTATTTTTGGTTTTAAAAAAAATCATAAGATATCATTACTTTAATGAAAAAAAAATATGTTGCCATACTACATAAGTTATGTAGTTATGGTTATGTAACATAACCAACATACTGACACAAATATAGTTTGTATTTTAATCCTTCTCTTGACTACATGTACAGTGGAGAGCAAAACCCACAGTTTAAAGTCAACTCCGAACAACAAATTTCTTTGATAAACTTTTCATGGCAATTTTTATTTACTTTCACTTACTTTACTTTTGCCAGAAATCTGCTGAGAGGAAGTCGCCGAAGAAATATTTTATTATATTTCGTTTTGTTGGAGATGCCTCAGCTAGGGTTTGAACCACGGCATTACATATAAAAAGCCAACACACTACCTACTAGACTACGGCGACAAACAGTAAGCAAAATTGTCGAGCTTAGTGCCAAGAGAATTCACGAACCGTCAAGCATTAAATCCAATAAAATTGAGTATTTGAAACACTTCACTCGCTGGCGCTATCATAGGTCCTTACCGCTTTCGAAATGAGGAAGGAACTGCTGTTATGGTGGGCCTGACTAGATTTTTGTTTTCAAAAATTAATCAACTGAACATCAATGATATTTGGTTCCAATAATATGGCGCAACATACAACAATTTATCAACTTTCTTTCCAGAAGTGCTTTCATATTAAAAGGCACCTCAAAGTTATTCTGTGAGGAAATTGCAAACGTATGTAACACAAGCAACATGACCGGCATCATGCATGTGCAAATGGAATTTTCTTCTTATAATTTTAAGACAAATTTTACTCACAACTCATATGGTGCAATATTGATGTTTTTCTGCTCTCTACTGTATCAGTGTGTGTCTACCTGTGTGTTTCGTATTATCATTAAATAATCAAAGTAACCATTTTAGGAATTGTTTTTCTATTTTCCATTTCTAATGCCGTAATACTCGTATTAAGTTCAATAGGTCAATGCACCAAAAGAGGTTTTAATGCCTCCTCTTTTTTTTCCAATATTCTACTTGAAGTGAATTGGGGTTTAAATTGAAAAGAAAAAATGCAGAAAACAAAACAAAAATTGTGCCACAAGATATTGAATTCTTTTATTGTTGTTGTTTTGTATTGCCTTTGTTCGAGTATCGTTGTTGTTTTTGTTGTACTTGTTTCGATTAAACGAAATACTCATACTCAATCGCACAATCAGAATGGAAAATGTGATAATAGAATAGTGACTGGAGGGGAGAATTAACAACGAAAGCAGCAGCAAAGTTCATGACAGTGATATAAACAAAAGCAAACAAAAACAAACACACAGAAAGACACATCAAAGATACAAAAGTATGAATGAAACAAAACGAAACGAATCACTTGTTTATAGATGTGAACCGGGGAGAACACACTGAACAGAAATCAGGCCTAACTACCCCGATAACTCTTTAGACAGGTAAATCTTTTCCAATAATGGATCCTTAAAATAAAGTTTAACTGCAATACGTCTACAAATTTTCGGCAATATGTCGTGTAGATTTCCAGGTGGTCTGAGGTATTTTTTAAAGATATCATAGCGCAAAATTTCACACAAACCGTTGTTGTACTATGATTCTCAATGCCAGAAATACTTCGAAGTTTTAATTTCTATGCATAGTATTGCTAAAGAAAAAATGAGCAAAACTATCCTAAAACAAAGTACTCGGGTTATAAACATTTCTTTGATGTTCTCTTGGTTGCCATGGGTTATGTAGGACTGGATTTAATTTGTCTACAAACACCCTTTAGATGAGCTCTATTGTATTATCATATCATCTAATGCTGTATTATTATCGTGAAGTAGTCGCCGTTGTATTTTGGATGGTCTGCTGGCTTACTAGATGAGCTGTTCAAACCTGCATTTTGACATCTTCAAAAAATATTTCTCTCCGCAACCCCCTGTTTTACGATCAACACTCAGGGTATGACTGCTACTCATGTAATGCTTTATGTTGGAATTAGGATTGTAAACATTAGATTTGATTGAAAGAACTCTGCAGGAAGGGAGTTCCACATACGGATAGTTCGGCTAAAGAGTGAATTCTGCCTGTAATGCAGTGTGCGATCCACTGACCAATCGGCCACAAACGAATGTGCTCTGAGAGAAAAACGAAAATTATGTACGAATATATGATTCTCGGAAACATACATACATAATTAGCCATTACAACCCTTCAGTCAAAATTACGTGAGTGTCAGGACCTACAGTTTAAAATCGACTCCGAATGACAGACTTTTGAGAAACTTTTCATGTCAGTTTTATTTACTCTCAGAGTCTTTGCCAGAAATCTGCTGAAATCTTTCTTTTCATATTTCGTTTTGTTGGAAATATCTGACCTGGAGTTTGAACCGTGGCCTCTTGTCTAATAACCCAACACACTACCTACTAGACTCGGCAATAAGTCCGTTTATTCCGCTCGAGCAAAATCCGTTGTACTAGCGATAGAAGTGTGAAATACACTATGCATTGCGGCAGTCATTAATTACCACTTTCGCCGTCTACTGTATGTGATCAATAAGCCTCAAATAGATTTTGAAGCACCAGCCCATACATGAGAGTTGTATTCTTAGTCGCACTGATAAGTGGTGTAAATAGTAAGAAGATCAGATAAAGTGAAGTATTCCCTGCACCTTCTTAAGAAATCAAAGGTTATGAATGTTTCTTTCGAACTGCCCACAACATCTATAGCTTCTGACTGCCTTATATTTACAGCAAACATCGCTACAGATGTCGCAATATTATTACTGTGCTTGTGTTTCTCTAAACAACATTGTCTCTTTCGCGCATTATCATCGCTCCTATTTATTCGATCCCATTCGGAGAATGATTGTAGATCGGATGTTTCGGAAATCTTCATATTACGTTTATGCGCCTTCAATCTCCAAAGGGTTCGGCCCACCGTCGAAAGAATATGAATGACAAATATTTCTATCATCCGCAAAAGAGTAGATAGGATAAGAAATTAGAGAATTAGCCGTCTTTCCAAATCTGTTCTGCGCAGTCAACATTAAATTATAGGTTCCGCTATTCAAAAACATTCTCACACTAATAATCAAGACAACAGATACAGATTTACCACAGGCACGGGTAGTCGCTATTCGGTTTATCAGAACTAACTGGATTTGAACTCTTTCTTTGGAACCGATATCTCCAGAATCATAATCGATGTCTCCAGAACAGGAATACCAATTCAAAATTAATGAAAATTAAATATCTTTCTCAGTGTATTATTGTTTCATAGTTTAATTGAACGAACGTTATATGCAAATTTTTATGACAGTGATAGTTTTTTTTTTTTTTTTTTTTTTTTATTCACATGCAGCATATGTTCAATGTTCAACATAAGAAAACAGCAATAGTTGTACAAGCATGGAACATACCTGAATCCGAAGGACGACAGACGTTAGACAACATTAAAATACCAGCAGCACTTAACATATGCATAAATGTGTTACAGTTCCATACACACTCAAATGTACAATATTGGGTGTAGTAACAAGAAATCTATTATTCTTGCTATAACATAGGTAATCTGTAATCCTCAAATGGATACGTAAACATAAGTTCTTTGAATACGAAACTTGTGGATGGTATTACTATAGTCGTGCTTTCAGCAGCTCTTCCACTTTTCGCTTTGGATTTCTCTGGCCAAATCATCTTTTGCCTTCATTAGCCAAGATTACAACCTAGTTTCTCACACTATCCACGTATGCCAATTTTATTCATAAGTGACGGTAGTCACCGTATTCTAGGAGGTAGTGTGTTGGCTTGTTAGATGTGAGGCCTCGGTTCAAACCCCAATTCAGATATCTTCAACTAAACGAATTTCCATAAAAAGTTTCTCAAAAATCTGTTGTTTGGAGTCGACTTTTTAGTGTAGGTCCCGTCACTCATATAGAAAATTAACGCACACAACATAAGTGGTGTGAGAAACTAGGTCGTAATCCTGACTAAAGAGTTGTAATGACCAATTATGTATGTATGTGGCGGTAATTACAGTTCCACGAACCTTATCAAGACAACTTTTTACTCACAAAGTTTCTGGCAGAAGATTACTGAGGGTAAGTCCCGAGCTCTCATTTAGTAAGCCAGCACACACTACTTGGTAGACTTCGACGACTATAATTCGTACCAGTACCACTAACAATTGGACCAACTAGAGGAAACAGTCATAAAAGTTTTTCAAACATTACAAGAAACTTGTTTCTTTACTCACGTCTTCGAGATCAAATATATGCATCGTTGATAAAATTAGAGCAGTTCGTATAGCAGGTTATTTTGTTATTGAAAAATTTCAATTTATCAGAAGTTTGTGAAAATATATTATCCCCGCTTTTTCCGTCACGATCGAAAGATTCTACGAAAACATGTGGAATAACATTAGAAATGGCAATAAATTGAATAGAATCATTCCAAATGTATCTTCAAATTTCAAGGAAAAATGTTTGTTTTTACTACACCTCATAAATATCAAAACCTATCAATACATGGTGTCAGTGGGAAAGGAGAATGAGAAGAACAAGCACATTGAAATTTGCATAATAAAATATTTTTGTTAGCTTTTTTCATTTTATTCTCTCTTTCTCTTTCATCTTTCCATCTTTCTCTCTCTTTTAGCTTTTCAATTTCAATAAAAATGGATGCAAGTATACTAAATCGTATATTAAAGCACACATACAGACGTATGTACGTACACTTACATAATAGGACACCTATAGGTAAGAACAGAATACGTTCGTAACTTCCGTAAAGAATGCTGTCAAAATACTTTGTAAGGACGGAAGTATGGATGTAAGTATATGGAAAATATACATTGGATATTTAAAATAAATATATTTGAAGTATCCGTCTTCCCGTTTCCCTCAAGTCCGTCTAAGCAATCAGATAAAGCCGCGTACAACTTATAATTTATAAATTGGTCACAGCACGAATAAATCTCGTCGGGTTTATTTTATGGCAAACCATGTTCTCTAAAACTGTTAACGATTTTTGGTCCAGCGGATCAGGATTGCAAGACGGCCATCAAGGAATTGTTATTTATCGTAATGGTGCCATGATAAATTTGCTCAATTTCCTTCCAAGTACTTGATGAGCACCCAGGTTCCAAGAATGTGTTCCAATGATTCATTCTTATCGACAAAAAATCTACATATTGGCTCGACACAATCCCCCTTCTCAATAAGGCACCCTGTGCGTACAGTGCCTTGTCAAGAGATGGTTTACCAACCTTAGGTTATTCCAGGATTGTCTCCTCCTATACTAGTTTCTCAACAAAAGTTTTGATTACCTCAAATCCATTTAATTTTAGTCTTTGTATCTCTCTATATTCCTTTTCGTTGTGCATACCAAATGCGAAACATCCGCTTCCACTCCACAGCAAGATTCTGGTCACATCAGCGGCGTAGAGGCTCTCCTCCTCAAAAACTCAACTGCTAGGTCACTGCCGAGAATTCCGATATCATCTGGAACCAGAGGGTAACTTTATGTGTTCTACCTTGCTGTTTAACTTCTCCAGATAGTTCCCTAGTATTTTCGATTTAAAGTCTTAAGAGTATTGCCATGTCCAGTCTTTTGAATGTCCCATCCCAGTTGAATTGAGCACCCAATGGGCTCAGAATATTAAATTCTATTCTAAGATCTGTGCTTGACCAATCGGTATTCTACAAAATTATCTTTCTTTTAAAAAACTTTGCAGTTTTCAGACGATTCTATTCATCTTTGATACTAAGTCGCGTTACAAAGCATTTCCTAAAGTCATAGAGCTTACTGGTTTTGTCAGCTGCCAGCCAATCGATTTCTTAGGTCTCGAAATACCTCATCAGTCTAAACATAGACTGCTTTTATTTCCACTATGCTAGTCTCTGTATCTTGTAAATACAACTCCATTGAAATGTTTTCAAACTTGTTTTATCTGTCCAGACAAATGTCCCATAAATCAATTTTGTTTGGTTGGGTTGCATCCGTAGAAATTTCCTGCAATCGTTCTGCACACCACTGGGGATCTCAACATTTCGAGAGAAAAAGTTCTACTTACACCAACAATCTGATGATTACAATTTTCAAATAGATTAAACGAATCCCAGTTTCATCAGAGGATATGAGTGCTGGTAAATTGTTTCGGAGCCAGATTTGGGTCGTTCAAGTGGATTTGAATCATAATGGTTTTACAGCAATTTTTAAATGGTTGCTAGGACAACTTTGGCCCATGCTTTAGTCCCCTGTTCACATAAATGCAAAACGGTGGTCTCATCGAAATACACAACCCACCAAATCATTACAGAAGCTGGGTTTTGACCCTTTTCGTCCAGAGAAATCAGTTAACTTGTATAACCTACCATTTTGCAATGTTCGAAGTGGGAATAAATTATCCGACCGCAGGTCGTGGTGATCTTTCACATCTACAGTCTTCTCAACAATTTTATGCACATGTGGGCGAACATGTGACCTTTTTTTTCTATCACACTTAATAGCGCTATAACAGGGAATTGTTCTCATTATCTGACCATCGTTGTCTGAGTTCCTATATATGAGACTTTATATACTATATTTCTTCAGCCGAGTAGTTATAGCTTGGTATGATTAAGTCTTCTATCTTATGATCTATTTTACGACCGCAACTTCCTTCCAACTTCTTAACTGCCATTCCACATACATATGAGGAGAAATCATCGCGGTCGCATTGTGTTCTTAGTCTTAAAATTAGAACACCTACAATCTGCGTAGTAGCTCTCTTCAATAGTGATAACGGAAACAACAACTGCAATATCAGTAAGTTGGCGGTAATGATGCATCAGTGATGTGATATATGCCTGTAATATTACCAACCAACTAGAATAATAATAACAAAAAAAAAACCCCGAACTATTGTAATAAAAATTCATGAAAAAAAAGTGGAACATAAAAATAAAATATTGTGCATAGAAAAAGTAAAAGAGGAGGGAGTAAGGTGTACATAATAATGTAAATTATAATGATAAAGAATTTAGAGAAAGAAAAAAATGGTTTAAATTTATGGATTGTTATTCTGCCTAAAAATTGTTCACAGTTTTAAATACATGTACATACATACATAATTGGTCATTACAGCCCTTCGGTCAGTATTACGACCTCGCTTCTCACAACACTTATGTTCTGTGCGTCAATTTTATACATGAGTGGCGGGACCTACAGTTTAAAGTCGACTCCGAACGAAAGATTTTTTGAAAAACTTTTTATGGCATTTTTAATTTACTCTCAGAGATTTTGCCAGAAATCTGTTGAGAGGAAATCACCGAAGTAACATTTTTAAGCCAAGACACTGCCTACTTGACAACGACGATTACAACAACATATGTATGTATATATCGGTGAACTAAATTCTAAATTGGAAAAATGCCTGTTAAACTGAAAAACTGTGGCAGATTTTATTAATAATTTATAGTATTACGTCATCAAACATATTTTAAATGCATTTTCCATTAAACGCTTTTAGAATGGCAAAGCCATCTACATTGGTGTACAAACTATTTTAATATCTGACAGAAGATATTTGGAACGTTGTATTATCAAAAAAAATTTTCGATTTCTTTAATATTTTTCCCCACTAATGTGGGTAACAAAAGTACAATTTGTATAGTTTCCTCATGTTCAATGCAAGTAAAACCTGCCTGTCTATGGTAGCTACCGATTAAAGTGATGGTGCTCGCAATGGTCTTAATGGCATCATCATCATCATCTTCTAATGGAGATGGAAGAGTTAAGCTGAAACATGAAGAGGTGCAGCATTTGGCAATATTCAACGTAATAATGCAATTAACGTTAACCCATTTGGCGCCGCCGTACTCAATTGAGTACAGGTAATCATTAGGCGCAATTTTTTAAAATTTGAAAGTTTTTGTAAATTTTTTGCGTTTTTAGCATAAAAGAAACATATTCCCTGTTAAAATAATAAACAAATCTGACTATATATATATCGACTGTCACAAAATGGACTCTTAAACTCATACAAAATTGGTGTGGCCAGATAAGCACAGACTTTACCATTTTTTAGCTTTTTCAGTTTTGTTAATTTCTTTTTTATTTTAATTTTCTAAAAGCAAGCATTTCTGTTTATAAAATATGTAAAAATGAATGGTCTGCAATTTACTTTTAGAAAGTTATGCTTATTTAAATACAACTGTACTCAATTGAGTACAGCGGTGGGGTGTATTGCACGAGCACATTTCAATTGATGAGTCTATGGTAAAATATTTTGGCCATCACCCTGCTAAGCAATTTATACGTGGAAAACCAGTACGATTTGGTTTTAAGAACTGGGTAACAGCTAGTTCCACTGGATATTGCTACACTTTCGATTTTTATTGTGGAAAATCGGAGGAAATTTCTACTGATCCCCTAGGGTCAAGAATAGTAAACAAATTGCTTGAGAAAATGGAGACTAACTCAGCATCGTATGAATTATTTTTTGATAACTTTTTTACTAGCTATAATCTCTTGGTGGATCTCAAAGAGAAAGAATTTCGTGCGACTGGAACAATTAGAGAGAATAGAACAAAAAAAGTGTCCATTACGAAGTTCGAAAGAAATGAAAAAAGAAGAGCGGGCCTCATATGACTATAGGTTTGACAAGCAAAATGAAATTCTTTTGGTGAAATGGAAAGACAATAGCGTTTGTACAATGGCAACCAACTATGACACAATAGAACCATTAGGAGCAGTAAAACGTTGGTCTTCTACACAACGACAAAAAATTGATGTCAATATACCAAAAGTGTTTCAGTCATATAACAAACATATGGGAGGAGTAGATGAGCTGGACCAGTCTATTGCACTCTACAGAATTGCCATTCGTGGTAAGAAATGGTGGTGGGCATTGTTTACCTATATAATAGATATGGCCATTGCAAACGCTTGGCGGTTATATGTAATGAGTCATAGCGATAGCATGGATCAACTTTTATTCCGACGTTCAATTGCAAGGTAATATTTACGTCAAAACCCCTAAACTAAAGTTTGACTTTCATCATCATTGGTCCTAGGGTTACTAGGCCACTACCCCAAAAAGTTGGAAAAGCAATTAAGATGTTCTTTATGTCGTGCAAGAGTTCGCTGGCAATGCAAGAAATGTTTAAAAACATTATGAATTGAAAAACAATGTTTTGAAATTTTTCACCTATAACCCGCCGCTGTACTCAGTTGAGTACACCCTCCCTACTCCACCCCTTTATTATTTTTTTAAATTTTTTTATACTTTTATATTAATTTTGTATACAATGAATTAAAAAATAAACTTTTTTGTTAATTATCGCTTCTGGATTTATTTTGGCGGTTAATGGGTTAAGCTAAGCAGTTAAAAAGGGAGGGAGGGTAATATTTTCAATCAAGCATTAAAACGTATCAGTATGTTGCTATGCTATGAGTAGAGTTATGCTTCAATTTTTAAAATTTTTTGTTGTTTGTCATTTAAAATCTGCTGAGAGGAAGTAGCCAAAGAAATATTTTCTGCATATTTCGTTTCGTTGGAGATGTTTTCAAGATCAAAAGCTTGCTAAAATTGCCTAATTCCAGCGTTAAGTGTTTATTATAGAATTGTTATCCAAAGTTTTTAAAAATTTGTACATTTGGTGCACTGTATAGGTAGCAAATTTCAATAAATATTGTAGTATATTTTTTATAAACAATAGCTTCCAATATTTTAACTCTCTCTCTCTCTCCCTCTCTCTCTCTCTATCCCCATCCATTAATTTTATTTTATTTTAATAGATTTGTGTCTGCATTGGCATTAATTCAATTGTACGGGTATTTCTCTTTAAACTTTTCTTTTACTACATTTGGGCCACTAGAGATATCCTTCAGAGATTGGCTGTTGTTAGTTCTGCATCATGTATAGATTTTAACATGATTTTTCTCCTTTTACTGGAAAATTACTAAATTGATTTTTTTTTTGGTTTTTCTTATTCTTTACAAGGAGTTTTATATTATATTTATAAGGGTTTCGTTTTACTGCAATGTATGCAAAGGACTTTTTCGAAATACAGAACTACAAAACATGGAGAAAAAATACTTTCCATATGCGACAACTTGTGCCTTGTGAGAAACAGTTGTTTGTATACTGAACGAAATAGTATGAGAGTTAAATCTTTTTTATTCTAATTTAGTGTTGTAATACTTCGATTCTGATAGACAGATTTGTGAGAAACTTTCCATGGGGCGACGTTTCAAACCACAGGTCAGAGATCTCGAAGTTCGAAGTAGACTTTAAACTGTAGGTCCTACCACTCATGAATAAAATTAACACACAAAACATAAGTGGTGTGAAAAGCAACTGTAACTCCTGGCTGATATGTTTTCAACCATCGATGAGAGAAATGTAATCTCAGGCATAAATTTATTAGAATCTTCTATAATGTCAGACTTCACAAGTGAATCAGCTTTGTTACCTTCATGTGCCAGCGTAACAAAACCCATATTAGTGCAATTCTCGGAAGCCTCCCTATCTAATGTTCGCTTTAGTACCAGTAATTATAACCTAAAGTCGTCGTAGTCTAGTAGTTAGTGTGTTGGCTTATTAGACGTGCGGCCACGGTTCAAAAAACAGGTCAGACATCTCCAAAATAAACGAAATATGAAGGAAAATATTTCCTCTGAGACTTCCGCTCAGCACATTTCTGGCAAAAACCCTGAGAGTGAATAAAAATTGCCATGAAAAATTCCTCTAAAAAATCTGTCGTTCGGAGTCGACTTTAAACTGCAGATGCCGCCTCTTATCAAAAAAAAAAAAAAATTAACACACACAATATAAGTTTTGTGGAGAAGCTAGGTCGTAATCCTATCTAAACGGTTGTAATGACCAATTGATATCAGATTAGCAAAGTGACAGCGTTTATAACCATTATTTCATTCTAAAGGAATATTAAAAAAATATTCATTGATTCCAAATTCCCTATAAGCCGTGTTTTTTAAATGGTAATAAAACATTAGACAGATTCCAAGATTAATTTCTCAAATCGTATTTGATTGTACACATGGCTGATAAAAACCACGCTTATTTTATTGACCATTTGACTTTTAAAAATTGTAGGAAAAGGTGAAACAGAATCACATTCTAACCCACTTACACTTTAAGAAAGTTTATTTTGAAATAACTTTTTAACCCTATTCTAGGCACGTACAGTGTATGTGTAGGTAGATAGGAGCACGTTGATGCATTTTAAATCGAAAACCTTTCCATTACTGAATATGTATGTTTTTGCTACCTATATATGGGCAATTTCGTGTCAAGTGACCCAATTTTTAAAATCAATGTCTTCCGATTTGGATGAAATTTGCGCCAGGTTAGTACTATTGGATAGTTGGCCAGACATAAATTTTCAGCTCTATCAGTCAAGAACTGCCGGAGTTAGAGAGGGTCAAAGTTGGACATTTTGGTCATACAGGGTTTTTTTAAAATGTGTGTAACTTTTCATCTATTGGTCCTAACAAAAATTTTCCAAAGGATATTAGATAGCTATTTCTTCTTTTATTTATAAAGAGCTATTATTCTCTATTTAAAAAGAAAGCTTATAAAATTTCCTTTAAGGCCTTCATAATCGTTTAATGGGATGCGAGTGGGATATCTATCAAAAAAATTATTTTTTAACTCAAGAATAACATTTTTCAATATTTGGCACATGTACCATTTTCATTTTCCCCTATTTTTTTTTCGAAATGGAGTTTTTTTTATTTTTCCTCAAAAGAAAACTTAGACCATTTCATTTAAGATCTTTGTGGGCACTTAGTAGCAAGAGGCATATCTATAAAAAAAATATTTTAACTCAAAACCAAAGTTTTTAAATTTTACCATATGCACTATATTTTTTTTTAATGGATGTTTTTTTTTTTTGCTCAAAGAAAGCTTAGTTCTTTTCCTTTAAGAGCTTTGTGGTCACTTCCAAATCGGAAGACATCGATTTTAAAAATTGGATCACTTGACACGAAATTGCCCATATGTATACCGGATAGCATTGTATTAATTTTTAAAGAGATTCTTGTTTCAATTGCCATTCAAATACTTTGTTTTTTTTTTTAAGATCCCTCTTCAGACTATGACAATGCTCATAGTATACAAAGTAAAAGTTCTTTATTGTTGTTGCAATAATAGTCGAGTACGTAGTACTTCTTTTTCAAACTATTTTCTGTGTGTTCAAAATTACAATTTCTTCTGTGTGAATTTTTTTTATATTAAAACCGAAAATTTTAATTAAATTGAAAAATTTTTGTTTCTCTTTGCGGTCTATTAAAAGTCATTTACCTTTAAATGGATTCAATAAGAAGAGGAAAACAAACTGGAAACTGGTATTAAATATTTGAAATGATTTTTTTTTTAGTAACGTTTTAACATGACATTTATCCATTGTCTCTCTAGTTGTTTAAGATAAAGGCTAACTGGTTTTGTGAAGCACTTTTTATTTTCTTGTTTTGGGACCCCGAAATAAAATATTTAAATTTGAATGTACACCCCCCCCCCCCCCAAAAAAAAAAATAAAAAAAACCTGCATTGGTTGTCAATTGCTGTGAAGCAAAGGTTTCTTTGTCGTATTCAATGCAATTTTTTTTGTATATTTTAAATGCCAATTTTTATAATTCTACTTACATTGTTATAAACTAGGCAAAAATATAATTTATTTATTTTTAGTTTTTTTTTTTGTTTTTGTAAAATTCAATTGCAAATAATTAATTGCTCCACTCGGCATAGTCAAATATTTGCACTGTCATGCATAATTAATGGCCACATTTTTTTTTATTATTTTTTGTTCACATTTTTTTAAAGTTTTTATTTTTTTTATTCATTTCTGTTCACAATAAAAAGTTCGTTAAGAGTAAATGTCAATGTGTCAATTTGATTGTAATGAAATGTATGTAGTACATGGTTTCCATTTAATTGGATGACTATTTAAATAACAAAAAAAAATGAAGAGGGTTTTTTACCCAAAGCATATTTGTTTTTTTTTTTTTTTTGTTGTAATCTTTTTTAAAAAGAACGATTAGTGAGTGGCCTCTATTAGTTCAGGGACATGGAAAAATCAAAATTCACCACCTCATTGCACCCATATTAAATTGAAAGGGAACAAATAGTAATACAATTTTTTAGGACGATAAGAATTATTTAATCTGCTCCCTTGTTAGTGTAAAAAATTGAGTTCAAAAAATTGTAAACTGGTCGAAACATTAAAATTACGACGGTAGGATTGGATTTGAAATAAAGCAACATATTTAAATAGCAAGTGTATAGAGTTTCTGACTATACAAGGTTATGGAAAGAATGACACGTAGAGCATATCCCTCCATGTCCAAGTAGAGGGGAATCTCACGGTACATTGCAGAGAGAATTCATTCTTTAGCTGTTCCATAAACAGATGCACGTCCGTAGAAACAGATCAGTGTTCGTTGAATGGACTTTGGAGCAATTGACGACTGACTCTAATTTTCATCTTCAACAATGACACCCATTTCTGAATTAATGGGTATGTGAACAACGAAAAATGTAGAATTTCTTTATTTATTTATTAAGGAGTATTTGTAATACTTTGTTTAAAACATTGTAAAATAATTTAACCAATTGACAAAAGCTCTTATGAAATATTCCTGATATAATAAATAAATAAATTTAAATTCTTTTAAATACATTTATATTATTCTCATTTTTTACTTCATTAGGCAGCTTATTGAACATTTGTAGACCCTTGTATAGTAGACATCTCTTCATTGCGGTGTTTGTAGCTTTATTTAACCTAAAATCGCTTGCGTTCCTGAGGTAGTATATCTGAATTTCGTCTACATAAGTTAATTGTTCTGTTATATATTCCGGTGCATTTCCTGTTTTCATCTTATATATATATAAATACGTATTTAGTTGTAGTCTTTGTCCAATGTTAAGCCATCGCAACATATCCAACATAAATTGTATTGGTGTATATCTATCACATTTTATAATTGTTCTCATAGCCTTATTTTGTAGTTTTTGTAGCCTTTCTATTTGACCATTAGTGCAGCACGTATATAATATTGTTGAACCGAATTCAAAATGTGGTTTGACAATTGTATTATATAAAATTATAGCAGTTAATGTTGATATTTTTTTTCTTATTCTTCTAAAGAAGTTAATTTTCTTAGCAATTTTCTTACAAATATAATCTATATGGTTCTTAAAATTCATCTCATTGTCTATTATAAAACCAAGATATTTAATTTTTTTCACTTTTTCTATAATTTTATTATTAATCTCTATATCTGAGTTGCTATTCATATTTAATTCCATAATTTTTGTTTTGTCTTCGTTGAGTTTCAATTTATTCATTTTCAGCCACTTATTTACGTTATTAAGATCATACTTTAAGTTCACTTGACATTCTTCATCCGTTTCCGATATATTAAATATAAGAGTATCGTTCGCATATAAAATTATTTCAGATTTTTGTAAAATATTAGGCATTATTGATGCCTGTGGAACCCCATAATCATTTTTCATTTCACTTGAAGTTACGTTGTTGGCTCTAGTTATTTGTTTTCTATTTGTCAGATAAGACCTAAACCAGTTCAATTCATTATCTCGTACTCCATAGTTGTATAATTTTTGTAACAGAATGTCTCTCTCTATCTATCGTTTCAAAGGCTCTCCGAAAATCAAGAAATATTGCCATTATTTTCCCATTTCTGCTAATGTTTTTCCATCTATTGATAACGTAGTTCACCGCTGTTTCGCATGAATATCGTTTTCTAAACCCAGATTGATATTTAGATAAAATATTGTTATTTTCCATGTATTGTTCGAGTTGTTTTTTTTACTACTTTTTCAAGAATTTTTTCACATAATTTTAACGAATTTATCGGCCGAAATTCTTCACATTTATGTGTTCCCGATACCTTCTCAATAGGTGTTATCATTGACGTCTTCCAATTTTCCGGGAAAATACCCGTTTCCATAGACATATTTATAATTTTCAGCATTCTATCACCAATTGTATTCCAATTATCTAAAATCATTTTAATATTTACGCTGTTATAATCCGGTTTCTTATTTATACCTTTGCAAATTGTTCTTAGTTCGTAATTTGATATTGCACGAAATTTGAATCTATAGTTTATCACATCCTGTTGATTAATATATCTTACATATTCTATTTTATCCCTAATTTCCTTAATACTATTTACAAAATATTCATTAAAATTGTTTGCTATTTCGGCATTTGTTTTATACTCTACATTATTAAATATCACAGTTTTTATCACATTTCGATTACTTTTTAGTACTAGATCCTTAATATTAATCCACATTTGCTTTTGATCCGTAGAATTGCTTATTGTTTTATTAATATAATTATTTTTTTCTTGTTCAAGTTTTGTCTTATATAAATTTCTTGTTCTTTTATACTCATTCCATGCTGCATAATTATTTTGTCTTTTAGCGATATTATATTTTATTACTTTTTCTCTTTTTAAGACTTCCAGCTGCCTATTGAACCACTTATTCTTTATACTTTTCTCGTATATTGTTCTATTTATCGAAAGTTTTCCAATCGTTTTTTCGAAAGCCTCATCAAGTAAATTTACATTGTAATTTAAATCGTATCTCTCTTCATTTCCCAATATGTTGTTTATTTCCCTTTGGAATATGTTTCTTCTGTATTTAAACATCTTTGCGCCATTTCTAATCACTTTCGAGTCATTAACATTCTTTATTTTAATTTCTATTAATTCATGGTCCGATATTTTATTTGTACTGCTAATATTTGAACTAATATTTCTCATATTTGTTATAACATAATCAATAATTGTTTTTGAATCTTTCGTTACTCTAGTGTATTCATTTATTAACTGTTTTAATCCATTATCATTAATTATGCATTCAATTTTTCTCTTATAAACAGTTTCTTTTGACCAATCAATATTAAAGTCTCCAACAATAACAATGTCCTTGTCCTTTTCATTAAGTTCTTCAACTATTTCCTCAAATATATCACAAAATTCAGCTTCTTGACTTCTTGGTGATCGATAAACGCCCACTATTATCATCGAGTAATTGTTGTATTTTACGCTATATGCACCAATCCAGTAATTGAAATCACTAACTTTTTCAAATATCATTTTCACCTCCCAACATTTGTTATAATACAAAATTATTCCTCCGGTTCTCGTTGAATTGGATAATTTGAGACGATATCAACACACATGATACATCCAAGAGTGTCCAATGCATATTGATCTAAGTTACCAATTAGCCGGGAATTACACGACACATTGCTTAGAGAATTTGTTCTTTAGCTGCCCTATCCATAAATAGATTTATTTTCCTGGAAAAGTCTCGCCTCTCACTTATTATAATGTAAATAGATTCTAAACTAACATCCATAAACACTACTCCCTCCCACAACATATTTTTATACTTCCAACACAATGCACTGCATATGTAGAGGCCAAAAAAAATCATTCTAAACTTATAAGGGCACAGCAAATACTTCCGAAAATTCGATCGTTAATAACAACCATCTTGTTGAGGCTACATACATACATAATTGGTCATTACAACTCTTCAATAAGAATTACGACCTAACTTCTCACACCACTTAGGTTGTGTGTGTTAATTTTATTTAAAAGTGGCGGGACCTACAGTTTAAAGTCGACCCCGAACGACAGATTTAAGAAACTTTTCTTGGCAATTTGATATCGTCGTCAGAATTTTTACCAGGAAGCTGTTGATAGGAAGTCGTAAAAAGAAATATTTTTTCATATTTCGTTTTGTTGAATATGTCTGACCTGGGGTTTGAACCTTGGCCTCACGTCTAATAAACCAACACTCTACCTACTAGACAACGGCGATTTCTTATTCTGTCAGTTTTGCCAAATCACTACGTTCGACCATAAACAACGACATGTGTTCGCTGAATGGGTTCTGAAGCAGTTGCGAAACTGACCCTAATTTCATCATAAAATCATGTTCAGCAATGAGACCCATTTCTGGATGAAAGGGTATGTGCGATATCAATCCACATGAGATCCAAGCCTCTACAATGCATCCTGAAAAAGTCACTGTTTTGTACGGATTTTGGGTTAGCGGCATCATCACTCCATATTTCTTTAAGATCGCCGTTGCCAAGGCCATCACTGTGAACGGCGGGCACTATGTTGTTCGATGATTACCAACTTCTTTGATCCTTAACTAGATGATCAACGTCATGTGGTTTCAGCAGGACGGCTATACGTATTACACAACTCATGCCGCATTGAATATTCTGCACGAGCGATTTGAGAACACGATTATCTAGAGGTGGTGGTGATATAAACTATCGATATCGTGCCATTCGACGCCGCTCGACTTTTTCTTAAGCGATTTTCTTAAA
This sequence comes from Sarcophaga caerulescens, assembly GCA_927399465.1. NCBI lineage: Eukaryota > Metazoa > Arthropoda > Insecta > Diptera > Sarcophagidae > Sarcophaga > Sarcophaga caerulescens. Next base: position 40,013,522 of record OV656866.1, read on the forward strand.
TTGTAGCCACACATAGGCAACATAACCCATGTAATAGAACAAATTCAGCCTGATTCATGCGGCAGAGCCATGGAAAATTAGACATCTAGGATTCAATCCGCGAAAGGATGTCGTGGCGGACATTTGAATGATATTATGTTCCACATCTAATGGCATCAATAGGTCTTTCAAACCAACAAAATATTTCGATAATATCTCACACGCACTGTTTTATTTTAATTTAAAAGATCCGATAATATTTAATCTATATTGAATAATTTATTCACATTAAAAAATATCAGGGTGAACTGGTACACTAGTGGATAGTGTGATAGACTATTAGCGTGAGAGTTGTGGATTAGATTCCCATCAGAGACTCTGGTCTGTTACCATAGCTGCCAGATTTGACAATTTATCGTCGATGGAGCATCGATGCTCCAATAAATCAGTGGAGTTGGATACACTACCATCATTAACGAGCTAGTACGGCCTCTCCTGTACACGGTCGAGAAGCCTCAAAATAGACGTTGAGGCACCGACCTAGACATCAGAGTTGTATTCCATTCCCGGTCGGTTATAAATGTTTTTTTTTTTATTTTTTCTGACGATTTTTTTACGATTTCAATGAACGACTTTGACGATTTTGACGATTTTTTCTCAAATATTTGACGATTTGATGCTTCATTTATCTGGCAGCTATGTCTGTTACACTACACCAGGCATAAAGTCTAAGCTACTCAGCTACTTAAATGAATTTTCTTCACAATATTTAGTCGAAATCATAATAATTGGGTGTATAAAGAGCATTTTCCTCAACAGTATGAATCTAGTAAAATACCAGCGAAAGACTGTAAAGACAGAGGTTAAGCAGTAATCCCCTTCTTAGTTTCACAAATTATTTGAATTTAATTAAAGAGATTACAATCGATTTAAATTGCAGGTGCGTGCATAATCAGTAAAAGGATTATAAAATTAAAATTCTTTCTCTTCTTTTTAATTAATATTCACAGTTACAAAGAGAACTTTTCTCTGATATTTATAAGCGCAAGGGATGAAATATGTTTGTTTCCTCTCCCTGTAATAACAACATAATTGGATAAATTATTAAATTTTAAATGAATTTTGCAAAATTTAAGCAAACAGAAATTTAATGAATTATTTAATAAACAGAGTCTCTTAATTATAAGCCAAAAAGAAAACAATTGTATTAAAGTGATTAAAGAAATTTATCACAACACACAGTTGCATGATGTAATACTTGAGGGAGATGTAGAACAGAAGTATCAAAAAAATTCTACGGAATCATTGCACGAAAGAAGAAGCTGTGGTTAAGCCAGAAGTTAAAGTTATGCCAAAAACTTTAGTGTATTTGTTCTGCATATACTTATTGACATGGTCTCTGAACCTGCTTTTGATCATGGTTTCATAACAAAGATGCCGTATGGATCCTATTATGATAATGGTTAACACCTCCAAGAGAATCTTAACCCAGTATTCACCGACAATTCCATATCACGTAACAAAGTCGAGTTTGGAATCTTACAGTTGAAGATAAAGATAATCAGGCTAAAATAATAGCAACAAAGACTGCCGCTGTGTGAATCAATTACATGGTAAGAGTATATCAATGCGGATATACGAATATTTGTAGACAGAGAGGGATATTCCATGGTCACCCCTACTGGTGTCTAGTCACAAAGATAAAAAAAAAAATTACTGACTTGCAAAGGCTCAATGAATTCATACATGAGATTGCCTGCAGAGGAGCAAACAAATGGTTTCTCACAAACTTCACTCTTTTGCAATAGAAAGATGGCTTAATGAACTCCGTTCTATAGACTCTAGACATACATACAACAAAATATGCATTTTAATCTGATCAAATCTTAGAAACCATTTAGCAGTTATAAGGGGACACAGGTCTCTGAAGGCACACGTCCGAATTTCTGCAAAACCTGAAATGACGAGGAAGAAGAGGAGACCATAGAACATCCTCTCTGTCATTGACCGGCACTTAGGAACCTGAAAAGTACAATTCTTGAACAGAGGAGACCATAGAAAATCTTCTCTGTCATTGACTAGCACTTAGGAACCTGACATGTTGAATTCTGAGACACCCAGAATTTATTGAAAAAACGTACGGATTTGGATAGAATCCTTACTTTCATGAAACAATTGGGAAGATTGAAAGATAACAAGTATTAATTATATTTGTATAACGAACTACGTAATTTCTAAGCTACAAAAACATCTTATGGGAACCAAGTAAGCTATACTCCTTGAGGTGGCTTTCAATACAATATTCTAACCTAACCTGCAGCACTGCTGTTTCTCACAGATGATTTGAAGCTTTGAACAAACGAAGGTGGGAAGAATATGTACTGTTTGGTTAAACCTTCAACCTACCTACATAGCTACCTACCTATCGACATACCTATGTGTGCATAAAATGTAAACCGAATTTTGTGCTGTATTGTACCCATTCATACTTTTCCATCTATTCCCAGTTTTGTTGAAAAATTTGTTGTTTATAACGACTTTTTACTCCATATATAACACAAATGCAATACATAAACATTTTTTTACAGCAACAACAATATATTTCATAAGCAAAAATTGTGCTGCATAGGAGTGTATTGCCACCGTATGTGCTGCAACAATGTTTTATTGCTGATAATAAAGAAATAAACAACAACACATAAAAATTTTAATAATTGAACAATAGTTCGTTTGATACCACCACAGTTTTGTATTTGTCTGTTAGATTGTTATGCCCCCCTTCCAACATCGACAAACACTAAACGTGTTAGTTTCTGCTATCTTCACAATTACAATTGCAAACATTTTAACCAGGTTTTAATAATAAATCATACAACAATACTACCAAGCTTAACAACCAAAATCGTTTCAAGCTATTGTACCGCGAACAGACACTGAAAAAATTTTTAGTGAGTAAGCGAGTGAGAGAGTTTTTTTAAGCCAAAAAAAATATGAAATAATCTAAAGGAATAACTCATTGCTGCTGCTTGTTAAATCGAATAAAATACGGAAAACTACAATCAACATGCGGCATATAGTTGTTGTATATGTGGGAGATATTGGTAATACGTGGACAAACAGCAACAATATCTGCCACCCCTTGGGGTTATTGTTGTTTTCGGTTTCAATCGCTTTTAACGATGCATCAGAAAAAAAAATAAAACTTAAAACCAGCCATGCATTGAACCATGAAAAGTGATTTATAAATTTTGTTGCTTTTAAACAATTTTTTTTTTTTTTATTTGAAGAAAAAATTTATTTTTAGCATGGAAAACTTCTAACTAAATGCACATGTTTTTAAATATCGGGTGGGCTATCTATCGGTTTAAATTTGAATCAACGGTTATTTCGAATCTGGCAATACTTATGTCATTCTATTCTGTCACAAAATTCAGTATATTATCTCCACTGAACATATTGAATCGATTTACGCTTAAGCAACATTAAGATTTATTGGATACCGTTGGACTATTTTCACTAGGGCGCCGTTAGAGAAAAGTGTTATGCCGACAAACTAGAGGCAAATGAGCATTTGAAGGCCAACATTCGTAATGCCTTTGCTGAGACACGACTCCATACACTCAAAAAAGTGCACGAAAATTTATCCGATCAAATGATATACTGAGAGGCCAGCTGCAGAAGCCATATGAATGAAATAATATTACATTTCTAACCGAAACAATTGTACTTCACAACAAAAGAATAAATTTGGCAAAATTTTAAACCGTTTTTGTTTTATTGCATTTTTAAATTTAAACGACATTCAATAATTAATTAAATAATTAATAAAAAATTCTGTAGTAAAAACAAATCATTATTTTTAACTGATGTTTACATAAGAAAGAAAAAATTATCGTATTTGATACAGAAGACGAACGATCTACTTATAACATACATTCGTAATATTTAAGAGCAAAAACACACATTCCACGCGGTAACGTTTGCCTATTTATTACAATGAAAAACAAAACAAATCAACAACAGCAGACAATACCCTTAAGATCATAGATTTTTGAGAAACTTTTCTTGGCAATTTCATTTACTGTCCGAGTTTTTGTCTGAAATCCGCGAATATTGAAAATCAGGATGGCATTCGGTAATTCAAAGAAGAAATTGCTGCTCCGAATTCTTCAACAGTCAACTTATTTAAATGGTCATTACAAGCCTTTAGTCTGGATTATGGCCTAGCTTAGATTATGGCCACTTATGTTGTGTATGTTCATTTTATGAGTGAGTAACGTTTAACAACGACTCCGAACGACAGATTTTTAAGAAACTTTTTCAATGCAATTTAATTTACTCTCAGAGTTTTTGCCAAAATACTGCTGAGAGGAAGTCGCCGAAGGAAATATTTTTCTTCATATTTCGTATTGGTCGAGATGTCTGAGCCAGGGGTTAAACCGCACACTCTCGCCTAATATGCCAAGACACTATATACTACACTACGGCGGCTAACAGTCTGCTGTATCTCTCAATACAAATTTATTCATAACGAAAAATGTTAGAATATTCGCCAAGATAATGATAACTCCCATATGAATGCTTTTAAGTTGGCTTATGGAGCAGAGAAGTGCATGAAAACAGCTTCTAATCCAGAAACTATTTGTAAAATTATACGAGAAGCCAATTACCATGGGTGCACTGCTCGAAACACATAACTCTTGAAAGCCAGAAATGGAAAACGAAAAACAAAAAAATCAAGAGAATATCAAAACAATGATATTTCTTCCGTCAGTAACTTTTGCTGATGAAATTAAGCTTGTTATCTTAGCATTGGGCTAAATGCACAACTTAAAATGTATGTGGCAATGTACCATGAAAGCTGCACTGTTTGGTAAGGACCAACGCGATCTTTGGATTTTATTTCTTCAAGAACGATGGAAATCGGAATATTGTGGTGAATTAAGCACGGTACTGGACGATTACCACTGAGTTACTAGTATCTACAAGAATATGTCACTCGCAAATTGGAATGCGATACCATGAACATGCTGGAAGGAAAAGGAAAAAATAAGAAAAGGAATTAAAGGAATTTTAAGACTGGGATGAGAGTGCCCCGGTATTACTGTTGGCATACAGCCCAGCTATGCACGATTCAACATAAAGAACACCTTGCAAGAAATGAGCGAAGATTGCCAAGTAGTGTGTTGGCTTATAAGACGCGAGGCGATGGTTCAAACCCCAGTTTAGATATCTCGACCAAAACGTAATATAAAAAACTATTTCTTCGGCGACATCCCATCAGCAGTCTTCTGGCGAAAACTCTATGAGTAAAATAAAATTGCCATGAAGAGCTTTTCAAAAATCTGTCGTTCGGAATCGATTTTAAATTGTAAATAAAATTAACACACCCAAAACGGGTGATGTGAGAAGCTAAATATTAAAAATAAACAATAAAAATTATTTCATATACCCTATATACGTATACAAAGATGTGTCAAAATATTTAATTACTTTTATTTTTATAACACCACATTAAATAATTCACTTCTATTCATAACAATTGCAATAGAAATACTAAAAGTCTCAAGTTACTCACTTTTATTTACAAAAAAGTTTCAAAACTTTTCACTACGTCATTAAAATGCTACAGTAAAACCCATCCTCATAATTTATACAAACTAAAAAACTTCGTATTCGTATTTAACCCCCATATGGCATTGCAAGCACTTGTTTGTCGTTGCAACATACTCGTAAATAGTGTTGCTCTCAAGTGCTGGTACTTTAATTAAGTACGAGGGGGTTTTTTAATGTGACAATAAATTATAAAGATACACAGGTACTAAGTAAGTAATCAGATGTATTTTATACATGCATATGTATACAAAATACGTAAATTACATGTAACATATACGTGTTGACACTCTACATTAATATACAACCCATATGCATACACAAACACACAATGTAAACTAATTTATGGCAGAGAGAGGTAAAATGCATATGAATAGGAATTAATGTTTGAGTGAATGGATGTACATACATCGGTATGTTTGATTGTAATACATGTTGATATAGGGTGATGTATTTAATTTAATTGCTATGAAAGATAATAAGATATGGTTGGTAAAAATGGAAAGCGGCTTAATACAGTAGAAAAATTATACGATATAGACTTTAAAAAGGAGTAAAAAGTCGTGCTTAAAAACGTTTTTTAATTAATTGACTTTTGCTTTACATTTACTAATCGGTGGGGTCTATTAGGTAGTTTGTTAGCTCTTTAGACGAGAGCCTGTCATTCAACCCCAGACTTAGACATCTCGAACAAAACGAGACACGAAAAATTATTTATCAGCAGTAGTCTGGCGAAAACTGTGAGAGTAAAAATAAAATTGCCATGAAAAGTTTCTCAAATCTCTCATTCGACATTAAACTGTAGGTCCCACCTCTCATGAATAGAATTTACTTACTTAACAACCCAATTAACGGATTTCGGCGTGCCTTAACATGGCGATTTTTCGATTTGGTCCTTCAAACGCGTTGGCTAGGCCATGTCGTCCTCTTCGCCGACTTCCGAAAATTCCTCCATCAAATACCCGTCTCGCCGGAGCATCCTCCTCCATTCGAATGACATGGCCGATATAGCGCAGCCGCTGGATGTTAATACGCTGCTCATTGTTGGATCGGATGCGGAAATTATCACCAACTTGCAGTTATTAGTTACCATGCCTATGCGCCATAAAGAAGCACGGGGAGCATGAGCGTCTTGTAGAGTATTAACCCATACAATATGAGATATGTAAGGAGCGAGGTTTCCAATTAATTACAGAATAAGTAAAAGCTATCAGGCGTTTGGTTAGATTACGATTAAGGTCAAAATCTGTATAAATTCATGCATGAAGTTACCTTTTTAAATGGTTGTGAATCGCGGAATACAGTAACTAAGGCTGTCAACACGATTTCGACATTCATTAACCGTTCCTTACGTCACATTCCTACAATATTTTGGTCAGTGACAAGATTCAGTCACTACATATGACTGATAACCGATCACACTCCAATTAAATCATTTTTAGGACCTTTTTAGTTTCTCATTGTTTTATTTACAAGTAATACTCAGGGATGCATTGTGTTGGATTCAGGAAAATAGATTGTGAAAGTAAGGAAAGAAGAAATATTTGAACCTGCTTATGAGTTACAGGAAACACTTCTGCAGCAACAAATTTCTACATACAGCCAGAGCGGTTAAAGAACAAACTTTCTCCGTAATGCGATCTAGTGGCCAATCAATTACAAAAGCATGTGCCTTACGTGACAGAGATGTGCTACGTAAAATTCCCAGAGTACATTCCTCTGAAGCAGCGATAAAAAAGCATTAATAAAGAGAATCATTAACAATCTTCAACTCAAAATAGACCTCAAGCCACGGGACAGTACATAAGAATTGAATTCCATTTTTGAAAGTAAGTGGTCAGAAGAGCAGACTGAGAGGAGAATTTCCTGCTCCGTCTTAAGGAACCGAGCCACTTGAATGCTTCTTTCAAAAGTTGAAAAATATGCGAACATCTCATTGAATTTTCAGAATATCTAGAGCTTCTGAATCCTCTATGATTACACCGCTTATAGTTACAGATGGCGTACTGTACCAATAATGGGATCCCATTTGTATACCATGGCTACAAGTGGCATGCGAGTGAATTATTCATATTACACCCTTCAAGGGTTTAGACCTGCATTCCAAAGAAAATGAAAACCCTTTTCATTTCGGCCCACCATATAATATACCATTTGAATATGAAAATATTTATGATTGCAATAACAAAGATACAATACAACTACGATATGCATATGTGTTCAACCAGGCATAACTTTTTAAAGTTCTTCAAAAAAAAGAAAAAATTTAAATCGTATGTCTTAAATGGTTGATGTCTCTATTGTTGAGTTGCCTAAATGACTAACTGACTGTCTGATTAACTACCTAGTTGTAGCTGTCTGTTATGTTATGTTATCACCCACAACTGGCTATTTTAATTGCAACTCTTATGCTAACCCTCATGCATAATAATTGGTTCATTATATGAAGTTTTCTGTTTTCATTATGCCATCGAAATAAATTTTTTTTAAAATTTTTGGTTATACAATAATTATGCTTAAAAGTTTTTTTTAATCAAATTACCAAATTAATCGTAAAAAATTGCCAACACATTTTTGGTTTTAATATTTAATATAAAACGTAGTGATATAATGAGTTTAGTGTATTAACAAATTATTCCGTTTTAAAATAAGCTAAGACAGACCTGTTATCACTCGCATCCGAATTACACCGCTTGAGACCGTGGTCTCTTGCTGTCTTACTATTTGCGTTCATTTTATCCATGAGCGAACGACAGATTCGAAAAACTTTTTCATGGCAATTCTTTATTCAAAGTGCTTTTGCAAGAAAACTGCTGAGTGAAGATTGCCGAAAGAAATATTTTTCTATATTTTTTTTTTTTTTTTTTTTGAGATATTAGAGCTAAAGCTTGAACTCACGAGCTCCCGTCGACTAAAGCCAACACACTGTCTACTAGACTACTGCGACTTCAATATAGCTCAATACAGTACCCAGTGATTGCATCCCCTTTCAGGCCGTACCGGCATTCCGCCTCATTTAAGAAATGAAACCTACTGAGAAAATGCTTCCGATATTTATGTTCTGATAGAAAATCTACAATTCCACCTACATTTGCCTTACAAGCAGCACTTTAACTGTTTGACTTGCCGCAATCGCTTGACGCATTCACTGTATGCAACCATGGGACAATATTCTGTAATGATATGGATTACTCGTGGTCCAGTAAAGCATACTTTTGTTCGTCATACCGATTTGTTAAAGATAATCAAAACAGTCTAAGTACACTCAGTGCAAACTGACTATTCAAGAAATAATTATGTGCGCCCGCTCAAATTGCCTGAATCTCAACTTTAAAGACATTTGGTCGCTTGCCAATACACCGCTCGTTTACATATCTTAGGCTATGTGCCATACTAAACCACAACAAGGCTTTCCTAAACCAATGCCTAGACATACACAGATCCCTGTATTATGTCCCACATTTGTGCCAACCTTTAATAAATCCGTAAACACTTCAGACTCTTCGGTTATACAGAAGGCTCACATAACTTCATTTGGTTTCGAATTTTTTCTATGGAAATATAATTTTAAATTCTTATAGCCTCTGTAGTCTAGTAGGAAGTGTATTAGCTTATAAGACGTGAGGCCACAGTTCAAACCCCAGATGCAAGATTTCCAACAAAACGAAATATGAAAAAAAAAATTATTCGGCGATTACCTCTCAGCAGATTTCTGGCAAAAAACTCGTAGAATAAATAAAAAATGCTGCAAAAAAGTTGTTTAAAATTATGTCGTTCATAGTCGACTTTAAACTGTAGGTCCCTCCACTCATGTATGAAACTAACACACAATATAACTGGTATAAGGAGCTAGGTCGTAATCCTGACCGAAGGGTTCTAATGACCAATTATGTACATGTGTATGTATCTACTGCTACGTTTCTAATAAAACAGTGTAACGTATCCATAGGGTTCGATACCTTAATGCCATTAACTTTATATCACGAAAGCGAGACTTGAGAATAGATTTCTGGCATTAATTTATACATATAAATTGTATTTAATTTTGGTTTGTACAGGTAAATTGAAGTGATCCTGACAGAAAGGTTGTAACAATCAATTATGTTTGTATGTAAGCCTCTGATCAACCACACGTGGAGTTTTTAGTTGTGACGCAATGTGCCTTTTGTAATCAATTGTCTCCTCTTTTTTTTTTTTTGGTTTTTTCCTTTTCTCAAAAGAAACAAGAGTTTCTACAGAAGAGGCATAACGGAATTACTCTCAAATTGATTACAAGTTATCGAACGAAATGTAATGCAAATGTATGCAAAAAATTATACATTTTTATTATCAATCAATCCTCTACAACTAAAAGCCATTATTACAACTTGCCATTAACTAAAGGGAGGATTTTAACGGCCAGATAAATAGATTTTCATTATTATAAGTGGACAATATGGTAGAAGTGAGCGTTAAGCTAAAGGGAGGATCATCATGCCGGTAACTTTTAAAGTTAAGTTTATGTCTGAACTGAAGTCGCCGTGGTCTAGTAGGTAGTGTGTTGGCTTATTAGACGAAAGGCCCGAGTTCGAATCCCAGGCCAGACATCAAAAAAATACAAAAAGTATTTCTTCGGCGATTTCCTCTCAGCAGATTTCTGGCAAAAACTTTGAGAGTAAATAAAATTGCCATGAAAAGTTTCTCAAAAAATCTGTCGTTCGGAGTCGACTTTAAAACTGTAGGTCCCGCCACTTATGTATAAAATTAACGCACACAACATAAGTGGTGTGAGAAACTAGGTCAATAATCCTGACTGAAGGGTTGCAATGACCAATTATGTATGTTATGTTATGTCTGAACTTGCCATATTATATATTATTTTCAATATGGCAACTTCAAATATAAACAAAATGAACATATACAACAAAAAACGATGCCTGTCGTTGCCACTGCGTTAAAAAAAAAACTTGTTTAATTGAGCAGTGTTATCGACATTGCTCCGGCACTGGCATATTTTTGGAAAAAGTTAACTTTATTTTATCTGTAAGTTGCCATAACGAAAATCAGTTAAAGGTAACTTTACAGTTCCCTTTAGCTAAAGATACCTTTAACTAAACCCAAGTTTAACGGCAAGTTGTTATAATGGCCCTAAGACTTTTTTCATGCTTTTGGTTTTGACATTTCTAGGCTAACTAAGTACAACTAATTTTAGATTTTTTTGTTCATTTACCTTTTATACGATATAATTAAAATTGTCACAGAACTCTGAACATATTGTACTCGCCAGTGGGCACAGGGCACAACTAAAATTGTAAATGAACGGACATTATTTCTATTATTTCCAGAAAATCAGAAATTTTATGTTTTTTTTTTGTTTTTTTTTTTTTGTTTAATTAATGGTTTCTACCGAAGTCACATGAAGTGACATATAAAAAAATGTGTACAGTAAACAAATGCTCATACACGTATGGTTGGGGTTTTAGTCAGTTGCCTTTCACCCATTACAATGGAATTATTGGACAGAAAAAAAACGTAACGAAAAACCCAAAAATTAAAAATTATTTTTGCTTTTTTTTTTTTGACAAACTGAAACTCTAAAACCAGAAATAAATAGGTGGCCAAAAGAAAGTGAAAGCCAACAAGAAGCTACAAAAAATGTTGCTTTACTATTATCCTTTATGTTTAGCTTTTACTGTAGCCACCACGAAAAATTAAGTTTTTATAAGCAAATACAAATAAAAACAAAAAACAAACACTTGCATTAATTTATTTTTCTTTTGTTTCTTGTTGTTGTTTGTTTTTGTTGATAAAACGAAAACGAAAATAGTTTGTTACGTTGGTCTTTCTCTCTCCGCTGACCATAAACAATAGAAATTGAAGAAAAAAAAATAGAAACAATTTCAGACCCCGGTAATAAAGCCAACATAAATGTTGAAATGTATGTTGTTGCATACATGGATAAATGTTTAGGAGTTTTGGGGCTTAAATACAATATATATATTTATATATATGCTGTGTTAATAAGCGGCACGAAATATGTACAACAACAACCAAAAGCCAACAAAACAAAACCTCGAAAAAAATTAATCACGTTCCATTTGCCGCTGGTGGTGGTGATGGTGGTGTTAGAGAGAATGGCTTTTTCTGTGGTGCTGCAACCATAGCAAGCCAACACTACACCACTACGTTTATACCGTTGTTGTTAGAGCAGGAAAAGCTAGCAAAAGCTTTAAAAATCATGAGTATTTTTTTTTTTTTTGGTGTGGCCCTCCTCTTTCGAAAATCAACAGTTGTAGCCGGCTACAGGAAGGTCTCTTTGATTTTAGCCATTTACGTATAGCCATTCACCAATAAATGCTTATAATAATGCAACTCAACAGAAGTAAAACTTTTAAACAATTATTGTCTACTGTTTAAGTATTTTTACACAATCACCATCACTATTGTATATAATAATGATGTTCTGCATCGTTATTATCATTATTATCGATTCACTATGTATCACGTTTATGCTGCCATGTGGTGCTGTATCAATATTGCTTTATAATAAACTACGATAAATACTCTTTTGATTTATGCGCTGACTTTCGATAATTTTCATTGTTTACAAATTGTATTTTGATTAAGAAAACAAGAAATTATTGATAAAGAAATTTCAAATGAAAACTTAATCATTGGAAGGGAATGGAAACACAGTTAATTAAACTGTAATCAGAAAATTTTAATATACTGTTCTACAGAATATCATTGGAAGGGAATGGAAATACATTCTCTTTCCAATATGGGTCACTCCTTAATGAGTCACTTAATAAAACTTTTTAGACTGTTTTCATCATTTCAAAACAATGAGTTCAAAAGGATTACAATTGGTCAATCTTGAGTATTTAATACACTGCTCTGCAGTAAATCATTGGAAGGAGTCAATATTCGTTTATTTGAGTACAATATTTTAAGTGTTCAGACACATAATATGTATACGCAATATTTATTTGACAATGGTAAACGAAACAGCTGGTTGTTTCGACAACATTGTTTTTATTTCGTTTATTTGTTATGTTGTTTATGTTTTATGTTTTTTTATGTTTTATGTTTTTTTTTTTTTTTTTTGTTTGTAGTTGTTAACATTCGAGTTGTCAAATATCAATTGAAAGTGTTCGGAAAATTGCAATATGCTCACTGAACGTACTTATGACAGCGCTGTATTTTAAGTTTTACTCATTGCGTATTTATTGCGCAATAATTAATTGAAACTTTATATGAAATATTGAGCTCAATAATGACGTTTATTGTGATTTACGCAATAAAAGTGCCTGTCTGAACATAGTATAACAAATACTTTTTACAATATGAGTCCCTTTTTAATGAGTCACTTAACAAAGCTACATAGACAGTGTCCATCATTTCAATACAATGAGTTTTAAAGGATTACAACCGGAAAATCCTGGCATTCCGATTCAAATAACACCACGATTAAACTATTTATATATATTTATGCTTTCATGAAACGTTGGGCTAAGGAGTTTACTGATCGTAAAATAACTACTCGATTGTATACTGCCTTGGTAAGGCCTATTTTAGAGTATGGATCGGTTATTTGGGATCCCTCTACTTCCTATCAGAAAAACAATATAGAATCTGTTCAAAAGCAGTTTCTTTTATTTTGTTTGGGAAATTCGACGTGGAATCCAAATGTGAACCTACAATCTTATTCTTCACGACTTGCTTTAATTAAACTACCTACGTTGGAAAGTAGACGCTTGGTACTGAATATAAGCTTTCTGGTAAATTTATTGAATGGCTCTATTTGTTCGAAATTTCTACTGGGAAATATCTGCTTCAATGTTCCTTCTAGACCAACAAGAAATTTCGTACCCCTTCAACTTAAATATCATCAAACTAATTATGCTAACAATGATCCATTAAGGAGATTATGTAGAAACTTTAATTATTTGTACACTTATATTGATTATTCGTTGAATGTTAATATCATAAAACGTAATATTATACTTTCTTTGAACACTTGAAAATGTATATTCTAATTAATAATTTGTAAATGCAAATAGTCTGTAAGGACTGTAGTTCAAACCCCAGCTCAAAAATTTCCTACAAAGCGAAATAAAAAAATATTTCTTCGGACTTAATCTCAGCAGTCTTCTAAGAGTAAATAAAATTATTATAAAAAGTTTCTCAAAAATCTGTCATGCCACTCATGAACAAAATTAGTACACACAACATGGTTGATGTGAGAAGCTATGTTGTATTCCTGACGAGAGAGTTGTAATAACGAATTATGTAAGTATGTATGTTAATATGATTAAAATCTATGATAGTATTCTATGCTAAAATACAATACTTCCTATTATCTTATGTATGTATGTATGTACACATCTACTATATAAAATCCATTTAACTCATATCGTGTGTTAATATGTGTTTATTTTTACACACTATTTTATCTATTTTTATTGCTGATGATTAGCATATTATTTATTGAAATTAATTTTAATTGGCATTTAACAACAACACACATGCATGCATAAATATGCTTGTACATATGTATTTATGATAACTACATGTATGAATATCATACATGTTAATTGTGATTGATATTATTATTCAATATTTTTTTTTATTATGTCCATAGACTTGTATTTACGGGATGCATAATTATTATGAATTTATTACCACTTTATGTATAAATTAATAATAAATATTTATTTGTTAATTATGCTATAAAATAAATAAATAAAAAATACAATATTGCTTGTGATTGCAAATCAACATCATTAATGATTTAACTGATATAACGGTTGAAATATAATTAAAAGATTTAAAATGGTAATGATTTTAAATATGCATTTTATTGGAATTTACGAAGAAAAAAAAATATTTATAAAATGGAAAGAGAAAAACTGTGGAAGAATTAAGAATTATAAAATGAATTTAAAATAAAACAAAAAACAATGCAAAAAACCAAAACTCTTTTTTTCAAAGTCTGCTTGAACAGCATGGTTCTGCGATATAGAACATGATGGGTTATGATAGCATTTTGTACAGTATGAGAGATCCTTGATAGTACCTGTCAGCAAGTATAAATCTTTGCCTTATTTCCAAATTGATTATAGTTGTTATTTTTATGACGGCATCAAGATAAATCGACACAACTATTTGAAGAATGAAGTTACCAACATTAACATACATGGCCATAGTCTAGTAGGTAGTGTTCCGGCTTATTAGACGTAAGGCCACCGTTCAAACCCCAACTCAGACATCAAAACGAAAATATGAAAATATTTCTTCGGCGACTTCCTCTCAGCAGATTTCTAGCAAAAATTCTGAGAGTAAATAAAATTGCCATGAAAAATTTCTCAAACAATCTGTCGTTCGGAGTCGACTTTAAACTGTAGGTCCCACCACTCATGTATACAATTAACGCACACAACATAAGTGGTGTGAAAAGCTGGTCGTAATCCTGACTGAAGGATTGTAATGACCAATTATGTTATGTAACATACATGTCTGCTCTGTCTCAGGAATGCCTAGTCCTTTAAAATCAACAACGCTTATTTACTACCAGATCTGTTTCCAACGGGGTCTTTTCGTCATTTTCTTTACAGACTTATTTAATCAATATAACCACCGAAGGCGAGCAGCGTGCGTTGCTGGTGAAAAAAAATTGTGACCATTATGTCAAATGTTGAATCGTGAAATACCTTTTCTCATACACTGTTTACTTCACATTACATTTTACATAACTGTATTAAGATATATTGAAGTCGCAGTAGTTGTGTATTAGCTTGCTAGATAGGAGCTGGTGGGTTCAAGCTTTAGATCTGATAACTAGAAAAAAGTACAAAAACAAAATATTTCTTTCGGCAATATTCTCTCAGCAGATTTCTGGGAAAAACGTAGTTTACCCAGTGAGTTAATAATTATCATGGAAATGAGTCTCGAATCTGTCGATCCGTGTGAACCGTGGCCTCACATCTTTTGCGTCTTCAATAGATAAAGAACGGCTGGTTATTATTAACCTCATCAATGGCCTACCATCGTCCATTCGCTGTTATTTGCTGCACCTGTGCGACTTACAATAGAGTGCCTCGTAAGGATAATACAGGACTTAACAATCTCAGGTTCTTGTTCACTTCTGGGCCTTACAAGAGTGTTTTACTTATTACAGTCGCTAAACTGTAGCCCTATGTTATTATACTGTGTAGCTCACATTTGTAACTCGGCATTTGGGTACTTCGCAAGGCCTTGGGTACAGTAAGACCCCACTGTTTCAGTATTACGCGCTAGTATTGGGATTCCCCTAAATCGCACACTGTATTGATACTTGTTATATAAGTGTGCAAATAAAACGGTCATGCACCAACCAAAAGCGGTGCACTATATAGGGACAGTATAAACTATGTATCTTTTTCAACGCTCTTTTGTTAGTCTGTCCAGAATAAAGATTCCAACTGTATTTTATTGTACGTGTTAAGTTACCTCGTTTAACGCTGTTTCGTTTAGCGCTGTAACTTATTGGAACGTATCCCCTGCGTTAAGCGGGGTCTTACTGTACTTAAGCTTACCTCGCAAATAATGCGTAAAGTACTAAACCAGAGAAAATCACTGTTTTACAGTGCAAAATACTTTTTATTCTAATCATGATCGTGTTTGACCGGCTGTAAATTTCTTATTTGTTTAAATTAAAATATTTTATCCATAATGAATTAATGAATAAAATTAATGAAATAAAATTGTAAATTAATTTTAAAAAACATACAAATTATAACGAATTAATAATTAAAAGGTATTAAAAAAATCACGACAAACCACAAAATTTATTCGTTCAGCGTAAAATTGAAAAATAAAACTAAAAGAAGAAATAATTAGGCACAGCAGCAATGAAATAAAAAAAATAAAAAAAAAATTGTATAAAAATACCATCAAAAACTGGGGATTTAAAAATCAATGAAAAAAGTCTCTGTTGCCAGCAATGATGATGATGATGCAGCCGTTTTGTATCATCAAAATTTAAATTGAAGTTGAGTGTGGCTGAGTGTCTGTGTTTTTGTTTCATTAAACCCGATTAGCTGGTACATTTTAGAAAACAAATAAAAAATTGTTTTGTTTTGCCCAATTTAAGCAGATAATCGAATGATTTTATGCAAATGTGTATAATTTCTGGTTGAACTTTCGGATATTTTGTGAGTAAATAATAGGAAAGCAAGAACTTCTCAAAACATTCCAATGTTATAATCGTAAGCAGTCTTTAAACAAATTTTTAATGCATTAAGAACTCTGTGATAACTTTTCGTTGTACAAAATAAATACTCCTACATTTTTATATATTTTCGTTGCTACTTTTAAAAATGATTCTCATAAAATGTTTACACGCAGGAACTTTAAAATTATGTTTAAAGAATTTATTTTACTCGCTGCAGTTTCATTAGACCATTTACTTTCCAATCCCCTTTACATTTATATGAAGACCAGTGTTGCTACGATAAAAAATATTGTGCAACCGAAATCGAAATCAAAAATCACCAAATGAGAAGAAAAGTAAGCAAAAATTTTTTAACGGCGTCAAGATTTTAACGGCTTCGAAATTTTAACGGCTTTACTTCTGACAGAGTCAAATAGATTGAATGGAGGGGAATTGTTCCCTATGTCCTAATTAGATCCTATCACGCCTCTGATTTCTAAACAACACATTCTTTGATGCATCTGAATTAATTTAATGCTGCATTTCCTGTCCATCACATTACTGAAGCATAAGTTAGTAATTACTTTTTATACAAATAGACCAAATTAGGTTAACTTTAGATATCTAATCAATTTCCGATCTAGGATAACAATTAAGTTTTTAGACAAATTACGGTCTTACCGAGGTTCACATTTCGACCCTTAATTTACTTAATTACTTAATTTTAGATCTTACACCCCAGTGTCTTCATGGCATGATCAAATAAATGTGTCAAGCCATGTAATGCCGGCTAATCATCAGACATACGCATTGTGTTGACTTTAATGAATAAATCTAGTTGGAATTGAAAAGTAAAATGCTAAACTAATCTAAACTGTCAAACTGTTATTGGTAAAATATTGCAGAAATGCGATTCATTGTGCAGGTCGTGATTGTTGACGGCGTCATTCTTGACATCATGATTGTTGGCGGGGTCAGGCTTGCTTCCAGGTTTGAATAAACCCGGAGTGGGATTTTGACTGGGTTTCTTTCCGGACATTGCGTAGTTAGGTCGCTGACAAGAATTTGTACCGGACCCAACGTCTTTAACTGATCAACTCTTTAGCATGAGATTAAAAACCCTGGGCATGGAATTGATTACCATAAAAATAATTAAAATGTAAAAAATGTACATTTCTACACATTGTGGGAAAAAATAATCAAAACTTGGTTATTAATAACCGAAATGGCAACCCTGAAGAAGACTTATACTTAATACCATAAATTGATTTTGAAACAACAATTGCATACATTAAGGGTTGTTTGCTGTGGTGCATACCTAAAGGAGCAAAACTGTTGTACATTCTCAATGTGCATAAATACATACACAAGTGCACATAAAATGGGGAGTCAGAAATAAGATTTTTGCAAAAGAAAAAATAAAAAATGTGCACAATTTATAGATGCACCAAATGCGCTGTAATATGTTAATAAATTGCAGTCATAAAACTCAGAAAAAACAAAGGAGAATGCTTTAAAAAAAGGAAACAAATAAACAAAAATAGAAAAGGCCAAGATATGTAAAAGCAGTAGTATTCTCTTAGTTAAATATCTTAGTTGAATATCTACGAAAATAATGGCGCAACCAGCTCTTAGAATTGTTCGCAAAGATAAGTTCAGATTACACAGAGGAGAACGAAAAGGCGGACGAAATGTCACGGAAGGGATCGGAGATATGTGAAGAGATGATTAAGGGGATATCCTACAGGAATACTTGTCCAATTTGGAAAAAGAAGCACGGAATTCAACAAACCTGGTTGCCGAATTTCAAAACTGCTGTGTTCAGTAGTGGAAAACCGGGGAAATACTTGAGTTCGACAAGAGAACGGTTTGCACTCTAACAAGAATTCCAACGGCACACGGCTCTATTGGCAATTTCACTGACAAGCTCGGTCTGCCCCACTAGGATTACTGCAGAAATTGTCATAATGTAGGGGAAACGGAATCGGTGCAACACTTTTTATCCGGGTGCCTACTGTCTTCGAACCTAAAGCATAACTACAAAGAACAAATTGACTGAAAATGTCAAAATTTCTTTTGTTCTTTGTCGTTTTGTAGAACCTTTTATACCTTCCTGTGATATTAATATTTAACGATGTGTACTTTGTTATCAACAATGTTTGCTTCTACTAGAATTAATTTTGTCCGTCTGCTGGTTCATTAGCATAACAGAAACCGTTAAAGAAAAAAGAAAAAAAAAAATCAGAAAAAAGAAGAACGACAAAAACGCAACAAGAAAATTAAAATAAAATTTATTAAACTTAAACAGAAACTGTAATCAAAAGTAGTAGAAATAAGAGAAACGACAATTACAAATGTTATAGGTAGTATAAATAGGCAATAAGATACCCTATACATAAAATGTAATTTATTGAACTAAATTTGAACGAAAGCTGGATAGAATAGCTGTAGCTATTTGAGAATATATTTCCTTAAACGAATTAAGTTAGGTTATGTTAGCGGGTAGCTTGCTGTTCACAGGCAAGTTCACTCTGTGGCCCATATGACCCATTGTGTTACCCAGTGTAAGATAAGCCTACTTATCACGATCCGTGAGTGACGGGTTTAAACCACCCAGAGTTTCGACTAAACCGGCCAGCTAGATCTTCAAACGTTCTGTCGCCCAAAAATCGATGACGTGTGTCTTGAAGTACAGGGCACTCACATAAAAGGTGTTGTACCTATTGCGTTTCATCCACTTCCTTGCAGCTTCTGCAGTAATGCTGGTGGGGCAGACAGACGGTGCTTGTCAGCTAAACTGCCAGTAGCGCAGTATCTTGTTTGAATTCCTGTTAGACTGCAAACCGTTCGATACACTCCCGGGTAAAGAACTTTGAATATTGAAGTGTACATGTCTTCGGTTAGGTTACGTTGTGTATGTTGCTCGCACATTTAATAGAGTGCGTTCGGAGGCTCTATGATGATCAAGTTGTAAAAGTGCCGTGGTTTAGTAAGTCAACTAACGACCCACAAAACTACAGCGACGTACGAGTATTGGGCTGCCAGAAGTCGATGCTATTGATGAAACTACGTGTGTCAGAGAGTAACTTGCTTAAAAGATCACAGATATTGATTAGTCTGTAATAGCCAAGAAGAACAGCGACTTTTACCATACACACATAAAATTTTGTCATTACAACACTACAGTCAGGATTACAACCTACCTTCTCACACCACCCATTTTGCATGTCTTAATTTTATACACGAGTGGCGGGACCTGTAGTTTAAAGTCGACTCCGACCAACAGATTTTTGAGAAACTTTTCATGGCAATTTTATTTACTTTCATATTTCGTGTTGTTGGAGATGTCTGACCTGAGGTTTGAACCGTGGCCTCACGCCTAATAAGCCATCACACTACCTACCTACTAGACTACGGCGACTTCGGGACTTTAATCACTGGTACTCGAGTACCAATTAAGCCTTTGTTCGGAAACCAAGACACTTTAGCATGCAATAAGTGCAATACAATTGCATCAGCCTTCAACATCGTGGAAATGCCAAATAGGATCGTTGAGAAAGACTCGTAGATAGTGGCACAAATATTTTCAGAAATAGGTGGAGCTTATTTTGTATGGAACATGCGAAGAAAAGTTTGTTTTGATCAGATTTCTACCGAAACCAGAACGATTTTAATTCCCAATTCAATATCAGTTTTACGTAGGTAGAGTCTGCTAGTAATAGGAATAAAAGTTTATGAAACATATACCTTTCATGTTAGTCTATTTTCTAATAATAAATTTCTTAATTAAACCTTAAGATGAATTGGGCAATTCACACGACTTTGTATCGTGGTTGTTTGTGAACGCTCAATGCTATGCTGTATTGTGTATTTCGTATTCCAAATGCATTTTTTGGCATTCAAACAATTTGATAGCACGAAACCAACACAACTTTTGAAAAACATATGAAAAAAATGTGTACAAGTGTATCGGATTTTTACAAGAAAATTATCAACAACACTGTTGTATAATCGTCCAACAATACACTCAAAACAACGATACAACGGCTTGTGTGAATTGCCCAAATATATTTTATAAACGGCATATAATTCCGTTCAGTATAATCAATAATATCACACTGTGTTGTACTGGACATAAAAAGTAATGTTGTTACCACCATCATCATATACAGCCAACCACCTGTGGTTGTGTAGGGTATAAACATTTTATTACATGAAAACCATTAAAATAAAGAAGACGACAACAAGTACTTTTAATTATATTATATGTCTCTGTTGGAGAGTGATGGCTATTGCGATGTCTTCAGGGGTCCCCATATTAACCACTTGATGAATAATGATCATGATTCCTAAGCACGTACTTATTATCGTAGTTTGTCATGGTTTTGAAAATGTATGAGTTTGAGTAGTATTTAGAATTATTCTTAAAATTTCTTTGAAAATTCATTATTATGCTGCACAATTATTCTAAAAAAAAACAACAACAACCATAAAATGTTTGATGGAAAGACATCATTTATTCAAGGCATTATTGACTGAAAATTAAAGACTTTTACTTAAGCTGCTGACCCAAATAATAAAATAATGACAACAAGATGGGCATATTAAACTAGGAGTTGTTTTTTAGGTGAGTTGTAATTCTATTTATTTAATAAATTAAATAAATTGTTATTACTTTAAATCAATTTAAATAGAAATTGCCGAAGTTGTGTTTAAATTATTAACGAATTAATTAAAATTTTAAACTTTGTGGAAGATTTTTAATTAATTCAGTTTTTGGGTTAAAATTTAATATTTTTTTTTTTCATGTAATAATTTATGGAATACTAGCACGTATCAGGCTCCTTTGTTAGATGTTTTAAATACTCTTTTATGCCTTAAACAGCTCTCAGCCGAGATGATCATAAATTGAAATAGTTGAGCTCTTAAAAAGCACAATTATTACCATTTTTATTTCATTTTTATTATTCTATTCTAGTCTCATTAAGTTACAAAATTTAAAAGCTACCCTTTCATAGATTTTTACTTAAACCACGTACAAAGTTTTACTCATTAAGTCGGAGAAAAATAGCCCATGGGTTCTTACTACACACAAGGCGGCCACGTAGTCACGCACTTTAATAAAAAAAAATTTTTTTAAATATAACCTGTCTTCTTCAGTCATAATTTAATAAAAAAAAAGTACAAAATTAATAAAAAAAAAAAAAATTGTACCCACTACCCTTTTTTCCCTTTAACATTTTTTTGAGTAAGCATTTATTAAAAACGATTTTATACAGGAAAAAGTACCAAAAAACGTTTGGTACGTACGCACGTTATTGGTCATTACAACCCTTCAATCAGGATTACGACCTAGCTTCTCACACCACTTATGTTGTATGTGTTAATTTTATACATGAGTGGTGGAATTTCCCGTTTAAAATCGACTTCGAACGACAGATTTTTTTTTTTGGAGAAACTTTTCATGACAATTTTATTTACTTTTAAAGTTTTTGCCAGAAATCTGCTGAGAGAAAGTCGTCGAAAAAGTATTTCTTCATTTTTTTTTTAAGATATCTGAGCTGGGGTTTGAAGCATGGCCTCACGTATATTAAGCCAACATTCTTCCATCTAAGCCATATACAGAGGGTCCCATATTCCCTTTTAGACAATGAGCAGGTAACTTCTAGGTCCATGAGAGCACTTATGATCATAATGAGGTAAAGTTTTCCTTTTCATAGCTGAAGCAGATTCTCTGTACCATCTAGCACTGTCGTTTTTATAGCACTTTGAACCTTAAGTATCCTTAAGAGAGTATAGTTAAGTACATAATTATTATGTGATCGGTACCTTAAATAGGTGAACTTATGTCTATGTTTTTTGGTTAATCAATTATATTTTCTGATCAAATTAAATCTGTAGAACAATCTCGAAGAAT
The DNA here is from genome assembly GCA_927399465.1 of Sarcophaga caerulescens. NCBI lineage: Eukaryota > Metazoa > Arthropoda > Insecta > Diptera > Sarcophagidae > Sarcophaga > Sarcophaga caerulescens. The sequence continues at coordinate 40,036,204 of OV656866.1, forward strand.
TTGAATGACTTGGAAAAACCCAAGCCAGTTCCCATTCGTAAAAATATCAGAAACTTCAACATTGAAGTGTGCAAGAAAGATATCGGTACAAAACGTGTCTTACGATCCGACAAAGGCCAAACTGATGGTTCTATTTGTCATACAGGCTATTTTGCATACGCTGTCGTTCAATAACCATTTAGTGCTTGAGGAATGGAAAAGCAAACGGCAGGTCTATGTCTAAATAAGACAGCAAAAATCCGTAGCAACCAAATTACCAACACAGAGATGTGCAATGCCTATATCTATTAGAGAAGAATCAGCATTTCTTGAATAAGCGTGATGTTCAGTGCTTCTTAAAGATATTCTCTTATTTTTCCTCTTATATAGAAACAAGCAATAACAATATCAGCCGACCATCCGTCTATACATTGAATATTGTCAACAAAAGAGCATAGATCGTCAGTAATTATAGTCACTTAACCTCACTAATATTCATATGCCGGCAATCTCGGCATCTATTTCGTTAACAGGCCAAGAGCTTCACATATAATAGTATAAAGTACGTAACACGTAGAGTCTGAATTTAATGAGATACAGAAGAAATAACTTAACGGCTTTTAAAAAGACTGCGCAAAATTTAAAAGAAACGTTTTTAATTAGGGGTATTCACTTATATTTGTATGTATTAAAGATCAAAGGAATTTAAAAAGTTCTTTAAAACAAAAGCATAGAACAGTACAATAAAAAAATTTTTGTAATTCTACACTTTTTCGAGAATACCCGTACTATTCCTAATGGCTAATTTAATATGGCACGAGCACGTATGCATAGATTAGAAAAATTATTTTTTATTTTTTTTTTTTACTCACCTTTTCAGTGTTGGTTTGAAAATAATAGATCAAGACAAACATCCAGATAACGCTGACAAATACAATCAATTTCACGTTGCGACGCATGATGACGATGACAATGATGGCGATATTATGATGATGATGATTATTTTTGTTTTATTTTTTCTATTTTTATTTTTATTTCTTTTTTTTAACTGCTACTGTTGCTAATACTGCTGCTGGAATGGAGGTAATTCAAGCTATTTAGCTGGAATAGAGAAGCTGACCTAACACACTTTTAACACTTATTTTAAATATTCATTTATAATTTTATTATTATTATTATTATTTTTGTTATATTGGCAGTTATTTCTTTTTCTTTTATTTTTAATTTAACTTTTTTCACACACACTATTTTAATAGATTTTCTGCAAAAAACAAAGAAGAAAAAATTTATTAAACTTCTTTATTCAATTTTATTTGTTTTTTAACTTGAAATTTAATTCAAATTTAATTTAAAAATAAAACTAATCTGTTGCTAAATTGTTTTTAAATCTTTTGTTAAATATTTAGTTTTACAACCATTTGATAAATGTGTGTGTATACATCAGTTTCTGTTTCTCTTTTCGTATAAAATATCTTTTTTCAGTTGATTTTGCTTATAATTTATTTCTAAAAAAATTTTAAATAAAATATTTTAAATTGTAGTTAATAAATGGTATTTTTATTGTTGAATTTTTTCTTGTGTTTTTATACAAATATTTTTATTTATTTAATTTCATTAAAAATAATTATTTTGTTTATTTTGTAGATTAAACAAACACAAACAAATATTTGTTAAAAGTCGATAAGAATAAAAAAAAATAACCTGGATTTTTATTTTGTACACAACTATACACGAAAAAAATTTTAAAAAAATATATAAAAACAGTTGGAAGTAATTGTAGACTAAACAATTTACATATATACATACATTATTGGTCATTACAACCCTGCAGTCAGGATTACAACCTAGCTTCTTACCTCACTTATGTGGTGGTGTTAATTTTATACATGAGTAGCGGGAGCTACAGTTTAAAGTCGACTTCTTAAATCAAGTTTCTTGTTTTAAGAAGTTTTTTATTTAAAGATTTATTCTCCCAAGTTACATTAAAGTCGATTTCAAACGACAGCTTCTTGAGAAACTTTTTCATGGTAATTTTATTTACTCTCACACTTCTTTTTGCCAGAAATCTGTTGCGAGACAATCGTCGAAGAAATATTTATTTCAAATTTCGTCTTGTTGGAGATGTCTGACATCGGGTTAGAACCGTGACCTCACGACTAATAAGTCAATACATTACCTACCACTGCTACTGGCTAATTTCCAACACAGATTATGCCATAAATTACGGAATATTCTTGAATTAACAAGAAAAAATATTCTGATAGTTGAAATTTTCATCTTTAGAAATACAATTTCATCTTCAGTAGCTGCAGCTATAAAATTGAATCATTTTTGAAGCGGATAGTGACCGGTAAAGAAGAATAAGTTTAAGTTCCAACACTTAAATGATAAACTTCAAATTAGAAAAGCTTGATTGGAAGAGCCTTTTGAATAATTTGGCCACGGTTCAAATATTATGTCAGACATCTTGAACAAAACGAAATATTAAAAATTATTTCCTCGGCAACTTCCTCTCAGCAGATTTCTGGCATAAACTCTAAATAAGTAAACAAAATTGTTTCTCATAACTCTGTCGTTCGGAGTCAACTTTAAACTGTTAGTCCCGCCACTTATGGATAAAATTAAGAAACAAAAAAGAAGCTAGGTCGTAATCCTAACTGAAGGGTTGTAATGTTCAATTATGTATGTAAAGTGATTATATCCACTTGATATTGTTTATAGCATTTTACGCTTTCCCACGCAATGAGTTAATGAGGCTTCCTAATCTTCTTATTGTATTAGAATTTCGACGTTTACTTCAGAATTTAATCATTCACAGTAGTCAAGTTATCAGTTTAACACTTGAAAAGATTTTAAATTAAAAGCACAAAACAAAAAAGATAAAAAAGTAAACGCTTTTATTTTAAAAGTAGAATCATCTTTTTTCTTTTCATTTCACAAACACTACACTCTACTACACTTGCTCAGTGTGCCCTGAGAAGTGTTTTTTTTCGAAATACAAAAATAAATTGGCTGCTAAATTAACAAAAAAAAAAATAAAAAACAATACAATGAAAAATAATTTCTAATTGGCATGATTAAAAACCATTTAGGGCTGTAATACTCTTTGGTTACAGAGAATAATTTACAGGGAAAAATAAACAAAGCCTGTTTATAGGCTTAACAAGTTAAGCATAAAGATTTTTATCCCAAACCTTAGGGAATATAAAACCAAACCAAAAAGATATAAACTTTAGGTATTTTGTTATAGTAAAATAAAAACAAAAATAACAACAATTACGATGAATATAAATTTTTATGACAAAATACCTAAAGTAACCATTAATGGTTAATACACACTCTTCGTTTTAATTAATATTACACACAAAGGTAGGCTATAAAAAATTTTCATTTGATGAGCAGGAGGATAAACCACCTGTTTTCGGAGCAGAAGAAGAGTAACTAAATAATTAATTGGCAATTTAATCAGTGGTTAATAAAACATTTTGTGTTGAAATAGAAAAAAAACCAAAACCTTTGCATAACTTAAGGCTTTTTAAGTCCCTTTATGCTTCACATTAAACCACTTGCCTCAATTATGGTTTTTTTATGTGAAAAATATGTAAAAGCCTTAGTGTGTAACTTTTTATCTTCTATGTATTTTAACACGTACACTTTATGAGCTTCCTCTACATTTTTCTTCATTTTTACATAGATAAACTTTATTATTTATTTTTCAATTTGTGTTTAAATTTTTGCATACTCTAAGGGGTTTATAATATTTACATAATATTGTATACTTTTAGGCGTAGTGTATTTCATCATTTTAATCAATCATTTTATATTTGAATACATAATAAATCTCTAATGAATTCTCTGCGAAAAAATAATGAATTTTTTCAAAAAATTTCTTTGTTGTGTAGGGAAAATAAATGTAAATCCCTAAAAAAATTTAAATTTAATCAATTCATTGAACCAGCTTCTAAGTAATACGTGCAATGTACGAGAAAGTGCACCTGATGTGTCAACCATATGAAGAGTGATTTTTAAATTCAGTTGACGGATATTTCATTTCATACTTAATCGGAACATGTCTTCTCCAATAAAAAAAAACACAATTATATCAAAACATAATTGTATCTTAAAATGAAAAAGTGCATCCTTACTGAGACACACTTTACATGCACAAAATTTAGAGATGTTTGTATGTGAATAAAATTTTTGAGATCTTCTAAAAGTTAAGTGAATGACAGCCTCTTATTCTACTTATTAATAATTACAACGCCGTGGAAAGTACATCTATGAGCATATTTGACATACTTTTTATAGTATAGTATTTTATAGTATAGTATCCAGATAAGCACAAGTTAAACTCGAAACCACCTTTTCCGACCTGACGATCACAATTTAGCAAAAACTACTTGACCGATTTCGCTGAAATTTTGAAACAATTTTCCTTTTCAGTATTAAGTATGACAGCAACAAATAGCACCTGAACTTAATAAATTTTTTTACAGTTATTTAATCTGTTTAATCAATCAATTATTTCCGTTGGACAACACACATGCATACATACAAAATTGGTTATTACAACCCTTCAGTCAGGATTACGACCTAGCTTCGCATGCCACTTATGTTGTGTGTATTAATTTTATGAATGGCGGGAATTACAGTTCAAAGTTGACTCCGAAAAACAGATTTTTGTGAAACTTTTTTTAGACAAAACATGTGTTTTATTTTTTATTTTCTATACATAAAAATTAAAATAAACAATTGCTTTTTCGTTTTGTGTATTATCATCGCATTGTACTGTATGGTGCTCAATAATTACGTATTGAACAGGCTGCTACGCCGCCTGACTTTATTAAACAGTGCATCCTTTTGGATGGATTGGCAGCTTTTGACTTTGGTTAGTCTTAATACCAAATCTATGAAAGCGTTTATTTAAAAAAAAATTGAAGCCTTGAAATACAATAGCCATGTTCAGAAAAAAAAAACAGTTGCCATGATGTAGAAGTACACATTAAAATTTCATCAAAACAACGACAGCAGCTTGAAAGATATGCAGCCGATACTACATACTCCCTCTTGCGTTCTGAAGAAATTTGACCACCTAAATCGCCAGATTAATCGGTTATGGGTTATGCCCAAATTAAATTAAAATTTTTTCCAATAGAATCAAGATAATATATCAAACTACAACACTTGTGTAGTGGTCACGTTAGTCTAGTATGTTGTCATATTAAACGAGAACCTAAGAATTCATAACACAGCTCTGATATATTTAAAAAAAAAATGAAATACAAAAAAATATTTCTTTCATGTTCTCTCACTCAGCAATTTTCGGGTAAATGTTTTGAGAATAATCAGTTACGATTAAAGAACTCTGGCCTTCAAAGTCGACGTTAAATTTTAGGTGCCACCACTGATGAATAGAATTAACATACACTATAAGGATTGTGAGGTAAGTTAGGTTGTAATCCTGATGAAAGGCTTGTAATGACGAATTATTATAGCATTTGCGGCAAAATTATAAACTTTTTAATTTTTTCTTACACTACTTTGAATTAAACAAATAATTTTTGCAAATTTTATCGCGATATTAATTAATTTAATTATGAATACAGTTGCGTAAAGCCATAACGATACTAAATTCACTTCACAAAATCTTTTAGAGTTAAACGCTTTAGATTTCAAAATTGTTTTTTCTAAAGTCGCGATCTGAGTTTATTTGTTTTCATTAAATTATTGACTTTATTATCATGTTTTATTTAACAATTCACAAATTTGCATATTTTTCAACTTTTCTGTGAATAATATTTCAAATTCTTTTTATGGTAAAACACAAAAACTGACACAACATGTTATACTGGCCTGTTAATTATACAAAACCACTTTCGTCTTCAAAATTCTGAGACGATACACGTATAAAACTTTGTTTATTTTTTTCTATGTTGAGTATGACATCTTACAAATAAATAGCAGCACTTGTTTCGATTTAATTTTTTACAGTTATATTAACTGTTTAATATCAATTATTTCCGTTAGACAGCACATGTATTTTTGAAATTATTTTCTGTGTACAAAGAAATTTTTTTAAAAAATTATTTTTTTGTTTTTGTTTTCTAATTTCCTTTTAATAAACAATTCTTTTCTTTTTTTTTTTTTTTTTTTTTTTTGAAGAAAAAATTTATTGTTTAATTGAATGAAAAACAGCAGAACACATACAAACACCACATGTAATTACAATGTTTTGATTAGAAAAAAATTATTTTTTTATTTTCTGTACATTAATAAACTTGAACATGAATTGCTTTTTCTTATATAAATATTTTTTTCTTGTCTTGTTAAATTTATTGAAAATTTTTTTAATTATTCCCAAGAAAATTTATGAAATCTTTTTAAGAAAAAAAAAAACAGTAAAGTAAACAATTAGATGCGCTTTCACAAACACAGATACATTTTCATGTGGTACGTTTAAACTGAAATTGCTTGTGTTCATTATTAAAGCGGCTTATTTTGATAAGATTAGATAAAAATTATAACGTTAGAAAGCATTTCAAAGTACAACTAAATACGCACACTTTTTGGAGTTTCATTTTTCTTATTTTGAAATATTTTTTCTTAAGATTATACACCATTTCATTAATGTACTTGTTAATTAAGCAACAAATTAGATTGTTTTTTTTTTTTTTTTTTTTTTTTTTTTGACTTAAAATTTACTATTTTAATCACTGCAATTAATCTTTTGTACTTATATTTTGATTAACTTTAGTTCGTTCTGTTGGTCATAATTCTAAATAAAAATTTGTTTCACTAGGAAAATAAATTTTAAATGGGTTTTTACCAATTTGTAACAGGCCGCATTAAATCGCACGCTTTAAAAGGTTTTCGTTTTTATTTTTTCTCTTTCTTTTTTGTATACCAACAAACAACAGTTGCTTTTCTGCCAATTAAAGCCAACCGTTGCTTGTTGTTTTTGTTTATATTTTTCTAATAAAACTTTGTTTATTCGATTTAGTAGAAGCGCGCTTGAATACTTAAAAAAAATGTTTAAAGAAATGAAGACGTTTTCGAAAACCGTAAGTTTAACCGTTCGCGACCAACACTAACGTACAAATAGCCAAAAATTTTAAGTTTTCATATGTTTTATCTACTGCTGCTGCTGCTACTGCTGCTGTCGCTAGACTTCAAAATGTGTCTGTATGCCACACACAATAAAACAGCAACAGCAACAACTGCTTGAGTTAATAAAAACATTTTTTTAAAAAAGAAACACAAGCTATCTAATGTTGTGTTATATTTTTGCCATCAAACAATTGAATTGTATTTGAATGAATGAAATTTGTATTGGTCTACTGCGCCGTTATAAGAGATTTTAAATTTTCACTCTCTCTCTCTCTATTCTTTAATAGATTCTTCTCTCATACTTTTTTTACTTTGCAACATGTTTTGTTATGTTCGAAACCACTTAAGGCCATATTAACACTCTGTTACACACTCTTGCCATAACTTCAAGCTTATTTTTTTGTTTTGTTTTGCATTTTAATATTCCATTTATACACGTGCCACTATCAAGTTGCAACAGCTATTAAAAACAAAATGTTATTGTTTTTGTTGTTGTTGCCACAAATTACTTGAAGCACCACTATACAGTTTTTAGATAGGTTACTTTAAGATTGTTGTTTACTTTATACATTCATTTCATGTGTTTTCCTTTCAAATGACCCTGAGGTCATATGTAAGTTTGTTTTACTTTTAAGTTATTGCCAAAAAAAAAATATTGTAAATATTTAAATATTTTTAAAATAAGAAGGACCTTTATGTCAAAAAATATTTACTTATTCATCAGTAATATTTTTTTGTTTCATTTAACGCTGAAAAACTTTTGTTAAACGGTATAATTGTGAGATCTTGAGCAATGCAATCTTTTTTGCCTTAACGGGGTTACAAGTATGCGTTCTTTCAATTACTATTTCGATTTAAAAATAGCTAGGCTGTCGCGAATTTTACGTATTTTTTCGGTCTTGCCTCTTTTAGTCTGTCCTACGAGTACGTTGGCGATTTCAAGGCAAATCATAATCATAATCATGTTCTACGCTTCATTTTTACTGAGGCAATTGTGCTTTGGTTACAACACCGGTATCTCACATACAAATCATCACTTTTTCAGTTCTTCTGGTATATTAAGTTTTTATTAAACAGCCTCAAAATACGTTTAGGTTAGGTTAGATAGACAGCTTACCATTAGTAGGTTCAGTAGTAATCCCGTTATAATATTCTTAAAAAACTAGTTCTATCAAGATCATACAAAATCACTTTTTCAATACTCTAGAGATTGCACGAAGAATAAACCGCACAATAGGGCAAAAGATCTAAACAGTCTCATATTCTCTGTTATAGCAGTTCTACGGTAATCTCTCCTGTCTAAGGATTGCACCGAATAGAGAGTTTCAGATGTCGTTTTGTAAGTCTTTCAATTACTCCAGAGTCGATCCATTTCATACATCTTCTTGGTAGTTCCATTATCATAAAAAGTAAGGGTTCCTGTAGCTGAACTATATAGCCTTACTCTATGCCCAGACAAGCGACGAAAATTATTTTTAAAAAGACAAAAAGAAAAGTTTTTCAGATTTAAAACATTACTGAAGATTTTTCCAATCCTAATTTTTTTGGAACTGCTTAGCAAGATATATCAATAGCTGGTTAGAATTTTAAAAAATATGTACGCGAGAATGAAACAAACAAGGAACAGAGTATTCTAATGTCGATAATATCGTGTTTATATATTCGTCCATAACTTTTCCAACATACCCGTCAAATTGGATCATATACATCATATACCATGGTGGATAGATAGATTTCGTGTTGCATATTATCATTGACCAGCTACGCATTAATGCCATAAACACAATAGATGCAACGCAGCATACCCAGCAATCTCTCAAAAATAGAATACATGGGTCCATATTAATGTTGCCAGCCTGGCTGGACTTGGCTGGATTGTCCAGCTTTTTTATGCTTGTCCAGCTAAAATTTAATTTGTCCAGCTAAAATTTAATTTGTCCAGCTAAATAGAAATTTTTTTGGTACACTGCAATAACTTGGGCAAAAATTTTCATGTTAACTTTGTCAAATCATGTTAGCCAACACTGATTGTACATTTGTTCTACTTTAATAAAAATTATATTTTAATAAAAATTATTTACACAAAACCAAAATTAACATTTTCTCATTATTTTTTTATGTCCAGCTATTTTTTTGTTTTGCCCAGCTTTTTAAAACCCAATGTCCAGCTTTTTGCGAATCGTAATCTGGCAAGCCTAGTCCATATAGATGTGATTATTTTAAAGACAACAAACAACTTTTCTGCAGCTTTGCTAATTTCAGCAATAAGAAAATTAGTGCTAACATTGAAAAGATTTGTGCTGTCAATAATATAACATACATAAAATAGGGGTTTTAAAAACGTAATGTATGAGATATATCGCGAAAAAATAGTTTACTGACACCATTCATAAAGAATTAATGAACTGTATATTTTTTATTTGTTTTTCTTATGCTTTGCCGCTGCTGCTTTTATTGTAATTAATGCGCTTGCAGCTTACCTGAGGCTGCAATTGTAAAATTGTTTTACTTACTGCGTTGCGTCTATTGTGTTTATAGCATCAAACAGAAAATGTTTTAAACACTATTAGCATCACAGAAAAATATTTTTATTTGGAACACTTTAGAATTCGAAATGAAATTAAATTAAAAATAAGCTCCAATTGGTCTCCCTCAATATAAAATCTACTCTTCTATACAAACGAAACTCCTTCAACTATACAACAATATAAGTCAAAACAAAGATTTTTAAAGAAATTTATTCCGATTGGAAACTTTAAGATGAAGGCTAGCAAAGAAGCCCAGCCTATACCCGAAAACCATATCCATTTATATAAAATAAATAAAAGTAATAATGCAAGACAAATTCCGTTGATAGGATTTTGCTGTATTATTTTCATGATATTTACCAGCATAAACTCTTATTTTATATCAGACGATATAAAAATTATATAAAAAAAATATGCATAAATAATTGATTCATATTCATGTCTTAAGAGTCTATAGGTTAAGAAAATAATTCATTTTGTTACAGACCATATTTATCAGCCATACAAAAAAATGTATGACACACCTCAGCTTGATGACAATAATTTTTTACAGTGTACACACATATAAATAAAGAGATTATTTTTAAATTAAGAGAGCGTAGTATATATCCCCATTTACAAATATTTTTACTTGTTCTCTTCTACGCAAGACTAACAACAATAATAATAATAAAAAACCACAATAACATGAGAACAAAACATAAACAAAAAAGAACAAGAAAAAACACATCCTCTTCCGCATAAGGGTTGCAATTGTAAGTGTCAAAAGTTTCATTTTTCGCTTTTCTTTCTGGCATGTTTTGCCATTTTTTATTTTTGTCTTATTATTTACACCCATCACTAGTGTCGGTATGGTGTACATTTGGTTTGTCGAAAACTTTGTAACTTTATTAAATATGTATATGCATATATGTATAGGGTCTATCTATCTTTCCTATCTTTAAATTTAAATGTGAGATAAAAAAATGTATCTTTGTGTGTTCATCTTGTGGAACTGAAATTCATTAATTTTTATTGTCAAAGATTAATTTTCATAGCTTTCTACTTTGGATTCTATGGGGTACTTATTTAAACAGTTTCTATCTTTAAATCTAAATAAAACAAAGTTCAAATGTCCGCCATGTCGACTTCTCTGGGTGAAGAACATTCGAAATGTTCAATTTTCCATGGCTCTGGCGATAAATCAAGATGAGTTTCACCCATAGCATGTTAGCTTTGAGGTCCGTAGTTGTTTGCGTCCTATTTGACTACACCAGGGACTAAAGAAATACCCACAAGAAAAAGCGAAACAAGGTCAAATCGCACGATCTCAGTGACCAGTTCATATCACCTCCATGTGAGCTGACCATACCCTTAAATTGCTCGTGGTAAAAATCCCAAGTGGCATGAGATAGAAACCACGTATATTTGGGGTCCAGATACTCAATGTACGCCAAAAGAAATTGCTATTCATCGCCCTATAGTGCTTGCCGTTTTAAGTAATATCCTGGCCAATGTTGAACGATAACGCCGTCGTTTACCTTGAGGCCTTGAGGCGTGCATTCAATTTCAGTTCCATTTTCAGTTTTCATAATTGGTGTTCATTGAGTCTGTGACTAGGGTCTGGAATTGCAACTGATCACAATATTTTTAAAATTTCTCGCAAATACCTGCCTTACATAATCTATACAATTCAGTCAGGATTTCGACCTAACTTATCACACCACTCATTTTGTGTGTTAATTTTATACATGAGTGGTAGGATCTACAGTTTGAAGTCGACTCCGAACGACAGAATTTTATTTATTCTCATATTTTTTTTTTCAGAAATCTGCTGAGAGAAAGTCGCCGAAGGCAAAATTTGTCATATTACATTTTGTTCAAGACGTCTGACCTGATGTTTAAAACGTGGCTTCACATCTAATAAGCCAACACACTACATACTAGACTACGGCGACCTTGATATCTGCCTTACAACGCATTGATGTCGACTTCCGTACAGCGGAATGAACTTCACATAGGAATAAAAGATCTTAATTTCCACACAGCGAAATATGAAATTAATTTGCCCTTTTTATTCTGATTGCAATATCCTTAACTGGACCCCTAGATTTCGTTAAAATTCTACTTAAGTTGAGGATAGTGTCAATCAATAGTGTTTTCCTGAATTATAAATCTTCGCATAACATAGTAATTTATATACAACGCCTATATTTTACTCAAGTGGATAACAATGTGGGGCTAGGTAATAACCGCAAGGTTAGGTTAGGTTAGAGGACGTGTACTTGTCAACTGTGACAAGTACAGTACCCGGAGGTCGAATTGACCCATTGTACAACGTAATAACCGCAATCTTCTCTGAAATATTTCTGAAATTATGTGACATCAAACTTATGTCATATGAGCAGCCTAATTTCTTGCATTTTTTCACGTTTACCCAAAGTTATCACGTTATACGTTATACGTTTTTCAAGATAGTATTTAAACAATAAATTATTGATTAAGTGCAGCCTCTGCGCTGGCCAACTTCTTCGATGAGTTTGGTGGAACTCGGTCAGTACAAAAACTGCGCTTACCTGTTGTGTCGCAACTTCTCGCTATGCGTGCTCAAGTGTGTTTGGTAATTAAAGCAAACACTTCGACCTAATCTTACCTAATCCGAGAGTTAGTATGCTCTTGTATTTGAATGTAAATATGACCCAAACAATTTTGAAATAATTCCATAAACAGCTTTAAGAAGGTCGATTTAAGAGAAAATGCTAAAAAGTTGGCAATGAAATATTTTAAAAAACATATGAAAAGTTTAGGGCATAATGCAGTCAGAATTGATCGACTATTATTTCCTTCTTGTTTTTTTTCTGTGTTTGTCAATGACATTTAAGCCAGACAAAACTGTTTTCTTTTTTTTTTTTTGTTTGCCACAATATTTTTATACATTGTGTCTCTTCCACCTTTCAATCTTTTTCGTAATTTTCTTTTTGGCAATTATTAAGCAAAATTGAACAAATTATTGCTGTAAATAATAAAACATTTTATTGAATACAATCCTCTACAAAATAATTGTACGCTTCGACTGACAGAGTAATTTTGCACTTTATTTGCGTTTACGAATTATTATTTAATTTTTTATTGATTTTTTTCTTCTTCCTTTGTTTCTTTCGGTGTAAACCTTAAAATACCCACATTTTTATTATTAAACCATAAGTAATGACTAGAGACAGGAGGAGGCACCTTGACACTTTAGTTTACTTTACGTTTTCGTTTTTTTTTGTTTTTTATTGTACAACAATTAATTTTTAATTCCGTTTTTTAAGGCAATTTATTTCCTTAAATTTCGTTTGTATTTCTGTGTTATAATTATTGCTTAATTGGATGATTTTTTCTTTGTTGTTGTTGTTGTTTTTATTTCTTTATTTTTGTTTTAATATTTTTCTCTAGTGACAGTATTATTATTACAATATTCCAAACGTTATAATTTATTTTTTAACACTTCCGCGTGTAACACAAGAGCCGTCATGAAATCAACTGTTTTTTGTATTTCTTCACTTTTGACTTATTTTGGTATTTTTTGTCTTGTCTTAGACTTGTGTCCCTTCTTCATATTCTGTTATTACTCTTTTGCCACCCTTAAAGTACTTGACACTTGAAATGTCAATTTTAAAGAATAAAATGTATAAAGGAAACGGTTAACAAAAGAGAAGCCTTTGGAATGCGCATGATCACGTAGAGGTAAAGGAAAAAATTTCTAAAATAAAATACACTGTCAAACATCAACTGTCAAAGATGGTTTAACAGCTTTAAATTCAGTCGATTACAATTTGATACTCACTAGTATTAGGTGTAGTAATACTTACACATAAAGGCACAATAAGGCCCTTAAGAAAAAGAAAGAGATTTTGTAAACCATATTTGCCCATCGAAGAAAGCTCTTTAGTATCTCTTTATCTGAGCCAAACTTCATCCTGTCTGAGCCACTTTAATACCATTAAAGTTGCTTACTAAAGTATGAATTGTATTGGAAGTATTTTAAAATGAAGTAGCCGTGGCGTAGTAAGTAGCGTGTTGGCTTATTAGACGAGAGGCCACGATTTAAACCCCAGGCCAGACATCTCCAACAAAACGAAATATGAGAAAAATATTTCTTCGGTGACTTCCTCTCAGCAGATTTCTGGCAAAAACTCTGAGAGTTAAATGAAATTGGCATGAAAACTTTCTCAAAAAAAATCTGTGATTCGGAGTCGACTTTAAATTGTAGGTCCCGTCACTCATGTATAGAATTAACACACACAACATAAGTGGTGTAAGAAGCTAGGTCGTAATCCTCACTGAAGGGTTGTGATGACCAACTATGTATATATACACGAACTTTAGTAGCAAAACTCTTTGATTTGAAGAGTAGGGAACTCTTTCTCTCTCTCTCTCTCTCTTGGATCTAAATACTTAGTTTCCATACATTCATAAATACATACATATTTAGTTTAAAATGTCTCAATGGTGATTCTCACAAAAGTTCTAAAGACTAAATTTCTTACGCATGTCTAAAACAGGAATTTACTGGAGTGCTCCAGATGCAGATCAGAGTTATACATCGAGATTGTATGTGGTGCATGAGATCTGATTTCAAATTTAAATAATACAAAAGCTCTATAACTATTTTCGTAATCCTTAAAAACCTACATGCGTTTTGTAAACAGAAGTCACCGTAGCCTAGTAGGTAGTGAGTTGTTTATTAGACGTGAAGCCACCGTTCAAACTCCAGGTCTGACATCTCCAACAAGAAATATGTCTTTGAGGACTTCCACTCAGCAAATTTCTGGCAAATACTCTGAGAGTCATGAAAACTTCCCAAAAACCTATCGTTCGGAATCGACTTTAAACTGTAGGTCCCGCCACTCATGTATATAATTAACACACACAACATGTCGTGTATGCCCTTAACTAGTCAAAATCTAATCAACCATAGCCTTGAGTTTAAAGGAATTCTTCAGAAAGATAAAAGAACGCCCTCTACATATTAATCAAGAAACAGAAACAAAAAATAAATTTAAGATAGTGAGTTCTACTGCAATTATCCAATAGAATAATTGCTCGCAACAATAATTTTAATTTCATTTATTAAACATGAGGGAATGTTAGTTTTATCGGTATGTGACTACAATATCTAAATAAAATATTATTATAACAATACAAAAATAACAAATATATGTATACCTTCTACAATTTTCTATCATATCCAAAAGCATAAAGCAAATATTTACGAAAACATGACATGACATATTAAAGTACCTTACAAGTGTTCATGTTTTAACATTGTATTCCCTGCCAAAATACGACGATAATGAATTCATATTACTCAATTAAACACAATTACATGTCATACATTCATCTCAGACATTTATGCATTCATCTTTACATCCATTCATTCGTTCATTCATATGGCTCATATACAGTCATACAGTCATCTCAATCATTTACATTCTTTGAAAATTCAAAAGTTAACTTAAGCTCAGCATGAATACATGTGTGACATGCTGCATATAATTACGAGAGGCTGTGTGCCAGATAGTAGTTGTGTTTGTCTGTCTAATAATGATTTAAATTTTTAATTAATAAAATAAATTAAATACAATGGAAAACAATAATTAAATTATTATTTTAGTCACTGAGTTGTACTAATAAAATTACGGTGATAGAATGAGATTTTTATTAAAAAAGAAAATTGAAAAAGTGTAAATATATAGTAGTCGGTAATAATCGACTATTTGATGACAGTAATTGAAGTATAAATACGAGTTCAATTTAATCACTTTGTTGCAGTTTTACTACCTTTTATTTATTTGTATTTATTTTTGAATTGAACAGTTTAGAACTATATTTAAATCGGTTCTAAAAGCTTACGAACAAGCTCTCCATTTGCAAGTTGCTGATTGGAACCGAATGTGGTTGATGTCTAATTGGTTAATTTTTGAAGAAACTAACTAGTCGGTATGGTTCGATAATCCTCGCTATATAATGTAGTTTTACATTTCGAAAGAAATAATAACCGATGATGTCGTAGAATTTTAATGGATGTAATGGTAATTCGTTTAAGTCTTTGATATTATCTTTGATTCGGACACCGAAATTTTGCTTATTAACGCAGCCAATTAAGTACAGACACTAGTATGTATTGATGTAACCGGGACGAGGCTCTATTCGATTTAAGTCCATTGCCATAGTACTGGAGGCCAAAGCTTTGAAGACTGTGGTTAGGATAATGATAGACAATTTTAATACGGGATTCATTGTGAGACTTAGTCTTATCTAATAAATCTAGAACAGCGCTCCAGCTAACTGTCCACTATACAGAATCAGTAGTCTCTATGATTTGGAATGGATCAAGAATGGTTACTGACATGACAGACATGAGCGTAAATTTTGATTCAAAATGAACTATTGAAAGCCAATTGGAAAGGCAATGCTTTCATAAGGTGTGCCATTCGAACACACAGTTCTTATGACGTTAATAAGAAGATACTATGGAATAGCCTGGGGAAGCTCAACACAGTTAGTTAGAGGAAATAGGATCATTTGGGAATATGCGGTAATTAGTAGGCAAATGAGCCTCTCCACTGATGGAGCTTTAACCTTTCTGTAGATATGGAAGAGATATTCGGAAAGGTGTACTAAGCGAAAAGGAAGATAGCAAGAGGCAAAGACTCTTCTCAAACCAAATAGGTTTGAAGAAATTATACACACACATACGAGGAACGTTTGTGACAGTAATATATCCCAAACCTGAATACGTGTTAGGTGCTAATAAAAGTGTGATTGAGTGATTAAAATATTTAGTAGAACCGACCAGCGATTAGTGGCCAAATTTAACTTTCGACAAATTTTACTTCTGTATACTATTCTTCATGAAATCGCTGTAGTCTAGCAGGTAGTGTGTTGGCTTTTTAGACGTGAGGCTAGGTCAGACATTTCGAACAAAACGAAATATAAAAAAAAATATTTCCTCGACAACTTCCTCTCAGGCTACAATAAAATTCTCATGAAAATGTTTCTCAAAAATCTGTGGTTCGGAGTCGACTTTAAAGTGTAGGTCCCGCCACTCCTGTATAAAATAAACATACTCAAAATAAATGGTGTGTGAAGCTAGATCATAATTCTGACCAAAGGATTGTAATGACCAATTATGTATGTATGCATGTAGACTATTTTTCGTGGGTTTAACTCCGGAAAAGGTTTATTGAATTAAACCAGAAATAATTGAGTAAACTTTCGGCGGTAAATTGCCGAACTAGAGCCAGAATAATACCAAATTACCATCGGCAGAGGTAATGAAGGTCAGCTCGGAGGACATACAGTGAGCATCAAAAGAGACTGTACATTAAAAAATATGTATATACATTAATGAATTAAAGTTATTTTTAAAATTGTTTCATTGCCAGTTTTTAAAATTGAAACAAACAAAAATTACAAAAAAAATCGAAATATGTATGTCAAATTTTTTCGGGCACTCTCCTTAAGTGGTAAAAGTTGAGTTTGGTAATTGTCAGAATTTTATCCATAATGTACAGTTTCTTTTGATGCTCACTATATGTCAAATATCAATTATCATTCATAATGTACAAACCAATAGAAATAAATTGAAATGCTGAATGGAAGCATTTTGAAATCTTTTTTACTTGATCTAGAAGAGAAAGCATGACTATATTGTTGTTGAACATAGACCGACTTATGCAATATAGGGTGTACAATAAGAGCAAGTTATTTATTTAATGCCTTCAATTTAAATTTTAAGATTCAGACTCTTTTCCAAATTTTAATTTGTAGTTATTCCGTAATAAAAACGAAACAAATTGTTTTTGTTGAAATATAATGTTGTATAATATTTAAATATTATCTAATATTGTTGTAAAAACATAACATGTATTTATAAATAATTTATAACAACACAAAACTAAACAAAATCATCATTAATTAAGTCTTGTAAAAAGCATCGCTGTTAATTAATTTTCAACCGAAACTGTAAAACATTGCTGAAACTCACTGTCATTCATTCAGTCATTACTTCATCTCATCTTATCGTCTCATCATCAATCCATTCCATCCTTTATTTAGTATTTTAGTTTAAATTATTGTATTTTGTTAACATCATTTAATATCTTCTGCTCCGTAAAATAAATGGGGAACATAACCGTTCTCTCAAAGGGGTTGTTAAAATAAAAATAAAACAAAAAAATTATTTTTATATTTAAACATTCGCCACCACACTTCATCATCGTCATCATCAGTACATTAAATTTGAAGGAAAAGTGCATTCTGTTTGAGTTGGTTTTTTTGTTTCACAGTTTATTCAGTTGTAGACATTTCAGTAGTTGAAGTTGAAGACTGATTTCCTTTCTACTTTTGTTTTTGTTTCTGTTTCTCTTTCTTTTAATTTTTTCTGTCTTTTTTTTTATTTTTTGTTCGTTTTGTAATAATTAAGCCGCTAAATGATTTATTACGGGGTAGTCACGTCTTTACCACACATTTATAAGACCACAAATCTTCATGTAATCATAGGGCATACGTACATATATATTATGTCCATATGTGTGGAGTAAGTCCAAATAATTTACATTTTGTGTTAAAAGTAAAAATATGCTGCTGCTGTTTTTTGTTTTTTTGTTTTATTTATGATTCTGAATTTGTCTTGTCTTACACAGCATAAAATTATTGTTTTACGCTTGTAATGCATTACAACTCGTATGAATAATGAATGAATAAATGAATGACTCTGGCCATTTGCCCTTAAATGTTTAAATCATGTACAAATTATGTAAATCTGATACAAAAAGAAATCAAAATTTAATTCTTTAACTGTCCTAATGCTACTGTTTTAATTAACATTTACGTACACCTACAATTATTTACAAATTTATATGGGACATTTCGACGTAACAACTGCTGTAGCTATGTGGGTAGCTAGAGGTGGCTGTCAACCCAAAGAATATGGCATAGACACTTAGGGCGTATATGGCTTATTATGATACAATTGTCGTTCATTTCTTCTAGTCATGGCACCACCCACAGTTTTTGATGAAAACACTTACATTACTAAAGCCTATTACTGACAGATCATTTAGGTAGTCTACATAGTAGACAACGATGTAGTTTTCTTCGACATTGAGCTGTACTCAAAACGTGAACACTTTTGAAGTCTTCCTCGTATAGACAGCACCTGTAAAAGTTTTCCATGTGTCCAATATCATGTGTCCAATATCTCAGATATGTGCCCATAATACAATGTCCAGTACGTAGTGTGTTGGCTTATTAGGCCACTGTTCAAACCCCAGGTCAGACATCTCCAACAAAACGAAATATGAAAAAATATTTCTCCGTTGACTTCCCCTCAGCATATTTTTTGCAAAAACTCGGACAGTAAATAAAATTGCCATGAAAAGTTTCTCAAAAATCTGTCGTTCGGAGTCGTCGACTTTAAACTGTAGGTCCCGCCACTCATATATAAAAATTAACACACACAACATAAGTGGTGTGAGAAACTAGGTCGTAATCCTGACTGAAGGGTTGTTATGACCAATTGTGTATGTATGTGTGATGGCAAATGTAAGACGATATAAATAGAGTAAAGTGTTGTATGGTGAAATAAAGGATACATATGCCAGCTACATCTTAACCTAATTTTTGACTCGACATGGTACCCAAATCCTTTAGGCATGACTACTCGCTAAAAAGTTCGACGAAGACAAAACCGTGGAACTGATGTGTTCAAATTTTTGGAGATTTACAGAAATTCGTATAGAATCTATTTCGAAATTAGGAAAGTAGTTTAACTAAATACTGAGAACAGTCTAAAAAAATAACGGTCATAATGATAATACATTCTACGTACTGTAGAATGCATAATAGAAGAGCAGCAAAAACGAATGCCAGCCGAAACAACAATACGGCATGAAAGTTCGTCGAAGGTAGAAAAGATTAGGTTGAAGTGGTAATTTCAAAATGACACATCAAATGGGCAAATGGACACAAAGAATTTAAATAAAAATTTAAAACTTTTAATATATACGGAATCAAGGACTGTCCTGGACTGCATCAGCAATATCTCCGAGAAGATAAGGAAGTTTTAAAACTTAATGGTACCAACACAATTAGCCGAAAAATCACTGTCGTTTTACTATAATTAATGATTTTAATTTCGCCAATTATTTTGTGTGAAATTAGAAACTCAAAGCTGTTACGTAACCTTTCCTTATGAATTGCCCCATTTTAAATGAAATAAATTTCGCAAATGTGATAACATGTTAGGGGAGAGTTTTCTTTATTGCTTTTGTTGTTATGTTTTTGGTATTTCATTAAGTGTTATTAATGATTTAATGTTTTATTAGTTAAGGTGATGTTACTTTAATTAAAACAAATGAACAAAACATTTAATGGACTGAAAAAATTAATTGAAAATATCTAAAAAAAAATAATAAATTTTTGAAAACATTTTCATTAAAATTTAAATCTTATAATGAAACATTTAAAGAATTTAATTATAATATAACATTTTATTTTTGCTTTGTTCAAAAAGATTTATGGGGAGTTTTTTTGTTGTTATTTTAAGAAACGTCATAAAGAAATTGTACACGAATTAATCATAATAAAATCAAATAAAATAAAACCACCCGGTGATATTTCAATTCACACTGTGTGTTAATATTCATTTCATAAAGTAAATCTCAAAGTATTAACGAATAAACGAACATAAAAACATAAAATTATAATAAATTGCTATGAAACTTGAAAAAAAGAGGCAAAAGATGAAATCAACATTTAAATTATACTCGTGTAAGGAAGAGGGGGAGGGAAGAAATAATAGGTTTTCTTTGCCTTTATTTTTTGGCAAACAAAAAATCTTGTCGGCTACAATCAACAAAAAACCATGGACACCAAAAAAAAAAAAAAGTGTGAATAAGTGGAAATGAATGGATATGGGATTGGAAATGAAAACCCATGGACTGTGTGGTAAGGCAACAGCAGCCAGCACACCCGCCTTGAATAACAATCAATCAAAATAAAGCCAAAGTTGAAGTATTAGATGACCTTTTCACAGTCTCTCTCTATTTTTTGTGGTTGTTTTTTTATTCTCTGGTTTAATCAGAGAGGCATGTCTAAAATTGTAGTAGTGTTGATATAAAAAATCTTTCGAAAAAAAACACACATACACACTTACAAAAATATCCATTTAAATCAAGAAGCTCACACCTACCAAACTCTAGCTTGCCACATATTTATAAAGGAAAAAAAAACACTCAACAGTGGCTAACAATACAACATCATCACATCTAAACTTCAAATATGACACAACTTTCTGGCAAATGTTGTGACATTTCGTTGACTTAATGGTCTTACACACACGCAATAATATATTAACGTTAAGGCTAAAGCAATGACAAAGGAAAAGTATTATTTGAACAAAAAATCGAAAAAAAAATTTAAGAAAAAAGTCAAAATGAAGCTCCGAATGGAGTAGAAGAAATGGTTAAAATTAATTTTTATTTTCTTTCTCATTTTCTGTTTTCTTCTTTTTTTCTTCAGTTGACACAACAAAAGAGTCAAATCATTAATTTTGGTTAGATTTGAACAGTAATTTTCAACAAATTGTTCAATAATCCGCATATGAACAATAAGTTTCTATTGTTAGATGAAAAGCGTAATTTGAAGACGACCTTAATTTGAGGGGAAAAAATGAAGAAGAAAAAGAAATAGAAATAATGACAATTTCTTGGCATTAAAGCTTAAATAGAAATGACATAAGTTACGTAAATAAAAACGTAATTCAGTCAATATTTAAAACTGCATGGCAACGGTAATATTGTTGCGTGGAGGTAATTTTCCTACCTACTGGTGTTAGGCCACAAAATCATGTAGAAGGCCTTTTGAAAAGTGATGGATTATGTTGTAATCTTTAGAAATTTCATGGTACATTTTTTGGCAAAAATGCCTGTGTATTCTCAACTGTTCTGATCTCCAGTGCGTCCCATTGCAATCCAACCAAGGCATTATTCGCTATACTCAATTGGCTCCTCTCTAATCTATTAAGGCAGAGCGTTATGCTAGAGGCAGTAAGACACAATTGAGTCGAATCCTGGCCTAATCTGGACTAAGGGCATGCTGCTATTCTGGGAAAATTCATTACCACTTTCTAAATAGAACATTCGATTTTAGAAATCCGTCTACATACTGATCTGAATATCCAGAAGTTCCAATTGAACCTTTGATGTTTACTCTGATGGCTCAAAGATGAATGATAGAGTAAGCTGTGGCATATTTTTATTAAGGATTCTGATATTAAACTTTCTTATTGGCTGCCTGACAAATGCTATGTTTTCCATAGCAATTCTGAAATTCCCTGAAAATCCCATGATTTACTCGTACAGCCAAGCTGCGATTAAGCCCCTAACGAACGTAGTTTCAACGTCCTTCCTTATCCATGGATTTCTCAGAAATATTTCGGATCATTAAAAGGTAACTCTTATATGCGTTTCGGAACATAAAGATATCGTTGGTAATGGGATTACAGATAAGCTGGTCAGAGCTAGTACGGAGCTTGCAGTTTCAGACATGTTACAGAGCATAGGTATTCGGATTGTTTCATTTAACTTAGATATGTATTATCCACACTTATTATAGGGAGGCTCAATCACGTTGACAACAAGACTTTTACGTGCAATATTGCTAAACTCTGCTGCAGACATATAGATAATAAGAGGACTGACCTTCTTCCGTCCTTAAATCGCATGATCATCCATAGCACAATAGAGTTTCTTATGGGCCACTGTGCATTTGGTAAGCCTGCCGAAAGAATCGGCATTCCGGCAAATGACTTTTGTAGGAGCTATGGGTCTGAGGAAACTGCTCTTGTCATAAAATGACGAAGCTTTTTGACTTCTTATATTCTGACATTTTTGACAATGCTCTCTAATATAAAAATTGCGGCAATTTTTTTTCATAACCCCTCTTGGCAGCATAGCTCCCACAAAGCACTTTCTGCCTTATTTCACTTTAGTTAATTTTTTTTGTTCAAGCTGAACAGGTGATTAATCTGATGTAGCAGGTCCTACGATAATGGCCTTCCATCTATCGTTGCCTAGAAACAACGTACTCCAAGTACATGGTGTAGTGGTGGGGAACCTTGCTAATCATTGATTCCTGGCTTTTGTGATGACATTCCTGTGATGTTATCCTTTTTCCACTTCCAGCGGGTGAGGGAGCTTCATAGATGGATTGTATTGGACGAAGATGAAGCCACTTAATTAGTTCCGAAAAGCATTCCTGGCTTTTGTAATGACATTGCTGTGATGTTATCCTTTTTTCACTTCTAGGACATGAGGGGGCTTCATAGATGGATTGTATTAGACGGAGATGAAGCCACTTAATTAGTTCCGAAAAGCATGATGAACGACTTGTTTTTTTTTTTTGCTGCAATAACAAGATTTATTTTGTGCTTGGGTTGGTTTTCTCTACGATATGTTTGACCCACAGTTAGAATTGCGATATCATAAAGAGCCTAAATGCTGGCTTAATTGGAAAGTCTTTCTTTAAGAGGGGTCCGCAACCTTTCCTAACCTAACCTAAAGTATCCACGTTCATTTTTCTTTCACGCATTTAAAAATTATAAAAAGTATCGTCACCGATTAGGATCACTCATGATCGCCATTATGTGGCAGTTCTACTTCAAATGAAATGAAACTGATTTATGATAAGTAGCTAAAGCTTTTGCATTAGGTTTAGATAGTGCATGATTAAGGTTTGAAGTACGAAAAGTGTATTATAATGTAAGAGACAGTTCCCTATAGGCTTGGTAAAGAAGTCATTTCTTTAAACCTTTGAATCAAAGTTGATTAAAACAGTACATATGGTACAGATATTATTTATTAAACTATTGTAAATATTTTATATTCAGTAGGACCTTGATTATCCGTGATGGTCGGGACCGGAAGCATTCCGGATAATCGATTTTCCCGGTTAATTGAGTACCAATTTTGGCTAGTTTTTAATAGATATTTTTATTAGTTAATAAATGAATATGTACATATGTATATAAAAACTAAATAATTCAAGGATTTTATACACAGACATGTTTCAAAAATATAAAAAAAATTAATTTTGTCAGAAAACAGTGAACAGTAGATAAGGATTTCATGTTCATCGTATACTAAAGAGGGAATTCCCCTTTTTCGCTTGTTTGTCCAAAATAATAGAAACAAATTTTTCCTTATAATCACGGATAATAGAGGTAATCACGGTTAAACGATGCAGAAAAATTTAAGTCGATCCAAAATAAAATTAAGTCTATGAAAAAAATTTTCTTTTTCCATCCCGGATAATTGATGTTGCCGAATAATCGAATCACGGATAATCAAGGTCCTACTGTATTTTGACTTGTTAATCCCTTTCAAAAACTCAATTAACAGTTGAAATAATTAAAAAATAAATACCCTTTAGCAACAATTTAAATCATTAAGTTTTTTAATTAATTTAATTTGTAAGTATTGTTGTAGGAGACAACTGACTAATTGAATTAACAAATATTACTCCGCATTAGCTCGTATGAACTTTTTCACACCTCTCCTATGTGTGACAAGACTTCAAAAGATTTATTTGTAAATCTAATTAAAGCCCTTTTAACGAGATTTAAAAACAAGTTAAACTTTTTCCTTGGAAAGTCATGACATTTCCTTTTTGTTCAGACAATATTTCAATATCAACATGACATTAAACATTTTGTTAAAGGAAAATGAATGGCTTAAAACATGTTACCCCCATTCGAAAACGCTACAAAAAAATAGAAAGGGAATATGTATACGTACGTGGATCTATGTACAATATGAATGCTGTAAGGTTTACATTTAACTTTTTTTAGTGTTATGTTACTGTGTATAAGGCTACGGGTTATAACAGAAGAATTAAGTTTCGATATCATTTGAAGTCTGTGGAAAAGAATTGGAAAGTTCCGTACTAGAAATTTAAAATCAAAATAAATTTTAAAAATAAACTGAAATCGAAAAAAATCAGTGACGAAATGTAGTTTCTTCGGAAATTAAAGCGTTTATGTATTTAGTTTCCGAAAATCATTTTACAGGTCCTTACTTTTTCCATATTTTTACAAACATTTATTAACGATTTTTGTAAAAATCAAAATATAATCTCTCAATCTTTCATTATGATTTTGATGTATGCATCGGCCAAGTCTATAGTTGACTCAAAAAGTCTGGTAGGCGTAACCATACCTAGCCTGAACAGAGAACTGCATTAATGTGTCTAAGACTAACTAAATTATACGTCTTATAAGCTAAACTAGTAACGTCCGTAATGGACTTGATGGCCCGAGTTAGTCAGCAGATTTTCAGAGAAAATCCTTTCACAAAAAAAAGCATTGTGCAACTTTCAGTATCACCATTGCCTATGCCTGAAAAACAGAATCCTTAATACGGGTTCACACAGCCTACTCTGTGCAGCATTTACGAGCAGTTAGTATGCAATTCAAGGACATTACCAGATAACTACGGATCGTTAGAAAAAGAGTCACAGATTGTCATATCGCCTAGAGATTTGTTTGTGTCTGTAATTTTTTCAGAGGGACTACCCTTGGACGTAGAATATTATGAATACTACCATAACTGTGTTTCGATCTTTTCTGATAGCCAGGCTGCGATAAAGTCTCTGTCGAACGTTGCGAATAATTCTAGGATCGTCAGGGAATGCCGCTGCTGCCTCAACCTTCTTTCTGGGCGATTCAGTGTCACACTTATCTGGGTCTCTGGACACTGTGACATTCCGGAAAACTGCAGAGCAGACGAGCTAGCCAGGGCTGGCGCACTTCTTCCGGAATCCTCTTCAATCAACTTGGGAATGCCACTTACCTCGTTCAAACTGGCCATCGCGCTAGAATTCTCCCGGGACGCCAACCTATCCTGGAACCATGAGGAGTCCTCCTCCACTGCTAGGCTCACTTGGCCCTCAATGGATAGAAGGCGCACCAACCAGTTACTTGGACTTGGTCGTAACATCATCTCAATCACAGTGGCCATGCTTACAGGGTAGACATGCGGAAAGAATGCGGCTCCCATTTAACGATTTCTGCCGTGGATGCAGATCCGCTGAGGAAGAGGAGACTGTTTTCCACTTTCTCTGTCAATGCCCATCTCTTGCGAGGTGCAGATATAGGTTATTTGGCTCTCCAACCCTTGTCAGCTTGACGGAGCTATCGTCCATTGATGTCAAGGATATAGCCTCGTTTATCAAACTTTCTGGCTGGTTTTCCAGCGTGGGGTACTCGTGCTTTAAATGTGCAGCCCATGCGCTGACCAACTTCAACTCCTCAGCTCGGAGGAACTTGGTCAGCATAGGGACTGCGTTCACCTGTGGCGCCACAAAGGGTCGCTATGCGTGCTCAAGTGAGCTTTTGGTATAAAGCTACCACACTAACTTAACCTAACCTAACCTAACCTAACCATAGCTGTGACGAGAATAAACAAAAGAGTGTAGAACATTTCCTGTGTCTCTGTCCTGCTCTCGACCGTAGATGCCTAGCGAGCGTAGCGTAGATGCTTATTTCGAGGATCTGTCTAATGTCATATATTTGAAACTGAAGAGCATTTTGAATATTGTAGAGGACATTTGGACATTGCAGCTGTTGTGGTCTTGTAGATGGCGTGTAGGCTTATTAGATGTGAGGCCACGGTTCAAACCCCAGATCAGACATCTACAAAACGAAATATAAAAAAGCAGCAGATTTCTGGCAAAAGTTCTGGAAGTAAATAAACTTGCCATGGAAAGTTCCTCAAAATTCTGTCGTTCGGAGTCGACTTTAAACTGTAGGTCTCGCCACTCATGTACAACATTAGCACACACAATATAAGTGCTGTGTTAGAAGATAGGTCGTAATCCGGACTAAAGAGTTGTAATGTAAGGGCACAGTTGATCGAGGCCTAGTGGCATCATAATGAACATGAGGTTCCTAGTGTGTCGAATTAAATCAAATGGCACTCTTATCTAACCTGACAATACCTAAAGCAAACTAAACGTACTTATCCAAAGTGTTAGACAGACTACAGAAGCTACCTATTGCCACCTTGTATTGTCAGTCAATTGTAAATGAGAAAATTTTGTTATAGGGTATCATGTGTATCAGATTTTCTTCACTAAAACATACTCCATGCATTTTTTGTTATTGCATTCATACATTTCAGATGTTAATTTCATATTTCTTGCTCTCATTTCCGTTTCCGCTAAAGTAAAAAAGAAACACTCACAAATTTGCAACTCTGACACAATGACAGACAAACTATGTTATGGAAGCTCTAAAGAAAAAAACAAAAATAAAAACAAGGAAAGGAAAGGAAGAAAGAGAAAAATTATGCTCTTTGACATTTAAAAGAATAAATAAGACAAACTATACAAAAGAAGGAATATAAGCTGGGTGCACAGGAATAACAGGAAAAACAAACATTTTCTTTATTTCGTGTGTGTGTGTGTGTGTGTGGATGTGTTTCAATGTCTCATACACTTTCACTATGAATATATGATTTTTAGCTGCACTGGAGCATCAGAAAATGGAGGAAAATAAACTGTAATAAAATTTTTCCACACTCACGTTATTTGTTTACAAACACCAAGTCACGCTAACGTATATAAACACACACACGTTCATATATTGCATAATATATTTGTGTGACTTCCTCTTATTTTGCCTCTCTCTGTTATATATAAAGACATCACGTTATACCAACATTTCGCCCACTAAATATGTCAGTGCAAATTTTAGTCTGCATTGTTATGGTGCTAGTGTTTGTAAAAATAGTTTTAATTTTGTTTTTTTAATAAAAACTTCTGAAAACTATCGTTAGGTTGGTTGGGATTTTTTTTTACTTTCCTTGTTATTCAAGTCGTTTAAACGCCATAATACTGCTACTAACTGTAATAGCAACTGTAACAACAATAGCAATAGCAATAGCAATAACCATAACAGCCGTGACTGTCATAGTTTTTGGTTGTAGAGCTTAAGGAAGAACAGCAGCACCAACAGCAACACTTCCAAACTTAACATCACCAATATGGGAAAGTTTTTTTTTTCGGTTAAAAGCAAATAACAAAAACTATGAGACAAAAGGAAAAACTGCATATCAAGGGAGCTATGCTAAGGTTCCAAAATGTTTTGTACAATTTATAAATTTTGATCTTGTAATCCTTAGTAGGTTTAGTTTGTAAATTAAAATTTATTTGGAACGCTATTTAACGAAGATAAGTTCATAAATATAATTTAAAGGGCGTATTGAAGTTATTATCGAAATTTCTTATTCATTTGAAAGACCTTTAGAAGTCATTATGTGTGGAATGTAACAGCGTTCAAACATCCGCCACGATTTCTCTGAACGAAGCGCATTCAAAATGTCAAATTTTTCAGGACTCAAAGGCATACATCAGGCAGAATTTGACATATGGTAGTTTATGGGTTATTCGCATACATCTGCGCCTTAAGAAAATCCGACAAGACCAAGTCTAACGGGCTCAAATCGCACGATCTCAGTGGCCAGTTCGTATCACTTCCACGTGAGATGACTATATTGAAAGCACATGTTGTTGGTTTCAGATCATCCAAAAGTAGTTTGTAATTATCGATCCATCGTATTCCCTGTTGACAGCGATAGCCTCGCTAACGCTTTTTAAAGAATTATTTGCCGATGACGTCTCCGGGCCAAAATTCACACTAAACGTGACATTTTCGGAACTTCGCAGGGACTTATCGCAGAAGATGATTTTTTGATGAAAATTCACCGAACACACGTCGTAGTCAATGATCGTTTAGCTTTGGTCCATGGACAAATAAGGTCAAGGTTCAGCAAGGTGGCCGTTGTCAGTTGTCAAAGTTTGAAAGAGCCTGGTCTCATTAGATATTTTTTTACGTGTTGGGGTCCAAGCCCTACTCATAACCAAAATTTAAAGTCCAGACGATTAGACTTTGCTACATGCATTAGTTAAGACCTAACGGGTGCTAGTATGCCATCCAGAGAGTCCTACGTAAGATCTTCGGTCCAGTGTGAGTTGAAGAACTGTATGCGCTCTTCAACGATGATGTGCAGCGATTTAAATCCATAGACAAGGATTGCAGAGCTTTCTTCAATGATATGGCATGACGTTCCAAATTAATATGGTGCCGAGGTAATTGCAGTTTGGCTGCCAAGCGTAAACTAACAGGTTACCTTACTTAGTATGGAACCAATTGGATGATTTCTATTGCCTGGATCGGATGTTGAACATACAGATCCTATAATTAGAAATACGAAAAAATCCAAGAAACCAACTTGTGTGATCTTCTTAATTGACCAGTATAATAAAATGCTGACTAGTTATGCAATATCCTAACTAGTCACCATCTGATGCGAGCTAATACAAAATGAAAATACTTAAACGACTTAAAAAAGAAGGTCGAACAAACAATTTAGGCTTATTTTGAGGTTAAATGTTTGTCTGATACAGACTTATGCGCACAGTTTGGTTTAGGCATTGTCTTATTTTATTAGTGGCAGATATTACAATGGTCCTTATGCAGTTAAGATTCCATATGATATCGGCTTATTTACTAATTTGCAGTTTGCTTACTTCATACTGACATCACAGTAGAAATATGTTTCTAAGTCATAAATTTTTTTGTCTGATCTACATACATGTAGAAAAAGAGACGACGGAAGACATCTGCCAAAAATATCTTTTCGTGTTAGCTTCTACCGACTGTAGTGGCACCTATAGAGCAGAGAGAGAGAAAAAAAATGAAATGATGTGTTTAACGTACATGTGAATCGTACTGTTTGAAATTTAGTCGACACACCAGAAAACAAAAACCGAACATTTGGTTTCTATTTCTTCTACTTTTTATTCTTTTAAATTTTTAAAACGGATCTATTTTAACGCCATTTATATGCACGCATTGTTAAGCAATTTGATGGAGATAGTAGAAAAAACGGAAAGAATATGTTTTTGTTTTCTTTTTCTTCAATTTAAAATCCTATTTTTCTATTCCTTTTTATAATAAATTTTAAAATTTTTATAATAAATTTTAAATGTTGGAAAAATAAAATGTATTCTACTATTTATCCAAAAAATAATGGCATTTTATACGCAAGCTTGTTCAAGACTACTAATTTGATGTGGTTTCAACGAGATTATCGTTTGCCGATTAGCATTCTAACAGGAATTCTAACAGGACACTGCGCTATTGGCAGTGTCGCTCACAAGCTCGGTCTGGCCCACCAGGATTACTGCAGAAGATGCCATGATGTGGAGGAAACGAAATCGGTACAACACCTCCCCTTCAGAACAGACATCATTGGTTTTTGGGTAATAGAATGTTTGGAGATATTGTGGTCAACATGATACTAAGGGAACTGGCCGGTCCCATCTGGAACTCGGGATGGTTCAAACCCACCACGGATTATGACAAAGGGCTTAGCTCACATTAGGTGACGCAAAGGGACATATGAGCCAGAGAGTGAACGCCTGTGACCTAGACAAACCTAATCTACATTATGGCCATGGTTGACACTCCCCAGAGAACGTCATCCTGGAATCATGACAAATCCAGAGACACAAAATCGAAAGTGGAATGTAGAATGAAATTTGCTGAGAGGCAAACACCGAAGAAGTATTGTTTCATATTTCGTGTTGTTAGAAATGTCTGACCTAAAGTTTGAACCGAGGCCTCACGTCTAATAAGCCAACACACGGCTTACTAGACTATCTGCGTAATAGATACTATTGGTATTACAACATACCGATATAGTATCTTTAAGGCGGCTGCCAATTTATCCTAACCTAATCTTTAGTTCTGTAAAAAACAAAAACATAAACTAATGCCTTACTCGAGTAGCTGAAACATACAATATGACGTATATATTAAGATAATTATTTTATTTTTCTCAACACTCCTTATACATAAAAAACTTTTCTAAAGTAAAATATCTCCTTTGTGTGTAAATAACTAACTGGTGAACAAAAATATTTCAAATAGGATTTAAACTTTATTTCCTCTCAGATGGATAACTTAACCTTTTAAATCTCATTTATTTATATACCATCCTTATAAATAAATAAATAAGGACTTAACATTTTGCTTTAGTTTTTTCAAACAATTTCTTTTCCCACTTTTTTTAACACAGACTAATGATTCTCGTTAATTTCCCAAAATAGTACTTTTAGTGTACGTAAGTTCGTTTTTTTTTTAATTTAGTTTTCCTTTTCATATTTTTCTCAGACTGCAATGGCCACTCAACCCCTATATAAATACTCATGCTAAACTTTTTAGTGTTAAAGCCATAAAGTGATTTTGTAATTTGTTTTCTATTTTTTTTTTTTAAATTTCGTAATTATTTTTTGCCAATTTAAGTAAATAAAGAAATGCTTCCGCTTTTAGGTACTTTTGTTAAGTTAATTAGCTTTGTTTAACACTAATTTCGACAGTAAATTGTATTCAAGTGAACATAGCTTTTTTAAATTAATAGACGACAAGAAGTGCTTTTAATTAGTGAGTAGTAGTTAGACTCAGGCAAAGTGAACATAAAGTACCAAGATTTCAGACTAATTGTTTATGTTTTCAATTGAATTTCACACATTTTTGTTTTGGGACAAGCTATGTGGTTTAGTGAATATGAATACATAGATAGAAATTATAATAATATGTATAAATACACATAAAAATATAAAGATTGCGATTTATAGCATCTCTTGTACATATTTTACGGACGTAGCATTCCACATACATACATAATTGGTCATTACAACCCTTTAGTCAGGATTACGACTTAGTTTCTCACACCACTTATGTTGTGTGTGTTAATTTTGTACATGAGTAGCGAGACATACAGTTTAAAGACGACTCTGAACGACAGATTTTTGAGAAACTTTTCATGGTGATTTTATTTACTTTCAGAGTTTCTGCCAGAAATCTGCTGAGAGGAAGTCGCCGAAGAATTAATTTTTCATGTTTCGTCATGTTCGAAGTCTGACCAGGGGTTTGAAACGTGGCCTTACGTCTAATAAGCCAACACATTACCTACTAGACAACGGCGACGTAACATCAGTAGCCTCAAATCCCACAGTAGTCGTTGACGTCACAGAAGAAATTAAGATAGATTGGCCCATAAGATAGGCAACAAGTTATTCATTACCGCCTAGTTATCCGTGAAGAAACCATACCAATTTATCAACCCCATTACCAAACAGTAAATGAATCAAATTCTTATTTGTTGCCCTTCTGAAAGAAATGATTTCGAGAAATGACTTAAAACTTTTCAGACGATTGCATAGCCAGAATTGATACCAAGAAAGGTAATGCAATGTATTTAGTAGGATTTGGAAGTGAATTGTTTTCATTATAAGCTTCCACAACCTAGTCAAACGATTAATTCTGGGCTCTACTGAAAAGCGATTCAATTAAAGCCGACAAAATTGATCAACAGTGTAGGTTTTCTGTACCATCTTGACCATTTACATCTTTGATAACATGGCAAAAATTAAAACCGCTTGATTGGGAAGTCTTAAGGCACCCACAATATAACTCAAAACTTGGAAGTTTTAGTCCAAAAACCTCTAATCCCTAGAGCACATCAACACGTTACGAATAACTATTGAGCTGTTGACAGAATTTAATTCAGAGCTTTTCATAGGCCCATTGACGCCAGAATCTTAGACTGAGCATGATCAGAAATTCCGATACCAGATGATATTACTTCCCTGATTAGAGTATTATGTTGTGATATCCAGGCTTCAATGTGCAAAATAGCAAACCTTTAATGTAAAAACATATATACATACATATATAATTAGTCAGTATAACCCTTCACTCAGAATTGCAGCCTAGCTTCTCACACCACTTATGTTGTGTGTGTTAATTTTATATGGGAGTGGTAGGACCAACAGTTTAAAATCGACTCCGAACGATAGATTTTTGAAAAATTTTTCATGGCAGGTTTATTAACTCTCCGAGTTTTTGCCAGAAATCTGCTGAGAGGCAGTCACCTAAGAAATATTATTTCATATTTCGTCATGTTCGAAGTCTGACCAGGGGTTTTAGTCGCGGCCTTACGTCTAATAGGCCAACACACTACCTACTAGACTACGGCTACTTCAATTAACGTTGTTTTTAACGATTTTTATCAAAATCAACAGAAATATCTTACAATTCATTTGTTTTTAAGCCATAGAAAAATTAAAAATTAATTTATTTTGTAAATCTTGTCAGCTATTGTTTACATCTTTATCCTGAGCGCTTTAAATATATGTATACTTTTATTATTTCAACTCCAGCTGTACTCTTATAAGAGTGTACTAAACACATAGTAGATAGATAAATATGCCTGTGAATATGTTTTATAACAGCTTTCTTTCCCAGTAGCCAAGTTGCTTGTGCCCAATGCAATTCAACTTTTACGAGTACAAGTGTTATATACGCCATCATCATAATTAACAGTTTAATTAAACCATAAGTTAAGGTTAAAATAAGATATTTTAGGTTTGTAGGTTAGAAAAACAAAACCAAAACCAAAAAAAAGAAAAGAAGCCACCAACATAAATATGGAATAAAAATAAAAGAAAAATTCAAAAATTCCAAATACATGTCATGCCACATACACCAAACCGTCCATACCCCCTACAGATTCGTACATGTAAACATGTGTTTATACAAATACAATAAATTTTTTATAAATGTGTTTACGTGTTTCTTGTACATGTATAAGTGTGAGTGGGACTATGTAAACATGACCAATTATATAACCAGATACAATACTCCACTTATTCGATACCGTAAGTCTTTGGTTTAACTTGATCTTCCTCAAGTCTTTGGTAAACAAAAGTTTTGTTAACACCTATTTTTTTTTTGGTTTTTTTTTGTTTTTGGTACGTCAGCGACGTGACCTGCTATCGAATTTATTCGCCAAACACTTAACGAAATTATACAGAAAAAAAGTAGACAAAAGTGAAGAGAAAATCAAACTCGAAATTGAGCTTGAACTCTAAGTCTACTAAGCTAACACACTACCTCCTAGACTACAGTCTACAATATTTCACCGTCAAATTCCTAAAGAAAGAAGACACTCACAAGTCCAGAGACTGATTGAGTACCTTCAGTGCTGGATGAAAAACAATCTCGTCAACATAATTAGATTTAATTGCGCTCTTTAGGGCTGTCATCGTCTTTGTAGACTTAGAAGACATGGTTCCAAAACCATACTACACCTTCCCTTTGATTTTCCGAAGCAACATCGGAATTCCAAAGCTTCAAAAACTTTGGTTATTCTCCAGTCTGGAGTAAGTAGCTGCGCAAATACATATTTTCCTAACTATTTGTATAAATTTAGAACAGAGCAAGTAAAATAGTATGTAACATGGCCCATGACTTATTTAAGTGATAGTCTTTTAAGAGATGTAATGAAAAAAAAGACAACCTGTGTTACCCAACCTGACCAATGAATTATACGATCCTGCATTGATATCTAAAATGGTGTTGTAGGTAGGTTGAAGGGCAGAGGACCCACTATAGCGGTTTGACTACCGACAAACACAACAGCCTTAGAAAATCCGTTTTTGTAAAAACTTCATTAACTTCTTCCAGATTTCTGAGATGAGTTATGCCTGATATAGTATCCTTCCTTATATATTAGAGTCCATATGCATGCCCTGCATTCATTATTATCAAACACTTCATAGGGATGTTCATAAATGTATTTAAGTCGCCTCTATTTAATCTTATATCTTATGGTAGTCTTTCCATAGCCTCAGATTTTTCCTGCTGCAGCATTGTGCTACAATTGTTCCCGCGACATTTACACCCACTTTTGTAACATGGTTATCAATGAATAGAAATTTATTGGATTATACAGGTATATGTTCTGTAATGCCTTAGTTCTTTTAGCTGGATTATTTGCTTCTTCATGTCTTACCTCTTCTTACCTCCACATAATGCGTATTGTACAATGCCTGCAGAAATTGTTAAATGCCTTCTTACAGTTCAGGCTTCTAGTTCCGAGATGGTATTGCCTGAATTGTCATTTGGTTGTCAGTAAAGACATTAAAAACTGTTCGTGTTAAGTTGGGTAAATTATCACAGACCCAGATCATACATCCTCTGATTACACGTACTTACATACATACATAATAGGTCATTACAACCCTTCAGTCAGGATTACGACCTAGCATCTCCAACAAAACGATAATATCAAAAAATATTACTTCGGCGACAGTTTTCTGACTAAAACTCTGAGAGAAAATGAAATTGCCATGAAAAGTTTCTCAAAAATCTCTCGTTCGGATCGCAATTACTTCCGCCTAGAAAATCGTATTATAGATCAGTAGTTGGAGGTATATTTTAATTTCCGGTTCTTTTATATGGTGCCTAAGTGCCTATTCTGTACAGCAATAACTTCCCATAAGCATCTGTGTCATGGTTCCGCTTTAATCTTAAATTCGATCTGGAATCGGAGTGATGCTATTGTTCGCAATTGATATGTAAGGCATTCTGTCGGATAATTCTGCGTTAAACGAGTATCCGTCCAGTATCCATATTATATTCTGGCAAGTTATTGCGCCCCAAATCGCACTCGTATCTCAGTTGAATCCCTAAAGAGTATAATTTTCAAAGCTCTCGAAGGTTTTGTCCTCAACGCACCGCATATCCTTAAACAACAATTTCTTTAAACCTTCTGAATTATTATTTAATTTAATTTCCTGTCCATCGATGTCCTCTCTACTGAAATACAAGTTATAGACAATAGAATACGGAGACTTGTTTAAGACCAAAAATGTGTTCTTCTTTTTCTCTTGTGAAATCTAAATGCCAACAATAAATTTCAATTGCCTTCTAAACTAATTGACAATTGAGAGTACGGCTACGTACAAGTTGCATAGAATTACTGTCAAAAAATTACAAACTTAATGTTGAAGCTCTTTAAACGAATAAGCTGGTATCAATAAATTAAACAAGATAAACTCTTTCAAGGCATTCGTTTACACATGTACCTTAAGGATGAACGTAAACACACAGTCATTCATACACAGTCATTCACACACAGTCAAACTAAAAATGTAATTTGCAAAAGCATTAAGATGCCATTAGCAAAAAAGATAATCAGTAAAAATTCTTCAAGTGTAGAAATAAGAAGAAAAAAACAGAACACACACACTCGCAAACTTCAAGGCAGAAGTGAAGAAAAATGTAAGGAAGACAGATGCATACACATACATTTTAATACAATTTTCATTTTGCCAAAAAACTACACCAAAAAAGAAACTAAAAAGAAGCCACGAAAACAACAACAAACTTTATTATTTTTCGCTTTTTCTCTCTCTCTCTCTCTCTCTCTCTCTCTCTCTCTCTCTCTCTCTCTTGATGGTACAAATATTTTTATTC
Organism: Sarcophaga caerulescens; assembly: GCA_927399465.1. Taxonomy (NCBI): domain Eukaryota; kingdom Metazoa; phylum Arthropoda; class Insecta; order Diptera; family Sarcophagidae; genus Sarcophaga; species Sarcophaga caerulescens. The sequence continues at coordinate 40,072,234 of OV656866.1, forward strand.
CTACAATTTCGTTTATGTGTATGTGTGAGAGAGAGTATGTGCATAATTTTGCTTTGTATTGGTTTAAAAGTGTTTAAATACCCCCCGTTTTTCTTTACATAAACATACACATGCATACACGTTCTTTAGTGTTAGTGTGTACGTGAATATGGGTTTTTTGTGTGAAAAAACAGCATCTGTTGAAATGTTGCTTCCGCTTCCGTTAAATATTTTTTTATCGTATTTAAGCAAGAAAAAAAACACGCATTTGTGACGGTAAAACATTAATGGCATCACACAGTGACCGAAATCATATAAATTGAGAACAAATTTTAATAACTATTGATTACTAAATGAATGATTAAGACCATGTGTTTTGTTTTAAGTAACAAACCAGAGCCTTAGATGGTTATCTAAACTACTTAAAGTAATAGGTATCTAAACTCCTTGGAGTAAAAAATTGCGGCTTAAGTCAATGGTTGTGAATTCTGTCCCGATCTACGCAGCACTACGAGTATTAGCGGCACATGTACAAATTCATATAATGACTAGTCCGAATGACAGATAATAATGTCCAGAACGATGATAACACTCAATCGGCTTAAAAATGTTCAAGTGCAGCATCGTCGCAAGAAATCAGAGGAATGTTGACAATCTATTAAGAAGTAGCAGAGATGGGAAATGCAGCACCACGGCAGATGGACCTTTGCTCTTATACCATTCATCTAAATGTGCATTAAAAGACCTCAGACAGTCTCACACCTTCCGGTCACGGATACTGTAATGTCGAGAGCGACAGATTTACCGTAGTACGCAGTGCATTAGAGGAGGTTTTTGTCTTCAAAATAACTGTTAAAAACCAATTTGCGAGATGTGCTAATGTAGTGACTAGTGAAACTCGGCTTACTGTTTGCCAGACGAAATTTGCGTATACTCAGCGATGCAATAACTGAAGCTACAACGACATAGACAGCTGGTCAGACGAATTTTTCAAGAAAACAATAAGTATACGGGAAGAACTGAACGATAACGAACTTTAAGTTCAGTCATAGGGCCTTCAGAAGTTATATTTAGACGGTGGTTAAGGGGAGATGTCACAGTGGCACACCAGGATAATTTTATAGAGTGGAAGTCCCACCCTAAGTGTTTTTGCTAAATTACGGTTTTGTTACGCTCTCTTGAAGTACGTTACCAAAGAGTTCTAAGAAAATTGACTTCTGGTTCTATTAGTTTAAGTATTCTGTAGCGAATAAAGGTTTTGTCTAAAAGCCTAAGCATCGAAGATTCGAGTAGAGAAGAAGGCAAACAATTTTTCACAATGATTGTTTTGAGTTTTAAAAAATTAGGAAGCTTAATTTCTGTCCATGTAATCCTTTCGGAAACCCTCTAATTGCTCAAAGAGAATAGCATTAACAACAAACTTTATAACAAGATCAGGCACTGCCATCTCCTGGACAGAGTAGGAGCAATTTCTTATTCTGCTTCTATAGTGGACTAATAACCTATTTAACGCGATAAAATAAAGAGGCTTAACGGCGAGCTTAGGAAAAAATAATAAGTATAACTACACACCATAAGGCCACATACATACATAATTTTATGTTGTGTGTCTTAATTTTATACATGAGTGGCGGAACCTACAGTTTAAAGTCGACTCCGAACGACAGATTTTTGAGAAACTTTTCATGGGAATTTTATTTACTCTCAGAGTTCTTGTCAGAAATCTGCTGAGAGGAAGTCGCCGAAGAAATATTTTTTTCATATTTTCGTTTTGATGTCTGACCTGGGCTTTGAACCCTGGCCCTACTGTCTAAATTACCAACACACTACCTACTACACTACGACGACTTCACCATAAGGCCACTATAATAATAATCCCAGGAGGAGAGGAGTAATCTCTCTTACTTAGAAAAGCAAAATATTAAGAAATCAAAGATAAAAATTCTACTAATGCTTGTTCCTGAGGCCATAAGGACTTGTTCTATGTAAAGCGCTTAAGCCGCAGGTGTGTCAGTCAAATTCAGCCTGATTTATGCGCTAAAGTTAGGAAAAATTGCAAACATTTAAAGGACAATAACTCACATAGCGCTTAAAAAGTTTTCAATAAATCCGGATTATAAATTTAGAATTCAATAACATATTAAATATCAATTATCGATCTTTTTTCACTACAATTTCAACCTGAAACTGTTATCAAGATTTTAATACAAATTTAAATTGATTAGTGCCACTGTAACCTTTTAAATTTTATTTACGAGAATGCTTTAGCATCTTTGTTTGTCTGCTGATTTCCAATGTTTTATATTGAAATGTGTTTTTAAAAATTTTATTTTTTTTATATAAAATCACAGGCAAAAAAATGTCGTGTACTTTTTTTAAAAGAAAAAAAACAAAAACATACGCTTATAGTGGCATGCGAATAAATAAACGGGACTTATTTATTTATAGAAGAGCTTTTTAAATAAATATTTTACAATTTATTCCAAACGCGTAACCCAATAAACCACTTTATATGAAAATATTTTAGATAAAAGTGTAGTGTAATCTGATTGCCTAACATATGTGTAGATGTAGTAGTGAGGAACTTTTGCCGATTCAGTACTACTATTATTTTTGATGTTATGTCTCTGCAGGAAGGCAGAAGTCTGAATTCTTCCTAAAAGGGGGATTTGGCCCCTTAAATGTATAAATTCGAAAACCTACCGAAAAAATGTTTACCTTCTTTCGGATTTGAATCTCGATTGCTCAGGTAATGCTAATGGTTAGAATGCTCAAAATGAATTCACCATTAGTTGTCCCTAATAACTGGTACTTTGGCACCAAATACGTACATATATCAACCATATTAACTCTTAGTTTCCTTGTATTTAGATGAATCTATGTCTTCTCATCTTTTATTTTCAAAGAGGTTTGACCATTTGGAAATCGCCATATCAATCTTGTTAATCATGCAGATTACTTACTTATTACAAGTACTCTTAAAAAATGGCATATTTTCACCGAAATACAGTGATTGCTCTTAATAGAATAACCTTTTGATGGACTCTAAATATCAATTGCCTTCTGAGGACAAATGATTACCCTTTTTAACACCTACACATATGGCTAAATATACATAATTGATCATTACAACCCTTCAAACAGGATTACGACCTAGCTTTTCACTCTACTTATGTTGTGTGTGTTAATTTTATCCATAGGTGGCGGGGCCTACAGTTTAAATTTGATTCCGAAAGACTGATTTTTTTTTATAGAAACTTTTCATGACAATTTTTATTTACTCCATTTACCAGAAATCTGCTGAGTGGAAATCGCCAAAGAATTATTTTTCATTTTTCGTTTTGTTGGAGAGGTCTAACCTGGGATATAAACCCAGGTCAGGTAAAGTCAACACAATACCTACTAGACTACGGCGACTTCACATAGGGGTAAAGAGTTCAAATGTTGTGTATCGCGGAAAAATTTTTGCCTTGTGCCAAAGACTAAAGAACTATTGTTTGCCTTCAGAGGTCACAAAATCTTTTGTTGATAATTATAGTCTACTGATCTATCATGATGCCTCAAAGAAGAGAAATATGTGTGTAGAAACATAAATCGCTACTAAAAATCCAAATCCTATAATTACGTCTAGTAACGACTCCAGTTAGTAGCAATAAGTAATGCTGGATGAAATCTCACGGAGAATTTGAATCATCGAACCTATACAGAATATAAAGAAATTGTTATTACAATAGACGGTTTCAGTAATCTGAATATCGCGTGACAAAGTGCTCAAAATGTTAATAAAGTTTGCGACATTTTAACAATCAATCACGAGCAATTGTTCAATAATTTTAATGAAAAAGATGCGCTAGACTGTGGAAAGTCAACTGTCTATAAGATAATGAATGATTCATCTTAAAATCTTCAAGTATAGCTCGCACGATATATAGGATTGGTAGTTCTTTGGTCTGTGGAATTGACAGGTAATCATCTACAATGTACATTTGGAAACTTGGTTGGGAGATTCTTACTCATTAACCTTACAGTTCAAACCAGGCTCAGTGAATAGGCAGTCAGTCCCATTTAAGGGGAATAATTCTTTTTGTTGAAAAGAAATTGTAAAGTTAAAATCGATTTTTTCAATTATTTTCTATAAGAGAGGCTTACTAGGGTAGTACTTATTCTATAAATTTTAAATTTGGAAAACTGTGTTGAAAAACTGTGAAGAACTGTGTTGGAAAACTGTGTTTAACTCGAATATTTCAAGACCTCATTAAAATGGCTTAGCTCCCATTCACCTATCTTTCTGGGAATATTGCGTAAAGTCAAAAGCCTGCCTTTCAGTTCCTTTTGTTTGAAATATTCAATCGTTGATTAACGTTATTTTAAAGAAATTTCTTATTCTTTCCACTTTAACGTTTTACTAACTAGAATATCTATTGGGTTATGCCCATCCCAACTGACACAATAAAGGCAATTGTGTGAAATTTCTATTGGCATTCAGTTGTGACTGTGATTTATAGTGTTTTGCCATAAAAAACATTTTGGTTGAATTGATGTTGTCGTTGTAGTCCTTTATAGTAGGATGGACCCACACGTTATTGTCATTGTACTTCACATTTTATTTATTCTTTTCTCTTCTTTAAAAACGTGATCCTGTTTTTTAAATCATATTATTTCTATACATGTATGCATATCCCAATGGCTCTTGTTGGTATTTCTTGTTGGTATTTTGTAAACAAATGTAAAATATTTGAAAAAAAGAAACTGATTTATAAATGTGTGTGTGTGTTATCAGAAGAAGAGAAAAGAGGAAGAAAAAACATAAAGAAATTAAACAAAAAGGAGAACGCACAGAAAATATTTATCGATTCATGTTTTCCTTTACCAAATAATACACAATTTATGCAAAGTCTGGGGCAGAACTGTTGGTGTTGATGTGCCAGGATATATAAACATTGGCTTCTAAAAATTTGCCATTAAGTCTAAGTGGCAGTGTGTGTGTCAGTTTGTGAAGAGTCTTATTTTGGATTTTTGGGCCAATGTAAGGAACATTAGAAAATAAATACACTCAGAAATTAAAGTGCAAACGAGGGGCCAAAGTGAAACAATGCGGACAATTAAAATATTTTCTAAGTTGTTCCTCTTTAGCGGGAAGTAAATGTGTTTGGATCAAAGAAGGAGTTCTACTTTACCTAAAAAGAGGGACAAATTGATTCTCTTCATGTCCAACTTTATCCGAAAAACGTAGCTTAACCCTCCGTAACAGTCATGGGCCTGGCCAGACCTTTTCCAATTTATTTTGCATTTTAAACGTGTTTGCAATATGGCTAGAGATTTGAATTTTCAGGTACCCTTCTGAAATTTTCTTGGCTTTCTGGTGGTGGAAAAATGGGACGAATAAAGTAAATAAAAAAGGAGTTAGAAGGATATTTTGAAACCTATGTCATATTAGTACCACAGTGGGTCTGGCCAGACCCACTTTTTAAACGTTATGAATTTGTTATCGAAGCAGTCTTTGAGTGTTTTGTTTTAGTTTGACGCGAACTTTCAAAGTGTTTATGAGAAATTTTTTCTAAAAAAGTGATAAAATTGGAAATTTTTGGAAAATGAATGATAAATTAGAATTTATTTTCAATACGCGACGTTCTAGTAACTTCGATAAGAATTTCTACACCAGAATTGCCGAGGCTTTGGCAAATCACTTGGAGCGTGAAAGAGCTGATGAGGAAGCCGGACAGCATGAAGAAGATGATCCATTTTTGGATGAAAATGATGAAGATTATTTGCCATACGAAGATGACGCATCGGACGTTGTAAATGATTTGGTAATCGATCTAAATGTAGAAGACGACAGGGATGAAGAGGAGAAAGACTGCGGTTCTGAAACAGGTGAAGAGAGTAATAATTGTTTCATTGGAAAAGATGGTACCATATGGAATATAAACCAGCCGACCAATGGTGTACGTACTCGTCAACATAATGTAATGCGTTTTTGAGTTGGGCCTAAAGAGCAAATCTCTACTCCACTTGAAGTTTCAAAAAATTGTTTACACCAAATATTACAGACATCATTATATTTCAGACAAATCGGTATGGAAGAGACGCAGTCAATAAATGGAATGCTGCAAATCTAAATAAAAAACCAAGGATCTAACAGAAGATGAATTATACGCACATAATAACATCCAAAATCGACGGGTTTTGTGGCGTTCTGATAATTTACCCATATTTAGGGTCGCAATGTCTCTTCATCGATTATGTCCCTGACCAGATACATTCGGTTTTACGATGGAAGAACATGGTCATTTCGATCACTCGAAGACAAAGCTGCACCTATTCGAGATATATGGAATTTCCTCAACGAAAATCTTACGAAGAATTATAGTCCACATGAGAGTATAACCGTTGACGAGTAATTGTTTCCGCACATGGGAAAAACTAAATTTACATATATATTGTTGTTGATTTTTCTTTAAATTCTTGTGTTATAAAACGGAATATTATTGTTTTTCTCAATTCGTAACTTTTTATATTTTTATTGTAATAATTAATTGTATTTTTGAAACTGTTAGTCATTGTATTCAATTTTTTTTCGTACCTATTTTTGTTAGTCAGTAAGGAATTTGTCCATTGACTTAAATAAATAAATAAAATAAAAAAAAAATAAAAAAATTTGGTGGGCCTGTGATTCGAAAACAAAGTATCTGTTACAAGGAAAATTATACAAGGCCGAAAGGAAGGTGAACAGCGTGAAATAAATCAAGATGAAAACGTTATGCTGCAACTTGCAAAGCCGAACGCTAAAAGTGGTCGCACAATTGTCGCTGAAAATTTTTTTTACATCTTTAGAAGGAACAAAACGTCTGGCTAATCTTGGTCTAGCATTCGTTGGCACCATTCGATCTAACAAGAAATGCATTCCTATAGAAGTGGGAAAAAGTCTTTCACGACCTGTTCATTCATCTGTTTTTGGCTTTCACGACTATTTGGTTTCACTTTGCAGTTATGTTCCAAAAAAGAACAGATGCGTCAATCTTCTGTCCACTGTACATTACACAGATAAATGTGAAGGTGAAGCCAATAAACCAGAAGCAATTTTATCTTATAATAAAAATAAAGCTGGTGTCGATTGCATGGACCAAATGGTTTCGCATTTTACAATAAAGAGAACAACGAAGAGGTGGACTTTTGCATTTTTCTGCAATATGTTAGATATTATGGCACTGGCAGCATATTGTATTTGTAAGGAAGTCGATGACAATAAAAGAAATGACGCAAGACGCAATTTTTTGAACACGTTGTCTAATTCTCTAGTTTTCCCAAATATCGAAAACCGAATGAATAACATTTATGTTATTGGTCAATTTAGTACTCGTTCGGCTATAGAATCTGTTCTTGGAAAGCCCATAAAAGTAAGTTGAATAATATAAACGAATTTATTCCATTTTGGTTCTACTACATCCACTCTGTGAATTCCTGTTTTCATTTCGGATAAACAAAATAATAACTGCCGAATGAGGTGCTGAGGTAAAGAAATCTTGTGTAGAATGCGCAACGGGAAGTAAAAAAATTCGAAAAAAGAATCGATTCATCTGTTCAAAATGTTCAAATGCTGTATGTCAGCAACATTCTAAAGTAGAATATATATGTTTTAGTTGCTTAGATTGACAACATGACAAATTTTTACTCAATGTACACTGATTATATTTCTTTATGAATTAAAGACTTTATAAAATTAAAATAAGAAATGAAATTAATAAACCAACTGAATTTTTAGTTATAATTTGATGCAATTTAAACCGTTTTTAAATATTTATAGTACATAATGGAACAGCTCTCAGAGAATGTCTCCTACACAATGCGGCTATCATTGATTCTAAGAGAATAATTATTTTTTTTTTTTTTGAAGAAAGCAAGACGATTTTCAAAAAAATTTCCAACAAACGATTAGTGTGTCTGAAGAATAAATTTTCTGTTTAAAGCATTGCTTTTATTGGCAGTCATAGGTACATAATTGGTCATTACAATCCTGTAAACAGTATTACGACCCAGCTTCTCGCAACACTTACGTTGTGTGTGTTAATTTCATACATGAGCAGCGGGATCTACAGTTTAAAGTCGACTCCGAACAACAGATTTTTAAGAAACTTTATCATGGCAATTTTTTTCACTTTCAAGGTTTTTGCCAGAAATCAGCTGAGAGCAAGTCACGTTTTTCGCTTTATTGGAGATGTCTGACCTGGGTTTTGAACCGTGGGGTCTCACGTCTAATAAATCAACACATTATCTACTAGGCTACGACGACTTTCAAAACCTATAGTGAAATTGTTTATATTATTCTCCGGTTAACTAACATTCTTTCCTCGAATGTATTAATATTTTTTATGGTTTCCCAAAATTGTTTAAATCATGTTTTTATGTTTTATTTTTGTGCTTTTTTGTTTTATTTTCTTGTTTTCATAGTTGCTTTGGTCGTTCGTTTCGTTTCTTAATTCATTTATTCATTTTGTTTTTCGACTTCTGTGTCTTTTTTTTTGTTTTTTCTTAAGCAAACATTTTAATTAAAACTTATTTTTTAAGTTATTGGTTTATTTTGTTGTTATTGTTTCTCTACATCTTCCTGTGCTTGTTCTTGTTTTTAAGTGTAACATATTGAAATCTTAGAAATACAAGAAATTTTGAAAACTACTACAACAATAATAATAACAATAAACAACATATGAATCGAGAGAGTGAGGGTATTGAAATTTACCCTGTATTTCTAAATGAATTCAATTTAAATTGCCTTAACAAAAAAAACAAACTTCACATATGTTAGTTTCCGTATTAAAATATGCGAATTGAACCAACATGAATCATAACACGAGGGTTGTAAACAAATTTTTATAATATTCTATGGTATGATATATGTACACCACTTATACCAGGCTATGTGATACCCCTAGCTAAACTGACACGATTTTTTTTTTGGATACTAAATTTTGTGCGGAATCGTAGAGAATAATCTATGGGTTGTATTAAAACACATTTTTAAAGGGTATGCTAGTTTACATTACAGGTACCCATAATGCATTGAATTATCGAACACATATGTATGTACATCCATAATTGGTCATTACAACCCTTCAGTCAGGAGTACGACCTAGATCCTTACACCACTTAAGTTGTGTGTGTTAATTTTTTACATGAGTGGCGGGGACCTACAGTTTAATGTCGATTTCGGACGACAGATTTTTTTGAGGAACTTTTCATGGCAATTTTATTTATTCTGAGTTTTTACCAAAAATCGGCTGAGCGGAAGTCGCCTAAGGAATATTTTTTTATATTTTGTTTTGTTTGAGATCAATAATTCACTAACGAAGCTTTAATGCCTGATATCTAATCGATCACTAGATTTACTAAATTGTCGGGCTGATTTTCATCTAAATTCTAAGGGAACCATGCTTTAATACAAAACTGTTAAGCTGATTGTCGACACCGATTAATCACACGTATCAATTGGTTCTCGAACATAGTTCTGTATCATATTATAATAGATCGCTATGTGTCCCTTCTATGCTTTCCTATTGCCAACTTATTGAAGAAAGCCGCCATGTGAAGTGTGCTCGAAGAGCCTCAAAATCTAATTTGCAAAGTCCATAAACCAACGTGAATCTCTAGGCAACCATAGTGCACAGAGCATGCATGTGGCTTCTGAAGCAAAGGCTGCTGGCGACACGACGAAGAAAATTTTTTATTACGTTGCAAAGTATATCGAAGAGATCACTAAAAAAGAAGAAGAAGGATTATCGATCCTTCTGAAGAGCGATTATTGGAAATATGATCCTCACAGGAGTAAATTTTTTATCACATAGTAAAGTAGATCTGAGAAACCATTAAAAAGTACTGAAGAAGGATTATGGTTCCTTCTGGGAATCGATATTTGGGAATTTGATCCGACTATTATGCCAACAATAACAACTTACAATTGCCTTTCGATGTTGTTGCTCATCCCACGAAATCAGAACTGACATTAGCACAGTCTACCTAGAAAAAGTCGAGAGCGTAGACGCAATGCCTTAACGCTGTGTGTGGACGCTATGCGTGCACTGAAGAACGTTTCTAAACAGTAATGAATTTTTTAATTGGCCAAGTAAATTTCCCACAGAGAGACCAACGAGCGAGCGAAACATAAATCAGGTAAGGTTTTTTATGGCAGTTACAGCCTTTTATGGTGAAACCCTATTTAGTTCAAACAAATCTAATTTTGTTTCTAAACAAAAACCTAACAAAAGTTTACATTGCCTCCAACCCACTTAGTTTAAGAAGAGTCTCCACCTCTCTTTATTTTCCCTTTCGCTGAATATAACCTTCCAAGCTCCTCTTCTCACTTTACAAATAGGACATGGTCCTATAAGCGGTGTGGAAGCTCGTCTCTTAATAAGCTTATTATTCTCACATGATCTAGCAGAGGGTAACCCTATTTATCCTACCTACCTATTCAATTATCACAGATAGTCCCATGTTATTTTCGAAGTTAAACTCATAACATCCGAGTGCTCGTTTGACGGCCTAACTCTCAGATAGTATTCTCCCTTCGTACTTACTGTCCAAGTTGACTTGAGTAAATCTTTTGATGGCATACATTTTCGCATAGAAGATATCCGCGAATTACTCCATGGGCTTAGAAAATTTTATTCTGGAACCGAAAACTCTCGTTCTTGTCCCAATGTCTGTTCTACACCCAACCGTATACGACTGAATGGCCCCTGTTTTGAAAGGGTGTCTAACTTCGAGATTAGCTTAGGTTAGGTCGGAGTGGTAGCTCTGATATCAAAAAGCTCACTTGAGCACGAATAGCGGCCCGTTCTGACGCCACAGGTGAACGCAATCCCTGTACTGATCAAGTTCTACCAAAACCAGGGAAGAGGAAGAAGTTGGCCAGCGCAAGGGCTGCCCATCAAAAGCACGACTATCCTACGCTGGAAAACAAGCCCAAAAGCTTGATAAACGAAGCTATATCCTTGATATCAGTAGATGATAGCTCCGTCAAGCTGACAGGAAATGGAGAGCCAAATAACCTATATCTGCACATAGCAAGGGACGAGCACTGACAAAGAAAGTTGATAACAGTCTCCTGTTTCTCAGCGGATCTGCACCTACGGCAGAAGTTGTTAAATGGGAGCCACATCCTTTCCGCGTATCTACCCATAACACAATGACCTGTAAGCATGGCCACTGTGATTGAGATGATGTCACAACCAAGTCCAAGTAATTGGTTGGTACGCCTTCTATCCATCAAGGGCCAGGTGAGTCTAGCGGTGGAGCAGGACTTCTCATTGACACAGGATAGGTTGGAGTTCCGAAAGAATTTCCACGCAATGGCCAACTTTACCAAGGCAAGTGGCATACCCAATTCAATTGAAGAGGATTCCGGAAGGAGTGCACCACCTCTGACGAACTCGTCGGCCCTACAGTTTCCCAGAATGTTACTGTGCCCGGGGGCCCAGGCCAGTGAAAACGTCTAGATTACTCTTACATACTAAGTCTTGTAGGGAAGAATTTACTAAAATCATAGAGTGTACTGATATAGTCCAGGAGACAGTTAAAGATTGAGCCATCGGTCACTCGAGGTATTAGATTTCTTTCCCTTACAGACAGTTTCAAATTTAATGCCCAGATTCCCTTTTCTTCTCTTCCCAATTTATTTCCCTTTTTTCAATACATTGTTCTGTCTGAGTAAAAGCCAATGAACATTCAGATGAATACTAGTTATATAAAAAAGCATTCAATCTGCTGTACGTAATAAAGTTCTGTTTTGTAAATCTTTAACTTTTTTGTCTATTTTTTTCCCCAAAATATTGCAACTAAAACTTTTAAAATATTTACTATGTATGTATAAATGGCAGTATTAAATTGTTTAGATTGCAATATATTTTAAATTTCATTACAGTTTCAACAAAAAAATAAAAAACGAAAAAAAAAGGAAAAAAATTAAAGAAATTCAAAACTATCCCCATTGCAATAAAAAAAAATAAAAACAATGGGGAAAAAAGAAGGCAGCTGCTTCAAAGTTTTTCTTGCCTTTTCTGGCTATTGTTCAACAACACAATTACATTCTAACAATTATTTTATGCTTTCCAACAACAACAGCAGCAACAACAGAAAAACAACTTTAAATGAACATGTAAAACATTGTACGTCAGGATTTAAAATAAAACTTTTTGATTTTCACAATTAAGAAAAATGTTGGTAATACTAAAGCAAAACTACTTTAATAACAATAACATCAACAACAACTATGGAAGCAGCAACAGCAATAATAGATTTAACAATATCACACTCCTTGCCTCAGTGACATCAAAAAAAAGGTGCCAGAACAACGAAATGAAAAAAAAAATCAAGAATCATCAAAATATCAGGACCGTAAACTTAATACGGAAAACGGAAGTGAATTTAACAAATTTGAGTATGTGTTGTAGAATAAGTTTAAATGCACAAGACACAGTGTGCACAAAAAGTGTGTGTACATAAATATGTAAAGCTATCACGAATGAAAAATAGAAATGTTTTTGAGTACATTATAAAGGGCCATTATTACAACCTGCCGTTAAACTTGAATTTAGTTAAAGGTTAAAGGGAACTGTAAAGTTACTTTTAACTTATTTTCGTTATTATAACTTCAGATAAAACTTTTTCAAAAATATGGCAGTGCCGGAGCAATGTCGATAAAACTACTTAATTAAACAAGTTTTTTTTTTAACGCAGTGGCAACGACAGGCACCGTTTTTTTGTTGTATATGCTCATTTTGTTCGTATTTGAAGTTGCCATATTGGAAATAATATATAATATGGCAAGTTCAGACATAAACTTAACTTTAAAAGTTACCGGTAGGATGATACTCCCTTTAGCTTAACGCTCACTTCTACCATATTGTCCACTTGTAATAATAAAAAACAAATTAATCTGCCCGTTAAAATCTTCCCTTTAGTTAACGGCAGGTTGTAATAATGGCCCTAAATTTACAAAATAAATAAACTTGGAAATTAAAAAAAAAAAATTTTGAATACACCACCTTAGGTGATGATCCATACTCAAGCAGTGATTTCTATTCTAAGTAAGCAATAGAAAAGAGCTCTGAAGACAGAGTTTTCTGTGTCCTTAGAGAAAACTGTGACCTTAGCCAAAATATATAATGAATCTGTAGGCCGATATATGCTGCTGTTACGAAGCCAAAAAATTAACTTTGGAGTCCCTAGCTTAGGTTCATATATGTGCAAGCCATATTCTCTTTTCGATACTATATTGATTGTGTAACATGTAAGGACTGTAGTTAAAGAAAACATTTTCTTGCGTCCATTTAAGAAACTCTTCTTGGCATCATGTCCACAACATGAAAAGTTTATGGTTTATAAAAGATTTATAATATCCATAGCTACAAGGGACATCATCATTAATGAGACTATATTTGCACGTCTTCATTCATATGAAGCCTTTTCACTCCATAGTCCTTGCCCTGCGATTAAATGTCGGGTTATTTAGAAATGAACAAAACATGATTTTAAGAGCTCCTCTATACTTTGCACTGAATGCAGACCAAGTGTGATTAGGTTGCTATCGTAATGGACGATAAACATCGATGATTTAAAACACTCGATGTAATTTATCGATACGTAGAAATACTCCGATGTTTTCTTTACTGATTATTCGATGCATCGAAGTAAAAAACTTAATTCAAATACCTAATCGGCCAAGAAATTTAATAAACTGCCGTTTTGTAAATACATCCTTGCAGGCGTATAACCATGGCAATGAGTAATTGTCCTACAAGGGCGCTACAAGCTTTATTGAGTTTACCTCCGTTATATACGGTTGTGAGACCCAGAATCATGTAAACTAAGGTTAGGTAAATGGGAAACTATCATCACACGAGATTCATCCGTATGGCATCGTGACCTAACAAATCGAATGGTTGAGAGTACCATCCTTAATTGTCCCCTATATAATACTAATAAACTCCATGATTTTTGAAAGGGTCATTTTATGGTATGCAGATGGGTCTACATACAGCAGGACAGAAGCGAGATATTAGCTAAAAAGCATAAGTTTACGCTATCGCATGGAGGATAGCCGCTAATGAGATCAGAACCTTTCAGCAGAGTAGGAAGATGAGATCGGAAAGATATACTCTACGACAAGAAAGATGAAGAGAGGCGAACACTCTTGAAACAATTTTAACTTTTTTGTGGAATTACAATGAGATAATGCTACAGCAGTCCAATCACCAGCTTAGCTGGAACAACAAAAAAATTAAAACAAAACAGGGACAAGGCAGAATAACAACCAAGCGGAACTTATGGCAACAATCCTTGGCACACGAAAAGAAACGCATATTCTTACATTGGAAGACAAAACAATAACAGCAGCCAACCGGATAAAATGGAAATGCTTTGTGGTAGCCAATATGTTCACAAGAGGAGTATTGGAAAAAAACAACGAGAAATTATTTAAATTATGCATCAGGCTATCGAGAAGTAGTCTGAGGTTAATACCTGGCAGTCTACTGAGCATTATAGACTCAAAGTACACTTGTTTCAGAATAGGGATCGATTCAAGCCCAATATGTAACTTCCATGATGAGGAAAACGAAGCGCCAGAACGCGTACTACGAACTTTAAGACGTTAATGTATCTCAAAAGGCAACACCTTGGATGTTTATCAAATAACAGACACGGACTTATTCTTACTGATGCTGAAAAGAATCTTGAAAGATTACGGAAGATGTTATGGGGATACTATACATATGTTGAAAGCAGGTCACTGCGTCTGGTCACTGCACTCCACTACCTCAACGCAACAATAAGCATATTCTGATATTTAACTCCAATTTTAGTACAAAAATCAATCGATGTACTAAAAACATCGTTGAACATTGTGGTAAACTAATATGACATCGATGGTTTTTTGTGATGCATTACAATAACGAAAGATCATGACCGATGAGAAGGAATCCCTAAGAAGCAAACATAATTGGTCATTACAGCCCTTCAGTCAGAATTACAACCTAGCTTCTCACATCAGTTATTTTGTGTTAATTTTACACATGAGTGACGGAATCTACAGTTTAAAGGTAACTCCGAACGACAGATTTTTGAGAAACCTTTCGTAACAATTTTATTTACTCTCAGAGTTTTTGCCAGAAATATTTGCTGCATATTTCGTTTTGTTGCAGATGCCTGACCTGGGATTTGAACCGTGGCCTCACGTCTAATAAGGCTATACACTACTTACTAGACTACGGTAACTACAAAAACAATTAAAAAACGTTCGTAAAAGGATTTTCTAAAAAATGGGGGCATGTGAAGGCACTTTCTATGACCAAATTTTTTTACGTTATCTCCTACCAATTTTTTTTTAATTTACAAAATCCCCATGTAGTTCTCAACTAATGGTGTTTTCTTTTATACAAAGAAAATGTCACCCTCTTACAAGGTACATTAAAAAAATTGCTGACCAACCCTGTTGTAATGTAATTTTTTATTTGAGAAGAACAAAACACAAATTTTAAAAAAAGGGTATGCCCTGTGTTTACCACTTATTAAGAAAATGAATGAGGAAATGCCAATTTGTTCAAAAGATGACGAAGATGAATCTAATAACTGATTTATTTCAATTTTCGCAAATAAAATAGATGCAGCAATATCCATATTTAAAAATTTAATTTAAAAATATGTTGTATTTTTTGATTTGTTTTCAATAAAATATGTAAATATGAAAAAGGTGTTGCCAGATCGCTAATTTTTCGACTTAATTTTTTGAGCAATTTTTTATAACAAAAAAAAAAAATTTTAACACTGTTCTAACATTGAATGCAATTTTTTATACTGCTGACCATGTAGCTTTAATAATGTAATATTTCCTTAAGATTACTCCACAAAACAATGAAAAAATTAACTTCAAATTGGATAACAATACCAGGCGACTTTTTTTAAATTTCATCTGGTAGCCCTATAAATAAACAAAAGTCATCTGCTTTACAGGGCATTAGCAGCACTCTCGATTTATACAGGGCATAAAATGCAATGCCCACCACCATTGGCAAGTGCGAATTATTTAGAATAAAACATACCACCCTTTTAGAGGGCGAAACATTTTTAAGAAACAAACGCAAAATTGCATTTTGCGTTAATAAAATGCACATTTTTTGGTAGAAAAGAAAACACCATAAGGCAACGTATAAACCCTTAATTTTATTTGTTTGTTGCTTAAATGAATTTAATTTCATTTAAATCTCTTGTAAATGGGTTCATAATAAAAATACACGGAAATGAGGATAAAAGTGGAAAAATTCGTAGTTTTTCTTTTTTTTATGCAATCTGTGTGTTTTTATTATCGCGCATTGCTCGTATATAAAGAAGGCTTTCAAGTATTTTTTTTTCTCTCTGAAAAAGGGAATGTACTTGTACTTACAATATTTATACAATTTATTTTTTAGTTTATTTTTATTTTAATATTTTATGTGTACGTATGTATGTATGTATGTATGCATGTAGATTTTTTTATATTATTTTAATCCTTTTCGTGCTTAAAAGTGGCTTTATTTAAATATTTTATTGTTCATGTTGCATGGAAAATGGTAAATTGTGCAAGGGGAAATAAGAGAGAGACACAGAGAGAGAAAGGGGGAGATAAATACTATGCTTTAAATAAACAACTAAAACAACGACAACCACTTGATACAGATTCTGTTTTTTTATTCATCATTATGCTGCTGCTGCTTCTGCTGTTGCTATAGTTATTGTTGCAAACTACTTGTAGTTGGTTGTTGCAAGCCGATCACTCTTCCAGATGAATGCCTCTGATGATAATTTCTCTACGGTTGTTTAATTTGTGGTACAAAAATGACTTAAAGTTGAATATTTTTTTTTCTTTTTCTATTAAATGGTTGCATGTATCTTCATAACAATTTTCGAAAACGAAGCTACGAATTTGCAACAAAGAAAATTATTGTAAATTTAATGAAACCCACAAATTGGTAAAAAAAAATATATAGGGACGGTATATAGTATATTCTATAAAAGGAAATTTATGAAAAGCAAATTTATAGTGAATTGCTTGCCATTTTACTTTAACGCCAGTGGAAATTTAAATGCAATCTTCATAACATTTATTTCCAATACGAGGCAACCAATTCGATAAATACAAGGGATAACTACAATTGACTTTCTTATCATAGCACTTAAAGCGCTCTAGAAACAGAATGATTGCGCCAGGAACTTATTCAAATGTGGTTGAAGTCGTAGGCTCAAATATAACAAGGCAACAGACACCAATGTAATCACTTCAGAGTTATTAAAACCAGGCTCACCATTTACATCCATAAGTCTCTCCTGTAAAAATTAACTACGCGTTGTTAAAAGGAATTATAACGACAACCACGTTAAAACGTAAATAAAGAAAAACCATCAACATTCAAACAATTGCCTAAAGTATCTCGGAAAAGATAACACCAAAACCTACAGACCATTAGTAACATGCAAATAGACGAAAACAAAGTATCGAGTAAAGACTTTGACAATCACTTGCAAAATGATTTGCCGTGATTTAAGACCCTTCCGAAACTCCTCTGCTATTTTAAAGCAACCGAACTCGAATGTAAAATCATTTCCTGCATTATGATGGCATGACGTGCAAACATCCAACTTGAGAGTAAACACAACACTTTCTTTTGCTCAGAAAATGCTGTGCATCATTAATTATGCTGACGAAACATTGTATTTTGTTCTCTGCATGGTATTGAATGTTATATGGAGTTAGAGGGGCTAATATAGATATGCTCCAGATCGGCTTATAGCTCCTACATACCTCATAAAGCACGCTAAGTTTGACCACACATACAAACATACATAGGTACATACATAATTGGTCATTGCAATCCTTCAGTCACGATTACGACTTAGTTGTGTGTTAATTTTATACATGAGTGGCGGGTCCTACAGTTTAAAGTCGATTCCGAAAAACAGATTTTTTGAGAAACTTTTTCATGACAATTTTATTTACTCCCAGAGCTTTTGCCAGAAATCTGCTGAGTGGAAGTCGCCGAAAGAAATATTTTTCATACTTCGTTTTGTTCGTGATGTCCGACCTGGGATTTGAACCGCGGCCTCACGTCTAATAAGTGAACACACTGCCTACGCGATATTGGTTACACAATGTCTACAAAATATCATCAGCACTAATATTCATAGAAACCATCTATTGATGATCGTTGATATGATTACAGGTATTTGCACAAAAGGGCCGCATGGCCTTCCCCATAACTTTTGCCGGTGGTGCAGAAGAAATTATCATGAGCGAACATATCTTGGTTTATCGAGTATAAAATTGCCTTTAAAAGACTCTCTTTTCGGTCTCATTTGAATTTCCTAAGGGTTAAGTCGGGCTTTATTCAGAACATGGTACGGGATCAGCTTGCTATATATAGATTAGCTTTTGCCCACGACTGCAACAGTGAAACAAATATTCTTGCACTAGTGGGTAGACTAGGCTTACTACCTACCTCAGTCTCCACCCATAAATCCTAATACATAAAATATTAAACCTGATGCTTTGAAGAATTTTTAAAGCCAGTTCTTTAAGAATTAATGCAGACTATAAATCTCAAGCACACGTTTTATTTTTAATACAACAACGAAATCATGCTACCGCTTAAAAGACAGGTTCAATAAACCCTTTTGCAACAAATTATCTTAAATGCCTTTAATTAATTAATTTATAATCATTAGTTACAGCAGCTA
Organism: Sarcophaga caerulescens; assembly: GCA_927399465.1. Lineage (NCBI taxonomy): Eukaryota > Metazoa > Arthropoda > Insecta > Diptera > Sarcophagidae > Sarcophaga > Sarcophaga caerulescens. Next base: position 40,090,975 of record OV656866.1, read on the forward strand.
GGTAAATGAATGAAGAATTTTCTTTCTTCTTTGTTTCTTCTGTGTTTATCTCAAAACCCAAATAATGTATGAGTTAAACAACAGTATGGAGAATGCAACGAAGTAAAAATAATTGCAACTTATTTGGTGCGTGAAAGAAATGCAATTTTAATGCACTATAATGGGTCTCTATATACCGCGATAATTTTTATTTTTTTAATCATCATTAGCTATACCTCATCTTCATCACCAGCATGGTGATGTAGACAACGAGGTGGTGCCAGTGATGACGTTGGGTGTCTACTGCAGCCGTTATAGTGGCGTTCGTAATGCTGATGATGATAATAATGAAGATATTGTTCATGCTGAAAACGCAAACAGAAAAAACAATGTTGGCCTATTTAAAACGTTTAAATTAAAAACAACACCATAAGTTTTCTTTTAATACATAAAAAAAGGCGTAAATTTAAATTTCTGCTTCAACTCCACCACTGTTCAACCACCATACTACACCTGCCACTCTAAATAAGCATCATTGGGGTGGTTAAAAATGTATGCTGTTTGCACGGGAATTATTACATGGCCTGTGGGTTTTCGACTCTAATATCTATTATCCAAGTGACCATTTCAAAGCAAATATGCTGAGCCATGTGTAATGGCTATAGATTCCACTTTCAACCTCCCATCGGCTAAAACCAAATTGTGAATATTTTCGAGTGTACAGGCCTCAACTGGGCGTTTAGAAAACAGCATTTTGTTTTGCTTGTTTGGCTACAAGATGTAGATGTCCGACCTTACATCTAATAAACCAACACACTACCTTCTACAACTACGACAACTATCATACCAAAAACATGAAAGTGTAACAAAATCGCTAGTACAACCTAATCATACAACATACATATGTATGTGTGCCAAAAATTTCTAATTACAGCTTAGAGACGTGAGAGCAACTTATGATATCCAATTCTATTCAAGTTTCATAGCAATTTAGCATCCATGATGTGCTTTTGACAAAATTGAAAACAAAATTAAATAAAAAAAAAATTTTTAAAAGGCCTTTTGAAAGGCCCCTGTTTATGTCAAAATCTCCTGTATAATTTGGTGTCAAAAGGGTTTAAAATATTTTAGATTATTTTCTTTGTTTCCATTCTGAGTTAAATAACAGGAAAACTGAGCTCGTTAAAAAATATATTTTTTTTTTGTTCAAAATAAAGACACTGTTTTTCGCCGACTTATTAAACGAATTTGCATTAGGGAATTCAAAGTTATTTAAGCCATAATAAACAAACAGACATACTAAATTTTGTATATCGCTTTTAATTGAATGAAAAATTGTTTGGAAGCCTAGTTATAACCACACATCACTGGTTAACGCAAGATCTTAGTAGAACGAAAAGAATTCTTTTCCAAAAATTTATGTTTAAAAATCGATTAAATGAAGACATCTATAATTAGCGACTGGAGGAGAAAATGGACTTATTTACGGAACTACCGATTATATATGCACGAAACAAAATATCAGTCTGGTGGGTCGAACCTGAATGAAGCCACTGGAGTTTTCTGCAAGAATCTCAGACTGGAGTTTCATTTTCGACTATAGCGTCTAAACTATTTTAAAGGCTCTTGAGGCTATAGCTGGCCCAGCTTCTTCAAATACAGAATCTGACGTCATCTTCGTTGACGGTCAGGCTGCCCTGAAGGAGATTGGATCGGTCTGTTCTGTGATTGCAACTCCCTAAAAGTCTTTGGATGGGATCGGATATGTCTCTGCTAGATTCCGGGACATAGTGCACATTAATATGCAAGATAGCATAAAATAGTAACATAAATATCCGCTAGACTTGGTCCCTAATTTACTTCTATAGCCTTTTCAGATGACTTAGAAAAAGGAGCTGAAACGTATTGGGTGGAGAAACCGGGTTGTTGTGCGCCCAGCAGTGTATGACCTTCTTCTATGGATGTTTGTTTGATAGGTTTAGACAAATCCAGCGTAAGTCTGGTCAATGGATTTATTACAAAGTATTGCGGGATAGATCTGGGATAGATCTCAGGCGAATTACCCTATATTGCATTAAAGGGGATTTGGAGACTACAGAACATCTCCTTCGTTCTCCCCTGACACTGGAGCCACTATGATAGTTTAAAATCTCTGTAAAGAGTCGAAATTCGGGGTCTCTTGAAGTATGTAATGGGATTGGACTGGCTAAGCAATATCTGCTCATTTTCGTATAACTAATCAATGCTCTCCATACTCTTTTTCGACACTATCTTCCTCTACCCTTTTTTCCTAATCCTTTCATCTTCTTTGATTTATCTCAATGATTTAAATAATCTCCGGATGAAATTTATACTTATCTTCGAAGATAGTATTCGTTCTTAAACTTACCTACCTAAGCCTAAAAAGTCGAGAAATTTCATTACTTTGTGTATCCAGAGAATTATAAAAATTCAAAGTCTCTTTGGATGGTCAATCTTCTAATGGGGTCGGATGAATAGGATCGCTTCTAATGCGCGAAAGATCCAGTTTTGTTTATTGATACACAAGCGCAACAAAAATATTACGTCATTTGTATCTATGGGCAGTGTAAATATGTGTGGAATGTGATGTTCGCTGGAACCAGCATATTTTTCAAGGAAAGAAAGAAGCATTCAAGTGCCTCGGTTTCTAAAGACGGTGTTACAAATACTTCACTTCATCTGATCTTCTTATTATTTACACTACTTACATCAGACCGAGAATGGAAAACAACTCTCATGTATGGAGTGGTGCCTCGAAGTGTATTTTGAGGCTTCTCGACAGTGTAGAGGAGAGATTCATTAGAGCACCGACACAATGAGACTTGAGTTTCACTGTTCTATCGTGTTACTACAACGGATTTTGCTCGAGCGAAATAAGGGGACTTGTTCCTGAAAATCATGTATTCGTACGTAACATTCATCTTTCCCGCAGAGCACATTCGTTTGTGGTCGACTGGCCAGAGGACCGCACACTGCAGTACAGACAGCCGCATATTCGTATGTGGAACTTTCTTTCTGCAGAGGTCTTTCCTATCACTTATAAGGAAAATTATTAAAGAGATTCCAATCTAGTATCCACAAACATTATTCCCTCTTTCCTTCTTCTCATAACATAATTTTATAGCATTGTGTTGCACTGCATGAGTAGGGGCCATCCCCTGAGTGTTGAAAATTAGGAATCTTAATACCAAATAAAGATTAATACATGCTGTAAGATTAATCGTCAGGTCACTGCAAAAGTTATTAATTTCGTTAAAACTGTTCTCATACTCCGAGTTAACCTTGTAATGCAACTGTACCTTTCCAGATAACAAGCAAAAAAATTCCCTATAAAAGTTCTTTTCACTACGACACATTAACATACATGTATATGCACTTGGATCGTCTAGTAATATTTAATTAATAAAAAATATCAAATTTTACCTTACCTTCACAATAAAGAAAACTTGAAACTTGACTACATATCGTTGGATTATCATCATGTGCTTGAGAATGTAAATTTTTGATTTGTTAAAATGTTAGTAAATGAGACTTGCATATTGAAACTTGTTTCCTTTTATTTCATTTATATGTAGAGGATTATTTGATCTATTAAAACTATTGAAAATATAAATCATTAAAAACATTTTAATGCTGCATTGAAAGTGTACCTTTAAAAATTTTTAACACTGCTTATGGATCTGTAATATATGTATTTGTGATGATGTTTTTAATTTATATTTTATCTCTATTGATTTATTTAATGAATTGGCGAATTGAAATGATTTTTGATAAATTCCGTGCGTCCACGTTCATCACAATATTTCGACGTTTCTGTTAAAGTTGGATGATTGTAACTTTTTAACTTGTTACAATCCACTGAAAAGATAAAAATATTTATTTTTATTATGTTATGAACCCTTAACACTATAACTTACGTAAAGAAGTATCCCTCCATTCGATTGCCATATTGTGCAATAAAACCAAAGCCACTATAACATTACGACTGGTATTATATGAACCATACAATTCGTTATCCAATATAGAGAAACGCTGATGCCATAATTTAAGACATAAACGTGCTGGTTCATAAGTCAAGCGTTGTGCATTATTAAATGCTTGTTCGGCTAAAGTGATGGCCCGTGTTACCGGCGTATAGAGATATGAAGAGCATCTTAAAGAACTATCACCCAGTAGAAGACGACCACGAAACTCATTCTGCTCAAAGCGTTCTTTTATACGTGACTGTGAAAATATATCTCCAGAGGACGGGGTACTACCAGCCGTTTGAAAACGACAATCTAGATCACGTATTTTAAGGTCAGCATCGGTAACAATTTGCACGTGTAGTATATCATCAGTTTTAGGCAGTGTACCACTGCTATTAGATCTCTGGCATTTCACTTTTGTATGTGTTACGGCTCCAATAACTTGAGGCATATGAGCCAAATCATAAAATGATTTTGTAACTTTTTCCTTTTCAAGCAATAGGCAGGGCATACGTATGTAACGTGAGGCTTTAAAAGAAAGGGCCTCAGCTACGCGTTTACTGATCTTCAATAAAGTACGAAATGAAACACCGTGTATGCGTGCCGTAATTTCAGGATGCTAAAATGTAAAGGAAATAGGTTTTGTTTTTTGATTAGAATAATGTTGTTATAATAATAAGGTTACAATAAGAACAAGAATTAAGCAGAGGACGTTCTCTTATGCTTAAACCTTCTTCCCCATCTTATCAAGAGAACAGCGGCCTTAATACCGTACGAAAGGGGCACTTTAACCATTATATGCATACGTAGAAAACCGTTTACCAAAGATACACTAAGAATGCATTGTTTTGATTGCTCCGTCCCTTATTATTAATATAATATATAATATAAATGATATAATATATAATATAAATGATATGCCCCAGATTTTAACTGGGAGCGAAATTACTTTGTATGCGGATGACACACTGATATACACAATAGGAGACACTAAAGAACAATGCACAAATAAATTGATGAATGATATGAATAATATTGATGTTTGGCTGAAAATGAATAAATTAAAATTAAATGAAATCAAAACAAAAATCATAGAAATTAACATGACTAATGAAACAGAATTTAAAATAAATGAGAAAATTATAGAAAAAGTTAATGAAATTAAGTACCTGGGATTTATAATGGATAAAGAACTTAAATTTAAAGAGCACATACAGTACATCTGCAAAAAAATTGGTAAGAAGATTGGATTTTTCAAAAGAATCCGAAAGAATATCTCTACACTAACGGCAATTAATATCTACAATACGATAATAAAACCACATTTTGAGTTTGGGTCAACAATCCTCTACACTTGCTGTAATGAATCTCAAATCGAAAGACTACAGAAGTTACAAAACAAGGCAATGAGAACAATATTGAAATGTACCAGATACACGTCTGTTCGACTCATGTTGAATACACTAAAGTGGTTGAGCATAAAACAGAGGTTAAAATTAAACACACTTATATTTATCCGAAAACTTAAACGAGGAAAGGCGCCAGAATACTTATGCGAACAAATAAGATATGTTGGAGATGTTCAACCCTATAGATTGAGGAATGCGGAAGACTTCAGATTGCAACAAGTTAATACAACGGCAATGCAACTATCACTCTTTTACAAAGGACTAAAACTGTATAACTCTCTGTCAAATAATATTAAAAATGAACTGAATGATCATGAATTTAAAAGACAATGTGTAAATTTTGTTAAAAATGATGTAAATTAGAGAAATATTTTATGTAAATCTATATTTATATTATTGTGATATTTCAAAGTATTCAAGAATACTAATAAAGATAATAATAATAATAATAATAATAATAATAATAATAATAATAATAATAATAATAATTATTCAATATGCACAATGCACAAATAATGAATTCGCCGTAGTCTAGTAGGTAATACGTTGACTTATTAGACTAGAACCTGTGGTTCCACTCCAGTCAAAACAAATTTCGGCGTCTTCAGGCAACTTTGAATAAAATAAAATATAAATAAAAATGCCATGAAAGTCGAATTAAACTGTAGGTCCCGCCGCTCATGGATAAAATTAACACACACAACATAGGTGGTGTACAAAGCTGGGGCCGTAATCCTGACAAAATGGTTGTACTGATCACTTAAGTACGTAGGTAAGTACATAAAAAATTCCGAACAAAAGTAAAAAAATAAGGAAACAATTTCTATCTAGCAAATCACAGCAAAGACTTCTTATTATTTTGAAGGAAGTTGTGATAGGAATTCTGTCTTATCTGGTCAACAATTGGTTCTACGCTAGGTAAGCTTGCTTGACAGGATATAGTGCATTCAAACATATGCACAATATATTTTTAAAAGCTGTATAACTATTCCATACCGCTTACCTCTGTTCCGCCCCAGTAACGTATAGCCGCCATTATTTGATTTTCGATTGGCACCTGATTGTTTCTTTCTTTCTTCTCGCCACTCTGTTGTTCGATTTCCAAATCATCCTTAAGCATCTCCAGCAGGCGTTTCATATTTTCTTTACTAAATCGGTAACTTCGTTTGAATTGTAACTCAGTCAAATCGATCAAAGGATTAAAGCGTCTGCCTCTTTGCGTTTTCTTGGATACACACATTTTGTTGAATTGTCTGCTGGTCTCGATACGTTTTATTATGTTCTCCATATTGAGGAATTCTTGAAATGTATTCAATTCGTTAAGATCATTTTGAAAATTTTCATACAACTCCAGATCCATTTTATTTGGCAATTGTATCAAAATGCAAAAACATTTAATATATTCCGCTAAAATTTTGTATATCTTTGTTTAATCTTTTTTAAACGACAAGCACCATTTTTTTCTGTTATTAAATGCAAGTGCACTTTGTTGCTGGCTTGTATATTGTTTACAAACAAAATCATTCACAATACGAAACCGGAAAAAAGAATGGAGGAAATATTACAAAAGTAGAGCGGTTGTTAAAAAGTGTACTACGCTAATACCAAGCAAATATTGTGAAAGTATGCTAAAAATAGTACACACTTTTTAATATTCGTTTAGAAATGTAAATAGGTCCAGATTTGGACATATCAATCTACTTTTACAATATTTGTTAAATTTTATTTTGTATTTACTTTAACGTTTGCACACAATCGCCTGTTTTCAACTTCGTACAGAAAAGAGAGAGGATACAGACGATAATGTCAAACCTGTACTACTTTCCATTCTCTTTTCCCCTTTTGTCTAAAACATGAAACTTGATGGGTATGGCTTTACGAGTGTGAAATTATTTATCTGAAAAAAATATACTAGGAATACCTTTTTAATCTTTAACTTACCTTGTTCATGGAGTCACCCATATGTTATAGTATGTATATTTACTATTGTTTATAATTGTATGAAACAGTACTAAAAATACAACCATGTACGGACAAGCATTGTTAAGCGTTCTTTTATTTACCATTTTCTTATGAAGCAAAAAAAGACGTGAATGCAAGTCGGTGGAGTAAAAATAGAATAGAATTTTGTATTTTAAGTGCTAATCTTTTGTTTTCGTAAAGAAGCGCTGTGAAAAAGAAAATTATAAATTGATTTAAAGTGATAAATTAAAAATGTTTAAAGATAAAATATCATTTCAGTTGTGAAGATTCATGGCAAAATCGTCCACGATCAAAAAAGTTTGATTTTTGTGTAAAACGAGAAAAAAACCAAAAAAAACAGGCTTTGCAGAAGTTTTCAAATAAAACGTACAAATAATTAAATACCTCACTATTCATTAACATTTTGGTAGCTGTAGTATCATGTCCGATGAACAGAGTCGTGGGCGTCGTCGTCCCTCTCGAGAATATCATTCATCCGAGGCAAGCGGTTCTTCACGTCGTCCTCGTGAGCCGTCCGTAACAGAAGAACCGGTAAGTTTGAAAAATTGAATTGTAAGCGTTAATTACTTGCCGGTTTTGAAGTGTGTAATACAGAGAAACTGGATGGTAGGCAAATGTAAGTTTCTTCCCAAAGAACTTTCAAGGGTCTTACGAGCATCATGAGAAGGCCTGCTATTGATTAAAAAATGTTTACACGAGCCTAAATGCTCCTGAGAATGTTTTACAGTTATCCACGTTAAGCGAGAAATTGATTCAACCAGACAGATTGAATGAGGCGCTCCATTGATTTAAATAAATGTAGAATTTACAAAATTTCAAAAGAGGTTATGGGTATCACTATGGAACAATTCTGTTGAACGAATACTGTGGGAAAGCAATTAAGAAAATACATTAGGATTCTTTTGATAAAGCACATTGCCTTTTTTAATTATAATTAGTGAGCATTGTGAATTTTTGGACGTTCATGGGCGCAAAAAATCCCAAGTTATTAAATTTTCTAAAAGTATTATTAAATAAATGAAATTCTAAAAGACCTGAGTAGGTATAAGTTCAATCGGAAAATGTACTCAAACTTTATCTAATTTTTTCATACGATGCAATGTAAATCTACATATCATTTAAAATCAGTACATATTTAATTTAAGTCTATTAGTAAAAATAGACTACGTTTATTTAATCCTGCTCTTACATAAGTTTTATAACTTTAAATGTAAACTAACAAACATGTAGTTCGTCATAAATGTTATCGTGCCTTTAAATGTAAAACCACATTTTGTTACTTCAATGCATTCCGTTACTTTTCGCGGTTTAGTTATGATAAAGCTATGCAGCTATGCTACCACTACATAAAAATAAAAAAATACACAAGAAACATTTTTTATATGAAGTGAAATATCTAATGAAGTGCTTGATTAATATTTTATTTATCATTAAAATCGATTAACATAAGTCGTGCTAAATAAAATTAAGACCAACTGTGCAAATAACCAATCATTTCAAAAAAACTGGAGCATTAATTTTATTTCGTCTCTCCTTTTCTAACTTCCCTACCTTCTTCACTATCCTCTCTCTCTCTTCTAGGATGAAATTATAATGGGTCATTTTGGCCTCTGGGTATTGTACTTGTACCAATGACAAGCACACGTCCTCAAACCTAACCCAATCCAACTTTATTTCGTGTATTATTAAAAAATGTTGATCTAAATATAAAATTTAGTAGGAAACTATCTATGTATGTATGTACTTAAGAAAGGTTTTGAAGGATACATATTTAAATAATAATAAATTAGTATTACCATCCTTTAAGGAGCATAGGATCTTAATAAACTCTCTCCGATATACTTAATACACTGGTCAAATATTTATTTTGTGTCAAATATATCTCAAGTGTGACTATATAGTAAACATGTTTTCCCATATTTCTGTTTGCCACTATTTGATAAAACAAAAATGGGAAAATAAATGTGTTTCAGTCATATTTCGGGCAAACAAGAGAAAACAAAATTGGGGCAAACATTTGCCATATGTGACCGTACCTTAAGTATAATTCGTGGTTTAGTGACTGAAAATTGGCTCTAAATTCTTAGAATATTGGTTTAATGTAAAATTTTGTTATTCAACGATTTCCAACACTATGTTTAAACAAAAGGATCGATTATACGCATATACATACATACATATGCACTGATGTTTTTTATGTTTTGAAACCGGTTTCTTAAAAAATGCAATTTTGCAAATTATTCGGAAACCGGTTTAACAAACAACCCAGTTTTTTGAATACTCTAAGTCGTAACTATAAATGCACTCAATTTGCCCGGTTTTGGCCCCTTTCCCCCTTTTTGGACCCCTTTTGGTTCAACTTTAGTAACGGAACACCTCCAATAGCTATTTGGGAAACTTAACCAAGTTAAATCGTAAAAAATTACCTATAAAACAGATAAAATAAAGCATTTATGCATAAAAGTACTAATTTTTGCCCATTTTTTCCCCCTTTGACCCATTTTTTGTCCCCTTTTGGTCAAAAATTTGAAAAGATTTATAGCCTATAACCTGCACCGACAAAAGCTCGATATATATCCCAAATTTCAAGAAAATCGGTCCAGGCGTTTAGACGTGATTGACTAACAAACAAACCAACAAACAAAAAAACAGACTTACAGAAAGATTTATAATATACATATATTAGGATTAGGATTTGAAAATGATAACAAAATAAAACATGCGCTTTTTTAAATCACCTTAATGCCCCAGGTACATACTTTAGCTATACATATAATCTTTTTTTTTTATCACACTAGCTTGATACTATTTTTAACAGTCCGAGGATTTCCCATATAAAATCTTGAACCTTGTATTGATGTGATGATGTTTGTGATTTACGTACATATGTACATAGAGTGGCTCACAGTTTATGTGTAACTTTAAAACAAAAATTAGAACGCGCTTGCAGCAAGAAAACTGATGGCAATGCAAAATAGGAAATGTTTAATGAAATTTTTTTTATGTAAACCAAAGCTTCAAAAATTATGTATGTAATTATGGATACAAAGCACATTTTTAAATAACTTCAAATATGTATATGAAATACTCAAGTTACAGTTTATTTCGTATATTGTCTTCAGTCTTAAGAAAATTTTGAATTTGGTAGAGTATCGAGGCAATAATTTTTTGAGTGCTTCACAGAGGGTGTGTTCTCTATCAGAACAGGTTTTAATTAGTTTAGGATAATAATCTCCTTTTCCTTATCGCCGAATTTTAATATTCATAACACATTATTAGTTTCGTTTAAGTTGAGAGATTATAGAGGAGAATCCAATAGAGGCGGACACTTCCAATGTTTGAAAGAATTCTACGTCAAGTTATGAGAAATCGACTATACATCGAATGATTCCAAGTAGTTTCGTCTTTCACACAATGGGTATTAATGAGAGTTTTCCATTTTTTTTTTTCGAAAATTTCAATATCAACCTTCCGTTTATATTTTAAAAAATACATAATACAAATTAGAATTGTTTTTATTAAGCTACGGTAGAATATAGACGATAAAACTTTTTTAATGAAATACAAATACATACGTATGTATGTATGTATATATGTATTAGGATATTTACTTATTTAATCGTTTTTATTTTCTTTTGTTATCAACCTTTTTGCGGAATTGAATTGGTTTTTCCTAAATTTACAATTTTTAAATTATACGTATGTACCTATGTGTATGTTTCCAAAATATGCAAAGTCTGCATTTTCAAAACATAAACAAATATGTAATTGAAAAAAAAAAAAACTGTACTTGTGGTATGTGATATTAAAGTTGTTGCTGTCAGAACGGTACAAATGGTAGTGGTTAATTCATTATTTTAAATGAGTCGAGCTTGTTTTTTAAACAATTTACAGTATCGCAGATAATTATAGCAACATTTGAATAATTTAGCAGTTATAACGTACGTTTCATATTTACATTTATTATTTTTTATTTTTATATAAAAACATATTTATTTTAAATTAAGAAAATATGCAAAACCATTTCTATTAAAAAAAAAAATTGGATTTTTATTTCGATCTTAAGATTTTACACACTCATAATCCTTCAGACCACATGCGAAAGTTGTGTGCAATTATATGGGATAAGGGTATTGAAAAGGGTGCCACTACATCCTAAACAACTCACATGTAAGGCGACCATCTATCTCTCCACTGTTCAAAAATATTGTTTACAATTTATATGTATGTACATACGTTCACTTATTCAAAACATTATTTACTTTTATTTTAGCGGCCAAAAGTTTATAAAAGAGATGATGAACATCGTTCAAGGTCTTCCTCGGTAAAAGATGATTCGCCAGGGGAACGTTCACGTGGAACTTCCATAAAGCGAGAGTATGAAGAAAGGCGAGAACGTCGTGACGAACAACCGAGCACCTCACGAAGAGGCGGTGGAGATGACAGAGCTCCACAACCGAGCAGCTCACGAAGAGGCGGTGGAGATGACGAAGCTCCACAACCGGGCACCTCACGAGGATCCGGTGGATATGACCAAGCTCCACAACCGAGCACTTCACGAAGATGCGGTGGAGATGGCGAAGCTCCAGGGCCTAGAGGCGATAACCGTAGAGATCGTGTTAATCGGTATGAATTATCATTGGTTCACACTAAACCTGAGGATGTTACAAGCAAGATGGGGTCACAGGGATCCAAAATCTTACTACAAACGAATTACTTTCGCTTAATAACAACTCCTACCTGGCGTTTATATCAGTATCATGTTAGTTTTTCACCCACCATCGAATTAAAACGTTTGAAAGGTGGCATATTATCAGAACATCGTTCCAAATTGGGCGGATATTTGTATGATGGCACAAAACTATTTACCACCGTTAAACTACATGAGGATCAAACAGTTTTACACACTAAATCCCGACAAGGTGAAAACTATGTAATTACCATAAAATATGTCGGTCTGATTTCAATGACTGAATGGCAATCATTGCAAATATTGAACTTAATTTTGCGGCGTTCAATGGAGGGTTTGAAATTGCAATTGGTGGGTCGTAACTTTTTTGATCCCATAGCAAAGGTATTAAATAAGCTAAATAGAAAAGTATGTTGTTTAATAACATTTTATTTTTGCCTTTAGATTGATATACGAGAACATCATATGCAATTATGGCCCGGTTATCAGACTTCTATCAGGCAACATGAGAAAAATATTCTATTGTGTGCCGAAATAGCGCATAAAGTTATGCGCACTGAAACTGTTTACGATATATTCAAACGTTGCTTTGATCGCAGTGCGGGAGATTTTAAAGAAGATTTTAAACGTCATGTTATAGGCTTAACTGTCTTAACCGATTATAATAATAAAACGTATCGTATTAATGATATTGACTTTCAAAAAACACCAAGAGAAACATTTAATATGAAGGGAGAGAAAATCTCTTTTCTCGATTACTATTACAAGAGATATAATTTGCGTATCAAAGATCCCCAGCAGCCTTTGCTGTTATCGAAATCAAAAGAGCGTTCAATACGAGGTGGTGACGCAGAAGTTGTAATTCTTATACCCGAACTATGTCGCGCTACAGGTTTAGATGATAACATGCGCAATAATTTCAGGTAAAATTAATTCGTTTTTCTATTAAAAAAAACGTGACTTTTCAACTGTTATGTTATAATAGACTTATGCGAGCTATGGCCGATCATACGCGTATGAATCCGGACCGTCGTATTGATCGTTTAAAGATTTTCAATAGACGTTTACAACAAACCGAAGACAGTGTTAAAATATTAAACGAATGGAATATGAAATTAGACGATCGTTTAGTGGAAGTTGAAGGCCGTATTCTGGATCAACAGAGAATTGTTTTTCGTGATCATAGAAAGTATGTTGCAAAGAAAGGGAAAAAAAATTAAGGATTTTAAATATATTTTACATTTTGTAGAGAACCTTCTGGTGAGCAAGCTGATTGGACTAGACACTGCCGTAGTATGGGCATGTTTACTACACCCTCAAGGGGTTTAGAGCGTTGGTCTGTTATTGCGCCTTCTAATACTGCTCGTGAATTACGCAATTTTATTGAATCTCTAATACGTGCTGCCAATGGCATGAGCATGAGAATAGAGCGGCCAAGAGAGTAAGTCAAAGCATTTGAACTTTATAAGCTTGTAATGCAAACATTTGTCTTTCCATGTAGAGTTTTAATCTATGACGATCGCACTCATAGTTATATACAAGCTTTGGAGGACTGTTTTCGTCAAGATCCACAGTTAATCATGTGCCTTGTGCCTAATAACACTGCCGAAAGGTAAGATCTCCATTCGAATATCTTTTAAGGTATAAAACTCACTTAAAATATTTACTTATTGAAAGGTATACCTGTATTAAGAAGAAAAGTTGCTTGGAACGTAGTGTTCCCACTCAGGTAATAACCCGTAAATCAGCCAGTAATCCTAAAGGTCTTATGAGTATAGCCACCAAAGTTGCCATACAAATCAATTGCAAGCTGGGATATACACCATGGGTGATTGATATACCTCTAAATGGCTTAATGACCGTTGGATATGATGTGGCCAAAAGTTTACGAGATCGCTCAAAGGCCTATGGTGCTCTAGTTGCAACAATGGATATGAAAATAAATGCCACATTTTATAGTACTGTTGCCGAATGCAGTTCTCATGACGTATTGGCCAATAGTTTATGGCCTATGATGACTAAAGCGCTGCGTCAATATAAAAAGGAACATGATGCCTTACCCAAGCGTATACTGTTCTACCGTGATGGTGTTGGTGAGGGTTCACTTAAAACCTTATACGAGCATGAAGTCAAGGATATTGTTGAAAAGTTAGAACAGGAATATAAGAGAGCAAAGATCGCAAAGCCACCACTGTTTGCTTATGTTGTAGTAACGAAATCAATAAACACTCGTCTATTTGCCCGAGGCCATAATCCTCCACCTGGCACTGTTGTAGATGATGTCATTACTTTGCCTGAACGTTATGATTTCTATTTGGTATCGCAGTCCGTACGCCAGGGCACTGTCTCCCCAACAAGTTATAATGTGGTTTATAGCACTATAAATCTAACTCCTGATCAAATGCAACTGTTGACTTACAAAATGACACATTTGTATTACAATTGGTCAGGCACCACAAGAGTGCCAGCAGTTTGTCAGTACGCCAAGAAATTGGCAACTCTAGTTGGATCAAATCTCTTTCAGCCACCGCAAAATGCTTTAGAAAAGAAACTCTACTATTTGTAAGACTTTAAGTTTCAATATTTTTTTACATTAAATTACTTTTTTTTTCTTCATTTTTCTTTGGACTATGTTTTTAAACAAAACATATGATTTTATACTGACAATTTTTTTTCCTTTTTGAAAATTAACTAACAAGTACACGTTGTGTGAACAGCAAAAGAATTTTCATTTTTTTTTATTTTTTTTTTTTTACTGTATTTTAAAATCATAAATTTATAAAAACTCGTGAAATTATGTTAATTTCTCTCAAACTGTAATTTTTTTCATTACATTTACCTTAATTTTTAATTTTTGGTAGATAGTATTTGACTATAATTAATTATTTTTGTTTCTACTTGACAAGTGTATAAAAATGAAAAATCGTATTTTGAATTTAAAACTTTGACGTACAACAATAAAATCTTACTTACATTCTTTTATTATTTTTTTATTAATGAAAACTATGTTTACCTAATGAATTGATTGAATAAATTTAATAGTTTTTAATAAAAATTAAATTTGAATTTCTTTTATACAAAAAAAGCAAGAAGTATATTTTATTGTCCTCCATTTTTGGCTTTCTAGTTGAGAAAACGTTAACTGTTGTCCTTAGTAATTCTAATTCAAACACTTTGAAAATTTATTAAAAAAAGATTCTGAAATCACAGAATTTTTTAGTCCTAGGGACAAGAATTAAATTTTTAAATCTGTTTGTTAAACCATTGTACTTGAACAATTTTTTTTCTATATTCGAAAAATAGATTTCATTTTTGGATTTTCTTTTATTATTTGTCAAATAAAATTGTTTACATATGTACATAGATATACATAATCGGTCATTACAACCCTGCAGTCTGGATTACGAACTAGCTTCTCACACCACTTATGTTGTGTGTGTTAATTTTATACGTGAGTGGTGGTAACTACAGTTTAAAGTCGACTCCGAATGTCAGACTTTTAAGAAACTTTTTATGACAATTTTTATTCACTCTCAGTCTTTGCCAGAAATCTGTTGGGAGAAAGTCGACGAAGAAGTATTTTATCTTATTTCGTTTTCGAGATGTCTGACCTGGGATTTGAATCGTGGCCTCACGCCTAATAAGCCAACACACTACCTACTAGACTACGGTTGTTTAATCATTATCAAAAAAGCAAAATAAACAGAAAGAGGTCCTACATAGACATAACGCTGGACCTTCAACTATCTCGGAGGTAGGTAGGCATTCATCGAGTTTCGAGTTTAGGGGACAGAAATCGTCCCACAGTAAGATAAAGATGGGTGTACCACAGGGTGGAGTTCTGCCGCCAATATTATCCAACATATACCTCATATCACTTTCGGACCCGCCATCAAATGTTTCAATGGTGTCATACGCAGATGACTGCACTGTATTTGCATCGGGCGTGAATATAGACGACATTTGTGTTAGGATAATTGACTATCTAGCGACCATGGTGGAATTCTTCCGGAATAGGAACCTGCGACTATCTTCAACCAAATCGTCTTATTTCTCTCTTTAGCACGTGGACGAAGGAAGTGAGAAGAACACTGGACATCAAAGTGGACGGTAACCTCATACCCACGGTTCGTAACCCCAGGATCCTTGGGGTTATTTTCGACAATCTATTGCACTTCGCCTCACATGCAACCAACATCAAAGTTAAAGTAAAAATGAGAAACAGGGTCCTGAAGGCGTTATCAGGAACTACATGGGGAATGGACAAAGAAACCATCATCACCACCTACAAGGCTATTGGACTATCCCTCCTCAATTATGCTGCTCCAATCTGGACTTCATTCTTGAGCGATACACAATGGCGGGTACTACCGACGACACAGAATAACGCAAAGATGTCTAGTATAGACCACCTTCATGAAGAGTCCCAAATATTGTCAGTGAAGAAACACAACGAGCTACTGACTTAACAATACCTCATAGCTTGCTATTTACCCTCCCATCCCAACCTGATGGTTATGATTATAGTCATGGACGACACAACTGCTCGCCATATTAGACATGACTTCAGAACCTTCAACGCGGACATCATACACCTCATACCTACAATAATGGACCTCCAGTCAGTTAGGGAGGCACAGCGCTCCCTACACCAAACGACAGTGACAACAGCAATGGATGAACTCAGCTACAGGGCTATGATTACTCCGGGGACCTTGGATCGCTGCCTCTCATGCTATCAAACACCACATGATACGGTGCACCTCTTCGGTTGCCCGCAAATCCAACAAATCTTCGACCTATAGATTTGTGGCTGAACCCAACACTAGCAGTGGAATTTTTAGGACTACCGATCACGTGACGACAACTACCAACATATTCAACTCCACTCACAGAGATGGAATTTCTTATCCATACCATCTCCATTATAATCACATAGGCATACAATCAAGCACATAAAACTTATTTACTTATATCTTCAGGAAGATACTTCTAGAGACAACAGCCGAACTGTTACAACAACAACAACATAAGGCCCATTGTGATACTAAAGTTTAATATTTTCCCCTAATTGGATTGGTTCAGAAATTTGTTAACCGTGTGTAAACTTTTGTAGGACATGCATACAGTCCTTCATGTCATTTGGGTCATGTATCCGAAAATAAATTTAAAATGAATAAAAATGGGAAAATTGTTTGAAAATTAGATTTGTCGGATTTATAATACAGAAGAAAGGATGGTATACAATAATTTAAATATCATACATTTAATTTCCGATTAAAAAAGTTAACCAGACTTCTTTGGTAGGATTTCGAAATCTTTATTTCGAACTATCCCAACAGAAAACTTACTCGAACTATATTTTATATGTAAGAATTTGGCAGAAGTATAGAAAAATAATTCTAAGAAAATGTATCAACTTTTCCCTTAAAAAGTCGAGGCGATGGGAACTTAATTTTATAGGTAAGAATTTGGCAGAAGTTTAGAAAATAATTCGAAGAAAATTTATCAACTTTTACCTTTAAAATTCGAGGCGGTGGGCAGAGGACATAGAGACTATTTGTTTTTGTTATTTATAATAACTTCCACACGCAATTTATTGAATAATATTCACGGAAACAAAAAATTAATAAAGCGATTACTTTCCAAATTCCTTCATATTTGAATACAAGTTAATTATTATTGGTTTTAAACTCTAAACATAGACATTTTTATTTAGGGAAAGAACAATTGTACATCTCAAGTTTCATCTCTCTCCAAAACACGCTGAATTAAAAGATAAATTACGATGGATTGTATGCGAATTCCGTTTGTTTAGACATCATAACCAACAATGTGACGTTTGCCGATACATTCACCAATGTAGAACCAGAAAATAACTTCAGCGGTCACTAAGGTGTTGAGCCAGGCTTCGCGTACAGAAAGATTCTTGTAGGCACCAGTGCGAGCACCGGTTACAAGACGGCTGATGCCCTGACGAATAGCGGGAATGTCAGCGGGAGTTGGTGGAGTCAACTCAACCTTGGCGTATTTTAAGAAGACATCCAATTGGGGTCTAGCTTGGACCAAAAGTTCTGTAAATAAAATTAGGCATTGTGTTACAGGCTTTTGTTTAAGGATCAAATAAATGATATGAAAAAAAGTTAAATTACATAATAAAAATGTAAGGTTAGATTGTGTTTCAAAAATTGTCTATAAATCCGACGCTTCTATTTAAACATTACTTACTGTTGATTAATCCAGAAGATTTAGAAGCAATGCTGGCCATTTTGTATTATTTGTTGGCTAAATTTCTAAAATATAAATAAAATTCGTCAAAATAATGTAAGAGCTGGAAAAAACTCTACTTTTCACAGTACCTGTCTTCGAAACACACAATTCACAATAGGCGGCTAAACTGTTACTTGATGTCATAATGTAAAAGGGTTGCCAGGTATTAAATCAGAAAATAGTAGTGAATTACACTGCGGAAAATTATTTTTTTCGAATTTCTTAACGTTTGAAACTCAACTAATATCTTAGCTAAGAAGAAAATAATATCGTTAAAATATTTCATAGAGAGATTGATTTCAATCTCAAGAGTTAATGAAATGAATATGTTGAAAACAGAACTCTAAACCGTGTTGTATTGATTCTTTTTATATTTTGTTTTTATAAGATTTGAATATTCAATAAATAATTACGATGCAATGAAAGAAAATATAAATGTGTTTGCTTGAAGGTGAAACTGCAGCGTTATGATAGGAAAACATTTATTTATATGTAATTATTTTAAAGTTAAACACTTTTAATACAATTTTAATCAACCACTGCCTAAAATACAACTCTGTTAGCCACATATTTTTTGTGATATGGCAATACCACTAACACACACGCCTTTTTCTTATTTGCGAACGAAACGCAAACGAAATATTCATGTCTTGTGGTGAACGTCGGCATAAATTTTTTATTTATGTGTTTAAAATGGTTACAAATTAAAAAGAATATAAAATAACTTCAGAAAAAATAAAGCTATTATAATAGGCAATAGACGAGTGTTGTTAATTAAAAGATGAATGAATAAAATTAAAATAATTCTAAACAAATCTACACTTCAATGAAGAAAAATCTATGACAAAAGAAAAAAAGAAATATATGTGAAAAATTTAACACCACCACCGCGGAGGCGGGGGCACATACAATAAGATGAGATCAAATCGATGAGAATAACGAACAACGATGTAAAAGACATAGAAGACAGAAAAGAAACAGGAATAAGAGAAACAAAAAAAATAAATGTGAACAACAACACACAGAAAGATTTAAAATAAAAAATATTGTGAAAAGTTTTTGTTGTTGCTATTGTTATTAAATACTACTACTACTACTTAATAATTCTCCATCAAATAGAGGCATTAAAATTATTGTTATTGCTGAGTTTTTCTCTCTTATTAGTTTTTAGCCCTGTGACGAGTAGAATTGAAAGAAACAAATACGAATAGCGGAATAAATAAAATATGAAGTGAATTTTTGTTATTTTATATTTTAACAACAAAATATGTGATTAAGCCAGGCCCGAGGAAAAATAAATTTGTATTACAATTTGTACAAATTGATTTTATAACAATGTGCTGCTAAAATTTTTTATGACCTGTGTGGGCCAACGTGAATTTTATTTCTGCCATTAAGAAATCCCGTTAGGAGAACAAACAAAAAAAGTTAAACTAGAAAACGACGAATTATTCATTGTTTCTTCCTCTTACATTTGGTCTACTGGGGTGCTCTCTATCCTCATCAAGCAGTCATTCAACCGAAAATTGATTTTTTGGCATTTCAAGTTAAAAAAGGTAAGTTCAACAATGAGTCCTTTATTGTACTTTAACTTTAAATAAGGCGTTGTCCTCGTTATGACCCCATATCTTTGTTATTGTATCCTGTTTGAACTAAAAACATTAAATAGTATAAAATGAATAAATCTATTTAAATATACGCCACACCCAGCAAACAAAATAAATATTTTAAAATCTAAAAATTGGATAAAAAATATAAAAATTATAATAACAACAATTTCAACTACATTAACCTTCTTATATATTTCTTTATATATGTACATATAAATGTTTTTTTCATAATCCCACAAACAACCACAATCACAAACATTGAAGAGAAAATAAAACAAAATCAACATGAATTCTTGTTGCTTTTTTTTTTTTTTTTTGAGAGAGATAAAGTTTTTAACTTCGATTTTGTTTTCTTTGCGAATTTACACTCTGGCATACAACACACACATGCATACTTGTTTATATGCATTGCCATATAAGACACACACTGATTCATTGGATAAACGTCATCAAGTTAAAATTGTAGTTTTACTGTCAGAGCGATATTGACATTTTATAACACTTATGTTGTCAAAAGAACTTAAGCTGCGTTTTTTGTTTTATTTTTATTATTTATTATATGTGTGTATAAGTATTAGGCGGCTATATATTGGAAATATCAGTGTTAAATTTCTAAATACTTGTATAATTAGAATCCTTCAAATAAGTTGGAGTAATTAATAATGTGTGGGAAGTATAAAGTAAGTTTTTCGTCATTGTAAATTAAAATTTGCTAGATTGAGACATCGTAAATTAAACTTCAATTGAGGAATATTCTAATATAATATGCAATAAAAATGCTATAGAGTCTTAGAAACTTGATAAGATACGTAAATTGTTTCATGCACCATATTCACGCCTGTTCTAACCTCAATTTATAATTTGCTTTATCCGGAATACACCTACTTCGTTTATAATTATTGTTATTTTATTTATTATTCATCATTACATCTGAAACTTGATAACCTATTTTTGCTATTAGCGGAGTACAATTTTCTTTCCTTATTATAAACTTAATTTTTCTAAATTTACGTTATTTTAAATGCAACAATGAGGCGAGTTAATTAAATCTACATTTTTGTACTTATATTTTTTGTTATTGAGCTTTTAGTTTAATTTAATAAAAATTTATGCTTATTGGCCATATTTTATTGCTATTCACCAATTAGAGTTGTCTATTTGTTTAACATAGCCAAATAAACAATTAAATATACAGTTTATAATTCCATAAATACGAAAATAAAATGATAAACTATTCTACTACCAGCAGTATTTTTTGTTTTCCATTAATTATTTTCTTATGAATCTTAAATAGAAGACTCATGCGTATGTCATGATATGACTCATACAACTTGGTTGAATGGAAGCAAGTGTGATTGTTGTCACAAGTATATAAAGGCTGTTTAAATGTACTTATTTTGTATATAAATTACTTTCTGTTTTATCAGGATTATTATGCTGATAATATTAAATGCAATAAACATAAATACATACATATGTATATGTTTTGTACTTCAAGTGTATTGGAACAATGGAATGCCGATTACACATTCTATTTCATTTTACAATGTTTTAAAATTTCCAAAGCAGGAGTAGATTTCGAAGATGCTGGAAAAGGATTTATCTTGCTTCTGATTTACATTCTTAGGTTATGTTAGTGTGGTAGCTTTGATACCAAAAGCTTACTGGAGCACGCATAGCTGCCCGTTGTGACGCCGCAGGTGAACGCAGTCTCTGTACTGACCAAGTTCCTCCGAACCAGGTAGGGAGAAGTTGGTCAGCGCAAAGGCTTTACATACTTGCTTAATTGGTCATTACACACTTTGATTCAGAATTATAACCTATCTTCCCACACCACCCATGTTGTGTGTGCTAATTTTAACCATGAATGGCAGAAGCTACAGTTTAAAATCAACTCTGAACTCATCACAATGTTATTTACTCTCAGAGTTTTTGGTACAAGACTGCTGAGAGAATGTCACCGAAGATATATTTGTTATTGTTTCGCTTAAACCACGTCCACGGGTCTAATAAACCAACACGTTATATACTAGACTACGGCGACTTTAAAAATTTTGTATATAAAAACATTCTCACAATCCTTATTACTTTTTTTCTTCGCTTTATCTCAGTTTAATAAGCCAGCTAAATAGGGGATTATTTACTGTATAGGGGGGTACTTAGATACTAAGGTTAGACACCGGCCATCCACTAGAAACGACGCCCTCCATAAATATACATTGGTCGAATTTCGTCGAATTCTTTCTTTATTAGGTAATGCTGTTTAACTTCCCTATGGTGCTAGTTATTGATGTTATAATATCTGGAGGTTAAGAGGTTTAGCTGATTGAATGTGTGGAGTGCGTTAAAGCCTTTTAATTATCAAGTTTCTTAAATCACGATGGAATTTTTTTCGTTCTCCGAAGTTTGAACCGCCGTTGCGCTCAGATTTGTATTGGAAACTTTAAGCACTACCTTAAACAATTATAAATAGCGTCATTAGCTAGCTGAAACATTAATTTTTTTCAATACATTGTTTAGTCACTTAGCAAAAGACTTTAGCTGTTTTAAAAATCACTTTTTTTCCCTAATTTGTAATTTTAACTGAGAGTGATACAACGTAATGATAAAGATAGTACGTTAGACTTTTGTACAAAATGATTTGGCAAAAACATTGAATTTGCAAACAAATTTAGTGTCATCTGGTTTTAATAAAACAAATGTCTGCTTTTAAGTAATTTGTATTCAAGTAAAATGTAAAGAAATATCAACTATCGATCAGGGAAAACAATGCATAGAGAAAAAAGAAGTAACAAATTATTTCGGAAGACGAAATCTATAACGGAATTGGTCGACTTCGCAACTGTTGAAATAAAATGTTCTGCTACGTAATAATTTACACTACAAAACTTTTACCTCGTGGAAGAAAGTCAACAATATCGAATATAATGGTCAAGTATTTCATTGCATAAGTAGAAAGGACTCTCACAGGCTACTGTTTAACGGTCATGCGTTGAAACCCTTTGTAACAGATCATGATCTCTAATCATAATCTTAAATCTTAAAGATTATTATTATTATTATCTTTATTAGTATTCTTGAATACTTTGAAATTTCACAATAATATAAATATCACAATAATATAAATATAGAATTTACATAAAATATTTCTCTAATTTACATCATTTTTAACAAAATTTACACATTGTCTTTTAAATTCATGATCATTCAGTTCATTTTTAATATTATTTGACAGGGAGTTATATAGTTTTAGTCCTTTGTAAAAGAGTGATAGTTGCATTGCCGTTGTATTAACTTGTTGCAATCTGAAGTCTTCCGCATTCCTCAATCTATAGGGTTGAACATCTCCAACATATCTTATTTGTTCGCATAAGTATTCTGCCGCCTTTCCTCGTTTAAGTTTTCGAATAAATATAAGTGTGTTTAATTATAACCTTTGTTTTATGCTCCACAAAGGGTTCATTTACTGGATGGAAAAGGGGCGATAAAACGAATGATGGACATTTGGCAGCATCCATGCATATACCAACTAACTCGTAACTACAAAGACATCAATCACAATGGTTGTGACTTGGTCGCAAGAGTCTATCTTTCTTAATAGGCCGGGTTTTCAATTTATTTTTTGTAAAAAAGCTAATTAATCACATATTTTCTTTCATATTTTACATCTGATGCTGTTTTATGCGAAAGAGGAAGGGAATACTTTTGTTCTACGCATTTCAACGAGATTGCAACTCCAAACAAACCAACAGGAAGACTCAACAATGGTTTATATATGTATTTATGAAAGGAATGGGCTCAGTTGTCAGATTTAAACTTAATTGAAAACCTTTGGCCTGATGAAAAAACATGTGTCGGAACCAAAGCCTTCTAACAGCGAAAAACTCTGGAATGTAGTTAAGGAATCTTGGGAAAGAATTCATAAGTAAAAGCCAAGCCAAAGTAGATCTCTCCGCTGTAACTACTAATAAAGACCTTGACACAAAAAATTAATTGCTTAAACAACATTTCATGTTTGATCCTAGTAGCATCCTAGACTAACATACGTAATTGGTCATTAACAACCCTTCTGTTACACACACACCACTTATGTTGTGTGCGTTAGTCTTGTACATCAGTGGCGAGCCCAAAGGTTTAAAGTCGACCCCGAACGACAGATTTTTTGAGAAACTTTTCATGGCAATTTTATTTACTCCTAGACTAATATTGTTTATATAAATGAATATTTTTTGACTAATGCGGTACACATTGTGCGTAATTTGACTGGCAAATCAACGTTTTTCTCCTTCTACATCTTCTTTTTCCTAAAGTGTGTTTACATCTCACTACCATAATGAATTTTATTATTCCGTATTTTTTAGGACTGGAATTAGTTTCTCAATTTAAAGAACCTTCTTCTATAGTATTACAATTTGCAAATAACAATAACAAGCTGTAAATTGAGTAAAACTAATTTTTACGTTGAAAATAAATGAGACAATTTGTAAAGTTGTTGTAGGTGCGTTTGAGAAAGATAGTTTGTGTATTGTGGCAAACCATGGTTACCCTTCTTACTTATACGTATTGTACCAATTACTTTTAAACATGTACGATTCAATTGAGCCTTTCCGGTATCATGAAACATAAATAAACCACAAAAAAAAAATAATAGAATCGGTTGAATGTAGAATAAAACAACAACAAATCTAAATATGCATAAATAACATGGATAATGAACAATGACAACTAGAGCAATTGAATTGGAGGAATTAGCTTTAAAGTAATAAAAACAAAAGATGAATTGAAAAAAAATGTAGTAAACAAATAGAAACGAGAGCAAAAAATAAGAACATACAGTCTACTTTGAAATGGAACAATAAAATAATACAACAAAACATTTACCTAAAGTACTGCTATTACTTACTTAAAGAGTAATGTGGGAAAGAGGTTAGTCGAGTGTGTTAAATTCCTAAACTTAGATGTTTTTCTGTGAAATTCACAGTCAATATCTTATCGGATGCGATTTGAGGTATTATCGAATATATTTGTAATAAATTTAATTAATAAACGAAGTAAATGGACTTCCAAAGTGCGATATTTTAAATTTTAATACAGAATTTTTTCTATATTTTTCCTAAATCCTGATTAACTTCAACAAACAAATTAAATGCAAACTTTTTCTGTGTATGTTTTATAAGTTATTGAACTTTCAATATTCATTCATATAAAATGAATCGTTTTTAAGCATATGTCTTCCATAATCCATATTATATATTGAAAAAATAAAAGATACTTTTAATTTTGTATCCTCAGGGTTGACCTACTCCCTTTATACAATTCATTCGTTTGCAATGAAAATCAAAAGAAAAACTCTAGAAAAAAATGTATGATAAACAACAAAATCAACATGAAAACGGTAACATGGCATGATAGACGCATATTTAGAGAAGAAAAAAAACTTTTTTTTAAAACATACCTTCAACTCGTTCATAATACTACATGTAAAAGGAATGAAAAGCTATTTCGCTTTTCTTCTTAGTTTTTCTGTTTCCACTAAAATGAAGTTAAATGTAACAAACAGCAATAGAGCACAGTGGCAGTAGCAGTGGTGGCAGGCAACAGCAGCAAGTGCAATATGTTGAAACTTGCGCAATGTCTACAACATGTAGTTTTTCTTCGTACATATATTTCTTTGAATTTATTCGCAATATGTTTTTGACTTGGTCTCTGGGGGAAGTAGTCAGTCGTAGTAATATGTTGAGTGCATGAGATCTATACGTACACCGATGTGTTGTGTTGGTTATAAAGATGATAACATACCCATGAAGATAGAAAGTAGTAGTAAAAGCTGGTTAGAGAAGGTAAGTAGTAGTAGTAGAGCATAGGTAGATCACACAGTATAGCGCCAGTTAAGGGGCTAGCGTGACGAACAAATAAACTTTATGAGACTGAAATATTTACTATTGTCTAATGGAACATGATGTGTAAATTTACAAGCAAGCATACTACATATAATAATAATAATGAAAAGAAACAAGTTAAATATAAAACATTAATCATTAGTATTAATTGCTTTTTATCTAAACACTTCAATGAATCTATTTTTATTATTTTATTTTATTTTAAAACTTTATTAAAGTATTTATTTATATAAAGTGTTAAAGGAAAGTGTACGTTATTTTTTTTTTTCAAAAGGCATTAAAGGTCGTAGCTAGTTCCTTTAGAAATACAAATGAACATTTCAAAAGCGAATAATATAATAAGCAATTAAAACATCGATCACTTTCTCAATATACGAATTTAATACATTATATTCGGTGCTCTTTATTATCTAGCTGATGGTTTCATTTAAAGGTTTTGTGCTTGATTGACTCATTTTGGCAATTTTCTTATATAACCATCAATTAATATAACTTTTTTTAATACATTTTTTTTTTTTTTTTTTTTTTTTTTTGTATATTTCGTACTATTCACGATTCTTATTGAAATACATGATTTCCCATGTGAAATTTGAAAATATTGATAGAATTAAAGCAAAAACAATTCTTTACGTATTTAAATTTTTTTTTATTATTTTTAAAATTAATTTTTCTTATTGTTGTCAAATCTGTGCAAAATGCATTTTCAATTCAAAAGAAATTTAATTAATTCTATTAAAAAAAACATTGTAAATACATGTACGATGAAGTCATAATAGAACTGACATTTAAAAATATTGTATGTATAAAAACAAAATAAAACTTAATTACAATTTGACCTCATCTTTAATGATATACAGAATGACGTTTTTATTTATGTCTTTTAGCATTTACGTTAATATTATAAAACAGTGAAAACACAAAATGATGTGTTTTTGATGCAGTCATTATTAATAAAATTATCTACAGAGGTATCTGTATTCTTGTGTCATTACGACTTAAGGCCTGTTTCTTTCTGTAAAACAAATTGTGAAATTGTTATATTACAGAAACAGCACATTAATGTCAGATATATTTAATAACGAACATATTTTCATAAAAATAAAATTCTTTTATGTTGAATTCATCATCTGGCTGCCAGCGAGTGTCCCTTCTTTGTCCGTTCTTATTTTCGAAAGAACAGATATATATGCAACCAGCCCAACTAGGGCAGAGTAGCAAGTGTTTGAGGAGACTGGAGATGTTTTTCAAACGCCACAAGCTGTCAAATCAAAAAGTCCGCAAAAATTTTGGGAGATGAAAGTTTTGCAAAAGGTCATGAGTTGAATTATTAACTTTGAAACTTTGAACTTTAAAATGCCATACTGGACATTTCTTAATTGCAGTTTTGAAAAGTAGGATAAAAAATTCAGGAGCTGATAATTTCCAAAGAAAAAGTTTTTAAACCGAGGTAATTAGTTTTTCAGTGCAAGTAAAATTTATCAAGCAGAATTGATGAAGACTCTTACGATGTGGAGACTGTTCTCTCAACAAGGTGTCAAAATACCGGCAAAAGTTTACCAAGAAACTGTTGTTAAGTTAATTAACCATTCTATGTTCCAAAACCAGCCGTGAACTTTTCGAAAAGATTCTGCGCCAGCACATAAAGCTAAAACGCGCCAAATTTCGAATCAATATCCCAGCATTCAGCCGACCCTCTGGTAGTCCTGATTTGAACCGGAACACTTTTAGAGGACATAGTTTGCCACAAATTTGTTAAGAGAGCCTCGATGTTTGACCAGGTAGGCGATAAGGCGTGCGAGAACTCGAAAGTAAGGGTGAGCATTCTCCCGAAGTGCATAAACTGAACCTTCGCTAATCACCAACCTCACAGAAAAGTTGTATGAAATTCACTTTCGATAAAAAAAAATTTCTAATAAAAGAGAAAAATCGATTCAAACGATTCCGAGTTGCAGAAAGGTATACTCAAACCTTCCTTCCTTCCTAGATTTAATAAATTCAAAGTATCACAATTTTGTGGATTTCGATTTGCGAAATTTTTTGTTTTAGCAACTGCACCTAATAACTTGGAAAACCATTCGTAAACCCAATTTACACACAAATTTACCAACATGATTACTATTTAATGTAAATAACACCCCAGTCATTTTGTCACAAACAGTGCTCGACAACTAACCTATGACACCATTACCAAAATATGTAGTAAAAAGTCAGCAAGTGAGTGTCTCTTTAACTTTAAACACCCCTGCCAGCAATGATATTTCAATTAGATTGTAATTTAGCAAACAAATTATTTGCGTAAAATATGAACGAAATGAATGAATGAATTGAGGTGTACTAAAAAAGAAAAAAAAAAAAATCATTGAATTTTACAGAAATTTGATACGTATTACTTCTGTTTGACTGGTTATTTTGTTTGTTAGCTAGTAAATCTCAAACCCAATTGAGGTGTCTGTCTAACCAATTTGTTGCAACCAAACATGCCAACCATAACAATTTTAAGCACGAGTATACATTTCAAAATATGATTTCGTGTTGAGTTTTGTGTTGTTATTTCTTTTTATTTATAATTTTCTTTTTTGTTTAACCCAAATTTAATTTTTGTTTGTTTATTTGGTCAGTTTTAGTTTCAGTTTTGTTTCTTGTTTTTATTTTCGATTAAATTGTTATCGCTTTTATGGGAATTTCTTAATAATAACAACCATTTAAGCAAATTGATAATTTATTTATCATTTTTTGACTCATTCACACTTAATAAAACGAAGAAATGTTAATAAATTTTAAATAAAAATTATATTGTTGTCCATTCTTTACGATTTATTTATGGAATTCTAACACGAAGTGTTCAATTTCCATGAATTCCGTCCACATGATTATTTTTTCTTATTGTTTACGGAAGGGTTTAGTTTGCCTAGGCGGCGGAATATTGTAATATTTTCTTTATTCGTAGTTTTTTTTAAAACCACCATATGGATACCAAGTGGGTGCAGATAAAATGAATATAAAGAAGTTAATGGTGCCTACGGAACCAACAACAATAAATTTCTTTTGCAGACTTTAATATCTTGGTTTGGAATTATTTTCTTTTCATTTGGGTGTGATTTTTTTTATTCGCTGTGCTGTAATATTTGCCGCTATTGGTTTTACAACTATAAATACGAAATCAAATGTTTATTGATTTCTAGTTTTTTATTTCTACTTTTTATGGTTACACATTGTTTTCTAATGCATATTGTTTTTGTGTGAATATTCTAGAAACTCCATATGAAGTAAGTAAGTTCCTAGAATAAAGGCAATTTTACAACTTGCTGTTGATACTATGATTTCATCATTCAATACAACAGGTTATTTTGAGGCGAATACCTACATATAATTATTTACAATAAACACGACTTCAGTTAAGTGACTATCGATCTGTAGTACCTCATAGTGCTTTCACACCGAGTGGTTTTAACGTAAAAGTTGGTTTTATCGTTAAAATCAAAAATAAAACATGGTTTTACCATACAAAATTATTGCGTTAAAAGCATCTAAAAACCTTTTTTGATTTGCTTTTAAGTATGTTTTGTGAAATACAACCTTGTTTTCGATGTACTAAATCAGAGCTACCAACATAGAAATGTTGAAAACAGCTGAGAAATAAATGAATTTAAATAAATATTTATTTTGTGTTAAAAAAGGGAAAATTTGGAATATTTTTTAATTTCTTCAATGAAAATTTTAAAAATTTGTGAATATTTAATTATTAATCGAAATGTGTCTGATTTCTTGTCACAATGAATATAGTTTCTTGTGCAAAAGGTAAGTAAGAAGCTAAATATGTCAAGATGAAATAAGACATATTGGTCATAAAATTTTTTTCTCACAGAACTTTGTGTATATTACCAGTATTTATTAATTTCTTGAATGAAAAAGTAAAAATTCAGTAATTTTTTCATTACTAATCGAACTATAAGCAATTTCCCTTCACAATGAATAAAATTCCGTGTGCAAAAGGTTAATAAAACGAAAAATATAACGAAATATATACTCATAACTTTTTGTTTCAGGAATTTGTGAATATACCTCAAAATTGGTTAAATACTAAGTTAGTGACTATCCGAATTACGTTTGCGTAATAAAATAGTTCATCTCCCTTCAAAATTATTCTATTATTCTACCAAAATATCATCAATTATACCAAAATAAAGAAAAAAAAAATCCACCCCGAAAACTAACAAAACATAAATTAACGAAAAAGACAAAATCAAAACAAAAACAGCTGTTGCTACTTTTGCCACAACAATAAATACATTGCTTGTTAAAACCTGATTTAAGAAAATTTGCGGTGTGAACGCAAAATCAACTGCTTATGGTTTTAATGCTAAAATCAGGTTTTAACTTTTGGTGTGAAAACACTATCATATTGACTTGATGGAACTCAAATTCTCCCCTATTGATTACTTCCATGTAAATCCCTCGAAATACATATTAAACCTCAAATTTAGCTTGCTCCGGTTAATAGTGTTCAACAACGAACGTCTAATTTTTATTATTATTTTGCTATGGAAAGCGATTCAAATGATTCCAAACGTTTTTTTATACTTTTGGCGAAGAGAAGCTGTTGACAGTCGAAGTCAACTGATGACTATTTGTCTTTCCAACAATATGAAATTCACAAAACATATAATAGTAAATACACACTGTTTTATACCACATATCAATCTTCAATCTCTTCAAGAATCTCGACAAACACAATATCGGCACTATTTATAACATTCGCTGATAGTTCCTCTTTTTCTAGCTGAGCCTCAAAGTTTGTTATTTTACATATGGTATGTTGCTTAGTTAATAGAACCACAATAAATTTTTTTTATATATATTTATATATAGCTTTTCTGCAATCACCGCAATAATCTGTGTCTCTGAGACATTGTTGTCTAGTTTTGTTCATTTTTTCTGAAAACCGCAAAAATACCCTTTCTTATTACTACACACTCTGTACAGTTCATGTATACTTTGTCAAATTACTCACGCTTTTTATAAATCATGTCGAATCCTTTCGATTAATATTCGACGATAAATCTCAACAATTTCTCGCTGTCACTGTTTCTCTTTTATTTAAATAGGCCATAATTTTTGATAATCTCGCTGAAAATGGTCGTCCGCCGGATAAGCAATTAGCAATGATAGCGGTTGCATAGGTTTATGAAATTATCTTGATTTGTTTCCTAGGATACTTGCTAAAATCACATCTTTAGAATAGTATATATTTTATATTTGGAATATATGTTATGTAGCTAGGTCTGCTATAGACGGCGATAGAGCAGTTTTGCTGCTGGGCTTAGATAAGGCCAGGCTGAGGTTAGTTATTGGTTTCATTACAGGGCACTGCCAGATTAGATCGCTGACAAGTATCTGGAGCAGATCCCAGCCGGATTATTGTAGGGTATGCTGCGATGACTACTATCCAGCCCTTAGTAGGTTGAGGACCCTGTGCAAGGTTTGGTTTCGAAGGTTTGGACTTTTGTCGAGAGCCGACATTAGGGCTCTCCTGGCTGAAAAGTGCTAGGGCTTCAATGGTGTAGTCGCGCTCTATTGTGTGTTTTTGGCCGATCTTTTTTCCTCCGTCTCTTATATCCTCCCTCTTCTTCTTTTCTAATTTCCCTATCTCCTGCACTATCCTCTCTCTCTCTCTCTCTCATCTAGGACGAATTTACAATGCGTCATTTTGACCTCTGGGTATTGTACTTGTTCCAATGACAAGTACACGTCCACAAACCTAACCTAACATAACTTTTTGAAACAAGGGGCAAACAATATTTGTTATCATAATTATACATGAAATATATGTACCTTTATAGTGGATATAATCTAATATGCATACGTATACACATATATACAAAAATATAATAAATATAAAAAAAAATTAATTTATTTATAAAATATTTGTTTTTAATTCTATCTTTTCAGTTCTTAATGTTTAAACACTGAGCCCGACCGTTTGAACCCATCAATATTGAGTATTCAACAACAAAATGCCACTGCCCAAACGTTCAATAGAGCCGGTGCATGTGGCCCGTTCTGTTTATCAACAGGATGAATTACAATCTGTAGAATTAGAAACCGTTACCAATACAACTCTAACAAATATTATCAGACAATTATCATCGTTGTCGAAACATGCCGAAGATGTATTTGGCGAATTGGCTAGAGATGTTGGTAATATTGGTGATCGTGCCAATTCCCTGCAGGCTCGCATCGATAGACTAGCGATTAAGGTCACACAATTGGATAGTACCGTGGAAGAGGTTCCTCTAACGGATATAACACGAAAGAAAGCCTTTAAATCTGCCAAAAATTTCGATCAACAAATATTTTCTCGTGCCACTATGCCAGCACCAATGCTCGAAACGTATGCACAATGTGATAAGCCACCGCCACTGGATAAACTCAACGTTTATCGGGATGATGGTAAAGATGGTCTTAAATTCTATACAGATCCTAATTATTTCTTTGAATTGTGGCGTCAGGAGATGCTTAAGGACACGGAACGTGTTATGCACGATAAAGGCAAGAAAATGCATAGGCCTCGGCAAGATGGCGGCGCTAGTGGACGAGGTCATAAGAAACGAGTGCGTACGCCTCATAATACACGGGAAAAACAACGACAAATTGCTATCGGTCACGGTGAAACTTTAATGCCAAATAATGTTATTTATCGAACACCAAATTCTGTGGTAAACGAAGAAGCCGGCTATGGTGGTAGTAAGTATTTTGTTTTTAATCTTATTGGTCATTGCAAAATTTATTTTTTCATACAGGTTAAGGGTAGTTGATTAAGAACCATGTTTTATTTTTATTTTTCAATATATACAAATTAAAAAAAATATTGGGATTGGTATGTTGTGTTCGATGGTATATAACAATGAATGATGTGGCTACTTTCAATCCATACTTAGATATGGAAATCAATAAAATTCTTATTAATATACTATTCTGCAATACAATACAACATGTATTCAATTGTATTGAAAGTCATTTGGCCAATATTTTCCATGAATATGAAAAAAGTGTTGTTTAAACGAAAAGAAAAAAATTCCGCAGACAGACTTTTTATAACATTTAACTTTCCCTTTTCATCATGTCTGTCCGTTTGCCGTTTTTCATTTACTTTTCCATTTCCATTAAGTACTATAATTTAATGCCATGACAAAAAAAAAGAAATATTTTTGTAAAGAAACAAACAAACCAATTATTGATTTTCAATATTTAGCACAACTAGTTGAAATACACACTGTCACTGATAGTGAGAGTGGTACGGCAACGGTACAACAGCAATCACAACAACAACAACAACAACTGCAACTACAACATCTGCAACAATATCAGCTAGTGCAGCAACAATCACAACATCTACTACAACATTTAGGTGGTGTTGGTACATTATTAAATCGCCATAGACCGAATGTGATCAGCACAAACAACTTTGATGATTTAACATGTAGGTACGACAACGGCACGAAAGAGTTTAAAGCGAAATTAAAACCATGAAGCTAATTCATAGCAAAAAAAAAAAAAAAAGCATAGAAGCAAACTAAAGCTAAACGCTGAGCGAACGAACTAGCAATAAATATTAGTGTTCTAGTTTATAGAAAAATTTCCTTCTTCATTGTAAATATTTTTCCTTAAAGATCAATGCAGCTTTTTTTCATTTGTTTTTCTTACATAAATCATTAACGCTCTGCTAACATCTTATCGAGTCATCATTAAAAGCTTTTACTCAATTCATAGTGATGTCGAAATAACGATACCCCAGTGTTTTTTCCATCATTTTTCCAAAACAAACAAAAATAAACGTTTTTTAGAAACACTAAGGATTTTTGTTGTATACGATAGTCTTCTATGAAAACATAATTTATCATAAGCAAATTCGATTTTTTAACCAGCTGATTTAAATAATTTTTTGAAATGAAATTAAAAAAGTACCCACTTGCGATCACTCCTAGATACTCGAATTTTCAGAACATTTTTTTGTAATTCATGTCAAATTGAGACTTTTTATCTTTGCACCCCACGTTGCGTAGAATAAAAATTCAAGCTTAAAATCTTTAAATATTATTAAATAAACAAATAACAAACTGTAATAAATAAATCATCAAATTCTAAACGGGAACTTGTTTAGAGATACCTATTAGGCTTTTCCTTTCAAAATACATTTATTAAATGCTTTTTATTCTAACGATTTTCTTTCGGCATAAGATAAAAAACAACAAACATTGTATCCATTTTAAACTCAAAAAACCATAATTAGATGTGGCTAAAAAGACATACATCCTATGGGTACGGATCAGAATCGCAGTATTTAGCTCAGAGGATTGGTTCAATAAAAAATATGGTCATTAGGTCATATTCAAACCCTTGACGCATTCAAAATAATTACACAGGCACTATAACTAAAAAAGGAACACTTAGGCAGAAGTCCTTTATTTCCAAAATCACTGTTTTTCTATTGAAAACATCGAATGAAATTAAAACAGAATATTCAACATTCCTCATGAAAAATTATAAAAAGAATAAATTAAAGATATTTCTACAACAAAATCCATTCGATTCAAAGACAAATTTAAAGTTCCTCAATTAACATGCCCGTGGATATTAAGAGAGAAAATATCCACGCCGCAGTCTAGTAGGTTGTGTTTGGCTTACTAGTCAGGAACTTTAAAGTTCTAGTTCAAACTTCAGTTCTGACATCTCGATAAGAAATATTAAGAAATACAGTCAAAGGCATACATACACCGGTGTATGTAGATTTGTTCCCCGCAAATTTTTTTATCAAACTGAAAAAGTTAGCATAGAGTTGTATAAAGCATTTACAACCAAGAATGTTTGGAGAACAAAACTAATATGAAAAGAATATAACAGAAATTATTGGAAACATTTTTTTTGACAGTATTTCTTTAGGGAACCTCCTCTTAGCAGTCTTCTGGCAAAATCTCTGAGCTATTCCAATCTTTCGTTCGGAGTCAATGCTAAGCCATAGGTCTCGTCATTCACGGATATAATTAACACATACAACATGTGTGGTGTGAAAAGCATAACCCGAAATACAAACACGGTGGCTTCGGGTGGCGTTTATTGGGCCGATTGGATATTTAGAATTCGATTGGATATTTAGAATTGATATCCATTCATTTACAAAGTCATATTTCTCAACAATATAATTCCACATGCGGATGAAAATATGTCCCTTCAATACCGTTTTATGGACGGTAATGGCCAAAAACTCGCTTCAGTGAAAGAAACTAATAATAAAATGGTTAACTTAATCAATGAATTTCAAACCATTCATGAAATGATGCCGAACAAGACATTATAGCTGTCGGAGTAGAAACTTGGGCCGTCGTTAATAGCCCTGGCGTACATTTTTGGAATAATGGGTTTCCTTTTACGTACAATGTTTTAAGTTAAATTAAATTTTTTCACCATGAAAATAACTTAAATTTGCAATAAATTGTTGTGCCTTATTAAATTATATACTACATTAAATAAAACAAAGTTATAAATAATAAAATACTGAAGCAAAATACTGTCACATATTTCTGGGTCAGCACGTATCACATTAGGGATGTTTAATGTTATAAATATACAACCACACATTTGATTTAGAAGAGCTCATACTGTTAATGTGCTATGTTAATGTCCACCACTGTATTTAGATCTATTGTACATACATATATCGTATGTAACAAAGAATATTTTTCTCAAACTATTAAAATATCTGTTCGTTAGAACTTAGGATATGTCAATCAGAAGAAAAATAAATCTAAATTTTTAAAAGATATTTTACGTGTTGAATGTATATATCATTGAACTCTGTACTTCTTTTATCTGGGAAAATACAACTGGCCATTGAAATAGGCACCTGTTCCTATTACTTTTTTTTTCTAAATTCCGAATATTTTTTAATTAGTGAAACTGCGACAAAGTTAATTCATGGTACGCTTGAAGATTCAAATGCTGATTATAATAGCATTGGAAGACAATAACTTAATTAGGGAGTTATATATTAAAAGAAATATCCAAAGTCTCTAATAAAAACTAAAATTTTCATTCATTTGCCAAGTAATGTTCTTTTTATTAAAATATTTCGTTTATTACTACCATAATTTTGCAGCAATTATATATTTTTTTGTTCAATTGTTATTTTATTTTCATAAGAAAAAAACATATTAAGTTTCATTGTCGTATCGAGTTATCATTTTCACCATTATCATTATTTTCTGTGTCGTCTGTATACTTTCCAGGCAATACTAAACCTTATAATATGCTTTCACATTTGGAAAATAACAGTAATCTAGCGAAGCAAACTGCTGTTGCCATTGCAGGTCAGAGAGCATTGTCTTCTAATTCTTTATGAAAAAAAAAAAAAAAAAAAAAAAATATGACTTAAAAATAAAATAGCAACATTTAAACTTATAATTAAACTAAAAAAAATAAAAAAACAAAAATTAAACTCAATAATTTGTTAAAAATAAAATAAAACTGTATAAATATAATTTAATGTATTTAATACATATATTTTATTGTATTTATATATATTTCTGATACTACTAATACAACCTTCCTATAAAACACTTCTCTCTATACCCATTGAATATGCCTCTCTTTAATTTGTCTTACATCAAAGCACCTCAACTCACATTTTTCCACCTCTATTTTTCTTGTTTTCTTTCCATAAAGTTATTGATATCATATGTTTTATGTCTCCTTTCATTTCTAAATTTATTTATTTTGCTTCTGTTTTCATATTTATTATGACTTTTAACATTTTTATCTTTTTAAGTGATTTGTTTATTTCTTGCTATGCTTAAACTTGACCTTGTGCGCTATACCATTTCAATTTTATTTTAAGCGTAAATGTGTAAACATGGCAATTTACGCTTAACAAGATTAAATACAAAAATTAGATCTCTTGACACGTTTAAGCATAATTATGCTAGTAGACTCCAAATGTAAGTTCTCACAGTCGAAGAAAAACTTATCATAGATACCATTAAAGTGATGTGCACTGTTTTATAAATTAATTCCATTCGACTTTTTTCTCAGTAATTCCAGTCCCTATTAGAAACTGTGGATATTTGATTATCAGACACTCAAGAGGCGAATTATTCATTAAAAAAATTCATTAAAATAAATAAAATATGTATTAGTTTACAAAATAAGATGTATGCATTAGAACAACCTAACCAGGTTGTTGATGTTCCAGGTAATTTTTGTTGTGTCGCCGTAGTCTAGTAGGTAGTGTGTCGGATTATTAGACGAAAGGCCACGGTTCAAACCCCAGGTCAGACATCAAAACGAAATATTAAAAAAATATTCCTTCGGCGACTTCCTCTCAGCAGATTTCTGGCAAAAACTCCTTTCCTTTAAGAACTTTGTGGTCACTTAATGGGATGCATTTGGACTTTCTGGCCATCGATTCGAACAGACACCCAGTCTTTCATTCCTGGCATCATTCGACTCATATCATCTCGCTGATAAAATTGAGCTACTAGAGCTTCAGTTTCGCACGCTAAAGATTTTCCACTCGCATCTCTTTAAGTGACCACAAAGCTCTTAAAGGAAAAGAACTAAGCTTTCTTTGAGCAAAAAAAAAACATCCATTAAAAAAAATATAGTGCATATGGTAAAATTTAAAAACGTTGGTTTTGAGTTAAAATATTTTTTTTTTTTTTATAGATATTCCTCTTACTACTAAGTGCCCACAAAGACCTTAAAGGAAATGGTCTAA
This sequence comes from Sarcophaga caerulescens, assembly GCA_927399465.1. Lineage (NCBI taxonomy): Eukaryota > Metazoa > Arthropoda > Insecta > Diptera > Sarcophagidae > Sarcophaga > Sarcophaga caerulescens. The sequence continues at coordinate 40,128,575 of OV656866.1, forward strand.
GTTTTCCTTTGAGGAAAAATAAAAAAAACTCCATTTCGAAAAAAAAATGGGGGAAAATGAAAATGGTACATGTGCCAAATATTGAAAAATCTTATTCTTGAGTTAAAAAATAATTTTTTTGATAGATATCCCACTCGCATCCCATTAAGCGATTATGAAGGCCTTAAAGGAAATTTTATAAGCTTTCTTTTAAGCAGCAAAAAAAAAAAAAAAAAAAAAGCCCAAATTGGAAAAAAATAAAAATATTGGAAATATTGAGGAAATAGCTATCTAATATCCTTTGGAAAATTTTTGCTAGGACCAATAGGTGAAAAGTTACACACATTTTAAAAAAACCCTGTATGACCAAAATGTCCAACTTTGACCCCCTCTAACTCCGGCAGTTCTTGACCGATAGAGCTGAAAATTTGTGTCTGGCCAACTATCCAATAGTACTAACCTTGGTGCAAATTTCATTCAAATCGGAAGACATCGATTTTAAAAATTGGGTCACTTGACACGAAATTGCCCATATATAATAAAAAAAAAGACTGATTCCATGACCTTATCTTCACATGAAACTATCTTCTAATTCTTTGGACACGATTGTCACAAGCCAGTGTACATAGTATGTATTACTTGGACTGTTTGTTTGTCTCACATGTGAAATGTCGTCTTCAGCCGATGATCACTCAATACCTCTTCTCAATTGGTAGAGTAGACTCAATAGTTAAAAAGAGAAAATATCGCAATGCATAAGTCATGTCGGCAAATTTTTCTAATGTCCTCATATAATGGATTTCTTTTTACTCCTTATAAAAGAATCTTTTCGAATAGCTTGTTAGACTAAGGAAAAAGAAAACAAAACTTAGAGATTTTTGATAAAAACTTTTCAGCAGATAACATCTTTCAATCACAATACTTTTAGTTATTGGGTTGTAGTTATTTTTAAAATTTTTTTCTAGGAGGGGGTTATCTTCAACAGGCGCTCTGTAAATGTGTGTTTATATATATGTATATATACATACATATATGTAATTGAATAATTCACTTTAATAAAAATTATAAGAGAGAGAGAGGTTAAATAAAAATAACTTGCATTGACCTTTATTCACCACCAGCATGCCATAAATAAAATGAGAAATATGTATAATATGTTAGAATGAAAGCATTCAAATTAGATCATAAAGAAGTTACAGATTTAAAAATAATAGAATAAAAATACAATTTATTCATTTCTAATCGTTAAATTCACGTTGATCATTCATATCAAACCATCCAATTGCTGTTTAATCCTTATCTTTGCTTAGGCTACTTACGACCTTGCCAAGGCTTGTACAAAAGAAAGTATTTCAAAGAGGGAAGTAATGTTTTAGAAGCAAAAAAAAAACTACGACTTTACATCCTTTTTCTTCCTTTTGTTATTATTTTAACCCTTTTTATATAATTGTTTGTTTTTATTTTTTATATAATATGATTTTTTGCTTATATTTATAAAAAAAAAATTCTTTTAGTATTGTTGGAGCATTGCATTTCTTGATATAATACCTCACATGACTATTTTAAACTTTTTTTACATACCCGTAACTCTTTATCAAATTTATTCACTCTCTACATTTTTCTCAAAGTGCTCTGTACGTCGCTTTTGATTAAAAAATAGAATAATTAAAAAAAAAAAATATGATATTTAAACTGTTCATGCGTCTACTCTCTATTAATAAATTTCGAAAATTAATTCGTTTTGAAAAATAATTGGCTTCTAAAAACCATTGCTGTCGTACAGTCCATGTCATAATAATACCAACATCAAAAATGTTTTTCAATGTTAATGTTTTTATATACAGTGGTATGAATTCGCTTAACCGTATCAAGTTTTGTTCACTTTAGGTTCATTTATTCATACTTCATAACTTTCTTTCCACTGTTTTTTGTACACTTACATATATTTTCTAGTTCATCATACATATCATTTAAAAAAATATATTTTTTTTAAATTTATAAAAGAAAGATTAAACAATCCCGGTGCGTTTTAACGAATATGAACCACTGTATATACTCTTTACTTAAGTATAATATTTAATTTTTAAATTAATGTTAATATTATAAACTTCTTGTTGATTAAATAATAATAAAACAAATTGTGCATATTATTTTTATTCTTTTTCTGTTTTTAATGTGTTCTGTGTTTTTTCTTTGTACTTACTTTTGTCGTAAAACTGTTTATTATTATTATCTTTTAATTATTTACTGATATGTTCTAAGAATTCATCACTTATTTGCAATATTTTTGTTATTTCTTAAAGGTATGGGCATTTACGAAACACGACCAGCAAGACCCAACTCCATCGAATTGCGACGTAGTTATCAATCGGAGCAAATTGATGGTGTGTATGGACCGTTATCGCCACAAACAGCAGGTAATATAATGAATGCCCAAGGTGGCAGTCAGTATGCTACAACGGCTTATGCTGCCAATGGCATGCATCCGTCACAACAAATGCAACAGCATCAGGGTATAGCTGGTATACAGCATCAGCAACTACAGTCACATCTTCAACAACAACAGCAACAAATGTATGATGATGCCCTCTATCATCAGTCGCATGCTTTGTATGGACAAACTGGTCAAGGTCCTATGTCGCCAGAGCCAATTTATGCGCCAGGCACACCATCACGTACCAAACCGCGACCATCCCAGCCACCACCAGCACCTCCATCAAATGGTAGCAATGGTGGTACACCAACAGCTTCCAGCGCAAATACACCTACACGTGGCCGTAGCATGTCTACAAGTCGTGATGCTCTGCCACCACCACCACCCATACCGGATGGTATGATTAACACAACATCACCGTCACAAATGTTGGCTCAATTGAATGGTGGCGGCAGTGGCCATATTGCAGCGAAATTATTAGCACGTACGAATAGTACATCGAGAGCTGGCTCTCCACAGTTGGCACCAAGTAATAGTGTTCAGGATGCAAATGCCTTGGTAATGGCACAATTAAATAATACAATAAATAGTTTCAACAGTATGACAATGGGTGGTGGCATGCAACAGCAGATGAATTCACTAAATGATTTGCCACCTCCACCGCCAGTGCCAGATCAGGTAAGTGAAAATCATTTATTAGAGAAGTAGTAAAAAAAAGAAAACTTGCTGCAATTATAATCATGAGTTTTTATCAACAAAATTATTTGACAGAGACTGGTTTCAACAATTATTTGTTATAATTTTCAATGTGCCTTTGTCTTGATAGAACAGAATTCTTATTCGCCTTGTGGTTAAAGCCAATCTCTTATGGATGATTGCCAGTTGAAAAGCAATCCATATTAAATGATTCTGCTAATCCTACTAAGAATATCAAAAGCTTTCTGACTCTTTAACCTGGCTCAACTATCGTTTTTTCTGGCTCAACGTAATTCGACTACAACTATGTATTTTTCCTCTACGTTGTCGAGAGCGATCCACTTTATATCACTAAAAGCCATCTATTGGATTTATTTCTATTACACCTTAAGCAGTTGCCAGTATTAGTGGTTAAAGTTCTTGACTACAAACCTGAACAATACATGTTAAATTCAATTAACAATTAAGGGGCTGCTTCAATCTACAAAACTCCTCATCACTTCATCCAATACATGTTCACAAAGGATGTTTTTTTTTTTCTAGGCAATGCCAAAGGGCAAAATTATCTTTCAATGGCCTGCAACAATAGACCAATTATTTGGTTAGCGGAACATATTCGATTAGGGAAATTGAGACAGGGAGAATAAAATGAAAATAGATGACATGCTTTATGACAATAACTTGTTTCTTAAAGAAAGGAAAATAAAAGAACTCATTTCATTGGTTAAAAAACATATTGCCCCTTTTTATTACCGTGTTCATTAAATAAGTATCGTAACGTTGGCTGCATAAATTTTTGTTATATTTTTAATTTTGTATGAAATTACATATCATAATTCGGAAAATATGACATCCTAGCAATATTAAATTTCTATTTTTCATCATTTTGCAGCACGAACCAAAGTTATCACCACCAAATGCGGCACCACCACCGCCACCTCCTCCTCCACCACTAGACGAAAACGGATCTTCGCCTATAAATCAAGGACCTCATCAAATTATGCCAAAATCATTGCCAAATGGTGATATACAATCCAATGGAATGATGGGTGGACCGAAACCGCAACCTAAGAAAATATTACCACCATTCCATGATACACGATCCGATCTAATGAAGGCTATAAGAGATGGTAACTTATACACAAAATTATAAAAACAAAAATTATAGTCACTTGTGATTACTTTTATATTTTCTTCAGGTATAACACTGCGTAAAGTGGAAAAATCGGAACAGAAAGAAATTGAGCGTAACACTGGTCTACATGATGTAGCTTCTATACTGGCTAGACGTGTGGCTATAGAACTGTCCGAATCGGAAGATTCGGATAGCGATGACGATAGTGAAGGTTGGATGGAACCAAACGAAACTTCCGCTTGATCCCTTATGTCTTCATTAATACCTGAAAAAATCAAAAAGAAAAAATAATTTAATAACAATTAAGAAAATAAATATAGTGTGTTTCTCCTCTACGTGTTAAAGTGCATTTCGAAATAGCAAAACTAGTAAAAATAATTGATTAAATGAATGTCTTTGCCAATGAATCCTTAAAATTCCTCTTAAGATATGAATATCCCGGCACTTCCTCTTATTCAAGAGAAATGACAAAACGAAAAAAAAAAAAAAAATATTTTAGAATCAAATTTTGAAAAAAATACAATCTTTCTCGCGTCATAAATATAATTAAAAAAAAGTATTTTTAAAACTATTGCCGCAAAGGCTAAAAAAGTAATAAAATAATGATAAAATTGTTTGAAAAAAACTGATAACCGATATTCTTAAAGAAATAACAATAACAACAACAAATTAATCAAAATAACAGATAAAACAATTCGTATAGATATTTCTTAAAAACAAAATCACAATACAACAACAACTATAATAAAATATTAATTTAACATTATTCTGTCTGTATATACAAAATGAAAAAAAAAAAAAAAATATTAAACGTTAATTTTTTTTTAATTATAAATAACAATAATAATTAAACATAAATAATAGTTATTAAACAGAATAATAAGAAAATAAACAAACAAAACATAAAAACAAAATTTAATTACAATAAAATTTCGCTCTAGTAGTTATGAATTGTATTTATCGTAAAAAAAATTTATATACGGATATAATTTTTTGCTTAAATTTAACAAGATTAAAATACATGCTGTGTTTTAAGTAAGTGTAATAATATATATCTACGTATGTATATTATATTTTATTCTGATGCCTTCCAAGAAGGCCTCATTATTTCAATGTTACCCCTTCCTTTAAGATATTTCTAACAAGTTTCTTGAAAAGTTTTAATCATGACATAAACAATGACAGTGAGCTCTTCCCCCTTTAGCTTATGTTCTACACAGCATTTATACTAATCTATAAATATTTCAAATATATGCTAAAAGCTCTGTCCCTATATGAATATTTTTAGACAAAAAATTAAAAAACAAACAACCCATGTCTCCTATATAAAAGAATAAAACTATTACAACAAAAATATCTTTATAGTTACAAAAGAAATATAAAAAAGTTAATAAAAGATATAAAAAATTTTGCTATTTGAAAAGTATATTTAAATAAAATAACAAAAAGATGTGAATATAAAACACTTAAAAATTTCGTGAAAAAATACAAACGAAAAAAAAAATTGCTTTAAAACTCGCAAAGCCTAATAACAACTAAAAAAAAACAATGTTAAAAATATGATTCCTTTGAATTAATTAAGGAATATTTAACAAAAACGTGAGTTCAAGGCCAAACACAGGCATGGATCCTAATAAGCTACTAGGTCCCTAACCGTTTGCTTTAAAAAACAAAGCAAAAAAGTATTTGAAATTATGTTTTTGTATGTTTCTCTACCACGTAATTACAAGCGGTTTACAAAAAAAGAATAATTATGAACGTTTAATAAAAAGAAAACGGCGGAACAATAAAAGGAGAAATACAAAATTAATTGCAATAACATATTAATGTAAGACTCAAGCTTAAATATGTTGCTGATTTTAAAATTTTCTGTATAATAATTCTCCAGACATATTGTAGTTTCAATATAATGATTGTTTTTATTTTTATATTGATTTACTTAAAGAGTTTTAATTCGGTGTTAGATAGACGTTTGAAAATGAAACAAAGCTTCAAATAGATGTTAAAGGCAGTTGGGCTAAAAAGTTCGTAAACTAACATACGCTCTAACACTCCAATAATGCTGTAGATTGTTTTCCTCTTTTCAATTCGTTGACAATTATAGTTTTACGTATCTCAAAATACTGATATAATAATATTGCAGACCGTATGTTTGTGTCTTTGCATGTTTTGGACTCAGATGACGATCATTTTGATTCTGGTGTGAAATGCCATGTTTCATTCATGGCAACATATTGACGAAATCAAGTTTTTAACGGTGGAAAATTGAGTGTTTTTATTTATATTTTCGATACAAACAGACGTTCGTCTGAAACCATGCATCTTACATATAAATGTGTATAGCATATAGCAGCATAAAAATGTTCTAAACAATTTTTACTAAAAAGAAATGCTCGTTTTCAAATCGTTTTGATGCTTTTCGACTCGGTTTGCATCCCGAAATTTATTTTTTAAATTCTTTTGTTTTTGATTCTTCTCACAAGTCATATTACATGTTCTCTTAAAATTCGGCTCTCAAGAAGAGTCGTTCTTTACGAACGAATTCAATTCGAGCACTCTTCCTATTCTGATTAGGATGAACTAGAAATCATATTTTTTTTTTCACACTAATACCACCATCTGTGTGTTACCCTACGAAATTTTCAGCCCAACAGTAATAAGGAATTTTTGTACGGGTGAAGATGAGGGAGGAATTCTCCGCGTTAAAAAAAAAAAAAAATTAGATAAGAGGGACCGGAGTACGTTTTGAATGGCTTGTAATGAGCTAGTTGCCTAGGTACTTTGTTGTTAACTGACACTATTTTATTTAAACAAGAATAACAACACAAGAGAATAGCGAATGCTACAAAATTCGTGCATTGCATTACATGTCTTGTCTTAAAGTCATCTTCCATTCAAAAAACTAACGAATACAAAACGAATGAAGTGAATGGTTAACATGCCTATTGAATGAAACACAAAATTTATTTCCGAAGTATTTGCCTATGTACATTGTGTATGTATGTATATTCCAATCACCGAAAGTATGTCCTGATTGTTTTTTTCTTCTTCTATGTCATAGCATTTTGAGAAAGACTTTGCAAAGGACAACCGACAAAAACAACGAATTCGAACACATCAATATCAGTAGCAATTAATGTTAAATAAATGCATGGCAAAAGTAAAGAATGCAAGAATGTTGAGTAAGCGCAAATGCTTTCATTCAGTTATCTACTTCAAACTGCTTTCACGTTCTTATCTTTTCATGGATTTAGTAACTACTTGTTGTTCGCAAACCGGAAGAAATTCATAGCAAAAAGGGAAGAGAAGAACGATGAAATTATCTCATCAAAAATTCTGTTTTGAAAACCGACAAATCTCTGAAAGGGATAAATAAGTTGGAGAAATACTCAAACTCAAAAGGGATATGTTGAGAAATAAAATGATTTTTTATCCAACAACTTGTGTTCCATGCAAAAAGTCATGCCTAATTTCCAAAGCCCGATCCAATTTGTACGATTCGCTCGTTTCTATATGTACGCCCAACAAATTGAATAATTTAACTTTAAAAGGTGAATATTTGTTAGGCGTAAAAAGCAGTAATTTAAATTAAAACCCATTAGTGGTATCACACTACAACATTTAAATAAATTCAAATAATTTACACATCATAAATTCAAATGATCACACCCGATAAATCGAATGCGGAAATTTTCAAAAAGGTTTCCTCAGTCGAATTCACCTGAGGTATTTCCAACTTTAAATAACTATTAAACTTGTCAGGTCTATTTAACACCGAATTGTACCGTACAATATTCTTATCCTCAGACAATGTTTTCGCCTAAATTGTTTTATTATCGCTAATTTTTTGGATTTCTTTTTTCCTCCGTAAAGTTAAATTTTTCGGACAAAAATACTCGGCTTTGAATTTATGATTTATGGGATCTGTAACTTACCTTCGACATTTGAGGAGCTGGTGAACAGACTCAAACAATTCCCGCTGACTGTTTTTTTTTTTACAGGAAAAGCAAATAACTGAACTACCTATGTAGATAGAGACTAAACAAAGATTTTTTTCTTTTCATCGGAAATTTTAATCAAGCCTTGATCAAATGACTGGCTTTCGTTTTTTGAATGTCTGGTTTTGTTCGAGAAGTCAGCTTTCGTTATTATTTCAAGGTAGAATCGAATTGTGGTTGGAAAGCCTGAAACAAAATAAATAAATAAGATCATTTACTGAGGACATGACTAATTTGATTTGCCGGCTCCTCATTTTGAAGTACCTCAGTAAAAAAATTATATGTGCATGATATTATTCTGCGCTACTTCGAAGAAAACAAACTTTTTATAATGTTTATTTTAAATTTTATTTTGCATATATGTACACTTAAAAAAACTTAAAAAACTTTCTTCCAAATTCCTAATTTAAGAACAAAAATATATTTTTCTCAGAACTCCATAGTAAATAATTATATGTGCAAAAGCAAAATTTATTATTAATTATTATTCTAAAAAATTTAAATTATGTGATTAATATGATATTATGTTTCCCTTATTTATAAGGACCTGTTGTAACCTGCGTGGCATGGAATTGACAAGATTTTTTAAAATTGATATATCAATTTTTTCCCACTCTGTCAATATTGCTCCTTTTAACTCTTTTAATGTCGTGTACTGCTTTGAATTTGAAAATATCTTAGCGGAAAGTATCCCCCATAGATCCTCTATTGGGTTTAAGTCTGGACTTAGAGCTGGCCAATCCAATAAAGGTATATTGTGGCTTTCAAAAAAACTTTTTGTGTGCCGAGCGACATGTATTGGAGCGTTGTCCTGTTGAAAAATCCAATTATCACCGTATAGTTCAGCTGCAAAATCAATCAAATTATTTTCCAACAATTCAACGTATTTTTCCGAATTCATTCTTGTTGGTACAAAGCATATTTGGGACTTTCCACGAGCTCCAAATGCAGCCCAAATCATTAGACACCCACCACCATGGTTTCGGTTGTAGCACATTTTTCGGGGATGACGCAGATCTCTGCAATACTTATGTAGACCATCAGGTCCGTCTAAATTAAACTTTTTTTCGTCGCTAAATATAACATTTTCAAATTCCTCCTCCCAAAATTTATATTTTTCAACAAACGCAATTCGGGCATTTTTATGACGTTGGGTAAGTCTTGGTTTTGGAATTTTATTTTCATACCGAAGACCTAAATCTGCCTTTATTAGTTGCTGGATACGCTGTCTCGTGACATTTAAATCTAACTCAACCTTTATTTGACGGCAGCTCATATTTTCTTCGGCAGCTAAATGTCGAATACGTCTCTTTGTCCTTTGGTCTACGGTAGGGATGCGTCCACTGCGCTTTATTCAGCCATAGTTTCTTGGGTCTTTTAAAAAATTTGAGACCGTATTGCGATGACGATTTGTTGCAGCTGCAATGTCACATATTCGCATACCTGCATGTCTCATGCCTTCAATTTTTCCACGCTCCTCATCGGAAAGTTCACAGCCACGTGGCATTTTGAACGTAAACAAATTCTGGATAACAGATTACTTTAGATTTTAATAAAAAAAATAATAGTTACTCACCGTCGATATAAAATTTTATATATCAAACATAAATTAAGAATAGATATATTTACTCTTCTAGCTAAAGAACGAGAATGATTGACCACGCACATATAACTATTTTCTATTAAAAGTTTTACTTAAAGTGGTAATCTCAGATAACGGTATCACAGATAAAGTCCAAAGATCATGTAAGTACATAAAAAAGGGAGTTTACAGATAAGCAAAAAAATTTAGTATAGTCAAAATTAAATTACAATCAGTGTTCAGTTCGGGGGACAAAAAGAAATTTTGCACATATAATTTTTTTACTGAGGTATTTTACCGACAACTTTGTATTTAAAATTAAAAATAATAAGTAATTCATACAATAATAAATTCTTGTGTATATATAAAAATATATTTTTTTTATTAAGTTAAATATATTTATATAAATAGAAAAACAAAATAATATTAACTATTCTACTATATATCAATATAGCGATTAATATATTTGTTTATGTATTTATTAGTTATATAAATTATTGTTTTTTGTATTTTTTTTTATTATTTGCAATTTTGCTATAAAATAAGTTGTAACTTGGAAAGAGTTAATCCTTCAAAATAGTATTTTTCATTATTAACTTTACTAAATTCTATCTATCTATATATGTATATGTATGTGTGTATTTTTTTGTGTAATTGTTTGTTTATTTTGTATTTGTATTTTTTTCTTTGTACATGTAAAATATCTCTATTATTTAATTTTTAATAATAAAACAAAAGGAAAATTTATATTTATCATCGACTGGTTTGGATATGATTATTTTTTTCTTGTCTCATTTATTTTCAGTAAATTTTGAAAATAATGGTTAATAATAAATTAAAAAAAGTGAAATATACCATATAGAAAAGTGAAGAAAGACTTGTGTTGTATTTTTTCATTTTGTTCCTTGTTTTTATGCTAATTTAGCTAAAATAATTTTGTTTGCTATTTACAATAATAAATATTTAATATTGAAATAAATTTAAAAGAAAAAACAATTAAGATTTGATAAAGAAAATAAATAATAAATAATTTAAGAAGTTTACAATATTTAAAAATGAAATCAAATTTAATAAAATGAATCATATTGATATATAACCATTCTTTTTGTGTAATAATATCATTTAATTTAAAGAAAATGTAAAGGATTGAAGCCTTTTTAAGTTGGTAAAAATATTTTTAATGGTTTTTCTTAAAAAAAATTATTCAAAAAGTTTAACGCAAAGCTAGGCGACTCTAAAAGACAGATATGTATTGAACTCTTTGTCAAAGACCATAATCTGTAAGATTGCATAGCAAGATGTTTGCATACCATACATACATAATTGGTCATTAAAACCCTTTAATCAGGATTACGATAAAGTTCCTCACACCACTTATGTTGTGTGTTTTAATTTTATACCTGAGTGGCGGTACCTACAGTTTATGATTTTTGAGAAACTTTTCGTGGCAAATTTATTTACTCTCAGAATTTTTGCTCGAAATCTGCTGAAAGGAAGTTGTCGAAGAATATTTTTAATATTTCATGTCTGATCTATGGTTTGGACCGTGTCTTCACATCTAATAATCCAACACACTAACTACTAGTCTATGGCGACTTCGAGGTTTATCCCTTTTACGTCCGCCAATATTGATGGATGTCATTGCTCCTGTCAAAAAAAATACTGAGAAGAGTGAAGGCTTTCTCTACACTGCACACCACTAAACGCTATACATTAAGGATATTTTGTAAGGCTTAAGAATTAATTTTTGTCAAATAACCATTTTTATTACAGTATTACGCAGTATTTTATCAATGCAGCTAACATCGTATTGAATTTGGTTATGGTAAAAGCAATACGAATTAAAAGGTGCATCGCATGGAGAATGAATGATGCACAGGAAGATACAAAATTAGAAATCAATTTTCGTCTCAAAATCTTTTTACTGGAGTACGACAGCTGTGGACTATATCAGCGTAGTTATTCTCCGTCGTACTGAATTCGGTTATGCGCCAAATAATCAATGAGTAAATGAGCATCACAGGGGAAAATAATGATCGACTTTAAGATCAAAACTCTGCTGATACAATATACCTTAAAGACCTTATGGAAGACTATTTTTATTCAGAGATTTAGGTGTGTATTTTATCAGCTAATTATGAAACATTGTAGTGGAATCGGTTGTGCTGCAGCAAGCAGTAAGCTTATGAAGAGGAATAACAATGATTCAATTGCCCTTTATAGGCCTGTATGAATTTAATAAAGAGAGAAAAGAGAGTTCGGCAGAGATTGAAACAAATGATAATCGCAAAGCGCAAGATCCGTGCTATTTGGTGAATGTAGCAAAGTTCTTATTTTTCCTTCGTTTCTACCGGGTCATCAAATATATATCGTCAACTAAAAGACCAAACAACCTATCAGCAAAATTTTCAAAATTGAGTTTTTTATTTAATATAATTCACTATATCATAAAGCATATGTATGCAAAATATAATAATATTACAAATAACCATGCTATTACCAAATTAGAAGACCGTGACGTGCTAAACAAGAGGAAAATAAATCATTAAAAATCATGATAAAAGTTTAATTTTGTTGCATAGTGTAATTTAAGCAAACACTATTCACTTTTTTTGTCTAAACAAGTAAAAAATCTATAATTGTTATTATTTAATGTAAATAATAATTATGTGTTGAAAGGAATGCTTAATTATTCATACTAATTAGTATTGCTGATAGGTTGTTTGGTTTCAGATTTTTACAATTCAAAATACCCTAAGCGCCATATCATAAGCTGTGTTCAGAAAAACAAAGATTTCTCAACCGATATATACTTCTGGTTTCATTTTAATCGTAATATATAATTTTCGTTTCAATGTTGTAAATAGTACCAATTTTATAACGTTTTTTCCCTCTCCTGTAAAATCTAGAAAACTGCTGATAGGTTGTTTGGTCTTTTAGTTGACGATATGTGGTAATTAAATGCATAAAGTATAGACCAGAACAAAATGTTTAAACAGTTTGTAGAAGCTAATAAAGAATAAATCTTCCAAATCGTCTGTGAAGAAAGCTTCACCTAGCCACGTAGACGTTCAAACATTATTGACGTACGTAATTCAATTTCTTTCCGTTTTAACCGTGAATCGCAAAACAAAATGCGGTCTTTCCGCTGTTAATTGAAACATCAGGTTACTTTACGTATCCAGTTTTCTTCAACTGGTTGATAACTGTTTGGTAAGGAATGCCTAGTTCCGTAGCAATGTCCTTGCTGCTTATGTGCCAGTGTGTCTTAATATTTTGATAAGATTTCATTAATTTTTTAGTGATATATTCACCGGGGCGAGAATGCACTTTTAACAACAAAATTGACTTCTAACAAAGTCAAGGTGTTTTCTGATGTATTTAATATCACGAGACATGTTACATTTTTCTACTAACAATGTGAAACTGAACTTATTGGAACCCTCAATATACCATACATGGGCATACTGCATTATAATTCTAATGCATTAAGCTTTTCAGTATTCAGTAAATGTTTACTGGTAATGAAATTTAGATTTCATTTTTGTAACTGTAATTTTTTTCAGTAATCAGTAAAAATCAATCGCCATCTTGGGTATATTGCATAGATGGGCACTTTGCAGTACCAGTACAATTTCAGTAAAAATCAATTTTTACTGAAATTGAAATCAATTTTTACTGAAATTGAAATCAATTTTTACTGAAATTGAAATCAATTTTTACTGAAATTGAAATCAATTTTTACTGAAATTGTACTGGTACTGCAAAGTGCCCATCTATGCAATATACCCAAGATGGCGATTGACTGGAACTTTCAAGACTACAGAATGCGTCTACACCTGATAAATTCTGACATAGTCTGATATAAACTGATGGATATAATCACTTATTATTGTAAATATTAATCCCTTTACAGAAGGAAAAACGTACTCTAAAATTTTTATTGATTTGCTATTTATCTATTTGACGATGTTCCGGTGAGAAAGTTAGGTGTTGTCACTATCGCACTTTATCCCAGTCACTACTCCTGTATTATAGTTTCGTCAAGTTACTCTATTCCGCAGTATGAAATAATGATTTCAATTATAAATACAAATTTATTATTACTAGAGAACGACCGCTTAAGTAGAAGTCTAGAATATTGAATAGAAATGCGAAGAGGACGTGTACTTATCAGTTAAGACAAGTACAGTACCCGGAGGTCGAATTGACCCATTGTACAAAGCTTGATTCTCATATCTAGCACTTTAGACATTTTATGGTTCTTAATTTCAATTCAACGCTTCAATTTAACGCTCAAATATGTTTTTTTTTATTATTAATGCAATTTAGGATTCAAAAAGAATTTTACAAATACACCACTGTATATTAATTTGATGTTAAATGTTAGATTTAACAGCACGATGATGGGCTATGCAAAAGAAGTATGACCTGATGTTTAATCCACTTTTTTTTTATATAAAAACACCAAAATATAAATTTTCAATTTTATTCACGTACTTTATTAAATTAAATTATTCAGTCAAGTCATTGGGACGATAATGATGACCTTCTTCTTTATATTCCTTGTTTACTTTCAAAGAGTGATTTATGTTGCTGGTACCACCGGGAATTCCAGAAAATCCTTGAGGTACTTGAGGTTCATTTTGCTGAGGATACTGCGGTTGATAAAATTGACCACCATAAGGGTAAGGGTAAGGATAAGCACCATAAGATTGTTGCACAGGTTGTGGCTGTGGCGGTGGTGGAGGATAACTATAAATATGTGGCATAGAGGCAGGATAATAACTGCCGTACGGTGGTGGTGGTCCTTGAGGTGGCATATACACCGGATGATTGTAATGATAATTTGGTTGACCATAACCTTGTGGTCCAGCTGGTGGTGATGGTGAGTGATAGTTGTGCTTCTTACTATGCTTCTTGTTACCACTTTCATTGCTAGCACTGCCACTTTCACTTTCATCAGAGTCATTTGCTTGCGCACCAATAAATATAAAGCCTGCCATAAAAGCTAGGCTTAACAGCAATTGGAAACGATTCATTTTAAAGAAAATGTTTGCCTATTCACTAATAGATTCACTTCTAAACTGTTCTGAAAATTATAGTTTCTTTTAAACAAAGTTGTGTGTGAAAAAATCATTATTTTTTGTCCCCAATCACCGATGTGTTTGTGTGTGTGATTTAATACTTAAATCATAATAAAATTGATAAGAATAAAACTTTCTAAATGCAAAAATAAAAAAAAAAAAACATTTTTAATTGTTATGTTGTTGGATGGTCTGGTTGCGTCAATGTCAAGTTTTCGTTAGGAATGTCTCTCTTCACATGTCAAAGTTAACAATAATTTGCAATTTTTACTTTTGTTCTAATAACATCATTACGAATTATAGTTCATACTATAACTTATTAGACAGTGGTTCTTAATCCATACTCAGTTACTTTACAATAAGAAAAATATACCCTTAAGATTCTCTATAACTTTCTATTTGAATTCATGTTGCATTGTATTTATTACTATAACCGTGAAGAGGTGTCGTAGTATTGCGACCATATAATCGATTGTTTTGCCATCAATCTAAATAGTGTATCCTTATAATATATCCTCCAAACATAATTGCTCTGACAAACTTCAGGATACCGCTCGGTGTAAACAAGAACAATTCCTTGACCAGAACCCAAGTGATTCCTTACAGATTTCAAGGCTATATTTTGATGATTTATTCTACATGTTGTGTTCGATACAATCGCCCTTCTGTACAAGTGTTCTCTGAGTCTATAGTACCAACATCAGGTTTTTCCTGGATGGTCTGATGCCTGACCCAAATCTCCTATTTTTGCAATTTCCCAACAAAAGTTATGACTGCTGCATAATATTTGGTTTGTGAAGTGCTTTTTTCTCTCTGTATCTTCCCTTTTGTTAAGAGTAAATCTTTCCTAACATCTGTCCCCACATAAAGAGGTTCTGGCGCTATTAGCGGTCACCTGTTAATTGCAGCGGATTCCCACTTGACCTGGGGCCTAGCAGTCCGTTTTCTTTCCTACCCAGCTATTTTATTGTATTTGAAATATAAAAAGCAGCGGAAAGAAACCCATCACTTCTCTATCCATTCGTATCCTATGTTTTGAAAGTGCGAATTGATGATTAAAATAAATTTGATAGTTTTGTGCTTGCTTTAGCGACAGTCAAAATTTTATGATTATTACTTCCAACAGGACAACCAATAAACCCAAGCATACTGCTGCTAATGTGAAGATGTGTTTGCCTACCAAAGTCCCCAAAGGCTTAATATTCTTTCACTAAGTCCTAATTAGACTCCAAGAGACTATTTAGGGAAGTATTTAGAAAAACGGTTACTTAAATCTCAAACAAATGTCAATTGAAGTCTTGTGCTTAAGGGAATGGCGGCAATATCAAGAGAGGTCACAAAAAAACTGGTATATTCGATGCCAAATAGGTTAAATGTAATGCTTGACCTTAAGAGATATCCTACTAAATATAGATGATAACATTTTAATACATTGGCTCTTTAAATTTTCTCTGAGTTTAGGCAATGACTGATATTGTACGGTAAGCCATTTATGTAGACGAAGAGTAGAAAGTCAGCGTAAACAATGGCCAGGTCAGGATAGATAATTCCTTAGGGTTTCTAACGATTTTATAAAAATTGGACCATATGAAGAGAGCAGTCACCTGTTATGTATGTCCATCAGACCAATACTGCGCCAGATATATACAAATAATGACTAGTTGAAACTCTGGAAGTTTGGGTTATCATTTAATTGCCAGTTTGTTCTGTCTATGGTGACTACATTTACAGTAAAAATAGAAGAATCAATAGAAGTTTATGAAAATCGTTTGCGACTTGCCATTAGTGACGAATGTTTTTATGGAAAAGACAGTGAAATGGACTTCAAAATGGCAGCAAAATAAATCAAATTTGACATGAATCGAGTTATTCAAATTTTGCTAAATAATAATAATAATTTAGTATACTTCTTATAGGGTATTTTTTATATTAAATATTATTTCTTAAATTAAAATGGAATGTTCAAGTCTATAAATCAGTTTTGTACTGATAAGAAAAGATCAAAATAAAAATAGGTATGTTAATAAAATTATTTAATAATTATTTCTGGGAATTGAAACATTTTGTAATAAAAAACAACATAAGGCATCTAAAATAGTTCG
The DNA here is from genome assembly GCA_927399465.1 of Sarcophaga caerulescens. Taxonomy (NCBI): domain Eukaryota; kingdom Metazoa; phylum Arthropoda; class Insecta; order Diptera; family Sarcophagidae; genus Sarcophaga; species Sarcophaga caerulescens. The sequence continues at coordinate 40,145,588 of OV656866.1, forward strand.
CGTGCTTTCACCCGTTGTACTTCGTTATACATGCAATTTCAAATTCTTTTAGCTAGTGAGTTAATCTACATATATTTTAAATACTTTAAAAACTTTATGGAACACTTTTTATATGCCTTTTAAAAGAAATATTTTTTTTATCACGAAACAATTTAATGATACACACATAGAATATATAAATAAATAGACTAACTACATATAGTCATGATGGAAAATATGTTCCTAATGGGTATCGAGAAAATTCGTAGTGGTTCCCATGCGTGCTTATAAAAGTCGTGTCGTAAGGAAATTTGGTAGGTGCGGTTTTGGAACCTAGTGGGCTGTATAGCTATTGGATCAATTATTCGTTACGGTCGGATAACCTTTGGAACAGGAGATCCAACGGACGAAGCCAACTTTTTTATAAGAGAACAAAGTGCCCTCCATAAATCGGGAAAAATTCGATAAAATGTAAAAAAGTGTGGTTTTCGGAGCTAGCCATGGTATCAAGGATTCTAAAACAGGTTTCCTTACCGGAGATATAGCCGACATAGATATTTGCTCTTCAAATGATGAAAAAAAATGTGGTCTGTACAAAAAATGCGTGTTATCGACAAAAAATTCAAGTCATCGACAAAAAGACTGCATATCTTCGTCAAAAAAATCAATGAACAAATGAATGAGATGTTAAAAATAGTTTATGAAAAATAATTTAGTAATCTTAATAAAGTTCAGTTAAGACGAATCTTAGATCCATTACATTATACTAGATTCTGGCATATTGGAATGCATATTTTTATAATTTTAATACGCCTATTAAAGTTTGTAAACAAATAATCACAAATAATTTATGTGTGTGAAGTTAAATTCTTTTTTATATTCTTTTTTACTTAGGTAAATGAACTTAGGTAAATTAACAGAATGTTAAGTTAACAGACGCGGGTCACGACTGGGATCGGAGATATAGCCGACGAAGCTAACTTTTTTATATGAGCAAACACAATGCTCTATATAAATCGTGAAAAATTTTTAAATTTTATCGAATTTTTCACGATTTATATAGAGCATTGTGTTTGCTCGTATAAAAAAGTTAGCTTCGCCGGCTATATCTCCGATCCCAGTCGTGACCCGACCATAAGGAAAACTGTTTTGGAATCCTTGATCCAATAGCTATCCAGCCCAATAGGTCAGAAAATCGCACCTTTTTAAATTTTATCGAATTTTTCACGATTTATATAGAGCATTGTGTTTGCTCATATAAAAAAGTTAGCTTCGTCGGCTATATCTCCGATCCCAGTCGTGACCCGACCATAAGGAAAACTGTTTTGGAATCCTTTATCCAATAGCTATCCAGCTCAATAGGTCAGAAAACCGCACCTTTTTAAATTTTTATCGAATTTTTCACGATTTATAGAGTGCATATGTGGTAAAAATACTTGATTTTTCAACTCTATTATCTCCAATAAGCAAATTGTTATTTTCATACATTTTGGTTTTTTGTAAAGTTCAAAGGTTTAGCTTAGTCTTCCTTTCATTTTTCTCTAATTTATCCCTATTTTTGCGATTTTTAAGCCATTTTCTTTCCTCCCTTTCCAAATTTTTTAATTATGTTAAGTTAACCGTGTCTGTGTTAACTTAACATTCTGTTAATTTACCTAAGTTCATTTACCTAAGTAAAAAAGAATATAAAAAAGAATTTAACTTCACACACATAAATAATTTTTGTATATACATACATACAACAATAGTATATAGAGCTGATTATATTTTTGAAAAATATAAATAAAAATTCATTCATTTCTTCGAATGTCTATTAGAGCTTTAACTTTCACCACCAACAACCAGTTAGACAGATTCGGTGTGAACTGGTAATGATAAGCCTGAGCAGCTATATTTTTTAGTAAACCATTTTTTAATTTATACGTAGTTTTAGTTTTTTAAAGACCCGCCCAAAAAAATCCAAGTCATCTCCCAAAAAATTGGAAGCCATCGATAAAAAGTGCAATTCATCGACAAAAAAACACAAGACATTTGAGGAAAACAAAAAGCTTCGAAGCCTTTATCTCCGGTTACATAGTCATTGAGACTATGACTATTCAGCCCACTAGGTCCACTTGCCACCACTAGTTCCATTTTTTATCCGATTTATACAGAGCACTTTTTTATTGCTTATTTAAAAAAAAAGTTAGTTTCATTGCTCATACCTCCCGTCTTAAGTAACGCCCGAATCCTTGGTCCAAAAGCTATTCAAAACCACACCACGCATACATAATGCTAGACGGACAAATAGAAACTAAATAAAAATAAGCAAATAAGTAAAAAAGATAACTAAATTTACATGTAACAGAGATTAGACAAACGAATACTTAGGAAATTACGAGATGAGAACAAAACAATGATCAAATTGGGGAACAACAGTGCTTAGAGAACAGATATAGAAATGAAAAAGGGATATAACGATGTCAGTGTAGACGCGTGAGTCTGTAACCGAAATCTGGTAAAGTGGTATTGAATACTGAAACGTTTGATTTTTGTTAAAAATGACCGTGAAGAATCCACGAAAAATAAACATTTTACAAAATCTAAAAATTACCAATAAGTTAATCTATACCTAAATCAGCATTATTTCAGAATATTTAATATTACGGCACAACTAGTATTTCGATCTACATTGGTTATATCCTAATAATCATAAAATAACCATACCTTTGATGTTATGTAGCAAAATTATTTGTACAATTAAACTATTTTGGGTTTAACTGATATACGACTCGTCATGGAAATTAAAAAAAAAAGAATAAATAAATAAATAAATATGTTTTCATAGTAAACGTCATAAAGATGCTCTGTAATAAGCTTAAGTTCGTAAATATTTACAATGTTTACATTTTAAACATCAAAAAGCTCTTAATTAGTCTATTTATTTACCGATAAGTACTCATAAACAAACAATGGTTTTCAACAAAACAAACCCTTTCTGTATATGTAGGTATATAATAATATTTAAGTACATATTAGCAATTATAACCGTACATTATAAATTTAAAAATAAATTAAAGTGACGTATAAGTCTAGCAAAAACAAATTCGTTATTTCAGAAGTAAAACATGTGGAAGTAGTTGATTTTTATTGTTATTACAAAGTCAGGTTTTAAATATTTTTTAAAATACAAAGTTTTCCTAACTTTTAAACTAGGAATCGATATAGCCAGGACACACATCCAGGGAGTTAGTCCCTCAGTAGTATTAAACAGAAAGATCTTAAACCTGTCTTCAATTCATACTCAAACCGTAGCGTAATAACTATATTCCAAAACCTATTCGCGTAGAACCCCTTTCAACACTTTTATACGCCTATTATATATTTTTCAGATAGTACCTGAAACCCCGTCTTCTTCACAATCTTTACAACAACTTTAATTGTTATGATGTTCAAAACCCAGAGTGGTCAATCGGTCTTGTTCTAATACAGATAGGTTTCCTATTCCTTCTGTACAGCTTGCGCCAACTTACGTAGAATGCGATATATCTCAGTTTTAATTGAGACCCATCTTCATTCAAACCTTTGCAACATGCAGACGTTGTAGAATAGCCATGAAGTGGAAGACCAGGTATACTCAAATGAGTACAGTAATCGTTGATAATCAAGGGTAGTCAATCGGACATGTTATAACACAGGCAGGTTCCCTAATCCTCCCATACAGCTTGACTGCACATAAGCGCCATCTTACCATATGTATTGAATCCAATAATCAGATGTTATTTAAACATCTGCAATAATATTTCCGACTGTTTCTTTATCCGTAAGAATCCCAATACATTTCTCGTATATTCGAAATACCTATGCCAGTTCACAGATATGTAAATTGCGGAGAACAATTTTCATCTCATAGCCTGAAGTATTCATTAATACTAGAATAACTATTCACAGGATATAAATAGTAAGGAGGTCAACTAAGTGAAATATATCGCGCACCTAGCTGGCGTTTCTAATGACAAACGTAGTGCAGAGTAAATAGAATAATTACACACAGAATTTAATTTAGTAACACTAAAAATGTGAGTTTGATTGTATTTTAAATACAGTGTGCTGAGTAATTGAGTGTTTAGTACTCGTAAAGGCATTCTCTTAAAACTGGCAAACAAATTTAAATTTTGCAACGTTTTAGTAGCCTTTACAAAACGTGAACCATCCATCTCTACTCAAAGGACGGGACACAGTAATACTATCTGACAGTCAGGTTACCATCAGAGCACTCGGCTCTTATGAGTTTAAATCGAAGATAGTCGGGGATGCATGGTAAAGCTAAAGCAGCTTGTTAGGCAAAATAGGGTTATAGTTTCTGCTGGTCCCTGGGATTACGTGGGAATTCTCAACAATCAGGCAGATAAAATTACGAGGTGAGGAACTTTCACACCACTAATAGGGAAGATATACTCAACGAAAGAGAAGATAAATAGAGGCAAACAGTCTTTTCAAACCAAATGGGTTAGAGGTAATCAAAACCTTTGTGGGAAATTACAAAAAAGGAGATTTGAGTAATACATCAGATAGAGATAACCTGACAGAACACTGTAGACTCAAAGTGTACTTGTTCTGAATGTGAAACCCGACCTCGAATACAAAATGCAGATCCTGTAATGATGAGAATGAATCACAAGAACAAATTCTTGGAACCATTGATACATTAATGCATCTTAGAAGGAATCACCTGGGTGCATATCAGACGCAGTGGGTAATTGTCACACCGAGAAGCATACTGAAGTTCGTGAAAACAATAGGTTTGTAGGAGACATTATATGGATGCCTCATATTTCTTTACGACAATAATAGTAAGAATAATAATCTTTCTTTAAAACTTCGTTGAGAATTAGTGTTTCGGATGCTCTTTGAAAGAAGTCAGTATTAGAAACTATATTCGACTAAAATAGCTAATTGCGTAATGGAAGGGCTAATTGTTTTAAGTGCATTATTAGTACACTCTTCTGTTAATGTTTCTTGATTTTAAAATTTTAATTCAAAGACCATTTGTTCAAAAGATATTCAAAATAAGAGCCAGATAAAATCCAAATCAAAAATTAATAAACTTGACTCCTTAATAGTTAGGAATTATGTTTTTAAAAAATAAGATTTTTTAAGAATGTTAAATAAAAAATATTTGCACTCTTTTCAATATCTGTTTTAGTAGTTTTTTCCTGCTTACACCCTTCTAGTTGCATCATACAATATTTATAACAACTCATTGATTGTACTATATGTAGTACATTGCCATGGTGTTGGTATTATTCGTGCAAATGGATTTAAACCAAAAACAGAATTAAGCCTTAAATGTACATTGAACTTTTGTTTCAAGCGTTGCATTGCGTTGTGTTGCGTCTTGTACCACAAGTTTGTAGCAAAAGTAAATGCATCGTTTGCAATGTTAAACGGTTGTTACATCATACACGTTCAAACTGATGTAATGGCAATGCAATTTGAGCACAATGTTGAGATTCAACTTTGAGAAAATAAAAGCGCTTCGAAGACGATAAGTTTATAATTCAGCATGAGAATTAATTTATAGAATATCTATCTTTCAACTTGAAACTTAATTTATTACCATGTACGTACATATGAACATATGTATATTAAATGTACGAGAGTTTAATGAGATAAACGAAATAATTTCATACCGGTTAGTATTATCGCCATGTAAAATATTTGCTTATTATTGACGCTTCGCAAATTTTTATCAGAACTCTTTTTAACTATTCCTTGATGTTTCTAACGCGTCATAGCCCCACTATTTTAATTATACAGATTGTCCAATCAATAAAATATTCTAAATATTCTAGCTCAAGGTCAATTTCTTAATTATCAATTTTCTTTATTATATATCAATATTTCGATATCCATCGGATATCATTATACAATATTAGATGTGATAGCGAGCAGTGATAATGTTTATATTTTAGATATTGCTACTCTCTTTTTGGAATCCTGAAGATGATATCCGATGGATATCGAAATATTGATATATAATAAAGAAAATTGATAATTAAGAAATTGACCTTGAGCTAGAATATTTTATTGATTGGATTATCAAAGGAACAGGTCAAAATAATATATATAATTTGAATTTAATATACAGATTGTTTTATATTCCTCTTCTTTTCTTTAAGAAACATAAGGTTGTCACAAAACATTTCGTTTATTTTTTTAATATTTGCGTCGTAGTCTAATAGGTAGTGTTTTGGCGTATTAGACATGAGGCTACGGTTCAAACCGCAGGTCAGACATCTTCAACAAAACAAAATATGAAAGAATATTTTTTCGGCGATTTCCTCAGCCAATTTCTGGCAAAAGTTCTGAGAGTAAATAATATTGGCAGGAAAAGTTTCTCAAAAATCTGTCGTTAAAAGCCGACTTTAAAATGTAGGTTCCGCTACTGATGTATGAAATTTATACACACAACATAAGTGGTGTGAGACTCTAGGTCATAATCCTGATAGAATGGTTGTAATGACATTACATTGTACGTCCGTTGAGAGTGTAGCACATACTTAGTGATTGACTGCCAATCCCAGCAATCACAGACTGGTATTATTTATTGCAACATTACAGAGATATAAATATATCTTGTATTTCGTCCTAAGATTACGAGTTGCTTTTATGTTGCTCGTAGGTTGTCTATAAATCTTACTAGTTAATTGCCGTGTGTGACTACCTATATCTTTGTACTTTCAGATGTGAATAAAGATTCTTACGAGACTATGCTATATTGCGTTTATTTCTTTTAGTTAAAACCGTCTCCACGTGCTTTTTTGGCCTAGAGGTTTTGTATTTCCTTACTGGCCAGATAACATATTGTTTGTGGTGGTTTACAAAGTGTATGTAAGTCTAAAGTACTTTTATGTAGTTTTTTTTAGGAATAATACTCTTGTCTTAAACATACATATAAGAACGTACATACATACATAGTACATACAGTGGCTCTCACTTTATTTTAACCAGCACCTTTAAAAAAAAATTAATAAGAGTTTATAGAATATGCTTAAAAATTAAACAAAAAAGTTTTATTCAGTCCCAAATATGGGCAATTTGTGATCAAAACGTTCGCCAACACCAGATTTCGAACAAGAATGATCTTATAGAAGCTCTGAAAAAGGAATGGGCAAAAATAACCCTCCAAACCACTAGGAAGTGGAATCAATGAAAAAAAGGCTGAAAGCTGTAATTAAGCAAATAGGAGGTCATACTAAATTATGAAATTAAAACTATTAGTTAATTAATCATTGAATTGTTTGTTTATAGTAAGTGATTGAAATAAGCTGTGACGAATTGGGTTCCTTGATTTTTGGATTTTAGTTTGTATTTTTTTTTCCTAATTTTTAAACATATTCTATAAACTCTTATTCAAATTTCTTTAATATCTTGTTTCGTTTCGAAATTATACGAGCTTAATTTTGTTAAAGGTGCTGGTTGAAATAAGCTGGGAGCCACTGTGTGTATGTACATTGTAATGTCTCTTCAAGGTTAATCGTTATGCTGTTAGTTCTTTTAAGGTAATACATTTTATCAAAATTTTTATTTAAACGCGTAATTAATTTAAATTGATTTCGCAATAGATTTAATACTTTTCTAACAACGTCAAATTTAATGAGCTTCTCTAACACGTTTTTAGAATATTAAAAACAAAAATAAATAAATTATCTTCTATTCTATCTTATTTGAATAAGTAAAACAAGTCTGCTGACAGTTGTCTGTCTGTCCGTTAAAAAATTAAAATTCTTTTTATTTTTATCTGACATATTTTGAAAGGTACAAGATAAAAACGATGTAAAACAAAATTAAAAATATTGTTTTAAGTAAATGGGTAATGATTAAACTAAATCGAATTAAATTAGAACTAATTAACATTTTTAATGCATTATGTTAATAAAAATTGTAAATACATTATTTTAATTAAATATTTAATTTAAGTCTACATTAATAACAAGCTGATAGGTATTCGATCCTTTTTGATAGTTAGTCATAAAATAAATAAATTATTATTTTCACTTCCCATGTAAGTTCTTGATGAGTGTTAACAGGGTTACGTGAAGCCATATTTTTAAGATAATTAACTTGAAGAGACTGCTAACGTAATAGATGTACATCAAATATTTTGTTCTCGACCTTGAGTACTTATTTTCACATTAGAAATTCGAAGTGTGTCCCTTTTAAGATGGTTTTAAAGATACTTTCTATTCTAAACTTCTCAGTTTTAATTCGATGTGTTATAAATTCGATAGAAAATTACTTGCAAAGACTCTAATTTAATTGCATATTTACTTGTATGTATGTATATCTTTATTTAGGCAAGTTAATATAAAAATCTTTCATGGTTTTTATATCTTTAAATGCAAAGTGAAACAGCGATTTAATGCCATTCCATTTGAACATGATTCGATGAGAAAACAACTAACATTGGGCTGAATAGTTCGTAGACATCCACTTTGAATAAAGCTTTTGCATACACAAAGATATGTATGTCTTGCTTGATATCTTTAAAGTCTCAGCTATATCATTAAACTTCACCTTATTATCAGTCAAAACTATATCGTGAACTTTTTAAATGTTTTCGTCGGTAACAGACTCTTTGAGCATCCATTGCATGCATCGTCCTCTTTGCCGCCTTTAAATTTAGCAAATCACTTTTCAACGGTTGATTTTCCAGATGCGAAGTCCGCATTAAGCCGAAATTCCAACATTTTTTTTATATCAAATTACTACATATTTATAAATCGGTTTAAATGACCTAAAATTGCTATTGACTAGAGAAAAATAAAAGTCGTTTCACGTCCAACAAGAGTTTTTAACACGAAGTAAAATGAAAAATAAAAAGCGTATGAAAACATTCTAATTTGATTGCAAGAATATCAAAAACTTTCACTTTCGTTGTGATTAACATCAGAGGAGATTATATAGTAACATTGACAAAGAAGGTTCCAGTAACATGTATAGAAGGAACCTAATGCAGAATAGTTTTTGATGTCAACGTCTTTGAATTCAATTTAGTTTTATAAGGAATAGACAAATGTAGAAATAATGTTACTCAACACCCAAAGAACGTCACCGTTTGGGTGGTTTATGAGTTGTTGGATTTATTTGTCCATTTGGAGCAATGTTGTGGTCAACGGTGCACCTCACTAATATTAAGGTTTTATATTTTAATAAAAATAGTTTATTTTTTTTTGGTTAAAATTGAAGGTTTTAAATCTTTAAAAACATTTTCCAATTTGCACCAGGAGTAAATCAATTTTATATGGTTTGTGAAAGTTAGAACTTGAATGGATGTGAACGATGTATTATAAAAGCTCCAGGAATAACAATACTAGTGATCTAAAGGTCTAAAGAACCTAGCTTTAATGAAATCAAATGAGGTGGATTGGTATGCGATTACTAGTAATTACAAAATAATTGGTGTTTCAAATACACTTTATTCGAAACAGGTTTTTATACAGTAATAACCAGCGATGTACACAAGAGATAAACTAACAAACTTTATTTATTACTGTACAAATAGTGTAGAACAAATCACTAAGAGGGCATTAATGATCCCTTTGTAAAATTTTAGACTAGTATCCATCTATATATGTATGTCAGGATTACAACCTTATTCTCACATCAACCATGTGCGTGTGACAATCTTATCCATTAGTTTTTGAACATATAGTTTAATGTCAACTCCGAACGACAGATTTAAGAATCTTTTCAAAGCAATTTTACTTATTCTCAGAGTTTTTGCCAGAAGACTGCTGAGAGGATGTCATCGAAACTAATAGTTTTTCATATATCGTTTTATCTGAAATGTCTGCTTTGTCCAACACGCTGTTTACTAGACTACCGCTACTTCGTTTATAACAGGTTTTTCAAATTGAATTAAAAAAAATTTGCTTAAATATTTCATTGTTCTATCTCTATCTATGCATGTTTCTGTATATACCGATAGTGCAAAACGTAGGGTACATATTTAATATCACAACAAAACAATTCATTCATATGTCTATTTTAATGAATGGTATAAAGATGCTTTTTATTTACTTGAGATATTTTATTCTTAACAACACTGAACTTTGTATAGTTCATCGCAAAGTAGACTAAAAGATAATACAGTTTGTACCAATTTTAATCTGACGAAACCAGTTTCTAAAACGATCACTCAAATAAAATTTACATTTTTATGAGTTCAGAGAAACACAATGACCGAAAAAGATATAAAAACAAGAGAAGAAACGATCTCAAAAACAAAAATATTTCCAAAAAATCAAAACAATGAACAAACAAACTGTATTTATATTTTTACAACTAAATAAACAAAATGATAGAAGCAGAAACAAAAAAAAACCAAAACATTTAAAATAAATACACGCGTACTTCAAGATGAACATGAAAAGATAATATATACTCACTGTACTTGGTGTTTGATCAACCGCTAAGGCTGCTACTGACTATGCTGTCAGCGCATTTCAGAAAACCGCTCAATATGCAGGCATAAGGTAATAGAAATAAAGGCAGCTACAACGATAGCAGCAATATGCTCTAGTGGACCACAACAGAGTAGAAACTTCCACTCTAAGTCTCTTCTATTAGGCGAAAGAAAGAATAACAAAGAGAAACTTAGACAAATAATTCAACGTAACGATGAAAGAACAGAAGGAGCGGAATGGAAACGAAACAAATTTGCTACTCAAACGTAATCAAAAACCTTTTCCAAGTAAAAGCAACTTTCATTTCACTCTACATATAGTTTTCATTTAAAAGTTAAAACCAATCAACAAAACAATTTATAATTCAAATTCTTTTTGGGAAATTGCAATAGCCTCCTAAGCTTCTAAAACAATAGTTTTCTAAGCGATACAATCTTGTAGAAAGCATTCGGTTGCAAAGAAGAACTTACGTGCTGATGCACATAATATAAGCGAGTCGTATAAATCAGCAATTGAGGTTCGTCTCTCCATATGGAAAAAGTATGTTAGCCGGCCAAAGTTGAAAGAATTCAATGCAAATAACATCGGAGCCACAGTTCTATCATGCTTTGGAATATTATGCTGTCACGTGGCAAATATGGACAAGTTTATATAAAAAAAAATTGCCGATTAGGTTAGGTTAGAGGGAAGTGGGCCATATGGCCCACTGTGTTATCCAGTGTGAGATAAGCCTCCTTGTCATGATACTTGAGAGGTGGGTTTGAACCAGTCCGAGCTATTGATGAAACCGGACAGTTTCCCCAGTGGAGAGTTCGTCACCATGGTCAGATCTTCAAACGTTCTGTAACCCAAAAACCGATGGCGTCTGTTTTGTTGTACAAATTCCGTTTCTTCCACATTCTTGCAGTTTCTGCAGTAAACCGAGCTTGTCAGCGAAGCTACCAATAGAACAGTGTCCCGTTAGAATTCCTGTTAAAATTCGAACCGTTTTCTTATCGAAGTCGAGTATTTCTCTGATAATAGCCCGATCTAATACCAGATCGATTTTCTTAATTAAACGGAACATGGGGATAGGATGACATCGACCAGAAGTCAAACTATGACTCCAGCTATCGGACCATAATACGGAAGATACCGAGAATGTATATGATCTGAGTAGATGATAATTTAGTATACTTGAGATATATGGATTTTAATGTCTTAATTCATATTACAATTAGGGCAATAGCATCCAGGGGAATGAAATAAAGAACGCATTATATGGCTACCTGGTTATCAGAAAGCGATTGGTCATTACAAGCCTTCAGTCAGGATTACGACCTAACTTCTCACACCACTTATGCTTTGTGCGTTAATTTTATACATGAGTGGCGAGACCTACAGTTTAAAGTCGATTCCGAATGACAGATTTTTGAGGAACTTTTTCATGGCAATTCTATATACTCTCAGAGTTTTTGCCAGAAGTGTGCTGAGAAAATATTTATTCATATTTCGTTTTGTTGGAGATGTCTGAACTGGAGTTTGAACCGTGGCCCCACGTCTAATTAGCTAACACTATACGGCGACTTGTTGCACAAGATTCAGTCTTCTGTTAATAAGTCCACTTGATACATGATACAGTTTCACCTCGATTTACCTGTCACTTTACACTGTTTGAAAAATTGTTTTTACTTGGAAAAATTGTTATAAATATTAAACAAGCGAATTAGCTAAGAAAAAGCTGTAGGGTATAGTGTAAACAAACACTAATGAACGGAAATGAGGTTTTGAGCAAAGATTTGTGAGGAAAAAAAAAACGTATTTACTGATGTAGTAAGTAGGAGAGTGTTTGAATCTAATAGAGTCAGAGGAGCATAGAAGAGTATAACTACCCAATTGAGTTTAACCATATAATAGAGTTTTAACAGATCAGTTTAGTGCTTTGAAGCGTTAAGTACGCGTGTTATTAAGAATTAACGAAATACATAAAATCTTTTAAAAATTTTTAAAACAGTCGTTCGTTCGAGTACGTGCTTGAAATAAAGAATATTTTTTAATTGTTTTATTGTCTTTACTTTGCTTTGCCTTTTATTTAAGTAGTAATGGATAGAGAAACAAAATAATAAAAAATAAAACATATTTTAATAATTATTGCAAGCAAATTAAGTGAATGTTTAAAGGTTTTTAAGTGAATGTAATTTTTTTTATTTCGCTTTTGCTATTTAAAGTTTAGCAAAAACTAGAAACGCTGCAATCAATACAAATGGATTATTCGAGTTTAATTATGTCATAATTTTAAAGTATAGTTTAAAAGAAAATAGAAAAAAAAGAAGGTTAAAAATAGATTTTCAAATAACTCAAGAGTGTAATCGGTTATTATCCTTTTTTTTTATTCGATTACCATGTTATATCAATAATGAAATTCAGTAACGCAATTTAATTTAAGACAACCGAAGAGGAAAAAGAAATACATACATACGTAAATATGAGTAATTTGTGATAAAGACATAAAGGAAGGCTGATGATAAAATATTGAAATATTTACAGCACAAGTTGTTTTACATATAGCCGGTCTAATATACATATACATACATATACGAAATGTATACATACATTCCGCTTGAGTGGGCTGTTAGATAAGTTTAATATGACTTTGGGGAAGTGTGAAATTTTGCTTTAATTATTAACACTGTCACAATTATGAACACCAACCAGTTATTTCATGAAATATTTAATTTCCTATCATAACACTTACTTTAATAGAGGAAATCTTACAATTTGAATGCTTTGACAAAACAAGACCTCCAAGACTTATTCTAAGTTTGTTTCAATTAATTGTAAATGCCACATAAAAATTCAATCGTTTCTATCGTAAGGTCTATTGCTCCTATTAAGCATTTTGAATTTTCAGATTCATCTTCACATACATATTAAAGACAGTGTTTTTCAAAATGTTTCGAAAAGTTGTATAATTTTACAATTTCTTGTTTTATCCAATAGAGAAAAAAGTCTACATTTTTATTTCAATTCTGCCTACTGTTGCAGTCTGATGGAAACGACCTTCCTAGAGACTTTTTTCTGTTGATAAAAAAAATATTATGAAAATAATTTTTATTATCTTCATTTTCCCTTTACATTTATCAGTCTTTTGAATGGCAATAATATTGCCAAACATTTTTTTTTTTGACACAAATTCTGTTTGAACACAGTATAATCTCTAAAATACCCTGAATGTTGGAAAAATATATGAGATTAAAATCTAGTATTATTTTGATTTGAAATCGCCATAGACTAGACATCTCCAACGAAACGAAATATGAAAATATATTTCTCGATGACTTCCTCTAAGCAGATTTTTGGGAGAAACACTGAGAGTGAATAAAATTGCCATGAAAAGTTTCTTAAAAAACTGTCGTTCGGGCTTTAAACTGTAGGTAACGCCATACACACAAAAGTGGTGGGAGAAGCTGACTGAAGGCATGTAATGACCAATAATGTACGTATTATTTTGATTCATAGTTGTAAAAAACGTCTCTCATGGTGGAATATCAATATACAGACGTTGTTGTGATGCGTAGGGACTCCCGAATATATCAGAAATAACAACAATATTGCCTGTACTGCCACAGATAATTTGCTCACTATATTGCACAATTTCATCTATGACTAAGGTTCGGAGTCTCATAAGATTTGGATTACGCCTCAATAAGCATAACACACGCTACTGGAATATAACAAATTCTTATCTAGAAGGTTCTTTTAAATATAATTTTGTACGTTTTATCGCCTTTTGGGATCGTTTTTATTAGCATAGTTATGTAGGTAGGTTGAGGTTAATCGAAGAAGGTAGAAAAGGTATACTTAGGCTACATAAGGCCCGGACCCATTCAGAACTATTCATGAACTGACTTAGACTCCTAATGTCCATCACCGACAGATCATTAGTAGACATCATGGTGATTTTTTCTTTTCCGACATAGCGCTCCGCATGTACCTAATAGGTAATAAACAGTTTCTTTACCTTCCTCGTCTTTACAGCGCCAGCAGAAGTCAGTTGCATGTGTCCAAGACCAATAGGACTCGCATGACTGCCCATAATATAATATCAAGAAATAACTCCAACAACATACTGAGCGTGCTCCACTGGAGTCTGAGAATACTTTGCAGCGTTGATAGGATCCATAACTGTATTATCAATTATAACCCCGCAGGCCTCCAAATGGATTTATAATGTAGCGAACTTATCTGAGAGGGCACTGATTGTACCGTGCCTGGTTAGCTCATCCGCTCTAGAGTTACTTAGAATATTATTATGTCCCGGTACCCATATGTTATCAATGTCTTATCGCTCTGCTAGCTCATTGAGAGACCCGCGATAGCTATAAATCGTCTTGGTGTTCATTGTTGGAACCTAGTATTATAACAGACTTATTGATTTGAAAGGAGGCTTACTTGTTAATGTATATGATTCTAAATGATGAGACTCAAAAATCTATATTTCATGAGTATAAATCCCGTTTTGGGAAAAGCTAAACAGTTATAGTCTGGCAACTTTGTTGTAAATACCACAACAGTATTGGTTCCGCTGCATTTAAAATTTTTGTGCCTGGTACGAAACGTGCGAGTTTTGGGTAAAGCTTATGAGAGTAATATTTACTCTAATGGAAATGAATGGATGGATGGATGGATAGATGATGCTGTTTATTTTTATATTCACATACAATTTATTTTTGCTTTTGTTTAACCGACTATCTGTCTGTCAGGCTATACGATTATATTATCTACAGACTCTTTGCAAATACAAACGACATCTCCAACTGCATTGCAACAATCATGCATGCATGCATGCTATTGTCATACAATGCTTACTAAAACTATTGAAAGTGGTGAATATTATTTGTTTTATTTTTGGAAAATTTTCTTACGTCTTTTATGAATAAAGAAAGTGTTTTTTTTTTGTTGGTGTAGTATGGTACCTACATACATACATACATGGTGTTTTTCTTGTACCCAGGCACTAGTGTCTGGAGCTATGCTATAGATTACGTATAGAGGCTGGCTATAAGCGACCTCCATACGCGGCTGCGTCGCCATTGAGCGTAGTACTGGCTTATCATTTGAACTTCAGCCTTATTTGCAAAAAGTTGAACAAAAAAAACGTATCACTCGGAACAAAAAATTATTTGAGCTTTTGAGGCTGTTATGGAACGTTATTTACGTTTTTATTTTTATATGTATATGTATTGTATATGATGTTTTTTATTAATATTATTTTCTTTTGTTGTTGTACTTTATTTAATATGTATATAAGAAAATATTTTTTTGTATATTCGATTTTATTTTTTTTTTTTTGCTAATTTCTACGAAACGTTGTTACTTGTTGTTTTGGTTTGTTTTATTAATAATATTTTATTGTTATTTTCATTATTTTCGTTTCATTTTGTATTCAAATTTGAACGGAGAAACAAGTTTCGTTGTGATTCGATTGAAACGTAGAAAAACCAAAATATCATTCATTGCTTGTTAATAAATTTCGAATTAAAAAGCGAAGCAAAGTGATTGTACTTAAATTGAATTGCGTTGTTTTAACCCTAATATTCAATAAATATTAAAAATAAAACTGTAGACACAAAAATAATAAAAAAAAACATCTTAAACTAATAAGTGAACACATTTGAAGAATTTTGCATTAAATTCATGTAAAAAACAAATAATAAAACGTTTATTTCATTTCGCATCTTTACAGTGTTGAACCGAACCGCAGCGCCAATTAAATCCAGTAAATAATTAAAAAAGTTTTGGTTGAATTTTCAATATTGCAAAAATTCAACAATAAAAAAAATTTATTAAAAAAAAAAAACAGAAAAAACATTAATTGCTCCGAGTTTGAATGTGTAGTTTTTGATTCAACGATTACGAGTTATTTTATATTTTATTTTTATAATTGCTGTCTGTCTGCCTGGTATTGTGAAGCTGTGCGAGAACAATTATTTTGTTTTGTATCCATTTTCAATTGGTTTTACATACAGCAACAGTTTGGCTTTGATTCGTTTCGGTTTTACGTTAATATTACTCAGTTAGCTTCGCTGTGACTGACCATGGCATTTTTTCGCAAATGGAAAACCCACTATAAACACAAAAGTAAGTAAACAATCATTCTAAACAATATTGATTTTATTTATTTATAATTTGTTTTTAACCAATTTTTCGTAAAAGGAAATAAATACAGGAAGATTTTGTAGACTTTGTATAGCGGTACTTATTTTTTCCTTTCATTTAGAATATTTAAAAAAAATTTAATAAGTCTTGGAATACACTATCAAGTAAACGCCTAATAATTCTAATCGGCTGATGCAATTTTATTTTGATAGATGTTCACAATACACCTTTCAAGAAAATTTACTTTCTGTCATAATTTCGACTTTATAAATGGTACATGGTACATATGTTTCTCTAGGATCTAAGTTTGACAAATTTTATTAAAACTTGCAAGTACTGTATAATGTAGCATTCTAATGACTTGTATTTATACCCATTGGTATTTAAACAGCCACAAACCCAAGATATTGAGGGCTTTCTAACTCAAGTTTAGATAATAACTGATCAAATTTATATCAATTGATTAGTCTGCGGTAAAATTTTTGGGGGGCTTAATTTAACATCAATATCGCCAATAAAATATAGATCAAGTCTATTTCTGTGTGCTGGTCCAAAAGAAAAAGGTGTAAAAACCCTTTAAATAAATTAAAGATTCACTCAAATGACGTCCATATCGATACATTCATTTTGAGTTTTTTTTCTGCCGGCTGGCAAGGTATTGCTTCAAACAAAATTTGACAATTTGATATGGACATGCTTATAGATATTAAATACTACAGTAATAGTTGTTAAGGTTTATAACTTTTTAAATTTTTTAGAAAGGGAATACATAAGATAATAAACACGGAAGTGCTACTAATATTTAGTTATTAGTCGATATTATGCAAAAAATGTTTTGAAATTGAAGGATGAAACACGAGTTATATTAAAGATTATATAAAGATTCTTTGATATTCTAATTGCTATTCGTTTCTTATTTGATCACTCCAAACCTTTAGTGAGGATTACAACCCTAACAACCCATGTTGTTAGTGTTAATATTAATTAAATATTAAGTTTTCTCAATGAGTAGAGTTTAAACGTTGACTCTGTACGACGGACTTTAGAAGCGTTTCATGGCAATTCTATGTACTCTGAAAGTTTTTGTCAGAAGGCTGCTGAGAGGAAGGCGCCGACGGAAATATTTTTCACATTTTGAGATATATCTAAGCCAAGTTTTGATTTCAAGAACTCCCGTTTAGCAAGTCAACACGCTACCTACTGCATCTTCCCTTATAAAAATTTTTCCTTTAATTTGACGCCTTTAGAAACTCCAAGTATACGTTTATAAATTTATAAGTCCATGTTGCCAGAAATTCTTGCCTGAAAAATGTTACATACATTTAGCATTCTTACCTAACTTTCTAACGTCATATTCTCTGTTATTAAACCTTATTGTGTGTTCTTCAAATTTTAGCAAATAATAGGTTGAAAAGAATAAATTCTAATAAGCAGGATTTATCAAGAGTGACTAATTGAAGTGTAGGACCTTGAACTTGTTTACTACAATTTAAAACAAATTTGAGTTCCTCTTAAAAAAGAAGCGTATCAATTTGTATTTTTTCCGACGTGCTAACGCTCATCCCGTTTTCAAATGTTAAAGCCATATTCAAGGCTAAAAATCTTGATTTTGTTAAAATTAAAATAAATTTAAAATCACCTTGAAAAAGAAAGAAAACATTTTTTGTGCTTTGCAACTTCCAACCCAAATCGTTAGTAACCGTAACCAAAAAATTTAATTTTATTCCAATTTACTTTAATTCGAAGTCATTGTATCTAAAGCGCATCAATTAAATCTCAATTGCAAACATTCATTTCAATTTCCCCGCAAATAAGCAATAATTTTGCATGGAAATTGAGTAAAAGTAACAAAAATAAGCAATTGTGTGACGTCGATTAAATTATTTTTTTTTCCTTTTTTTGTATTTAAAAGAAAACAATTAAAATAGAAATTATAAATACTTTTGAGCACGTATTTAACGTACTTATTAATAAATTATTCGAATGGAAATAAATAAAAAAAAAAAAAATAATTTATTGATTTAAATTTTGGTTTAACCACAGAATAAATTAATTGAATATGTCAAGTGAACCATTATGTTGTAAAGCAATTTTAAATTCGATTTTTAATCTGTTTAATGAACTCTTGAAATGTTACTAATTAATACTTTATACTAATCTTTTATATTAACATGTCACATCCACCTAAAATGATAGACACTTGTGGCCGACCCGTTATGATTATAGAAAGAATATCTCCTTTTAATCCTGAAATATTCGGAGCTCATAATAAAACTGTTAATAGATTATATATTGTTAAGGATTGCAATTTTTAAATGAATAAAAATTGTGTAATACAACTGTCTATATACGACGCGTTCCCTTCTTTTACACATTGGCTATTTAACCTTATTTTTATATTTATACGTCATTCATTTTTAGTCTGGCAACTTCTACGTTTTTACTGTTGATTTTTATTGACTTTTTTTCTTTTCTATCCTTTCGCAGACTTTCATGTTATTGTCATTTGATATATCGACGCCTCCATTCTATGTTTTTGCATTTTTAAATTCTACGTTCTCTAACTTAAATACTGTCAACTCCGTTCCGAAGTTATACGGGAAAATCTACTTAGAATACCCATATAGTTGTACGTCGCGTGAAAACTTTGAGAGCTCATAATTCAAAACACACTTTTTCGACTTAGAATGTTATAGAACGGAGTCGTTGATATGTTTATCCCTATTGTCGTAATTTCTTTATTCACTTTGCTAAAACGGTGATATTTTTAAAAAATACATTACTTGGCATTCAGAAATCATGCTGAGATTAGATTAGGTTAGAAAGGACAGTGTACTACTGATATTAACAGTTTGAATCCTTTCAGGAAAAAAGTAGGTTGTCAAAACAAGAAAAGCAAGGAAAAGAAAGATGAATGATCGAAATCATAAATAAAAGTAAAACTAAAGTTAAAAGATGGCTAAATATAGAAGAGACCACCGAGAGATATGTTTCCATCTTATTATGTAAAATTGTATTAGCCGGTCAATTCCGTTTACAAATTCTCTTAGATGTGCAAGCTTTCTACCCTTCAGGTCAACCTTTCAATTAATCGGCTACATATCCATTTCTGCCTACATACCTGCGGATAAGGACATTGACTGACATAATAAGGTTTTTTCTGCTTCTTGAAAACTCAGAGAAATGTCTAAAGAGGCCATGACCTTTTAAGACTCCTAGAATAGCTTCCAACCCCTTCATACTCATGATACGTATTAGTTTCGTACCAGTACCGGATTTACGGATCTTGCGATCCTAGAGTCCAATCAACAACTTCATTTATGTTTTGTAAGTAAAACGAACCTTTTATCGATAACTCCAACAAAGAAGTCTATTGGGGGGTACATTGACTTCTATCCTGACGTTACCCACCGTTGTCTAATTTGGTAATCTGACACAAGGATACTTATCAACCTTCTACAATTATAGAGTAGTTATAAACTAATAGTATGTCTCTTCAAAGCCTTCACGCTACCTAATTAGAATTTTACACGCTACCTAATTAGAGTTTATTTAACACCTATTTACCATTGTTTTGATGATGTAAAGATGGCTGGTAGGGGCCATGTAGTAGTTGTGATAACTTATGAAAACACCTAAAAATAATTTTGCTTGAAAATTTATTTAAATTCTCGAGCACAAACAGTTGTTTCTGCTGGGCACATTTCATGCAGGTATTAAATCTTGTACTTTTTGTGTTCATTAAGCTTACAATTACAGTTTATTTTTCACATGTCCTTATATGTTAAGAAAAGATATGGAAAAAAAGAGTTTGCACCCATTGTACAGTGCTTTGTTGTGGAGTATTTTGATTCTAGTGATCGTTATGACTCTAGAAGTGACATTTCAATTATTATTTTTATTATTAGATTAATAATAATTACTAACGGAGATTTTTCAGTGAAATATAAGGCAATAAAACTGTTGGTTCGGAAGTACGTTCGTTTGCTACAACGGCGACTTTCATATTTTAGGCGCATATCTAAACAATCTTTTCTTATGACAAATGTAAACCTTTTAAGCCGCTTCTGTAACCAAATGAATTTTTTATAAGCTTAAACTTGAAGCATTTTATTTGAATATGATCTCATAACATGAAATATAACTTTATTGTTATAATAATAAATTGATTTAAATAAGGGGGCGTTCATTAACAAAAACTTAATAAAAATCGAAAACTGTATTTAATTTAATTATTGCTCAAAAATGAAAATAAACCCAACCATATTTGTTTTATTGGTTTACATGTCTCATTTTGATAAATGAATATTCAAACCGTTTACAAATATTATATTAAAGAGGAATTTTTTTTCGGTTTTTATTTTCCTTATACTGATAAAATATTCTGTAAACAAACATTCACAGTGGTTATCAAAAATATGTTTTGAAATTTTTAATAAAACAAAATTTAGAATCATATGTACTTTAATCATACTTTTTACTGGAATATGAAGGAATATATTTCGGAGAAATATAGATAAGAATTAAATTTAATTCGTAATATCCGGTAAACAGTTTTTTTTCAAAATTTTAATTTTAAAACCAAAAAATACAATCGCATAATACCCAAAATTTTTATTTCTATTAAAATAAAAAAAACTGCAATAATAAGTGTTTTTTGGAAAGAAAAGTTCTGCCCAAGGATCAGACAGACCTAATGTCTGTACCGCTGTACCGCCGATTAACCAAATAGACTACAAAACAACGGGAAAGAAGAAGAGGAAACGAAAAAAATCCCGGAATAAATTGAATAGTAAAGGAAGATAATAAACAGAAAGAAAATAGAGACAGAGGAGATAGAAGTAGGGAAAAAGTATCTTACATTTCAACCAATTTCCCCTAGGTTAGTAAAGAAACTCTGGCCAACACTTTCTCACACCACTTAACTTGTATGTGATAATTTTATACATGAGTGGCAGAACCTATAATTGAAACCCGATTCCGAACGACAGATTTTTGAGAAATTTTTTCATGACAATTTTATTTACTCTCAGAGATTTTGTCAGAAATCTGCTGGGAGGAAGTCGCCAAAGAAATATTTTTGTCATATTTCGTTTTGTTGGAGATGTCTGATCTGAGGTTTGAACCGAGGTCTTATGTCTAATAAGCCAAAACACTACCTAGTAGACTACGGCAACATTATGAAGAAAAAAGGGCTGCCTATACGCCACAAACTGGTTTCCGCCCTCAGTGCACAATGATGAGTTAAATAGAGTCTCCGCTCAAGCACAGTTACCAATTTTATACCTTTGTTTTATTCCACCCTAAAGCCTGAAGATTTTGAAATCGCCTCTGTACCGCCTTCGATTAGATTTTGATTTGAAGAAAGATTTGAACTTTTAAACATTTTTAAGTTACAGCTCAAGCTTTACTTTGTGCTTATGCGACAGGTTAAAATCATATAAACCACTCACTCATAGTTTGACTAAAATCATATGCTTAGCAGAAGAAATTCTTGAGAGAATTAAATGCACTAGCATCATAAACATAGAGTAGGCAAACTTAGTCGTTGTTGGCAATTAAAATATTATTTAAATATACAATTTCGCATCACTAAATATTGACATCACATTTGATTTTATTGAGTAAATCTGATTTTATATATTTTTTTTATTACATTTTAGTTGGCAATTTTGTGGAGCATCAAAGTATAAAAATTATTTAAAAACAAATTAATTTTAAGGCAGATAAGGAAGGCACTCTTTACATACTAAATTTATGCTTATTTGTTAGTTTTTAGGAAATAATCGATTTTAGACTAAAACGCAATTAAATTTTTCAAGACTGCGTTGTTCACGATACACACATTATTTTAATCGCTTAATCTTCTCTTGAAACTTATTTTTTATTAACCGACTTCTGCGAGGTCTTTTAGGTTATCTTAAGTTCATGTTAGTGCTAATTTTTATAAAAATAGAACTAATCTTTATTAATTTTTTTTAATTTACAGAATTCACATCAGATGATGCCATAGATGGTGAAGACTGGGGTTTAGATGTAAAAACCAACGGCAAAGATGCCAAACAAGTTGAAGACATGAAATTGAACTTCGAGGGCAGTTTAGAGGCCGACGATGAGGAAGATATTAAGCCTATATTTCAAACATATGACATTAAATATTTGGGTTGTACACCCATTGAAAATAAACGTTCCGAAAAGGTGACTTCGGAGGCTATAAAAACTGTGATTGCCAATGCCAAAGCAGGTGGTAGAAAAATAAAAACACAGAAACGTGTCAAAGTGAATATATCACAGGAGGGCATTGAGGTACTGGACCAAGGCACTGATGATTCATTAATGCGTTTTTCTATTTACAAAATATCCTATTGTTCTGTGGATGCTTCCAACGATCATGCATTTTCGTTTGTAAGCTCAGAACCGGATCCTTTATCGGATAAAGAGAAAATGTCTTGCCATGTATTTTTGTGTCCGAAACGTAAAATAGCCCATGAGATTACCTTGTTAGTGGCTCGTTGCTTTGAGAATGCCTATCAGAATTGGCGTGATACCGTCGTGCATCAGGTTAAACAAGGCAACAATAACAACAATAATAACAATAACGAAAATGTTAGTGCTAAACTAGAGACCAAAAATATTCTTAAAGAACAAAATTGTAATGGCGTTACAGAATCGAAAGCCGACATACACTATAATACAACTAATGAGGAAAAGAAGGCCGATAATCCTCTTATTGATCTGGCTGCCACCGATAATGATGTACGAAAATATTTACAAAACACTTGGGTTTCATTCGAAGATGAACAAGAACAGGGTCATCATATTGTAGCCTATTAGGAAATGTTAATGTTAAGGCAAAACGAAATTCATATTGTTTTAATAATTTTAAGTGATATGTAATACGTACATATATTTGTATACCTAAAAAAACTGTTTCGGTTTTAAATTTAAATTTTAAGTCTTAAACAAAATTTTTATATTTTGTGCAATACTTTACATACATACATACCTATACCTATAAATATTTGTATATAAAAATTTATTGTTAATTTTATAAATTGCAATACACAAACATTTTTTTTAATAAATAAATAAAAAAACTTAGTAAAATTAATCACTTAATGATGTAATTAATTACTTTGGAAAAAGCAAATCATCATCAAATAACTTTTTACTATCAAACTTTATTTTCATTAATTATGGCAATAACTTCCTTATATTTTTTCGAAATAAAAAAGTTATCTTTAAAACCCAAAATGATGTCCTTACTGGCGAAATTATATTCTTAGAATGCACGCTTAGTGTTTAGATTTATGGTATTTTTAAAAAGTTATTGACATAATGAGGTCATCATTAATATAAATATCCGACTTATTATTGTTTATTGTATATTTAATACTTATAAAGATAATATTGCTTTTAAATTATTGTTCGATTTTTGATCGTTTATTGAACCTTCAAATGTAAAATATTAAACTTAATTAGTATACAACGAATTCTAAAGGCTCTATGTCGATATGGAATAGAAGCAGTTTAGTTTGTATGTGAAGAAAGGGTAACAATATAAAAGTTCTATATCAACATGGAGTAGAAGTATTTTAGTTTGTATGAGAAGAAAGGGTAATAATATAAGGTGTAGTAAAAATACATTTTTTAATTTTTGTTCGAATAAAAGGTTTTATTTAGCAACGTTGACATGATACAATTTCAACTTACTTGGTGCTGTTAAGTCTCTCTCATACAAGCCCTCGTTTCCATAAATCTTCTATTCTATTTGCCTTCACAATTTTGCAAAAGACAGGAAAAGGTTTTTACATGGTGCTGTTAAGTCTCTCTCATACAAGCCCTCGATTCCATAAATCTTCTATTTGCCTTCACAATTTTGCAAAAGACAGGAAAAGGTTTTTCAACAGTTTAAGTCAAAATTAAAAGTTTGTTGGTAGAAGAACGGCTCTCAGTCCTACAGAAGGTAAAATAATACTTTAGAAGCTCCTATGAGATCTACGAATTTGAATTTGTGCAATAAATTTAAATTCGGTTGCGCAGTATGAATTGTAGCACCGTTCTGTTGCAACTAATTTGAGTCCTATTTATAACCCTTAATTTTATTCAAACAAAATTTGTTATCATAGGCTATAGCTCTCTAAATTGAAGGAAAGCATTCTGCCAAGGTTATTTTAAAAATAAAAAAATATTGCCCAATGAGAAGTCTAGACCGTAATGCGTACAAAAATTATTTTTTTTTTACACATAATCAGCATATCAACGAGGTTGTGAATGTTCAGATTGGATTTTATAGGGCAGTAGATGCTAACTTAATTGAAAAGTACTTCATAATGATCATTAAGACAGTCAGAATTGTTAAAAATGCTGTGCAATAGAAAATTTGAATTATACGTAACAGTTTTCCTAAAAGAATTTATATTTTCGGCATTGTGATGACACGCGGGCTTGATCATATCTGTTTCCTTCTTCCAGTTTCTTCAGATTTCTTTCTTCTTTTGCCCATTCTTTGCACAGGCAGTGGATTGTGAGGACTATAATCATCGTCAAATGCTCGGTAAGTGGCCGCGTTTGTATCACTGCTTTTGTTGTAAGTTTTAAATATTTTCGCGAGTTCTTCGGTTTTAAACGGTACATAGACGATTCACTAAATAAATGACTCTAATGATGAAAGACAGCTGACGACCTTATCCCCACTGAATGTGAAACCTATTTATGGCAGCCCAGTTATGAATACTCATAACAGAGTACATATCTTTCGGAAATTATGCCTAATTGCCACAGATAAATGAATTACTTTGCATTATTATAAAACTGGTTA
Organism: Sarcophaga caerulescens; assembly: GCA_927399465.1. Lineage (NCBI taxonomy): Eukaryota > Metazoa > Arthropoda > Insecta > Diptera > Sarcophagidae > Sarcophaga > Sarcophaga caerulescens. Next base: position 40,170,977 of record OV656866.1, read on the forward strand.
AACGAAGGACCAATTGCTGCGAGAAGACTAATAATGTTTATACATCAGCCTAATTACATACGCCAAGACAAAAATATTAGAGAAGAGTAAATGATATGATACAAAGTACATTTTTAAGTGGTTACGGCTCTGTTATTTGAGGAGATCTACCTGGACATCCAACTCAGTAATCAAGAAGCATTTATAGCAATAAAGGTCATAAATAACGAATTCAAAATGGTTTGAAATTTTATAATTTCGATTGTTAACTGGTATTTTTGTTTGCATTTTATTAGGGGACATTAATTTATATCCTAAATATTATTGCTTGCGGTAGGGTCGTAAAAATAAGTTCGAAAAGTTATGTTGTTTGAAATACAGCATATTATATATGATATCCTTTATAGTACACGCTTAAAAATTATTAGAACCAAGTTGTTTATTGCACGTTGTTGTCTGAAGGCTAAAAGCAAAGGACACGGGCGATAAAAAATAAAAATAAGATTCTTATGAGGAGAATAATCTCTTTCCGATAGCCGTAGAATTTTTGTGACAACATAAATGGCAACTTCAGACATATAATAGCATCAAATCACTTTGTTTTATTTAAATTTAAAGATAGAAAGCGCTATAATGACCTTAATCACATACCACAACATTCAAATTTTCTCAGTGCATTGCTAATATACACCTAAACTCGTCCTAAATTACAATTTAATACAATTCCTATTGACATTTTGCTCATTTAAAAATCGAACATTGTTTGTAATGTGTTAAATCGATTGTTATTGATGGTCGTTGTTAAGGTGAAAGTAAAGAGTAACCATAGAATGCCGGCTAATAAAGAAAAATTAAAACAAATCCCCAATCAAAATAAACAATAAACAGAAGCCACAAAATTGTTCAAAACAATTGCAAGTGTCAAAAGGAATTTGACTTTACATCAACAAGGAACACAAGAAAGAATTTAAATATTTATCAGTCAATCTTCTTTCACATAAAGCAGAAAAGCAAAAAAATATCAAAAAAGAACAAATAATTTGCAAACCACAAAAAAGACTGAACGGTCATCAAACTTTGAGAAAACAAACCTAACAGAGTATAATAAGAAAAAGTATATTTTTTATATTTTTATAAAAATTGCGATAATGGTACAAATAACTCAAACCGAAGAAGAAATTAAAATCATTATTGAATTAAATCGTTTGATAACCCGCAAACCGGATATTGTGTTATTGCCCACATATTTGAAATTTAATAATCCACCGATATTTTTTGAACGGCATCTTACTCACGAAATCGATGAAGTAGCCAGTTTTTGTCGTATGTTCAAAAATGAGGCGCGTATTATCCTCATCAAAAAGGAAAAGGGTATATGGCCGGAAATATTTCAAAAATTATCCAAAGAGGAATTGTTTAAAAAACGTTTAGAGTACTCAGATCAGTTGATAACACGTAATAAGGAGCGGGACGAAAAGGCTTTAGAACGTTATGAGCAAAAACGTCGTACCGAAATAACGCGTGAAGTAAGTCGTGAGACAGCTATGCGTGAACGTGTGAAACAGTTTGAAAAAGAAGCCTGTCGTGAAGCCATTATAGTTCAACCGAAGGAAAAACACATAAAAACTCCAAGATCAGAGTTAGCGACCACACCGCTTTCAATTAGTTCCCGAGTTAATTCTGCCAAAACATCAAATCGTGTGGGCACGCCCACAGTACGGTCAATGGCCGCTCTGCGTAGCAGTGGTAAAATTAATGTAAATTTTTCGGGTTTTCAATATTCCACACCCAAACGAGAATCTCAAGAAGGAGTGCCACGACCATTTGCGGCAGGGTATATGCCAAAGCCGAATAGTACAGAGGATCAAAAAACTTAAACTTGATTAAAAATGTATGTTAATTCTCACAATAAATAATTTTTCTACATTTTTGACTTTTCATATTAATAAATAATTTGGCATTTTATAAGTTTCGTAATTGAACGAGTTTTATAGGTTGCGTTTAAGTTGTAGACTCCAGATTTAAAGAAAACAAATATAATAGATTCACTTTTTTAAATTTATTTACTGAAAATAAACTCGATACTATTTTCCTTTTTACCAGGACGAATTCATTTATTTATTTATATTTAAAACTTATTTTATTTATGTCCGAGTAACAAAGACAATATGCTTGGTGTAGTACAACAGATCAGAGTATCTGGTGGGAATCGAACCCACGACCTTCATACTAAGCGATTATCGAATATTTCGCATGGAAATACGGATCTTTATTAGAAATGAGACAGTCGCAAAAACCATGAATAACGTCTTGACTTTTAAGATGTAGGACGTTTCTAAATCAGAAGGCGTACACTATACATTATCTGTTTTCGAGGTAATGTGAGTATTAAGGGTAACCTAAGAAAAACACACCAGATTACCTATTTTGAGCATGCTTTAAATGATTTGTGCACCATTGACCTTGCTTAAAGTGGAGAATTTGCGCTTGAACTGACAGCATAAGCTAGATTATCTACGAAAACTGTGTTATAAAAGAAACAGAACTTCTTCTCAGAAATGGTAGCTCTGCAAGCTACTTGGGATGACTTCTGATCATAGGGACTCACTTTTACTGCAGTATAAATTATTATGCGGGGAATGCTAAAACTATTCCTCATTATCCCTGCCATGTTCACAACTAGATAAAGGTTTCGGAGCAGAAGATTTCTTGAGGGACTAGCGGATATGGTACTTATGTATTGATATTATAACAGCTCGGAGGTCTAATAACATCATTTGGACATCACAAAGTGACCCAGTTTATTAACAAAGAGTTGTTACCCTTTTCTCGCCGTCATAGTAAAGGTGGGAGTTTGTTTGCTTCTGTGCCTAATCCTCAGGCCTTAACACATACATATCTATCTGTCTATCCTAGTAGGTTAGCTCGTCCTAAACTTTCCGTAGTAAGGAAAAAATATTGTTATATGTTCTTTGATTAAAAGATTTACTTGAAAGGACGAAGTTTAAAAATGCATTGAATATGATAGGCTAGCATAAAATTTCCTTATCTAATGGAGCCTTGCTGAGCTAGGATCTTATCTGCTGGTTGCCCCTCCAAACTGCAGACCATATGAACTCATCGGGGGAGGGAATAGGAGAACGGAGCTTAATAATTTCAACATGAGACTTATGGCAGCGTTCGTTGTGTTGTCTGGGATAAATACCAGATAGGCTAATACAGGGTATGTGGAATTGAGGGAGACTTGAAACTATAAGGCACCTCCTTTGCAACTGTTAAGCCCTTGCAGGAGAAAGAAGAATATCATGGAGAGGTGCTGAGAGCAGGTCGTCGAAAGAAATTTTAGTTACAATTGTACTTTTTTTCGAGATGTCTGAGCTAAGTTTGAATTCATAAGCTCCCGTTTAGTAAGCCAAAACACTACCACTAGACTACTTCGATTTTTTTATCTATGCGAGCATAATGGGCTTCCAAGTGGCTGCATCCGTTTTTAAATCAATCAATCAACAATGGAGCCTTTTAGATTAATTTGTATGAGAGTGTAAACAAAATACACATTTATAAAATATTTAAGTGGAAGGCATATATTTATAATAAATTGTATCAATGTACCAAATCAGAAGAAATGAAAAATCTGTATGGGCATTCATAGCAGATTTGTAAAAATTCTATTTTTATTGCATTAATCCAATATGTATACTCACAGTCATCTTCAAATCAGGAGCTATTTACACAATCGTTATTATTTTACCCTGTGGTTTTATTATCACTTTTATGAACGAACAACAAACAAGCTTTTTAATTCAGAATTTTTTGGTCTAAAGTTTAGACTCTAAACTCATTATAACCAGTGTTGAAAAATTTAGTACTTTTGTATTTTTTTTCAGTACTTTTTCATTTCAAAAATACCGCAGTACCCCCACCAAGCTTTAAGTACTTTTTTCATCAAAATTTGTTTTTGTTCGTTCAAAAAATAAATATTTTTAATAAATAATATTCGCACATTCTTTTTCCGTTTCCGGGTTTATTAAGTAAGAATTAAACTCCGTTTGTTTAATGTACACTAAGTGGTCTATCTGTCTAATAAGTAGTTACAAGTTAAAGTAGTAGACGCCCAACGGCCGCTGTTCAACCCCAGGTCAGAAGACAAAACGTAAACAAAAGGCATTAAAGGCGTGTGTGCTGTTGTCGTAGGTAGAAAAAAGTAGGTGGTAGGTAGAAAAGGTAGTTGTTAGTTTGTTCACCAAAAGAAGAGGTGTGTGTCATCACCCTCTAGGTTCGGACAAAACGAAAATACACAAAAAAAACATAAAAAATGTGTGTTGTTGTTTTGCTCGCTGCTGGTTGGAAGGAAGAAAGAAAGAAGAGCAAAAAAAAATTAATTTTTTTAGTGTGTGGTGAATTTTGTAGTTGTGGTGAGTTTCTAGTGAGGTGAATTTATCCGGTGTGGTGAATAAAATCGAAATATGGTGAGTTTCTAGTGTGGTGAGTCTTCCAAAATGTGGTGAATTTATTCGGTGTGGTGGATAAAATCGAAACTCACCAAAGTGCCGTTATTCGAAATGAGTACTGTATTACCATAAATACATCGTGATTTGGACGGTGTGTGTCTAGAATAAGTAATATTCACATCTGTTAGTGAAGGCATTCACCAATAAATATGTCTGGTTACTGCATTAAAACAATCAATGTTGCCATTGTGTCATTCTATTTAAAATTCAAAAAATTAAAATTAGAAAATTAAAAATTAAATTAAATTATTTTGTAAATAAATAAATTTTTGAATAATTTCTTTCTTTTATATGTTTTATTCCCAAAATGCAAATTGGAAGTTCTTTGTCGAAATATTTATAATTTTTTGTGTTTTGTTCGATCTAACTTTTGTAAAATTTGGGAAAATTATTTTTAAAGGAAAAGTTATTAAATTATTATTATTTTTTCAGAAGCTGGACCCGTTGCGTCGACCTTACGTTTCGAATCAACTGTTTTTGTTTTGTATATGAGGAAACATGTTTTTTCTTTTCATGCTTTTCTATTCCATTATATATTATAAATAAATATATTATATTTATATTTTAAATAAATATAATTTTATAAAACTACCATTTGATGCAAAAAGGTAGTTATATTATAATATTTCAAAATTGCAATTTTGCAACACTGATTGTAAAAACACTGAATTTAAAAAACTTGCTTTAATACAGTATGGTGGAAAAGAATTAAACGCGCAAACGGTAAATGGTTACTCAACGCCATCTTTTGTACAATATGTTGTCATTCGCTATTGTGAATGATTCAATGTTTGAGGGAATGCAACAGATACAACCCTGTAAATGTCATTAGTAAAGGATGCACAGAATAGAAACAAATAAATTTTTTCGCAGCAGATACACATTAACGAGTCTCCTGTGAAATTTCTGTAAAATTCTTTAAAAGTTTGTAAAATAATTAATAAAATTGAGTGAAAATTGTAATATGCAAGAGGGAGAAATCGAACAATTAACAGATAATGACAGAATGCTAGGAAATGAACGTGAAATTAGTGGTAATATAATGGTCACAGAAATAGACGCTACGATGGTGACAGCTTCAACGACGTCTGTCAGTGAAGCCGCGATGTCATCGACTTTGTCGGATACAATAACGCAGGTAATCGCAGCGTCGGCAGCATCACAGGAGGCAAGTGGTACCTGTGCGTCGGCATCAGCTGCGGCTGGTGCTACAACGTCAGCTGCAACATCAGAGATAGCAGCAACTGGTATTGCTGATACAGAGAGCGCACAAATAGAAAAAGGAGACGATAGTGATGTAGCCGATGACGACGTTGACGATGAGGTCGGTTTAATTTTTTGTTTAGAAAGTGCAGACAATATCAAAGAAACTGTTTATACTTACTGTTAATTTTTAGGCAAAAGAAAACTACGAAGGTTTTAATGGCACCGGTCGCACAATTACTTTGCAAACGCTAATGAGCGCCAATGTATTGCAGCCGGGCAAGTCCGTCATGACTATAGAGTATTTGGGCCAGAAATTTGTGGGTGATCTATTACCAGACGGTAAAATTAAGTCTCAAGAAACAGAAACAGTATTTTTAACACCCAGCGCCTGGGCAGTGAATTGCAAGCGCATCATTAATCCTGAAAAGAAAAGTGGTTGCGGTTGGGCATCAGTCAAATATAAAGGAAAGAAACTGGATGCATACAAGAACAGTTGGTTGCGCAAATGTGCTCTACAAAAGGATTCCATATCGGAAGATATTGATGCGGGTGAGTTTTAATTTAATTGTGTTTGGCTTAGAATAACCCAATTCAAAGATAATTTCATGACAATATAGATTAGATTCCATGACAATATAGATTAAAGTTGGTGAGACATCTCGCCCCCATAACAATATTGGGTTAAGCAATCACAACATTTTTAAAAAATTTTTTGTTCAATATCTTATTACCTTAACAACCCATGTACAATTAAACTACTTGATGTATAAGACTCCAAAAGGATAATGAATGAGAATTCAAAAACTGTGTTATCGGTGTTAACATATTTACACTTTAACACATTGACCGCCTTGTCAGCCACCAGTGACTAACACTGGAATGCTCCAATGGGGTTATGTCAGCCACCAGTGACTGACACTGAGTACCTACGTTGCCATTCAGTGCTGTCAGTCATTTTATGAAAAAACTTGTTGGTGGAGAATGTGTTAATTGTTATATTATGTTATATATGTTTTTACTCTATTCTATGTGGCTGTGGTTAGCTTTAGAGGAAAAGTTGGGTGGATTGAAATGACAGCTAAGGAACTATGTACTTTGCTTACTATCCAATGTATTGTGATTTGGAAATATTAACGAATCAAAAGCCTACTTATACGGCAATGTTACTAAGCGCCACAAGATCATAGAAGCTATGGTTATGTATTCTTACCAATTTCGGGTTTTCAACAAGAATACCGGACTGATGCTATCATGGTAACTTCCCGTCGAAAGTCAAATTTGTGAAATTTTTTCAGAACAACTGAACCTTAGATTGTACTATTTACTACTCGATTACAACGCCTATAAAAACTGATCTGGTATTAGAGCACACCGTATAAAGATATGCGCATTTTTTAATGACACATAAGTTTATCAATGAATACTAGAAACTGGATTTTGGGTGCTAACGCACAGAGGTTAGGAATATCTCACAATGACTTCTGCCCAAGCTGAATGACAAAGAAGTGGAGGAGACATTGAACAGCTTCTCTGTGATTGTCCGGCACTTGGGAACCTAAGAAGAATTCTTGTTCACACAGAACTTGTTGTTAGAAGGTGATTTGGATAGAATTCAAATTTTCATAAAATTATGTAAATTACATAGAGATGCCTGGGAGGATTTATAATTGTTTGACGGAAAAGCCCCTATCGGTGTTAAAACAAAACCTTATAGGATACAAGTAACCAAGACCATTTTCCTAAATTATTCTGTTAATTTATTTATAAAGTTATTTTAATTAGGGGTAGTTTATTGCAACTATTTAGAAGGCATTACTATTAAAATTTATTTTATATTCCCACTCTCACCAATTAAAATTTCTTTTTTCTATTTTAATAAGAAATAAAATGGGAGAAATAATAATATTTTGGACGTCATACATGAATTTTCTATTATACTTGAATTATTCATATCAAATATTGTTCAGAATTATAATTCAAACATACTTATAATAAAATTCATTAATTTTCTTGCAGATGCAGACAAAAAATGCGACTCGCCAATGCCAGTTGTAAAACGTACTGTATTCCAACACAATACCATCCTTAATCGTAACATTATGCAGTGAGTTGTGATATCAATATTATTGAATTGATTTACATAAATATTAACATCACATTTCCTTTTTCTGATTTTTCTTTTCTTGTTTAAATCTGCTTTTCCTATTAGTGATGCCAATATGCTTATTGAAGCTGTACCGTTTACATCGGTTGGTAAACTTCAACCATTCCTTTTGACTATGAATTCATCGGCCTTATTGCTGGCCGATTTTCATTGTCATTTAACAATGCATGAAGTATGTGGCTACTTGGGTGGCACCTGGGACATTAATTCTCACAGTAAGTTTTATAGTTTTTATCTATATTTTATAAAAATAATACTTCAAACATTTATATTCCCGCAGCCTTAGCCATAACAAAAGCATATCCTTGTCGCAATACCCGTTTTGATCGTTCAAAAGCCGGTGAGGTTGAACGTGAAATACAAAAAGCTATGATGAAAGACCAGTTGTTATTGGTTGGTTGGTATCATTCACATCCAAAATTTCAAGCAGAGCCAACATTACGTGATTGTGATGCTCAATTGGATTATCAAATTAAAATGAGAGGTTCGTCCGATGCCACCTATACGCCTTGTGTGGCTTTGATTATATGTGAGTAATTTGTGTTATCCCTTAACTTAACTTCATTTATAATGTATTTTTAAAAATTCTCTGAAATAGCTCCATATTTTGATGAAAATCCTACATTAGAATCGGTAGTTAAATCTATATGGGTCTTACCGCCTAATGAGAATAAACAGGCTTTAGAATATGGACGTCCTATGCTAATGCAGTACTCTGTTCTACCCGACAAAGAAATTCCAGAAGAAGTACGCACAGAAATACAATCGTGTGTCGATTATTATACACAATTTCGCAATGAAGTTGTTCGTTTCTCGACTATTTTTAATGATGATGTTACGTATATAGAAAAACTAAAAAATACTCTGTATCCGAAATTCCCCATGAAGCAAAATGATAAGGCTTTATGGAACTGGATATGTGCTGTCTTAGATTGTGAACAGGAAGACGATTTTATACCACCTAAAACTATTAAAATTATCGATACTAAAGAAGAACCGCCTAAGTTGTCTTTGGATACTAAATTGGAAATAAAACCGGAGGAGGAATTAAAGGGTGAGGAAATAACAGCAAAACAGTTAACCAGTGCAGAAGAGGTATTAAGAGCCGCCGAAGAACAACAACAAGCTGAACAAAAAGCCAGTGAGCTGAAGGTTCTGTCTTTACAAGAGCAATTGTGCTTACCATCGGGTCTGAACATGAACCCAGTTCGAATGTTATCTCCTTTGGCAACACCAAATCCTATAGCGACCACAACTACGGTTACCACAAATGCAACAAGTATTCCTCCCATTATACCTTCATTAGTGCAGCCTCCAACTATTCCTCCTCCAGGCCTTTTGCCACCAATGCCTCCAGCTTTGCCGTCATTGCCGCAGTTGCCTTCTGTTGCAACCAACTTGCCCTCTGCCTCGCCCAGGGATAGTCCCATTACTATACCATCAAATTCGGCTTCGCCTGCTAAATTTGAAATGCCAGTTAGAGCTTCACCGTCACCGGCAAAGTCTGACACTTCATCGCACACATCACGCACCCGTAATTCACCAGCCCCCAGTCCGGGCAAGTTTAGTATTAGCGATATAGCACGCAACAGTCCAAGTATTACGCCTACCAATAAGTTTGATCCTACGACAGGAAGTTTAGTATCACCAGCTGTGTCATCGACTGCAGCTCATGGTATACCATCGGCCAATGATATAATGGCAGCAAGTTTAGCCCAATTAGCCGGACAATTACCGCCGAATTTCCTGCAAACCGATTTAGCATCTTTGTTTCAACAACGTAAAGATTATGGCAATACATCTTTAAATCAACTCGCTGCTGCAGCTGCGAAAGTTGGTGGCCAAAATAAATCTCAAAATGCAACAGCTACATCCACATCAACTGCGGTTCCACCAGGAGTACCCGATTTCACCGATCCCAACGTTGCAGCCGCGGTGGCGGCCTATTCACAAAGTTTTAATATGCCTCGCTTACAGGATATGATTCACCAGGCACCCGTTCCAACACCGACACCTAGCAAATCAAAAGAGAGATCTTCGAAATCATCTTCATCGTCTTCTTCCTCATCATCTTCATCCACCTCGTCCAATTCATATAAAACAAAACTAATGAAAGAATTGGACGAACTGAAAAACGATCCACTGAAAATGAGTGAACTTATCAGATCACCGGAATATGCAGCCCTACTATTGCAGCAAGCCGAAGCATTGGGAGCTACCACCTTGGGTACACTAGGTTTTGGTGCTGATTTCAGTTATCTTACTGGAGGAGCAGGACTACAACCATCAACTTCTGCTGTTTCCTCGTCATCGGGAAGTAAAAGTAAGAATTCATCTTCAGCTGCAGCAGCTGCTGCTAATGCTGCAGCTGTTTCTGCTGCGGCTTTAACAGCAGACTACAATAATCTTATACAAGCCTCTAAGCTATTGGGCTATGATTCCTACCTGCAGCAGCAATCGAAAAATAATGATTTGAACGCATTCATACAACAACAAATGGCTGCGGCCGCTGCTGCTGTAAATATACCTACAGCACCTACTCCAAGCACATCGAAGAAACAACAACAACAACAGCAGCAACAACAACAGCAGCAGCAACAACAACAACAGCAACAGGCTCAAGCGCAGGCGCAAGCACAAGCTCAGGCCCAGGCACAGGCACAGGCACAGGCACAGGCGCAGGCGCATTCCGATTACACACAACTCTTGCAAACCTACACCAAGTTCTTTGATCCCAATTTTGGAGCTTTAATAGCCGCAAAAGGAGCTGGGCCTTCATCACATGAATTGTCGGCTTTACTTTCGGCTGGTGTAGGTGGTTCCAGTGGACCGTCGTCATCGTCGTCGAAGCAGAAACAGAAAGAAGCACAGCAACAATTGTCACAGCAAACCGATATGTTGAACCAATTACTGCAATCGGAAAAACAACAGTCCGATTTGAATGCTTTGCTCTATCATCAAAACAAAGCCGCCGCCGATTTGAATGCACTCTTTGCTCAACCCACTGGTCAACCGCCATCGGCTAATACACCCTCATCTTCCAAGTCTGGTGGAGGAGGATCTGGTCCTAATTCTACTGGAGCGCCGTCGCCATTAACTGATCCAGCTGCAGCCTACTATAATGCTTTGGCTCAGGAGAAAATACAAGACTATGCTGCTTTCTTTCAACAGCAACAACAACAAGCTGGTAAATTTGGTATACCCGATCCTTTAGCTAAGTCAACATTAGCCGCTAACAATCTGTTCATGTCTCCTTCAGCTTTGTTGAAAATGCAGCAAGAATCGATAAACGCTATGATGATGAAACCACCCAAATCGACATCGTCCTCATCGCGAACACGGGAATCGTCGGCCTCACCAGCTCTAGAACGTCTAACACCAACAAAATCAGCGATGTCAGGAGGCGGCGGCGGCTCGAATACTGGAGGTGGCGGCACTTCAGGTGGTGGTAAATATAACTTTAGTGCTGTAGATTTGGCCATTTCTAGTGTACCCTCCAATACTCCTTCACCAGCTCCATCCGATGGCAGTAACACATCTGGCCATCGACGTCCTTCGAATACGCCACCTGTGGATTTGACACGTCTCTATGGTGAACTGGCTCCGCCCGGCTCTCTGGCCGCTCTAAGCGTAGGTTTAGCGAACGCTGGTCTAACCAATGCGGCCACTAAAAAACGTATGGAATTTTCCTCGATTGCTGATCTGGCTGCACCACCACCAGCTAAAATGCCCAAAACCGGCGATGATGTTTTAAATCTCTCAAATGACTAAATCTAGCGACTCTAAACATAATACCGCATACGGCAACTACAACAAAACACCATTCAATCATATTTTTAAGACTTTGAACATCAACTCACAAAAATGAGATAGTAAGAGTATTATTTTATAAACAAAAAAAAAACAAAAATAATTATAATAAATAAATAGCGTAGAAACGGAAGTAGCCATAAGAGAAAATGATTTCTGGATATTTTTAAGCTGACAATATCGTAAGGGTTTTTTATGCACCACTCTGATGAACAACTTTTGTTTTAATTAATTTGTTTCGTCAGCTGCCTATAGTTTTAGGTTTTTTTTTAAGATTTTTGTTTTATTTTCATTTATTTTCTCATAATACTTATTTATTTAGCTTCTAAAGCTATTGTGTGAACCTTTTAAGTTTATCTCTATGTCTGTATATTAATTTTAATTTCTCGTATTTTTATATTGCATTTAATTTATACTTTTTTTTGCTATCATTATCAGTATTGTTTCCTTTTTAATTTTTTTTTATTTTGTTTTTTTTATTTTATTTTTTTTCTTATTTTTTTTTTATTTTTTTTTTTTATTTTTTTTATTTTTTTTTTTTATTTTTTTTATTTTTTTTTTTTATTTTATTAATTTATTTTGTGTGTAATTTTACCTTGTGTGTAATTTTACAAACAACTTTTAAAATGTAATAAGCTAAAGTAAATCTATTATCTCGAATGTATTTTTTTATTCGTAATTTTATTTGAGCGTGTAATCTCTCGTACCATACGTATTTGTGTATTATCAGTTTTATTTTTTTTTATTTTTTTTAATTTTAAACATAAAGAGCAATAAACTAAAAAAAATATATAATTCTTGAAAACGAATGAAACAAATTATTTGTTTGTTAAGAAACGATTGAAGTATGTGAGTGAAATAATCTCTGTTCGAGTAACTGAATTTCTAAAAAAAAATTTGATTCATGGTGTTCGGATACTATAACAAGGTTCTCAGAAGAGAGAGAGAGTGCGATCTGCAAATTGTAAAATCTTTGAGAAAATTCAAAGTTAATTTGCTTTCCTAGCCGTGGGTGTGCTTAGGACAATTATAAAGCACTTCTGATAATGCTCCCTTTATTACTTATTATCCAGATGCGAATAGAGATAACTAAAATGTCGGCTTTGATGCTGCGTACCGCTGGGATGTGGCTTAAGGAAAAGGTATGTCACACCACTTTTTTTCTGGCAATGTAATTTAATCCTTTACATACATATAATTGGTCATTACAACCCTTCAATTTGGATTACGACCGAGCTTCTCACACCATTTGAGAATACAGTTTAAAGTCGGCTTTAAATGAGAAGAAGAGGAAGTCGCCAAAGAAATATTTTTTTATATTTCGGTTAATGTTAGAACCGTGGCCTCACGTCTATTAAACTAACACACAACCTACTATCCTACGGCTATTTCTTTACAACTTCCTTATTTAAGAACAAATCATCAATCCAAAAACCATAAAAATCCTTCACCATCGATTATAACACATGCCGAGGTTAATGGCTTTTAAATCAGACGATGTAATCTAATCAAGAGGATATGCTTTAGGATATTTGCATTCGAACGTACTCGTAGTGTTCCCAAACACTTAAAATGTTAATAAAGATAAAGCTCTTTCCTAAGTGGCGATTTATATATGTACATATGTATGTAGTTCTATAGAAAACATTAAAAGAAAGAAGGAACTTAGTGCTAGTGAATCGTCAAGTAAACATTTAAGTTTTCGATGATGTCGATGGTTCTATTAATATTTGTAAAAATTTGATTTCAGATGTTAAAATGTTGCTCACTGTATCTGTTACAGTTTTTTTTACGTCCAGAACTAAAATGTACTTTCTGAGAACCATTTTTTGAGGAATTGTCTAGTCTAGCGTTTATTGAAAATAGAAGGTTGAGATGTTCGAATTGTTTCGGATGATGTTGTGCTGTCTCACACCACAGTCCAGTCATTTTACATACATACATAATTGGTGATTACAATCCTCCAGTTAGGATTACGACATAGCTTCTCACACCACTTATGTTGTGTGCGTTCATTTTTATACATGAGTGGCGGGACATACAGTTTAAAGTCGACACCGAACGACAGACAGATTTGTGAGAAACTTTTCATGACAATATTATTTGCTCTCAAATGTTTGCCAGAAATCTGCTGAGCGGAAGTCGCCGAAGAAATATTTTCAAATTTTCATTTTGATGTCTAACCTGGGGTTTGGACCGTGGCCTTATGACTAATACGCCAACACACTACGTACTAGACTACGGCGACTTTTTGTAAGAGCATTTTTACCCTCGTTAGAGGAAATATGTATTACAACAGTTTTCTTCTAAAGGCCAATTTACACGAAAAGGATTTACGTACACAATGTTAGAGAGAAAATGTAACAGAATTTCATACGTATTTTAGAAATGGGACGATAGATTTTGCGTTTATATGTTTAATAAAATATCACAATAAGGTAAAATGAATGCATCTCTTATCTAAAGAAGCACAGTGGATTCTGAAAAGAATTACAATCCGACTGCCCAATTTTCATCCGTATTTACTCTCAATGTCGTACGGCCTCATTACATATTGAGTTCACACGATTATACCGCCCTATTCTACACAAAAACTTGACATATCGTCTAGCCATTAGAGTATCTGTAATTCATCTTATAAGTTTATCTTTTAACAGTGCGGAGAAAATTGTTACTTATCGTTATTATCAATTTTTTTTTAATTGCAAGCAATAATTTGATTCTTTCATGAAGACATATAGGTTTCCTATTTGCCTAGATGAAACTCTTACATAGGAATTAGCCGATCTCGCCAATTATTTCATTAGATTTTCAAAATGATTTGCATTCTTAATATAAAATATTTACCGCCCTAATGACATTATTGCAAGCCAGTCGTGTAAATATATTACAAAATTATTAAAATCAAAATATTTAAAAATAAATCAAATAAACAATAACACCAGGTGTGGTGTTTTTCATTGTATTTTTTATTTGTCTTCATATTGAGCCAGTTTTAGTAAACATTGTTTACAAAGATTTAAAACTAAGAAACAAAAAAAAAAAAATGGAAAAGAAATTGGCCGGCATTTAATTCTATTTGAATAAAAACTGGTTAAGGTGCAATAAATAAAAATAAAAATATTTGTTTTGCAAATTCTGTTGCAAAAATAAAAACAAAAATTAAATAAAAAATATTCAAATGGTATAGTAAATATAAAAAATAAACACCCCTATTCTGCGTTTTGATTATGTCTCCACATTCAGTTACGCAGTGATCGAGTGATTGGTATTAAAACTTACGATCGAATCGAAAGTAAAAGAGGAAGATAAGAAAATTTTCAACCAATTTTTTTTTGGTGTTCAAAGGAGAATTTTTTAAATATTTTAACTAAAAGTTTAATTATGTGTAAATTAAACAATATTTTAATAATCAAAGTAATAAGAAATAAATAAATGCGATGAAATAAATCAAATCAAATAAACACTTATTGAAATTTCGAAAAACGGGTGTCAGAACATAAGTAAGTGGTACTTACGGCCAAACTCTTCCAGTGTTAAGGATATTGTTGCGCCAGAGGTCTTAAAGAATATTATTTTTATTTTATACAGTATACAGTATTCCCGAGTATAATAATTACCCGCTTAGCAGCACTGAAACTTAGGCAATCTTGATTTTTGATTTGAATGGCACTGAAACTATTTCGATATATGCATTCCACTTTTGAGAATTCCCCGCTTATAAGCGCGAAAAATTGTACCTTATTTTTTAAATTTACCTTAAAAACACATTCGTTTATATGCATCAAGTTTCTTTCCAAAATTTATCCTATTCTCTAGTTGCCATGTAATCGCGATTAAACGTTTCTGGATTTCTTGGAGGCTAATATTCAACATTAACCCCACATTGAAAAAGAAGTAAAAAATTTGCACAGCGCAATGCAATTCATAGAATATTCCTTATGGTTTCAATCTACTTGAGGTAAATACTGTACTCTATCCCATCCAGAAGACATAAATAACTGAAGCAATGCAATCTCAAATAATTAATTCCTGATTTAAAACCTACAATCCACCAATGTTCGCCTTTTGTAATTCTTCTGCTAAACTGACCTGATGCAGGCCTCGGGCGAGCCAATGGCCTGATTCTCTGCCTAGTTAATGCTACAATTGGCTCTGTCTATAAAGTCTGCTGTGGATCGATATACATATAGTATTTCAGCAATTTCTTCGCAGTGATCCCGAAGTGACAAGGGGGCCAAGCAAATGATAACTTTATTCACCCTTTCCGACCAGCCAGCATTCTATTGAATACAAAGCTATTAACAGGAAGATGATCAAAACCCTCTCCGACTAGTTAGCATCCCATCGAATACAAAGGTATTAACAGCAATGAGACAAATAAAATATGTAATATCAGCTTGAATGACACGCTGGTGTTTGCTCTCAGGTACGGGAATTCGATCTAAGAATTCTCCGCTTATACATAAGCACTGTATTGCAAGCATTTTTTAAAGTGCTTATATCCGGAGAATACTGTACTTATAATTTTTTTATATAAGAAGACATGGCTACGTTAGTTACTATTGGAAGAGGAGGTCCATTTACGAAAATTTTTTCGAAAGTAATTTGAAGTGAAAGCAGATCATAATGTTGATTATCTTTTTTCTTTGTTCAATACTGTACTTATAATTTCTTTATATAAGAAGATATGGAGTCGACAGCAACTACTTTAGTTACTATTGAAAGAAGAAGAGGTTCATTTACGAAATTTTCTTCATAATGTTGATTGTCTTTTTTTCTTTGTTCAATACTGTACTTATAATTTCTTTATATAAGAAGATATGGAGTCGACAGCAGCTACGTTAGTTAATATTGGAAGAAGAGGTTCATTTACGAAATTTTCTTTCGAAAGTAAGTTGAAGCAGACCATAATGTTGGTTATACATATTTTTTCTTTGTTCAATAAATAAATAAGATCTTCAGTTTTAAAATTAAATAACGGAATTGTTTAAATCATTTATAACACATTTTATTTATAATATTTTATAACTTAATTACTTTTTTTTGTCTAAAAAACAAAAATCGAAATAACCGCCGTTCCAAAAAAAAAAAAAAACAACGCATAATACCCACAAAATCGAACGGAATCGAAACACAGAATACTAAATTGGAATTGAAATGCAGAATAGGGGTGAATAGTTTTATCTTTTATTTTGAAAAGTACAGGTTTATTTTTATTATTTTATTTAAATTTTTTTTAAAACTATTCTAGATCAACAACAGTTAAAATAAAAATAAAAATACGTAAGAAAAATAAAATTAAGAAAAATAAAATACGATCTGATTTAAAAGACTGGTTTACATGTATAGGCCAAAGACATACATATATTGGCTATTGAATCCTAATGAAGTTGAAATTTCAAATGGATACACAGGTTTTCTTGATTTGTATAACGGCTGCTGGGCTGCTGCTGCTGCTGGGTATATAAAGAGATTCATTCGGCTTATCTGATGGTTTATTTTTTAATTGTGTCGTCTTAACAGCAACAGTCGCTGTATTAAAGATTTTCAGTTCAAAGCGTAACATTTAAAAAAACAGACGTTCAAATATGAGTGAATATAAGGTAAATGGAGAAAAAGTATCCTTGTTGTGTGTATTAAATGAATGAAATGAAAGTAATAAATTTATAAAGAAATTTTATTGGAAAATAAAGGAAGTGAAGTTAATGAATTTTTCGAATGTTAAATTGAAAAATATAAATTAAATAAAAACAAAATTTTTTTTTAATTCTTAAAGGAAAATCGAATAATTGTGTGAAATTGTTAACGGTTTTTGTTTATGACTTTAAAAATTTTGAACACCTGCAAAGTGATATTTAAATAAAGTGATAATAATTTTGTAATTAAAGTTTATAAAAGAAAATTTATATTGAAAGCACTTGAATTTTTCATTTAAAACAATAATTAATTCGTTAAGTGGCTAATAGATAATTTTAATAATTTAATTTAAAAAAAAGCGAATTAAGTCTACAAGCCAAAGTGATTTTCCAACTGTGAAAAGATTGTTGCAAAGTGTTTTTTTATATTTAAAATTAAAGAAAATATATAAAAATTCATTTAATTTTGCATTAAATTAAAAAACAAGATTGAAAAAAAATTTGTTGAGTCACGGAAAGTATATTTATTTTGATCAAAAACAGAAATAAAATAAAGTGAAATATATATTAATATTTATAAACAAATTTACATATTTTTAGATAATTAAATCAATGAACTTTTTTTAGATTTTAAAATATTTTAAAATTTATTTTTATTAAGAAGTCTTAAAAAAATTGTTGAGTTACTGAAAGTTTATTTGTTTTGAACAAAAAGCGGAATCAACTAAAAAATATGTAAAAAAAAATATATATCGGGTCCGCCATCTAACGTTTTTTTTTCAACTAGTGCTTATTTCGTGAATGGTAACACTTAGCTCATGTCTGATTTGACAGATAATTAGTTTTATCCTTCCGCTGAACGAATATGGTTGTGCTTTCGAGTTTTCGCTTCGCTAAGTGGGCCTGCGATCGACTTACAGAAGATGCCGATTTTGGCAAAAAAAATCATCTTCTCAGATGAAGCTCATTTTGATCTTGGCGGGTATGTAAACAAGCAAAATTGTCGCATTTGGGGCACAGAAAACCCGCACGTATACATTGAAAAGCCGACGCACTCAAAACGAGCCACTGTTTGGTGCGGATGTTGGTCCAGAGGCATAATTGGGCTATTTTTCTTCGAGAATGAGCAAGGAGTGGCGGTTACAGTCAATGGCGATCGTTAGCAGGCCATGTTGAACGAATTTTTGTTCACAAAAATTGAAGAGGAGGATATTGGCAACATTTGGTTTCAACAGGACGGCGCTACGTGCCACACAGCCGAAGCTACACTCGATGTTTTGCGCCCTGTTTTTGAAGATCGCATTATCAGCTGCAGAGCTGATGTCGTTTGGCCACCTCGGAGCTGCGATTTGACACCGTTGGACTATTATTTGTTGGGTGCCGTCAACGATAAGTCGGCGTAACAAGCCAGAGACAATTGACACTTTAAAGGACAATATTTGTGAAGCCATTGGTGAAATACAGCTGCACACAATCGATAATGTGCTTAAAAATTGGACCGATCGTGTAGGCTACTGCATAGCCAGCCGAGGTAGCCATTTGAATGAAATTATTTTCCATTATTAACCGGAAGGATTGTACTTTCAAATAAAAAAAGAAATTTGAGAAAATATTCAGTAGTTTTTTTTTAAGCATTTTCAAAAAAAAAGTTATTTGGCGGACCCTTTATATATAAATTATATATTATAAATTAAATAAACAAATTAATGAATTTATAGAGAATTAAATCCATGACCTTTTTGCCATTTGAAATATTTTAATTTTTTTATTATTATTATTTTATTATACTGGTCTCAATCTATTCATAATGTCTCTTCCTATGTTTTTTTTTTTTAAATTCATTCTCCTTGTCATAAGATCTACATATTGGACTTGAAGTGATCTATATTCTGAACAAGTGTTCTTTGAGCCTACACTGCCCATTCAAAAGGCTGATAACTAGCGTCAGGCTACTTCTTCTGCTTAGTCTAATGCATAATTCAAATCTCTTTCCAATGCAATTACTTAACAAGAGTCTAGACGGCTTCAAACCGAGTTGTCTTGAGAAGTCTTCGGTTCTTTTCATTTTCCTATATTCTTCCAAAGATTACTCTCTTCACACAACCGTTTAGCAAATTATAATATAATGTCTCTTCCGATGCTATTACCACGACAAAAATCTGAATATTGTTCGGTTTCTGTAAGAAATTTCTGCGGAGCACTTGATATGCAATGTCTGAATAGCATTAACGCAGCAAAGTTTCAAATATTTGTTCTTATAATTCATTCTCCTCATCATAGAATCTTTATATTGGACTTGAAGCGAGCTTTGCATTCTTTCAGTCTAGAAAGACCAGTCAGAAGGCGCATCTCTAGCCTTAGGCTACTTCTTCTGCGTAGTCTAATGCATGATTCAAAATTTTTTTTCATTGTAATCATCCAACAAAGTCTAGACTTTCAAATCCAGTTGACTTGAAAAGATTCTTCACTTCTATTCATTTTCATTGAGTTTATCCTTCCAACGATTTTTATCCACAAAAAGTCTTAGCGGACTGCTTGTCTTGCCTGCATATTATTTTGAATTCGCCAGACTATCAGATTCATATTGCCCAGACAGTCTCATACTATTCTCTGGTTAATTTCTTACGAGTCGACTGTTCAAATGGTAGACTGCCTGTCAGCTAGATACTTGCGAGTTAACTCATAGGTTTTTGTCTCTCTATCTTATCTCCATTCATTCATATACCACAGTATGGTAACTGTCTTAAAAGAGTATCACAGAGTTTACGGTTGTGTGTTGTGAAAAACAAAAACAAAAAAAATTTAACTAAATTATGCAAAAATTCAAAATGCAAAAAAAAAAAATACTCACTGAAACTGTGTTGATTTTAAAAAAATTTACATAACAAGCTTATTTAAAGAAATTTAAAGATTTAAAGATATTTTATGTATCTTTTTTTAAAATAAATAAATAAATGCGTTATTAAAAGCAAAGTTTAATTTACATAAATTTGAAAACACGGCTTATTTTTAGAGAATTTAAAATATTTTATGACCTGATTTTCTAGTCCAGTCTGGATATATATTAACAACAAATTTAATAAAAAAAAAAATAAAATTTTATATAAGAAGTAGTAAAGAGATCTTTTAGTAATCAGTATCACTCGTTGTATGACAATACGAGGCATAAATATTGTTGGATAAACATTTTAATGGAAGTCGCTGTTGTCCAGTAGGTAGTATGTTGGTTTATTAGACGTAAGGTTCAAACCGCAGGTCAGACATCAAAACGAAAATATAAAAAAATATTTCGTCGGCGACTTCCTCCCAGCAGATTTCCTGCAACTCATATATAAAATTAAAACGCATGCAACATAAGTGGTGTGAGAAGCTAGGTCGTAATCCTGACAGAAGGGTTGTAATGGCCAATTATGTATGTTATATAAACAACTAAATACGGCCCTATTAAAAAGTAATCAAAAGGAGTTAAATCGCACGAATAAGGGGGTCAGCGAACAGGACCACATCTGGAAATTTGATGACAACCAAATTGATTTTGCAATAAGTCCACAGTTATGCTTGCTGTACGACAAGTTGGGCTGTCTTGTTGGAGCTAAATATCGTTGACGTTTTGCTGATTAAATTTTGGAAACAAAAATTCAGGAAGTTCCTTGCACATTTGGAAATAAATAAGAGGCAACCATGAAAAAGGCATTAAACAATGAATTTCAATGAATATACACTCAAACCTCGTTTTATGCGAATTTATTTTATGCGAATTCAAATTTATGCGGTTTCAAAATTCTCAAATTTTTTCTTTGCAAAAACGATTTTAAAGAAATATTGAATGTTAAAATCCAAAAAAATGTGTTGTTCGTAACAAAGTTACTACTATCTTTAAATTTTTTTGGCATTTCCGGTTCTGATGTATGAAGTATTATTATTCAAATGCTATGGACGTGGAGTAATATTATATTTTTATTTTACTGAAAAATTATGTATTTTCTTCATTATTTGGAATTTTGTTTTAGTTGTTGTTTATTTCCTATCTTTTTTCTTATTTTGTATGGTCTCAGCAAGGAATTCATTTTTTGTTGATTTTTTATATGCGATTTTGTTTGAATTTTAAGGGTTAAATTTGAATTTATCCGCTTTTTTATTTAAATCCCTATTAGTGGATTTTGTATGAAGCTAGTGTATCGTTTTATGCGAATTGGAATTATGCGATTTTTTGCGAAACGAATTAATCGCATAAAACGAGGTTAAGGTGTAATGGTGATTCACGAATGGCTTAAGATTTGTTTTCGCTTCAAATATGTCAATTTTGAATATTAACGAGATGAGTTAACCAGAAATATCCTTCATCGTTGCACTCAATTCTTTAAAAATTTACTCATTTTCGTAAACGATGGTCGTTTGTCTTCAGTTCATGTACGAAATGGATTTTAAAGACATGGAAGCCAAGATATTTATGTAAAATGTTCGAGAGACAAAGGCCAATAAGTAGAGGACGATATTATTTTGGCATTGTTGCGAAAACGGTGAGTAACTCTATGCATTGCTTGCTCATTAATTCGTTTAGGTTAGGTTAGGTTAGAGGACGTGTAATTGTCAACTGTGACAAGTAATAAGCCAACACACTACCTACTAGACTACGGCGACTTTTTATCTGTTTATGTTGAGCGTAAAATAAAATATTAATAAAATAAATATATCTGAGAGTATTATAAAAATTGTCATGAAAAGTTTCTCAAATTTGTCGTTTGGAATCGAGGTTAAACTGTAGGTCCCGCGACTTATGGATAAAATTAACACACATAACATAAGTGCTGTGAGATGCTGGGCCTTAAACCTGACTAAAGGGTTGTAATGACCTATTGGGTAAGAAAATTTCAACTCAATAGAATGTTATGGAAGTCCCTATTTGGTAGTGCATAAATTTTGTGATGTTTGATGACTCAACCGAATGTGCATCCAGTCATTACAACAGTAGCGCTACAAAAGTTATAATGGTTGGCTTGTAAGTGTTGGCTTAGAAGGCCTAGATCAGGGGTGCCCAAAAGTTCCTTATGGAAGTGCAAACACCAATACATTTAAAGAAAAACAAATTTTTATTTAATATTTTTTGTTGTGAAAACTAATACATACAAAGAAAAAACCAAACACACTTTTTTAAATGATGTACGAAAAACAAAAACAAAATCTATATTGATGCTCGCTGTTGTCAATGTTTACCAGCAAAGTATACGAAAGTGTTGTTGCTTTGTATACTCTTCATTGTATACGAAAGAAACGAAACGACGAAAAAAGACGAAAAAAGCAAAGTTGTTTGTGTATTTTGGCTTACTAATACTGAGTGTGCTCTATGCGTATATAAAATACACAGCCTATAGCTAAGCGCTTTTATAAAAACAAATGTGCATGAAGTGTATAGGGCTTGGGCACTACTGGCCTAGATGAAATAATAAAATTGAACCAATATTCCAGAGTATAACCCGACTTGAATTCTCTTGGTGTAAAAAAATTCAAAAAATTATTTCTGAACTTTATTAGCGCCAGGAGAAAGTGGAGGGATATACGATTATTAGGAATAGTAAATAGTGGTATTAAATCCAATGAAATGATTGATGTAAATCAACTTAGTTTGGAATTTTCGAATATACCGGGAATTGATGCCGATTTGGAATATTACAACGCATCTGATGCCTTCCCCACTACTAACCACTTGTTTCAACCAAATTTTGAATTTAGTAACGTGACACAGTATGACGTTGTTGAGAGCATTTTGGCCGTTAAGTCTAACTCCATAGGAAGTGATGGAATTGATCCCAAATTTGTGAAATTAATTTTGCCATATGTTCTACCGTGCATGACTCATTTAATGAATACGATAATTACATCTTCTACTTACCCTGCAATGTGGAAAAGTGCCAAGATAATACCAGTGCCGAAACAAGATAAAACTTACCGACCAATCGCAATATTGTCATACTTATCGAAAATTTTCGAGAAATTAATTTATAAGCAGATGACCCGATACTTATATGACAATGGCGTGCTTTCTGAGAGGCAGTCTGGTTTCAGACCTAATCACAGCTGCATTTCTGCGCTCATTGATGTTTCGGAAGAGTTGCGATTAAGTGCGGATGACAATATGACATCATTTTTGGTTTTACTTGATCATTCTAAGGCTTTTGACACCGTTAATCATACTATTCTCTGCCAAAAGTTGGAACACATGTGCCATTTTTCGAATACTGCTGTCAAGCTAATCTCGTCGTATCTACGTGATAGAAGTCAATTTGTGTATCATGATGGTACTAAATCGGACAATTTTTTAATACCTAGGGGTGTACCACAGGGCTCGATTCTTGGTCCACTTTTATATTCGATATATTCTAATGATCTGCCAACTAAGTTGAAGTTTTGCAAGGTACAAATGTACGCAGATGATGTTCAGTTGTACATTAGTTGCTTGCCATCTGATATTACAAATTGTATAGCGAAAATAAATTGTGATCTGCATAATGTGTTTCAATGGGCGTCGATTAATGGTCTTTGCCTCAATCCGAGGAAATCAAAAGCTTTAATAATATGCAAGGTAAACTATACGGCATAGCTTACACCATTACAGATTAATAATACTTCTATTGAGACTGCACATAGTGTTAAGAACCTAGGAGTTATCTTTAATAACAGCCTTAATTGGTCCAACCATGTGAATTCTATTTGTGGTAAAACGGTTGCCATGTTGCGAAGTCTTTGGCTAACGCAATATTTTACTCCGTTTGATATTCGTATGCTGCTCGCGAAAACATATCTCATCCCCACTCTGCTGTACGGATGTGAACTGTTTTCTAGTTGCGACTCAGTAAGTAGGAACAGGCTCAAGGTCACTTATAACAGTATTGCTCGATATATTTTTGGTCGTACAAGGTACAGTAGGATATCTGAGTTCTCATATAGAATCTATAATACATCTTTTGAAAATTTGTTGAAATGACGTACTCTGGTGTACCTACATATAATCATCTATATTAAGAAACCCCATTATTTGTTTGATAGATTAGTTTTTTCAAGATCTAATAGAGGCTTGAGAATTAATAGCGTTAGATACCGCAGGCAGATATCTGAGAGACACTTTTACATCAATGCAATCCGTCTCTGGAATGAACTCCCAAACAACATACAATTACTAAGCAATGCTAAGCATTTCAAGACTGCAATAATTAAATTTTTGAATGAACATAATGCGCATACGTAATTAATCAATCATATTTTTTTTTATATAATTATAAATTTTGTTTTTAATAATATTTGTTATGTTAATTTATTTTTAACGTTATTATTTTGTATTTTCTTATATTTTGTTATGCCTATATCCTTAGCAGTACTATTAAATAAGATGATATCTTGTTGTACTGTATTTACGCCTGAATGAATAAATAAATAAATAAATAAATAAAGAATCCATAAAAGTTGTCCATTTTTATTAAATGACTTCCTTACATCCTTCCTATTTTTCCAACTTGTTGTATACATACATACATATATTACAATACATTAAAGTGCACTGTTTATTTGTAATATCAATTTAAAGAATAATAATTTAACGAATATTTAAGTGTTCTTGTAGAATATGTACCCCTTGTATCTAGGCTTTGTATTTTCTTTTGAATCGCCTTCAAGCAAAAATTCATGTTAAAAATCATGCATGAAGAGTTCATTAGCTAAGTAAACAAAAATATCAAGTTTTTTGTTTTGTTAATGAACAATTTCTTTCACATTAAATTATTATGTATATTAAATTTTCGAAAGATATCATATAAGAAATAAATTTAAATATTAAAAAAGAAAAAAAACGCGATAAATCCCACTGCTGCACATGAAGAAAATTATAATACCAGTAAGTTGTGTTATCTGTATGTCTATGGGATTAAGATTTGTATTTTATTTTATTATTTTTATTTTATTATATACTGAGAACATGAGATGAACTTTGATTAAGCTGGTTAGAACCCACGTAAAGTGACCACTGATACCTAAAGCCATAGGGTGGGTAATTTAAAAGATTAAATTTAAAAATCTAATAAAAAGAAATCGGTTTGAAATATTGCCAAATTAAATTTTTGTTGGCCTTCAAATGCTCAATTGTCTCTGGTTTGTTGGCATAACACTTTTTTTTTAACGGCGCCCCACAGAAAATAGTCCAACGGTGCTAAATCGCAGCTTCTTGGCAGCCAATGGACATCACCATTTCGGCTAATTAAATGGTCATCAAACGCTTGATGCAATAAATCGATTGTGGCATGAGATGTGTTACAAGTTGCACCATCCTATTGAAATCAAACATCGTGCACATCAATACCATGTAGAGCGGGTATAAAAAATTGTTTATCATGGTGCGATAGGTGTCTCCATTGATAGTAATGGTTGTGCCGTCTCAATTTTCAAAGAAATATGCTCCAATGATGCCTCCGCTCCACAAGCCGCACCAAACAGTCACTCGTAATGGATGCATTGGCTTCTGTAAGACCATGGATGGGTTTTCTGAGCCTCAATTACGGTAATTTTGCTTATGAACTAAAGGTCTGCACAAATGTATTTGATTTCAAAAAGTACATAAGATCTAGCATACATGTACACTTATCCGAAGTATCCGAAGAAGAAAAGTACTCTTTTTTGAGAACAACAAAATTATCGAATAACTTCTTGTTGTTATTTGACTGCGTTCGCTTCATACAAATACATGTTCAACTTTCCTTCTTACTCGAAAATACCGGCACAAAACATGTCGAGTACAACGAGTACCACCAAACTTCACGTAGTACTTCAAATACCAATGAGTACTGCAAATACCACAAAGAAGGTTGTCAAAGAAAAGATCTACACCAAAGACTATAAATATGTAAAGATGTTGCACACATTGTAAAAAGTAACATGTACTCAGAGAACTTATTATACTCAGACAACGTATTGTTCTCTTCTCTAAGCAATTTATTCTCATATGCGTGTATACGTGTGTGCATGTATGTATACATGCATTGCCAAATAAAATAATAAACAAACTGAAAGATGTCTTGTTTTCGCAAAATGTATGTGCAAATAGCCTGTGGAAAACAAATATTACCGTTTGTTTTATTGTAGGGTAAGAATATGTGTTTTATTGTTGTAGAAATGAAATTATATCGATTCGCACCGAATTATAATGTTATTTTTTAGGCTGTTCAATTATGTATGCATGCATTTATGTAGGTATGTATTTTCGAAGGCAAGAAATCTTATTTCTGAGAAGAGGTCTGCTCTTGGAACTAACGGAGCTACAATAAACAAAATAATGTTTTTACACTCTAATGTGAATAAAACAAAAATATACGAAGAAATAGAAAGAATAGAAAGTGATCTCTAGTTTTGAGTTTTATGGACATGAATTTTTAGTTTTTTTTTTTATTTAAGGATTAATGTTTTTATGTTTTGTTTTTCTTTTTAAATAAATTCACAAATATTTAAGTTTTTAAAGTTCCTTCTATTCTATATACATATACTTAATTTTATTTGTTACACTTATTTCTTCTTACATACTTTTATCATTTTAAGTGATCTCTGAAAATATGAAATATAAACAATGTTTTTTTACGTTTTAGTAATTTTAAGTGATTTTTTTGTTATTTTAATTGTTTTTAGTTCATTGAAAATAAAGAATTTTTTAAATCAAAAAGCGAAAAAAAAATATTTTTCAAAAAATTTACTATTTTCGATTTCTATTTTTTTATTTCAATAATTAATAAATATATGCCTCACATATCGTTTGTTCATACACATAATCATTTATATATAAAAAAACATCAGTTATGTGGTGTTTTATGCTGCGAGTATTTGAAGTACCACATGAGTGAACATAATTTTAGGAGTACTTGTTTTTGCGGATATATTTTTCAATGAGTACTCTTTTTACGGAACATAAGCAGCTTCGGATAAATACTTACTCGTATTTGTCTTGCACACATTCTCTTCTCTTCACTGCTTGAGCTGTTAGAGAGAGAGTAAGTACTCTATTTATCCGACAACGAGTTGCACACATGAAGCAAAAAAGTTATTCGTTGCAGACCTCTATTATGAACATACCCGTCAGGATGAAAATGAGCATCATGCGAAAAGATGATTCTTTTTTTTTTTGTTGAGGTCTTCGTGCAGTTTCTCATTGGCCCATCTATTCCAATAAGTCCCAACGTTGCTCAAACGTAAATCGATTTATTATGTTCGGAGGAGATAACATACTGAATTTTGTGACAGAATAGAATGACATACATAAGTATTGCCAGATTCAAACAAACTGATGGTGCATATTTAAACCGATAGATAGCCCATCCGATATACATTTTTATAAAAATTCATTCTGCCGTACTCTATCCAATGGCTTAAAAGTGCTTAAGCTTTGCTCTCATAAAACCGTTAAAAGAACTGGTTCTACATTTAAGATAGTATGTAGTCAAGAGTGTGGCATGATGATTGGGATTAAAATGAAACATAGGTTACAACATCAAAAGTGAAACGATGAAATTTAACGTTAAAACCATTCTGATATGATTGCATGATAGCAAAATATTTAATGTTTCCTTTTAAATGTTTACAAAACGATTTAGACAAATATTTTATATGTTTTTGGGTTTTATTTTTGTTTTACACGTTTTATTCCGTTTGTAAAACATTTGTTGATTGCTATCAGTAGGAAACGGGTTTTGTAAAGTTTTTAAAATATTTTGTAAATTTCGCTCTGGGATCTATTACAAGTAATTTTCCGGTAAAAATTGAAACTTAAATTTACATGGATTGGAGCTGTATGTTTTAACACGTATGTCTATTATACTGTTTGATTGCTTATAGCAATAAAAAAAATTATTGTAATTCGCAACATGAGATTAAAACACATTTAATGGATCATGACATCAAAAAAGGCATCAATGATTTGCATTTAAAAACATTACTAGAAATAATTCAATAGAACACCGAAATTTTTGTAATTCGTGACAAAGTACAACAATCAGGTGATGGCCCCCAACTTGTGGTATACATTTTGCTGGTGGTAGGAAAATATATTGTAAAGAGAGAATTTTGTTAAGACGAACGAATCTACCACAAAAAGTATGAATACGGTAGTAACGATAATAAAGCGAAATACAAGACACAGTGTGTTAGTTAGTCAATAAAGTTTAATAGCCTATTTGATGCAGAAGATTGAAAATAAAATTTAAAGTACCGGCCTATTCGTAAAATGTGTATTTCGTTTTCGGTGGAATATAATCAGGTGAGATGATGAGAGATGGAAGTCGCCGTGGAGTAGTAGGTGGTGTGTTGGCTTATTAGACGACAAACCGTGGTACAACTACTGGCTCAAATATCTCGGACATAAAAAATTATTTCTTTCGGCGATTTCCACTTATTCCAAAATTACAATGAAAAGTTTCTTGAAAAATCGGTCGTTCATAGTCGGCTGGAAATTGTAGGTACCGCCTCTTAAGGATAAAATTAACGCACACAACATGGCTGATGTTAGAAGCTAGGTTATTATCCTGACTAAAGAGTTGTAATCATCTGAAAGTCGCTGTAGTCTAGTCGGTGGCGTGATGTCTTATTAGGCTAATCGAAATTTATTTTGTGGACATCATTCCTAGATATAGTTTAAGAGGCATACCTTCTAAAACATAAGCACAAGGTTTTAAAGAAAATTTGAAATGAAATAAAGTTGTAAGTTGTAAGAAGCAGTGATTAGAAAAAGCTTCTTATGATTTGATTTCCACCCCAACATACATAATTGGTCATTACAACCCTTCAGTCAGGATTATTGATCTAGTTTCTCACACCACTTATGTTGTGTGTGTTAATTTTATATATAAGTGGCGGGACCTACAGTTTAAAGTCGACTCCGAACGACAGATTTTTTGAGAAACTTTTCATGGCAATTTTATGTACTCTCAGAGTTTTGCCAGAAATCTGCTGAGAGGAAATCGCCGAAGAAATACTTTTTGTATTTTGTTTTGATGTCTGGCCTGGGGCTCGAACCCTGGCTTTACGTCTAATAAGCCAACACACTACCTACGAGACTACGGCGACTTCACCCCAAAAACTTGAATAATAAAAATTTGCTGTTGTAATATTGGTTATTTTAACAGCACCACTACCCCATAGAAGTCGTGTAGTGTAATTTTGCGAATGTTCCCGTGACTTAAGCCTAATGAATGTATTTACATCATACAGTTTATCCTTTATGTCGAAGTGCCAACAAAATACTATAAAACTTTTAACACATTTTAGATCACTCTTCGCACCCACAGACCACTTTCATGCTGTTTCCGGTACAATGATAGTAGATACAATAGTATTTGTTGAATGTGTGAAAAAAATACCGACCCCTGCACTTTTATTCATATTTTCATTTCGAGATTTATTTTTATTTATTATTTTTTTTAATAAATGTTTATGCAGTTGCCAAATCCTTACCACATATTTGTAGTACTTTTGGGATATTTGTGGTCAAAAGTAGGGAAGCGATAGACGCACATAAATTCAAGTATAGGGTGTGTGAGATATCATCGAAACTTTTGATTCGTTTGAAAGATCTATGTATTGCTGTTATCATTGGTTTCAGTTGTCTCCACTGCTTCATTGGGTCTAGATCACACAAAATGTTCAATTTTCTATGAGAAAAATAATTGGACAAATCAGGCTGAATTTGACCGATGGCATGTGTTATGTTGACTTTGTGGATGGCTGCGGTTTGTGAATCATTCCCATACACCTGCAAGTTAAGAAAACCCCACAGGAAAAAGTCTAACGGTATCAATCCGCATGGTCTTGGTGGTCAGTCCACACCAGTTCCAAGGGAGATATTCATGCCCTCTAATTGATCGTGCAGAGTATCCAATGAGGAGGTTGTGTGGCATGTCCTGTTGAAACCACATGTTGTTGGTGTCCTGATAATTAAGTTCAGTGCAAAGGATGTTTTATATTATCGACATAAAGTGCTCAATATTGAGATTGATGGACTGGTCAACATTGTTCTCAAAGAAATGTGGACCGATGACTATAATTCTCAACAAACTTTGATTTTTTTTGATCTCATGGGGTTTTTTATTGTGAAAAATTCGATAATTTTGTTGATCACGCACCCATTCATACAGAAAGGGACCTTAACACTGAAGGTTGTTTTTTTAATGAAAATTAGGGTCAATTTTCAACTGCACCACAGCTCATTCAGCGAACACACCTCATTGCCTATGGTCGTCTTTGGTAATTTGGCAAAACAGATTAAATAAATTACAACTAATTTTACAGATGTAGTTTCAACAAGATAACAGCCGCAGATTGGAAATCCCTGTTTGAAGACCATATGTTTATACCTGTGATTCCAAACAATAACAGCCTAAGTTGACTTATGTCAATTAGAGTTATGTGCGCTTCCATTTCTCAATATAAATGTCAGAGAAAAAAAAATTAAATTAAATAAAAAATTTAAGGATAAACTTTGTTTTAAAATTTATTTAAAATAATTCATACGAATGAGCAACTTTCACTGTCTGCACACGATTTATTAAAATGCAATGTAAATGTATGAAATATTCATTTGTGCCTAGAGGAGAAACTGTGAATTTAAACCATAATAAAATAACACCCTCAGATATGCATAAATATCCTTGTATGATAGATTATTATCTTAAAAGGGGATTTACATTTTGCCTTACAGTGACTTTATCGCAGAAGCGAACTCAAATTTGTCTGATCTCTGTTTAACAGTCTCTTTTTTATTGTTTTTTATTCGTTATCTACTTATGTTTGTATATGTACATACATATATAGTATATGTTAAACAGAAAAACGTACATTAAAGAATAAAAAAAATTTAATTCGATATTGCAGGATTCCAAGAATTATCAATAATAAGCCCACGACATGTCGAGTTTTAATTCCGTGGCCACCATTGTAAGTTTGATGAGTTGCAGAAATTACACACAATGCGGTGTTATGTTAACAGATAGCACGCAGGACTTTGTGCTATGCGAATTAATGTCACTCAGGCACATTATTCTATCTAAGGATCGCCACATTTGAAGTCGCCGTAGTTTAGTTGGTAGTTTGTTGGCTTATTAGACATGAGGCCATGGTTCAAATTAAAATTACACACAATGCGGTGTTATGTTAACAGATAGCACGCAGAACTTTTTGCTATGCGAATTAATGGCACTCAGGCTCATTATTCTATCTAAGGATCGCCACATTTGAAGTCGCCGTAGTTTAGTTGGTAGTTTGTTGGCTTATTAGACATGAGGCCATGGTTCAAACCCCAGGTCAGACATCTGCAATAAAACGAAGAAATATTTTATCGGTGAATTCCCTTCTGCAGATTTCTAGCAGAAACTCTGAGAGTAAATAAAATTGTATGAAAACTTTCTCAAAAATCTGTCATTCGGAATAGACTTTAAACTGCATGCCCGCCACTCTTTAACACACACAGCATAAGTATTGCGAAAAAAACTAGGTCGTAAGGGTTGTAATGACCAATTATTTATATATGTATATAACACTAGAATTCTAAGCAGGGAAGAAGTGCATTCCGTGGAAGTATGCACAAATAGTTCTGAACCTGAGAATAAGGTACGTTATGGTATTTTCTTCGATAGGCTTGATCTTAAAATATTTCTCCGCCCTCTTACTACTGAGACGTACTAGTTTAACGGGGAGGTAATGGACATAAATTAGTCAGCGAAGCTAGTCCTGAATTTCTATCTTCTCTGAATACTGCTATATTGTTAGACTTACTAGCCTAAATTGTATAGGAAGCATACCAATCGTAGGGTAATCTCTAACACTGAATCTATTCTCACGTGTCATTTCGTAATCGGTAAGCACCCGAAGCTAATGAATTTTACAGAGGTTATAAATCAGTTGAAGATTAAGTGGCTATTGTCCACCTTATTTGCCAGTATATCACTCGACGCTCACTTATCTCACGTAGAATACTTGGTTCACTCTTTCTCGATTGTCTTACTTACTTGATATGAGATTGATCACTGGATTTATTCGTCCCGATCGCCTGGTCATGACTTTTCAGTAAGTTTGGTTAGTGTGTTCATATTTAAGTTAACATTAACTATTTACATATTATGACTACTGGTCATTTCAACCCTTTAGTTAGGATTACAACTTAGTTTCTCACACCAGTTACGTTGTGTGTGTGTGTTAATTTGTATACATGAGAGTCTGGACCTACAGTTTAAAGTCGACAACGAACTTCTCATAGAAGGAAATATACGGCTGCTATGAAAATTTAATAAATCCAAATGAAATTTAACCACAGATGCACTTTTTCCTGTAGGCAATTACACTAATTTACATTCTATACATTCTCTAAGTTACCGTAGGCTGAGGTACGGCTTATTTTATATTTGAGTTGATGTTTTAAATGTTGCAATAAATCAATTTGCGCCCCCTTTAGTTATAACGCATTAAATTTAAATAAAAGTATAGTGTCGGACAAAAGTATGGCAATAAATATATCCAACAATTATTTTTTCAATCAATCATTTCCCCAAATTTGAATGGCTCTTAATATTTGAGTCTTTAATAAATTACTCTTGATGACATTAAAATTGATCATACGTTACTTACTTTCTTAATTGATTATTACAGGCAGGCTTACAACTTTTAGTCAGGCTTACAACCTTTAGTAAGTCTTACAACCTAGCTGCTCACTTTACCCATGTTGTGTTATTTTATCCAAAAGCGGCAGGACTTATAATCAGACGTCGGCACAAAGAGAACATGATAAAAATGAGAGTGTATTTCTGAGAGGCATGTGTTAACCCAGAGGAAAATTGTTAGTAATATTTTCAAGTGTAACCTAATAATATGTTTATGTAGTGGAAAATATAGAAAAAATGTACAGCGCCAAATCACTAAAGACTGCGTATTTAATTTGACAAATATTCTTCCAAAAATGGAGATCATTTCTCATTGTTATTAGTGAATTTCATTGGAAAATAGTGAATCCTACTGTAATATTTTTTTGGGTGTATCATTGAAACCTAAAAAAGCGACATGAACCTTCTTCTTTAGAAGCTGACAAGCAACTGAATGAAATTTTACGCTCTTTTCGATTTACGATGTTCGTGTCCTATGTGTGTAAAAAGCCGAAGATGTTCGGCCCCCGAGGGCTATTGGTGCCGACGTCTGCTTATAATTAATTTAAAGTCGACTTCGAACGCCCAATATTTATTCTCAAAGTTTTTGCCAGAAGATTGCTGAGAGGAAGCTGCATAAAGATTTTTTTGTCATATTTCCTTATGTCCGGCATGTCTACTGCAATTCTTTTTACTGTTCAATACCAGTATTTGTAAATCAAAAATCATAAAAGTTTTTACATACCACAATGCTATTAAAATTATAAGTGTTGTTTTATAGCGAAAATTGCGTTTGAAATGCAATTATTTTGTATTATTCATCTACAATAGATTACTAGGTAAACGCATGTACCATATTTTCTTTGTAACTATTTTATTATTTATTCTGCAATATCATGAATATTCATACAAATTTATGCTTAACTGCACAAAAACCTATGAAAAGACATTGAAAAGCAAATTCTTTATTTTTTTTTTAGTATATAAGTGGTTTTGGCTCTCACTTCTGTTCAGAAGATCCGAGATGCCCAAATGCTTTACCGGATGGACAAAATACACCACAAAAATGTCCATATGGCTTGTATGCTGAACAATTATCGGGCACTGCATTTACGGCACCACGCAAAGAAAATGCACGTACTTGGTTTTATCGCATCAATCCTAGTGCTAAACATCATCCATTGAGGGCATATGAAACTGCTGCAAAACATTTAACACATAACTGGGATGAGCAAAAACCAAATCCCAATCAGGTAAATGCAATGGAACTGCTTTAAATCTTAAATATGAAAATGTTTTTTTTTTCTGTTAAATTTGTAAAACGAGTGTCAGATATTTTAGTAGCAAGTATGAAATCTTTATTATTTTCTTTGACCATTTTACCGAACGAAAATCACTTATCCTACAATGTTTTCTTATTCTCTTCTTTCATTTATATTTCCTATATGTATAGATGCGTTGGAAACCATTCGATATTCCCAGTAGCAATGAGAAAGTTAATTTTGTTCAAGGTCTTCATACTGTCTGCGGTGCTGGGGATGCCCGTTGTCGTCATGGTCTGGCTGTTCATGTTTATCTCTGTAATACATCCATGGAGAATACTGCATTTTATAATAGCGATGGTGACTTCCTAATTGGTATGTTTTTCATAATAAATTCATTTTTTTTTCATTACTTGTTGAATATGAATTTAGTAACTGACAATCATAATTACTTACTTATTATGTTCATTGTCTTAGAAACATTTCTATGATACTTATAACATTGTCATTCAAATTTTTTTTTATTAAATTATATTAATGGCTGGATTTATTGCAAAATGTTAAGCACATATAACTGAAAGTTTTGAAAAATATTAAGGAAAAATAAAATTTATTTCGTAATACTTCAGAAAGGAAACTTTAAATAGTTAATGTTAGCTTGAATGTGAACACACGTACAAGCTTCTGATAAAGTTTAAGTAGGAGCTGGTAGCTGTGTTGAACACAGATTTTATTCGAGCACACATAGTGGCCGATTCTGATGCCACATGAAGTGCCACAGAACTAACTGAAAAGTAATGCTTAAGCAATCTCGACAATTAAATCTGGTGCTCAATCTCTCATTAAGTAGACAATCGAGAAAGAGTGAGCCAAGTCTTCATCGTAGATAAGTCAGCGTCGAGTAAGTCTAACAATGTAGCAGGATTCAGAGAATATAGAAATTCTAGTAGTTAGAGATCCGTTATTCAGGACTAGTTCCGCAAAGTAATTTATGATTTATGATTATGGCAAATAAGGTGGGCAATACTCTCTTAATCCTCAAGCGATCTATAACCTAAAAATTCATTTGCAGATAAGCGAAGTCGCCTCACGTGCTTTACCATTACGAATTGACACATCAGAATAGATTTAGTGACAGAGATTACCCTACGATCCACTTAATTGCTATGTTTCCTATACAATTTATTCTAGTAAGTCTAAAAATGTAGCAGAATTCAGGGAAGATTCTAGTAGTTAGAGATATGTTAATCAGCATTAGTTCCGCAGAGTAATTTATGTATATTACATACATTTAATGTATATTACAGAATTACGACCTAGCTTCTCACACCACCTATGTTATCTGTGCTAATTTTATACATGAGTCACGGTACCTAAAGCTTAAAGTCAACTCCGA
The DNA here is from genome assembly GCA_927399465.1 of Sarcophaga caerulescens. Classification (NCBI taxonomy): domain Eukaryota; kingdom Metazoa; phylum Arthropoda; class Insecta; order Diptera; family Sarcophagidae; genus Sarcophaga; species Sarcophaga caerulescens. The sequence continues at coordinate 40,206,597 of OV656866.1, forward strand.
ATGACAGATATTTGAGAAATTTTGTCGTGGCAATTTTATTTACTCTCAGTGTTTTTGACAGAGATCTGGCAAATGTAGTTATTAAATTACGGAGATTATAAAGTACTTTGGGACATTCGTACTTCTTGCCAATTCCCTTTCTATGCCTATCTATCTGTGATTTAATTGATATCCAAGTTTTTCTGTATTCAGTTCCTCACAGGCAAATAGAAATATATACGTTCCTACGTTGCCTTTCGCTATAATACTTTTCTCAAGACTAATCAAACACGGGATTCTGCTTGAAATCAGTTAACATAGGGTGGGCCATCTATCGTTTTAAATTTAAACCATTGGTTATTTCGAATCTGGCAATACTTATGCCATTCTATTCTGTCACAAAATTCAGTATATTATCTCCACTGAACGTAATGAATCGATTTACGCATCGTTTTCGCTTCGCGTGATGGGTCGACGAGAAACTGCACGATAATGTCGATTTTGTCAAAAGAAAAAAGGTGGGTACGTTAATAAGCAAGCCAGATGAAGCCATTTCGAGTGACTGTTAGGTGAGGCTTGTGGAGAGGAGGCATTACGTTCAATGGAGACAACAATTTCTCTATGATTGTTCCTACCCGATTGTAGTCTCTCATCAAGCATTCGAATTGTTCACTATTGAGAATCTATCGTGTTTGGGAGGGGCACATTTGAACAAAGCAAATCTTTAAACTGTAGACTCTTTAAGAAGGTACCAATTTGTGATGTATGGATGGATCAAGAACGGGTTATGGGACAGGAGCAGGAGTTTTTGAAAACAAAGTGAAATATTTGGAACACATGGAGAAACTGGCGGATATGTTACAAGCGGAAGTCTATGCTGTCACAAGATGTGCTTTATTGAATTAGGATAGAAGGCGCAATGGATGGGACATAGCAATACTTTCCGATTGTTAGGCTGCCATCCAAATACTCGGCTCTTATTAAAATAAATCGAGCAAATATGGTCCTAGATTATGTGAAAATGTTTTTAAGAAGGGCAGCTTCCTAACCACTTAGTGACATACGTTTGTCTCAAATATATTTGAGACAATTAAAACTTTTGTTAGGAAATTAAAGTAGGAGAAGATTTGAGTCATGCATCAGGCAATCCGGGAGTAATCTGAAATTAATAACCAGACTTTGGACAGAGCATAATAAACTCAAATTACCTTTGTAAATGGGGATCATCTGAAATCCAAAATGTACATTCTGTAATAATGTTAACGGATCATCAGAATATATTCTTAGAATCTGTGAGGCATTATAGCTTCCCAGAAAAAAAGATCTGGGAGAATATCAGGTTTAGTGTGGGGTTGTCCTTGTTGAACACCGAGCAACATCCTGAAGTTTGTCAGGACAATAGGCAGACAATGTAGGCAAACCCCACATTTATATAGGAGAGGGCAATAGATCATATGGTCGCAGGAACATAGCATCGCATTACGACAGCAATAATAAGAGAAAATGAAGAACATTTCAGATGAATTTATTGCTTTTAGCAATTATATTCCCGTTATAGAGAGTTTAGTGAGGATTTTGAGAATTCCTCTTCGAAATTAAGTACTTTTTCACAGAGTGCTCTTTAATATCACCTTCAAACTCACATATAAAATTCCTGTTTCTCTTTTTAGTACCTCAAGAGGGAGTTTTGGATATAATCACAGAATTTGGTAAAATGAGAGTAGCGCCTAATGAGATTTGTGTCATACCACAGGGCATAAGATATTCCGTGAATGTTAATGGACCAACTAGGTATGGTTTTATGATATAAATTTTGTTAAAATTTTTTTCTTTAACACGTTTTTTTATTTCTAACAGAGGTTACATTTTGGAAGTATACGATAATCATTTTCATTTACCGGATTTGGGACCTATTGGTGCTAATGGCTTAGCCAATCCCAGAGACTTTTTAACACCGGTAGCCTGGTTCGAAGATCGTCAAGTTAAAGGTAAAACTTATTGTTAAGCAAAATGTTTGCATAATTATTGAATTTCTCGTTTTATTTTGTGACAGATTTCGAAGTGATATCCAAATTTCAAGGCCATTTATTTGTTGCCAAACAAAATCATTCCTGCTTTGATGTTGTTGCTTGGCATGGCAATTATGTGCCATACAAGTACGATTTGACCAAATTTAGTGTAATCAATTCGGTTAGCTTCGATCATTGTGATCCTAGCATATTTACAGTGCTAACATGTCCCAGTTCAAAGTATGGTACAGCCATTGCTGATTTTGTTATTTTCCCACCCAGATGGTCGGTACAAGAGCATACATTTAGGCCACCATATTATCACCGTAAGTCTTTATATTGAAAAGATATGAACAGAAGTTCTTCAGTTTAAAATTTTTCAAAAATTTTTTTTAGGCAATTGCATGAGCGAATTTATGGGTTTAATTTTGGGCCGTTACGAAGCCAAGGAAGAGGGCTTTATGCCTGGTGGTGCTACGTTGCATTCAATGATGACGCCGCATGGTCCCGATTACAAATGTTTTGAGGGGGCTTCTAATGCTAAACTGCAACCAGAACGTGTTGCCGAAGGTACTCAGGCTTTTATGTTTGAGTCCTCTCTGAGCATGGCTGTCACGAAGTGGGGTGAGGAAACTTGCCAAAAATTAGATGCCAAATATTATGAATGTTGGCAGGCTCTAAAAAATAATTTTAAGTTAAATAATTAATTAAACACTTTCCATTCTAAATATGTGTGCCAAAAATAAAAATAAATATAATAAATATAATAAATATGTAATGTAATAAGGAATATTTCTTATGTATGGATTGTTTTGTGATGGATTAGATTTATCACAAATTCTGTCTTGAATGGAACATATTTGCTTAATTTTTTTTGCTTTTAATTTTTTTCGCCCTTCGGTAGAAGAATATCAATCTCACGCATGAATTAGTTTAAATTATATATTGTGTGTCTGGTATAACATTGCCTTCAATGATCCGGCTTGTAGGATTGTAATGACCAATTATGTATGTTTAAGTGTACCGTGAATCGAAACTTTTTCCTATGGTCTATCTATCAATCATACTCAAGAGCTGAATTAGACGGAACGACAGACATTTTTTAAAGCATCCAATGCCTTCCAGATCTAACGTTTTCAATACCAGTTTACATAAACGTCTGAATATTTCAGTATCCTACTTGCTTAACTAGTCATTACAACCCATCAGTCAGGACTACGACATAGTTTCGCACATCACTTATGTTGTGTGTGTTATTTTTATGCATGAGCGGCGGGGCCTACAGTTTAAAGTTGATTCCGAACAACAGATTTTTGAGAAACTTTTCATGGCAATTTCATTTACTCTCAGAGATTTTGTCAGAAATCTGCTGAGGGGAAGTCAACGGAGAAATATTTTTTCATATTTCGTTTTGTTGGAGATGTCTGGCCTGGGGTTTGAATCATGGCCGTGGCGTCTAATAAGCCAATACACTACCTACTAGTATACGGCTATGTCCTTTCGATAAGTGAAAAACCATCACTGATGGAGACTTATACAAGATAAATAGGCCTTTCAGAAAAAAATATGTCTAGAAATTATAACGATGCTGAAAAGGAGAAGATTGTTACTCAGGCGGTTTCCGGCTGACATTCATTCGAGCTGCAAAATTTGCCACAAGCTTAATTAAGACTTATTTATTTCGTTACAACTCAATTGATATGTTGTATTATCTGTATCCAAGTTCAAAGGAATTCGTCGAACATTAGATAATCTAAACTCGGTAATTTAAATTTTAACTTTTGGCATCTTCAGTAGCGTGTTACTTGCTAAATTGTAACATTTTTGATTTTATTATTGTGACATAATTATACCAAAGTATTTACACAAAACAATTGTGTTTGTTAAGCAATAAAATTAATCTGCATATTGTTTGCAACATTGTGTTTATTGTAATTATAATTGTTAGAATAATTGCAGAAATAATTACAATTCATTTGTTTAATGAATTTCTAATCTTGTTAAATCAGTTCAATGGCATTTGTATAAAAGCAAAATGCAAAACATATGCAAAATTAGTTTCTATTAAAATAAACCATTAAAAAACAAAACAAAGAAATATTTCAATTGGCACCCGTAATATCTTCAGATGGAAGTTCTCCTTCAGTGCTATTACGGCAGCATTAAAATGTAAATATTTTCGAATGCGTTTGTTTTTGTTTTTCTTAGAAAACTTGGACTTATGAAATTCTTGAGTATCAAGTAGTTATCGATGAACGGAGTCTTGTAGATTCTGATACAGCACAGATAGATAGCAATCGTAATGTCGATTAGTCTCATAAAATAAGCTCCATCTTCTGCTCTTCATTCATACTACTGTATTGAAGAAGTGGAACAACTCAAAAGTAGTTCTAAACGTTCCGATTTTCGTTCGCACAGGCTGTGTATAAAACTGTATATATACTGTATATGAAGTCGCCGTGGTCTAGTAGGTGGCATGTTGGCTTTTTAGAAGTGAGTCCCTGTTTCAAACCCCACTCTGAGAGTAAATAAAATTGCAACGAAAAAGTTTCTCAAAAATCTGTCGTACGCAGTCGACCGACACTAGGTTCCGCTAGTCACGTCTAATATTAAAACACACAACTTGGGTGGAGTAAGAAGCTAGGTCGTAATCCTTACTGAAGAATTGTGGTGACCAAATATTTATGTATGTGTATATAATAAGCTGTATTTATGACTGTAAGGAGTGGCGTAATATCACAGTAATCTCTCTTAACCGTACGCTGAGACCACCTATTGTTAACTATTGATATTCTTCAGTTAGTAATTCCCTCTCTCTGACTACTTCACATACTATTCCTCAGAAATTGCCATGTTAGCGCTGTATAATGTAATTCAGTATCATTGCCTAACAATCTTTTAAAGACTATTGAATGCTGATTTACAGATCCCGTAATTTTATTGAAAATATAAATGGACCCCATGCATATTACTGTAAAAGGTCCACATGGGTTAAAGTAAAAAACCTTATGAATCAAATTTCCAACCGAATAAGTTGAATTTGCTTTACAGATTAACCGTAAAAATAAATAAGTGTAGCTAAGCTTTTCATTGACCTTTTAACTCTGACATCATTGACCGTATCTCTTTACATTCGAATTATTGCTTAATTCTATAAAAATTAAAAAAAAAAACGTACAAAAATGTGCTTTAAATGAAATTAAGTTTAAAATTTTTAAATTTTGTGTGATTTTATATTAAAAAAAAGCAGGAAAAATCGATACGAATTTTAAAGCCTTGTACACTTAAGGTTATTTTAAAATTTTAACAACATTTTCCAAAAATACAAAAGCCAATAACGATTATATTACTGAGGCAAAAAAATTTTTGTATGAAAAATAAACGACCACAGATTTTGATTATTTTCGCTGTTACTGAGGTCGGCACCTGAAACCATTTACAGCGCATATGAAAACGTCACAAAAATGTTTTCATTTTCCAAATATAAATTCTTAGAATTATAGACAACATGAAACACACAATTTACATTACACTAATCCCTCGATTTACGTCGCAGTTGGTTCCAAAAAAAGGCAACGTAAATCGAAACGACGTAATTCGAATTTCATATTGCTCATACTACAAAGTAGTATGTTTTTAACAAGGAACTTAAAAAAGTTACAGTAATCCCTCGATTTACGTCGCAGTTGGTTCCAAAAAAAGGCGACGTTAATCGAATGACGACGCAAATTGAAGTTAGAGGGACCAAAAATTTTTACGACGTAAATCGAAACAACGTTAATCGAGGCGACGTAACTGTATTAGGCGAACCACAACCGTAATATTTTTTATACGATGCTTCATGTGACACATGATTTTTTTTTTAGATTCTCAAATGGAATATTTAGAATGCAATTACTTTCAACATTTTTTCTTACATAAGCGCTATATAACGGGAAATTAATTCTAAATAAAGTCGATAAGTTATAATTTCTATCAGGTCTTTCATTAAGCCTCCTATCTTATTGATGTCATTAGATGTGGAATATAACATCTATCGAATGTCCGCCACGTGTTTTCTCGGCGAAGCGCAGAATTATTATAAAAAAAAAATATGAATAGTAGTGTACTCTTGAGCTCTTGTGATATATTTATGAGATCTTAGTTACTCCGTGTAATACTTAAAATGGAATGCCAATGACAAAATTTGTCCGTATTTAATCGATGGCATGGATTATGTTATCTTTGAGTATCAGTGTGGTTTGTCGATGATACATATTCGACTTAAGAAAACCCACGTGGGATGACTAGGACCCCAAAACGTTCAAGCAGAATATGTAATGTGGCATAAGCTGTGTGTCACGAAGCGTCTTTTGATATACAGATCATCCAAATCCGATCACAAGAAATACATAGGCCGTCATCGACCTATAGTGCTCGCCATTGACAGCAGCGGCATGGCCAACATCATTCTTAAAGATTATGTCACAGCCACACCAAACTGTGACTTTTTCGGCATACATTGTAGGCTCATGAACATCATGTGGATTGGTATTGTTCCAAATTTGACAATTTTGTTTGTTCACTTACCCATTCATCCAGAAATTGACCCCATTTGCTAAAGACGATTTTTGTATAAAAGTTAGGGTCTGTTGCCAATTGCTCCGGAACTCATTTATAAATCATTGTTCTTGATCGTTTGCCTTCAGTTTCTGTGTCAAAAGAATTTTCAACGAATGCAGACTCAAACAATGACCAAGTTGAGGGCTGCAAAAGGAACAGTGGGAATGTTTTAGGCCGATCTGGCTTTTCGGTGACATACATGTGTTGGTCGATTGTTTTCTGAACCATAACCACCACATGGCCCACTCGGTGGGCTTAGATTGTTGCCGTAGTCTAGTTGGCAGTGTGTTGACTTATTAGACACAATGGCGTAGTTCAAATCCTAGCTCATAATTGGTCATTACATCCCTTCAGTCAGGATTACGAGCTAGCATTTTTGGGTATGATAAGCAGAAAAACACCAAAATGGCTAGACTGATAATAATAACATCCCTCAAACCTTAGGTTATGAATGTTAGGTAGTCCATGAAGAAGTAAGAACAGCGAAGTTTGAAGAGAAAAGCGATTTTATAAATCTGTTATGGCTTTGGTAATTTGAGATATTTCAAATGCGATCCCATGAACTGTGTGGTAGTTCCATAAGATAAGAAAAGTGATTTTGAATAGTTGGCGGACGAAGCAAGAGGCACACCGGGCTGCTATTTTTTAGCAAAATTTTAAGAGATGCAGAAAAAGAAAAAAATTAAATTTTAATATGAAATACAAACAATAAAAAACAACAAAAAAAAAAAAATATAAAGTTTTAGCATAAATATAAAAAGTTATGAGAAAGAATTCCACCAAAATCAGAAAAATAGTTAGTAAAGTTCATAGACTGTTCAACTTTTAGCCATTTAAAAGAATAGTTTATTTTCCTGTAGTTAAATTATCAGAAATTTAAACAAATTTCCTAGTCTATAAACTTCATTTTATAAATTTCCTTAACTCTTGTGGTTTTATAAACATGTTTTAAATTGAATCTTTTTATATTCTAGGTTTTAAGACAAACTAAATTAATTTACATATGGAAAGTAAAAGAACCGTTTTTTCTTAGAAAAACGGCATAAATACCATAATAACACAGATTTTTGTTTATATGAACATTTTAATAATCCTTTAATAATAATAATAATCCTTTGAGATTTTATACTCCACCGTTGTAGCAGTTCCGTTCTAATTGCATTCATACCCACTCTATTCCGGTTGATCCGTTTCAAAGTAGTTTTAGAAGATCACTGAATTTGAATATATTTTTTTCGTATTTCAGCGGTAGTAAAAGTCTCTGAAAATTCTGCGTAAAAATTTCATGTGGGATACGTTTATGTCCTGAGGACCCCATATTTTAAGATTTATTTCCAAGCTTTTTGGTCTTGTTCTTGAAATTTTTAAGATAAATTGAGAAGTTAGGATCAATTTATATCTATTAATATGCGATATTGAGTCTAGAATTCTGTTAAAGATAAATAAATATATCGGGTGGGCCATCTATCGGTTTAAATTTGTACCATCGGTTATTTCGAGTCTGGCAATACTTATGTCATTCTATTCCATCAAAAATTATATTATCTCCACTGAACGTAATGAATCGATTTACGCTTGAGTAACGTTGGGATTTATTGGACCAACGAGAAACTGCACGTTGAAGTCGGTTTTGCCAAAAAATAATCTTTTCGGATGAAGCCCATTTTCATCTCATGGTCTTACAGCAGCCAATGCACTCATTACGAGTGATTGTATGGTGCGGCTTATGAAGCGGAGGCATCATTGGCTCATATTTCTTTGAAAATGAGGACGGCGTAATCATTACAGCCAATCGAGACACCTATCGCACCACGGGAACCGATTTTCTTGTACTCGCTCTTCATGGTATTGATGTGAACGATGATTGGTTTCAACAGGATTTATTGCGTCAAACGTTTGATGGACGTTTAATTAGCCGTAGTGTGATGTCATTTGGCCACCCAGAAGCTGCGATTTGACACTGTGGAACTATTTTCTGTGGGGCGCCATTGAAGAAAAGTGCTATGCCGACAGACAACTGCGCATTTAAAAATCAACATTCGTAATGCCATTGCCGAGATAGGACCCCATTCAATCGAAAAAGTGCACTAAAATTGTCAGTCATATGAATAAAATAATATTCCACTTCTAACCGGAATAATTGCACTTCACAACAAAAAAAAATTTGGCAAAATTTCGAACCGTTTTTGTTTTATTGCATTTTTATATTTAAACTTTTAACTCATCACCCTCTAAAACATAGCAAAAGCGTACCGGTATTTGAGTGGATTGTATGCCAATGTGGAGCTTGTAATTAAATTAAATAAAATTATTAAAGCATGTAAAGCTGAGTTATGATTAAAAACTTATTTATGACTTTAAAATTGTTGATAAATTTCTTGGTGTCAGAATACCTCCTAATAGTCATTAACACCATAATTTTTAATAATGATTGTGATTTATTGAAAACAACACAAAAACATTTCATCTTGAATTATAAATATTTCTATCAATTATCAGAATTGAAATTCAAATCTTTTTGCAATAACTAATAGAATATTATTCTAAAGGAAACATTATATTACATCCAACAAAAAATTTTATAACATTTTATATCAAAAATATTGCCCAAGTATGTTATAAATTTCTAAATATCCTTTCGTTTATAGGTCATAAGCATGTGTGAAATGGTAATAAATGTATGTATTAGTGTCCTTCGACAAACAACAAAGTGAAACAAAATAAGTTTAAAATATTCCATTAAATTGTATTTAATTTATGGTAAGTAAAGGTATCAAGTATCACACACTTAAACGATATTATAATGAAATCTCATAAGGACAAAATGAACAAGAATTTAATTTTATGTTTAGGCATTTGCCTTTCGCTCTTAAGGAATTTAAAAAAAAAAAAGTTTTATAATTTATTTTTAGGCAAATAGAAAAGTGTTCTAATTACAATTAAAATTATAAATAATTTAATATCAGTATGGATTAATTCACAGCAAATGTGATTATGAAATTAATAAAGTTATAGCCAACTATGGGATACCCTAAATCATAATTGTTTTCTTTTATAAAATATTTATTTAGATGAAGGAATACTTGATGTCGCCCTAGACTAGTAGGTAGTGTAATGGCTTATTAAACGTGAGGCCTCGGTTCAAACCCCAGATCGAACATCAAAACAAAAATATAAAAAAATATTTCTTTGGCGACTTCCTCTCAGCTGATTTCTGGCAAAAACCTGAGAGTAAATAAAATTACCAAAAAAAAATTTCTCAAAAATCTGTCGTTCGACATCGGCTTTAAACAGTAGGTCGTGCCACTCCTGTATAAAATTAACAAACACAGCATAAGTGGCATGAGAAGCTAGGTCGTAATCTTGACTAAAGGGTTGTAATAACCAATTATATATGTACATATCTATGTATGTGTACTACTTACTACAATTCTGGTTTAATAAAACCATACGATTGAGTTACAGTAGGGTTATTAAAAAACATGTTGATTTCGCCTGTAGGTTGCCCAAAAGTCTCAAAATAAGCTTTAAGCGTCCGACCAGTGTACAAGAGTTGTATTCATTTCTTATTCGCGTACAGGCATTAAGAAGCCGGTGGACAAGAGAGCTCTAACTTACAATACTTGCATTATATACAGCCATAGATGACAACATTAATGCCATACTTTGCGGACAACAACAACATTTAGTTAGTGATATACGTTAAGAATAAAACATCGATGTTATATCGATTTATCACAAAATACATCGTTGTTTTCTATGTATTGATTGCTTTTTGTATCAAAATGGAACTGAAATGCACCTACTATGTATTACGTGAAGGTACTAAGACGATTTATGGCACTGCCTTTAATCTATTCCTACAACGTTTTCCCCTGTTGCCTAACAAACTTCATGATGCTGTTCGATGTCAGTAATAGTAACTGTACCTAATATTTGAAAACGCCACTTCGAAATTTAGGACGCAAAATAAGTCTCTTTCTCACACATTTTAACAGGCCGCAGATGTAGTTTAACGCCATTTGATGATAATCAACAGTCTGAAATTTGTGAACGCTTTTGAAGTTTCTTCAACTTTTTCATTTAATGCTGCTGTTACTTAAGGTAATATATACTAAGCGTGCGTCTACGATAGATTGCTGACAAGAAAACATGTCTTTCGACTTTATGATTGAATTATCGAGTTAGTTACCACAATTACATATATGTACATACATATGGAAAAAATAAAATGTGTACGCATTATCCCCAAATGTGTTTATTATTCGTATTGCAAATAACAATCTGTTTTCAACATTTTTAACTTAATGTCAGTCCTTATAGATTCTTTATTTCTCAATTTTATCATTTTGCTTCTACTGTTGCAAATATTACTTTAATTGTTGTGCAGTTTATCAGAATTCTCAAAGAATTTGAAAATTTCCTTGGCATTCGTAGTATTATCCGTAAGTAATTGCAGCTCAAACTTTTATCATGAATTGCTTGCATTCAGTTGCAAAAGAAGTTGCTTAAAAGACAAGAAATATGAAATGTTTGTTAAAACGTATCACTTAACTAAAGATTACAGCAGAATAAATATGTTTTTAATTTATGCTCACATACATATAATTATTAGTTATAATTTGCAATCTATTAGCAGAGCACTTCTAGTTGTCTCGTTGTCATATCATGAATTTATCTTAAATGAAAGAATAAAATAAAAGCATGTTGAGTACGTATAAGGAAAACAAATATAGTTCTTGATACTAGAACAACAAACTTTGAAAGTATCAAGGAATAAAATACAAGCAACTTAGGCAAAGAAAACAGCTGCTATAAAGGAAGAAATGTAAATATAAACCATGTAACCAACCAATACAATACAATAGTTCATCATACCCTCATGCATTTCAACATTAACCTTACTTAACACCAGCCGGTTCATTTCGAATGGAGCTGTCCAGGTGTAATTGCATTTATGTTCTACCTACTCAACGAGAAAAATTGACATCATATTACACATATGGGCAATTTCGTGTCAAGTGACCCAATTTTTAAAATCGATGTCTTTCGATTTGGATGAAATTTGCACGAAGGTTAGTACTATTGGATAGTAGGCCAGATACAAATTTTCAGCTCTATCAGTCAAGAAATGCCGAAGTTAGAGGGGGTCAAAGTTAGACATTTTGGTCATACAGGGTTTTTTAAAATGTGTGTAACTTTTCACCTATTGGTCCTAGCAAAAATTTTCCAAAGGATATTAGATAGCTATTCAATCCTTCCAAAAATAATTTTTTTAATTTTTTAAATTTTTTTTTTATTTTTTTTTTAAATTATTATTTTTTTTAATTTTTTTTTCAATTTGGGCCTTTTTTTTTTTGCTCAAAAGAAAGCTTATACAATTTCCTTTAAGGCCTTTATAATCGCTTAATGGGATGCGAGTGGGATATCTATCAAAAAAATTATTTTTTAACTTAAGAATAAGATTTTTCAATATTTGGCACATGTACCATTTTAATTTTCCCCCATTTTTTTTCGAACTGGAGTTTTTTTATTTTTCCTCAAAAGAAAACTTAGACCATTTCCTTTAAGATCTTTGTGGGCACTTAGTAGCAAGAGGCATATCTATAAAAAAAATATTTTAACTCAAAATCCAAAATTTTTAAAATTTCCAACTTTGACCCCCTCTAACTCCGGCAGTTCTCCATCCAAATCGGAAGACATCGATTTTAAAAATTGGGTCACTTGACACGAAATTGCCCATATACATTACATTACAACCCATTAGTTAGGATTACGACGTAGCTTCTCACGCTACTTATGTTGTTTGTGGTAATTTTATACATGAGTGGCGGAAGTTGTTGCCAGAAATCTGCTATTTTTTCATACTTCATTTTTTATTGTGGTTGTCTGACCTGTGATTTGCACCGAGTCCTCATGTCTAATAAGCTCACAACTACTTACTAGACTACGGCGACTTCAGTTACTTTGCGAATTTTAATGTCTGCTGACAAAGTGAAACTATAAAGTTGTCTTGTGCTATTAATATTAACTGCGATACATATTACATTACAGAGTTTTAAATTAAGTATTAAGTCTTTGTGCGATTTTCACTGACATTCGCTGTATGGACTGTGTAAAAATGTGTATTTTTTTTAATCTCTTTTATTAATTAACAGCTTCATTTTAACCGTTTCCATTGAAAACTATCCATTCATTGTTATTTTTTTTACGTTCATTTACGGTACATCTGCACCAACTCGTTGAGAATGAAATAAATTTCTTACTGTTCTCTTTCTTTCAAACGAAAGGACTTTAGCGAAAATGCAAAATTTTATCAGTAAAATACTTCTAAACAGACACCTTGGAACATTAAGCTTTGCTGCACCTTAAAAACTGTATCCAAAAATGGAAATAAGATTTCAAGTGAATTGTAAAATTAAATAAATTCAGTAGAAATAGAGAAAGAATTTTCGTTTGCTCGTGTGTCTGCTAAGAGAAATTGAAAACAAGCAATTGGAAAAGTAAGCTGAATGTATTGTTACGTTTTTACCCTTTTAAAAACGTTAAAAAATGTGAGTTCATAGATTGCAAATAAAATAAAAAAAATTTGTGTTCAGTTTCAGATAAATTCTTTATTGTTCGCACAATTCCGTGTCTCACTGTTCGCAACTTGATTTAAACAACAACAATTTGCTTTATTTGTTATTCTTCTTTACACTCTTCCGCGTACAAACTAACAATTGTTTGACAGATCTTTACAACGGAGATCTTCAAACCACGATTATTTTTTACACACGCAACGCGTCTACACACAAGACTGACTGAATTCTTTCTCATCTGGTGCTCTTGAAGGATAATGTCTTTGCCTTCGCGAAATCTCTATAAATGTAAACATGTTGTTTATTGTTATTTGTGTATTTTGTTTACGTTTGTCCTTGCAGTGTTGTTGTTGATTCTTGTTTACTTGTTTATCCCCTTTTTTATACTGATGTTGTTGCTATTTTTTGTTTATTCGTTATCATGTAAACAAGTCCATTGTTTTTGTTTTTGTAGCTTTTGTTTATCATTTTAATGTTAAACGACGTAACACCATTTCCATTTTCGGAACAGTATTTTACTATACCATCAATATTTAAAACAATCAAAACATAAATTCCTCTCCTTTATAATTTATACATACATACATACATAATTGGTCATTACAACCTTTCAGTCAGGATTACGACCTAGCTTTTCACACCACTTATGTTGTGTGTGTTAATTTTATATAAGAGTGGCGGGATCTTCAGTTTAATGTCGGCCTCAACGACTGATTTGAGAAAGTTTTTATGACAATTTTATTTTACTCTCAGAGTTAGCTGATAAGCCTACGCACCACCGTCAAGACATGAGAGGACCTTTCCAAACATTTTGATATCGTGCAATATTCCATACAAATCGATCCCTTATCATGCGAGCTGATAAATTTCGTCATGGAGAGCCTTCTGCGAAAGGCGAATGGGCATCGTTACTGCTGCGTTTAGTGCTATTGAACGGAAGTCAATCAAGATGGAAATAGATGAGGGAAACCGAAGTATATGTTGTCGACAAGTAGGGACATGTGGCGTTTTGAATTCCATACCTATACTTTCGATGTTGTTAGTTCATTTATTTATCTTGACTTCGGCGTTGCTAGCAAAAAAGATGTCAGTTTGCAGATCAAACTATTATCACTCTTGCCAACAGGTGCTGCAATCGTCTCAATAGGTAATTGAATAGCGGAGAAACTTATACTCTACAAGTCGTTCATTCTTTCAGCGCCTCTTTATGACGCAAAACCTTAGACGCCAATAAGCTATCTATAATAATGACTTTCAAATGAAGTTGTGCATGCACTTTTCATGTATGCATAAATAAAATTAACTTTGTTTTTTCAATCATTCTAAAAAAAAACTTTATTTTTTAAATTAATTTGAATGAGAACAATATTATTTTGTTTTCTTATTTATAAATTCATATTCATTGTTATCTTTTCAACAGGCGATTTTAAAGTGCACAGCTGGCTTTATATTTTTTAATATTTACATTTCTATGTTTATTTTCTGCAAACTAGAAAAATTTTACATTTGCCAAACAAAATTTCGAAGTGTAAACAATGCAACAAAACTAACTCGGTTAATAATAATATGGTCGATATAATTTATTCAACTTCAGAGCATAAATTTTAGGTTTTCATGGTTTCATTTTGAATTTCATACGACGTCATAATATTTGAAAGTTTTCTATGCAATACCAGGCTTATTATGTCAGCAACCTCAAACAATCTGCCATATTGAATATGGGCAATTTCGTGTCAAGTGACCCAATTTTTAAAATCGATATCTTCCGATTTGGATGAAATTTGCACCAAGGTTAGTACTATTGGATAGTTGGCACAAATTTTCAGCTCTATCAGTCCAGAACTGCCGGAGTTAGAGGGGGTCAAAGTTGGACATTTTGGTCATACAGGGTTTTTTTAAAATGTGTGTAACTTTTCACCTATTGGTCCTAGCAAAAATTTTCCAAAGGATATTGGATAGATATTTCTTCAATCTTTCCAAAAATAATTTTTTTAATTCTTAAAAAAATTTTTTTTTATTTTTTTTTTTAATTTTTTTTCAATTTGGGCCCTTTTTTTTTTGCTTAAAAGAAAGCTTATAAAATTTCCTTTAAGGCCTTCATAATCGCTTAATGGGATGCGAGTGGGATATCTATCAAAAAAATTATTTTTTAACTCAAGAATAAGATTTTTCAATATTTGGCACATGTACCATTTTCATTTTCCCCTATTTTTTTTTTTTTTTCGAAATGGAGTTTTTTTTATTTTTCCTCAAAAGAAAACTTAGACCATTTCCTTTAAGGTCTTTGTGGGCACTTAGTAGCAAGAGGCATATCTATAAAAAAAAAATATTTTAACTCAAAACCAAAGTTTTTAAATTTTACCATATGCACTATATTTTTTTAATGGATGTTTTTTTTTTTTTGCTCAAAGAAAGCTTACTTCTTAATGGGATGCGAGTGGAAAAACTGGCTCACTTGACACGAAATTGCTCATATACCATTACAACAAGAAACCAGTGGTTGAGCGAGAAGTGATGCAGAAAGGTAACTTGTTTATCATCTAAGATCCATCTTTTCCTTTAATTCATTTAATGACACGTCTAATGTTGCTATACCTCAACAACCCATACGTTTTAAGCTTCGAAAAATTCAAAAAATATATTGGCACAATCAATCTGAAAAATCTCCTGGTACACATAAAGCCCGTAATAAGTTGCTTCCTATTGTCTAGCAACAGTAATCAAAAAAATTTTTTTAATAATTAATATTGTTTTTGCAGTGCCCTGTCCAAAAGTTCGCTTATTAACTTCAGCTTACTTCGGGATAGTCTCATGTACGCCTCAAATCTCTTCTTATTTTAGTTTCCCAACAAAAGTTTTGATTTTCTCAAATCCATTCGTTTTAAGAGGAGCCTTTGCCCCCCTTTATCATCATCAGCGCCATGAAAGATTTGCTCATCGTAAACTTGTCTGCCTGCTCATTTCAGACAATTACCACATGTATCCAGCAGAGGGTAACCATATTTGGCTTACCTAGCCGATTTAGCCCATACTATTTGACCTTAAAAGTGCCGAATGACCGAATGGTGGCCTGGCTGCCAGATGGTATTCCAATATCCTGCCTTCTGGATCTCCTCCTAAGTTGAAGTAAACACATTTTTCGAGGGCATAGACTTCGGCCTACAAGTTACCAGCAAGTTTCCCCATGGGCACGAAATGTTTCATTCTGGGACTAAAAACTGCTGCTCGTGTTCCGAGATCCGTTCTTGATCCATCTGTATACCACAAAATAATACTCATGCATATTACTCTCTTCTTTTTTCTTACCAACTCTCGTTGTAAAGCTTTTCCCAAAATCATAGAGTACTAGGACAATAAGGAGGGAGTCAGCAGAAAATCGATTCGTTAGGTTTCCAAATCGCCTAATAAATTTCATGTTAGACTTATCTTTCATCAACCTCACTATAGACTCCGAAACTGTGGTCTTCAGTACCACAAACGCAAACTTAAATACAACAGAGCATCCAGCACTGCTGCACGATAGGTTTTCATTGGCCCGGCAACATACCGTAGTCTCTGTATCTTGTTCAACTTCATTTGAAGTGTTATCAAATTTGACTAGGCTATTACCCAATAGGTCACTATTAGTCTGACCATAATGGTATACATCCAGCGTACGATTTTTGGGCTGCAAGCCTACTGCATACCATTATGGTATGGTATGGCATGTCTGACCTTTCCTGAGGTGCTCTCTATAAGAGCCCTCCATGTTATGTTACTATCCATTTATTCCTATATATTCGACCTTTATTTAGTCTCATAGATTAGTGCAAACAATTGGAAAAGATTTAGATACCCGTAGTAGTATTTTAGTACCCGTTTTTTTTTTAATTTTTACTTAAGATGTGTCAGTTACTAACACTTTTAACTTTGCTGATGGCACTGTTTTCCACGAAGAGTTTCAGTGCCTGCAGGAACAGTGGATAAATGATAAAGCACGATAAGGTACTTTTTAATTATGGCAGTTGGGGGAGTGCTTCCCATTCAATTGTAGCCAGTGTACGACGGGGTAGTAATTTGGTACCCGTTTTTTATTTAATTTTTACTTAAGACGACCAGTTAATAATTATTTTCACTCTTCTACCTTTGCTGATGACTCACCTTTCCGCGAAAAGTTCCGGATCAGAAGATAAAGGTTAAAACACGAAAATGTGTTCACTAACCATATGGTGGCTTAGCAAACGCATAAAAAATGTCTTGGCATACACATTTGGGGTGGAAATTCCACATTGCAACTAAGTCGACTCAGATGAATTACAAATACATTGGCATGGACTGATTACCAATATGGTTTTATGATATACAATTATAGAAAACTGCTTCAAAATCTTAAGGATAATTACGGAACTTTTTGGTTCGACAGAAACCCCAATATTCATAAAAATTTCGATGTGTTAATAGTCTTACATAAGGCTGAAACAAGGTGTTAATACAGCTATCTCCGCTATCTTATAATACTTTGGACTTAATAACATACTAGTAGTTCTCATTACAGCATTATTTTACAGTCACTTATAAAACACTTTCTTTAATGCAACAAAAACATCAATTATGTTAATCTTTTTACTTTGCTATCACAAGCATTAAATTATATTGTTCAACATTTTCTTAAAAGTCTCCAAAAATGCGATTTGCTTACTATTAATCTTATAAAATAAAAACGTATGTCGAAAACAACTTAATTTGTCTTTAAACGGAATCTGAATTTGTAACGAAAGTATAAAATAGCGTTCATAGTTAAGTAATCTGATATCAGTTAAACTAATGGCGCATAACATAAGAGTCTACTAAACGACTTACTCAACTCAATTTCCTGCCTTTACCCTAAAGCTGTGTGCATTTCCAGGCACCCAGTTTGTGTTTCCTAGTAACATACACATCCACATTTGTACACTTAGAGTATGATGTCATACATAACAACCTACTTTCTCTACTTGTCTTATATACCTGCAACCAAAAGAATTTTTAAATATTTCAACATGAACGTTATGAATAGGAAGGAAGTCAAATTTAAAAAGAGAAAAAATTGGATTTTAATAAAAATGAATGTTTTACCAAATGAATTGTTGAAAAAGTAGAATTAAATTAATTTTAATTGTAAAAGAATTTAAATAACAAATTTACTATTTTAATCGCCTCAGTGTCTGACGTTGAAATCCTCCCAAAACCATCGATGAAATTTTACGTCAGTTAGTCGTCATTGTAGATTCACTTGTTGCGCTGCTCTGTATTTCCTCTCGATTAAGCTAATTCTAGGCGCAACTCGCTTGGCAAACAGTTAGACGGAATTCCACTTATCACCCGTTTCGCATATCTAGGTAATTAGATTATCCACACTTAATAGAAGCCAAAAACTTCATCTAATGCCCAACGTTTCTCAGTGAATCTCTCGCATTCTCTTTTGAGTTCACCCGAGGCAGTTTGGACACACAAGACTATTTGGTTAACTTAAACCTAAGCAAGTATTGTCGGAAATACTTGTGACCGGACAGGATCTGTGTGAGGTAATAATCCAGTTTGTCGCGTGTTCTTGTGATAAACAAAGTGTGACCGCATATGTCAATCTACTGTTGTGATGCGTTTCCCACCTTCGCTGCGATTCTCGAATGCGATTGTGAGCGTTCCTCTAATTTTTGTTTTCGCGATGGTGCTGTAGCTTGCTTATTATAGAGCTGACTAAGCTCTCTTAAGTGGACCTTTATTATTCCGTATGCGCAGAAAACCCTTAACGCAGTGCATCTATGCACCTGTATTATCGGTCTCATACATCTTCTCCCTCTTGTCTGGCAATATCTGTTGAAAATATGAATTTTATATATGGCAACACGATTGCATAATATTTATATATGGCAACAATGAATTATATGTATTTATTATCTGGTAATACTGTATAGAACTGTAAATATTTAGCTTGTAAGATTTTTAAATCACTCTGGAATAAAGCGTCTAAATGAAAAGGTCGTCTCGTGTTTTACTGCGGATGTAAAGCATTCCCAACATAGGTTATGGGCCCAGAGCACATTGTTTTAAAAAAGAAATATATATTGAGTGAAAAGTAAAAGTGTAACAGTGAAAAAATAATAAAAATGAGTTTGTATCAAATAGACAAACTGGATGAGAAAAACTACGATGCCTGGTGTGTGCTAATGAAGAGTGTATTAATACATTCAGGCCTGTGGTCAGTGGTAAATGGAAGCGAAGTTAAAGAAAGTGCTACAGAAAGAATATGGATTGAAAGGGATGAGAAGGCCCTTGCAACGATAACGTTGTGTATGCAAGCGACACAACTTAATCACATAAAAAACTGCAAGACATCGCTAGAAGCTTGGAACAGATTGCAGGAAGTGTTTCGCCCAAGTGGTCCCATTAAGAAAGTGTATCTGTTTAAGCAGTTATTAAATGCGCGTATGGGAGATGATGAGAAAATGTCGGAACATATCAATAAGTTCAGCAGCATTATTGATAAATTGGCTGAAATTGGTATTGATATGAATGAGGAACTGATAACAATCATTCTATTATCTAGTTTGCCGACGCAGTACGAGCAGTTTGTCGTAGCCATGGAGACCAGAGACAGTTTACCAACACTGCAAAATTTAAAAGTAAAGTTATTAGAAGAATTTGAAAGGAAGACGCAAAAAGAAAATGAAAAGACGCAGTCAGCTTTTGCAGCGAAAGCAAAAACACAAAATCCCGAAAGTAATAAAAAACAACAATTTGAAAAAAGAACCCAGCAACAAAATAGAAAGAAAAGTACAGGCTGTTGTTATATCTGTGGTAAACAAGGGCATTTTGCAGCTACCTGCTACTCGAGACAAAGACGAGCCAAAAAACAAAAAAATAAACAGTTACAATTTACAACATTGGCGACAGCAGAAACAAATACATTAAAAAGAAACATCTGGTGCGTTGATAGTGGCGCAACCGCACATATGTCTGGTGATCGCGAATGTTTTACAACAATAAATAAACACAAAGAACGAATTGTGCTTGCTGGAGACAATTACATATATTCAGAGGGTATTGGTAATGTGAACATCATAACGGAGCATGGAGATATACTTTTACGAAATGTTTTGTATGTGCCAAATTTAACTGGAAATTTTATTTCTGTAAGCCGAGCAGTTGATAAGGGTATTGGTGTTAAGTTTGAAAAAGAAAAAGCAGAATTTATAGACAAAAATAATGAGGTCGTCTTGGTGGCAAAGAAACTAAACAATTTGTTCGTGCTCAAAGTAAATAGAAAAAACAAATTGTTTCAAATGAAAGGAAGCAGCGATATTAAGTGGCACAATAGATACGGACACTTAAATTATAAAAGTTTGCGCCAATTACAACAGAAGGAAATGGTACGTGGTTTAAAACAGGCATGTTTTAAAAATAATCCGAACTGCATTACTGGTATGAAGGCAAAAATCCATGTAAGACCTTTTACCAGTAGCAATAAAATAAAATCGAAGAACATACTGGATTTAGTACATACGGATGTGTGTGGCCCATTCAATACACAATCGCTTGGTGGTTCGCGTTATTTCATAACATTCATTGACGATTATTCACGGCGCATATATGTATATTTTTTGAAGACCAAGGACGAAGCCTATGACAAATTTGTGATGTTTCAGAATATGGTAGAACGGCAAACAGGAAGAAAAATTAAATGTGTCAGAAGTGACAATGGCGGTGAGTTCGTAAACAAAAGGTTTGATGATCATTTAAAGAAGTGTGGAATTAAAAGACAACTCTCCGTTCCATACACACCACAACAAAATGGCGTGGCCGAGCGTGCCAACCGTACACTGGTTGAAATGGCAAGAAGTATGATAATTCACAGCGGTATGGCAGAGAACTTATGGGCAGAAGCTGTTTCAACTGCAGCATATATTAGAAATAGAGCGCCAACGAAACTGATTGCAGATAAAACACCATTTGAAATGTATACTGGTTTCAAACCTTCTGTTGGACATTTTAAAATATTCGGTTCAACCGCAGTGGCTCTTGAAAAAACATGGAAGAGCAAATTTCAATCAAAGGGCAAGAAGTTTAAAATGGTCGGTTATTCACTAACTTCGAAGGCGTACCGATTGTTTGATCCAGAAACCAAAAATGTTGTAGAAAGACGTGATGTGTATTTTAATGAATCTGAAGATGCAAATATTGTCGAGCCTAAAGAGGACAACAACAAGATGGATGCCAGCAAAGTCTTGATTGAGTTAAGTACGGAAGCAGATTCCGGTGATGTTGAAAACAATTGCGACGAGCATAACGCTAAGGATATGAACAATGAGGAGGAGCCACAGAAGCCAACAACTGATAGCGAAAATCCAATGGTACTAAGAACTGGAAAAAAGGTTTACAATACTGTTAATACACTACAAGAAGGTGCCTGGTCGGAATGTGTTAGTGAACAAATGACGCGCGAGGATAAATTAAAAGCAACAGGCGGTATCAGTGAATCCAGCTGTGAAACCGTACGCAAGCAAGCTAGTGGCAATGCGAGTGGTGGTGGCGGTGGCAGCAAGAAGGAGCGTAAAAAACAAAGAAAAAGGTTCACGCCGTGCAGTAAAGAACAATTTATTGAAGGTAGTATATATTTCGACGAATGATATGGCCGCAAATATACAAACAAAGAATTTGTTAAGAATATAAACCAAATGAATAATGTAGTGTGTTTATAAGTAAATGTGTATTATTAGTTTTTATTATTGTTTATGCACTCGTGTTGAGGAGGAGTGTTGAAAATATGAATTTTATATATGGCAACACGATTGCATAATATTTATATATGGCAACAATGAATTATATGTATTTATTATCTGGTAATACTGTATAGAACTGTAAATATTTAGCTTGTAAGATTTTTAAATCACTCTGGAATAAAGCGTCTAAATGAAAAGGTCGTCTCGTGTTTTACTGCGGATGTAAAGCATTCCCAACAATATCATCTACTGATTTCCTTAGAGGATTGCATATACGTTCTTCTTTTTGTCATATACATATATCGGCTACTGTTATATTAAAACTTACAAAATATAATTCTTACTAGCTGACCCGACGAACTTCGTCCCGCCCAAAATTGATTTTTTTTTATTGCCCGAAACAGGTCACATTATATATTTATTGTAAAACGCTGCATAAAACAGTTATATAAAAATAACTAACTTACTATACATAAGTGTGTGGATATATCTATCTAGTTCAAAATTTAATCGAAGTCGGTACGTTATTTAGGTGAGGCATACAAAAAATAACAATAAGAGGCCCGAATCATGGGTAGCGCTGACGCAATTGTAGTTGTTATATATGTACATATCTTCGTCGAAAATCCAAAAGTACGTATCATCAAAAAAATCAAAATCGAGTTTTTGATTGATTACGATTCGTGAGGTTATCTAACATATCTCTACCAATTTTTAGATTTTTGCGACCAAAAATTACGTTTTTAAATCAATAATTCAAAATGTTTCCACGTACTTGTTATTTTATAATGTTTTTAGCTTCTCCTGTAAAATTAGAAAAAGTGATGTTACGTACTTTTGGATTTTCGACGACGATATGTAGTTATAAACCATCGAATTAGCCGACTTATAGGTATATTTTAAAGGGGGAGGGTTGCCACGCCCATTTTTGGTGAGTTTGTCGATATCGACTCCATGAACTTACCCACCAAATTCCATTCGTCTACGATCACTATGTCCCTAAATATTCAATTTTAAAATTTTGTCACGCCTACTTTTTGCTATATCGAATTTTTTTTCAAACCATCTAAACCTGATAAGCTTTCGAACAAAAAAATAATGGTTAAAATCGGTTCAGTAGTTTAAGAGTTATAGGTATCACTTGAAGGAGGAGGGTTGCCACGCCCATTTTTGGTGAGTTTATCGATATCGGCTCTACGAATTTACCCACCAAATTTTTTTCATCTACGATCAATATGTACCTAAATATTCATTAAATAACGATTTGCCACGCCCTCTTAACATTTAGGGATATGAAAAATAGATGTTGTCCGATTCTCAGACCTACCCGATATGCACACAAAATTTCATGAAAATCGGTCGATCCATTTCGGAGGAGTTTAACCACAAACACCGTGACACGAGAATTTTATATATTAGATTAAAAAACCAGTAAATATCAGGATTTATATTGTATCCACATCTGTTTTACCGATTATGCTTAATAGATTCAGCTTAGCTTGCATATCTGCGGAGGTAGGATGGAGGAGGCAGATGTCATTTACATAATTCAGGTCTGCCAGTTTGACAAGCAGACCCATGCTACTTATCTTTCCTAATTATATTCTATCTGCAACACTTAATCCAGTTTACCGTAGTATATGCGACGTGTGGCTCCCTATGAGTGATATTATCTTTGTAGGTACTGCCTAACAGCAGAGAGCGTTTCATATGACGCTAGAATTAAGGGTGTTAAAAACCTTCTGAAAGTTGATAAATCTTAACTATAATGGTTACCATTACTTGAATGAATAGTAATTGTAATTATTAGGCTGCTAACATTTTTATTTTGTCTATGCAAAACGACTAAAACTAAATCGGAATTTTTATTGAAAATGATAGGGTTTTTTACCAAAAATTTTAACAGAAATTACAAAATATAGAGCAGAAGAGAAAAGAAACAAGGGAGCGAGAGTTTTATTTTATTTAAAACCTATATCCTGCCACAAAGTTGAAGCTTTTTCATAATTTATCCGTAGCAGAAAATATACATTTTGGTATCACTGCATTAAAAATAAATAAACACGTACATACTGTACGTATTCGTACGTATTCATTACTGTAATACGGTTGGTTGCAAGATAATAAAGATTTTTTTAAAAAAAAGTGTAATAATTAGTCCTGATTGCATTATTTTTATGTGATTCGATAATTCCCATTTCAAATACATTAATTTCAATAGAATTGTAAATGAATTTTGATTTCAATATTGTTTAAAAATAATTTAAAAAAAAATAAGAAGAGTACTTCGTTGGGTGTTTAAAAATCGTGTTAAACAGTTTTATTGTAATTTCAATGAATAGTTCACATTTCATGATAATACGAAACCTTCAATTATCTGTCATTCAAATGCCTTCGTTAATTGAACGTTTTTTATTTCAATGTGAATTCTAATGAAATTCTATTTTGACAGAATTTTACATACTCTTTATTTATTTGTCTTACCTTTCAGTAATGGGAACAAAATATTTTATAATATTGTGTCAGTTAACAAAATTAAGAACATAATTATTAAATTTCTTCCAATATACATGCAATGTTGTGGATAACGGTGTAAATTTTATCATAAATTTTTGTAAAAAATACGTAAAGAAATGTAAAATACAGCCTACATTAGTTGCTTACTTAATTAATTGATCATTACAAGCCTTTAGTCAGGATTACAAACTAACTTCTCACATCAAATCAATGTGATAATTTAATGTGTGTGTTAATTTTAGCCATGAGTGTTTTAGCACTTTCTATTTAATGTCAACTCTAAATGACTAATTTTTGAGAAAATTTTCATGGCAATTTTATTTACTATCAGAATTTTTACCAGAATACTGCTGAGAGAAAGTCGCTGAAAGAAATAATTGTTCATATTTCGTTTTGTCCGAGGTGTCTGAGCAAGGTGTTAAACCACGGGCTCTCATCTAATTATCAACTCACTACCTACAAGACCACGGTGACTTCGGGACCCTACATTCTCAATAATATTCTGTATGGAGTCATGTCTGCACTTAACTTAAATTACATAGTAAAAATAGAATTTGAAGAAGAAATGTTGACGTTATTGATAAAATTGCTTTAATTGTAGTTATGAGGCCCTAGGTTTGTAACAATGGCTTATTTAGTTGTTACCTTACAAATGGAGAAAAGATTTCCATAATAAATTGATAGCCCAATTTGGTTTTCTCTGTTGGTGACGTGACGACGATCAATAAAGAATTTTTTTGATCAAACCGGAATACATACACAAATGCTGTACATTACTAAAACAATATTTAGAGACATACATTTATAGTATAAGCCGCTTTAATAAAATGAGGAGTCTTTCATAATCATGCCCAGAATTTCAAGATTCTTGAGTTGCCACTATTATTACAAAGAACTGTTTGGTGGGGTTAATGTGTTGACGTGTGAATTAGTAACTAAAGAAACCTGAATGAGGAATATAGAGTGACTCAAGAGTATTTTTAATGTAATACCTTACTCACATGAGTGTTGACTCTATATAGCGTTTAAAGGTCTAACTGACTTCCTCAGCAGAATTGGTGGAGAAGAGTAAAATTATTTTGAAAAGGATATATAAGTGGAAAAAATTCTAGCTTTTCACACGATCTATATTGTTTGTCTTAATTTTATCAATGAGTGGGGGGGATCTATAATTTAATGTCGATTTTAAACGAAAGATTTCAAAAGCTTTTCCATGGGAATTATTTACTCTCTGAGCTTTTGCTTGAAGAAAAACATACATTTTTTTACGTTCCTTTTATTTCGAGATTTTAGAGCTGATGTTTAAGCTCATAAGTTCTCATTAAGTAAGCAAACCTACTAGGCTACAGCTGACTGTGAGTTAGACAAAGTGCCTTATGAACTTTACGAACAGATCAATTTTTTTCAAAGAAAATTTCCATAATTTGGAATCATTGTTGTTACGGTAAACAATTCCTGATGACTTGTCAAACCTTACCGAACAAAAATACGAACGCAGTTTGACATTCTCAGCAGTTAAACCATAGGTACCTATGGTTTATCATGCACCTAAAAAATACCTCATGTATTTTGAATTGGTGCTTTAGCCAAAACAGCTTCATTTCTATTATATTAATGGAAATAATTTTTATATGCCATACTGAGATAGGTATGAGAACGTGTCATTGGGACAAGTACAATACCCAGAGGTAGGTGATTGTGGTCCTAAAATAAAGTACTGATGTATTAACACTGTAAGGAGACTTAACACATTACAATTGAAGGATGCTGTCTAAAAAATAAGTCTTAATTATTTGGATATGATACCACCAACATTTATCCTCCACGGAGCTAACAGTTATATCTTAAAGTATGTTGCCCAGATTTCGGCTCTCAATGAGGGTTTTTTATTTTCCATTAGATGTTGTAGTTTGATTTGAAACTAATCGTGAGATTTTTTTTCAAACAACAGAATTTATGGCCGTTGTTTAATGAACCTTTTAAACAGAAATTATATGGATGGAGTGGTTTATACACAAATGTTTTATGATGATTAGAAAGCTTTTTATTTCCGTCCAACCCATTAACAAATTAAGCAATTGGTCTTATGAAGAAAATAACAACAGTTTTACGAGCTTAACATTCGTGATATTTTGCATCATAAAACTTTCTGTCTGACTTGCTCAGAGGTGGTTATATGTTTTTCTGTACTTTACTGTAAGTATTTTTAATCAGTATTTTGGTAGTATTTTTGGCAAATTGTTTCTATGTTACAAATCTGTGCTTTACTATAGTAAGTAATAGAATCCTATTAAAATTTATAAATAAAATTTTATTGATGTCGTCGTAGTCTAGTAGGTAATGTGTTGGCTTATTAGACGTGAGGCCGTGATATAATGCGGAGTTTAAATATTGAATATTCAGATTATATCGAAGGTGTCATATCCACATTCATATTAAAAAATGTATTCCTGAAAATTATGTATACAAAAAACCACCATGGTTTAAGTTATGAGATAAAACAATGCATATTTAGCTTAAATGCAATCATTCGAACTACTTTCTTAATCTTAATCCTTTAAGATAATAAAACGTCACTAGGAAACCTATCCGCCATTAATAGGTTAATTTTTTTTTTCATAAAAGCCATGCCATGAAAAGCTATTTTTTTTATTCACTTTAAACTATGAATACATGTTTTGCATATTTTCCGAAAAAAATTTAACAAATTTATTTTATTTATTCATTTTTCAAGTATGAATTTCAATTGTCTTACGGGATTTTTGCCACAGTGTGAAAATATTTGTTTAAAATTTTCCGAAGCTATCTGATTTGGTTTTATTTGAAAAAGTTTTTCATTTATTTGGCCTGAAATTATTATTTGTTTCTTTTTTTTGCAGTGAAATATTTATGTTGTGTCATAGCTCTATACATTAGCAAATATTTGTTTGTTGGTAATAACAGTAAATGCGACAAATAAATTAAAAAATAAACTCACCAAATAGTTGACAAAAATAATAGATGGTTTTTAATAATCATAAATATTTGGCAGAAATTAATTTGCAACAATAATTTAAAAAAAGTAAACGCGTACAAAACAGTAAAAGTTTGATAATAAAATATTTTAAATGATATTCATAACATTTATATGATTTTATCTAAGTTTTCGACTTTTAGGGCCATTATTACAACTTGCCGTTAAACTTGGGTTTATTACAACTTCGTTATTACAACTTACAGATAAAATGAATTTAACTTTTTCAAAAATATGGCAGTGCCGGAGCAATGTGATAACACTGCTCAATTAAACAGGTTTTTTAAACGCAGTGGCAACGACGGACATCGTTTTTTGTTGCATATGCTCATTTTGTTTATATTTGAAGTTGCCATATTGAAAATAATATATAATATGGCAAATTCAAACATAAACTTAACTTTAATAGCCTTTTTACACTTAGCATCATCTTAGAGGAATGAGTGGAAGATGATAAAAATGAAGAAAGTTGTTTACATTTGCATCATCTCTCATCTTTCATCTTTCATTTTAAATACATAAAATCTGCTCATAATTAATGGAAAAAAATAAAATGGAAAATTCTTCAATTATTGGATTAATAATTGCACTTGAAGACCAAAATCAATTATTAAAACAATATACGGATCTGCTTGATGTTATTATGGACAATGACTTTATTATGGAAGATGAAGAAATCTTACCAATTGCACGTGCCTCAAATCGACGAAGTTTTTGGTCATTTGTAATAATTTTTTTTATATCTGTAATTCTTAAATTTGTTTTTAAATACACATATATTTTTATAACTTTAGATTCGGTATGGAACTTTCTGGGAGAGAGACGTTCCAAATAGTAGTCTAGAATTTTTTAAAGAAAGCTTTCGAGTAGATAGGACAACCTTTTCATTACTGGTAAATCGGTTGGAGTGTTTAAGAAAAAAGGACACAAACTGTCAGAAATCTATTCCATTAGAAAAAATTTATTTCATTAATTTATTTATACATTCAAAAATTTACTTCCTTTTTCAGTCCCACTCATTTTGTGACGTTTAATTTTTTTATACATATAAACAAATGTAATTTTTTTAGTGATGACACTAAAATTATCGAAAGATAATGAGTGGAACAAAATGAGATAGGAACATCTTGTGAAGATGATGAAAGATGACGCTTTTTTGCTCTGTATATTTCTTATGGGAAGATGTTGTCATCTTGCCAATTGATGAGAGATGAAAGATGAAGCTCAGTGTAAAAAGCCTATAAAAGTTACCGATAGGATAATCCTCCCTTTAGCTTAACGCTCACTTCTACCATATTGTCCACTTATAATAATGAAAAACAATTTATCTGCTCGTTAAAATCCTCCCTTTAGTTAACGGCAAGTTGTAATAATGGCCCTTAATATATTATTTTTCATAATTTATTAAATACTGGCTGGCTGTCAGACTTTAAATATAAATCTCAACATATGCTTTTTAGCTTTTATCTGTGAATTCACAAAACCCCAAAGACAGTTGACATAGACAGTTGACAAATTTCTTAAAATAATTAGTTCTGGAAGCAATTTCTGCAATTTTGTATATTCTCTAAGCCATTCAATCAGAAGTGCTCTTCATCGGAGTGGATGACTTCTTTCGTTAAATTTGCATTGAATTCAGTTTGGTTCATTACATATTGAAAGAATTGCTGGCGCTTTCCTTGGACTTTTGGTTTGAGCTCTTGAGTAAGCTGAATTTTATATAAATTCGTTGCTGAGAGCTATCCTTTCGTGTATCTAGCGACATTCTGGCATACAGCAACCATGTTTTCAATAGACCTGCTCGTAACTAACCCAGTTTCTTAAATTTGTCACATTGGGTGCACTCTCGATGCCAACTTGACGTTTTTGGGGTTTTCGGTGTAGCAATATTTTCTTGTACTTTGATGGACAGATGTCCTACTGTCTGTAACCGACCCACTTTCTTAAACTTTTGAACACTCTTTGAATAGTTTACGCAGTCAGTGCAAGTAAAAACTCTTCGACATTTGCATTCGGCCTCAGCATAGCTGGATGTGCTTTTAACACTTTAAGCGTAATATCAGCAACGCAACGTGACTTACTAGTATTGAGGCTATTAATAGATTCAGAGATTTGAAGTAATGTTTAACAAACAGAGAAAATAGTTGAGTTATGCATTACGTCCGTTGAATGCAAGTAGTCTGTTTTAAAAATTTGTCCAGACATATAATCGTTCCCCTGTAAATTTGCAATTATGATACGTATAGCAACCAGTTTAAAGCATATTTCCGTAACTAAAAGTTGGCGATCGCTACCCATATTAGCTCTTTTTCGATTGCGAAACATTTAAAAGTGTTGCACATCACTTACTGCAATTTGCGAGATGGTCTGCTTGATTTTCCTTGCGTTAATCCGGAGATACCCATGTCGCTTTATGAATATTCTTATATGGGTACCCTGATCCACCCACGACCATGCTATTAGAAAAACGTTTTAGTGGCACCATTGATAAAGAGTTAATGAATAGTTTATTTTTTATTTGTTTTGCTTATGTTTTGTTGTCAGTGTCTTTATTATAATTAATAAGCATCTAGCTAACCTTATACTATGTTCAGATAAGCACTTTTATTGAGTCAATATTCGGTTAATTGAGTACAATATTTTAAGTATTCAAACATAATAATATACGGAATTCAGCTTACTCAATATTCATTTGACAGCTGGTAAACAACAGCATTGTTTTCATTTTGTCGTTTGTTAGTTTATTAGTGCTTGTTTGTCGTTGTTGACATTTGAGTTGTCAAATATCAACAGAAAGTGTTCACTTAACACGTTCCGTGCCACGTGTACCGTTTTCGGTGCACATTAAACCTCATTTCTACGCCAAGCTGAATTTTCGAATTTAAAATGGTTATATCCAAAATTTAATTATTGGTAGCACTGTTTTAGGTAACGTAATGATATTTAGAGCAATTTTTGAGTCATGTACTGATAACGGTACATGTGGCGTGGTAATTAGTTATCAAAGCACTTTTGAGCTTTTAATGAGTACGGGAGTTGTAAATGCATCGATTTTGTATAATACAAACCCAACTGTTCAATTTCATATTTACAATGTAGAAAGCTACTGATTTCATATAGTATATTTTCTGAAGAAGATGACCATGTCCCACCTTCTAGAAAACGCCATAAATTACAAAAAGGTAATGGCAGACCAGGAAAAAGGAACCACTGCAAATCAGGCTATGCAGAAAGTGTGAAAAATTATAGTAGTGTAATCAAACTTAAGTAAAACATATATTCTCTTTTGTACATCACCCTTATGTCTCTTATTCTAAGTGAAATAAATTTAATTTTTTATTGTTATTTTGTGCATTTCGTCGTCTAGATATTAATAACTTTGAAAATAATATACATTTTATCAAAAACAAAAAAAAAAACATGTATTTATAGCAATTTATAAAAGTAGTTATCGTGTACCGAAAATGGTACACGTGGCCTAGAAATGACACCTTCGCATAAACAGCTTGGCACGGAACGTGTTAATTGTAATATGCCCACTAAACGCACTTATGATAGTGCTGTATTTTAAGCTTTACTCAATGTTATAACAATTTGCATATTTATTGTGCAATTATTACCTGAAACTTTATATGAAATATTGATCTTAATAATGGCGTTTATTGCGATTTACGCAATAAAGGTGCATATCTGAACAGCGTATTTTTTTGTATAAGGCTGCAGTAATGTTATATACAAAAATAATTTTTTTAATAAAGGGACTGGAATTCGACATCTGTCAAACTAAGTTGTGAAACCAATTTTTTTCTTTTCAGTTGAAAGTCTGACATTGACGAAAATGGATCGCTCAACTATCACACAAGGCATAAAAATTATCAAAACCTACTATAAAAATGGTGATTCTGCCATAGCCACGTATCGTGCTTTAAGAGGAGATTATGGTTTACATAATCGTCCAACTACGCAAGCAATTGGGAAAATTGTGAAGAAATTTGAAGAGACTGGAGTGGTTACAAATATTGAAAGGCCTGTGCATCATCGTTTCGCTCGTTCCGCTGAAAATATCGCTATTGTAAGTGAAAGTGTTGTCGAAGACCCGAATGTGTCGATTCCTCGTCTGTCTCAGGAATTAGGACTGTCTTACGGCACATTATGGCGTATTTTACATTTGGATCTACACCTACATCCATATAAAGTCCAGCTCACGCAACAACTGAAGCCAGCTGACCATTCACAACGTCGTAGATACGTGGAATGGGTGCTTGAACAACAGGCGGTGGACACGGCAATTTTTCGAACAAAATTTTCTCCAGAGATGAAGCACATTTCACACTCGGTGGGTATGTTAATAAACAAAATTGTCGTATTTAGGGTTCTGAGAATCCTCAAGTAATTGAAGAGAGGCCATTACATCCAAAAAAAGGCACTGTTTGGTGCGCTCTTTGGTCCGAAGGTGTGATAGGATCTTACTTCTTCGAAAACGACGATGGAACGATTGTCACCGTCAATTCGGAACGTTATGGTCATATGATAAACGACTTTTATTTGCCTGCTATTGAAGAATACAACTTGGAGAATATGTGGTTTCAACAAGACGGTGCCACATGCCACACAACTCGAGCGAATATGGCTTTATTGCAAGAGACATTTCCTGGTCGCGTAATTTCTCGTCGTGGCGATATCAACTGGCCACCAAGATCATGCGATTTGACACTATTAGACTTTTTTGTGGGGCTACGCGAAAGACCGTGTTTATGCAGATAAACCTTCAACTCTTGAGCACTAAAAACCAACATTCGTCAAGTTATGGCTGAGATACCGCCCAATATGTGTCAAAAAGTGGTCGAAAATTACCTCAAAAGAATCAATGCTTGCAACAGTTTGCGTGGAGGTCATTTAAATGATGTAGTGTTTCACACATAATGTCAACGTTCAAACTTTACAATAAAAAAGAAATATCATGAAAAAAATATTTTATATGTGTTTTATTTACGTTTACTTTTGAAACCACGAAATTGATAACCCGGTACAATCCTCGTATAATGATTAACGTTTGCACAACTATTGAAAAAAATTCTTAGTTGACTTATATTCTGTACATTTTTACAAACATGCCACAAAAGCTTATTTTCATAAACATACCGTAACTCATTATTTGCTTTTCACTCTGTCATTCGTTCCTTGTAAATTTGTAATTAATTTTTCATAAGTTCTTCGAACCCATTTAGTTTGATTTTCTTTTTCTAAACTATTTGCAAGCAAATTATTTGCAAGTATTCGAATGACTTGTCTCAAGTGTCACTACGAAATTTTGTTTTAAAGGAAATTCTTTTAAGACTTTTGTTGTATGAATTTGGGGGTAATTTTGAAGAAACAAATTAAATTATTAATTACAAAATTAAGTTACCAAGTTAGTGATGCTGCTTAATTAAAGAATACAATTTGAAGTCGTTTAGAGGCCATAGAATTTTTATTAAATGTAAGCTGAATTCGCCAAACATATTTAGCAAATTTAAACGATTAAATACATTTAATTGTACACAGTTTATTACGGTTCTTAAATTATTCTTTTGTAACATTACTCCTTAAATTCATAAAATTTTTTCCCCAAGTTTTTTGATTTCAGTTTCAAAGAAAACAAATAATTGGCATGTGAGAACTTTTGTTGTTGTCATAGATCACTCTGTAGATTTACTGCGAATATGTTAGAGATTTTTTATTTCTTGTTGCAGTTTCATTTTTGAGGGAAGCAAGCATGAATTAAATAATATTTCTGTTGTTGAATAAGTTTTCCTGTGAATATTTTTTAACACTACAATGAATTCTTTTCAGTAACTAACTTCAGCAATTCACAGAGTTGAACTATCACAGGAGCAGTAGAAGAGCACTTCAGTTTGAAGTGTATTCAAGAGGTTTTTTTTATATCACAGGACATCATATGATTGTTTAGTCAACTAATTCACTATGAAATATTGTCCAGCTCAATTGGACTCACTGTTTGACTAGCCCCAAATGGAGTTGAAAATCTATAACCTAAACTGATACACGTTTAATAAAAGAATTAAAAAAATATGGTAGTTAATTGGTAGGTGTAGAAACTTCTCTGATTATCATTCACTTGTAAATGGTCCGGAAAGATTCTTTTGCTGAACTGTCAAGGCAATACACAAATCCATTATAAGGGTAGGCATTCTTGGGCAAGGTTTATGATATCCTTTAGAACAAGCAAGTCTGAGTAGGCGAACAGTAACTGTGCAGGCTGATGAGTTTGTCAAGGATTACGGCTCAGGTAATAATTAAGTAACTGTGCATTCTGATGCACTCAGAGATTAAGATGACAATCGTCAATAAATCTTTGTTGCAAACCGCCAATTGATGGTTTATGTGGCAGCCCCATTATTAGAACAGAATATCACAAGCATTGCGCTGTAACTTAGTAAGAGACAATCAAATTGCAAAACACACTTTGATGATCCCATCGCAATGATAAAGGAGCACTCCTTGACAAATTTAAACTTAGTGAAATCATCGTAGTGTTCTAGGTAGTGGGTATTCTTACTAAACAAGTGCCCGTGGTTCAAACCTCAGTTCAGACATCTCCAACAAAACGAAATATGAAAAAATAAAGAAGATTTATGGCAAAAACTCCGATTACTCCCTCTTTCCACCTTCGTATAACCTATTTCCTTAAACCCGCACTGCATGACTAGGGGCCATCCCATGAGTGCTGGTTTTACAAAAAAAAAAAAAAAAAAAAAACTCCGACAGTTTCTAAAAAAAACTGTCGTTCGATGTCGAAACTTTAAACCACTTATGGATAAAATCAACGCATACAACACAAGTGGTATCAGAAGCTAGGTCGTAATCCTTACTGAAGGTGTGTAATGACCAATTATGTATGTATGCATATAGTAGTTTAGTGAAGTCGCCATAGTGTAGCAGATAGCACGTCGGAATATTAGACAAGTGCCCCGGTTCAAATCTCAGCTTAGACATTTTGAACAAAACGAATAATGAAAAACTATTTCATTCCGAGACTTACTCTCAGCAGTTTTCCGATGAAAACTTTAAGTATAAATAAAATAGCAATGAAAAGTTTCTCAAGTCTGTCCATTGAAGTCGATATTAAACTGTAGGTTCTACCATGTATGGATAAAATCAACATATACTACATGAATGGTGTGAGAAGCTAGGTGGTAATGCTGACTAAAGGGCTGTAATGAGCAATAAAGTAAAAAATTCCAATTTATTTCAACTTAAAGGTTGATAGAAATCTTTAAAGGCAGCATTTGCCATGAAACTGACTAGATACCTATAGAATATGTGTAATGAAATGTCTTCTTCAGTTTACCAAAATAACTAACATGTCATAATTAATTTCCCTTTAAAAATTATGTTCAATTCATATTTTTAAAAGAAATTTAAACTTAAAAGACTCAATTCGATTTTTTTTACAAAATGTTGCAAACATTATTACACAAGCTCTCGCAAAATATGTGTTAAAACTAATCAGCAGCGAAGTAAGTGTGTATACGAGAGTTTGAACAGCTTAAGAGGATTTAAAAAATGAATACCAAGTCATAAAACAATGCACAGGCATAGGAAATTGGTTGCCATTACAATGCAGACTATAAAAAATAACACAGCCGGAAAGAGTAATGATGGCTATCGATTATTCAGAAAGTATTATTTGTGGAAAATAACTTCATGACTGCATTTGAAATCATAAAAATTAAATTTAACAGGAAATCTCTCACATGTAATACTCGGCATAAGCATATGGCAATAAAATATGTTGTGAAATTCGGCAATAAAAACGCCCCATAAATGTTTGTGGAAAAAGATTTCAGTATTTTGTTGATGTTAAGCATTTAAACTTCGTTGCATCATCAAACATTTTTTAATTCAGAGTTATGTACGAAAAAGGAAATTTTAACATCGGATTTATTATAACATTTGACGAATGGAAATTTTAATAAATTTGGCAGCTTAGCCCAATTACGGTCGCCTTGCCAATTATGGAATACATAGTGCAGAATTACACACTTTAATTAGAGGCAAGAGAAAGTTCCTCTGGCTAGTGGGTGCAGAAAGTTCTGTTTACGTACTGTGGCGGGTTAACTAACTCTATATCTAAGCCATTGGGTACTTACTTACTTACTTAAATGGCTATTAAAACCTTTTAGTCAGGATTACGACATCTCACATCATCTATGTTGTGTGTGTTAATTTTACCCATGCTGGCGGAAACTACAGTTTAAAATCGACTTAGTGCAACAGAGTTCTCAGAAACTTTTCATGGAAATTTAATTTTTTCTCAGAGCTTTTGTCAGAAGATTGCTGAGAGGCAATCGCCGAAGGAATATATTTTTACATTTCGTTTCGTTTGAGTTGTCTACGGAGTATTCGTATTCGTCCACTCTGCCAACAAATAAATAGCGAACGTAATACATACATACATAATTGGTCATTACAATTCTTCAGTTAGGATTACGTCCTAGCTTCTCACACTACTTATGTTGTGTTTGCTAATTTTATACATGAGTAGGGGGACCTATTACACTTTAAAGTCGACTCCGACTTTCTTTTTAAGAAACTTTTCATGGCAATTTTAATCTGCTGAGAGGAAATTTTTTTCATATTTCGTTTTGTTAGAGATTTGTGACACATTACCTAATAGACTACGGCGACTTCAGCGAGTAATACTGTTTTCATAAACTTTATGTTTTATTTTCATGTAAAAATTTTGTTATTTTTTTAAATAAATTCACATATAAATTATAAATTGAGTTTAAAAACATTTAATTTAATATGCTTCTGTTCAGTAAATTTAAGACGCTTGTTGTACAGGAATTGTACAAAAATTTTCTTCTGCTCTTAGCTCTAGGAAAACATGGCAAACCATACGTGAAGTTGGTATTGGTAAAGCCACTACACATGAACCCTGTGTAATCGATGCTAACATTATGAATGAGAAATTTCTAAATATTCCAATAGTGGAGGCTGATCCGCATTATTACGATAATCACCCCAACAATATTTCTGAGGCAACTTTTTCCTTTGAACCTGTGGATGAGTGTGATGTGTTAGCTAGTTTGTTGTCGATTAAATCTAATTCTGTTGGTGCGGATAACATTAATCCAAAATTTCTTAAAGTCCTTCTCCCTTCATTGCTTCCTTTTATTACTCTTATTTTTAATAGAATTCTTACGAGCAGTGAATTCCCTTCGAATTGGAAAATAGCTAGAATTGTACCTGTACCAAAATCCAGTTCCGAGTATAGACCAATCGCCATTTTACCATTTCTCTCCAAGGTTTTCGAGAGAATTATGCATAAACAGATGACACGTTTCCTCGATCGGAACAATATGATAACGCAAACTCAGTCCGGCTTTAGAAAAAATCATGGATGCATAACAGCGTTAGTTGATGTTGCTGAAGATATTCGAAGAGAAGTGGATGATGGAAATACTGCCTTTTTGGTCTTGCTGGACCACTCCAAGGCTTTTGATACCGTGGAACACAATATTCTATGCTTCAAATTACAAAACTTCTTCAATTTTTCCTTTTCTGCCACCCAGCTCTTGTCAACTTATCTCTGCGGAAGATACCAATACACTGAAGCACATGATGGAAAATCTCGAGCTCTTCCCGTGTCAAGAGGAGTTCCACAAGGTTCTATTGTCGGTCCTCTTTTATTTTCGATGTACTCCAACGACCTTCCAACTATAATAACAGATTGTAAGATAAGGATGTATGCAGACGATGTCCAACTTTATACTAGCTGCAATAATGCAACGATTACTCAATGTATAAGTTCATTGAATCAACAGATGCATCGTATTCAGACATGGGCTTCTGCTAATGGTTTGGCAATAAATCCGGCAAAATCAAAATGCATTGTTATTCAGAAAAGGCTTGCACAATCAATAAGTGTTCCTGATATATGTATAAATGGTCAAAAAATACAAATAGTAACATCAGCAAAAAATCTGGGTGTTTATTTCAATAAAACCCTTACGTGGTCTGACCACGTCAACTATGCTTGTGGACGTTCTTTCTCTATGCTAAGAACTATGTGGTCATCTCACTACTGCACACCAATGAGGATAAGAATACTTCTGGCGAAAACATATTTAATTCCCACTTTACTTTATGGATGTGAACTTTTTTCTAATTGTGATTCTTCTAGTAAGAGAAAGTTAAACGTTGCCTACAACAACATTATTCGTTATGTATACGGCTTAAACAGACGCACCAGAATTTCAATGTTCGCAGCTCAATTGTACGGAATTTCTTTTGATTGCCTGCTTAAATTAAAAGTTTTGGTACTTATGCACAAGATAATTTATACCCGCCAGCCGGAGCATCTTTACAATAGACTCTCTTTCGCAAATAGCTGCAGAGGTAGAAGAATAAGATCGTTTGGGTACAAGAGCCTTATCTCTAGTTGGCATTTTTACATATTTGCAACAACTCTCTGGAACTCGATCCCCTACAGCTGTCAAGTATTAAGTAACGCACGACAATTTAAAGCACAACTTATGAAACTGTTTTCAACGTAATAATTTTCTGAAAGTCTACTAAATGTTTGTATTTATCATGCATGTATGTAATTTTTGATATCTAAAATTGTTATACTATGTAAAATTTAAATTATATTGTTATTTAATTGTATGTTAACATTGTTTCTCTTACATGTTAATTAGTTTCATACTGCAATATAAGACATATGGTCTTGTGTATGGAGCTTTTAAATAAATAAATAAATAAATAAATAAAAAAAATTGCAAGGATGAAAACAAATCAATAAATACGTCTTTTAAAAGTATTAACCCCTGTTTTAATAATAAAACACATTTAGAGTCATGTTCAATTTTCCTTTAACTTCTGTTGCTAACGCTCAAATCTTTTGCTAATGTGTGTCATCGAACATATGAATGAAATGTTTGCCTATGCCATACTACTCTGTTGTATCTCATCATTTCAGTCAAATATTAAAACAAACTGAATATACATATTTACATTTCTTGTACATTCATTCCTTGTATCTATATTCAAGTGCTATGATTGATTGAGTGTGAAAATATATTGAATTTCTGTTTAGAATAATTAAATATTTTTTCCCTTAAGGTATAGACAGAGACATCTTAAGTATTTATCTACAACAAGAATACTAAGCTCATTGACTTTATTCTTAATATACATATGTATGTGTGTACATATACATAAACTTGTAAACTTGACTGGTAATTTATTTTTGGTTACATTTACATGGTACGTAGACATAATTTTTACACGTGCATTGGTGTGTAAATTTTTCCAGTGAGCGATAAAAGTATTACGGAATTTTTTTTTGTCTTTTTTCTCTTATCATTAAAATTTATAAAAAAAGGGAAAAATTTTTCAAATTATTTTTCTGTAGACATTGATAAACAGTAATTAATTATGCATAGTATAGGTAATATAAGTATACGAAAATTAAACCGTGAAATGCCCTACACTACAATGCACTTTCTGAGTTTTACGTACAATCGTGATCGTAAAATTAGTCCCGTGTCACTTTGGGACCACTGCTGAATTGCTGAAGGAAATGGATTCACAGTGGAGTCAAGTCAAGAGTCGTATTGTAGCATTAACTAGTCAGAGAATCAGATCATTGACTTACCCAAGACCTGCACCAGGCCAGAATAGTAGAAGAGCTTTACAAATTATGAAAGGGGAACATTGGTATCTTGTACGTTTTCGATCTGAGATTATGTTGCCTCAGTTGGTTACGTCTTCTGGATGAAAACGAATTGCAGCCTCTGCCTCGAAAAGAACGAACCCAGTGACTTAATATATCCCCTTAAAAAGAAACCCAAAAACGATGCATACATATATCGAAATATTTTCAGTACATTTTGAAGCAAAAATCTAGATTGCATAAATTTCAGTGCTATTAAGCGGGGAATTATTATATCTGGGGTGTTCATATCCTAAAAATACTGTATATTAACGAGTTTGTGTAATAATAGGCTTAAAACGCACCAAAATTATCCCCGTTCAATGCAAAGTCTCTTTCTATAGCAAATAAAGGACTGCCGATTTCATCTGTTGCCCTTAATCTTGGGTAAGCCAATGGTTTAGTTGGTAGTGTGCTAAATTCCAAGTGCCGAGGCCGTTACTGTGATTCTTACCAGAGACTCTGGGTGGTCGTGATTGTTTGTCTGACATTATATATGATTACCCACAGTAGAAAAAATAAAGAAAGGTTAGACAGGGATTACGACCTAACTTCTCCCACCACTTATGTTTTGTGCGTTAATTTAATACTTGAGTCGTGGGACTTACATTTTAAAGTCGATTAAGAACGACAGATTTTTATGAAATTTTTCATGGCAATTTTATTTACTTCCAGAGTTTTTGCCAGAACTCTGCTGAGAGGCAATCACCGAAAAATATTTTTTCATATTTTCGTTTTGATGTCTGACCTGGCGTTTGAACCGAGGCGACTTCAAAGTAAATTTCCATATTAATTTTGTTTTCAAATTTATTTTGACCTCTTTTCAAATGTATTTTTACTTTTTTCTTTTTTCCTTTATAGTTGGGCTTTTATTAGGTCACAACAATTGAATTAAAACAATTATTTTATTTTAATCTTTTTTTCTCATCCGACGTTTCGTTGGATAATCCCAACTTCTTCAGGGATGTCATTTTATTTGTATTTTATTGTATTTATAACAAATAAAACGATAATGGATAATCCCAACTTCTTCAGGGATGTCATTTTATTTGTATTTTATTGTATTTATAACAAATAAAACGACATCCCTGAAGAAGTTGGGATTATCCAACGAAACGTCGGATGAGAAAAAAAGATTAAAATAAAATAATTGTTTTAATTCAATTGTTGTGACCTAAAAGCCCAACTATAAAGGAAAAAAGAAAAAAGTAAAAGTAAATTTCCATAATTTGTAAGCTTTGTTCTGGCATTAAACGATTCGTGACAGTAACGTTTGCCAACTTTACAGATATTACAATGTAATGTAGTTTCTCATTTTGTTGCGTTAAAGACCATAAAGTTCGTTAAATTATTAAATTCCTGTATGGGTGTATTTTCCTGTTCATTGTAAATACTGTATAACAAATT
Source organism: Sarcophaga caerulescens (assembly GCA_927399465.1). Classification (NCBI taxonomy): domain Eukaryota; kingdom Metazoa; phylum Arthropoda; class Insecta; order Diptera; family Sarcophagidae; genus Sarcophaga; species Sarcophaga caerulescens. The sequence continues at coordinate 40,247,168 of OV656866.1, forward strand.
AAAATACCAGAAATATTATTCATCATCTAATTGGAATACTTTCTGTCGAAAAAACAAAAAAAGAACAACATTCCAAAAAACTTGTCATAATTGTTGAATTCTTGTTTGTTTACATTGTTACACGTAAACCTTATACAAATAAAAATACCCTTTTGGTGTAAAAATATTTTTGTTCTTTTCAAATTCCATTCTTGACAAAGGCTAAACATATTTGCAGATTTGTTTACAAATTCATTTGCCTTCGAAAATCACTTTTTACATTTGAACTTAAAAGCAAATAAAATTTATTATTTAACCAAGAGCTAAAGGCAAATATTTGTTGAAAAATTTTTGTTGAAGAGAAATTATGGTGATGTTTAATAATTTCTATAAGAGGAGTAAAAATATAAAAAAAGAAAATAAAAAATGTTTTACAACTAATAAATGGAAAATATTTTTGCTTCCTTACTTTCTCGCTCAGTATTAAAATATTTATTCAGAAAAGTGTGAAATATTTTCACTGCTAATGCCATCAGTCAAGAATACAATTACTCATGCCATTACTGAAGTTATTTTTATCGCAGAGTGCATAACATTGTTAACACTTCAGTACATACTTCAAAAGATTGTTTAATTTTTTTTAAAGTTGAGAACTTTAAACGCAAGGAGGAACAAAAAAAGCTACTTAAGATATGTAGCAAAATTTTGCTAAAGTAAATGAATGGGACGGTAAGTAAATTCCTGTCATTTACTTCTGTAAATGTAAATATTACCCGCGTGAAAGACGTTCGTGGACTGCATTTTAATTTTGCAGTAATGCTGCATTCCAGGGATAGATTTATAGCTGGCTTCATTCTGTACACAAGGGACCACAAATAATAGTTCAACGGGGTCAAATCTCTCATTCTCTCAAATCCGATGTAGCATTTGTTATGTGGCACCTATTGTCTACATCACCCATCATCATCACTGGTGACTAGATCATGCATTTCGGGTCAAAACGAATTCATAACTATCGATCACCTTTTTTTGTTTTGTTTTTCAATAAAACAAAAACGGTTTGAAATCTGGCAAGATTTATTTTCTTGTTGTAAAGTACAATTGTTCCGGTTGGAAATGTAATATTATTTCATTCATACGGCTGCCGCGGCTGGACTCAAAGTACCTTATTTGATCGGACCAATTACCGTGCACTTTTTCGAGTGTATGTGGTTGTATCTCGGCAATGGCATCACGAATGTTGGCCCTCAAATGCTCAATTGTCTTTGATTTGTCGGCATAATACTTTTCTTTAACGGCGCCTCTAAGAAAATAAAGTGCTTTTCATAATTATAGCACCACCCTAATTTTTTGAATTTTTAAAAGAAATTTTTAAAGAATATTTATAAAAACAACAATACAACATTTCATTATGTGTAGTGTTAATGTAAAAGAAAAAATAACAGTAATTTTTTCAAATTGTTAGTGTAATTTTTTATTCAGAATAAAAATTAAGGTTTTTGGTTTTTGCATAATTATAGCATCATCAGTTCTGAAAAGCGGGGAAGAAGAATAGTTTATTTTTTTTTAATTGTTTTGTGGTTTCTAATAACAAAGATAATATTTAATTTAACATGCCGCGCAAGCAAATGTTGAGTGATGTTGAAAAGGGACAGATTTTGGTTTTAAAAGACCAATCTCTGTCAGTACGTGCCATTGCACGAAAAATTGGAAGATCACACAAGGTGGTCCTAAATTTTTTGAAAAACCTAAATGGATATGGTAAGGCGAAACATACAGGTCGACCAAGAAACCTTCGGCGCGCAGCGAACGTAAAATCGCAAGGGAGATTTCCGGTACAGCAAAAAGTTGCCGTGAAATCTCTCAAGTTCTTGACCAGACCGTCAGCGTTTCAACCATCTGGCGAGCAATTAAACGCAATCCTAACATCGAAAGGACAAAATTGAAAGTTGTTCCACATTTACTTCCTAGGCACAAAAAAGAAAGGTGCGAATTTGCGAAACTTAACATGGATAGGAATTGTTAGAATGTAAGAATAATTTTTCAATAATAAACAATGAATATAAATTTTTTTGTCTTCAGGTCATATTCTCTGATGAAAAAAAGTGGAACCTAGATGGACCAGACGGCTCTCATTATTACTGGCGTGACCTTAGAAAGGAACCACAGTATTTTAGTAAAAGAAATTTTGGGGGAGGTGGTCTCATGGTTTGGGGGGCTATTTCTTCAAGTGGTTGCCTCGAACTGCAGTTTCCATCCACAAGGATGAATAGTTCAGAGTACATTACAGTTCTCAGCTGCAGTTTGCTCCCCTTCTTGCGACAAAATACTGTAAAAAAATATGTTTTCCAACAGGACAATGCCAGAATACATGTCAGCAGACAGAGTATGGAATGGTTTCGTAACCAATCGATTGAAGTTCTATAGTGGCCAGCATGCTCTCCTGACATGAATATTATGGAAAACGTTTGGGGAATTCTTGTCCGGAGAGTATATTCAAACAACAGCCAATTTAGCAGAGTTGAAGACTTAAAATTTAAAATAATCAAAGAGTGGGAAAAAATTGACGGAGAAACACTAAATAATCTTTATAAAAGTATGAAAGAACGTATATTTAACTTAATTAGCTCTAAGGGAGGGATTACTAGGTTTTAAGTATCAACATTTTTGGTAAATAAAGCTTTTTATTTAACAAAACTGAGACTGGTGCTATAATTATGCAAAAACAAAAAACCTTAATTTTTATACTGAATTAAAAATTACACTAACAATTTGAAAAAATTACTGTTATTTTTTCTTTTACATTAACAGTACACATAATGAAATGTTGTTTTTATAAATGTACTTTAAAAATTTCTTTTAAAAATTCAAAAAATTAGGGTGGTGCTATAATTATGAAAAGCACTTTAGTTCAACGTTGTCTTGGCGGCCAATTGACATCACCATGGCTAATTAAATGGCTTTCAAACGTTTGACGCTATAAATCGATTGTGGCATGAGATGTGTGCTGTTGAAACCAAACATCGTTCACATCAATACCATGAAGAGCGGATACAAAAAAATCAGTTATCATGGTGCGCTAGTTGACTCCACTGATCGTAATGGTTACGCCATCCTAATTTTTAAAGAAATATGGGCCAATTAACAGTCAATCGTAATGGATGTATTGGCTTCTGTAAGACAATGTATGGGTTTTCTGGACCCCAAATACGGAACTTTTGCTTATAAACATACCCACCAAGATGAAAATCAGTTCAGCCAAAAATATGATATTTTTCGGGCAAAATGGACATCATCGTGCAGTTTCTCGTTGGCCCAATAATTCCCGACATTGGTCAACCGTAAATCGATTCATTACGTTCAGTGGAGATAATATACTGAATTTTATGACATAATAGAATGACATAAGTATTGCCAAATTCGTAATAACCGATGATTAAAACTTAAACCGATAGATAGCCCACCTGATATGTCTAGATAATGTCGTTAAACAAATAGAAACAATACGTTTTCTGGTTAACAAAAAGCATTTTCAAAAGCTTTGTTTTATGGTTAGAGGTAATCAAAAAAGGCACTTTAATGGGCTCCGTATGTATTCATACATAAAAGAGTTTGTTACTTAAACAATGTACAGACGTATTTGCATACCTCTTTGGTAACTTATGTATTTAACTTTCGTTGACAATTCTATAGACATGCATACTGTGCGCATTGAACATTTTTGTGAAATATTCATTCTTGAAATGCTAAACAATCTGATTTTAAATTCCAATACATTTCCTAAGAAAACGATTTTCATGGAACCTTTTAAGCAAACCAGCTTAATTTAGTTTTCAGTTGAATAGATTAAATGAGACATTTAGAATTGCATTATTCATAGATACTCGTTGTAACTAAAGAAGACATTATAATGATTTCCTAACAATTATTGATAATCGATTACTCTGGATTGTAATTTTCGAAAATGAGTTTGTCATGAAATATGTTTAAGGGGTTTATAGTTGTCTGACGTCAGTTTACGGATTTTTAAATAATTTTTTTTAATACCAAATAGGATATTTAGGTCATTTGAATCTCAAATATGATTGATTTGATGTTGATTTTTTTATTAAGATTCTGATATCTCATGATTGAAAATTAAATTCCAATAATTTCGAAAGAAGCATTCATGAATTTATTTCATGAAATTGTTCAAATTCGAAAAAGAGTTGATGAAGTTTACCACAATTAAAAGAAAGTTTTTAAGACGTTCTAATGTAAACGATGCTCTATAACGTAAAAGATATTTTGCTTCCTATTTCGGTCAGGGCAACCCCTGTACAATTAAACTCTTAGGGCCATTATTACAACTTGTCGTTAAACTTGGGTTTAGTTAAAGGTACCTTTAGCTAAAGGGAACTGTAAAGTTACCTTTAACTTATTTTCGTTATTACAACTTACAGATAAAATAAAGTACAAAATATGGCAGTGCCGGAGCAATGTCGATAACACTGCTCAATTAAACAAGTTTTTTTTTTTTAACGCAGTGACAACGACGGGCTTCGTGTTTTTTTGTGGTATATGCTCATTTTGTTTATATTTGAAGTTACCATATTGAAAATAATGTATAATATGGCAAGTTCAAACATAAACTTAACTTTAAAAGTTACCGGTAGGATGATCCTCCCGTTAGCTTAGAATAATAATAATGAAAAACAATATATTTGCGTGTTAAAATCCTCCCTTTAGTTAACGGCAAGTTGTAAGTAATAATGGCCCTTAAAGTATCAGTCAAAACAAAATTTCTCCCTTTTCCAAAAGAGACAGATAGCGTCAGATCTGATTTTCTCGGATCTTGTTGACATCAGCAGAATTGTGTCTTCTTCGTCCTACAGACATAACCTGTACTCCGTCCTATCCAGAAGTTAGAAATTCAGGCTGGCAAAAACCGGAACGCTTTGCAGTGGTTAAAATTTTAAAACAAGACAAATGAATGGGACATTTTCATTGCAGAGAGGCAAGTACGCCATGCCATTCGCGGGATTACTCAATTCTTTGGAAAAGCTGGGCTAAAGAAGATTCCGTTATCAGTGGGTGCTCTTGCCTCATTTGATTATCAGTAAAAATATTTAAATCGCTTTGTTTGTTAAATTATTACTGCCCCAAAAAAAACCGTATTATGATTCAGTAGCTGGAGATATGGAGGACTCTCTATGTGAGTGAAAGAACCAGAAACAAAATTGTATCTTTCATATAGCAGACTCTCTATAAAGAAAAACTGGAAACGAAACTGTGTCTTCGGCTCCATTTCCATTTTGAAAGCTATTCATGCGGCATTAAGGAGTCACAGCTACTTATTCCAATTGATCATGAAAGTCACTTTGGTATCAATGTGATGCATTCTGTTGTATAATTTGGCGTTTAGCAAGTATCCGTCCAGTGGCCTAATGATATTATGATGATATAATTTGCGGTTCTGGTTGATTCATTCCCTCATAGCCTGCAGACGATATGCGTTAAGTACTGATTTATTTCACACCAATAACTAAATAGGTTGGATAAAGAGTACAGTTTTCGATATCCTCTTCCAGACTTTTATACCTAAACAATACATTCTTTTAATTCTCTGTATTGTTTTAATATAGCATTTCCTGGCAATCGATGTCCATTACAACACTACTGCAGCATAAATTAGTAAAGATCTAATTGCGTTCCTGTAAAGTCGGTGTGTCATTCTCGGAGTGAGATCCCAGTTAGAATCTATAGCTCTGCTACACATGGACCAGTATCAATGGGTTTTTGCTGTCCCTATATTCCAAGTGTTGTTTTCATTTCAATTTCCTCTCCAGTGTAACATTCAAGTATTTTAAATGGTTGGATATCCTTTTCTCTTTCATAAGAAAGCGAGGATCGTCATAATGAGCGATCATAGTTTTCCTTGTAAGAATATTTTATAATTTTTTAATATTTTACCTCAAAAGTAGATATTTTTCTTTATGGTCCTTCGACCTCATAGCGATCTTACTGTAGTGTAGAGTATCGAATGATAAAAAACTATCAAAACTCATTTTATTTCTCTCTTTTTTCTCTATTTGTTAATGTAGTTTTTTAACTCAATTAAATGTGGCATATCTATTATACAAATATGTCCGTGAGCCTTTTGTTAACTTTTTATAGTGTCATCTCATATTATTTTAAATAAATGAACAGAAAAAAATTTTAAAAATCTCGAAACATTAGAAATCTAATTTGAATATTAAATTAGAAAAGTGGCTTTTATATTCTCAAAAATAATATATATATTCTTTGGAACTTAGGGATATTTATAGGAATTATAGAAGAAAGGTGAATTACGAAATTAGAACCGCTAAGTGTAAATATTATGGGGATAAATTTAAATCCGCTATGCCATCGCAGTGTAAATGGAGGGAAATTAGAATTATGGGTGTCTTGGATAATAATAATAATAATACTAATCATGATGTATATGTAGACAAATTGAATCTTGAATTCTCGAATATCCCTATGCCTAACTCGAAATTAATTCAATAGGCTACGATGAAATACATCCGAAATTGCTGAAAATTATACTGGACTACATTATTGTATATAAAACACACTTATTTAATACCATTCTAACGACTTCAGAATTTCCTTCAATGTGGAAGCACGCGAAAATTGTCCCCTTACCCAAACCTGATGGAAAGTACAGACCAATTGCGATTTTACTTTACTTGTCTAAGATTTTTGAACGTTTGGTCCATGAGCAAATAGGCAGGCATTTGTACGACAATTCCTTACTGACTAACAGACAGTCTGTCTGGTTTCAGACCTGGACACAGCTGCGTTACGGCTTTAGTGGATGTTGTAGAGGAGTTGAGGTCAAAAATGGATCAGAACATGGTATCTTTTCTGGTACTTCTAGATCACTCGAAAGCTTTCGATACTGTTGATCATGACATTCTTTGTCACAAGCTGATAAATACCTTCAAATTTTCAACATCAGCAGTTAAACTATTACGTACATACCTATATAATAGAAGCCAGACAGTGCACTATGGTGATGTAAAATCATTTAGCAGCGCAGTACGAAGAGGTGTACCACAGGGTTCAATTCTCGGCCCTCTGCTATACATAATGTATTCAAATGACCTACCTTCTAGTATTACTCACTGTCGAATTCGAATGTATGCCGATGACATTCAACTCTACATTAGCTGTTGAAGAACTGACATCGATAATTGTATATTGAGACTGAACCAGGACCTTGACAATATATTTAAATGGGCTACTGCAAATGGTCTTTGGGAAAATTGGCCTTCTGCCGAACTTACTGCCACCATTAGTCGTTGGGGACTCGACCATAGAAATAATACAATGTGCCAAGAACTTGGGTATTACTTTTAATAGTCAACTCTCTTGGACTAACCATGTTAATATAATTTGTGGGAAAACGTACGCTATGCTGAGGAACCTCTGCTGGACTCAGTCCTTTACGCCTTTCAATATACGTATGCTCTTGGCGAAGACATACCTAATTCCAACTCTCTTGTATGGATGTGAGCTTTTTGCGGGCTTGGACTCTGTTAGCAGGAATAATCTTAACGTAACTTATAACAACATAGCAAGATATATTTTTAGACGCAGTCGATATAGTAGTATCTCGCATTTTTCCTACAGAATCTATAATATGACACTGGAAAGCTTTTTAAAATATCGTACGTTAATTTTCTTACACAAGATTATTTATTCAAAGGCACCAGATTATTTATTTACTAGACAACAATTCTCTAGAACTAATAGAGGCTATAGGATAAATGCCGAAAGGTACAGAAAACAGGTATCTGAAAGGCACTTTTATATTAATGCTACTCGCTCATGGAATCAACTTCCGCCAGAAATTCAGTTGAAAAGCAATGTAATGCAATTTAAAAAAGCAATTTCAACACACTTTTCTTTTCTTTAGAATTCATCATTTGATTTAATTAAACCTAAGGCTAACTTAAACTTAAATCTACGAGTAACTCAATTCTAATTAATATAATTTTTGCTTTCTGGTGAAACTTACATATACATATATGTATATAACTATTAACTAAGTCATAACATTGTGTAAACAGTACTTTTAAATAAGATTAAAATGCTTGTTGTACTGGAGTTAATAAATAAATAAATAAATAAATAAATATTCTAATGAAACACGATATAAAAATAATTTAAAATATTTATTAGAAAATTTGGATGAGTTTTTTTTTTTTAATTAAAAGTCTTTAGAGTAAAACATAAAGTTTTTGTTTTTTATTACGTGATGATTTAATTTTTTAATTTAATTTTTTTTAATAAATTATTATTGTTATTACAGTGCACTCGCGGTAACGTGAATACCGTCTCACGTGAACACTGTCTAACGTGAACAAGATTTTGTTTATGTTATAACATGAACTAACTCAGAGAGCTCTATAGCGCGAACATTTTTTTTCATTGCATATGCTTTTAAGCTTGTAGAAAACACTAAAATACATTAAATTCAAATTTTAAATTTTAGGGAATCTTATTAAATAAAAAAGTATGCTTGCCAATGGTTCAAGACTGGAATAATGATTCTTGTGTTGATAATACGAGTGGAATCCATGAAAATAATAATAAAAGAATTTCACGTTCAAGCGTGTAAAACATATATATTTTATCATGAAATTCGACGTGAACTAACGTGAATTAACGTGAACAATTTCGCTAATATGAACTCCCTTGGTTTTAATTAGTTCACGTTACCGCGAGTACACTGTATTAATTTTATTTTATTGTTCTATAGGGTCTTCCAACAGGAACTTTTGAACTTTAACGGTTTTTAACGGCCAGCTACATTTGTCAAATTAGAGCTTCTAATGCATTCCGATAAAGTCACTATTTGTTGTGGATTTTAGGCTGGCGGTGTAATATTTCTTTGAAATTGTTTTTGACCAGGTCATCACTGTTATAGGTCGATGATTAACAACTTCTCTTGGCCTGAATTGAATAATTTGGACACCAGCTTATAATACCTTGGATTTTCTGCACGAGAAATTTGAAACATCGTAGAGGCGATGTTTCGTTACAGTTTTTCTTGTGGGGGTTTCTTAAGTCACAGGTGTATGTGAATAAGCCACAAACTATAACGGTCCTCAAAGCCAATATAACCCATAACATCTGTCTGAATTATGTGCCAGAGTCATGGAAAATTAAAAAAATTTTGATTGTAATCCACCCAGAGAAGCCGTGGCGGACATATAAACGATGTTATATTCCATACTCAATGGCGTCAATAGATCTTTCAAGCGAATTAAAATGTTGATGATGTCTCACACATAAGGTGCGCTCAATGAAAGACCTGATACAAATACAAAATCGACCAATAAATAAACCTTCTTGGAAACAGTTCGGATGGAGTTGGAAAGAGACAGGCTTATTTTCGTACTACTACGGCAATAGCAATCTGAGCCATAACGACGCTGTAGGCTCTGTTGGATTTAAGACTGTTGCATATGGTAATGAGGATCATAGCCATGGAGACTATGGTTAGGTAACAGTAAACAAGTCTAAGATAAAATTCATTAGGAAGCATCGTGAACTGACTAATTGAAATGCTGACGGTATTCGCGTCCGTTCGGGCTAAAAGAAGTTGGTAATCATCTACCTACAGAGCTCGCCGTTGACAGTGATGGCGTGGTCAACATTGTTCTCAAAGACATCCAAAAAAGTGAATTATTTGGGATGCTAAAGGAGCTAAATACTCCCGGTTAAACTAAAACACAAAACCTACTGTTACCAAACAAATGAATTTATTTTATTTGAATTTAAAATCAATTACTCTTACTTGTTCTGGGCTAGTTACGCACTTTCTCGCTCATTTTGTTTTTAATTTATTTTTCATTTTCCTTTTCTCAGAAGAATTTTCATTTTTCTTTTCGCTCAATCAGGCACTGCAATTTATTCTTTTAGTGGCCGGTCTCAAGTGATTTCAAGAAAATTGTTTAAAAGAAAATTTCATTTATTCTTCTGATTGATTGATTTATTTGCCATTTTGAAACTTTCTCTTACGGTTGGATGGTACATTAAATAAAAAAAAAAAAAATGACAGAAGTAAGAAACTTAAACGGGTCAAACCCGTGTATTAGGATCCCTAGCGGCTTGCTGCGTTTAGTATTATTCGTTCACTGGCTATCCGCCATTATAGTTAAACGGTTATTCTGAGGCAAATGTTACCCTTAATGTTTGAACCCTGGGTTCCTATAATGAATTTTCAAGTAGGACGTTTATATAATTGCGGAGTCACTATATGGTCAGTATATTGAAATAGGGTAATATGCTTCCCTATATCCTTAGCCTATCGTCTTTATCCTCCACTGAATTAACCACTTTTCCAGCTGGAAGATGTAATCCTGCTCAGGTACTCAAATGCTTCGTTTGATTTCTAATGAATCCTGAAAACCTGTCGGTATTACAAATGGATCTTAGTAAGCTAAGCGCTTCGAAGCAGCTGCAAATTTAGCTTATCTTCACCTTAGTCGCTGTAGTCCAGAAGGGAATGTGTTGGCTTATTAGTCGTAAATCCACGGTTGAAATTGTCGGCGATTTCCTTTTATCAGATTTCTGGTAAAAACCTCTCAAAAACTGTAGGCCACACCATTCATGTGTAAAATTAACATACACAAAATAAGTGCTGTGATAAGCTAGGTAGTAATGCTGTCTGAAGGGCTGTAATGATCAATTATGTATAAACAAAACATATTGTTACGAAAATGGAAATGGTGTTACATCGTTTAACATTAAAATGATAAACAAAAGCTACAAAAACAAAAACAATGGGCATATTTACATGATCAACTAATAAACAAGAATATAGCAACAACATCAGTATAAAAGAAAAGACGATAAACAAGTAAACAAGAAGCAACAACAAACATTACCAGAATAAATGTAAACAAAATACACAAACAACAACAAATATGAAACAACGATGTTTACATTTACAGAGATTTCGAAAACGTGAAGTCATTCTCCTTCAAAAGCATCCATCAGACTGTTTACCCTGCGATATAAAAGGCAAGACAAAACAGGCAACGGAGTCAGTAAAAATTCAGTCAGTCTTGTGTGAAGAAGCGTTGCGTGTGAAGAGAATAATTGTGGTTTGAAGATCTCCGCTGTAAAGATCGGTCGAACAATTGATATTGTTTACGCAAACAAATGTAAAGCAGAATAAGAAACATAGCAATTGTTGTTGTTACATCAAGTTGTGAACAGTAGCACACAGTATTGTGCAAACAATAAAGAAATTAATTAAAACTGAACACAAATTTATTTTTATTTTTATTGCAATCTACGACTCATATTTCAAACGTTTTTAAAGGGTAAAAACGTAACAATATTATTTGTTGCATCACAATTTATGTAACCTTTGCCCTAAGTGAGCGTGTCAGCTATCTCTACTGCCTGCTTAACATAAAACTAATATTTATATACCCTACGATGTAGGTAGGGTATATAAACTAGTCTTCATTGCTTAACGTTTCTTGGTTGAATCAGTACAAACAAGAAAACGCACACAATTATTTAATTAATAAACGGTATAATAAAATATTACCCTGAGTCTGAATTATATTGACCAGAAACAGAAACTGTGTTTTATACACTTTCATACTCGTACACTTGTCTGGTCTGGAGATAACTTGAGCAAATAAAATCCATTTGCGTACAGAAACTCTTGTATATTTTATCCCATTTTCATGCGGCATCCTGACAAATCTCAACATCCTCAGGTGCTGATAATAAAAAATATATTTTCTTTTGAAGAAGAGAAGGCATTTTTGGATATCAAATTCCATTAACGCAGAAACTATTATTATCATCAACAGGTGATGTGACCCATTAAAATTAATTGTTTTTAATACAATTGCAATAACAATTGTTTCGAATTCTTTTTCAGTTGTTCCTGTTGAATTGTGTAAATGTTGAATTATTTATTTAAAATATGTGCAACAGAATGTTGAAACAAATTTCACCGCACATCTTTTTGGAAATGTATTTCAACAGCTTTTACACTACCATTTGTGTCAAGTCATATATTCAAGTCACTCCAAGGCGTTTATTATGAACTGATACAATTGCTTTTGTAAATAAAGTTCTGTAGTAAAAATACGAGGTAAGTTTATTACCGGTAAGGCACTAAGGTTGGAAGTATTTAATGGATGTAAAATAGCATAGAGTCAATTTCCCTTAATTAGGTCTGTGTCTTAGCAAGCATGCTCTTTTACACTTAAAAATTAAAATACGTATTTTTGCAATATTTATGACGTATTTTTTTGATTGTAAAGAAGACATGTTCCAATTAAGTGTGAAATGGCCGCTATGGCTCTATTAAGAGACCATTACAGAGATGTGGCTGTATCTTACCGATGACGTTTTGAATGTTGGATTGGAGTTTTAGCTTAGTTTGCTAGCATAAACTCGGGATTTCACAAAATTTTCTTGAGATACATAATTTGTTCCGGAAATATTGATTGTTTAAAGAGTAATGTGGCAGATGGCGCTGTCTTGCTATAACTACACGTCCAATTGACATGTTCCTTTAACAAATGTCGTTTACGTGCACAGCAGTTTTGGCCTTATTTTTAAAAGGTAATGTGCACCAGCTCAGACCACAGATAATATTTCTTCGACGACTTTCTTTTACCAGATTTTTATAATTTAATCATTAAATTTAGTATAAATTTTTCTACGTACTGTTGCACTTTAAGAGAGAAAGAATAAAATTACTTATATACGTACGTTGCGTATGAGTTATATTGAATTCAGGTGATGGTATAACTCATTCGCCAAAGTGGTTGATTTTTTCTTATTCTTATTATTATAAGAGGGTTTTGAATAGAAACTTCCGAACTTTGAAGGCATTATTGTTGCAAACGAAATATGAAAAAATATTTCTTCGGCGACTTCATTTCAGCAGATTTCTCGCAAAAACTCGGAGAATAAATAAAAATTGCCATGAAAAGCTTCTCAAAAATCTGTCATGCGGAGTCGACACTTATGAATAAAATTAACACACACAACATAGCGAGAACGAAGTCGCTATCCCGCCTGAAGAGTTGTAATGTCCAATTATGTATGTATGTACGTAATTTTCAATCACACCGCGTGACCAAAATCCGCACTAGACAGTTCTCGTTGTTGGTGCATTTGTGTCTCAAGGATTGCGTAAAGATTTTTTGAGTCCAAATTCGACAGTTTTGTGTATTCCCTAAGCCATTTGGATGGAAATACGTTTCATTGTCATTGACTTCACTTTCCTCCATTATCTGCTGCACAAATTGCCAGCTCTTTCCCCGGTTTGCTGGTGTGAGCAATAATTTTTGTACGCTTGAAGGTCTCTTGTCAAATTTCAATGGAATTTTTACAGGGCTTTGTTTACTTGTTTCATCAACTTAAAATATTTTGGACATAACGTGGAAGTTATGTAAGTAATTGGTCATGACAACACTTCAGTTTTATGTTGTGTGTGTTAATTTCAATACATGAGTGGCGGGACTTACAGTTTAAAGTCGATTCCGACAAATGTTTTTGAAAAATTTTTTCTTGGCAGTTTTATTTACTCTCAGTTTCTGAGAGGAATTAACTGAAGAAATATTTTTTCATATTTCGTTTTGTTCGAGATGTCTGTCCTGGGGTTTGAACCATGGCGTCACGTCTAATAAGCCAACACACTACCTACTAGACTGAGGCGACAAATTAGCTTCTATCAAACAGGCTCTAGAACTAAATTCTTAAAGCATTACTCGTACAAGCAGCATACCAAACTCAATATGACTTAATAAACTGTGGTAGTGTAGAGTAAATCAAGCAAAAGAGTACCTTATCGAATTGCTTCTTGTTTGAAATACTTGCAATATTTTTCCAATAAAAACTTGCTTTTTTAAAAGTTGAAATTGTTCAAAAAATTCTACTTGATTTCATAGTTACTAACAAGAATATTGGCAAACTATTGAGGAAATTTTTAATGCACATAAGAAAAATAAAATCTGTCAACACCGACCATATGATACCCTGCATTCCTATCTTTAATATAATTTTAACTTTCTTTAGAAGCCTTATTAGCATATACCGTACATAACATAAAAGTTTGATTAAATATGATTTAAAAAAATCTTAACACACGCAACATAATTGGTGTGAGAAGCCAGTGGTAATCCTGACTGAAGGGTTGCAATGAGCAACTATGTTATGTAAGTGTACATCACAGTGATGATATCTTCTTTCTTAAGCAATTTTAACGTATCGGAATCAATTGTAAAATATTTTTGACAAAATGTTACCTCGCCATAATAATACATAATGCTTCGTAACGGCAAATGCCTTATCGTAAAGCGATCACAATTTTGTTTAGTTTTGGGTATAAAAAATTCAGTATCTTAATGAACAATATTTGATTTTGTAGAACTGAGCATTTTTTCGCAATCTGTGCAGCAATCTATGTGCGAAAATAGTGATAACTGGTCACGAAGATGAAAAGTGTCAAATAAACACTTGTATGGACATGACCAAAACATTGTAGTTTGAATATTTCTATACAAAATGTTAAAAAGAATTATGATAATATTTCGAATTTATTCTTATCGAATTCAATTCCAAAAGCTATTGGAAAGAAAAGTTAGTTACTAAAAATAATAATAGCTTCCGGTAAAAACGATTTTATTTTTTTTTTTCTGGGAAATAAATTATAAGAGTATTATTTTTTATTTGAATATAAATTTAATGCTTAACGAAAAAGAAATGTAAAATTGTTTTTAATTTTTTCTCTCTTTACATTTACAAGTACAGCCACCAACCATTCAGGCCATTAGTTGGAGGTCAACTATTTTAATACATACCTTTAATAACTTTTATTTTAAATACATTAAATATTTTTTCATAACTCTATAATACAGATGTTTAGTTTACATTACAATTTAAAGCGTGTCTGTATAAATATACGTACATAGTATATACGTACAAAATTCTTTAAAGTGTTCATAAAGTGTTCATAAAAAATGACATAAAAGTCACTCGCAGAAGCTTATAAACATTTTGAATTTATGCCAGAAAAATTTCATCATTTTTCTCTTTAATACTGAAAATAGTACAAAACACACAAAAAAAGAATAAAATAATGGCAGACACAGCGTAGGCAAAAATAAATAAAAAAATTTCCTTTTGGCAAATTTTTATTCTGTTAAACTGTCCTTGAAAATTGTTTGCTGCTTGCAGCTTTAGTTTTCATAGAGATTTATAACACTGACTCTGCCTACTGCTAATGCTTCAAACAATTCTCGGAAATCCATACAAACGAATTTAAAAACTGTTACAAAGCCTTTTGTTTGGTTAGTCTCTCGTATATAACATAAAAAAAAGTATTTTTTCATTAAATACCAACTAATAAAGACTGAAATTTGAGCAGTTTGGATAACAGCATTCGGTTCAAATATATGTAACTTTAAAAAATGTACAACGTACAAAAATTCTTGTTTCATTAAATTTGCATCAACTGTTGTTCAACTGCCATGGTGATTACAAAGTCAATGTTCAGTTGTTCCATTTGAAGCTAAATGACGCAAGATTGTCGAACATATTTTTTTATTGGCTTCTGCTGACCACTTTAGGCAATACTTTCCTTGTGACGCTATATGGCAGTCAATTTCTTGACTTGCATTTTTTCCTCAAGCACAAAAATTATTTCAAATTAGTGTTTTCCTCTACCATAACTACGATATAAAAGTTCAACTGAAAAGTTCTTATAGCAATACACAGATAGGATTACTGATATTCAATCAGCATGTATGATAAACCTAACCATCAAAAGACATGGGTACATATTTTACAACTTTCGGACTATAACATAACATAATTAGGCATTACAACCCTTCTCCCAGGTTTACGACCTAGTTTCTCACACCACTTATGCTGTGTGTGTGTTAATTTTATCCTTAAGTGGCGGAACATACAGTTTAAAGTCGAGTTCCGAACAACAGATTTTTGAGAAACATTCCATGGAAATTTGATTTACTCTCAGAGTTTTTGCCAAAAATCTGCTGAGAGGATGTCGCCGAAGAAATAGTTTTTCATATTTCGTTATGTTCGAGATATCTGACCTGGAGTTTGAACTGAGGCCTCACATCAAATAAGCCATCACATTACCTATTAAACTACGGCGACTTCAAATAAAACAAAGTGTGTGTGAGACATCATCGAAATTTTGTATTCGTTTGAAAGAGCTCGTGATGCCATTATGCGTGGCATATAACATCGTTCAAATGTCGGTCACGGTTTCTCTGGGTAGAGCGTATTCGTAAATGTACAATTTTCCATAACTCTGGAGCATAAATCTGTTATATATACATACGTACATAATTCAGTCAGGATTACGGCCTAGCTTCTCACACCACTCATGTTGTGTGCGTTAATTTTATACGTGAGTGGCGGGACCTACAGTTTAACGTCGACTCCGAACGACAGATTTTTGAGAAACTTTTTCATGGCAATTTTATTTACCCGCAAAGTTTTTGTCAGAAATCTGCTGAGAGGAAATCGCCGAAGAAATATTTTTTTTTTATACTTCGTTTTGATGCCTGACCTGGGATACGAACCCGGGCTTTACGTCTAATAAGCCAACACACTACCTACTAGATTTCTAAATCATAAATCTGTCAGAATCCAAAAACCTCCGTCTCTTTATGACAAGAGCAGGGCATGACGCATAAGGTGAATGACAGTCTGTTCTTCCTCCTCACACTCATAGCAGATCTAACCTCAATCTAAATCTATTTGACATTTCAACGAAAACCCATCCATGAATAATGGTTGATATTGAAACGGGTCTCTTTCTAACCTATACTTATGCATAAGGAAGACAGTTCCTTTGAACAAACTTTAGCGGAAGTTAAGTTCTTGTACTAATACAATTTAAAATTGTCTAGACTTAGAGTAAGTATCCTGTACAGAATCCTGCTACCTAGACGATGGTGATGCAAGAACCTCAAATTTTTATTAGCATTAAATCGTTTCAATGCCTGAAAATTAAAAATTTAAAATTTAAGGAATTCTTTATGAACTTAAAAAAAGAAAGAAAAAAAAATTGCGCCTTTCTAAATCATCTGTCTGTGCCATACGAAACCATAAAATGAAAAATTTCGTATTTCTCTTGGCAAACATTTAAGGTTTTAGTGTTTTTTAAAACTTTAGTTCGCTTCTTGGAAGTGGTTGTCAATTAAAGGCATAGTCCAGTGTAAGTGAAACACTGAATTTTTTAAAGAATATTCAAAAGTCGAACAATAATTGGCTGGTAAAAAGCAATAAAAGAATTTTAAAGAATTTAAATCCTGTATTTGTATCCTGTTATAATAAAAATAGAATAGAATAAAATAAAATTTTAGTAGTCTAGTAGGAAGTGCGTTGGCTTATTAAACGTGAGGCCGTGGTTCAAACCTTAGCGCAGACATCAGCCAAAAATGAAATACAAATAATATTTCTTTGGCTACATTGTCTCAGCAGATTTCTGGCATTTACTCTCTTTAGTTCAGAGAGTTCTGTCGTTCGGAGTCGACTTTAAACTGTAGGTCCAGTCACTCATGTATTAAATTACCATGCGCAACATACATAAGTGGTGTGATAAGCTAAGTTCTAATCCTAACTGAAGCCTTGTAATCACCAATTATGTATGTAACATTTATTTAATGCACTCGTATGAGTCACATTTAAATTGCCACTATTCATATGATCCCATTAAGCAATTTGATCCATTTGAGGTTGCAAATTGACGTTAGACAGGGCAGGCGGTCTTTCTGAATGGAATCTGTGTGTTTTGGGTTTTAATCATCACATCGCACAACCTCTGCTAAATTAAAAAAAAATAAAATTATCGAATAACACAGCCCTGCATGGGTTTTGCAAATAAGTGGGCTCCAGGTGTTTCCGAAGGCATTTTGCATTTTCAAAAACTTTCCATCACGTCAGGTTTTCGAGAAAAAGGGGATTGAAACCCCTAAAAATAGCGTTTTTGGTCATTTTTGAAAAATTGTAGAGCTGAACACTGACGCGCTAGAACCATCGGTATTGTCAGAAATTGACAATTGATCTTTAAAATTAGCCCAAAGCCAAATTCATTGCATGCACCCTTAAAGTAGGGGGTGGGTTTATGTTAAGGGGTGCAATAGAAAAACAAACACATTACGGAGGGCCTTAAAAATTAATTAGATTTACTTGAAAATTGTTACTCAGGGGTTTTTGGAATCGCTGATTATAGATCTTCATTCAGATTTAAAAAAATTCAAAATGGCGGATCCAATATGTCGGTAAACATTTTCAAGTAAATCCGATTAATTTTTATAAACCTCGACCGCCATATTGGATACGCCATTTTGAACCCAGATTCAAGTTCAGCGCGCAAAATGCCTTCGGAAACACCTAGAGCCATCTTATTTGCACAAAAAATTTACAAATTTGCAGGGTTGTGTAATTTATTTTTTTGTAGATTTTGGTAAAAATTTATGGCGTATTAAATAAATTTTGTGTTTATGCTAAAGATTTCTATATTTCTTTCTTATTCTCATGTCTGACTCTATTAATTATCACTCACATACTATTTCTAAGCTTTTATTTTAGAAAACTCTCAACTGTCAACTCCCATAAGATATTTAATTCCACACAATATAAATTCAATTTAAAAATACACCACACAGTTGCTTAAATTTGTTTAAATAAATCTTTTTTACTTCTCAAATTTAAACCAAAATTACCATCGAACAGAAACAGACTATTTTTATAATAGAAATTGAAATTCTATATTTTTTGTTTGTTCACTGAATATTATTTATGGCCACTTTTGATTTTATTTTTAAAATATTTGTTTTTTTTTTGTTGAAACATAACAAATTCACACTCAATTGAGTTTGACATTTATTTTGTTACACACTGATTGTTATCTTTTAAACAAATTGTTCTTATATTGCTGGTATTGTATAATTCTGAATATGAAATGGTCAATTATGCACATTTGCTTATAAACTGAATTGAAGTTCTATCGAGTAATTTAGTGGGCTTATGGTAGGAATTTAGATTTAAAATTTTGGTCCCACCACTCGTGTATGAAATTAACACACAGGTGGTACTCGTAATCCTGACTGTAGGGTTGTAATGGCCAATTATTTTATGTGTGTAATTAAAATATCTCCACAGGCTTAGGAATCAAGTTTAATACTATTTTGTTAATATGTAGGTCAACCTAGGAGAAAAATTGTACAATAGGAATACGAAGAAGTAATAAAATGGTTTCATAAAAGACATTACACTAGCCATCGCTAGATCGCTTGTAGAAGTTCGGGCACAAATGCTAGAGGTAAGTTCATTGTTTTATGTAGTGAACAGGCGATACTTTATTTGCTCTCTCAAAAATTAATAAATGACTAATCAATCTGCAAACACTACAGCGCACATTTGCAGCAAAATTATATTTAACTGTCTAACAACGCATTGCTGATTAACTGATCAGGGCCGGTATGAAGTTAGATAAATCTTGGTATTTTCTTCTTTGAAGTCGCCGTAGTCTATTAGGTAGTGTGTTGGCTTATTAGGCATAAGGTCTCGGTTCAAAGCCCAAGTCAGACATCTCCAAAAAACAAAATATGAAAAGAAGATTTTCTGCAAACACTCTGAGAGTAAATAATAGTTGCCATGAATGCCATGAGCTAATTTTCCTTTTCGTAGATTATGTAATGATTTTAATTTATATTATGATTTTATTGATTTTAATTGTAATGTTTGTAATATTAAACTTAGCTTATATGCTAGCATTAAATTGTAAATTATTATATAAAAATGTATTTTCGTTCTCGTATATAAACTACGTATATTGTTTACTTTATTCAGCTTGTGATTAAGTTCTGTAGCTGTTTTATGTTCCCGTTGCCATTACTTTTCCTTTACCCGCTACAGTCCGGACTGTAGTGTGTACGTGTCCCTACGTAATGGGGACGAACCCTCCGCGGTCGGGTGAGGGTGGGTTAGTGTGTGGCCGGGGACGCTCGATTAAAAAATAAAAAAAATAAATAAAATAAAATGAAAAAGTTTCACAAAAATGGTCGTTTCGAATCGACTTTAAACTGTGTATAAAATTATCACACACAACGTAAGTGGCGTGAGAAGTCGGTCGTAATCCTGACTGAAGGGTTGTAGTGACCAATTACATAATTATGTACGTATGTATGTATTCCCCTGTCATTTTCCAGGAAGTCTCAAATTTGTTGACAGCAGAAAGGTACTTGCAATATTGCTGGACTATAATGGGCTGGTAAATTTGTGCCGAAACACTAGATGTTAAAAAGCGGGCAAACTCACTTGTATCGGTACAGAGAACGGCTGCATTGCGTATCGCGTCGGCATATCGTACAGTGTCCGCCTCAGCCGTACTTGTGATAGCAGGTACAATCCTAGTGGATCTGCTGGCAGCTGTGCGGCGAAATCGGGTGGAAATCACATAACCGGTCACTTCAGGGAAAAGTCCATTTCAAAATGGCAACGACGATGGAACGATGAAGATAGAGGAAGATGGACGGCGGGACTTATTTCGGACATAAGGCCATGGATTGGTCGGAAATTTGGAGAGGTAAATTACTACGTTACACAGATGCTATCGGGACACGGATATTTTAGGAAATATCTGCACAGAATGGGCAAGACCGCCTCCCCTTACTGTCTTTACGAGGAAGGGGAAGTAATTGATGATGCAGAGCACACTGTTTTTGAATGTGCACGCTGGCAGAACTATCGTTCTGTACTGACGTCAATAATTGGAACGATCACGGCCGCTAACATTGCTGGAGTTATGGTTGTGAGTAGAGAAAATTGGGCCTCAGTGGCGAATTACGTGGAGCGCATTCTAAAACTGAAGAAGAGAGATCTTGAGGCTGCAGAACATGTAGGCACGCCGGCATAGATGACACTGACACACGTGTCAAACGAAAAGAATAGTGTCAACTAGTCAACTTTCGATACGCAATCCGGACGCGGATATGAGCACGCAGGGGCCAAAGGGCCAAAAGGACTCCACTCCGAAGTAATACCACCGTAGTTCCGGAGTGGGCACAACAAGTCCACGAGACGAGGGGGGGATTTAGAGGGTGAGGGCCCCACACACGGAGGAAGTGACGACTTCCTCCATGGTGCGGTTAGGCACATTTACCCCGCCTCGGCGTAAAAAAAAAAAAAAAAATGGGCTGGTATGGATAAAAGGACATCCATCCATTACACGATTGCAATTTGTACAGTCCACTGTCGTATTAGAAGACATCCCAATAAATTCGGAATTCCCTCACAAGACTTCATGGGGTCAGAGCAAGAGAAAACGAGACTTTCGTTCACCTTACGTGTCAGTGCCCGGCTCTTGTTATGAAGACAGAAGTTCATAAAACCTCATTATTTATCGTATTTGAGTAAACTTTATTTATATTTGAAAATCATTTTTGTTTGATCCCGGACTTTTACTCTTTCATATGCCTACTTATGTACATATGTATATTTTGATCACAGTTTTCCAATGGATTAATAAACGGATTCAATCTTTTTTAAGGGTGGGTTTTGATTTTTCTTTTGAGACCAACACTCAGAAGATGACTCCTATTCAAGCTGTTAATTGTTTTGGAATACAGGAATGATAATAATAGGAGAAAGAAAACAGGGGTAGTGAGAGACAATTTTTTTTAAATGGCCGGTGTATATACCTTCGTCACTTTTTTTCGAGAATAACTTTGTAATACTTCTCACTTTCTTTTTTATCTTATAGTCAATCATATGTAATGTCATACGAGCAATCAGACAATCATTAACACCCAGAGTTTCTGATAGGAATCGAACCCACGGCGACGGCAATTGAAGTTCTGCGCACTACCAACTAGACCATCGGGGCACCCAATCGTCAGACGTTCGTCTTACTAGCATAAATTAAATAAAATCAAGACTTAAAGTGTTAATTAAAATTAATAAAATGTGTTATCCTTTTAAATTAATTGAACACTTAAATTAATTTGAAATTATTTACACTTTAAATATAAACTTTATCTACCGACTTACACGCACTGACGTTAGACTGAAAATTTAAAGAGAAAAATTAAAAAAAAAAAAAAATCATGCAAAAACAAATATTTCAAAATAACGAAATATGACAACAACATGAATGGTTGTATGTACCATAAATTTATGAATAAATAATGTACAGTTTTACTAAGACTTTTAAAAGAGAACAATTAATTGATTTCCGCGAAAAAAAAAAAATTGAAAAATTTAATGGATTTTATAAATATAGACCTTTACACTTTCAATTCAATTTGCTTGGGTTTTCCCTTTTTTTCATTACCAGGATGCTGGTTTGACTTAAAATGCTCCAAGTCTCGGCGGAGATTAAATTCATTATTCAAATGCTGACCTTGAATAACTTTATTTGCCTTTTATACTTTCAGAGAAAAACAACTTTTTATGACTGATAAACAAAAAAAAAAAAAAAAAAAAAACAGCGAATACAATGAAATGTTGGTTATAATAAAAAAAGTCAGAACATTTTCTTTCTGTATTTACAAGCACATTAAAAGCAGCCGCAATAAAATGAATTATAAATGGAGTCATTTATCTATTTCTGGACTCTTAAATCGAAGAAAAACTTTTCAATGGAAGAATTTAATACAATACATTACTTAATTCATGTTAGCATTTAAGTTATTATTTTATTAATTTATAAAGGGAATAGAAGGTGCCGTAGTCTAATAGGTAGTGTGCTGGCTTATGAGACGTGAGGCTACTTTCTTTGTTCTCTCAAAAATTATTTAAAAGTCTGTCATCGCATTGCTGATTAACTGGCCAGAACCGGTATGAAGTCAGATAAAGGTAGATATTCTACTCTTTGAAGTCGCCGTAACCAAATTTCTGGCAAAAACACTGAGAGAAAATAAAATTGCCATGAAAAGTTTCTCAAAAATTTGTCGTTCGGAGTCGATTTTAAACTGTAGGTTCCGACACTCATGTATAAAATTAACATGCACAACATAAGAGGTGTGAGAAGCTAATGACTAATTATGTATGTATGTATGTACGTAATTTGACAGATGAAACTGCAACAATATGACCGATATCAACTGTCAAAGATTTAATAAGAAAAAAACAAATACTTTTGCGAATGAGTTATACTATCAGTTGAATTCAATATAACTTATACGCAGCATATGTAAGCAAATTTTATCTCTCTCTTTTTGCCATTATTAGAACTTGCTTTTAACTAAAAGCAGAATTTTAACGGGTAGATAATGTGTTTTCATTATTGTAAGTGGACAATAAGGTAGAAGTGAGCGTTAAGCTAAAGGAAAGATCATCCTACCAGTAAGTTTTAAAGTTAAGTTTATGTTTGGAATTGCCATATTATATTGTTACGTTTTTACCTTTTTAAAAACGTTTAAATATGAGTTCGTTAATTGCAAACAAAGTAAAAACAAATAAATTGTCCGCACTATCTTATGTGCCACTGTTTCCAACTTATACAACAATAACTACTTGTTCGTTATTCTTCTCTGCTCACAACCTTTTTGTAAGCATCAACACCTGTTCGGTGTTCTTCAAACCACGACACGCAACTTCACACGCAACTGACTGAATTACTACTGACTCGTTGCCTGCTTTGTCTTGCCCTTTTATATACGCAAGAGGTCAGTCTGATGAAAGTTTTCGAAGTGGAACGTTCGGGGTTTCGCCTTCTCGAGAATTCTATAGTGACTTCATTGTTTGTTGTTGCATTCCCGCTTACTTATCTATCCCCTTCTCTTTCATACCGTACTGATGTTGTTGGTTTACTAGTTCGATGTACATATGTGTTAGTGTCGCTTTTGTTTATCGTTTTTAATGTTAAACGATACTACACTGTTTTCATTTTCGTAACAATATATTATTTTCAATATGGCAACTTCAAATATAAACAAAATGAACATACATCACAAAAAAACTTGTTTAATTTGGCAAAATTTAACGATACTGCTCCGGTTATGCCATATTTTTAAAAAAGTGCTTGTCTTTATTTTATCAGTGAGTTGCAATATCGAAAAAAGGTTAAAGGTGTCTTTATAGTTAATTATAAGTAATCTTTTTTAATGACAAGTTGTAATAATGGCCCTAAGAAGAAAAAATATAATACTATGGCGTAGGAGTTATACCTTCACTTGAATTCAATATATCTCTCTCTTAATGTATAATAGTGTTACGAAAATGGAAACGGTGTAACATCGTTTAACATTAATATGATAAACAAAAGCTGCAAAAACAAAAACCATTAGTATGAAAGAAAAGGGGATAGACAAGTAAGCGAGAACGCAACAACAAAGAATGTAAATAAAATACCCAAACAACAATAAAACCACGAGAGCTCTCGAGAAGGCGAAGCCATGAACATTCGACTTCAAGAACATTCATCAGACTGTTTACGTGGGCATATAAAAAGGCAAGACAAAGCATTCAACCAGGAGTAGTAAGAATTCAGTCAGTCTTGTGTGAAGACGAGTTGCGTGTAAAGAGAATAGTCGTGGTTTGAAGATCTCCGCTATACAAATTTAACGAACAAGTTGTTGTTTACGGAAAGGGTGTAAGCAAAGAAGAATAACGAACAAGCAAATTATTGTTGTATACATCAATTTGGACACAGTGGCACACAAAAATTGTGCGAACAATAAAGAATTTAATTGAATCTAAACACCAATTTATATTTATTTTGTTTGCAATCAACGAACTCATATTTTATACGTTTTTAAAAAGGTACAAATGATTAAATTACAGAAAAATCTTTTCATTTCAAAAACTATTCAGAAATTTCTTTTTTCGTAACAGTTGTTATGTATTCATGCGGTCTATGAAACCGTAGTTATATTTTGTCATAGAGAACAAAACGAATAATAAATTCGTCAAACAAACAAAAAATGAACTGGATGTACAAAAAAAGAAGCAAGTGAATTAGAGTTTATTTAAATTTAAAGTTTATGCATAGGAATTATAAATGAATGCAATTAATTCAAAACGGTTGATATTTATAAACAAAAAATTGAATGTCGATTTGTTTATTTATTTGGTGTTTTCGGTTCATATTCCTTACAGAACGACGTTAGCCAAGGCTGTACTTTGAACCTGAACTGAATGATCTGGATACTAACAACATGTGATTTCAACAGATAGAATATTCTTCACGTGCAATTTGAGAACATTGTCACCTCACATGGATGTGATGTGAATCGAAATAAAGCGATTTGATGCCGATTGACTTTTTCTTGTGGTATATGCAATTAAACCACAAACCATAGCGGTCTTTAAAGTCAACATGACTT
The DNA here is from genome assembly GCA_927399465.1 of Sarcophaga caerulescens. Taxonomy (NCBI): domain Eukaryota; kingdom Metazoa; phylum Arthropoda; class Insecta; order Diptera; family Sarcophagidae; genus Sarcophaga; species Sarcophaga caerulescens. The sequence continues at coordinate 40,272,532 of OV656866.1, forward strand.
ACGCCATCGATCAAATTAAGCCTGATTTATGCACAAGAGTTTTCGAAAATTAGATATTTCCGAAATTAAACTCAGAGAAGCCGTTCTAAACACTCAAACAATGTTAGACGTCTTTTAAACGAATAACAAATTTTGATGATGTATTCTAGTATGGATGGCTGTTGATTGATTATCACCAGCAATTGTTGTTTTCCTATTCACTTGAGATATAAATATATTTTATTTTGAAATAGTTGATCAGTCATGAAGCAAATTTGAATTAATTATTACGTATTTTCCCAATTTATTTTTAATATTTCCATATTTTCATATCCGCATTATGTTATTGATTTCATATTAATTTCGTTTGTAAGATTTTGACCATTTAGTTTTCTTTTGCGTATTCAATTCATTCTGTTCATATATTCTTTATTGTTATCTGCTTTATGTTTTATGGAATCAGGTAATATGCTGTATTATTCCCATTTACTTTTAGTGCTCTTCTCTTAAATGGGGTATTACATGTCTGTACCCAGTATTGTGATTGCCTCAGTCAATGAATTATTTCTCTTGTATTCTTGTTTTCTGTCATACATTTCGACCAATTATTTTGCTTTTTCATGTTTTATTATTCAGTTCATGAACTACTTATTGTTGACTCTATCTTTTAGTTTTTTGGAATCAATATTGATAAGCTGCATTATTATCAGATACCTGCAGTGTTTGTCTCTTAATAGGGATGTTATTGTCTGTACTCTTTAGCTCGTTTTAGTTTTCCTCTGGTAATATATTATTTTCTTCTGGTATATTATGGTGGTATCCATTTGTTTGTATATCATATGAGAACATTTTATCTATTCTGGAGTCGTTTTTTCGCACGCGTATAATTTCATAGCTCCTACATATGTATATACCTAGTACGATATTCTGACACTATTTGGACAAGGTTTATAGCTATACTCCCGTTTTTTTTGGAGGAGTAAAGAGAGCAGCTACCACCTGAAGTCGCCGTAGTCTAGTAGGTAGTCTGTTGGCTTATTAGATGTGAAGCCAAGATTCAAACCGCAAGTCAGACATTTCCAGTAAGACGAAATATGAAAAAAATTTTCGTCAGCGACTTCCTCTCAGCAGGTTTTTGGCAAAAACTCTGAGAGTAAATAAAATTGCCATGAAAACTTTCTGACAATGTATAAAATCAACACACACAACATAAGTGGTGTGAGAAGTTCGGTCGTAACCCTGACTGAAAGGTTGTATTGACCAATTATGTATGTATTTATTAAGGAGAGCACCATAAGGAACACAAAGGACTAAGATTTCGAAGGGTGTTATTATTGTATATATTTCGAACGTGTAATATTTTTGCCAAAATTCTTTTAAACAGTTAAAATTTATTAGCGCTGTATTGAGTTTCTATATTTTGAGCACACCTATGAGCTAAGCTTGTAGCACTAAACTGCCTTTGGAGTATAATGTAGTAGATAATAAATGCCGTACCATATTTCTGTTATTTTTACTGCTGGCTTGGTTACTAGATGGACTTTGCTTCTTGTTAACATTGTTTTCTATGTCTGTTCTATTGTTACTTTTGCAAAAATTTAGACGTGAAGTCGTGGGTCAAACCCCAGCCCATGTATTTCATACAAAACGAAATATGAAAAAATATTTCTTCGGCAACTGCATCTCAGCAGTTTCCTGATAAAAACTCCGAAAGTAGTCCCTTCTTTTTGTTTGATTCATTTATTATTCGTTTTATTTTCAATAACAAAATAAAACTGCCGTTTCATAGACCGCATGAACACATAACAAATGTTAAGAAAAAATAAAATTTGTGGATAGTTTTTTAATTGAAAAGATTTTTCCTTAATTTACTCATTAAATCTAGTACAAATTTCTTCACGTACTATGGTACTTTAAGAGAGAAAGAATAAAATTACTTACATACGTTGCGTATGAGTTATATTGAATTCAGTTGATTGTATAACACATACGCCAAAGTGGTTGATTTTTTCTTATTAATCTTTCAAAAGCTTATTATTCTAAGAGATATTAAGGTTTTAAACAGGAACTTTCGAATTTTGTCGGTCATCTTGTTACAAGTAAAATATGAAAAAATACTTCTTCGGCGACTGCATCTTTTGGTAAAAACTCTAAAATTTAGAAAAATTGCTATGAAAAGCTTATCAAAAATCTGTTGTTCGGAGTTGACTTCAAACTGTAGCTTTCGCCACTCATGGGTAAAATTAATACACACAACATAGGTGGTGTGAGAAGCTAGGACTGCCTAAACGTGACTAAATTGAAACAGGATAAAATTTGTACTTTTTATACCAACCCTGCCTGTCAAATGAGTAGCTAACTACAAAAAAAAACTAACTTCAAGTTAGCTTGTATAGGATAACTTAAAGCCAACTACTACGCAATGCAAAATTTACATTAAGCTAAGTGTATACAAACACTCCAATTCTAAACGCCGTTGACTTTAGATAACGTCTTAGACATTTGATTAGTAAACAAACCCGCGTGTCATCTTTTCGGTTAAACATTTTTTGTTTAAATCATGTTGTTTGTCTAAAATAATTAAAAAATATACGATATGTGATATATTCCAAAGTCTAAAAGTGTTCTTAGAAGTGAAATCAATTTAATATTATTGTGTGTGGTTGTTTTAATATTTATTACAAAAAAACATGAAAGGTGCAAGTAGAAGACATTTGAGGAGGTTTTTTAAAAAAGAAAGAATTTTTTATTCTACAAAACAAAGGCCGTGCAATGTTGCAGATTCAGAATCTATAAGCCTATCTGTTGACTTACCAAGTACAAGCCAACCTATTAGTCAGATTGATAGTGTTGATAACATTTCCAGTGAAAAATGTGTAGCAAGAAAAACATGAAGATAAAAGCTTGGTGAATGGTATTTTAAATACAGGCCGTCCCGCAATGCTTTCAAGACTTGCTAAAAATTTTTAGTTGAAGAGAATATAGAAGTGCCCTTAAGTTGAAACGCAAAATATTTTTGTAAATCGTTTGACATTAAAGTGAATGTATTAATTTTATTTTTATATCTTTCTTTTAACAAATCAACAAATGTGCAAAATATTTATGTAAATTGTTTGTGGTATATTGAAGTGAATTTTTTTAATTTATTAATTTTGTTTTTATATGAATAAATTTTTGTTTTCTATTAAAATATAAATTTTTTAAAACTGTTTTATTTCGAATAATTAATATGATAGCTAAGTTTGTAGCAAGTTTGAAGTCACCGTGGTCTAGTAGGTAGTGTGTTTGCTTATTAGACTGAAGGCCTGAGTTCGAATCTCAGGTCAGACATCAAAACGTAAATATTTCTTCGGCGACTTCCTCTCAGCAGATTTTTGGCAAAAACTCTGAGAGTAAATAAAATTGCCATGAAAAGCTTCTCAATAAATTTGTCGTTCGGAGTCGACTTTAAACTGTAGGTCCCGCCACTCATGTATAAAATTAACACACACAACATGAGTAGTGTGAGAAGCTAGGACTGAAGGGTGCGGGCTTCTTGGGGACGATTGCTGTAGACTGCCTAATGGTGAAGGTATAGCACTGGCCATTTTATAGTCACCTAGCAGCAACTCGGTTCCTTGCCGTTCGCATCTTGAGATGTCCACAAACACTACTCCCTCTCTTCCACCTTCCTATAACCCATTTTCCTAAAACCTGCACAATGCACTGCATGAGTAGGGGCCATCCCCTGAGTGCTGGTTTCACAAAAAAAAAAAAAAAGTTACAAATAGTGAGTTTAAAGCCAACGTGTAAACAACTGACTTTTCATTCACTGAAATTCAGCTAACTTATAGTCAGTTCAAAAAAACCAGCTTAAAGCTAATTAAAAGTAGTAGGTTTATAACTAGCTACAATAAGTTAACTTTAAGTTAACGGCTAGGTGACTAATTTTAAGTTAATTAAAAGTAATGCAGACTCGGACGATAGACTACTTCCTAGGGCCTCGCAATGTTAAAATAGTTAGTTAATTCCATATAAAAGTAATCCAAGTGTCAACCACCACTGCTTGAGAAATAGTTAGCTTTAAATTAATTTAAAGTTAACTGAATATACGACGGAATTTCAAGATTTATTATAGAATACCTTTAAAGGTTTAAAACTTTACTTTTAAAGATTTTTCTCATACCCAATAAACAATTAAAATTTAACTTTAAACTGTATGTTATTACATACATATGTATGTGCTCATGTAAATTTGTAATTGTTTTCAAATGAATTGGAAAAAAATTGATTGTTTGATTAAATCTATGAAATTTATCACTTAGTCTATTGCAAACATATATTATTTATATTTACAATTGTTAAATATGTATACGCTATTGAGCCATGACTTAATATTGTTTTATTTGTTTGGAAGACATACAAATAATTCAGTGCAACAATTATGCATCAACAGTTTTCTTGGTAATTATAAGCAAATCAAATATTGACGGTAAGAGTTTGATTTAATTAAATTGAATGAATAAATACATTTTATTATACTACAACCCTTTTATTCACTTAAACAAAAGTAGAACCAAATGCAATCTGTATTTTAATTTTAATATCGATATAAATACCATATGAGGAGGTCCTAAAATCGTATTAAATTTATATGAAGATAGTACCATAAAAAAACAGGCATATCTGGAATCAGTTCGGCTACGTAAGAATTGTATTCTAAAGTCGTTAAAAATGTCCAGAAAAATCTAGTAAGAGTCTCTATGGTGGAATACCTACCTAAATAACTTTTCTTTTGTCTCGACGTGATCACTTATGGCTTTGCGACTTTTGATTGACTTTTTGAGAGACTTTTATTTTTTCTAAGATTGTTTGTCAAATGACTGCTAGGGAAAGTTTACTGAAACAAATATTTTTTCAGACTTATTGTTGTCTGGTAAGCCAACACACTACCTATTAGACAAATGTGGGCGTGGTTGAGTGCTTTCCGGCATTAATTGAACATTTAAGGTGAAAGAACTAACCAAGAGAACGACTACACGGTAGTTTCCAAGCGACAACCTTTTGTTTCGAAAAAGATACAGTGATATTAACACAGAGCATCCGACAAAAGTTACCTAAGCTGTAGTATAATAGACAGTTACCACAATGTCTAATGCTAGTTGAACTGGTCAACGAACCACTATTTCGCCCATCAGCTGACGACATTTTTGTTTCCCAAAAGACTTAAATCTCCTTAAGCACTCAAAAACAGTTTGCAGTTGTACTATTCCACCTTATAAGCAATTTTTGGAATATAATTTTTAAAGATGGGTGCCGCTTTGATAGTCTAGTGTCTACATTGCAAGCAAATATTTCCAATATTGATTAACGCTATTTTATTTACGCAATTTCTTGGTTTGTTTACGTAGTTGTGTGGAAATATTATTGTAATCAAATGTAAAATTCAATTTACGATATAACAGCTGTATTCAAAATGTTACAAAAATAAATCGTTTCTACTAGAAACAATGACTTCTCAATGAATTTTAGGACATCCTTTCCGAAAAGGGAGGACTGGAGAAAGGGTGTGGTGCACCTCGCGGGGAATGCCGCACAAATCTACACCGATGGCTCCAAATTGGAAGGAGCCGTTGGTATTGGTATCTATTCGAAATCAATCGGAATATCCAAGTCTATGAGGCTACCAGATCATTGCAGCGTCTTTCAGGCGGAAGTGTCGGCAATTCAAACTTCGTTGAAAATTATTGTGGACAAAAATGTTCGCAAGCGAAGGATCATATACTTTCCGATAGCCAAGCGGCCATCAGGGCACTAGATTATAATGTGATAAACTCCAAGACAGTGTACGACTGTCGCAGATGTCTCAATGAGATGGCGAACCGATGTGATGTTTGTATCACATGGGTACCGGGACATAGAGACATTCCCGCAACTGCAGAGCGGATGATCTGGCCAGAAGGGGCACGACCATCGAGCTCTCTGACGAATTCTCTACATTGGAGATCCCTTTAAGTACCTGTGGGCTTATAATTGATAATGCAATCGTGGACCTTGTCAACAGTAGGTGGGCAGCTTCGGATAAAGGCAGAGCGGCGCAGAAAATCTGGCCACGGCTGGATAGGAGGCACACGGCGACTCTGCTTAAGCTCCAAAGAAGCAGGCTCAGTGCTGTTATCGGGGTTATTACGGGGCATTGTATTATAGGAACACCTGCGAGGCGTATTGGTCTTGGACACCTCGCGAATGATTTCTGCAGAAGCTGTGGAGATGAGGAAGAGGATGAAACTATTCTTCACCTACTGTGCACATGCCCGGTCAGAGGAGAAAGAGACACCTGGGTGCCTACTACATGGAAGACCTAGATGAACTGTCATGCATGGATATTGGCAGTCTGAGTCGCTTCATCGGAAGCTCCAAGTGGTTCCTGGAATAGGGGAGAAGATGAAACTGTGGTGTCACAATGGGCCCTATATGCGGCCTAAGTGTGTCCGCTCATGACTCCATCGGGTGGACAGCCACTTCTACCTACATACCTACCTACTAGAAACAAAAGGCCACTACACAATATTTTATCATATTTTCCTATTTTGTGCTGACGCCTTCACTTCACCCCAACTGTTGTCACTGCTGTTTACTTTGAACCCAATCTCTCTTCTCCATGTAGTAGCTAGGTGTTCTATTCTTCTGTTTCCTTGTGGGTGCCAATTATATGGCAATTTTACGGATGTCGTTAGTTTGTCTGTTCTTCCCCAGAGTACGTTGTTTAACAGTGCTCTTGTTCAGAATACACTTTCTGCAGAATTATACAGAAGAGAAGATATTACATACATACATACATACATAATTGATCATTACAGCCCTGCAGTCAGGATTTCGACCCAGCTTCTCACACCACTTATGTTGTGCGCGTTAATTTTATACATGAGTGGCGGGACCTACAGTTTAAAGTCGACTCCGAACGACAGATTTTTGAGAAGCTCTTCATGGCAATTTTATTTACTCTCAGAGTTTTTGCCACAAATCTGCTGAGAGGCAGTCGCCGAAGAAATATTTTTTTTCATATATCGTTTTGATGTCAGACCTGGGATACGAACCCGAGCTTTACGTCTAATAAGCCAACTCACTACCTACTAGACTACGGCGACTCATTACGTTAAGATATTACGTTCGTATTAAATATGGAAATTTTGAGCGCATATGTAGAGAGGGTGATTTCCAAACTGGTTTCAGGTGTGGAAAGGTTTGACGTGCTTTCTGTAAGCGATTATCGATATCATCATCCAATTCCTCGCTCGCAGATATGATGCTCTTTAGCAGAATTGGCTGACATCTTCTACTTCACTTGCAACAATTGTAAATTAATCCCATGTGGTTGCATTGATTAGTAAGAATTTCATCTTCAGAATATTAATTTTCAATGGCGAGATTTCGCGATGACGCGACGTTACGTTGCGCTGTGTAGTTTTGCCGATAATGTCGAGTAGGTGTGCACCAGTTGTCAAATATCATTTGTGTAATCAATGTCATTGAGCAACTTTGCATTTCACACATTATTGCCCAGAAATTATCGAAGGCTCTTCTAAGCAATGGATGTAGGACACAGTCCTGTTTGATACCTATCACTACTCTCACAATTCCATGTTTTATCCTACAGGAGGTATTACGGTATAGGCATTTAATGAGATGTCTGAATTTCAGAGAGATTCCTCTACTATCCAATGTATACCAAATCGCAACAAGGTCCAACCAATCGAAGATATCCGCAAAATCTATGAAGCATAGATATTGTGGAGATCGCCACACCACAGCTTCATTTGCAAAGCTGGTATAACGTAAATACCACCAGAGCATGTGTAAATTCCGATGAATTCCCTTCCTTTTAGACTATAAGAAAAGGGTCTCTCTAAAAGGATTGGTTCCATAAAAAAGGTTTTAATTTGCCAATTTTATTTAAGTTTTCTATTAAAAGCAAAAACAAAACACATTATTATACTTCTTCTTTATTTATATCAATAATTTGCAATATTTTTATATTTTTTAAACACCGTATTACAAAAGAACTTGTTGATATTTTTTCTCCTTATTGAAACCGCAGATTTTCTTCTAATTTTAATTAAAATGCTCTTTTAATTTTTAATTGATTATTTTGCGCTTAAAGTATTGAAAGTTCAATTTTGTTTTGGCGGCAAATCTCTGTCTTCTTAAATGTCGACTTTCTTTTAATACTTCCAAGAAACTACGAAAATAATAATTCCCTGTTAAATTGACTTACGGTTGTTGAAGTTAGGAATTTTAATTAAAAGTGACCTAATGATATTAAAGTATTTAAAAATAACTTTGTTTTATTGTTTTTGTTTGTTATTAAGAGAGAATCGCTGATTAAAGCATGTTCTATTCATAGTTCAGAATTTAAACAAACTTTTTTTTTTCTATTGGAAAACAAATTTATTGAATTTTATTTTACGTATCCGATGCTATTTGTACGACGGTAATTGAATTAAAATGGAGATTTTGCAAACCATAACAAGGAATATGTCAACCATGCATTTACAGTAGAGTGTTGATTACCCTAAGTGACGAAAAACAAAAAATTAAATACGTACGGCCGAGTAACAACATAAAATTGGCATGGACCAGTAGGCAGAGTATTGGCTTATTAGAAGCGAGACCTTGATTAAAACCCCAGCTCAGGCATCTCGAACGAAACGAAATAAAGGGCTATCCATTTCGTGGTTTCAAAAGTATGGGACTGGAATTCGACATCTGTCAAACTAATTTGTGAAACCAATTTTTTTATTTTCAGTTGAAAGTCTGACATTGACGAAAATGGATCGCTTAACTATCACACAACGCATAAAAATTAACAAAACCTACTACAAAAATGGTGATTCTGCCACAGCCACGTATCGAACAAAATTTTCTTCAGCGATGAAGCACATTTCACACTCGGTGGGTATGTTAATAAACAAAATTGTCGTATTTGGGTTTCTGAGAATCCTCAAGTAATTGAAGAGAAGCCATTACATCCAGAAAAAGTCACTGTTTGGTGCGCTCTTTGGTCCGAAGGTGTGATTGGACCTTACTTCTTCGAAAACGACGATGGAACGACTGTCACCGTCAATTCGGAGCGTTATGGTCATATGATAACCGACTTTTTTTTTGCCTGCTATTGAAGAATACGACTTGGAGAATATGTGGTTTCAATAAGACAGTGCCACATGCCACACAACTCCAGCGGATATGGCTTTATTGCAAGAGACATTTCCTGGCAGCGTAATTTCTCGTCGTGACGATATCAACTGGCCACCAAGATCATGCGATTTGACACCATTAGACTTTTTTTGTGGGGCTACGCGAAAGACCGTGTTTATGCAGATAAACCTTCAACTCTTGAGCACTTAAAAACCAACATTCGTCAAGTTATGGCTGAGATACCGCCCAATATGTGTCAAAAAGTGGTCGAAAATTACTTCAAAAGAATCAATGCTTGCAACACTTTGCGTGGAGGTCATTTAAATGATGTAGTGTTTCACACATAATGTCAACGTTCAAACTTTACAAAAAAAAAAAGAAATATCATGAAAAAAATATTTTATATGTGTTTTATTTACGTTTACTTTTGAAACCACGAAATGGATAACGCGGTATAAAAAATATTTCTTCGGTGACTTCCTTTCAGCAGTCTTCTGGCTAAAACTTTGTGAAAAAATAAAATTACAATGAAAAGTTTCTCAAAAATCTATAGTTCGGAGTCGACTTTACACTGTAGAGTCCGCCTCTCATGGCTAAAATTAGCACACACTCACAAAAACGTCACCGCTATACAAGAGCAAGAGAATCCGGGACAGTCGATTTTGCATCACTCACAAGAACTCTACCTTTCATATACCATAACATGCTGAATTTTATGTCATAATATGGGACTACAACCGTTCAATATTTAAATGACTCAGAAAAACAAACGATCACATTCATTGAAAAATCATATTCAGTGATAAGGCCTATTTCCAGATGTACGGGTACGTGAACAAACAAAATTGTTGAATTTGTCGAGATGTTAACAATCCGAAAACATCACTACTTGATGTGCATTGGCGCATAACTGTTTGAGAACGATTTTGGCCAGGCTATTACATTTAATGGCGAGCACTAGAGTTCGATGATTACCAACTTATTTTAGACTGAATAGAATAATCTGGGCACTAAAGGCATACGGTTTCAACAAGACGACGGTACATGCTACGGTAAGCTTATGTCACGATTTAAAGACATGGTTTCTCACATGAAATCATGTGAACTGGCCGCCAAGATCGTGTGATTTGAATCCTTTAGATTTTTTTGTGGAGTTTTCTGATGTCATAAATAAGCCACAAGCCACAGAAGTGCTCAAGACCAACATAACGCACGTCATTGGTCAAATGCAGTCTAATTTATGTGCCACAGAACCGCATTATTGTACATTTCGAATACGCTCTAACGGGAGAAGCCGTGGCAGATATTTGAACGAAGTTATATTCCACATATATTTGCATCAAAAAGGTCTTTCAAATGATTAATAAACACACGCACACACTTTATTTTATTTCAAATTTAAATTCCTATCTTTCTCAATCGTCCATGAAATACCCATGTAAACACTTCCGTTTTTAGTTTAAACCTTTAATCCCAAAATAATAAAAAGTCAATTGAATTGTTGTTTACATTTAAAATTTTAAAATTCGTTAAATATTTATTGAATACAATTTAAGTTAAAATATAATTTTATTTGTAAATTGTTATTTGTATACCATTTGTAAATATATTTATAATATAATTGTACTATTTTACAATACAATAATTGGCAATCTGTTTTTATGAATATTTTGTATTGAGCATTAACTGAATACGAAAACAAAAACAATAGCAATAGCAATAATAATTTAAAATAATAATTAATTATTTTTTAATAATTTATAATTAATACTGGATAATAATAATCATGTATTTAAAATACTATAGTAGCAAAGAGAGAGAGTGAAAAGCGTATTTCAAATTTATTTTACTCAAATTGAACACGTTTTTAGTTCTACTAACACGCATTTACTGTAGAGTGTATATAGAAAAAATTGTAAATTTATTTTTAATTCATAGTAAAACCAAAAGCTTTTAAATCCATGATTTCAAAATATTAAATGCAGTCAAATGTTGTCTTTGTCAAATTAAATTAAATGTCATGTTGAATGTCATGTTAAATGTCATTTCAGAAATTTCGGAGATAACGGAGATAAAACAAATTTATTGCTTAGTTTAACATTGGTTCAGAGTGGGTTTGACGCTCTGGCAGGCCAAAGACCATAGTTCTGCAAGCACGTAATTTAATTATTAAAATTAGTGTAAATGTTTTCTACATACAGTACTATTGTACTTTAAGATGGAGAATAAAATTACTTTCATACGCTGCGTATGAGTTATATTGAATTCAAGTGAAGGTATAACTCATCCGTCAAAGTATTTGATTTTTTCTTATGAATATACGTATGAGGTTTCAGAACTTTCTCGACAATATTGTTGCAAACGAAATATGGAAAAATATTTGAATGCTTATAATTGCCAAGAAAACTGTTGATGCATAATTGTTGCATTGAATTGTTTGAGTGTCTTCCACACAAATAAAGGAATATCTATTATAATTCATGGTTCAAAAAAAAAAAAAAAAACAATTGTAAATACGAACAATACTCGTATGCTACATTAGACTAAGTGATAAATTTCATAAATTTATTAAAACAATTTTATTCCAATTCATTTGAAAACAATTACAAATTATCATGAGTAAATATAGTTACGGTTTGCAGTTTAAAGTTAAATTTTAAAAATACAGTGGTTTTGAAAATAATAATGATTAAACGCGAACCTAACCTAATGGTAGACTTTTAAAGGTTTTCAACAATAAATATTCCAATTGGTATAAAAAGTATGAGTTTCATGGACAATTGGAATTAAACCAATAGATTTGAAGACAATCATTGTAATTTGTTTCTCTTTTTCAGAAAAAAATCATTCTTTGGAAATGCTTTTGTAACTTTATGACCACCTTACCAACAATTATCTCACTGTGCTGTATTGTGTTAAGCAAAAAGCAATTTCCTGAAATTTGTTAAGTGATTATTATATTTTGAATAATAATTAAATAATTCCGTCTATATTTTTGTATGTATTCCTTTGTCAGATTTTGTCAATTATGGAAACAGAGTTATGGAACGAATCGACAATTTTTTTTTTTAAATTGATTTGATCTTGAGATTACAAGAATGCTCAACAGAAAATTCGAATATCCATTTGTAACCGTAACTGATTTTGAACAAATCTGATTTTGGCGTTAATTCTGATAATTAAGTGACAGGCCTAAGGAGTTTCATTATATTAAAAATGGTTTTTGGAATTTTTATTCAAATCAGTTGTCACGATGAGTTCCACAATTTTAGCAAAAATAAAACTTTTACAAAAAACTAGTGCAGACTACTGTTATGAAGATTTCAAATTCTATGTACTTACTTAATTGGTCATTACAATTCTCCAGTCAGGATTACGACCTAGCTTCTCACACCACTTGTACTGTGTGTGCCAGCAGTTTTCTGGCAAAAACTCTGAGAGAAAATAAAATTGCCATGAAAAGTTTCTCAAAGCTCTGTCGTTCGGAGTCGACTTTAAACTATAGGTCCCACCACTCATGTATAAAAATTAACGCACACAACATAAGTGATGTGAGAAACTAGGACGTAATCCTGGCTAAAGGGTTGTAATGACCAATTATGTATATATGTATAGTTTATACAGTTAATAAGGAAAGGTGTAGTAATTAAATTGTTTCGCTACAAACTCTTGAAATACAGAATGAAACCTCGGATTAGGCGAAAAAATATTCGTAATTATTAACGTATTAACAAAATTAAGGGCCATTAGTTTGCTCTAAATAAACCATGTTCTGAGGGGAACAACATCAACGACTACGGGAGGATCAACTACTATGCCAATTTGCAAACTATCATCCGCAATGTAGTCGCTGTAGTTTAGTAAGTAATTCGTTGGCTCATTGCACATGAAACCTGTGGTCAGACAGTTTCAACAAAACGAAGTACGACAAATGTTTCATCGGCGATTTCCTCTCAACAGGTTTCTCGCATAAACTCTCCGAGAGTAAATAAAATTGCCATGAAAAGTTTCTTAAAAATCTGTCTTTCGGAAGTGACTTTAAACTGTAGGTCCCGCCACTCACGTACAAAATTAACACACACAACATAAGCGGGTCCGTAAATGAAAATAATTAAAACAAGATAGTCCAGAACAGTTGGCAAAACGAAACGATTTTTTTTATAAAGAAAATGAAATAATTATTGAATTGAATACTAAATAATTAAAAAATTAATAAATCAATTTAAAATAACAAAACTATAAAACACTTTGGATATCTTTGTATTTAATGTTACAAATGTTGATAAGTTTCTCCATACGGCTTAGTAATGGAATGCACAAAAATTATTTATTTAAATAATATTTATTAAACATAAAAGTTATTGAAAACAAATGTTATTCTATTCACTTAAAAAAATAATTCACAATTAATGACATCAATTTAAATTATATTCATATTTTGTTTTTTTTGTTATTATTTTCTTACTTTTAAATTGAGGTTATCAAAACACAAACACTGTTTGAAAAATTGTGTTAACAAAACTTTCTTTACCATGACTTAACCTCACTTTCATTCTCTCTTGTTGCTAGTTTCTGCTGTATACATATGAACGTATGGTAAATGAACACAGATAATAATTGAAATTATTTTACCGTTATATTTTAATAATAATAATAATATTTTAATTACAATTTTCCTAAAAAAATTAAAACAATATTTTGGCCATACAAAATCACAACCATATCTATTTGAATCGTTTGGAACAACAACAAGTACTGCGTTAAGATTTGGCAAAACAAATTCAACAAAACATTTACACGAGATACATGCTTATATTTCTATTCTATATAAAAAATACCTTCAACTTATTGTGAGGGAGTTAGTTATTAAGCATTAAATATACATACGAGTACATACTTACTTATTGAAAAGGAAGAGGAGAAAGAGGAGTAAGGAAGGAAGAAGTAGACATCTAATGTTTAGTATATAATACGTATATAAGATAGTAATTACATTTAAGGTACAGTTAAAATTTTAAGCTTATAACGTTTGAATTAGTCTATAAACGAAATGTTATAACAGGCGCCGAACGTGGGCCTCTTTGGTTGGTCATCGTATGCAAGACACTTGAATTTAAGGGACATACACATAAATAACTATTGTTACATACTGTATTCGTTTTATCGATTTGTTGCTTTCGTTGGGGTATCGTATCAACCGTTACATTATCGTCCGAACGGCGATTATATATACATTTGGTTTCACAGCTACAGTAGGATGTCTTTACATAACGCGGTCTATGTTGGTTGACATTATTCGAGTAACTGGAGCCGCCACGTTGCAAGTGCTTTAAGTAACAGTGATTCAAGAGCGGATTTAAGGCAGCTGTACTGGATGTAAAACTTTCCGAGTCAACATTACTAATGAGATCGGGTGCAGCTTCGTTTAATACAACAACAGAGTTCTGATGCGATCGATGTTCGGGTGTTTGACCAATCAGCCAATAGGTACGCATATCGCCTTTACCCTGAAAGAAATCGTTATTGGAATTAAAATTTTTAATTGTCAAAAGCAAAAAAAATTATAAAAAACTAATCGATAACAGAAATCTTTATGCTTCATTTATGCTAAATTTCCTTAAAACGGATTTTAGTTAGATGATGGTTAAATGAGATGATTGTTTGAATGCTATGAAGGAGTTAAACATGGATGTAATAACAATAAAAATCCGGCTTCATTTTATTAGTGTATAGCATGTATGGACGATTATAAACTTCTTACTACCACTATTTATTGCAGTTCGGTACTCTACTGTAATTAGAGAATACGTTCCACTCAACTGTATGAAATCTAGGGTTCTAAATATGTACTTCAAATATAGTGCACCTCGTTAGCGACTTAATTTAGATTTTTACGGATTTTTCATAACTGAATGGAACTACAATTGGCATGGCGTCACCATCGAAATTTTCGGTGAGTCCTTTACATTGAGTAATCCTTGGAAAACCTGCGAGCTTATTATTGATAATTATGAATTCTGTTAACGTCACGTAAGCGACTTCGGAAACGGGCAAGATACAACTGAACTGAACTAAAATAAAGGAGTTTTTAGGAGGCCGGTCATTGCAGCGTTGACCATATGGACTGCAGTAAAAAGTAAAGAATGGACATAAGCATATTTCCTTATAGCCATGTGACTATCAGAGCGCTGGGTTCTAACGTAACGAGCTCAAAGACGATTGGTGTATGTCACAAATATGTCAACGGGATTGTGAAACTGTATCATATTCATATCGTATGTGTAACGAAACATTGTGATATTTAAGGTAATTGATAAACTGTCCAGGCGTGGGATTGCCATCGAAATCTTCGGTCAGTCCTTTATATTGGGAAATACTTTGAAAACCTGCGAACTTATAATTTAGAATGCAATTATGAATTCTGTCAAGGCCACGTAAACGACTTCGGATATGGGCACGATAGTAGAGTCAGTCTTTCCAAAGCTGTATGCATGGCGCACTGAAGAAACTTTTAACCAGCACATCCAGTGTGGTTATTGGACTCATAGTTGCACATTACGTTATGGTCACTGACTCGAGAGAAGTAGAAGAGAAGGGAAGTTTTTAACTATTGAGCACACGTCTTGTCGATGATTTAAATGAATGAAAGCACTGACAGGTTCCAGGATTAGGGAGGTATGTGGTCTAAGTATATCTAACATAAATTTATATTTTGATAGCCACCTCTACCTACCTACCTACATCAAGTAAACGGTCAATACAGGACTAATGTATTCAATTTTTTATCGGTTATGAATGGTATATGTATGGTGAGGAAATCACATGAGTTCAAAATACTTGAAACACTGTTTTAAGAAATCAATGCAGGTGTTTAATTAACGTGTTCAGAATATCAAAAGATCTGATCTCTAAAATTTTCACTACCAATACCTATAACTCACTACACATTTTTAGTGCAATCAGTAAGTAGGTACGTGGGTAGGTAGGTTGAAGGAGATGGCCTTGGGTCTAACACCATTTGACACACACATAAGCCTTGTTGTGCGCTCACCATTAGGAATACCACCTTAGTTTCTATAGCAAGTCTGCATCTCGCACAAACTTTCTTAACTTCTTCCAGCCAATTTCTCTGAGACGAGTTATTTCTGTTCTAGTGTCATCCCTAAAATATTGGGATCTCGATCTTATGAAAACAGGGCAATGACACAAAAGTGCACCATTGTTTCGATGTCTTCAACGAGTTGACCTTATTTAGTTACAAAATATTCATGATTTTCTCTTCATTAGGAGCGCGCCAAAATATTTTTGTAATTCTTTCTACTGTACACTGAATAAGAGAGTGATAGAACACGGTCTTGTTTTACATCAAAAATTAACATCAGATGGAACTCAGACGGAATGAATAAATTGAGATTAAAAGCACCTGAGGTAAAATCACATCCATTTCTTTGAAAATTTCTAGATCCACAATCTAATCTCACCAAATAACGGGTGATTTTTTAAGAGCTATAGGAAAAATTTTCAAAAAAAAACACATAAAATTCATAAAAATGAATGAAATCTTTATTTGAATCGATAGTACGATCCATATAATTTAATGTTTGAAGATCATTTCATGCAAATGTTGACCGCGACTGCGCCTCAAATGGCCCATCCGCTTAGTCCAATTTTGGCATACTCTTTCCAACATTTCGGCCGGTATGTTTTTTTTTTGAAAATTTTTCCTAAAGCTCTTAAAAAATCACCCTTTAGTTGAATGAACTGATTCCCCCCCTTCAGAGGGTAATGCTAAAACATTGTCTGTACATGAGCATATTGTTTAAATCTGTGGGTTTCATACGATGACTATTAGTAATATTTTCTATAAACTTGACAGTGCAAAGCATAATCCTATTCTTGAGTGTCCTGTTAGAATAGCGGCCAAGGCACAAGTCCCTTTAGTGTAAGGATTACGGATTCAATTGTCATTAAAGACAATATTCTGTTACACTAAACCTATAATATGGTTTTAGTTACTCAGCTCGTAATTATTTTATTATAAATAAATATAGAAAAAAAAAATTTCAAGATTATTAAACTTACTTTTATGTTAACTACTCCCCTTTCTATGCAGTGATATCCACCTAAGCTATCCAGTAATAGATAAGTTTCTTCCGATATGTGAATTTTCGAAGCCTCACCAGTGCTTTCCATACGTGAAGCAGTATTAACAGTATCCCCAAAGAGACAATAACGAGGCATCTGCAAATAAAAGCAAATAAAAAAAAAAATGGTTTTAATTATAATAAATTTCATTTGCTGAAGAAGTTCAGTTTTTTAGCAATGTTTTTTTCGTTTCTTTAAGAAACAAATCACCTCTTGCATCTTTTTATAAGTTCTTAGTCTTTTTTAAATATCATTAATTAAGTTTTTGCAGCTAAACCGGCGACAAAGGAAAACAAAACTTTTATCAATTGTCATCCTTACAAGCCACTGCCTTTCGCATGTCAAGTCTAAGACAGTCAATGACTTTTTTTCAAATAACAGCAAATAATAGAGAGACCTTTTGACGGAAGACACAAAAGAAAAAAAAATGTCTTCAATTCTGACAGCATTACATCAATAGGAATATTTTTTTCTGCGTATAATGTGCTGCATTATTTAAAATTTAATAGACGTATGCCTTTGACAGTTATAAGGGTGGTCCATTTAAAAGTTTAAATTTAAAAATGCAATAAAACAAAAACGGTTCGAAATTTTGGCAAATTTACTTTTTTGTTGTGAAGTAAAATTGTTCCGGTTAGAAATGGAATATTATTTCATTCATATGGCTGCCGCGGCTGGCCTCACGGTACGTCATTCGATCGGAGTAATTTTCGTATACTTTTTCGAATGTATGGGGTCGTATTGCGGCAATGGCATCACGAATGTTGGCCTTCAATTGTCTCTGGTTTGTCGGCATAACACTTTCCTTTAACGACGCCCCGCAGAAAATAGTTCAATGGTGTCAAATCGTAACTTCTTGGTAGCCATTTGACATCACCATTTCGGCTAAGTAAACGGCCATCAAACGTTTGACACAATAAATCGATTTAGCATGAGATGTGTAGCAAGTTGCATCAGCCTGTTGAAACCATACATCGTTCACATCAATACCATAAAGAGCGCGTACAAAAAATCGATTATCATGGTGCAATAGGTGTCTCCATAGACCGTAATGTTTGTGCCGTCCTCATTTTCAAAGAAATATAGACCAATGATGCCTCCGCTCCGCAAGCCGCACCAAACAGTCACTCGTAATGGGTGCATTGGCTTCTGTAGGACAACGTGTGGGTTTTCTGAGCCCCAAATATGGCAATTTTGCTTATTAAAGTACCCACCAAAATGGAAATGAGCTTCATCCGAAAAATGATTTTTTTCTTGAAATTTGTGTTATTTTCATTTCCATTATAAAATAGGTTTTGCAATGTAAAAAATTTACACAAGAATTATTATGCCAGAAAAATAAGAAAATGTAAACCATTACGAATGTATATACTTATGCTAATGAATACAACATACCTTTAAGCCGACAACACCAGCTGCACATGGTCCCGAGTGGACGCCAATGCGTAGTTGTAATGTTTCAGTTGGTTTATGACGAATTTTCAAATTAGTCACACTCTTTAATAAATGCAAGGCTAACGAAGCAATTTCTCCAACATGTCGTTTGTCATTTCGCAATGGTAGTCCAGATGCAACCATATACGCATCACCGATTGTTTCAACCTGAAAGCAAAATTAAATAAATTAAAGTGGCGAATATAAAATACAGAATTATTCCTCTGTCAGCATAAGTAAAGGCAAAGCAAAGAGCAACATTTGAGCATAATGAAGAATTTTTCTTTGTTTTTTTTTTGGCGAATTTCTTTAAATTTAATATCGTGTGTGTCCCAAAACAAAAAAATGTAAAGCCGCAGTCTACTAAGTAGTGTTTTGGGTTCTTAATGGAAGGCCCCCGGTTTAAACCTCAGAGACACATTTCCAACAAAACAAAATACGAAAAAATATTTCTTTGCCGTCTTCCTCTCAGTAGATTTCTGGCAAAAACTCTGGGAGTAAATAAAATTGCCAGGAAAAGCTCCTCAAAAATCTTGTCGTTCAGTATCGACTGTAAATTGTAGGTCCCGCCATTCATGTATGAAATAACACACACAACATAGGTGAGGTAGGAAGCTAGTTACGATCCTGATTATTATGCATGTATGTATGTATCGGTTTCAGTCTGTTTTATATTTCCATTGTTTATCACGTAAGTTAATTTCATATCCAGCTTAGGATACATTTTCAGTCGAAGAGCGGGCTAAAAATATTGTGGAGACTTATTCGGTTATGGACAATGAATCTCCTGTGTGTCAACGTACTACTCGATCTTTTGAAGACAATCCCTTTATAAATGAAAGTACCGCCAATAACTTTATTAATTTTGACAAAAAACCTCCATCTTCATGCATACAAAATTCATCAAACTAAGGAACTCAAACCAGCAGATCATGGAAAGCGCTGACAAATAATGGAGTACATATAGTGAAGTCGATATCAATTTTAAAAAAAAGTCATCTCCTCTCATGATGTGTTTAGTGGATAAACAAAATTGTCAAATTTGTGATTTAGAAGTCATACATACAAACATACATAATTGGTCATTACTACTCTTTAGTTAGTTATTACAACTCCTAGTTTCTCACACCACTTATATTGTGCGTGTTAATTTTACATATGAGTGGCGAGACCTACAGTTTAAAGTTGACTCCGAACTCTTAGAGTTTTTGCTGGTAATCTGATGAGAAAAAGTAGCCAAAGAAATATTTTTTCATATTTCGTTTAGTTGGAAATGTCTGAAATGGGGTTTGAAATGAGGCCTCATGTAAAGTAAGCCAAACACACTGACTTGTAGACTACGGAGTTCAGAATATCCGCATGTAATTCATGAGAAACAAATTTACCCATAACGAGCGAATATCTGGTGTGGATTTTGGTCAAGGAGAATGATGAGGTGTTACTTTTTTTTTTTTTTTTTTTTTAAATACAGCACTCACGGGATGGCCCCTACTCATGCAGTGCATTGTGCTGATTTAATAAAATGGGTTATAGGAAGGTGGAAAGCAGAGATCAGCAACGAGTATTCAAAACGATGAGTAGATTCGAGTCATACTTATTATTTCTGATACTTATACGCATTCATACTTATTTTAATATGATATTCATACTACTCATACTCAAAGTTGGAAGTACTCGTCGTATTTATACTTAACAATACGCACGACGTTATTGACTTCGACTCGTCTCTACTTAATCACCCTTATTCTGATTGTCGTCGTCGTCGTTACCAAAAATGATGTCGATAAAATCAGAGTCGACAAAATCAGAGTCGACACAACACAAGTATACTCACAGTATACCAAATATGTGTCGACAGTCATCTATAACTGTCAATAACGACAAACAGAATACCAATTTTAAACTGTCGACGACGACAACCAGAATATGGGTGAATATTTACACGAAGCACAAAATAAGTATGATTCGCGTACGAACACTACTATACTCACAAGAAGATTGTGTGTATGCTTTGCTTGTTGTCTTTGTCTTTCCTTTCTTCTTTGTTTGTATATGCAACAATAACAAAGGCTGTAAATTTTGATGAATGATTCGAGCCACTCGAATCACTTATAAGTATTATAAGTATTTTTCTAAATTTATAAATCAGAATGAGTAGGCGTATGAATCAAACAATGAATCGAATGTTGTGAGTTTGATGTCAACGTTGTACTCATACTCATTGTAACCTATACTTATAAATCAATGCTGTAGCGAGTACGAATGAATCAGAGTAGTTGAATTTCAATTCTGTTGATTCAGTCATACTCAAAATTGCATGAGTGCTTATGAGTAGCGGAAAAACGATTCATTGCTGATCTCTGGCGGAAAGAGGGAGTAGTGTTTGTGGACATTTGATTTAAATTTACCAATATCGGAACTGACGGGAAAAACTTCCGCAGGAAGATCATTCCACAAGCGGGCAGTGCGGGCAAAAAATGAATTTTCTCTTGTTTGAAGATGAGGCCGTAATTGCAGTACCTGTAAACGGGTTTCATTACACGAACATGATAAAAGAGTACATTTCTCTCTCAACGATTTCCAGAAAAGATTACCTCAAGAAATTGTGATGTCAACTGGCCCTAAGTACAATGCTGGCAAATGTATGTGTGTATGATATATACATAATTGGTCATTACAAACCTTCAGTCAGGATTTCGACCTAGCTTCTCACACCACTTATGTTGTGTGCGTAAATTTTATACATGAGTGGTGGGACCTACAGTTTAAAGTCGACTCCGAACGACAGATTTTTGAAAAGCTCTTCATGGCAATTTTATTTACTCTCAGAGTTATTGTCAGAAATCTGCTGAGAGGCAGTCGCCGAAGAAACATTTTTTTGCATATTTCGATCTGATGCCGGCGACTGATAATTGTGAAATTGTGTACGTATGCAAAAGCCCTTGATCTTTCGTTAATCGATTCATAAGTTCTATAATGTTAAACGGTACATTATTTAGTAAAAGTATAAGAGTCACGTTTCATCTTTATGAAGTCGTTCACACACTTTATCACTTTTCTACCCCAAATTCTTAGACTTCCTTTTCAAAAAATATTCTCTTTCCTATTTACACAAAGGAAAATTGTCTTACCTTGTAAACATCGTAGTTACTAATAATGGAATCACAGCACGTGTACAAATCATTTAACATTTCCACCACCTCGAATGGTGTACTCGTGCTGCACAATTCGGTAAACCCCACAATGTCACTGAATAAAATTGTCACACAATCGAAACATTCAGCTTCAACGGGTTCGCCGCGTTTTAAAGATTCTGCCACAGATCTAAAAAAAAAAAAGCCAAAAGAAAACACTTTAAAATGTAAAGGAAATGGAAGTCAAAACAAAAACAAAAAAATGAAATCGCACAACATTTCATTCCAATTAAAACATTTCAAAATTGTTGACAATTTTTTCAAAGCATTTTTGTTTTGTAATTTATTTTTCTTCTTTTATTGCTTTGAAATGAAGTTATTATCGTTTCATGTTAAAAATTTTAATTATAAGTATTATTGGCATGGTCACCTTGGCAACATTTGATTCAGCAGCATATCAGTTTTTCTTTTTTCCTCATACAGTTGTGTTGTCCGTTCCTGTACAAGTCCTTCCAAATTGTATGCATACTTTTCCATAATGGACAGCATATTATCAAAAATGTTCGGTTTCCTTTAAAAGAAAGAGAGAAAAAAGAAAGAAAAAATATTTAAGTAAAGCAATCATTAAAAAAGTTACAGTCGCTTAAGAACTACTCTACATTGAATGTCGGTAAAAATCGTAGAGCAAATTTCAATTGTAGGTCCAAGTTATTGCCGAATTTTTTGAATATAAATCGTTGAAGTGAGTGAACTTAATTATAAATATTAGGTCCCTATATTCCTATAAGTCCTCGGATTGCTGCAATATCAATGTTCTCATTTTATTCCAGCTTATTACAATTCTTGCCAATTATAAGATTCAGTTTTCCAAAACCAGATGTGGAATGGTCATCCTTTTCTGCAATTGCCTTGTGGATTCTTTTTAATATTTTTGAGGTGTTCGCTTAGGTATGTCATGTATGTATGTATATACATATATAACGACCGACAGCATTTCATAAAATTGTTTACTGTAAGTATTTTTTCTATCCTCCTAAGGCATCGATATATGAAGGCCTATTGTAGCTGCAGTCTAGCAGGTAGTGCGTTGGCTTATTAGACGTGAGGCCATGGTTCAAACACCAGATCAGACATCTCCGACAAAACAAAATTGCGAAACATATTTTTCAGCGACTGCCTCTCAGCAGATTTCTGGCAAAAACTCTGGGAGTAAATAAATTTGCTATGAAAAGTTTTTCAAAAATCTTTCGACACAATATGGGTGGTGTAAGGAAATAGGTTGTAATCCTGACTGAAAGGTTGTAATGATCAATTTAATATTTAAGTAGGTGAGCATTGGAACTGAATTTCATAATCAGTTCCATGGAAAAAATTTGAATAGATGCAGGAGTTTATGCACATCGTTCCTTCTCTTGTCGTCACCGAAAGTGAAACTGCTCCTAGGATTTGATCGCTTAATGCAAATTGTTTGTTGCCTTGGGCATTCATTTTAATGATTTTGATCTTAGCGATCTTAATTGTTTTTTCTAATTAAACTGCTGCAGCTTGTAATTGCAAGGATGTTTTCCTAATCTTGTTCGAAATATATGTTGCAAACGCCATCTTAGCATTCAGACTTAACTCTCTTCGTCTTTTTATGTTAGTGATTTTCATATAACCAAGTAATATGATGTTCAATGCTTTCTTAAAATCTATGAAAACTCGATAAAGACAACTGTCAGTCCAATATTGATACTCCAGCCGTTGACGTTGGCAGGTCACAATTTACGCGGTCGGAAGTCTTTCTGTTTTCAATAGTGAAGGGAAAAGTAAATCCGATCTCGTGTTAACTACCTGCCGTTAGTAGGTATTTCGCGTATGTTAATAATGTTACTTTGCTAATCACATCACATTCATATTGAGGTATCATGGTATAGTATGTTGTAGGAGTTTCTGGTTTACAATTGTCAAGTACTAGTCAGGAAACTTTAGGTATTATCTTATGGGGGAATAACAGTCCGGGAATTGCCAGGATCCATATTGTTGAGCCATATTCATTGGGTTAATGTGAGCGATAAATTTTCCTGCATAACTTTGGTTAAAGGTCATCATGATTTAAATCATTTAAATATAAGACGACCTAAAGCATGTGGTCATAACTCCGGCCAGTTGGGGTTATATCCTTGAATCGTTGATTTGAATAGTTTTGAACAGTATCTCAAACACAACCATATGTTACTAATAAAACGATAAGTTTTACATCACTATGACTGAAGCCCTTTGAAGTTTCTATAATTATAATTGTGGAATGTTGTTTTTGGCAGATGACATTTAGGTACACATGGCCTAGAATTTTATGAAACTCGATTTGCCATAAAAGAATATCTTTAGAGCGCCTAACGTTTGATTGACGCAGAGATAAAACCAAATTAAGAACCCCCTGCTGAAAGATATCTCAGACATCTTAAACCGACTTTTCTCATCGATGAAAGGGAATGGTAAGCGTGGAAAGACTGTAAATGGTCGGTGGGGCTATAACCTAATAAAAAAAGTTCAGTGACTGCCCAAAATATGAACTCATGAACAATGATATCCCTAACAGATAAAAAACATTGTGAAGAGGTAGAAGCAATTGAGAGAACATGTACTGATGTCTTTGGGAAGTAATACCATATATACATACATAATTGACCATTACAATTCTTCAGTTACGATTACGATCGAGCTTCTTGCATCACCTATGTTGTGTTAATTTTATACATGGGTTGCGAGATCTACAGTTTAAACTCGATGCCGAACGACACATTTTTTTGTCCAAAATCTGTTAAGAGGAAGACCTCGAAGAAATATATTTTCATATTTTGTTTCTGACCTGTGGTTTCAAGTCTGGCCTCTAATAAATCAACACACATAGATGACAACAAACTAAAAACCCTCTGCTGAAGGATATATTGGACTTCTTAATATGAACGGTAGGCGTGGAAAAACTCCAAATGATTGGTGTTATATGTTCAAAGTTCAGTGAATGGCCAATAAATAAGTTCATCAGCGATGATATCCTAATCATTGTGAACAGTAGAAGAAAATAAGGAACTGATCTCTCTGCGAAGTAATACCGCTGTGCGCATTTAATACGAAGAAAATTACAAAACACCAAAATAGGTGACTTCCTGTTAACTCAATTTAATAACAAATGTTATTTAGGTCAGTATTTTTTCTTTATTTTTTTGTTCCTTTATTTTTTCATAATTTGCTTACGCAACATAAATAGAACACATTTAGGTCAACATACGTTTAAAAACCTAATAAATGAAAAAATTTAAATTAAAAGGAAAGTTCAGATTTCGTTAGTATTTTGAGAAAATTCCAATAAAATATTTGTTCACTCACCTACTATAAGAAATGGTTGTATATTATGTTTGGTCATTGACATCAAAGTAAATGTTCCTGTTTTTAGATTTCAAATAATTTCTAATTCTTTTCATATTACCTTTTGACATAAAATCGGAGGTGTGTCTAGTAAGCGAACACACTATCTTACGGATATGGTAGAATTAAAATTTGAATACTTATAACATAACGTCAAATTTTTTGATCAATTGATGATGTAACAGTTGGATTGAAAATTTCGTATGCTAATCCATAGATGCCGCTACTAACCATAAATCTGCATGATGTTTCGTTAACCCTAACCTTCAAAAGACTCAACAATAAATTTTAGAGCTGTCCGACTATTATGGCTTTTTTATTATTATTTTTGTAATGAAACAGATTTTAAAATTAATTGTATTTTATTTACTCCTGTGGTGTATACTTCCCTTAACATAACTATGAATTTAATTGAAAATTATTTCATTTTAATTATACTTACAATCCAGCCTGTAGTTCTTTCAGTTTCATACGTACTAATCGTATATCCGGCCTCAGTTCAGGATCTTCTTCCCAACATGACCGCAAACATTGGCGCACATACTCGGGTATATCCAATTGCGATAGTGATGGACGGAAGACACCATGATGTAACAGTTCTGGTTTTTTAACAAACGTGATTATTTCTTGTCCAAGTTTGTAAAGAGAAATAAAAAAATAATCAATTATTACTAAAGAAATGTGATACAAAACAAGAAGAAATATATCCTTATGGAAACCACAGCAGAGATGGTTATAATTTATAGTTATTGGGTAGATGCATTGACTCTTATTGTTTCACAATAATTTTCAAAATGTTTGACGTTCAAAAAGTAGTTGATATAAGGGGACTATAATTTTCAATCATATTAATCAAATTCTATGGAATCGTAAAGCAGTTTTAATACCTTTCCGGTGAGGCTTAACATAAATTTTTCTTTAGAAAAAATATTATAAATTAATGCCTAGACCTAATATTGTTTTGTTTCTTATATTTTCTTTATTTTTATCATTCCACTTATAATTGCAGTCTCACACTGTTATTTTAAAAAACTTATTAATTTGTGGTCAATAAAAAACATAAGCATTCAATACGTTGCTTTTTTCTCATATATGGTCTTGAATTGACGTAAGTTACATACGGATACGATTTGGACACGTCTTAACAACATATGGGAGTTAAAATATCGCTCTAATTTACAGCAGAGATTGTAAAAGTAAGTGGAGGACAGAAGCCCAGCATAAACCAATAATTTTGAAAAAACTAAGGAATAAACGCCGTAGTCCAGTAGATAGTGTGTTGGCTTATTAGACGTAAAGCCCGGGTTCGTATCCCAGGTCAGGCATCAAAACGAAATATAAAAAAAAAAATATTTCTTCGGCGAATTCCTCTCAGCAGATTTCTGGCAAAAACTCTGAGAGTAAATAAACCTGCCATGAAAAAGTTTCTCAAAAATCTGTCATTCGGAGTCGACGTTAAACTGTAGGTCCCGCCACTCACGTATAAAATTAACACACACAACATGAGTGGTGTGTGAAGCTAGGCCGTAATTTTGACTGAAGGGTTGTAATGGCCAAGTATGTATATATGTGTATGTAATAGAGGTCTGCAACGAATAACTTTTTTGCTTCATGTGTGCAACTCGTTGTCGGATAAATAGAGTACTTACTCTCTCTCTAACAGCTCAAGCAGTGAAGAGAAGAGAATGTGTGCAAGACAAATACGAGTAAGTATTTATCCGAAGCTGCTTATGTTCCGTAAAAAGAGTACTCATTGAAAAATATATCCGCAAAAACAAGTACTCCTAAAATTATGTTCACTTCATGTGGTACTTCAAATACTCGCAGCATAAAACACCACATAACTCATGTTTTTTTTTATATATAAATGCTTATGTGTATGAACAAACGACATGTTAGGCATATATTTATTAATCATTGAAATAAAAAAATAGAAATCGAAAATAGTAAATTTTTTTGAAAAATATTTTTTTTTTCGCTTTTTGATTTAAAAAATTCTTTATTTTCAATGAACTAAAAACAATTAAAATAACAAAAAATCACTTAAAATTACTAAAACGTAAAAAAAAACATAGTTTATATTTCATATTTTCAGAGATCATTTAAAATGATAAAAGTATATAAGTAATAAGTGTAACAAATAAAGTTAAGTATATGTATATAGAAGAGAAGGAACTTTAAAAACTTTAAAATATTTGTGAATTTATTTAAAAAGGGAAACAAAACATAAAAACAATAATCCTTAAATAAAAAAAAAAAAAAACTAAAAATTCATGTCCATAAAACTCAAAACTAGAGATCACTTTCTATTCTTTCTATTTCTTCGTATATTTTTGTTTTATTCATATTAGAGTGTAAAAACATTATTTTGTTTATTGTAGCTCCGTTAGTTCCAAGAGCAGACCTCTTCTCAGAAATAAGATTTCTTGCCTTCGAAAAATACATACATAGATAAATGCATACATACATAATTGAATAGTCTAAAAAATAACATTATAATTCGGTGCGAATTGATATAATTTCATTTCTACAACAATAAAACACATATTCTTACCCTACAATAAAACAAACGGTAATATTTGTTTTCCACAGGCTATTTGCACATACATTTTGCGAAAACAAGACATCTTTCAGTTTGTTTATTATTTTATTTGGCAATGCATGTATACATACATGCACACACGTATACACGCATATGAGAATAAATTGCTTAAAGAGAACAATACGTTTACATATTTATAGTCTTTGGTGTAGATCATTTCTTTGCCAAACTTCTTTGTGGTATTTGCAGTACTCATTGGTATTTGTAGTACTTCGTGAAGTTTGGTGGTACTCATTGTACTCGACATGTTTTGTGTCGGTATTTTCGAGTAAGAAAGAGAGTTGAACATGTATTTGTATGAAGAGAACGCAGTCAAATAGCAACAAGAAGTTATTCGATAATTTTGTTGTTCTCAAAAAAGAGTACTTTTCTTCTTCGGATACTTCGGATAAGTGTACATGTTTGCAAGATCTTATGTACTTTTTGAAGTCAAATACATTTGTGCAGACCTTTAGTATGTAAGGAATAAATGCATCAGGTCTATCTATTTGAAGCCACATCTCTTGCCAAATTATCAAGAACTGCCATCTGCCAACGACGAGGGTTCGTTGAATCGACTCTGGCAACTGAGACTAATTTTGTTCGAAAAATTTTCTTCACGATGTGAGCCATTTCTGATGAATGGGCACATGAACAAACAAAATTGTTGAATTTTTGATCGTAACAATTGACATGAGATCTAAGAACGCCCAATATAGTCATTGTTTAATATGGATTTTGGTCCATATTTCCTTGAAAATGACGTTGGTCGATGATTATCAACCTCTTTGGTCTAAATTGGAGCATCTGGACACCAACGACATGTGGTATTACTAGGACGACGTTACGCGGCATACATCTCATGTCACATTATATGTTTTCCACGAACGATTTAAGGGTTTGGTTATCTCGCATAAGGGTGATATGAGCTGGCCACAGAAATCGTGCGATTTCATCCCGTTAGAGTTCAGAAGACTAGCAAATAAATGATCTCAGGCATACATAGCATACATACATAATTGGTCATTACAGCCCTTCAGGCAGGATTACGACCTAATTTCTCACGCCACTTATGGTGTGCGTGTTAATTTTATCCATAAGCGGGGAACCTACAGTTTAAAGTCAGCTCCGAACGACAGATTTTTTGAGAAACTTTCATGGCAAATTTATTTATTCTCAGAGTTTTTGCCAGAAATCTGCTGAGAGAAGTCGCCGAAAAAATTTTTTTTTTGTATTTTGTTTTTGTTGGAAATGTCTGAACTGGGGTTTGAACTTTACCCTCACGTCTAATAAGCCAACACTCTACCTACTAGACTACGACAACTTCTATTTTACGTACTTTATTTTCAGGTAGATAGTTTTTTTTTTTTTGGTAGAAGGTGGCCTCTTATTATGTGTTTGCTGTGAATAATCAAAAATCCGAAATAGTCGTAGATTTTTAAAGGTATTACAATCAAATGTTTGCAAACAGAATTTTCAAATTCATGTTTAAAATGATTCAGGATTTTTATTTTCTTCTGTCACGAACACTCATACGACAAAGTTTTCATAAGTGCAATCGAAATTACGGTTAATAAGTATTTTTACTTTTTCTCATACTAACATAAATACTAACAGAACTTTCACAAATCTTTTAAGAGTTTTTAATATTTTAAAAAAACAAGAAAACATTTATTATTTTGAAATAATTTAAATCCCCCTAGATCCCTAGACGAGTTGGGTTGTCATCAAAAACAAAACAAAACTTCAAATCCTTTTTATTATTATGCTGCTAAAAGTAAACATAATCATAATACGGGCAATATAATGAACTTAAAATTGACTTACCATCGCGTGTATATGTTGTATCACCCCATGGTCCCTTACGACCAATTATTTCATACAGAACGATGCCAAATGAATAGACATCGCCTTTTTGGGTGCCGCGTGCGGGTGTAGAGGGATCTCTTAAAATCTCTGGTGCTCTCCATAGAGCACGTTTCAATTCCAACTCTTGCCTTTCAGATAATACACACAGTGGAATGCAATAAAATATCACCAGAGTAGAGTCAGCGCAGCATAAGATTACAATTTCATCAATGAAACAATAGCAATCAACAATGGCAATCGATGGAGCGAATAGAATGGAAAAACAAACAAACATACAATACATATTTAAATTACGCAGGAATAATTGAAAAAAAAAACGAAACAAAAACAAAAACATTCCCAGAATAAATATAAGAAATATGGCTTTAATAAAAACAATAATTTTTTTGTTTATGAATTCATACAAACGAAAATGTCAAAAGATATGTAAACATATGTAAATCACAGACAGTTTTTATTTGTTGTGCTGTTTTTATCTTTTTTTAAATTAGTTTTGTTTACTTACTTTTGTGGCTCTTCTTGGCCGGCCTTGAATTCATGCAAACCAAAGTCTGAGATTTGACACACCCAACGTGAATCGATTAAACAATTGCTGGATCTTAAATTTCCATGTGATATAATATCGGAATCGTGTAAATAGGTGACACCCTTTAATATATCGCTAACCAATGATGACACAAACATATGATCCAAATGTAGATCATCGTTTGCCAGAACATCCTCCAAACTGCCTCGGGCACAATAAGTGGTGAAAATGATCACAGAGCTATGATCAATGGATACGCCTATAAAGTTAATGATATTCTCGTGTCTTATCTAGAAATGAAAATGGGGGAAACTCTTAGTGTTTTTCAGGAATATAAAAAGGAATTCTAAATTAAAAGTTGACTCTAAACACTGTGTGTGAATATACGTGTAAAGTTTGGCTTCAATTCCAATTAGCCATTCATTGGAATTCATTGAAATTCGGTTTAGTCAATTAAAGAGGATGAGCTAGTTAGGATAAGTAAATTACTGATAAAGTCA
Organism: Sarcophaga caerulescens; assembly: GCA_927399465.1. Classification (NCBI taxonomy): domain Eukaryota; kingdom Metazoa; phylum Arthropoda; class Insecta; order Diptera; family Sarcophagidae; genus Sarcophaga; species Sarcophaga caerulescens. The sequence continues at coordinate 40,303,282 of OV656866.1, forward strand.
CTGATAAGGTCACTGGGTACAATATTCATTCGCTGTAAGTAGAAGAAAACATTCAATTCACTTGAACACAGTGAAGTTCAGTAAAAGCACATCACATGAGCACAGAGCAGAGCAGAAGGAATGTACAGTACAAGATGCACCATCACCCAGATAAGAAAAAGCCAAAAAGAAAAAGTGTACGAGATGAACAAATATAAGTATTTGCATAAAAAGTGATATATTTTTGATCCTATAGGTTCTCTAAAGCGCCTATTACACTACCGAACTCGCCTACAAAAACGACCTAATGAGTGCTATTAAACTATCCAACCAAATATCAAAATTTTTTGATATTCATCAGGCTAAATGGTTGGTTTGCCATCTGGTCATATTTGTAGGTGAAGTTCGCTAGTGTCATATGCGCTTATCGAGCAGTGCTTGTGAATCATTGAATTTTATTTTAAAATTTGTATCGGTGTAAAAATGGTATGATACACCTATTGTTTCGGTGACACGTCACGCACTGCCATTAATCTATTAAAAAATAAGTTTGGTGACCAATTAATCTCTCAGTTTGGAGCAAACGTTTGGTCGCTCACATTATGCGATTTGATTCAGTATATTTGGAGCAGTTTATTCGTCGCGAAAATTGTGTGATATGACTACACTGTACAAATTTTTTTTTTTTTTTTTAAATACGTGGAGTCACTCATATACGGAATTAGGCAGCCACAATTCCAGACCTGGAAGTCAACATTATATCTGCCATTAGTAGGATAACAGCCAATGTACCGGATCACATACAAACTAGCCGCGGTCAACATTTATGCGAAATATTTAGCTCGAAAAATAAATCCCAAATAAACGGTTAAAAACCACCACGTTACATACTTCAACAAGGTCGTATTAGATCCAAATCCTCTTTCCTGTAATATTTTAATCATGGATCATAAACGGAAAGAAATATCGTGAACCAATTTTTCTATTAAAGGGTGATTTTTTAGCTATTATCTTTTTGGCAACACTGGTTTAAACAGCTCACGCACGTTTCGTGTTTTCTTTCACTGTCAAACATCTTCAGTTTGGTCTATAATTTAACCATGAATCGTCTTACAAACGAACAACGCTTGCAAATCATTGAATTTTATTATCAAAATGGGCTCTTGGAAAGTTCGCCGAAGATCCACTTCTTTATCGAAAAATTGTGTTCAGCGACGAAGCTCATTTTTGGCTCAATGGATACGTAAATAAGCAGAATTGTCGATTTTGGAGTGAAGATCAGCCAGAAGCATTGCAAAAGCTACAAATGCATCCAGAAAAAGTCACAGTTTGGTGCGGTTTATGGGCTGGTGGCATCATTGGACCGTACTTCTCCAAAGATGCTGCGAACCGTAACGCCTTTAGACTATTTTTTGTGGGGCTATGTTAAAGCTCATGTCTATACAGACAAGCCCGCTTCAATTGACGCATTGGAAGACAACATTGAAGCATTTATTCGTGAGATACCGGCCGAAATGTTGGAAAGAGTATGCCAAAATTGGACTAAGTGGATGGTCCATATGAGGCGCAGTCGCGGTGAACATTTGCATGAAATAATCTTCAAACATTAAATTATATGGACCGTACTATCGATTCAAATAAAGATTTCATGCTTTTTTCTGAATTTTATGTGTTTTTATTGAGAAATTTTCCTATAGCTCTTAAAAAATCACCCTATACAAATCACTGTTGAAGTGTAAGTTTTGATCAAACACAAAAAGCCAGCGTAATTAGTGATCAAGCTAGGTTTACAGATCGAGGAATTTCTGTTTTCTGTTTTCTATTTCGAAACAGAAACGTCCTCTTGACAATACCCTCACATTATCAGTAACTGTCCTGATAAGCCAAACGCTTGGTTAGAGATAGGTATCATTCGCTTAAAAATCCAGACTTGACGTTAAGTGCTTACTACTAATGAAATAGTTTTGCTGCCAAAAAATTTAACTGAAGGTTGCGGAATCCGATGCACATATACATTATATAGGTTCGTATCCCAGGTCAGGCATCAAAACGAAATATGAAAAAAAAAATATTTCTTCGGCGACTGCCTCTCAGCAGATTTCTGAGAAAAAGCTCTGAGAGTAAATAAAATTGCCATGAAGAGCTTCTCAAAAATCTGTCGTTCGGAGTCGACTTTAAACTGTAGGTCCCGCCACTGATGTATAAAATTAACGCACAAAACATAAGTGGTGTGAGAAGCTAGGTCGAAATCCTGACTGAAGGGTTGTAATGACCAATAATGTATTTATGTATATAGGATTAATTATGAAAGAGAAGTCGCCGTAGTCTAGTAGGTAGTGCATTGGCTTATTAGACGTGAGTCCATGGTTCAAACCCCAGGTCAGACATCAAAACAAAATATGGAAAATTATTTCTTCATCGACTGCCTCTTAGCAGATTTCTGGCAAAAACTCAGAGAGTAAATAAAATTGCCTTGAAAAGTTTCTGTCGTTCGCAGTCGACTTTAAACTATAGGTCCCGCCACTTATGGATTAAATTAACACACACAACAACAGTTGTGAGAAAGTCAGGTTATAATCCTGACTGAAGGTTTGTAATGACCAATTATGTACATATGTATGTATGTAAGTATGTATGTACGTATGTTATCTGTTAGATAAGAGGGAAAATATGTACTAGGAAATGACAATAATAATAAAAAATCATCATGATTCATTGCTTACCTCACGCATTTGTTTTAGTTCCTTGCGTATTGAACGTGTTATATCGACAGTCTTTTTATAAACTTTCTTCATGGCCACTATGTTGCCACGATACAGACCTTAAATTGAAATGGAAAGTTATGAAACATTATTGAATATAAAATTGAATATAAAACAATAATAGAAAATTTAATAAAAATTTATAAAGAATTATTAAAAATTATTATTGCTATGAAACATAAAGGAAATGGAACATAAATAAAGTAGCAACTGAATTATTAATATGGAATACAACAACGGAAACAACAAACCTATATTTGTAAAAGCCTTTTTATTTGTATCGCCTCCAGTCAAAATACTTTGGCGGCATATTTGATACTTAGCCAGGATATATTATGGTGGAATATAGGAAATGAAAATGCAAGGAAATAAGAAAACAATTCAAATATAAAGTGAGTAAAAAGTAAGGAAGTGATGATACAAGTGATGTGAATAAAGTGCCTGAGTGTTGTGAGTAATATGAGACGTAAATAGCTTAAAGTGTTATGGGACTATGCACAGGAAATTAATTTTTTTTTTAATTGATTATGAAATATTTTTATACTCATAATTTATGCAAATAAATTTCCATTTTAATTTTTTTTTTGCAATTCAAAATTAAGTAACTCAATAATTTAATTTGATGAATTGGAGAATATAATTGGACGGTGTCCCCATATCAAATTAAATTTCTCTGAAACAAAATATGTAAGATATGTACGATGTATATTTTAAATAGAGACTTACAATATTTTTATTTTTAAAGTTATTATATTCACAATTATTGTCAACATTGATTACAGTCACATCCTTAATGTCAATCTTCCACAATAGGCCAGCCAATGTTTGCTCATAACGATAATGTCTGCCAAGTAAAAATAAAAAAGAGAAAGGAAAGGAAAGAGGATCTAAAATAAGTATCTTGTTAAGTTGTTTCTCTTTGTTTATCGTTAAAAATAAAACTTTAAGCTCTATTGTCATCCTTAACTAATATCCTATGAGACTCAATTAAACGTCACTTATTAAAAACAACAAAGCAATGCCTAATGGATTGTGCAATTAAAAAGAAAAAAAGTTGATTTCCCAGCACTATAGTATACAGTAAGCGTCAAGGGAATAAAATTCAAAATTATTAAATTATAAATTATTAAATTGTCAAAGGATAGAATTCTAACAATCACCAAACTCTACTTTACCACTTAAGGAGAGTGGCCGAAAAAATATGACAGTATTTCGATTTCTTTTTTTAATTTTTTTTTAAACTTAAAAAACTGGCAATTAAACAATTTTAAAATAAAAATAACGGTAATTTATTAATGTATATTTTTTTAATGTACAGTTTCTTTTGGCCCTCACTGTAGATACATATATATATACACAGTTAAATATTTTGCTATTAAATGCTATTAAATTTCTGGAACTTATAATCAAAAAGTATCCAAAAACATAAAAACAAAACCCTTATAGCCACTAAAATTTATAATAATTTTGATTTCAAACACCTCATGCGTTTAAATAACGTGGATAAATGTAAAGATCAATAAATTGCATGCACGTAATGGTACTACAAACAAAATCCTGCTCGCCAAGCAAGCCAAAATGTCGTGGTCTATTAAAACACAGAGAAATTATGTCCTTGGAACAGATATGTACGTAAACGTTTTATATGTTGGTGATAGTGGTATTGTCTTATGCACGACATCACATAGTGCGAAAATAGCCGTCCCCAATATGTGTTCAACTATTAGATGGGATAACAGCACAATGAAGTCGCCGTAATCTAGTAGGTTGTGTGTTTGTGGCTTATTAGACGTGAGGTCATGGCCAACAAAAAAATATTTCTTCGACGACTTCTTCTCAAGAGATTTCTGACAAAAACTCTGAGAGTAAATAAAATTGTCATGATAAAGTTTCTCACAAATCTGTTACACGGAGTCGACTTTAAACCGTAGGTCCTGCCAGTCATGTATAAAATTGACACACACAAAATAAGTTGTGCGAGAAGCAAAGACGTAATCCTGACTAAAGGTTTGTAATATACCAATTGTGAATGTATGTATGTATGTGCATACATATGTGATAACAGCAGAAATATACAGAGGAAAGTAAAAATGAAAAAAGTGCAGGTTTGCAATCAGAATGTAAGAAAATCTGGCTATACATCGCACAACAGCGATTCTTCTGGGCCATTGTTCTTTTGAAAGACTTAACATTCCGCAATGACTGCTGCAGAAGCTGTGAGTCTGAGAAGGCGGAAGAGACCCATACCTTATGTATGTGTTAGTGTTCTGCACTTGTCCTGAAAAGATGAAGGTTTATCTCCACTCATTTTCTAACATCTTTAACTGAGCCCTAAAATTTGCTGCAATAGCAAGATTTATTTTGCAATCTGGGCTATGTTTGAGATGAAGATTATCTTCGCTTCAAATATGAAAATTGTATCATTTAACCAGAAATGAATTTCACCACTAAAGACAGGTATTTCGTCGCAACCAGCAAAATTGCAACAAAAACGATGGTCGTTTGTCTTCACTTCTATATTTTATATAAACGTAAGCCAAGATCTATAGTCGAAAGAAAATGTCAACGAGTTTAAAACTACGATGAATCGACATTTCCGAATTGTCTTCAAGGCTTAAGGTTTCAGCACCAATGTTCTATTCGGTGTGCACATTTCTGTCTCGTTTTAAAGATTTCGAAAAATGTAAAATGGCTATGAAAACTGTCAATAAATGCACGAATTGCTTCCTCACTGTGACCGTAAAATGAGTGCTCAATGAACATTGCGATCGCATTTACTTTCTCAAAGTAAGTTTTCACAGTTTGGAAGCATTCTACTGGCATTAAACTAGTTATGTTGACTCATTAGACCTTATTAAATAGAAAAGTTAACACAATTCAGTATTCTCAGCTTTTACACATATAGTTATCGACAGTGGTGTTGTGCTACTTTTTTTTTACCGGAACGTGTTCCGGTTCAGCAGAAAAAAATGTTCCGGACCCCGGTTCACGGTTCGGAAAAACAAGCCGGTTCGTTCCGGTTTGGGTTCGGTTCAAACCCTTGTTTATAAAAATACATATAAAAATTCGTCAGAAATTAGAAAAAAAAAATCAGCAATTCTTTTTAATTTTTTTTTTCAAAACGTCAGCCAAATCTCGTTATCAGAAATCATCTTTAGTTCCGGAACGCGTTCCTGTCCAAAATGGAAGTACCGGAACGACGTTCCGGAGCGTTCCTGCTCGACAACACCACTGGTTATCGATAACATTTGCAATTGTTTGACTTGGATGTTAGAATTGTTTTGAAGAAAATCTATAAAATATTCCGTACTTTCTCAGTCTGAAGCCTTTGCTTGTGAATTCTAATCACTAAACTGTCAAAGCAGTTTTTAAATAAAATGTTTTGCTCACCTAACACCAGCTATTACGATAGAATATAGTCCGTTGTGTTTCATCTAAAAAGGGAGTTATTGGGGGGTGAGCAGAAGATTTATAAATATTATGTACGCTTCTGTTTATATTGCAAGAGACACAAAAGATACTGACAATGCATACTTTATGTCATACGGCGGTTAACCGTAACATATAGTGGTTAAACAGACTTATATATGTACATAGTTTTTACGTCTTATTTGTTTTCCATGCTACCATGACTATAAGTTGCATTTTGTTACAATGTTTCCTTTTTTCATTACTTCATATGACATTTTTATGAACTTTACAGAGGAAAGAATTTTACAAAATTCCTCTTCCATTGCATATTCGTTTTTTCTCCCTCTTATGCACAACATTTTCCATGGAATGGCACAATTCATAATGTTTTTAACACATTTAACACATTCAACCAAAAAGTAATTCTGGGAATATGAAAAAAAAATCTTTAAAACTGTGTTAAAAACTGTGCTTTTTTTTTAATTATGAATTCATTTAGTTTTTTTCTGGTTATGCAACATTTAACTACAACAGCAAACAAGCGATTAAATTTTTGACAAAAAAAAAGTTAACAATTAAATTAATCCGTTACTACTAAATGACAGGTGGTAGTGGAAAACTTGTAGCCGTTGTATTTATGCCTTTAAAGAAAACAGTGACTGTCCTTGACCTATTTTGAATTTAATATCGATTGGCTTATTCAGTGACAAATGAAGTTCATTCGTTCACTTAGAAAAATATTGTAAACAAAGCATAGAATGAAAGTAATTTGTTGGATTGTGACAATTTCGCTCTTATCGCCTAAAGTCAAAACATATTTATTGGATTAAAGTCTGGCATTGATTTCGTTTAGTTTCTTTAGTTTCATTTATTTTCGTAGTGGAAATTATCGCCATAAATCTACCAACAAAAGCACTGAAAGAGCTCCAAAATTTGATTAACGAAAAGTATGTTTAAGAAAACATCAATAGGGTTAATGAAACCTACATACGTAGCTGCTATATGAAGTGACTCAAACAATTGTTCGTACACCATACAGTGGACAACAAAAGTCTTAGTACTCCAATATATTTTGATTTAAAAAGTCCCCACAGGCTTAACACTCTTGCACAAAGTCCCGATATGACTTCAAGAGAGTATTTAGGAGATCATTTGAAAGAACGGTTACGTAATCGCTAAACCTCAAACAAAAGTCAACCGAAAAAATTGCTCACGGTGCCACCAGAAAACACTAAACAAAACTTGTACATTTAATTCCAAATGGGTTAAATGGAGTGCTTAACCTTAAGGGATATTCTACTAAATACAAGGGATAACGTTTTCATATATTTAGCCTTTGAATTTTAAATTTACTCAGTGTTCGCCTTGGGGGTACCTATGGAGTCATCTGAAACTTTTCCTTATTTTTCTCTTGTTTTATGAAAAACATTAAAAAAAACGATTGTTTTATAATAAAACAGAAATAAATTAATAAAATAAATATAAAAACTTTAATTTTTTTATACAAACTGTTGGCTAAAATTCATGAAATTGTCAAAATATATTTTTGAGAAAGTTTTCATGGCATTTTTTTTTTACTTTCAGAGTTCTTGCTAGAAATCTGTTAAGTGAAAGTCGGCGAAGAAATATTTTTCCGTATTTCATTTTGTTGGAGATGTCTGACCTGGGGTTTGAATCGTGGCCTTACTTCTAATAAGTCAACACACTATCTACTAGACTACGGCGAGCTTGATTTAAGTCAATTAAAATGTTTATCAAGACTTGACAAAAACTTGTAAATAACTGAGACAACAATTGTCCGTACAGCGTAGATAGAGGAGAAATTTTCCCTTGTTTTTTCGTTCATAATAGTTATTCGGTTTGATTGAACCTAATAATTAACATGAAACTGAATGCAAATAACAAAATCAAAATATCGTATTGACGTCAAAGAGTTGATTGTTCAACTGCGTTATGATGTCAAAACCTTGAGAAAGTTGAAGAAAGTGGTAGACCAAGATGAAGTCGCCATAGTTTAGTAGGTAGTGTGTTGATTTATTAGACGTGAGGCCATGGTTCAAGCCCCAGGTCAGAGATCTCGAACAAAACGAAATATGGCATAAACTCTGAGAGTAAAAAAAATGCCATTAAAACTTTCTCAAAAAATCTGTCGTTCGGAGTCGACTTTAAACTTTATGTCTCGCCTTTCATGTGTAAAAATAACACACAACATAAGTGATGTAAGAAGCTAGGTCGTAACATGTAATGAGTTGACGTCATAGAAATGAATGCGTTATGATGGGAAAAGTTTGCGTAAATTGAAGGAAGTGTTAAACGAACATTATCAGTTTAGAATGTGGCAGAAAGAATGATGCTTCATTGGGAAGAAAAATCGAATGAAAGCTTCTTCACTTACTTTAATTGATCATTACAATATTGTTACGTTTTTACCTTTTTAAAAACGTTTAAATATGAGTTCGTTAATTGCAAACCAAGTAAAAACGAATAAGTGTTTTATTTTAATTAAACTCTCTCTTTATTATTCACACTTTTATGCCACTGTTCACATTTAACCGATACGACATTAATTGCTTGCTATTATTCACACACAACTATTGCTCGCAACCGATATCTTCAAACACGACTATATAGTTCACACGCAACTTCACTCAAGACTGACTCAATTACAACTGACTCACTCGTCTGCTTTGTCTTGCCCTTTTATAGTCCAACACGAACAGTACATCGAACGTTCTTGAACAAGAATGTTCGCGGTTTTGCATTCTCGCAATTTCTATTGTGAGTGCATTGCTTGTTGTTGCGCTTGCTTATTTATCTATATCCTTTTGCTCTCATGCTTGTTGTTGCTTTGCTTGTAACAAGTTCGTTGTGTTTGCGTTATTCATCTCTCTCATACACATACTGATATTGTTGGTTTACTTATAAACGGTTCGATGTACGCGTTAGTGTGTATTTGTGTCGTGTGTATTGTGTACGCATTGCCTCATGGTCTTTGTATTTGTAGCTTTTGTTTATCGTTAATGTTAAAAAATATTAGGTCGTTTCGATATGCGTAACAATATTTTAGTCAGGATTACGATCCAGCTTTTCAAACCACCCATGTTATATGTGTTAATTTTATCCATGAGTGCCATGACCTACAGTTTAATGTACTCAAACTCAGAACTCATAACATGTTTAAACCTGTATCCATAGATTCTATTTATTGAAACTTCTCAACGCATAGCAATACCTGGCACCAGTTGCTAAAATTTTTAAATTTAGTATTTCCAAGAAACTAATTGTAGAAACAAAATCTGCCAATTAAATGCCATGGCAACATAAAAACTTGACCCCAAAACTTTCTTTGTTTTGTTTATTCTAAAAGTTTTTAATCTTTCCCCTCTGCCTACACATTTTTATATTTCATATTTTGTGGGACAATACAACACAATCCAAATTAAAATAAAAAAAATTCGTTTGATATTCGATAACACAAAATTTTTTTCAAATTTTAAAGAAAAAACATAAAAAACAATTAATTTCACTACTTAATAAGGAAGATGCCAGCAATTATCAGAAATAAACCGAAAAATGATCCTGATGTTATATAACGCCAATCGACTTTCTTCATGCGGCACAATTCACCATGAAAACCACACAGAGGTTCGGCCAGTGGTGGTCTACCTTTAAGCCATTGTATGGGGCGGTCGGATTTAATATAACGGAATTCCTAAAAGTTCAAAAAAGACAATATAAAACTAGAAAAAGTTACTGTAACTGGCACTTACCGGCATGTAGGACTGCTTGTTGTAGACAAAATAACCCACAGGTTGCATAGACATTTTTGCCAATGAGTTTGCGGCATTTACACTGTTCATGTCATTTTGCAAAGTAATAACGGTATAATTGCCTTCAGCATCTCCATTACTATCAATGTGTACCTGAAAAAAAAAATGAAAAAAGATTCATGAATGCAAGAAGGTGAGATACACATGAGTAGCATTTTTATATACAGTAAATTGGTTAAAATAGAATAAAAACGGCTGTAAAAAGTGCTTTACTTTTGAAAGGCTTTCACTGTTTTCAAATGAGTGACATACAGAGTATACTGTAGTGAAAGGTGCCACTAAATGTTGTGTAGCGAATTGGTAGGTTAAGGTTTGAAACATTTGAATAGACACCAACTTGGATTATAGCTACGGTGACCATCCGTCCACTATTATAGCGGACAGTCCGCTATTTTAACTTCCTGTCCGCAATTTTTTCGCGTCCGCTAAATGTCCACTATTTAACCACACGTAACATCTAAAAAGTATTTATTTTCCAAAATGTCCGCTTTCGTCCACTTTTTTCACTGATTCGGTAAAAACGCTTATATTAGCTGGAACTACATATGAAATTGAGTTGGAAACTCTATATATTGTCTATGTTGTAGATGCAATTCCATCTTGGTCTTCAATTGAAAAGTCATTAATAAAGGTAACAGAAATCAAAAATGATTTAAATATAAATAATAACGAAATTTTTGATGAATTCACTTATGTATGTAAAAAATTATGCAAACGCTGAACAAATACAAATATGGAAACAATCAGCATTAAATCCCGATAAAAAGTGGGTTGAAATTTTCAAATTTTTCGAAACGAAAAATATTCCTTATAAGAAACATTCTGAAATTAATAGATTTTTCATTTGCTTTTTCAGTGTCCAACGCACGAATAGAAAAAGTTTTTGTTATATCTAACAATATTTGGTTTTCCGAAAAATTCCAAATGGGACTAGAAACTTTAGAATCTCTTTTGATCATAAAATGCAATTTTGAAATGGACTGTTCGGAATTTAAAACATTTTTATCTAACAGGCCCAATACTTAAAAAATACATTTTGTAGAGAAATATCAGAAGTAAATTTATACACGTAAGTATATCCATATGTATATGTATAAATTTAAGTTTGTGTATATTATTTGTACCTATTTATGTCTGTATTTTAAAAATCTTTATATAAAATATTAATTATAATAAATTAATTTTTTTTGTTTTACAATTTTATATATTTGTCCGCTTTTTTCTCATGGAAATAATGGTCACCGTAATTATAGCCAACCGAACAAGTGCAGTTATACAAGTCAGGATAGACGGATGTATAGTTAAGTTAGATATGTCGATTAACAGGATTTTAATAGCCTTATTTTAATGAGTTGGCTCTAAATAATTGAGCCTCTGTGCCACTCATATAGAAATAGCAATCAAGCGTTTAATATCTAAGTATTGGACTTTTAGTGGTTCACAGTTGAAGAATAGAAAAATCAAAAACTTTACTTCAATTGGAATATTATGATCATGAGCTTCATTATTATTACTCAAGGTTTTTTTATGTTAAAAATGCAAATTCAAAATAAAAATTTAGACCAATGAAACGTTGTGCAAATTTAATATCCTTCAGCTGGACATGATAACGGTTACCGGATGTCTATCAATCATTTCCATTGCTTAGATGTAAATTAATAAATTTACAAATTCTTTACATACATACTCGTAGATAATTGGTCATTACAACCCTAGCTTCTCACTGCACTTATGTTGTATGCGTTAATTTTATATATGAGTGGCGGGACCTACAGTTTAAAGTCGACTCCGAACGACAGATTTGCTCTCAGGATTTTTACCAGAAATATTTTCATATTTTCGTTTTGATGTCTGAACTGGGGTTTGAACCGTGGCCTTACGTCTAATAAGCCAACATGCTATCTACTAGACAACGACGACTTTAAAACAGGGATTACCATTTCATAGCACAATTGTGCAGTGAGAACTCACACGCATTCTTGTGCGTTTTTGATTTAGTTGTCGATCAGACTGCGACAAGAAGACATGTGCGGCGGATGCTCTATCATTTTATTTCAGAATGACACTCAAAAAATATTTTATGTTAAAAATGTTCTATGTCATTAGCAGGGCGTATTTCATTTTTTTTATTTTGTTGCATAGTATAATTTTTTTAATTTAAATTTAAATTTTTCTATTAATAAAAAATGGGTTTTTTATTTTTATTTATCTATTACACATGGTCTAATTTTTAAGCCAAAGATGGATAGCTTTATGTTATTTTAATAAAAAATAAATTGTTTTATTTTATTGATCTAAAATTATTAAGCCAAAGATATATAGCTTAATGTATGCTGTTGAAATGATAATCAAAATAGCGTATTTCACTAACACTTTTCTATGGCAGTAAATAAATAAATTCTCTCAACTTATTTTCTTTCTCTTACTCACTAATACACAACCAAAAAATTTTTGGTAACCCCACATTCCTTAGGCATGTAAACAATCCGGTGGAAACATTTTCAAAATTCTTTTCATTGTAACAATGACCAGCATGTTTGCCATACTCAATTACATCAATATGCCAGGTTAGGTCAGCATACTCAGTGTAAGAATCATATACAACAACGATGATGTTTTCCATTGTATTTTTGTTTTTGGCAGTGTTTTTCAATTAGTCCCTCAACTGAGAGTTTGTAAACAAAAATTGTCCTCTTTTTACATTTCGTGTTTTGGCGCAACAAAAAAAATCTCTAATTATTTTCGGGTTAATACAGACTGATAGATAGAGTACTCACTCACTCACTTTTACTTCAACTAAGGCGGTATTTGCCTTCCCTTTGATCCATTCAGTTAAATCATGGCCTAACCAGGACTATGGATTTTTATAACATTCTGAAAAGGCATTTGATTTTAAAATTCCAAACCCGGTCTTTTGGTTTAAATATCCGGAAGTTTCCTCAGAGTTTAAGTCGAGAATTCAAAAATGCTGGCTGTGATAACATTCCGATATAATAAACTTTTGAATACAGGCTACCTGACCTGACCACTGCAGGGTTTTCCGTGTAGAGGTTATGATCATTTTGTAAAACGGCGTAATGCTTATATTGTGGTTGGATTTTCTTTGAAAATCTTTTAATTTATTTGGAGAGTCAAATTTTTATAAAGTCCCTAATGAACTTCATCTCGATGCTCGCCTTCGTCTACGAATGTCGGGGATTTCTCAATGTAATTTTGGATCAATCAAAAGCAATTATTATATGGGTTTTTAGTACAATGGATCAATGCGACCTCCGGGTACTGTACTTGTCTCTGTCGACAAGTTCACGTCCTTTAACCTAACGTGGGTTCTATGAGGGATAAGAGTTATCCTCAGAAAATGTGTTTCTGATGAACTGGCCAGGACCAGTACAAATCTTGCAAACTCCTCTGAAGAGGAGGAAGAGACTTAGGTTAGGTTACGTTTGGTTGGAGTGGTAGCTTTGTTAGCAAAGCTCACAGAGCACGCATAATGGCCTGCTGTAATGCCACGGATAAACGCAGTTCCTGTACTGAACGAATTCCACTGAACTCATGAAGAAGTTGATCAGCGCAGGGACTGCACAAAAGGAAACTATAATATCTTTCACCTTAAGTATCAGTGCCCTGCGCTTGTCATAAAGAGGCTAAGGCTCTTAATCACTTTTTTTTTTTTTTTTGACTGAAACCGGGTTTGATATGTATTATGATATCACTATGAATGGGCTTAAATTTTGTCAAGAACGGTCCGCCATCTAACCTACCCTATCCGTCTTCTATTTTTGCACTTGACGCTAAGGTTGACCAACATGAAGAACAACAACTTTGACTTAAAAATTTAAAATACGTTTAAAAAGCTTAAAAAAAATGAATCAATTTTCCTTAACTTTACATACATTTTTTGCACAATTTCGTTTGCTTTACAAAAATTCCAGCAAAATCAAGTCCTTACTGTTAACCATTGAGGAGTGACAGTCATGTGTCATCTTTATTTTTAAAATAAAAAAAATAAAAAATAAGAAAGGAATTCTGGGGTAAAAATTAAGAAATTGATGAATTCGTAGCTACGAAAGCAACAGTTGTTGGAGAAATAATAGTCACAACATATTTTACTTTTACAAAGGACTCTTTCGTTAGAACAACATTTCTATTATTTTGCACGGAACTGCTTAACAACAAAATAAACCCAAATATAAGATACTTAAACACATACATATACATGAATATAATATATGTACATACATACATACATACTTAAAATAAAAACAAATATTGTAACATAAAGACTTACATCGAATCCCTGTATTGAATGATATGATCTATTAAAAATATGACTCATTACCAGGCGTCCATCGTAAATGTCTCCACCCATTTGTAGAACTTCGGTTAAGGCTTGTGCATAAATTGTGACACTGTCATACAAATGTAGACCATAAATAGGCACCTGTCAGAGAGAAGAGAAAAAATATACAACATATTATGGCTTAAAACTGTACGTGTAGATAATATGGTTTTAAAATTGGCACATGGCCTTGAGCAAATATTGGGAACAGAAAGCCCCCAAAAAGAAGGGAAGAAGAAAAATTCGAACACAACCATTAAAATGTACTTAAATTAAGAAACGGTATTAAGTTTCCTCAAGAAAATAAGGAGAGGAAAAAAGTTCGTGACATATAGAAAACAGAAATTTATATACAATTTAATTGGAAGTGCGGCGGATTAAGGTTAAATTCTTGCGGCAAAAAAAAATTCCCAACATTTTCTATGAAAATTTAATTGAAAATAATTTGATGTTGACATGAAATAATCAACACAAATTTATCATGAATTTTAATTAAATTAAATTCAAATAAACAAGAGAGTTCAGGTAGTAGATTTTATAAATATTCACAACAACACATAGGCAAGATAATTATAAACCAATAATATCAGCTGTTTAGGTCATTTTACATTGAATTGTTAGTCATTCGCAAACCTATTGCGGGTATGGACCCCGCGAAAAAAAATTAAACCTTTACTGTCTGCATTTGCTCAGAGTCGGAGAGAGTCACAGTAAATGAAATTTCCGAAAATGTATAGGGTGGGGAAACTAAAGGTTATAAATTATGAATAATAAATTTAAAAATGAAGTCGCCGTAGTCTAGTAGGTAGTGTGTTGGCTTATTAGACGTAAAGGCCAGGGTTCGAGCCCCAGGCCAGACATCAAAACAAAATACAAAAAGTATTTCTTCGGCGATTTCCTCTCAGCAGATTTTTGGCAAAAACTCTGAGAGTAAATAAACTTGCCATGAAAAGTTTCTCAAAAAATCTGTCGTTCGGAGTCGACTTTAAACTGTAGGTCCCGCCACTCATGTATAAAATTAACACACACAACATGAGTGGTGTGAGAAACTAGGTCAATAATCCTGACTGAAGGGTTGTAATGACTAATTATGTATGTATGTAAATTTAAAAATGTAATAAAACAAAAATGGTTTGAAATTCTGCCAAATTTTTTTTTTTGGTTATAAAGTGCAATTGTTTCGTTTAGAAATGGAATATTATTTCATTCATATGGCTGCCGCAAGTGGCCTCACAGTACCTCATTCAATCGGAATAATTTTCGTGCATTTTTTTGAGCGTATGGGGTCGTATCTCGGCAATGGCATTAGGAATGTTGTCCATCAAATGCTCAATTGTCTCTGGTTTATCGGCATAACACTTTCCTTTAACAGCGCCCCGCAGAAAATAGTCAAACGGTGTCAAATCGTAGCTTCTTGGCGGCCAATTGACATCACCATTTCGGCTAAGTAAATGGCCATCAAACGTTTGACGCAATAAATCGATTGTGATATGAGATGTACATATGGCAAGTTTCACCATCCTATTGAAACCAAACATCGTTCACATCAATACCATGAAGAGCGGGTACAAGAAAATCGATTATCATGGTGCGATCGGTGCATCCATTGACCGTAAGCGTTGCACCGGCCTCTGTAAGAGCACATATGGATTTTCTGAGCCCCAAATACGGCTATTTTTGCTTATTAACGTACCCATCAAGATCAAAAGATGATTTTTTTTTTACAAAATCCACATCATCAAGCAGTTTCTTGTTGGCGTATCTAATCCAATAAATCCCAACGTTGTTCAAGCGTTAATCGATTCATTACGTTCAGTGGAGATAATATATTGAATTTTGTGGCAGAATAGAATGACATAGGTTAGGTTAGGTTAGAGGACGTGTACTTCTCAACTGTGACAAGTACAGTGCCCGGAGGTCGAATTGACCCATTGTACAACGTCCTAGCTTCTCACACCACTCGTGTTGTGTGCGTTAATTTTATACATGAGTGGCGGGACCTACAGTTTAAAGTCGACTCCGAACGACAAATTTTTGAGAAGCTTTTCATGGCAATTTTTACTCTCAGAGTTTTTGCCAGAAATCTGCTGAGAGGAAGTCGCCGAAGAAATATTTTCATATTTTCGTTTTGATGTCTGACCTGGGATTTGAACGCGGGCCTTTCATCTAATAAGCCAACATACTAACTAATAGACTACGGCAACTTATAGAATGACATAAGTATTGCTAGATTCGAAATAACCGATAACTTCGGCGACTTCCTTTCAGCAAATTTCTGGAAAAAAACCCTGAGAGTAAATGAAATTACCATTTTCTTAAAAATCTCTGGTTCGGAGTCGATTTTAAACTGTATGTCCCGCCACTCATGTATAAAATTAATACTCACAACGTAAGTGGTGTAAGAAGCTAGATCGTAACCTTGACTGAAGGGTTGTAATGGCCAATTATGTATGTACGTGTATATATGTGTACGAGTATGTGCATATGTACATGTATGGTATTAATAACAAGAAGTTTGTAAGAGTTTAACTGTGTTGAAATGAACAAATGTTGATAACTTAAAGAGTCCTTAGAACAGAAGTTCTTGCTTGTTCGTAAATGGTGTTGTGTTGTAAAAAGCATTAATTTTTCCATTTAAACACTCTCTTTAGTATGTGATAACATTTAATGTGATAAACGAAATCATTTTATTTGTTGTTGCCCGGAAGCATACTTTTGCTTGCTTGCTTATCTACTTACCGAAATATTGTCAAATACACGTTCATGATACGGTACTAAGAATGGATGTTTTCGTGCGTATTCCTTTATTTTACTACATCTTTCACTGCAGTAAAGACGGGGAAAAAAGGGAGAGAAAAAGATAAACAAAATAATCCGTAAACAATAAAGTTTTTTTTTTGCCATTAAATAACAAAGAAACTCTTTAAAAATTAGCTCAGCTGGAAGCAAAACAAAAAGATTACGAATTTTATTCTCATATTAGTAGCTTGTTTTTAAAGATTTATTTACGAATTTAAGCGCAATGTAATTGGTTTAAGATTGAATTCAATTTACAAAACCATTGTATCTTTGCACATTAGTTCCCTTAGTTTAATGTTAATTTAATGATGATGATGAGGTTGAAATAAATAACATTTTAAAATTAAAACTCACCGTATGTTGGGATTTTGTGGGTAAGACATGCTGATTTTAATGACAGAACGAAATGAATTTTTATCCAATGATTTGCTTTTCTCTTTTCTGATATACGGATCCAAATAGTCTGTCAAAATAATAAAAAAGTGGAAGAAGAGAACATCAAAAAGAAGTGAATAATTTTCAAATGTACCGATATACTCAAAACAAAACAAAAAAAATATAAACAAAACGATTTGTAACCATTAGAGATTGTTGCAGTATTAAATCCCATATGTTATGTGGTATTTGCTGCTACCATCAGCTTTAACTCAAACACAACAAAGCAAGTTTAAATGAAAAATATAAAAATCACACCACATACACACCATGTGTAAATTTTTAACGTACTTCGTTCCATGATATTGACTCGTCTTTTCGAATCATAGATTTCATCATCCACTGATATGATAATATAGTCACCATCCTCCAGTAATTTACGATTTTGCATGCAGCGCACAAAGTCTACCATGGCAATGTGTTCACCTATAAAAACATAAACTTTCAAAGAAAACAAAAAAGAAAATGAAAAATATTTTACAGTATATATAATGCAATATATAGCCAGGGTGGTTACGATAGTAAACAGAAAAAAATAAAGAAATTTAAAGGAAGAAAGGCAACAGAATGAATGTTAAGGTTAAGCCATAAAAAAATATAAAATGTAGTCTGATGAAATGGAACAGAAGCAAAAGGGCTTGGCTACGGATACGACAAACATTTACATTTCTTTGTAACATATGCTATTAAGCAATCAATATACATATGGGCAATTTCGTGTCAAGTGACCCAATTTTTAAAATCGATGTCTTCCGATTTGGATGAAATGGATGTTTTTTTTTTTTGCTCAAAGAAAGCTTAGTTCTTTTCCTTTAAGAGCTTTGTGGTCACTTAATGGGATGCGAGTGGAAAAACATCATCCTCTTCTGCATTTGGGATTTCTGGCCATCGATTCCAACAGACACCCAGTCTTTCATTTCTGGCATCATTCGACTCATATCATCTCGTTGATAAAATTGAGCTACTAGAGCTTCAGTATCGCACGCTAGAGTTTTTCCACTCGCATCCCATTAAGAAGTAAGCTTTCTTTGAGCAAAAAAAAACTTCCATTAAAAAAAAATATAGTGCATATGGTAAAATTTAAAAACTTTGGTTTTGAGTTAAAATATTTTTTTTTATAGATATGCCTCTTGCTACTAAGTGCCCACAAAGACCTTAAAGGAAATGGTCTAAGTTTTCTTTTGAGGAAAAATAAAAAAAAACTTCATTTCGAAAAAAAATGGGGAAAAATGAAAGTGGAACATGTGCCAAATATTGAAAAATCTTATTCTTGAGTTAAAAAATAATTTTTTTTGATAGATATCCCACTCGCATCCCATTAAGCGATTATGAAGGCCTTAAAGGAAATTTTATAAGCTTTCTTTTAAGCAAAAAAAAAAAAAAAAGGGCCCAAATTAAAAAAAAATTAATTAAAAAAAAAAAATAAAAAAAAATTTATTTTAAAAATTAAAAAAATTATTTTTGGAAAGATTGAAGAAATAGCTATCTAATATCCTTTGGAAAATTTTTGCTAGGACCAATAAAAAAGTTACACATTTTTAAAAAAGCCCTGTATGACCAAAATGTCCAACTTTGACCCCCTCTAACTCCGGCAGTTCTGGACTGATAGATTTGTGTCTGGCCAACTATCCAATAGTACTAACCTTGGTGCAAATTTCATCCAAATCCGAAGACATCGATTTTAAAAATTGGGTCACTTGACACGAAATTGCCCATATGTATACACACATTATATATAAAGGGTGGGCCATTTGAAACTTTAAATTTAAAAATGCAAAGTACAATTGTTCCGGTTAGAAATGGAATATTATTTCATTCATATGATTGCCGCGGCTGACCTCACAGTACCTGATTCGATTCTAATTTTCGTGCACTGTTTGGAGTGTATGGGATCATATCTCGGCAATGGCATAACGAATGTTTGCCTTCAAATTGCTCAAGGTGTCTAACGGTGTCAAATCGCAAATTCTTTACAGACAATTTACACCACCAATTCAGCTAATTAAAAGACCATCAAACGTTTGACGCAATAAATCGATTGCGGCATGAGATGTGTGGTAAGTTGCATCATCCTGTTGAAACCAAACATGGTTCACTTCAATACCATGAAGAGCGGTTACAACAAATCGGTTATCATGGTGCGATAGGTGTTTCCATTGACCATAATGGTTGCGCTGCCCTCATTTTCAAAGAAATGTAGGCCAATGATGTCTTCCCTCCACAAGCCGCACCAAACAGTCTCTCGTAATGGGTGCATTGACTTCTGTAAGACCACGTATGTGTTTTTTGAGAATGAAATATGGCAAATTTGTTTATTAACGTACCCATCAAGATGAAAATGAACTTCATCCGAAAATATGATTTTTTCAAAAAATTGACATCATCGTGCCATTTCTCTTTGGCCCATCTAGCAAAGCGAAAACGAATCGAATGGTCATGCGTCTTCAACTCTTGAACCAACTGAACTTTGTAAGGCCTCATACCGAGATCTTTTCACAAAATTCGACGTAAACTGGTGCGTGAAATGTTCAATTCTTGAGAACGACGTAGAGCATACTCTCGGCCACAGCTTCAATATTTTAAGGTGAACGCACTGTACGAGCACGCTCACGTCTTGACGCATCAACAATGTAACGAGTTTCACGAACTTTAGCAGTGAACTTGCGTATACCGGGCACTGTTGGTCCTTCTCTGCGAAAAAACTTTGTACGACATGTTTGTGCAATTTCCAACCAATTGTCTTTGTTTTGGAAATAAATTTCCAATAAAACTCAATGCTGTTCAAGCGTAAATCGATTCATTACGTTCAGTGGAAATAATATACTGAATTTTGTGACAGAATAGAATGACATAATTATTGCCAGATTTGAAACAACTGATGGTTCAAATTTAAACCAATAGATGGCCCGCCCGTTATACCTTTTCTAAATATTGGTTCACATTAACAAAGTTAACTTTCAGAGAATCTGTGTTAATTTGTGAGTGAGGAGAGAAAATAATAGGAAGAGCTTCAAGCGATTCTGTTAATTAACTTTAAAATACAATTACATTACTATTCTATAATTATTACGAGCTAATAAACTTTTAGACCTTATGTTCGGTATAGTGTAACAGACAAGAGTCTAGCACACTACCCACTAGACTACCAGGGCACAATCATTTCGTATTATTAATAATGAATAATAATTTGTTATTTCATTAAAAGGATGTTCAAGGTACATACAAAAAAACTTTTAAAGAAAATTAAAAATATCTTCCACAATCCTAAGCCACATTAAAAGTATGATACAAATACAGCCTATATTTTTAAAATTTTTTGTAAAATATTATTTGTTATACTGCCTTTAGTAATACAAATATTTATTTTTGCCAATTTAAAATTCAATTTAGTAGCATTTTCCTAACTTAATGACTTTTTATTAAAGGATACGAGGTACATTCAATTATAGTCGAGCATACAACAGCTGCAATAAATTCACTAATTTTGCATGAAAGAAACTATCTTTAGTTTTTGGTAAAAATACGTGGAGACTATCAAATTTTTCAGCAGCAAAATTATGCGCCATTATTAGTAAGAGGTAGTAATTGTTTGAAGGACAAATAAAAACATAGTTTTGTTTTGATGAGACACCAATATATTTTGACAGAAAAAGTCCCCACAGGCTTAACACTCTTGCACAAAGTCTTGATATGACTTCAAGAGAGTATTTAGGAGATCATTTAAAAGAGCGGTTACGTAATCGCTAAACCTCAAACAAAAGTCAACCGAAAAACTTGCTCATGGTGCCACCAGAAAACACTAAACAAATCTTGTACATTCAATTCCAAATGGGTTAAATGGAGTGCTTGACCTAAAGGGATATTCTACTAAATACAAGGGACAACATTTTCATATATTAGGCCTTTGAATTTTAAATTTACTCAGGGTTCTCTTTGGGGGTAGAGGAAGAAGTTGGTTGGGCGCAAGGGCTGCACCCGCATCTATAAACTGGGCCACATTATTGTACGCTACTGCTCAGATTCCAGGCTAGTTGGGTAAAATTTTATTCTGTGTTTGAAAAGTCTACAGCTAATTTTAGGAGGTTGTTTGCATGTATATGACTGACACCTCCTAATATTCAGCTCTTCAAATCTAACTTTGAATGCTAGAAACAAACAATTAAATTGGAATTTTAAGATTCAGAAAGTGCTCTTGACTATTTACAATAAAATCAAGATATTGCACACTACAGTACTGTACTGACCATTGCAACCCTTTAAACTTAATTGGTCCTTACAACTATTTAGTCGGTATTAAAACCTTGCTGCTCATACTACCCATTTTGTGTGTGTTAATTTTATCCAAAAGTGATGGTGCCTACAGTATAAAGTCGACTTCGAATAACCGATTTTTGGGAAACTTTTCATGGCAAATGTATTTACTCTCACAGTTTTTGCCAGAAGACTTCTGAGAGGAAGCCGTCGTAAGAAATATTTTTTATTATATTTCATTTTGTTCCATATGACTGGGCTAGAGGCTGAACCTTAGGCTCTTGTCTAATAAGTCAATACATTGTCTACTGGAGTACGCTGGTACCAAGTACATACATAATTGGTCACTACAACCCTTCAGTCAGGATTACGACCTAGCTTCTCACACCACTTATGTTGTGTGCGTTAATTTTATACATGAGTGGCGGGACCTACAGTTTAAAGTCGACTCCGAACGACAGTTTTTTTGAGAAGCTTTTCATGGTAATTTTATTTACTCTCATAGTTTCTGCCAGAAATCTGCTGAGAGGAAGTCGCCGAAGAAATATTTTCATATTTTCGTTTTGATGTCTGACCTGGGACCAAGTACAGGATCTTCAAAAAATTAGTTTCTTATTCAAACGTATAAAAATAATTTCATAAATAATGAAATGTTTGACTGGATTATTGATTATCTAAGACATTGTTTACTTGCACCAGACATATTGACGAAAAGAAGCAAGTGAACTGTACACCACAAGAAGATGGACGTATTGAAGCCATGGTCATGCTAAAATCTTGGTTGTTCTTAATCTAGAATGATGAACTTAGTTTCGTTACCCAATAGATCCTTTTGTGATAATGTTTAACACCTCCCAGAGAATGTCAGTTCAAGTATTCACTGATGAATCATTTCTGAACAGCTGAGTCCCAGCTTGTCTGCACGAATCCGTTATCAAAGTATTTCCAATCAAGATATACAAATATTTACCGACAGTACATCATCTCTAAGTTTCTTCAAGAATGTGTGTATCTGCGTAGGCAAGAGGAGAGACATTCGATGGTTACTCTTTCATGGGCTTCTGGACATGACAACATTGAAGGTAACAAGAAAGCTGACATGCTTGTACAGGCTTGTGCAATGAAAATAATTGAATTGAATTCATGCATGACATTGGCATTCCTCTGCAGAGCAAGCGAAAGGTCTCACACAAACTTTATTCACTTGCAAAAGAATGATGGAATAATGGCCCATTTCTAGAGAAACCTGACAGATCTGGATATATATACAGGACAACATTTTAATTAATCCTGATCAAATTTTAATTTTTAAAGCTTATAGCAGTTATAACGGGATATTGGCCTCTCGGTGAACACATCCAGAAACTGGAAATACCTTACAACTACTATTGCAGAAGCTATAACGATGAGAAAAGACCACAGAAAATCTTCTCTGTTTTTGCTCGGTACTTGGGGTCTTAATAAGAGGAATTCTTGGGCACCTAGAATTTTTTATTGTGTCTAGTCAAAGGAGTAGTTAATAGCCTTGTTAAAATGGCACATCAACCCAAGTCATTGAGTCTGCGACTAACTTAACATAACCTAACCTTAGCTAGATTAAGAAAATTAGTTGAAATTATTGATAATATGGGGTTAATGCAAAGCTATAAAGTATATTCGTTTTGATTGGCAAACTCATAATACTGCCTGTGTAACAGGCAATTATGTCAATTAGAAAGTTTTTAATAGCAATCGGCTCTGTTTGGAACTACCACATTAAAGTGTTTAACGAATTTAAACAACCTTAATAACTAACCAAATTCAATTAAATTAGATATTCAAAGAATGTTTACATATATCCATTCGAATTGGTTGATAAACAAGCGAATTTGCTTTCAAGTCAATAGACCAACTTTAACTTGCCTATTGTATTACTGTTCGATGCACATTTTGATTCAGTGATGTCAATATACTATTTTGTTTAAGAACTGAAGCTGAAAACTTACTAACTAGCAACAGTTTATTGTAACGAGACATGTTGGCAACTTTTTTTTGGGCAATTGTTTAATGGTGTTTTCTTTTCTACAAAGAAAATGTAACACTCTTACAAGGTGCATTAAAAAAACTTTTGACCAACCCTGTTATAATGTCATTTTTTATTTGAGAAGAACATAACACAAATATTAAAAAAGGGTATGCCCAGTGTTTACCACTTATTAAGAAAATGAATGAAGAAATGCCAATTTGTTCAAAGGTGTTGCCAGATCGCTAGTTTTTCGGCTTCATTTTTTGCACGATTTTTTATAACAAAAACAAAATATTTTAACACTGTTCTAACATTGAATGCAATTTTTTATATTGCTGACCATGTAGCTTTAATAATGTAATATTTCCTTAAGATTACTCCACAAAACAATGAAAAAATTAACTTCAAATTGGATAACAATACCAGGCGACTTTTTTAAATTTCATCTGGTAGCCTATAGGGCTAAACAAAAAATAAATAAAAGTCATCTGCTTTACAGGGCATTATCAGCACTCTCGATATCTACAGGGCATAAAATGCAATGCCCTCCACCATTGGCAAGTGCGAATTATTTAGAATAAAACATACCACCCTTTTAGAGGGCGAAACATTTTTAAGAAACAAACACAAAATTGCATTTTGCGTTAATAAAATGCACATTTTTTGGTAGAAAAGAAAACACTATAAGACATGAAGACCTATGACATGTAGTTTAAACAAAGGAAATGAAATTTGTGGAAGAATTTATTGAAATAATTTAAGCTTTAAAAGGTGAATTTAAATTGGGGAGAAATAAAAACAAGAATTTTGGAAACTGTATTAAAAAAGTCAACTTGTTTAAGAGAGTATTTACATAAGAAAAATAATTTCGAACTGGAAAAACCCTTATAATATAAGAAATTTAATGTACATTTTCTATTTTAATACAAAAAATAATTAAAAATAATCAAAAAAAAAAAAAAAAAAACATAAACTTACTGCGTGTCGTTGTATATGTTTCATCGATAATTTTTTGCATTTTTATTAAAGTCTTCTCAGTGGGTATATAGTCGGATATTTCCTTAAAGTGTGTTATTGTGAAATTTTCAGCCTCAGCTAGTTCCTAGAAAAATACGTTTAACAAGTTTTATTAATGAAATACAACGTATACAGAGTCTATCAATTAAACTTTTTGTACAGAAAAAATAGAAAACAACGCACAAATACATAAAGAACATTATAATTAATGAGATTCATAATAATTCTGAAACAATTGCAATGACTAACTTTGTCATCCTATTCAACAACATAAATATTTATTTTTCTGCTTCTGTTTGGATAAGTTAATGTTGCACGCGACTAGCATCTGTTTAATGTACTAACATTTCAAAGAGTCATTTTAATTTTATACCACATACTACATGCATATATGTATGTGTGTGCGTATGAGTGCATTCTCCTGGTGGCTTTTCAGCAGACAGTTTGTCCCACACATCCATGAATGGATATACCATACATTGTTGTTGTTGATGGCTTAACTTTTCTTTTATTAATGCTGTATGAGAATTCCTATTTGTTTAGATTTTAAAAACGTGAAAATGGTATGCAAGCCAAAGCAACCGCCTAAGGTGGGGTGTGTTAATAAGCACGTAATAGAATTGAATTCAGCTTTTAGCAATTACTATTTTATAATGGAAATATGCTTAACATTAACCCATATGACGGGGCATTGCACATTGGTCTGGAACTCCTCGCAAATGCAGAGGTAGTCGTGCTTTTGATGGGCAGCCCTTGCGCTGACCAACTTCTTCCTCTTCCCTGGTTTTGGTAGAACTTGGTCAGTAAATGGACTGCGTTCACCTGTGGCGTCACAACGGGCCGCTATGCGTGCTCAAGTGAGCTTTGTGATATCAGAGCTACAACTCCGACCTAACCTAACCTAACCTCGCAAATGATTTCTGTAAAAGCTGAGGAGATGAGGAGGAAGAGGAGACTGTTCTTCACCTACTGGGAAGGGGAAAGAGACATCATGGTGCCTACTACATCAATAATCTAGGTAATTTGTCGAACATTGACATCGGCAGTTCAAGTTGCTTCATTGGAAGCTCTAAGTAGTTCCAGGAGTAGAGGATATTTGACATGAACTGTGGTATCACAATGGGCCCCATGTGTCCTAAGTGCGTCCATACGAATTCCTTGGGGGATGGCCATCTTTACCTACTTACCTAATCCATTTAAAGCATTATGTGTTTATTATATACCCCATAGCCCTGAAGAAGAATAAACGTACTTTTGAGTACCCACTGTAGAACACATATTACATACATAAATACATATTTCAACCCTTCAGTCAGGATGACAGCTAAGCTTCTCACACCACATACACATGAGTGGTGGGACTTAAAGTCGATCCCGAACGTCAGATTTTAGAGAAACTTTTAATGTCAATTTTCATTTACATTCAGAATTTTTGCAAGAATCTTTTGAGGGGAAGTCATCTAAGAAATATTTTTTTATATTTCGTTTTGTTGGAGATGCCTGACCTGGGGTTTGAACCTTGGCCTTACGCCTAATAAGCCAATACATTACTTACTAGATTACGGCGACGCATATTATGCTGTGCAAAAGATATGAGTACTGTACCACCCCTATTTATCGCCCAGCATCCCCACATATGGTAACTCAAACTGTAGTCATGAACTCTTTAATGGACTTTCCCTTTTGATTAGAAATCGGAGGCTATCTTAGGCTAGCTAGTGCTGAGTTAAAATTACTGCTGCTAAAAATGGCACTTATAGTAAAGCTAAGTTTATAAATATATTATTGACTGTACAAACGTTCTATTGAAAAAAAAAAAAAATTACTGAAAAATAGTTAATACCTGCCTGTAAACTTAACCAGCAGATCGAGAGAAATCTGATTGTAAAACAAGTTGACCAAATAATTACACCTACCATCGTATTATTATTATTCCGTTTTATTTCACTCTATCCACTATTTTATTTATTTATGTATATTATCTTACCTGTATAGCACGTGCAACTTCAGAACCCCATACTGGTTTTGAGCTAACCACAATCGCAAACTTTTTCCAGTGAAATGCACTCAGGAGACTTATAACGCTCTTTGAAACCTGAATACAGAGGAAACGGAATTTAAATTAAAACGTTGGTTGGCAATATTTGCATGCATGCACGCGTTTGTATGTTATTATATGGTAACCTTTAAAAACTATTCTTTAATAATTATAACAAAAAATAGGTTAAATAAAGAAAACAACACATTAATAGCCATTAATAATAATAAAAATAAAATGTTAACAGTTTTTATAACCTTTTGTGAGATTTTAATTAATTTTAAATTTAAATGCAAGCTTACATCAATTTAAAGGCATTTTATTTTATTTTAAAATTCCACGGCATAAGCTTAATTAAAATTAATTTTTATGATCATATTAAAAAAAATTATATTTTGCAGTAATTTAAAAAGGCATTGACTGATGACTAGGATAATTATGTGTTGAATAAATGCTCTAAGCGTTGGAATATGAATGGTATTGGTAAAGGTTGCTACGTGCCTTTACATAGCAACATCGGACTAGATTATGCTGGATAGCTGATCATTGTGTCGTTATTGTCAACGAAATTATAGTTGAACTTGCAAGTTCAGAATGAGCTGTGGAAGTAACGATAAAAGAAATTTTATATGAAAATATCATTAGGCTTTTTCTTTAGGATTAATGAGGTAAGACGCGATTCATTCAGCAATCGCTGTAGAGCGAACTGATGCAAGAACCTTATGGCCACAACTCAATTCCACAGGTACGAAACTAATCTTAAGCATGAGTAGGAGAGAGTCGAGACCTACAATGGTTCACAGCTATTTTTTTTATTTCATAATTTACTCAATTATAGCTGTCAGCGAAAGCCAGATTTTTGAAAAACTTTTCATGGCAATTTTTTTACCCTCGGGGTGTTTGCCAGAAATCTGCTGAGTGGCAATCGCAGAAGAAATATGTTTGGATATATCGTTTTGTCGAAGATGTATAAACTGGGGTTTGAACCGCAGCCTACAGCAACTACACCGGGGTCAACTGCAAGATCCTCTGCCATGATAAGATTCTCAAATCTGTCGTTTTGAGTCGACATTAAACTGTAGGTGCCACTTCTCACAAATAAAATTAACACACACAACATAGATTGTGTGATAAGCTGGGTTGTAATCCTGACTAAAGTGTTGTAATGACCAACTAAATAAGCGAGTAAGTAAGTAAGATTATGGTCTTAAATATGGATCTACGTAGCATATCGATTTAATAATTCACAATCTAATATTAAAATATATAGAACAG
Source organism: Sarcophaga caerulescens (assembly GCA_927399465.1). Lineage (NCBI taxonomy): Eukaryota > Metazoa > Arthropoda > Insecta > Diptera > Sarcophagidae > Sarcophaga > Sarcophaga caerulescens. The sequence goes on from OV656866.1 coordinate 40,331,423, forward strand.
CCATTCTCTGACATAGCCCCCGTTAACTCTACTCTATTGTATTACAGAAATACCTATCTACCTTTGAATGCAATGGCGCAAGAACTGCAGAGATTTGTCAATAGATGCCTCAGAAGAATCAAGCTTAGAATATTTAACACATGTGTGATTTATACCATATGCTTGTGAATGGAAGAAAAAATTAACTATGTTCGAATGCGATATCGCTATATTCCAAATATTTATGACTAAGGGCCATTATTACAACTTACCGTTAACTAAAGGGTTGATTTTAACGAACAGATAAATTGTTTTTCATTATTATAAGTGAACAATATAGTAAAAGTGAGCGTTAAGCTAAAGGGAGGATCATCCTACCGGTAACTTTTAAAGTTAAGTTTATGTTTGAACTTGCCATATTATATATTATTTTCAATATGGCAACTACAAATATAAACAAAATGAGCATATGCAACAAAAAAACGGAGCCTGTCGTTGCTACTGCGTTTAAAAAAAATTTGTTTAATTGAGCAGTGTTATCGACATTGCTCCGACAGTGCCATATTTTTTGAAAAAGTTAACTTTATTTTATCTGCAAGTTGTAATAACGAAAATAAGTTAAAGATAACTTTACAGTTCCCTTTAACTAAAGGTACCTTTAACTAAACCCAAGTTTAATGGCAAGTTAACATCCAGACGAATTAAACTTAAAATATTTAATGCATGTATGACTGCTACTGTCGACTGTCATCAGTCTCTCAGTGTTAGAAATACTGTCAATGAAGAATAGTTATCTTACATTACAAAAAAAAAAGGAAGGTTTTTAAAGCAGAAATATTCCCATAAAAAATATTTATGGTTGTTTTTTCAGTAGCACAGTATTCTATTGCGTTTATGAGCTTACAAATAACTTAAACTTATTGAATAAATACTCACTCACCTTTGAGGCTGGTGCTAATGTTCTGGCAAACGTATGAAATACTTCCTTATTCGATACGACAGAATCTGAGCATTTCTTTGGCATGAAAAGTAAAAGAAATAGAAAAACAAACTTAAATATCATGTATTTATGTATGTTATTTGCTATGTTTGTTATGTTTGATGAAGTGAAGATGATATGTGCGAATAGATTTCATGTTTAATTAAATATTATTTTGTCTGTTTTTCCCCCGGGTTCCAAATGCATGTTTGACACGAATTTTGTGTTATGTGCTCAAGTTTTTAAATACAACTACCACGGCCACGTGTCATAACGCTAGCATATATGGATTCAATGGAATTTTATTTAATTATCAATTCCACTGTGTGCTCACACATTGTGCTGAAATACATAGTCTTATTTCTCTTTTAAATTTTTTTTTTTTAATTTCATACGTTTTTCTAATTATAATGGAGTATGACAACATATTGAAAATTGTTATGCACTGTCAATTCAACTTTGTTGTTGGAAAAAATATTTATTTAATGTCAGTATATTGGTAAATTAAAGTCAACTTATTTGTTGAAATAACTTTAAAAGTGTATCTCGGGGTGGAGCGCTTCCCAAATGTTCAATTTGCCATAATTTTGGAGCATTCAGCATTACGGCCTAATTCCTCACATCACTTACATATATTGTGTGTGTTAATTTTATACATGAGGTTTAATGGCAATTTTATTTACTCTCAGAATTTTTGTTAGAAATCTGCTGAGAGGAAATCGCCGAAAAAATATTTTTTTGGATTTAATTTTTTTTGGAATTATCTAACCTGGGGTTCAAATCTTGGCCTCCCGGCTAATACACAACACAACACACTATCTACTAGACCTCGGCGACTTGAGGTGCTTAAATTAACGCGTAAATTAACTTGTATTCAACCGATGGCACGCATTATCTTTTCTTAGAAGACAGCTATGGTTTGTGGCTTATTCGCATACACCTGCGACTTCAGTAAATCCCACAATATAAAGTCTAACAGCGACAAATCGCATAATCTCGGTTGGCAGTTTACATTACCTTCAGGTAAGAGGACCATTGCTCGTGCAGAATATACAATGTGAGCTCTGTGTCACGTAGCGCCATCCTGTTGAAATATAATATCATCAGATGATTCAATTCAGGACAAAAGAACTTGATAATCATTGATCTATAGTGCACGCGATTGATGCCGTTTTCAAAGAAATATGAACCGATTTTACCGTCATCCCAAAATCCACACCAAACGGTGAATTTTTCGAGATGCACATTGGACTCCATTTGTACTCATTCATTCAGAAATTGGTCTCATCGCTGAAGGTGATATTTCGATGAAAATTAAGGTCAGTTACCAATTGCTCATTCCAGATCTCATTCATTGAACATACAGTAAGCGTCAAAAGAAACTGTACACTTAAGGAGAGTTCCCAAAAAAAATTGGACAATATTACGAAATTTTTTTGTAATGTTTTGTTTGTTTCAATTTTAAAAACTAGCAATGAAACAATTTTAAAATAAAAATAACGGTAATTTATTAATGTATATTTGTTAATGTACAGTTTCTTTTGACGTTCACTGTACTTCGTTTGGCAAAACAAACTGAATAAATGACAACTCATTTGACAGATGTTGCTCCAACAAGATGGCCGAGTTTAACTGTCAATGTTCGAAAGTCCCTGTTCAAAACGTCAATATCACACCTTGATACGATGTTAGAAGGCCCTACAGCCTAAAATAACGAATTTGAAACGGCATTAACTAATTTAAGATTCGATTTTGCCATCTCTTCGACATCTAATATAATTCGTAGTCTTATACATAGATGCAAGGAATTTGTGTGTTTCGACATGATTTAATAAAGAAATTCTACAAAATAAACCAGCAGTTATTATTTCAAACAGAAAAATGCAATGCAATGCAAAAATTTTTTTTGTATCACATTCCGCTGTTGTACAACCAAGACTACCTATTTGCGAAATAATTTATATTCTGTTTACTCAATATTTTCGTAAAAATTTTTTATGAAAAATATTTGAAATCAAGACCATCGCATTATTCATTTGTTGTTGTTGAAAATAATTCTTATTTTTTTTTTTTAATATATTTCTGTTCCAAATGATGACTCTCAAACGTGCCATAAGTTGTTCTCTCTTAATTACGCTGGACATGTTGTTTGTTCGCGTTGATTTCTTTCGCTAAAATCAGTTTCAATAAGAAAAACTTTTTGAATAAAAAATTCATGGCTGTTCGCATGGAAGAGATTATTTAGTGTGAGTCAATAAATAATAAATTTTATATATAAAATATTGTTATGCAATTTACCACGAGTATGTTAAAAACTTTTTATGTTATGCTATGGCGGCTATAAATTACGAACATATTTTATTTGAACTTTAGAGTTTTCGTAATACTTCATAAAGTTTAAAGTTGAAAACTTGTTACCATATAATGGGTCTCATAAAAGTCCACGCAGCAATTAATAGAATTGAGGCATTATGTCATCATCTTTGGCATGAAAAAAGAAACACCAATCTGGATTATCATTAATATACAAACGATTTAATCTGAATATAAATTAGAAATTGGTAATTAGATGATTAGGAAATGAATCGCTTCTATCAGAAGTACAATCACTTCTAGAACAATTGCAACTTTCTTTTACTCCCGTACCCGAGAGATCGCAATTGTAGAGGTCTAGGTTAAGTTCGATGGCGGATAATGCTTCAAGAAAAGCCGTAACACTTATGCTAACATTTAGGCCCACTGTGATTCAGTTTAACATACAACCAGGGACATTCCGTGTACCAATAAATCCTACTATAGCAGCAGTTTTTATATTAGAGAACCGGTCAAGGATGATAGCAACTGAGAGGCACTGAAACATGACGTGAAAGACAATCTGTTTCTCCTCTTCAGAGGACAAAGGACAATGACCCACGAAATTCACTGTTATGCGATTGATGGTCATGCGCCTTAAGGATAAAAGTGACTCGGTTTTAATTTTATTCAAACGTATCCAGTAGAGTCTCGCTCGTACTCTCTTGCTGCCAACGAGATTGAGCCTCCCTGTTAGACGAGTGGATAATATCCAATTTAACTGAGACAATCGTACTACCCATGCCCTGTAACATGTCGGACAGCTCCGTTTTGGCTCTGACCAATCAAAGGAGTTTTCAACAATATCCCTATAACTCAGGACCCACATAAGAGTTACCATTAAATTATCTAAAATTTCCTTGATAAATACCTTCATAAACAAGGACGGACATTCAAACTACGTTCGGGTTTAATCACAATTTAGCTGTACGGGAAGTCGAGATATTTCCAGGAAAAATAAAAAATAATATATATAATGTTAAGGAAGCCCACAAGAAAGTTTAATATCAGAACACTTAATAAATATAACACAGTCCACCCTGTCACACATCTTTGAACCATCGGTATAAACCTAATGGGTCCCTTTACTAACTCCCGGTCCTTTAGATTAAAAGTCCCTAGTCTACAATCGAATGTTCAGAAAGTTATAGGGAATGATGTAATCGACACGGATGTGTCCATGTTTTCTCAGAATAGCAGCATGTCTATAGTCCAGTTTGAGCTAGGATTTAACTGTATTGAGTGTTACTACTGCCAACTCTGCAGCCGTCTGCTTTAATAGAAGGTCAGAGAGAAGTCAATTGAGTATAGAAAAAAATCCCTTGAATGGAGTGGAACAAAGCACACCGGTGATTAGGACAACTGACTGCTAGCGTAAGCTCTCTACCAGTAGGCAGTGGTATTGGTATTTGCATACCTTTTACTTTGTAGAGGACTACGTTTAAATGAAATCAAGGGACTAACATTTTTTCAACATAACAACGTTTTCCTTGAACAAGAAAAGGTACATTATAATCCTTTACGAGAATCGAATTGTATTTCGTTTTCGGACAGATCATATATACGTGACCTCATTTGCAGATTGCCTGGAGATAAGATGCGGGTGAGTCATTCATATTAAGCCTTTTCGCCTTTAAAGGGCTTGGTTTATGGTCGAAGCAATATGAATGTCAATATTCTAGACATTTTACAAACTGAACGTCAATTATAATTTCCATAACCTTCAAAACTTGTAAAACCTATTGCTATTGATCGGTAGTTTTCCGGATTATTAGCTTCAAACTTTTTGGGGGATGACGATACATTAGTAACCTTCCAGCAAAATATTAGGTTTGCTTATGAACGCACGAGCGTCGAATACCATTCGATCCATAAGACTTTTAACTTAATTTCATTGTAGTAAAGTAAGGCTTAAATGCCTTCCTACTTTTAGCCAAAGCTTGCGTACGAAAAAATTTTTGGCATATTTGATGTGTGATGTAAATTCGCTTAAATTCATATCATGTAGAGAGCAAAACAAATTGTTGATTTCAAATGTTCTACAAAATATTCTCTATAAATAAATGAAAAATTCAAATGAAATTCAGTAAATCTAATGAAATACTTACAAATGATATCATGGGAATATTCCAGGCAGCAGCTAATAGTGCTTCTGATATGCAACTCTCATCTGGTCCAATAAATGCAGCAACATTTTCACTTCTCATTTGTGTCATGAATCTGAAATACACAACCATAAATATATTTTATAAACAAAGTAATTGTGGTATTTGTTGAATGTATTTGAAAGTGATGTGTGAGAAGTTTAGGTTGAAATTAAACGATTTATTTATGTATTCACTAGAGACTTAATGCCAGAAAAAAATTTCAAAGTGTGTGTATGAAATCGGAATATTCCCAAATTTTCCAATGATTTACAATTTAATTAAAAATGTTGCTATGTAAGAAATGTGGACAATAGTAAATAGACTGTTTTGCGAAAAACTAAGTATATTTTCTGTATTTAAATTAAATAAAGTTAACAACAAGATAGGCTCAGTAGATGATGATAAAATTGTTCATTAAAAAGAAAACTTCTATTCAAGACATTAAACGTTATTCAAAGACAATTTCCAATTAGTCTCTAGGTTGACCAAAAGTTGCAATAATAATCTCAGAAATCTTCACAGGAATAAATAAATGGAAAACGTTATGCTGCAGGGCGACCACACCTACATATCTGGCGTTTCGTAGCATAACAAACATACGACCAATATGTGATAAATTCCAATTTTTAGCTAAGTTTTTAAACCCTGCTCTGAAGTGAATCGATTCAGTTAAGCGTACTGCATCGATGGAAGCATATGGTAGTCAGAAAGATCTGGGCTAAATGGCGGGTAGAATAGTTTTTCTTCGGCGCCGCAATATGTGCTCTTGTGTTGTCAAGTTAGAAAATAACGGCCTCGTGTCTAATAGCATATTCCTGACATTTTTCGGTCAATGTTCGCTTCAAACGAAATAATTGTTGTGTGGTGAAATGCTTAAAATATATGTTTTTAACTCCTTGCACACATCACGATTAAAATTTTTCGTGTAATTAAAGTGAAAACTAACATGCGTCAATATGCGTCTTAGCACGTCAACATGCGTTCTCATACGTTAACATGTGCTCAATTAAAAAAAGCTTATTTTTTACGCTAAAATGGAAAGTTTAAGTGAAAAGCACTTAATAACCCTGATATTTTGAAGTCGATTTCATACAAATCTTCCAGCTGCTGGTATGATTTAACTTAGCATATTAGAGAAAATAGATTTTTTTTTGAATTCTTATTTATTAAAATTATTATCATTACTATTTTTCGTTTCAAGCAAAGTGATAACTAGCATGCGTCTTAATACGTCAACATGCGTTCTCATACGTCAACATACGCTAAAATGAAACTAAAAAATGATTATTTTTTACCTAATAGACAACGAAGAGATCATAAAATGATATGATACTCACAGTTTTTCCTTAGACTGCTGTTACAAGACGCCTTTCACAATCATTAAATACAAAATCGAAAGCTATGGTTCGACCCACTCTTTGTCTTGATTTGATTGATATGTCTTTAACACCAAAAATACAAATAAAGTTAATGGCAGAGAAGGAATTTAGAGCTAAGCGTTGAAACCCTTCGTATGCGTTTGTAACAGTATATTAAGGTGCTGGAGGCGATTTCTGTACAAAGCATTCCGTGACTTTGTTTCTTTGGTAATTACATCTTTCTGATGTGAAAAGTTTTTATCGCGAATGTTTCTTTCAGTATCAGCCGTCCTTTCTTCGTTTTCTTACCATCAAATTCCTTTAACCCTTCTGCATCCCTTGGATATGTGCCCTTCCTATGATCCTTTGGGTCAATATAACCCAAGGTTAAAATGTAAACAAAATTTCATATTTAATATAAGAAATTCATTTGTTTTGTTGTTTTTTTTATTAAGTATAATAAAAAATAATGATAACTAAAATAAATAAGTCATATATGGCGGGCTTTGATGGAATGTATTGCCAAAAACTGCACCAACCTCGAAATGGAACCAATTGTTCATCTACAGTAACATTTTCATGAGGATTTTAAAAAACTTTGAGGTGCTAGTTTGTCACGAAGTCTTCTTTCTTCTCTATCTTCAGAGCTGTCAAACCGTAGACACTTAGATATGCTCGCAAATCGCTTGAGACTCATTGTTGCTCGAAAAACAGGTCTTCCGTTTTTCTCATTCCACAAGCTAGTGAGTTTTTCTCCATGAGATTTAGCTCTATCATATCAATGTTTTGCCAATTATTTTCATATAATTCTACATTTTTTTGATTTCTCATTTGGATCACAATATTTTTTATATTTTATGATATAAACAAATCGAACGAACACATTTATTTATCTGTTACCATAGATGTTGCTCTTTTGGTAGATCCAGCCTTATTCAATAAAATTTGATTTTTCGGTAACCTGCCTGTTTGAAGTGGTGGTAGTTCTTTCCAAACTAAACTTTTATCTTTTGATAAATAAGTGCTGTGATCTATTCCTACCGCATCTTCCACCACCACGCTTTCAACGCTATTATTTGATGATGAATATGCTTCAATTTCATCACTATCATCAAAAATATCATCATCTTCGTCATTCATTATTTGTTGCAACTGAAGATCACTAAGAATCTGAAACAATTTCATTATGGAACAATCAAGTATTAGAAATTTTATTTTACAATACTTACTTTTCTTCTTTGTGACATTATGTAAAAATATTCAATTATGATGAATTACAAAAAAAATATATGTATGCACTCTAATCACCAAAAATTAAGCTGAACTCATTGAACAAAAGTATTCTAATGTGAAAAATTCGGCACGCAAGAAAAAATGGGTGTGAAAAATTTAGCGCGCACGAAAAAATGAGTGTGAAAACCCGTGGAACGTACGAATTCACAGCCGTGGAACGTACGAATTTACACCAATGGAACGTGCGAATTCACACCCGCGGAACGTGCAAATTCACACCCGTGGAACGTGCGAATTCACACCCGCGGAACGTGAAAATTCACACCCGTGGAACGTGCGAATTCACACCCATGGAACGTGCAAATTCACACCCGCGGAACGTGCAAATTCACACCCGTGGAACGTGCAAACTCACTCCCATGGAACGTGCAAATTCACACCCGTGGAACGTGCAAATTCACACCCATGGAACGTGCAAACTCACTCCCATGGAACGTGCAAATTCACACCCGTGGAACGTGCAAATTCACACCCATGGAACGTGCGAATTCACACCCGTGGGACGTGCAAATTCACACCCGTGGAACGTGCAAATTCACACCCGTGGAACGTGCAAATTCACAACCATGGAACGTGCGAATTCACACCCATGGAACGTGCAAATTCACACCCGTGGAACGTGCGAATTCACACCCATGGAACGTGCGAATTCACACCCATGGAACGTGCAAATTCACACCCGTGGAACGTGCAAATTCACACCCGTGGAACGTGCAAATTCACACTCCCATGGAACGTGCAAATTCACACCCATGGAACGTGCAAATTCACACCCGTGGAACGTGCAAATTCACACCCGTGGAACGTGCGAATTCACACCCGCGGAACGTGCAAATTCACACCCGTGGAACGTGCGAATTCACACCCATGGAACGTGCAAATTCACACCCGTGGAACGTGCAAATTCACACCCATGGAACGTGCAAATTCACACCCGTGGAACGTGCGAATTCACACCCATGGAACGTGCGAATTCACACCCATGGAACGTGCAAATTCACACCCGTGGAACGTGCGAATTCACACACATGGAACGTGCGAATTCACACCCATGGAACGTGCAAATTCACACCCGTGGAACGTGCGAATTCACACCCATGGAACGTGCGAATTCACACCCATGGAACGTGCAAATTCACACCCATGGAACGTGCAAATTCACACCCGTGGAACGTGCGAATTCACACCCATGGAACGTGCGAATTCACACCCATGGAACGTGCAAATTCACACCCGTGGAACGTGCAAATTCACACCCGTGGAACGTGCAAATTCACACTCCCATGGAACGTGCAAATTCACACCCGTGGAACGTGCAAATTCACTCCCATGGAACGTGCAAATTCACACCCATAGAACGTGCAAATTCACACCCATGGAACGTGCAAACTCACTCCCATGGAACGTGCAAATTCACACCCGTGGAACGTGCAAATTCACACCCATGGAACGTGCTAATTCACACCCGTGGGACGTGTAAATTCACACCCGTGGAACGTGCAAATTCACACTCCCATGGAACGTGCAAATTCACACCCATGGAACGTGCAAATTCACTCCCATGGAACGTGCAAATTCACACCCATGGAACGTGCAAATTCACACCCGTGGAACGTGCGAATTCACACCCGTGGAACGTGCGAATTCACACCCGCGGAACGTGCAAATTCACACCCATGGAACGTGCGAATTCACACCCATGGAACGTGCAAATTCACACCCATGGAACGTGCAAATTCACACCCGTGGAACGTGCGAATTCACACCCGCGGAACGTGCAAATTCACACCCATGGAACGTGCAAATTCACACCCGTGGAACGTGCGAATTCACACCCGTGGAACGTGCAAATTCACACCCGCGGAACGTGCAAATTCACACCCGTGGAACGTGCAAACTCACTCCCATGGAACGTGCAAATTCACACCCGTGGAACGTGCAAATTCACACCCATGGAACGTGCAAACTCACTCAAATGGAACGTGCAAATTCACACCCGTGGAACGTGCAAATTCACACCCGTGGAACGTGAGAATTCACACCCGTGGAACGTGCGAATTCACACCCTTTGTTAAACAGTCCTATTTGAACAATATTCATCAAATATTCATACCCACTCATATATTTAGACCTTGAATTTTTAATTATTTATTCATTAAGTATTAAAAAGAAAAGGGTTTTCTTGGTTAAGTTTTTATAATTAACATTTCTCAACATACATGTGACATTTACATTATGTATGCAAATTTATACGCGATTATTTCGAGTTTCCACAAATTTTTACAATGTCTTCAAAGAGTTTCTCTATGACAGTGAATTTTTATATTTTTAGGGCAGACATGTTTGATTAAAGTACAGAAAAAGTTTTTCTAAGAAATGTCTATACATCTCCATTTTAATGTTTTCTTAAAGAGGGGTATGCAACCCTACTATGGCTATGAACATTACTTTGGTTCGTCGGCTCATATAACTTCAAAATGAGAAATCGCCCGGCATTAAGATCCTCATGACCAGTAGTCATCACAGTTCGGTGACATTATGTTGGTGGTTTGCTATAAGATGGTTAGCTGCAAGAAATAGACTGATCCGAGTATTGTCCTATATGGCATGCAAATCTGTATATCGTATACATTCACATGCCTGACTAAAATCTGTAGCTGACTGTAAATTATGTGTAGATTTCCGATACCCATGGCTATGAATATACTCTTTAGAGGTGAATACTATTTTGTCAAAAAGTGGCCATTCCCTTGAGTTCGCTTTTTATTTACAATGATCTCGTATTCTTTCTTTGTATAGGACTGTCTTCATACAAATCTCTCTACCATGTTTCTGAAATAATTGCCTGCATTATGGTAGATGTGGCTGTCAACCCAGGAGGTTGGGATAGACACATGGCCTTAGCACAGTTATTCATTTTCCCTAGTCCCGGAACCATTTGGAGCTTTTAAAGAAGCGGTTTAGATTTTTAATGTCCATTACCAACAGGTCTCCTGTGCAATACCAATTGAAGGCATTTGCCACATGTCTAAGCCCGGTACTTCACGCTTGAGTAATAATTCCAACAGCAATAATACTAAGCATTTTCCTTTGAAGTTTGAACAAACTTTCCGTACGCCCTGTGTACAGACTGGGTCAGATGTGCTGTGCTATTCTGTTTGCAACCAAAGCTGCCCAACCGATATTGTCAGAACCGTTTGAGTAATAATTCCAACAAACACACTAAGCGTTCGCCTTTGAAGTTTGTGTAAACATTCCTTTCGCTATCTATACAAACTGGCTCAGATTTGCTGCACTATTTTGTTCGCATCCAAAGCCGCCCAACCGACGTTGTCAGTATACATAACTGCATTAACAATTACAAGCTCACAAATCTTCAAAGGGATTCGTAATGTACAGAACTCATCGAAGTTTTTGATGATTGTGCCGCGGGTGGATAGTTCTCTCGCTCTTCTGATACCTGGGGTTTGGTGCCCCTACAATATGGCAATCATATCGTTTAGCTGTCTCATTGAGAGACTTGCAACAGCCTTGAAGTTCGTTACGAGGGAACAAAGTCTTCTGACAATCTCCTGGCTATAAGAAAGTATGCAAATATCCTTTCCAGAGATATTTTCATCTTTAATAATCCTCACTGCAACTTGTATGACATTTCGCCTGGAAAATTGTACAGTGATCGCAGAGGCGTTATGAAATGAGCTATCCCAACCGATTCTGAAAAAATTCCACCTGTATTTATTGTTCCGAAAGGAAAAAGGGTATCTTGACAAAACGATTTATTATACTACTCTCAGCCTATATGTGTGAATCCGTATATGGATGTTCCCTTCTGAAATGTATTAACGCCACCCAGGTTTCAAGTATGTCTACTGGGCATTCGTTCTCCTCATCGCAAAGACTAAATATTGGGATTGAATTTTAGATTGTCTAAAACTGACTTAAGCAGAGTTGCGATGTACCATTCCAACTCTATCTTCCTACGCCACAGAAAGATTCTAACGTCTCCACAGCAAGGTTTCCACATGAACTGGAATCTATTTCGGGTCAAAGTTATAGGACCTGAATGTTTTAATGTCTGTCTGACAGATAGCACAGCTATTATCGTCCTTTGCACTTTCTGTTCGAGTTGAATTAAGCACAATTTTCGATGGCGTAAACTTTCTCTTGGAATAAACTCACGATACCAATATGTACACCTTAAAAGAATATGTAGCAACCAAATAATTTGTTGCACTTTCATTACTAATAATTGTTAAAAAGCGTTTCCCAAAGTCATAGAGTTTACTTACTATGCCTAGGGTACAGTTAAGACTTTCCATTTGTTAAACCACAAAGTCCTCTGATGTAGATAGCGTTAAACCATTTACCATTACCATAGTCTCCACAACTCTGCTATTCACTAAAATATGCAACTGACTTAAACCCAAGACAATTTCTCATTGCCATAATTATAGCAAAGAATATCAGTATCTGTATCTTAACCAACTTCTTTCTAAAATGTTTTGAAAAATTTATTTGCAAGACTTTTTATTATAAGACATATTGCATCGAATTGATTCGATGTATCGATAAGTTACATCGAGTTTTGTAAAACATCGACGTATATCGGTCACCACTATAATAAAATCTTTAACGAGATACGTTATACCATTTTCCCACACCTCCTTTCCAGAATGGATAACCTGAACATTCTTGCTGTGTGGCGGTTGTATAGGGTGTGCCATTTAAAGTTTAAATTTAAAAATGCAATAAAATGAAAACGGTTTGAAACTTTGCTAGTCTTTTTTTTTTTTTTTTGTTGTGAAGTACAATTTTTCCGGATAGAAATGAAATATTATTTTATTCACGTGGCTGACCAATTTTAGTGCACTTTTTCGAGTGTATGGGATCGTATCTCGACAATGGCATCACGAATGTTAGCCTTCAAATGATCAAATGTCTCTAATTTGTCGGCATAACACTTTTCTTTAACGGTGCCCTACAAGAAATAGTCCAACGGTGTCAAATCGGAGCTTCTTGGCGGCCAATTGACATCACCATTTCGACTAAAATACGGTCGTCAAACATTGCATTGACTTCTGTAAGACCACGTGTGGGTTTTTTACCCACCAGGATGAAAATGAGTTTTATCTGCTGAATTTTTGGCAAAATCGACATCAGAATGCAGTTTCTCGTTGGCCCAATAAACCCCAACGTTGCTTAAGCTTAAATCGATTCATTACGTTCACTGGAGATAATATACCGAATTTTATGACAGAATAGACTGGCATACGTACTAGGTATTGCCAGATTAAAAATAACCTATGATTCAAATTTAAAGAGATAAATGACCCATCTTATATGAAAGGCAACAAAGATGCCATATGCACAAAAGTCGGATTATTAAATTACTTGTATTTTTTTTTTTTTTTTTTTTTTGAGAAATCCTATAAATTTAAAAAAAATTAAAACAAAAAAATTTCGTCTGCAGACAAGTATAACTTTTATACTGGGAAAGTTCACAAAAAAAAAAAAATATGAAAAATTATAGGCCCAAGATGTATGTACGTACACACAAAAAAAAAGACTGTAATGCCAAGAAAATTTGATTTTGATTCAAATACACAGAAAAAAATATGAACAATTTTTTTCCTAACAATCATTTGTTTAAAATTAAAATCTAATTTTAAAAACAATTTTATTTGGTTTTATAAATATATTTGTTTGATTTTGACATTTCTACATTTTACTCTATCTGTATTAACAAAAACATATGTACAGTCAAACTCGGTTATAACGAACTCCGTGGGACCAGCAAAAATAGTTCGTTATAGGCAATGTTCGTAATAAACGGGGTGAAGTCATAGAAGAAAATATGAAATACAAGTTTTTTTTTTCATGTATTAAAAACAAAAAATATTTTTTGTATTAAAAATCAAAACTATGTTTTAATTCTTTTTATCTATCAGCTGATTAAAGATGTTGAGTTATAATTTAATGCTGCCATATTAAATAAAAGTAAAGACTATTGCCACACTTCAAAGTTATTTATGAGGGTTCGTTAAAAAAAGGCAAAATGTATGAAATTTAATTACTGGGACCATTTAAAGTAGTTCCCTTTAACCGAGAATTCGTTATAAACGAGTTCGTAATAAACGATGTTTTTTGTATGAAAATTGTTATTAAAACATTGCAACTTGAAAATATGTACGTAATAACCAAGAATTCGTTATAAACGAGTTTGACTGTATTTGTTTTTGTAAATTTGTTCTGAAAGCAGAATAAAGAAAAAAAAATAAAATAACAAAGATTGCCTTGACTTTTTCATTTAAGTAATTGTTGTTGTTTTTTTATTGAAAAAGAAAAAGAGAAATATCAGAAATATTTAATCTTTGGCCGGAATATATTAAACCTTCCGGATTTCAGCTGGTGAGTGTAAACCTAAGCAACTTTTAATATTTGGTATGATATCCTTTGTTTCTTACGACCTCAGTGCATCTTTTGGGCATAGATTCAATAAGATTTGATAGAATAGATGTTGGTATAGCTTCCCACTCTGATTTTAGACAGTTCATCTACTCCTGTGTATTTTTAAAACGTCGAGTTCCAACTCTCCGCTTTAGAATGCCGAAGTGGCTCTCTATGGGATTCAAGTCTGGCGATTGAGGTGGCAATCCAAGACTTAAACCCCATTAGCCGATAACCAATCCTTGACTAACTTCGATGAGTGTTTTGGGTCATTGTCATGTTGAAACACCCATCGAAGTGGTATTTCCCACTCAGCATAGTTAAGCATCTGAGTGGCTAAAATGTCTCTGTAAACAAAACGGTACATTTTTGTTTGAATTTCTACAAAGGGACCAACTCCACTGGCCGAAAAACAACTCCAAACCATCACATTGCCACCCCTTAAGAAGCTTCATGCCATCTAAGAAGCCTATGCTGACTAAGAAGCATTTAAAAAAAAGGTTTGTCTGATTGATTGCAACGTAGTCTCAGATTTTCCCAACTTTTTGTTTGTTTTAGGTTGGATTTTGCTAGAGCACATATGGATTCGACTATATCCAAATGGAGAACTGTTTTGTTTAGTGATGAATCTAAATTTAACTTACTAAATTTAGATGAAGTTTGCCACGTGAGAAGACCAAAAGGAAAGCGGCTACATTCTCGGTACTCAAAAACCACAATAAAGCATGGGGGTGGCAATGTGATGGTTTGGAAATTTGAGTAGATTTCCAAACACTATTTTTATAAGTTATATTTATCAAGCTCTGTAATTTTATTATTTGATTTTATAAAACAATTTGATTAAAATTACGATTAATTTACAAACAACGATTTGTCTGACTCAAAAAACAATATGTTTGAATATGAAAATAAAATCAATTACTTTTGTTCTTAGTTTTTAACAAATATGTTGTTAAAATTTTTTGTAAATTTTTAACACAATTTTTAGTAAATAGTATATTATTTTAATAAGAAAAATTTAAAAATTTTTTCAATAAACTATTTACAAATTTGAGTACTTGATTTTACGAATTTCGTGATAGGTCCTATTTTAGTTAAAAAAATACTTGACTTTGTGAATTTTTTGTTTGATTTTGAATTTCAGTTTTTTCTGTGTAGAATTTACATTCGGATTGTGCCCAACAACATTTTTCATTTGTACCAACAAGTATGTTTCTGTTGTCTCAAAGTGTAAATTCATTGTAGAGGCAAAGTTAAAAATGTTGCTTAAAATGTCATATTTGTTGCCACAACGGTTCAGTTGCTGTGGTCGCAACTGCAAAAATTGTTGCCTCAACAGTTCAATATACTTTTGCCCCAATTGCAAAAATAGTTGCCTCAACAGTCCAATATACTTTTGTCGCAAATGCAAATATTGGTAAGGTATATAATATAAATGAAAACATTATTTTTAGTTTAAGAATATTTATTTTAAATTTTTGCAATTTTAAGATTATTATTTTAATTATCAAATCGACAGCACGAAGTAAGGTTTCGACCTTATATCGTACGCCACTAAAAAGTACGTAAAATTCGCTTAACTTATCCAACGATTCACCAACTACTAGCATTTTAGGCTGCAATGTAAGCTTTTCTTTCGCAGCAAGGGATCTGGCATCATCTTCCCACTGGATCAAATTGTTTATATTTATTATATGGCCAATCATATCCTTTTGTGCATCAGATATAGATGGTTTCGCTCCCTTGTTGATGCGTGGAGGAGTTATAACCGCATGCAGTAACTAAAAGAAATAAAGATGTTGCGAATCTATAAAAAAAATTTTCATGCAATAAATTTAAGAAAAGAATATATCTCATCAACTTACCAATATTTTCTGCCGAAGACAATGGAACCACTTCATTGGATAAATCCACAAACTGTTTCCTGAAAAATGTCTTCCGACATTGTTGTTTGTTTATTTGAAACACTTTAATTTTTATTTTAATTATTTTAAAACTAAAAATCTCACTTTTCACTTCTTTCACACCGATAAACTACTCAATACTGATCGCAATGATAATAAAGTACTGTTTCAGTTCAGAGCGGCACAACTCTACCAATCATGTCGTTTCCAAATGCACATTTGTTTACGACAACAGTAATATTATTTGATTAAAAAAAAGAAATATTTTATGGCAACAAAAATTGTTATTTCCTACAAATGCAAATCATTTACGTCAACAGCAATATTCAATGTGCCCTTATTTCAGAGGAAAACCTTTAATTATATTTGCAACAAATAATTTTGCTGTTAAAAAACTTCAAATACTTTCATGTTGTTGCGGTAAAAAAATATTGTTGGAAAATTTCTTGCGACAAAAGGTTTTCATTTTCTCCAACAAGTTTTTATTCACCCCAATAGCAAAATCATCAAATGCTAAAATTATTTGCCGTCACAATATTTTTTTTTTTGTGTGTACGTATGTATGTATCTCCATATGTAAAATAAAATATGCATACTTACCTAATTGGTTGCACACGATAAAGTCCTGTCGTATGGCCAATATCAAATGCCTTAAATGATAAACGTTTGCCAGGCAACAGCAAAGGATTTCTGTTTATGTCCTCCACAGCCAATGGTAAACCACCAAGTGTCACCTGAAATGATGTGTAAATAAATAACCAAATGAATTTTAATTTTTGAAAATTAAATTTTGCAAATTTTATTCTCTCATATTCATACATTGGCGGCATGCACATCCGTACATAATTAATTTTTAAGTAAGAATTATATTCAGACCTACTTTAGGCATTACACCAGTCTACCGTACGTAGTTCAATTTATAAGAAAGCAATGGGGTATGAAAATATATTAAAGTATACCATCCGCTAAAGCCACTTACTATAAAACGCAATGTTTTAATTTTTGTCAAACAAAAGAGCGATAATGCACAAAAATTTTCCGTTAAATTTTCCGTGTTTATCTTTATGTTCTTTTGAAAATTGTTCAAGAAACTCTCATTTCAATTTGAAAGCCTTGGAAGTTGATAGCGGAACAATAGAAAAATAAGAACAAATTTGAATATTTCTGAAAACAGTTGAATGTTTAGCGAGTGTGAACAAAACTGTAGAATAACATCTCGTTTAAAAAACTTTTCAATAAACTTAAACAAATACAATTTGGATAGCAAAGAAGAAGATTATTTCAAATTGAATTGAATTTTAAAGTTGTTAAGTTTTTTGACTTTAAAATTGCTGAAATAAAAATTTTCAAATAAATTCACAAGCATTAAGACAATACAACAACAGAAAAATCCTCATATGACTATAAATATTAGATTATTTAGGACCCAACCAAATAATCTCAATTATATTTATCATCATTTAAATGCACATGGTCCTAAGTACTATCAGCCACCACATCCTGATTAAAGAATTTATTTCGAGGTCTAATAAGCGAATGGATAATGTACGACAAATGGATGGTCACAGAGAAGAAAATACTATGAAGTAATTCATATCAATGCAGAGAAGATAATATAAACAATTGAAATGCTTTTGCCAACAAGAAATAATATTAAGCGAATAAACCCATCAGTCCTGATCATGGTCTAGCTTTTCACGTTGCGCGTGTTAATTTCATACATAAATGGTGGGACCTATAGTTTAAAGTCGACTCCGAACGTCAGATTTCTAGAGAAACGTTTCATGGCATTTTTATTTACTTTCAGATTTGTTATCAGAAATCTGCTGAGACGAAGTCGCCGGAAAAATATTTTTGATTTTGAACTGTGGTCTCACGCCTAAGAAGTCAACACACTACCTACTCGCTTACGGTAAAATATTGAAGACATTACAATGTTTGTAATATATCGGGTCTTTAATTAAGCGCTTCCCATCCTTACATTTAAATAAATCCACGTGGATGTAAGACATCATCAACATTTTTTATTCGTTTGAAAGACATATTTGAGCCCTTATGCGTGGAATATAGTGTCATTGAAATGTCCGGCTGGGCTTTTTTAGGTAAAGCACACTCAAAATCTCCAACTTTGAGTGACCCTGGTGCAAAAGTCAGGTCGATGACATGGGTTATGTTTGGATTGAGGCCTGCTGGAAGCCCCTCAAGAAACATTCTAACTATGTTAAGTCGCACAATCTCGGTGGCCACTTCGTATCACCTCCACGTGACATGACAATGTAGTATGAGCTATGTGGCATGTAGCGTAGCCCCGTTGAAACTACATGTCGTTGGTGTTCAAGTCATTCCATTCAAGCGAAAAGGAGTTGGTAATCATCGAACTGTACTCCTAGCCGTTGAAGTTGACGGCTTGGCCAGTTTTACACCAAACAGTGAATTTTTCGGGATCAATTGGACCCTGTTTGATCTCATGTGAATTGGTATCATCCCAATTTCAACAAATTTGTTTGTTTGCGTACTCATTCATCCAGAAATGGTCTTCATCAATAAAGCTTATTTTTCAATGAAAATTCTAGTCAAATCATTGTCTATTGCCGCTTAACTTCAGTTCCTGTATGGGTAGAATAATAATAATAATAAAGAAAGTTGTGGTTCGTGAAACGCCGAGTTTTGTGAGCGACGTGAAATCGACTATCTTGGATTCTTCTGCACACTCTCACGGACATTGCCGATGATTCATGCATATCGTTTCGCGCTCGATCGATTAAATGACGAAATTTAAATCATTAAGGGCCATTATACAACTTGCCGTTAACTAAAGGGAGGATTTTAAAGGGCAGATAAATTGTTTTTCATTGTTATAAGTAGACAATATGGTAGAAGTGAGCGTTGAGCTAAAGGGAGGATCATCCTACCGGTAACTTTTAAAGTTAAGTTTATGTTTGAACGTTTCAATATGGCAACTTCAAATATAAACAAAATGAGCATATACAACAAAAAAACACGAAGCCCGTCGTTGCCACTGCGTTTAAAAAAATTGTTTAATTGAGCAGTGTTATCGACATTGCTCTGGCACTGCCATATTTTTGAAAAAGTTACATTTATTTTATCTGTAAGTTGTAATAACGAAAATAAGTTAAAGGTAACTTTACAGTATCCTTTAGCTAAAGGTACATTTAACTAAACCCAAGTTTAACAGCAAGTTGTAACAATGGCCCTAAGATTCTTATTTTTTACTCCCAATATTGCTGTTTCAGACAACCAATCAATATTTTTATCTTGCTATTGGGAAGACTTTTCAAATTAATTCTACTTCTGATTGTGGGAATATGCAAAAACTCCTCGAAGTTGTGATGAAAACATAATTATCAGTTGACGTTTTGCCATCACCAATTAACAGTAATCGCATTGAAAATCTTACAGTTTTTTTGGTTTTGAATTTGACTGAATTCTATAGCTAACAGTAGAAAGGCAAGGCCAAATAAATTTTCTTTTCCATGGAAATCTTTCATTAAACGATTTAAAGCTTAGATGATGCTCTGTCTAACAGCCGTCCAATAATAAGTAGATGCTATTCGAGAAGATGTAAGAGATAAGGCAATTCTCTACTGTACATGCTTGTACAGATGCCAAAATTAAAGTCGTCAAAAGAGTTTTGCCGTTGCCACTACGTGCATCCAAAAAGTGCATGCCATCATTACCATTCTCTACTTGATGTATGATTGTTTCGTAAGCCAATCTTTTGCTGTTTAATTTGATTTAAGCATATTTATCTCAAAATCATGATTAAAAGTAGCATTCCTAGAACGATTTAGAGATGGCATACCCAATTAAGTAAAACAAAAAAATTTACATGAAAAGTTTCTCAAAAAATAGTGGAATTTAAACTGCAGGTCTTGCCACACATGAATAAAATTAACACATTCAACATGGCTGGTGTGAGAAGCTAGGTCGTAATCCTGACTAAATGGTTGTAATAACCAATATCTGCTGAAAATTCTCTTTTACAATTTTAAGCAAAATTATTTTAATTAACAATCGTCAACATTTTTAATAAAATTTTCTTTAAACAGAATTAAAATTGATTTTTTTTATATCAAAAACAAAATTTTTTCTTCCTTTAATGATAATACGTTTCAATCTGCTCTTGTAGCCATGTATGTTATAGTCTTCTACTTCGCTTTCAATTTATGTTTTTTGCTTCTCTTTTTATACGCGTAGCAATCTTTTCAGTGAATATTTTTTATAACATCTGCTGCATTTATACAATTTATTACCACACAATATTTATCTTTTATGAAATCAATCATTTCATTATAACACGCATCCGTTTACATGTTGCAGTTTTTTCTTGATATATGTATTCCCAATTTGATTTACTAAGAATTTGCTGTCACAGTTTTCCAAAGAAATCTGTAAACGGTTCCGTCAGCTGCTGCTTGATTCGATGGAACTGACAGTGTTAACATGATTAATTTTTTGATGGCGCAAATTTTACAGCCTGTTTTTGCCCTATGGTGGTTCCATCCTACCATGCATTGAAAAGGTTTCTGCACCAATTTACTTACATTTGTTATTGAATTGCAAACTACAATATTTCATTTCCATTTCAGAAGATTCTTATGTAATCCTTGAGAAAAAAAATATGTTGTGCAGATTTACATACATAATTCGTCATTACAGCCCTTCAGTCAGGATTACGACCTACATAGCTTCTCACACGACTTATGCTGTGTGTGTTAATTTTATTCATATACGGCACGACCTACAGTTTAAAGTCGACTCCGAAGGGCAGATTTTTGAAAAACTTTTCAGGGCAATTTTTTTTTTATTCTCAGAGTTTTTACCAGAAATCTGCTGAGAGGAAGTCGCCGGTTTAATATATTTTAATATTTCGTTTTGTTGTACCTGTGGTTTGAACGTCTAACAAACCAACACTGTGCCTACTAGACTACGGTGACTATTCCGTAAAAATGAAAACGTGCTCAAAAATTTGTTCTTCGGAGACGATTTTAAACTGTAGGGCCCACCACCCGTGTTATTTTAACACACACATAGCAGGAGTGGTGTGAAAAGCTATGTCGTAATCATGATTTTAGGATTATAATGACCAATTAACCAAGTAGGCGTATTCAAACAGGAATTTTAGATCATACATACATACATAATTGGCCATTACAACCCTTCAGTCAGGATTACGGCCTAGCTTCTCACATCACTCATGTCGTGTGTATTAATTTTATACATGAGACAGATTTTTGAGAAGCTCTTTATGGCAATTTTATTTACTCTCAGAGTTTTTGCCAGAAATCTGCTGAGAGGAAGTCACAGAAGAAATATTTTTTCATATTTCGTTTTGATGTCTGACCTGGGGTTCGAACCGAGGCCTTACGTCTAATAAGCCAACGCACTACCTACTAGACTACGGCGACTGTCCTAAATTTGTCAAATCTACAAGTAGTAGGAAAATTTCTCAAAGCAACTAAACAATTGGATTTGAGAACTGTTAGATCTTCTACCTCAAATTCAGGTTTCAGAGGTTTAGGTAGTGTATATCAAGAATTTTACTCCTCTTTTTCTTCTTCTTTTCTTTTTCTTCTTCTCTTCTTTTTCTTCTCTTTGTCAGCTATTTTTCATCTTTACATTCGGTCTTAACTTTCTGTTTATAATCTTTTTCTCGCATCAGTTTTTTATTACTTTATAGTTATCTCAGCAACGGACGATGACATATCATTTCTCTGGTACTTTTCGTCACATGAATGAGAACTTAACAGTTATTTAAATTTAATTTATTGGTACTTAATTAACAACTGTCCTACTGTTAATAAAAATCTGAATTAAGTGCACTTATACTACCACTTCCTTTGGAAGAAATTCACATGCCATTTTCGTATGAAGAAAAATAAAAGCAAAAACAATTTCTATTTTTCCAAAAACTCTTCAATTTGTTAGGAGGTTCAAAAGAAATCAATTTAAAAGTCGCTCAATTGACATTTTGTTAAAGCACAAGAGAACACACGAAATATGACATTTAATACCAAAACACTTGAAATAACCCTTTTAACCAAAGCTATTCTATTAATTTCTTCTTTATCAGAATATTCTTTATAAAATATGTTCTCAGAAAGTGTTGTTAAGTTCTGTTAAGGAAAGTGTTTGTATAAGATGAAAACAATTAAAAAATATAAAACTGAAAAAAAGGGAAAGAAGAAGAAGAAAAAACAGAGAAAAAATCTCAGCCAAGTGCGGAAAGGTCAATGCTAGGGCTATATGAAGTTTGTGTAGTATTGTCATTAGGAATTTGTTTATTTAAAAAAGCTTTAAAAAGAATTATAAAGTAATAAAGAAAACGTGTAAAAGTAAATAAGATATTTATTTGTCTTTTATTTTATTTTTAATGATTTTTTTCGTATAAATATTGGCCCATTTTCGAATACTTTTGTCAGCATTTCGAATAGTATCTAATAAATGGCAAGCGGAATGCGTTTTTTAGTGCTTAACCTTATAGAAATTGTCCAGTGGACTCAATCCTGATCCTGGTGGCCGGTAGGTTCATGGTATCGCTTGTCGTGTAGCATGTGGCATTATCAGCCGATACCAAATGTTAACCAAGTCTAATTGCTAAAAAAGTCAGTAATCATCGCATCGCACATTACTCCATTCACTGTAAATTTGCGCTTTTGCTGTTCTATGGAAATTCACTTTGATTATCTCAAATAGCACGAATTCAAGCATTTGCAAATGTTGTTTGTCTTTTTAACTATTAAAGATTAATGAGCAATTTTAACATTGCCACATGCTACGAATTTTTTTTTATACTTATAATATATACACAGAAAAACCGTGTAACAAAAAAATAATCACCCGTTATAAAGGGTGATTTTTTAGCTATTATCTTTTTGACAATACTGGTTTAAACAGCTCACGCACGTTTCGTGTTTTGTTTCACTGTCAAACATCTTCAGTTTGGTCTATAATTTAACCATGAATCGTCTTACAAACGAACAACGCTTGCAAATCATTGAATTTTATTGTCAAAATGCGTGCTCTGTTAAGAAAGTTCATCACGCACTTCTTCCATTTTATGGTCAGTTTAATTAACTAAGTTTCATTAACTTTTGTTTGCCCAAAATGCAAGAGTTTGACTTGCAAGACATGTGGTTTCAACAAGACGGTGCCACATGCCACACAGCATGCGTAACAATGGACTTATTGAGAGGCGAGTTCGGTGAACATTTTATTTCACGTTCGGGACCGGTCAATTGGCCGCCTAGATCGTGCGATTTAACGCCTTTAGACTATTTTTTGTGGGGCTATGTTAAAGTTCATGGCTATACAGAAAAGCCCGCTTCAATTGACGCATTGGAAGACAACATTGAAGCATTTATTCGTGAGATACCGGCCGAAATGTTGGAAAGAGTATGCCAAAATTGGACTAAGCGGATGGACCATTTAAGGCATAGTCGCGGTCAACGTTTGCATGAAATAATCTTCAAACATTAAATTATATGGACCGTACTATCGATTCAAATAAAGATTTCATGCATTTTTCTGAATTTTATGTGTTTTTTTTTGAAAAGTTTTTCTATAGCTCTTAAAAAAATCACCCCTTACTATGTTCAGACATGCACTTTTATTGAGTCAATATTCGGTTTATTGAGCACAATATTTTATGATATTGCTGTATTTCAAGTTTTACTCAATATTATAACAATTTGCGTATTATTGCGCAATAATTAATTGAAACTTTATATGAAATATTGAGCTCAATAATGGCGTTTATTGCGATTTACACAATAAAAATGCATGTCTGAACATAGTATTAGCTCTATTATAAAATATTTTAAACTTTAAGTTATTTAAGTAGATAGGTAGATAGGTGGGTTGAAAGAGAGGAGACCAACCCAAGGGCCTCACACGTATCGTCATAACCCTATGTTAACAAATATGTTTTTTGTGTGATATTAAGATATACTAACCATACTTGCTACAACAATTCTGTATCTTATACAAAATTCCCGGAATATCCCGAGAAAATTCTCATAAGTGTACTCAAGTCTTAGTCTTACTTAGTCTTAAATTAGTTTATCATGTTTTCACCCCATCGGAATAGCTAAAGAGTGTCTTTGTAATTCTATCTATTGTGGCATTATGCCATAATAGTGGATGTGACATTATTATCATTGAGTTTAGCAAGCTTATGATATTACACAAGCTCTCTAAGCCAAAACATTCGCTTTCTCATTTCCCATCACTCCTTGATGACTAGGCGCTCATGTAATACGTACTGTTCCCAACCTGCTGTAATTGTTAAACCCCTTTTTATATTTCAGGACAGTCTTTGAATGTTATTGGCGTAGTAGTGAAGACATTTCAATGTTTATATGTCAAGTTTACCAAGTTATCACTAAGTTATCAGTATCATGCATTTAAACGTATTATAGTCCGGTAGCCGGAGGCAAAATCTAGTCCTATCGTCATGTTTAGAGTCATCCGCGTAGTTACAAGGATCCACTTGACCAAAACAATTTAGCAGCTATTAGATTGATTCAATTTGTTGCTATTGATATGCTAGGCATCCTAGGCGCGTCACCCGATAATCTGGTCAGCGTTTCAACTTCAGTGATACGACTTGCGGCTTTGTATTTGTGAATCCATCCATTCATAGTAGAAGGCAATGCGGCATAAGTGGCGCGATATATCTAGCAGGTACATCTATCAATTGAATGAAGAATATTGTTTCCATTGCTTTTGTAGGTTAGGTTCTCATCAAACCAATTATCTCTAAACAACTCATTATTTGTACTTTTTGATTTAATCTAATGTTGCGTGTCCCATCCAGCAAAGTACATTACACCACTATGATATAAATTAGTAAAGGTGTAATTAGGCTTCTTTATACGCACTCATTGCCGTAATTTAGGAAGTAGTGTGTTGGCTTATTAGACGTAAGGCCAATATTCAAACCCCATGTCAGACATCTCCAACAAAACAAATTACGAAAACTTTCTCTCAGCAGACTTATGGGAAAAACTCTGAGAATAAAACAAAATTGCTATGAAAAAGTTTGTCAAAAATCTGGCGCTCGGAATCGACTTTAAACTGTAGGTCCCGCCACTCATGTTTAAAATTAACACACACACAATTAGTGGTGTGAGAAGCTAGGTCATAATCTGACTTAAGGGGTTGTAACGACCAATTATGTCCGTACGTACATATGTATGTAATCGCAGGCATTTTTGAAGTGGGGCCTTTTTTAGAACCTATAGTAATCCTGCATGTGGGCCAGCATCTGCATCATTAGTCATTAATCGAATGTAATGAAAATTAGTGGCATTCGCCTCTATAGAGTACAAGAAAAATGTTTGCCTATTATCACCAATTAATCCTATGTTTATAATTTGTACGCATTATATTGGTTTCATAGTTAATTCTGTGTACGCTTGCTTTTGCATTTTTAAGGCTTTATATGATTGCGCGTTCATTTTTATGGCATGTAGATTCGACAGAACTAAAATAGACTCTATTTTACATGTTACGTAAACTTTTCATTTACAAACGCATTTATGCCTAAGCCACACATTACCACTGCTATAGTAACCAGGGGTTCAGTATCTACTTGCTTTCTATTGGAAAATCATTGACTGGGTTGCTATTGCACAATATAATCGATTTTTCTTTTCGTTTTTTTTTTTTGAAAATCATTTCTCTTATACCGAAATGTTCACATCATGATTTCATTCATTACGTTGGATTCTGTTACAGGCGTTTGCAAGGCAGAGGAAAATGTTGATTTTAAAGAAAAAGAAAAAGTGTTGATTTTAAAGACCGAATAATCAACAGAATTCCTTCTGTTGCAAAACGGAATATGTACTGTAAAGGTTCCTAAGCATGTTACAAATTTTGTGAAAATGTAGCCTTATAAGGATTTTTAAATGAAGGGAATGAATTTTTAAATTTTTTCTAACGAGTTCAATACATATATTATATGCATATCAGTTGTGATAAGCAGTAACTGCATAACTGATTTTGTCTCCCTTTTCGTTTCGTAGGGTTGATTTCATATCACCACACATAGACTAGAGTTAATTGCGGTTATCTGGAATCAATTCAAACATTTAATCAATCTGTATTTCACTGTTTTAGAATGTAAAATGTTTTGTCTTTAATGGAACTATTAATCATATGGTATGAATATTAGGATGGATGAGCAAGGGTTTTATTAAAGTTTCACCAAAGAGTAGGTTTAGCACTACAATTATTAACCATTTAAGATTTACACGCATGGAAGTTGTTAAACACTTAATAGTTAATAATAAATTTCAAAAGTAGGAAAATAATGCTATGAGCCTATGAGTTAAAGCTAGTATAAGTGAAAACTAAAACGTGCCACTCAGCCGACGATAATGTATGATCGCGTTGCTGCAGTTGTTAATTTAAGTTCACAGCCTTTTTCACAAAAAAAAAAAAAAATAAAAGTTACTGGTTAACATATCTTTCCCCACCTGGCTGACAATCTCACCGTGATTTGGTGCAGGGTATATTGGCTACCTTCGTAACGAGACAATACTCTGACTTAAATTGATGATTTTCTTAATATTTTCGAACTCGCAAATAACGTATATTTTTCATATCCCCAATGTGGAATATTAGGTGTTGGTTTAGGTTAGGTTAGGTCGGAGTGGTAGCTCTGATGTCACAAAGCTCACTTGAGCACGCATAGAGGCCCGTTGTGATGCCACGGGTGAACGCAGTCCCTGTACTGACCAAGTTCCACCACAATGAAGGAAAAGGAAGAAGTTGATCAGCGCAAGGGCTGCACCAGGTGTTGGTTTGCGCTCAGCGCTCTTTTTGGACTCCAAAACTTTTCTGGAAGGAAAAAATAAACGTAAACATCATACGCAAAAATATACCAACAACGGTAAAAGCCTCCAAGTTGTTCCTCAACGATAATACCGGTTGAAGATATATGTAGTTTTAAAGCCAGATTCGATTTTTCCACTGTCTGAAAGAGACAATGCAGACCACGTTGTGACCATTGCTAAGTATGAAACCAAATAGCCGTTCTCAACAACCATTCCTTTTTTAAAGATAAGGCAAGTTACTCGCAACGACTTCAACAACCTAAAAATCAACATGGCAGAAGTTTCGATTTCTCCAAAAAAGAGTAAAGGTGTTGGTGTATGCCTGGTTTTGTAAAAGGGAAAGGAGAAGCAAAAAAGAAGGGAGGCAGGAAAGAGCCAAAGGCAGGCATTTCATTCTTTCTGTTGTCTTCGCAAGTTTCTCGTAAGGAGAATCTCATAAAGAGGGCTAAATTGGACTTGCTACTTTCGGATCCAATTGTCTGCAAAAAAAAAGAAATGCAGGAATTAATTATTCTCTTCAAGAGAGCTGGTTGTAGTAAGCCTCATTGAGTCAATGCAGTTGACATGATGACAATAATGCCTACCTCTTCTTCATCCAAGGAAATCAAGGTTGTGGACTGTTAAAACTTACAGTCTACAAAATTCCTCGAACTCGATAGATGGTAATCCCTCATTCCCGCCTCCCTGTAAGGATTCCACATAACATAAAGCATATGGAGGGAGCACCGGAGCTTATAGGGAACAAAAAATTACGAAGTGAACACAAGCTGATGAAAAGTTCTTAACACCATGAGTGGTAAGGAAAAGAAACGATCGAAGTAGATCACTCCTGCTATAGTTAAGGGCAATTGGAGGTATGGTTTTTGACGGTAAGGCGCGCCCGACGCCAAAGCATTTGGGAAATTAAATTGTAACAGAAGCCTATTGTGAAATAGGAAAATGTACTGCTACCGGACTGTTT
Organism: Sarcophaga caerulescens; assembly: GCA_927399465.1. NCBI lineage: Eukaryota > Metazoa > Arthropoda > Insecta > Diptera > Sarcophagidae > Sarcophaga > Sarcophaga caerulescens. The sequence continues at coordinate 40,359,705 of OV656866.1, forward strand.
TGTTATGATCTGGGACGGGAGCTTCATTATAAACTGGATGACAACTGTAGCGTTCTTTAGGCGGAAATATTTTCAGTTTCGACGGGTTTTGAGACAGTGGCTGACATCGTGTCTTCTGATTAAATCTGTCGGATGAGTGGTTAATCAATTTTAGGAGCCCTTAGGAGCGTATCGTAGTTTTTTGATAATGGTTTGCGTTGAGTATTTTCACTCCCAATGTAATAACTGTCTTTATTAATCCATCTATTTAATCGATAGCGAGCTGCTTCAGAGGACAATTTGGATTTTATATCAGCACAACCGATGCTATCCCATTTGGTTTTGTTTCCTGCAGCAATGAACCAAAATTATTTCATAAAATTAACCACTGAACAGATGAGCATTTTAGAAATTCTAAAAAGGTGTGTACGCTCTTCCTCTATGTCCCTCTCATTGCTTGGTTATGCATATCATAATTTATACTGTACTATACAAAAATTAAACTCAGCAAAACTGTATTCCCTTAAAGTGATGTTATGGTTACAGTTGTTGTGAGACACTCAAAAGAATATTTTACCACAATTTACAAGCAATAATCGTATAAACTGAAACGTTTAAACGTTTGAGGGGAAACTGTTAATTTCACGGTATTTGATTTTTATCTTGTAAAACAAAACATTTAATTTTGTTCAAAGTGAGGTTGATTGATGAGTATCAGACACTTCGAATCGATAGACGAAATAAATCAAAAACAAAAAAAGGATGTAATAAAGTGTTATGAACATCATCCGATAATTAAAGCTTAATTCTTAAGAAATTTTTTCCTGAATGTAGTAAAAATTGTTAATGTACATTACTATGTTGAAAAGGGTCAACAACTTGACGCTTTGGAAACTGCAATATTTGATTAATTTTTCTTCATGTGCCGCCGGCTTCAAATTACTTTATTTAAATCGTTTACTTTTTTCCCCCTTTTTTGTTCTTTCAAAATGACTAGGCAGAGGTAAAGTGAAGTGTCCTTAACAATACTAAAATTCAACAACCGTCAACCATGCTATCAATATTCTACATCGTCAAACTCGACTTTATGTTGTACTACGCCATAGTACCTAACAAAAATAAAATCCGTGCATAACTTGTGGTAACTAAACCAACTAAAAAGAATTTAAGACTAAGGGAGGTTCATAAGGGTATCCTTCAAATCTGTTATGCTACCGTTCACTAAGGAAAATATGGCATTATTCAGTTTTTTTTTCAACATGATAACAAACACTCTTTGAGTGGTTTTATTCGTATTAATGAAGTTCGCGTGGAGTCCCAATCGAATAACCAGGTCTTGAATTAATTAAAAACTTTTTGGTTTACTTAAAATCTTAATCAAGTGAATAATGCAAAGTACGCACAGGTTTTTGCCGTAGTCTAGTGTGTGTATTGGCTTATTAGAGGAGCCGATGGTTCGAACCCTAGCTCAGACATCTCAAACGAAACAAAATTTGAAAAATATTTCTTCGGCTACTTTCTTCTTCTGGCAAAAACTCTTAAAATAAATAACATTGTCCAGAAAATTGGTCTTTAAACTGTAGGACGTACCACCGCTCATCGACGAAATTAACACACACAACTTGGGTGATGTTGGAAGCTAGGTCGTAATTCTGACTAAAAAGTTGTAACGACCAATTAAGTAAGTAAGTAAGTAAGTTATGGAGTTAACAATCTAATGACCTGACCTTAAACTAATTAACAAACTTTGTGTGGAGCCCTAGAATGTTGATTAGGGAACACACAAAATACGAATCAATTTTTTCAAAATGTAAGCTAATGCATCCAAGCCCTCACCGATTTTGGTATCTAAAATCGGCAAACTAACTGCAGACAACACCGATCTTGTAAACAACCTATGTACATACATATACATAATTGGTCATTACAACCCTTTAGTCAGCCTAGCTTCTCACACCACTGTTGTTGTGTGTGTTAATTTTATACATGAGTGGAGGGAACTACAGTTTAAAGTCGATTCCGAACGACAGATTTTTGAGAAACTTTTCATGGCAATTTTATTTTACTCTCAGAGTTTTTGCCAGAAATCTGCTGTGAAGAAGTCGCCGAAGAAATATTTTTTCATATTTCGTTTTGATGTCTGACAGCGTTGCCGTTTTGGTCCAATTGGACCAAAATTGGTAGTTTTTATTTAAAAATGCTACGATTGGTAGTTTGGTTAGTTTGTTCAAATTTCATTTATTTTTTGGTAGGAAAATACAATTAATATCTGTAAGATTTAAAATTGAGAGTATTATTAATTTTTAGGTCTAAAAACGAAAACAAAATGTTTAAGTAAGAAAACAGTTGGAAACCCTGTTTTAACGTCAAATTGTGGTTTCAACAGAATGAGGTGCCTGTACTGTAGTGGCCGTCCCAATCACCGGACATAAACCCCATTGAACACCTCTGGGGAGTCCTAAAAAATAAAATCGGCAACTTTAAATCAAAAAATTAACAGGAACTGAGGGAAAAAATTCAGGAGACATGGTATTCAATTCCCCCTGACGTCTGTGAGAATCTTGTGGGATCTATGAATCGTCGCTGTCAGGAGGCAATAAAAATGAAAGGTGCTTCAACCAAATATTGAAATAATATCTGGAAATGATGATAATGTTTAACAAAATATACATATTTTTAGCATAACATAAAGTGTCCCTATTATTTTTTCCAGGCCTTTTTCAAATAAATTATATTTTTTTTTAAGAATTTGGCAGAACCAGTCGTTTATTTTTATTTTATTAGTTAAACTATTTAAATACCTTTAATTAAATGTATATACTTTGTAATATTTATGGAAAAGTAAATAAAAATATAAGAATATATTGAAAAATTTAAGTGTCCCTATTATTTTTTCCAACACTGTATATGAAATTCTTTTGTTAATTTTAGCAATAAAACGTTAATTTCATACTGAATAATCTATAATTATTTAAATTCAAATTTTGGTAGGATTGGAATAATTTTGGTAGGTTTTGGAAAGAATATTGGTAGGGAAAAATTTTTCTGACCTGATGTTTGAACCGAGGCCTCACGTCTTATTAGCCAACACACTATCTACTAGACTACGGCGACTATCAAATTTCAACAATATGAACAATTTTTTGGGCCATTCTATTAACTTAAATATGGAGGTGCCACAGGGTTACACTACTTCTATTTAACATTATTTTACATTCGATTATTCGTAAGGCAACACATGTTAAAAGAGCCATCACTTATATTATGAATTGTAGACTACAACTCCTAGATTATGCCGATGGTAATATATTAACTCTGCAGACTCAGTGGGTTTGCACATACATAAACACAACAGCAAGGTCCTGCGGATTTATATTTCTAAGTTCAAACGTGAAAACGTTGCTACCTGACTTGGTTTATATGAATTGATATTTATGTTACTCGAACGTAATTTATTCCAAAACTAACTCAGTTTCTATCTGATGTTAACTACACCCTCATTTAATTTAAACTTGAGTAGTTATACACTTTTATTGAGAATAAATTCGTCGTTGCTATTTCTGAAAGAAACAAAAAAAAAACATTGGAGGGAATAAATTTATACTTTAAAGGTCATTGCCTTTTAAAAGGACAACATGAATTTGGCAACTTATATTTACAGGCTAGTAACGGTTTTATGAAAAAATGAGGAAAATACTAAACCTGAACATTTCTGAAAGGTTATTAGAATATGGGTGCACATTTAATAATATTAATTAGCATGAATTAAAGTTTATTAAAGTTACTGCCTGAATTAATATCCTTTTAGTTTTGATTTTTAATATTTATTATTTGCAAATATCATTTCCTCACTACAAAAGTTTATTAAGTAAAGTTCTGAGGAAATATTACTTTTAGAAACATAGAAAATGTGTTGTGTATTTATTTTTCAAGGCTGCATTATAGTTTTTTTTTATATATATTCTTACATAGATAAGATATATTAGTTTTTATTCTTTTATTTTTTCCATGACGTTTCTTATGAAAAAAATCTATTAAGTTCAGTATTTTCAGTTGTTTTTTGTATGGCAAGTAAATTTTATTTTTAAAGAAATACAAACTATACGACTTAGGGCCATTATTACAACTTGCCGTTAAACTTGGGTTTAGTTAAAAGGTACCTTTAGCTAAAGTGAACTGTAAAGTTACCTTTAACTTATTTTCTTGCAGATAAAATAAAGTTAACTTTTTAAAAAAATATGGCAGTGCCGGAACAATGTCGATAACACTGCTCAATTAAACAATTTTTTTTTCAACGCAGTAGCAACGACGGGCTTCGTTTTTTTGTTGTATATGCTCATTTTGTTTATATTTGAAATTGGCATATTGAAAATAATAATAATAATATATATAGCAAGTTCAAAAATAAACTTAACTTCAAAAGTTACCGGTAGGATAATCCTCACTTTAGCTTAAAGCTCACTTCTACCATATTGTCTACTTATAATAATGAAAAACAATTTATCTGCCCGTTAAAATCCTTCCTTTAGTTAACGACAAGTTGTAATAATGGCCCTTAAAAATGTATAGTTAGTTAACTCTTAAGTAATGTTTTAAGTGTGCTGTTTTTTATTTGTTTCAGAATCTTTAGTCTATATATATAAAAATTAATGTATGTTTGTATGTACCTTATAGAATCGTAAACTATGCATTTGAACATGTTATGATCTTTAGCAAAGTGGTTGCGCGTGAGCCGACGAAGGTTTCTAAGTTGGTATTACCAATTTCCGACAGGTGGCGCCACTGAGAATTACTATAAATGAATTAAATCGTAAACAGTGTATTTGATCATTTCATGATCTTTAGCAAAGTTGTTGCGCATGAGCCGGGGAAGGTTTCTAAGTTGGTATAACCAATTTTCGACAGGTGGAGCCACTGAAAATTACTAAAAATGAATTAAATCGTAAACTGTGCATTTGATTATGTTATGATCTTTAGCAAAGTTGTTGCGCGTGAGCCGACGAAGGCTTATAAGTTGGTATTACCAATTTCCGACAGCACTTCAATAAATGTTCTAATCGAAAATCTCTACACTTCTAAAGTTTATGTCACTTTTTTTTAAATGAACAAAATCAATAAAATGATTCAAATTTATTTTAGTTGGAGGCGTAGCAACGCGCGCAGGGTACAGCTAGTTATTTTATAAAATTTTGTTTTAAAATTTTTTTTTTTTTACAATGATGGAATGTAAACGAAGTTTGGAATGGCGAACAAATTACTGTGATGTTACAGAATATTTTAGGAAAAACAGTTGCATCTGAAGCTATTACGTATTAGAGAAGGAAGTATACAAAGGACGAGAATATACAAAATTCTAAGCGCTATTCAATTCTCAATTCTTTATAAGAAAACTAACAATTTCTACCATCAAAATTTGAAATTAATAAACATTATCGAACGCATTCCAAATATTATTTTATCAACTCAAATTATCTTTCTTAAAGTACAAGCGGGTATTGTCAGTTCATTTAATAGGTCGATTACTAATTTAATTTGTTTTTAGCCCTGTTGCCGATTATAAAAAATAATGTTTTAACACCTGACGAATCGAATCTCCTGGCAAATTTTTTAATCATAATTTCACCCAGATCTCGGAAAAGTATCGTAATTTTATCAAGAAAATATTTTGTACATTACACAAGAACTGCTATTGTATAACATTGAATGCAAAAATACCTCGAAAAAGCAAATCGTTTGCACCAATCAGCAATCACAGTTGAATCGCAATAAATCGGACATTTTTGACTTGTGAAACGAGAACAGAATTATGGCATTCGTATACGAGCGAGTATTTCTTCGAACATGCGAGTATATCTAATGTTGTGGGTTTTCGTTATCGAGTAGATGTATTGAATTTTCGAATAATAGAATTCGACAGTGTGAGTAATCATTTGATAGCATCTTTATGAGTTTTTATTCATAATCAGGAAATCATTCGAATTAACGCTAGTCTGCTACGCATAGTATGTAAATACAAATATATTACCTACTTAATAGGACATTACATCCATTAATCAGGATTGCAACCTAGGTTCTCACACCACACATCTTGTGTATGTGAAGGAGGAACCTACTATTTAACATCGCCTCCAAACGACAGATTTGAGAAAGTTTTCATGGCAATTTTTATTGACTTTCAGAGTTTTTGGCAGATGACTGCTGAGAGGAGTCCCCCGAAAAATGTATTTTTTTTATTGCGTTTTGTTCGAGATGTCTAAGCTGGCATTTGAACCATGGTTCTCGTATAGTGCAAATTTAAATAAAAAAATTTTACAGTATTTATTGATCAATACTATCAAAAACAGCATGTAGAACTTTTATGAACAAACATTCAAACTTGGCAAAACTTAAGGACTAAAAAGCTTCGTAATCATATCTAAATCGAATGTTTCCGTTCCACCAAAAAATTGCAAAGCTGTGGTGCAAAGTAGTATAATAAACTTTCTTGTTATTTTAAACAACAAATATATCCTTAGTTGTGCGCTAACCAAAAGCTAAATATATTTCTTTTAATATATTCTCTAGAAAGAAAACGGGTGAAAAAAATTCTTTCCCAAGTAAAAGAACAGATAGCGTCTGTTACTATTGTTTCTGATGCATTTTTTTCTTCTTGTATATCTGAAGATGGCGAAGTCAAAAAGGAACAAACAATTTCCTCTTTTGATTGCCATGAAAAAAATTATTAATGTAAGAGGAAGAGAAAATCAAACAGCACTGTTAAAAAGATACGATTACAACAGAACTTGTATATCGAAAGTAAATACTAAAGATAGTACTATTGACTGAAATACTGAGAAAAAGGAATTTAAATTAAAGAAAACGCATTAAAACCAAAATATGTTGCCTGTTTTATTAAATATTAAAATTTAATATTGATTTTATTCCATTTTTTATTATAATTAGTGTTGTTTTTCTGTTGAAATCGCCGTAGTCCAATAGGTATTGATTCAATCTCTATCTCAGGCTTCGAGAACAAAACAAAACATAGAAAATATATTTCTTCGGCTTCTTCCTCTCAGCAGATTTCTAAGAGTAAATAAAATTGCCATGAAAGGATTCTCAAAAAATCTGTCGTTCGGAGTCGACTTTTAACTGTAGGTCCCCCGTCACTCATGTACAAAATTAACCCACACAATAAAAGCTGTTTGAGAAACTAGGTCATAACCCTGACTGCAGGATTGTATTGACCTATTATATACAGTGGACAGCAAAAGTTTTAGTACTCAAATATATTTTGACCAAAATATGTTGCCTGTTTTATTAAATATTAAAATTTAATATTGATTTTATTCCATTTTTTTATTATAATTAGTGTTGTTTTTCTGTTGAAATCGCCGTAGTCCAATAGGTATTGATTCAATCTCTATCTCAGGCTTCGAGAACAAAACGAAACATAGAAAATATATTTCTTCGGCTTCTTCCTCTCAGCAGATTTCTAAGAGTAAATAAAATTGCCATGAAAGGATTCTCAAAAAATCTGTCGTTCGGAGTCGACTTTTAACTGTAGGTCCCCCGTCACTCATGTACAAAATTAACCCACACAATAAAAGCTGTTTGAGAAACTAGGTCATAACCCTGACTGCAGGATTGTATTGACCTATTATATACAGTGGACAGCAAAAGTTTTAGTACTCAAATATATTTTGACAAAAAAAGTCCCCACAGGCTTAATACTCTTGCACAAAGTCCCGATATGACTTCAAGAGAGTATTTGGGAGATCATTTGAAAAAGAACGATTACGTAATCGCTAAACCTCAAACAAAAGTCAACCGAAAAACTTGCTCATGGTGCCACCAGAAAACTCTAAACAAAACTTGTACATTCAATTCCAAATGGGTTAAATGGAGTGCTTGAGCTTAAGGGATATTAGGCCTTTGAATTTTAAATTTACTCAGGGTTCTCCTTGGAGGTACCTATGGAGTCATCTGAAACTTTTCGTTATTTTTTTCTTGTTTTATGAAAAACATTAAAAAATTGTTTGTTTTATAATAAAACAGATATAAATTAATAAAATAAATATAAAAACGTTGATTTTTTATACAAACTTTTGGCTAATATTCATGAAATTGCTAAAATATATTGCCGTACTAAGACTTTTACTGTCCACTGTATGTACTCTTTCTCTTTAATATGCTGGAAATTTAAAATTCTTTTATCAATTCGCTTAAGGCTGTTTTAACATTAATTTTTTGTTGGATTATTTCTATTTTTCTAACAGAAATAATAAAGTTTACCTAATAGAATTTGCAACAGAAAGGAAGCTTTCATAGAAAAACAAGTTTTTGACGCTATAATCCTTACACCATTATAGAAATACATTAGATTTCCCCTATGTATGTAAATAAATATAAAAAACATGAATTAAAAGTATTATGCTTGACATTTTTAGTTTATTTAATTTGGTTTTTATGTACATATACTGACAGATTATTTATTTCAAAAATTTTTTGTTGTTTGTGGTATTCAATATGTAATCATTTTACGAGTAATTGCATCCAAATAATGTAAGAATATAAAATAAAAACAAATAGAAATTGCTGACGGTATCATAATAATATTTCAGGCAAATAATGGCAACAGACTGAAATAGGGTAAAGAAAATAAAATACAAATAAAAACTATTGGTTGTTCGACAGTCAGCGTATAGTTCTCCAAAGACCAGCAGAATCCGTCATATCAGAAATACTACTTGATAGTGTTAGAAGGCTATTCTCAAAAGTTAATCAGCAATTTTCAGTTATAAATTGCTCTAGTGATGTAGAATATGAATTTGAAACCTTGTGTGCTACTATGGCGATTTCTAGTAATTTTAAGAAATAGAAGACGACCACCTCAACGGGAAAAAACGTTCTAAATTTCCAGCTAGGAAATATATCACTGAAGTTGGTCATACATATGTGAACTATCAAAAGCTACTCGGTGTTTTCATTTCATCGATTGTATTCCGTTAATTGCTGCCGTCACTGAAGTGCATATCTATCCCCTGTGGGAACATCTATATTTTTTAATAGGCAGTCGCCTCTCACTATTTCTCACTCTTATATTATTGTAGAAGTAGGACAAAGTATGAATAGAGTGTCAAGGAATATCGTGGCCAATAATTTCGATATTAAAAGGATTCACATGTTGACGTGCTCTGTGGTGTTACTAAATCCACAACTTTGATGATAATATACGAAAAAAACTTTTCGATAGGGAAAGTATACTCATCTTATTTGAATTTTCTGGGCATACATACTTACATACTTAATAGGCTATTACAACCCTTTAGTCAGGATTATGACCTGGCTGCTCACAATGCCCAATGGGGTTAGTTTAATACATGAGTGGCGTGATCTACAGTTCAAAATAAACTTTTTAAGAAACTTTTCATGTCAATTTTATTTTGCTCTCCGAAACATTTTTTCATATTTCGTTTGAGCTGGTATTTCAACCACAGCCTAATGGCTTATAAGCCAGCACACTACTTACCAGAGTACAGCGACTTCTTTCCTTCGTTATTTTTGCTAGTGCAGCCTAAAGGCATCTTTTATGTATGTTATCCTACCCTGAAGATTTGTTATTACACCATTACATTACATCGGTATACCTGTGTTTCTTCTTGTAATAAAAAACCTAATAGACTACAAATTATTTCTCATGGAATACCTGCAGCAATTTCCATATTTTCAAAATATTGATCATCCTCTCCGGATGATTATTATTAGGGGACAGCTAGACTATAATTTATATATAATGACTGAAGCAAATCCCATTTTTCGACGATTGTGAATAGCAGTCAATTCCTACTACCACTTATACAATTCCGTAGGTACGATATATTTGAGTGAATACGTCAGGACCGTTAGCTCCGTTAATGTTTTTAGTTGGATGCCCTGGTAATCTAGTGGGTAATGTGCCAGACAATTAGCGTGAGAATCGTGGTTTCGATTCCCACCAAAGACAATGGTCTGTTACACTACACCGAGCATAAGTTCTATGTTACTCATACATACATAATTGGTCTTTACAACCTTTGAGTCAGGATTACGACAAAGCTTATACTGTGTGTACTTTAGACGGGATCTATAATTTAAAGTCGACTCCGAACGACAGATTTTTGAGAAATTTTTTATGACAATTTTATTTACTATCAGAGTTTTTGCAAGAAATCTGCTGAGAGAAAGTCGCCAAATAAATATTTTTTCATATTTCGTTTTGCTGGAGATGTCTGACCTGGGGTTTGAACTGAGACCTTACGTCTTATAAACTAAAATACTGCCTACTCGACTGCGGCTACTTCTATGTTACTTGTAATAATTTCAGTATAATTTCCTAAATGATACCACAGACATGCCACCGAATAGATATTCCCTATGATTTATACAAAGGAAAGCAATTTGATCTTGGACCATTAAATGACAATCTTGTTAACTTTAATCGCGGTATAAATTTCCTTTGATTTAAAAATTTGCTTCACTTGGCTCTAGGTTAAGTTAGGTTACCGGATAGCTTGCCGTTCACTGGCAAGTTCACTCGGTGGCCGGCTCTAACTGTGACCTTATTCCTACATAAAGTATATAAAATCAATAATAATAAATAAATTTAAATGAAATATATTTAATTTATTAATAATTAATGTAAAATTAATATATAAAATGAAATGATAAATGAATAAATAAATATTTTTTATAATATCTGCATCATATAATTTTTTTTTATTAAGTATTGTTAAATATTTAATTAGCATTAATTCGAATTAAACATTTTCATTAAAAATAAATTTGTTTTGTGATTTTTATGTTGTTTTTAATTTTTATTTTTTAAAAAATATTTTCTTTCAATTACGGTTAAAATGAACAATGATTGATGATAACAAAAACCACTAAAATGAAGTTAAAATTTCCATGATAATTGTGCTCAGTTTTAATATCCTGCGGCAATTCGAATAAAATTTCATTTAAATCTTTAACAAAAACAAAAAAAAAACAGTGAAAAAATTAGAGTAAAAAAGTCGCAGTGTAATGAACTCGACTTTATGATACACTACGCTTACGTGTTTAAGTCATGTTCTTTACAGATATCACATTTGATATGAGATTGGTGAAAAATAGAGACTAATATATGTATGTTCCAGTAACTCTATTTAATAGTCCCTAATAATGATTTTTCTCCATTTCAAGATAGTCAATGAATATTATGCAAAACCCAAAATGCTGATACCATTAGCTTTCCAACCGACTGTTGCATTTACCACGCTTTGAAGCCGGTTCCCAATGTGCATGTTCATTCAGATGACAGTTTTTCTGTTTCTAATGTCACATATTGACGCACAATTTCTGGCTTTATTTGGTGGAACTGCTTAGAATCACGAAGATGTTATACTTTCTTATCATTTGCAAGCATACACTGCATCAACTTTGAACAAATCTTTCACAGAACTAAGTATCCATGTGTAATATATTCAACACATTCCTTTAATACTTCTAGAGCCTCAACTACCTCGATCAACAACCCTTTGCCATCATCCGAAATTATATTATGTACTGTTTTGATGTTTCCATCGGTAACAGGCTTTTTAGGGCGTCCACTGGGTACATTGTCCTCAGTGCTCATTTCATCTCTTTTAAACATAGTAAACCACTTTTCAGTGATTGATTTTTGGTGGAAAGTCGAAATAATGCTTATCAAGCCAAGAATTGAAATACGTTTTATCAATTTTTTCCAAAAATTTCTTCTCTCAAAATACTCTCTGCAACAAACTGTAAGATTTGTACATGTACCTTTTGAAGTTAGGCTTAACTAAAAATTGTATATGCTCAGTGCTATTAGCAGCATCTATTTGTTAGCTAAAGAAGTGTTATATGACATTGCGTATAATATTTATAAACAATTCCCTGTATGCCGCAATTCGGATTAGGTATCCAATTGATAGCTTGTCAGTTCAAGCACCGATATTTCGTAACTTAAACATCTATTCTCTTCGAATTCGGCGCCAACCGCCTATTTGCTCTAAAGCATAGCAAACAGCTTCTCATACCTTACACATACATGCATAATTGGTCATTACAACCCTTCAGTCAGGATTACGACCTAGCTTCTCACACCACTTATGTTGTGTGCGTTAATTTTATACATGAGTGGCGGGACCTACAGACAGATTTTTGAGGAACTTTTCAAGGCAATTTTATTTTACTCTCAGAGTTCTTGCCAGAAATCTGCTGAAAGGAAGTCGCCGAAGAAATATTTTCATATTTTCATTTTGATGTCTGACCTGGGATTTGAACTCGGGCCCTACGTCTAATAATCCAACACACTACCTACTAGACTACGACGACTACCACTCATACCTTCCTCCTCCGAAAACGTGTTCAAACTATAAAGTCTTGCGGATTGATGATATGAAATGATAGTTGGCGTTGAGTATTTAAATTTCTTAGTTTTTCGTTCTTGGTTACAAAATTTGTCCACTAAATTCACGGAAAGCTACGATATGTCCATATTCAAAAAGGTGTTTCCTTTACATAGGTTAAATTTAGGTGTCTTTTCGGAGAATACACAACTTTATTGTATAGAAAATAAAAGAAGCTGCGGTTTCAGATTCCACTGGGTTATTGTTTAAAATTAGTTGCACCTTTGACCAACAAAATTATTTGTGACTTGTGATATTATCTGTCCCATAATATATACCATTTTGCCGAGGTTAACTGAAGCTCTCAATTGGTAGGGCCTTTACTATTCCATTTGGAAAGAAAACCACTCTTTTAGTTAGAGATCCTATTCAAATAGAATTATGTCTGCAAAATTGCGTACCATAATTTTTAATCTCGCATGCATACAGTGTAATATACCATACCAACAGATACCAACGAACTCTCTACAAAATAGTCGTTTTATGATTTTCATGGCACTGAGGATGTATCAACAATGATGAAGAGAAGGTACTCAGGCAAACCACATTACTATTAGCAGAATGTGTTGAGGATCTCTATGGCTCCCTGCCGATATTACAAGTCAAAATTTATTACTCAGTCGGGGTGTTTACGTGACAACAAGTAAAATCATCGCATATGTAACTCTGAAAATGCAAAGCGATTGTGAAAAAACTATTGCATTTAGTGAAAAAGTGAATGTTTGGTGAGCATAACTAATCGGGAGCTATTATTGGATAGTATTTTTAAAAAAATTACCTTAACGGAGCCGTCTTTCAAGTCACAATGTTATGCCCGTACATTTAAGGAATATAGACTGGATGGGTTAGTAAGTAATCGCCTTAGTCTAGTAGGCGACTCAAACCCTAGGTCAGGCATCACCTACAAAACGAAATAAAAACATAATATTTCTTCGGCGAGTTCTTCTCAGCAGATTGCTGGCAAAAACACTGAGAATAAAACAAAATTGTCATGAAATGTTTCTCAAAAAATCGACTTTATATCATAGGTCCTGCAACTCATGTATAAAATTAACACACACAACATAAGTGATGTGAGAAGCCAGGTCGTAATCCTGACCTGGCTGTAATGACCAATGACCAATATTGTATGTATGTAGGGGTAAGTAATTTTAAATAGTTTTTGATTTGATTTAATATTTAAGATTCATCAATAATATTAAATATGCATTTTACAGCCTTTCACGTGAAGTGGTCCTTATGGCCTCAAAAAAAAAGTGAGTGTTCATAATACAAAAATTTCTGAATTATAAAACGTGTATTATTTATTTAATTTTCTGTTATGAGTAGAGTTTATTAAATTTTTTATTAAAAATAAAATACAAAATTAAACAATTGACTGTGATTGTGAGTTTGTTGCATAAAGCGCTTTGTAAACTTTTCTATTTAAGCAACATTGTATACAAATTTCTTTTTAATATACATATGGTTTGATAGCTTTGTTCATTTGGTTCAATTATAAACAATTTCGCAAATAAAAATTTTACAGTAAATTGACATTTCATGGGTACATAACTTTTGCCTCATGTGAAGCATAAAGTAACTGCACAAAATTTTATTGACCTCAAAATTTATTCCATAAAAACTCTTTCTTTGTGGTAAAAAGTTTCATAACTACCACATACATAAAACGGTTTGACCTGCTTAAAGGTTTTCGCTCGCTTACCTGTGCATTTATTTTAAAATAAAATTCTCCGTAAAAGTTTACACTTTTATCGCAAGCAACGTAAATATGGTATGAATGTACGCAAAAATTCATGAAAACTTTCAATTCTAGTTTTTCCTTTTGTCCACAAATAAAATAAAAGCATTTGCATTTAAAAATCCTAATCACACCAACGAATGCCAAGTATTTCCACGAAAGCTGTAATTAAGTTAATGACAGAATTTTTGCTTTATTAATGGGACTTTAAAAGGTATATTAAAGGACTTCTTGTGACGATTGAAATTTAATTAAATTTTTACAGAAACTATTCAGAATATTTTTAACCCATTTAATACAATTCCATTATGATTCTTGCTCAAAAGCGGATTATAAGCAGATATACGGATTCCTGTTAAAGCCTTTTGAAATTTTACAACAAAAGACAACAGAGAAAATAGTACAATAACAAATACAATACAAATAATAAATCTAAACCTAAAACTTGACAAGGCCCTGTCTCCCTATCGAATTTATCTCTTAATTAGTTTATTTTTTCCATATACTATATACGCATACATTGTCGATTTGTTTTTAAAGAAAGTTCATTATGTTTGAAGTATTTTTAAAGAAAACTTATTTTCCAAAGAAAACAATTTAAATGACATCTGTTTTGTACACAAAAACAATACATTCTGCTTAAATTCTTGTTTCTTTGGCTAATTTTCTTAAAAGTTGTTTAAAAATGTTGTTCTGTCGTAAGTTTCTGATACCCTAAATATGCAAAATGCAGAAAAAAATATAAAACAAGTGTTGTAAGTAGACTACGCATGTACAGTGGACATCAAAAGTCTTAGTACTCCAATATAATTTGACAAAAAAGTCCCCACAGGCTTAATACTCTTGCACAAAGTCCCGATATAAATTCAAGAGAATATTTAGGAGATCATTTGAAAGAACGGTTATGTAATCGCTAAACCTCAAATAAAAGTCAACCGAAAAACTTACTCATGGTGCCACCAGAAAACACTAAACAGGGTACTCAGGGTTCTGCATGGTGGTACCTATGGAGTCATCTGAAAATTTTCCTTATTTTTCTCTTGTTTTATAAAAAACCATTAAAAAATTGTTTGTTTTATAATAAAACAGAAATAAATTAATAAAATGAATATAAAAACCTTAATTTTTTTATACAAACTGTTGTTTGAAATTCATGAAATTGTCAAGATATATTGGATTACTAATACTTTTGCTGTCAACTGTATGTGCTTGAAAGACTTTACAAAAATATAGTGTAGTGCTGTATAGTTTTGTAATGAAAGCGTTTCCAACTTACTATGGCTCCTTGCTGGTATTGTTTGCACATGCACTGTGTCGTATACGTATTTTAATTACAGATACGTCAAGTATACGTAATCAAATACAATTGCTCCCAAAAAAGAGGCTGTATGTAAGCTTACAGTTTCAAGATGTTCCCTCAAATATGTCTCCAAACACTTTTGGATAAGAGTGCCTTTTTTTGTTATCTTTTTTAGTACTAAAATATTTTATGATATGAAGCATATTAAGAACCAAAATTTTGTGTAGGTAAGCTGAAAGCTTCCACTCCATCCAAGGGATTATTTGCCTTGGCTTTCCTCCTTTGAGTGGAGGGATTTTCCCTGGAAATCTTTTGATTTACTGGGATAGCTAGGCTGCGATTAAGTTCCTAACGAACTTAGTTTCAACATCCGTCCTAGTCCATGAATGCCCTGGATTTCTCGGAGAATTTTCGGATAACTTATTTGAGTTCCGGGATACAGGAACATCGTTGGAAATTATATTACTGATAATCTCCGATATGTTACAGAGCATAGGTATTCCCATTTAATTGCGTGATAGTTTTTCTTAATTGTGTTGCTTTATCAATATGGACCAAAGCAAATTTTGACTCACTTCTTCAACGACTGAAGTCTTCACCAAATGTATGGTCATTTGAGTTAATGGAACCAATATTTGAGCATCTCCACCATCTAGAGTCTGTGGTTACCTGTCATAAGCCAAAAACTGAATTTATTTTACATTTTCAAAAGAAAACTAAATGAAAGTAAAAAAAATACGGCTCTTCGTTTCCAATATATGTACATACATATGTACACAATTCATAGGAATTTTTGAACAGGTGTAGTTTTCACCCAAAAGCAAATTTGTTAGTATAATTCAATGCATGGAAACGATTTCTAAGATCTCAATTCTAACAAATAAAATGCAATACGTTTAACAAACAATAAATTTGGTTAACCAACTACCAAAAACATATGCAAATATGTATATACGTACATATTTACATAGCGTCATTCTCACAATAGGTGGATCAGTATCATTGTGGATTCGTATTATTTTCTTTATTTAAAATTTTTTTTTTTTATTTAAAATTTTTTGAATTAAAAATTAAGAAAGAAATTAAAGCTGTGCAAAAAATAAAAACACTTCATATTCATTTCAAAAGTGCTATAAACAATCTTAATACTTTTGCCCTAATTTAAGTTCTAATCGTCTTGTAGAGTGAATAATATTGTTACGAAAAGGGAAATGGTGTAACATCGTTTAACATTAAAATGATAAACAAAAACTACAAAAACAGAAACCATAAGTATTAAAGAAAAGGGGATAGACAACTAAGCGAGAACGCAACAACAAAAAATGCAACAATCGAGAAAGTGAAAACACAAACATTCTACTTCAAGAACAATAATCAGACTGTTTACGTGGGCATATAAAAAGGCAAGACAGAGCAGACAACGAGTAGTAAGAATTCAGTCAGTCTTGTGTGAAGACGCGTTGCGTGTGAAGAGAACAGTCGTGGTTTGAAGATCTCCGCTATAAAGATCTAACGAACAAGTGTTGTTGTTTACGCAAAGGGTGTAAGCAAAGAAGAATAACGAACGAGCAAATTATTGTTGAATACATCAAGTTGGACACAGTTGGCACACAAAAATTGTACGAACAATAAAGAATTTAATTGAAACTAAACACCAATTTAGCCTTTTTTAAAAAAAAATATTTTTTTTTCATAAGCTCACTTCTGATTCAATGGCTACACAATTCTAAAGCCATTCAAGAATCATCATTACAATCATTAAAATTAATTATTTAGTGCGGTTTACACGCTGCCGTCATTATCGGTGTTCTTTTCTTTCGAAATACGGTGAATGGCGAGCGCTATTGGACGATGCTTTTTTGAATTTTTATTTATTTTTATTTATTTATTAATAACAATATTGTTACGTTTTTACCTTTTAAAAACGTTAAAAATATGAGTTCGTAGATTGCAAATAAAATAAAAATAAATCTGTGTTTATTTTTCAATCAATTCTTTATTATCTGCACAACTTTTGTGCCACTGTTCGAACTTATTCCACGTATACAATGATAACTTTCACAATATGTGCTTGTTCGTTATATTTCTCTGCTTACAACCTTTTTATAAGCAACAACACTTGTTAGTTATTCTTCTTTGCTCACAACCTTTTTTGTATGCACCACACTAACAACTGTTTTCTTCACGCAACTTGTCTGCACACAAGTCTGACTGAATTATAACTCGATCTCGTATCTTTACACACCACTGGTTGAATTCTCACTCAATTCAACGCGACGTCGTCACACGACTAACTTAACTCGAACTCCAAGAATCACGTGTCTTCATACACGATTGACTGAATTCTAACTGAATCCTCGTTGCTCGCTTTATCTTGCCTTGTATATCACTGGATCAACAGTGTGATGAATGCCCCTGATAGATGATGACAACCTTCGGGAACAATCCAAAAATGTAAACAACTTGTTTCCATTTTTGTTGTTCGTGTATCTTGTTTACTTTCGTCCAGGCAGAGTTGTTGTTGTTTTGTTTGTTTGTCTTTCTGCTATATTTTTTATACACGGACGTTGTTGCTATATTTTTGTTTATTCATCGATTTTGTAAACAAGCCTGTTGTTTTTTTTGTTGCTATATGTTTACTCATTGATCACGTGAACAACTGCATTGTTTTGTTTTTGGAGCTTTTGTTTATCATTTTATGTGTGATCAAGTCCATTGTGTTGTTTTTGAAGCTTTTGCTTATTATTTTAACAACACCATTTCCATTTTCGTAACAATATAATTACAAATTATATTCAATTATTACGAGCTGAGTAACATAGACTTTTTGCTCGATCTGTTACACGACGAAAGTCTCTGATAGGAATCGACCACCGACTACTAAAAGTCTAGCACAATACCCACTAGACTACCAGGACACCCTTTTAGAATTTGTGTTTCCATAAGATAAACATCAACATTACGTAGTTCTAACAAAACTACGCAAAATTGCCATTCAGCAGTCTTAACGATTGATTTATTCCAAAATTAACTTGATGATAAAGAGGTACTGTCCTTTCGCCTCTTTGTTCCTGCGAATTAACGCCTCTATATACTTTTTATGGGGCTTCAGGCCGACAAAGCAGCAACATGTTGAAGCATTACAAATCAATAATATTAGAAAAAGTGGTCACAATTTCATGTAGAGAATTGAACACGTAGTTCGTAGCAGCAGGGAAAGTATTTCAATTTAAAAATACTTCTGTCTTATATTATCATTTTAAGTTCTAAAGTAGAAACGTAAGATAGGCGGTTATGCGAATAGAAAATTCCGTGCATTAATCAGTTCCCTTATAGAAATTGTAGAGAATGTCCAGTAACTTAATTTGCACCTAACTAAAGCTGAATACAAAATGATATTGGCAGAATGAGTTCCTCATAAATTGAAACCTAATGGACCTAGTGGGCTGCTACCCTAATACTATGTTCAGACATGCACTTATATTGAGTAAGTCGCAATAAACGGCATTTTTGATTTCAATATTTCAAATAAAATGTCAATTAATTATTGCTCAATAAATTCATAAATTTGTATAATATTGATTTTAACTTGAAATACAACACTGTCATAAGTACGTTTAGTGAGCATATTACAATTTTCCGAACACTTTCTATTGATATTTGACAACTCAAATATCAACAACGACAAACAAAAAAAAAAAAAAAACAACGAACAAAACAAAAACAATGTTGTTGAAACAACCAGCTGTTTTGTTTACCAGCTATCAAATGAATATTGAATAAGCAGCTGAGCTGCGTATATTGTTATGTCTAAACACTTAAAATATTGTAATCAATAAACCGAATATTGACTCAATAAAAGTGCATGTCTGAACATAGTTTAAGACAAAACTCTAATTCGAACCAATACAGTTACCAATGTAATCATCTGAAAAATGAAAATGTCAATGCATATTGCCTGATATACCGGGAATGTGGTTGAATTCACTTTATAGTCCGACTTTAGCAGTAACGATAATGGTGAATATTTTTCTCTGTAAAAACTTTGGCTCAATGTAAATATCTGAAAATCTATAAATCTTGCTTTTGCCAAAAGGAAAGAGTGTTTAAATAAAGCAAATAATGTGAAATTGCAAAAACAGTATATCATATCGGTTGGTACACACTTATTTACATTTAAAAATTTCTGTTTTCAGCATAAATATCCTTAAATTGTCTGTTGTAAAGCTGCAAGAGAACTACTATTTATTGTAATTGAAAAGCATAAGAATGCTAATTTCTAACATTTTATTGCCTGTAATGAAATACACATTAAAACAGACGTACAGCCCAATAGCACTTAAATTTTGTTTTGGTTTGTTACTTTAACTAAAGTTGTGTAAATGTTACTCAGTTATTATGACCCAGTTTTATTTTCTTTATGCAAATTTTTAAACAATTCGATTTGATGGTTATTTGGATCTCTGCTTAATGCTTAAAAACTATTTGTGAAATATTAAAAAGGAAAATTATTCACACATGATATACACAATAGGAAGTCCTCTGTTACCATTTATTTATAATGGTTTCATGTGGTTTCAATAAGAACACAGAAGGAACACAAAGTTTTTAAATTATTTTACAGAGTACTTCTAGTACATTCAAAATAGTTTTGCTTTACTCTTCAGTTGTCATACACTAGAGAGAGAGAGGGATCACATCTGCAAATTATGGGTGTTCTTGAAAAAAAAAAAAAAATAACGAGATGTAGAATGTTTAAAGTCATGTTAAATCCTGGACATAAGAATACTGAATATAACAACGTGACTGTCTAGCGAGTAACAGATGTTGAAACAAATAATTCCAACCAACTTTACTTACTCATAAAGCAAATATGAGCAGAAGAACCCACTTGCATTAGTATATTTCAACTCAGTATAATCAACTCAGAATTAATCTTAGACATATCACAGCATTCATAATGTGACGCTGAAATTGAAAATACATTCCTCTATCTTCTGTAATGACATAAAAAAGAGAAAAAGAGATCTTCTCTGTAATTTTCTGGTAGTTGGGAACATGATAAGTAAGATATTTTGATAACCAGGAATATAGAAGTCGCTACATTAGACGTGAAGCCTCGGTTCAAACCCCAGGTCAAACATCTTCAACAGAAACGAAAATTGAAAAAATATTTTTTCAGCAGATTTCTGGCAAAATATCTGAGAGTTAAGAAATTTGCCATGAAAAAGTTTTTCAAAATTCTGTCGTACGGAGTCGAATTTAAACTGTAGGTTCCGCCACTCATGTATAAAATTAACACACACAACATAAGTTTTGTGAGAAGCTAGGTTATAATGACCAATTATCTATGTATGTAGGATTAACTCTAAAAAGGTCCAAGCTTTTGTGGTTTTTATGTGGGTTGTAGCAAGTAAGTTTGACAATCAATTATAAAGCCTAAAAAGAGTCAGTTGCCTTTGAAAGTTCCCTCATCATTTGGGCATTTTAATTGCATACATTGACTGATTTTGCCTTTCAAGTGAGTTCACTGTGCTCTAGAAACACAAATTTTATGGGTTATAGCCCCATTTAAATGGAATTGAGTCTTGAGTGCTCTATTTCTCTTTCTGTTCCAAATTAAACTGATCACGAGCATAAGTTAATCTTGTTTAGAGATTAGCAGACAGCAATCCAGAAATATCATCGTCAATAAAATTCGGGCAAACGAGCAATACACTGCCGCTTATGCTCATAACTTGTTCAGTTCACGCAGAGTTAAAACATCATTGGCATACATCTGTAGTAGCTGTGAACTCTAGTACATTTAAGTTTATTTAATATGTGATAAGAGGATCCATTAATTTTAATATATTGGTTTATATTGCATAATATGGGTATAAGGAATAATATAGTCGATATTGCCGCATTGTTTCTATTTCTATAATTTTTTTTCCATGATAACCAAACAATTGGTTTTTATGGTAATTTGTTCATGTTTATTAAAAATATTTCATTTTTTTTGTAGTACATAAAACCACTGCGTAGTGCAAGATAAGCCAATAAAAGAATATATTTTCAGTGGGTTATAGTTTTGATGAAAATAGGGGAAAAGCTAAAGAGAGAAATAATTTCTTGCTTCATAAGAATTTATCAAACTTTAGTTTTTCTATGTTTGTCTTTTGAACAGCAGCCGGACATGTACAGTATTTTACATTTTTTGTTTTTTAATTAAAATTTTTTTATTTCCATTTTATCCTTAGAAATGTTATTGTATGTTAATGTCGAAAAAGGACAATAGAATTCTTTTTTTTTTTTTGTTTTCACAAAAGTTACATGGCATTCGGCAGGCAAAATATTGTTTTTGCAACATTTTTGTTTTGTTTAAGAAACAATGGACGGCTCACAAGTGCTTTAGAACATAGAATATTAATTGAAGAAATTTCTTTTTTTGTTTTTGTTTTAAATATCCAAACTATTTAAACTTAAAATTAGGCAATTAAAAATATATATTTTTGTTATCCGTTTACATGTGTAATATTGTATGTAATTTATTTGTATATAGTTGAACCACATTTATTATATCTATTATTACGATTTAAAACGAAATCTCAGCGGTATCTGCCATAAAGAACATGGCAATTAAATCAAACGTTGATGGTAATGATAATAAAAACAGACATGATATCAGTTTTTATATTTGCAACTTTAGTACCAATTCACATATGAATTAGTTTTAAAAAAAACTTGAACTATAGGATGTAAAATTTAAAAGTTTAAATTTAAAAACGCAATAAAACAAAAACGATTTGATATTTTGCCAAATTTATTTTTTTGTTGTGAAGTACAATTGTTCCGATTAGGAATGGAAAATTATTTGATTCATATGGCCGCCGTGGCTGGTCTCAGTCCTAATTGGAACAGACCAATTTTCGTGCATTTTTTCATACCTCGGCAATGGCATCACAAATGTTAGTCTTCAAATGCTCAATTGTATCTGGTTTATCGGCATAACATACATATATACATAATTGGTCATTACAACTCTTCACTCAGGATTACGGCCTAGCTTCTCACACCACTTATGTTGTGTGCGTTAATTTTATACATGAGTGGTGGAACCTACAATTTAAAGTCGACTCCGAACGACAGATTTTTGAGAAGCTCTTCATGGCAATTTTATTTACTCTCAGAGTTTTTGCCAGAAATCTGCTGAGAGGCAGTCGCCGAAGAAATATTTTTTTCATATTTCGTTTTGATGCCTAACCTGGGATACGAACCCGGGCTTTACGTCTATTAAGCCAACACACTACCTACTAGACTACGGCGACTACACATTATCGGCATAACACTTTTCTTTAATGGCGCCCTACGGAAAATAGTCCAACGGTATTAAATCGCAACTTCTTGGCTGCCAACTGTCATCATCATTTCGGCTAATCAAACGTTTGACGCAATAAATCGACTGTGGCATTAGACCTATGGCACGTTGCACCATCCTGTTGAAACCAAACCACGGTTCACTTCAATACCATGAAGAGCGGGTACAAAGAAATCGGTTATTATGGTGCGATATGTGTCTCCATTGACCATAATGGTTGCGCTGTCCATTTTCAAAGGAATATGAGCCAATGATGCCTCCGCTCCATAAGCCGCACCAAACAGTCATTCATAATTGATGCATTGGCTGCTGTAAGACCACTTGTGGATTTTCTGAGCCCCAAATATGGAAATTTTGCGTATTAAAGTACCCACAAAAATGAAAATGAGCTTCATCCGAAATGATGATTTTTTTTTTACAAAATCGTCAAAATCCTCGTGCAGTTTCTCGTTGACTCAATAAACCCCAACGTTGCTCAAACGTAAATCGATTCATTACGTTGAGTGGAGATAATATATTGAATTTTGTGACAGAATAGAATGACATAAGTTTTGCCAGATTCGAAATAACCGATGGTTCAAATTTAAACCGATAAATGGCCCACCCGATAGAGACTAGAACCATGGGCGCATAGCCGCCTGTGCAAAATAAGTCTTTATATCCGTATATCTTATCACATTCTTACACGTAATACTGACACTGCAACAGTGGCAAAAAGTACAACCCTCCAGTATCTAGAAAACTACAATAACTTTACATTGACCATTGCATCCTTTATTACACTGTATTACTACTCGTATAAAGCACTTTCTATTTTTAAATTTCTCACGTGGAAATGATGTGAACTTTCAACAAAGATTGTGCTATTTGACCCCTTTAGACTTTTTCTTGTGGGGCATTTTCGGTTATATGCCAATAATTCACAAACCACATCGGTAGTCAAAGCCAACAAAATCCATACTATCGGTCGAACTCAATTTGAATTATGCGTCAGAATCTTGGCAAATATTTGAACGATATTATATTCCATACAGAATGGCATCAATAGGTCTTTCAAATAAATAAAAAAGTTCAATGATATCACAAGTCAAAGTTCGTTATTATTATTTTTTTGTGTCATTTTCTTATGAATGCAAAGAGTCATTACCATTAAAATTTTAAATTTTAGAATAAAAGTTTTTGATTTAACAGAAAAAGCTTTTTCCTATAAAAACATTGCCAAAATGCAACAAACATCAGTCCACGTATAATAAAAATATTTTCATATTGTATGCGATCGTAATTAAATGTTTTCGTTTAATTTCAACGATATTAAATTGCATTAAAAATGCAATATTTTAACATTTAAGACAATTAATACAGTGAAAATAATTAAAAATAAATCAATTTAAATACATAATAATATTGTCCTGCTGAGTATAAAAAAACGTGAATATTTCTTTTGTTTAAGTTCTGTCGTACAAAATTTTAAACGATATCTTACAAAGAATAAAAAAGCCTTCATACAAAATAACTTTTTTTTTTTTTTAAACCAAACAATGAAATTTTCATTTAAGTAAATAAGATACCCATAGAGAAGGCCAAATAAAAGCAAAAATATTAAACTGATAATAAAGAATTTGGGTGATTCAGTAATTTGTGATACAGATCACAAAACGCAAGGCATCACTGATTAAGATGATAAGCAATATATTTTGCTCATTGTAAGGGTGTACAGACAATGCTACATTGAATGTAATTTGATCGCTAATGATTAATGTCCCACCATTTTAGCTTCAAGTTGAGAGCAAATATATAATGAAATCGATAACGCAGGCTCTATGATCATGTAATGAAAAGAAGCCTATGTCACCATTATCCACAACGGCCACCAACGTATTTAAATTAGATTTCAATAACTTATGCAGAAATTCCAATGATTAAAAATATAATTAAACTCTGCATTTGTAAGAAGTGTTTCTGCGATTTTGCCGATTTGGCATCAGTCAACGTCAGAGGCCTACAAAGGCCTGTTAAAACTTTTAAATGGTTAGACAAGCAGAGAAAATTTTCCAACTCAACAATTACTAAAAACAAACCACAAAAATTGACTACCGCCAGTACGTTAGGGGCCCTTTCAGTCATTACAATTCTTAATGGGTGTGGTGAAATAAGGCAGTAAGTAGAACTTTTTTATGGTTCAGACAAAAACCAGGCCCCGATGAATAATAAATTTAGTAATTATTGCTGTGCTAGGAAATTACACCTTATGGATAAAATGAACAGAAGTTATCAAAGCAGAAATAATTAAGTATAAATAGGATGAAAATAATGTATAACTACAGTTGTACTATGCACTATGAATTCCTATGCGTTGCATAACTTGTTAAAGAAAAAAAAACTGGAAGTAAAAAATGCTCGTTTTCCGAAAAAAGCGTAAATACGTAAGGTATTGCAAATATATTTTTTTTATTTTAGCATAAAAACATAACACAACAAATTAACGATTATTATGACAATTAAAAAAAATTAAAATTATAAAAATGCAAAATTATTCATATTTATATATAAGAAAATAAACACAAACATAAATAAACACAACACATTAAATAAAAAAATAACACAACAAATTAAATACACAGCAAATTAAAAAATATTAAGTTTTATAAAAAAGTTTAATTATTTTATATATTTGTATTAAAATAAACAAAAACAAATTAGCTTTTTATCAGTTGAGTAAACAGGATAGTATCAATAGAAATAGCAATCTTTTTAAATTTTGTAAAACAAATAAATTAAAAAGAAAAAACAGAAAAATTTGCACAATTTAAAAACAACTGAGCTTTTAAACAACAAACTGCTTAGAAAAATTATAAATGCTACACAATTTAAAGAAAAACTGGGTTTTAATTAAAAAAAAACTGCAAAACTGCACAATGCATGGAAAAACTGTAAAATCTAGATAATTCCCTGCACACTTGGTGGCAACGTTAAGTCGTTTGCAATTAAAGTATTCTGTTAAATTAAAATTAATAAAGGATAGATTTAAATAAATAAATAACAACAGATTACATGTAGCTAAAGGGAACTGTAAAGTTACCTTTAACTAAAGCCAAGTTTAACGCCAAGTTGTAATAATAGTCCTTAGGTTAGGTCAGGTTAGGTCGGAGTGGTAGCTCTGATATCACAAAGCTCACTTGGGCACGCATAGCGGCCCGTTGTGATGCCACGGGTGAACGCAGTCCCTATACTGGGTCCTATACCGCAGTCCCTATATCAGGGAAGAGGGGGAAGTTGGTCAGCGCAAGTTGGTCAGCGACATGTTGAATGTCACCCGGGATAATACCATCCGGTCCTGGGGACTTGAATGGTTCGAAAGACCTAACAGCCCACTGCACTTGGCCAAGGGTAAGAGTCAGGGGGGAGTAGTTTCCAGATAATGACCCTTAATCTGTTGTTATTTATTTAAATTTATTTTATCTGTAAGTTGTAATAACGCAAATAAGTTAAAAGTAACTTTACAGTTCCCTTTAGCTAAAGGTACCTTTAACTTATTTGCGTTATTAGCTAAAGGGAACTGTAAAGTTCCTTTAACTTATTTGCGTTATTACAACTTACAGATAAATTAAATTTAACTTTTCCCAAAAATATGGCAGTGCCGGAGCAATGTCGATAACACTGCTCAGTTAAACAAGTTTTATTTAAACGCAGTGGCTACGACGGGCTTCGTTTTTTTGTTGCATATGCTCATTTGAAGTTGCCATATTCAAAATAATATATAATATGGCAAGTTCAAACATAAACTTAACTTTAAAAGTTACCGGTAGGATGATCCTCCCTTTAGCGTAACGCTCTCTTCTACCATATTGTCCACTTATAATAATGAAACAAAATTTATCTGCCCGTTACCGGCAAGTTGTAATAATGGCCTTAAAAATATTTTACTTAGACATTGCAATTTATAGCAATATATAAATTGATTCAAACGTACAATTGGGCACTAGACATAAGATTATTCAAATGCTGATTTTTCCCCTTCAGTGGATTTATAGATAATTAAAAAACCTTTTAAACAATGTATAATACTTAGAATTTTTTTATTTAAAAATATTTTTAAAACAAAAAGGAGAACAATATTAACGAATTTCATAACAAACTCTTAATTGGATAGTCAAATAAGAGGCACTGTTTTAACACATGGAACCAAAATCTTTTGCTTTTATTACTGCTTCTAAAGGTCGAGGCATCGACTCGACAAGATTGGCGTAAAATTTCGAGGTTATGTTGTTCCATTCTCGCTTAATTCCTTGTTTCAACTGCTTCACTATGCTGATACTGGATTTATAGAGCTTACGAAAAAATGTTCCCCAAACATGCTCAATAATGTTGAGATCAGGGGCCTGTACCGGTGTTTGGAGTAATTTTGAACAACTAGGGATAAGCTTTGCAAAGTGGTTCTTATCGTTGTCCTTGTAGAAACAAATGTGTCCTATATATTTAACTTTTGCTTTTATTACTGCTTCTAAAGGTCGAGGCATCGACTCGACAAGATTGGCGTAAAATTTCGAGGTTATGTTGTTCCATTCTCGCTTAATTCCTTGTTTCAACTGCTTCACTATGCTGATACTGGATTTATAGAGCTTACGAAAAAATGTTCCCCAAACATGCTCAATAATGTTGAGATCAGGGGCCTGTACCGGTGTTTGGAGTAATTTTGAACAACTAGGGATAAGCTTTGCAAAGTGGTTCTTATCGTTGTCCTTGTAGAAACAAATGTGTCCTATATATTTAACTTATTGCCACATTTTGTTTTAAAATGCCCAAATAATATAATAATCCATACCCTACCAGTACTCCCCCATGCTTGAAAATAGTTTAAATATTGTTAGGCAAAAACTCAATATTTGGCTTACGCCAAACGTACTGGTTTCCATCTGATCCATGTAGGTTAAATTTGCTCTCATATGTAAGGACTACTAGAATAATGCCTACATACTAAAGAATATCTGTGTATTGTTTACATATGAGAATACATACATACAAAAATGGTTAATGTATTCCACAAAAATAGAAACAAGAAATAAAAAAAATGACTACAAATTTTTGTATCGTAAGAGCGTAGGTACTCCCAAGCAGAACAGAAAGTAAATTTGATATTCAAAGGCTCAATGTTTTCAAAAGTAATACCTGATATTTAGTAAAGACTCTCTATATAACTTTTTTTGCATTGAATTTCCAGTGTTTTCTGTTGATGTTTGCTGCCCTTTACTCATAAGCTAGTTTTTCACTTGACCTATACTTATTGACACCAAGAAAAAAAGTTACAAACTTCAACACATTAAACTAGGAGAAGGTACACAATATACAATTAGGTACTCATAAATAAAGCATCGCAACACTAGTTCAATAGACTAAGTGACTAAGCAACCGTGTTTCATTTTTCGAAAAATTTTAATTTTTGTAGACAAACTTTTGCTTAAAATTAATTAAAAATTTGTTTAAATATATGGGGGTACGTAGACTTATGCTGTGCACTGTAAACTTTATAAAACATTTCATATATCTTTATTAACGTTATTATTTTATTGCTATTATAAATACAATTTAAATGCCACTAAATGTTAAACAACACTACGCGTTTAACAATCTGACAAAGCCGACCGAATTTTTTTTCTCATATTATGCAACAAAAAAGCCACATATTTTCATTTAAAAAAAATATATTTTTTTTTTTGATCAAAAACCATGGCTTCTGCTAACATAGAGTCACACATACTATCCTTATATTTTTTTTTAGTTTTTAATAAAACTTGTTCCAAAATTTTTTGTTTGTTTAATGAACAAGTATGTTTCATTTAACATGACTCTTTTAAATTAAATTTTATTGTCTTTTATAAGTTGCATTCTAAGGACACCCTACATACAGAACTTTTAATAAGAATTATTTGCATATACAACATCTGTGGATAATGAAGAGCACTTTGATGAATACAAATTTTAATCAGATCTTCTTTGAGCCATGAAAAATTATATACAAGCATAGAATTCATGAAGACTGCAATTCCTTTGTTTCTTGGCAAATAGTTTTTATAACGCTAATTTTAAATTTTGAATGCCACAGTTTATTACTCCGAAACGTGCTTGAAATATAGCATTTATCAGTCTTAGGGCCATTATTACAACTTGCCGTTAAACTTGGGTTTAGTTAAAGGTACCTTTAGCTAAAGGGAACTGTAAAGTTACCTTTAACTGATTTTCGTTATTACAACTTACAGATAAAATAAAATTAAAATATGGCAGTGCCGGAGCAAAGTCGATAAAACTGCTCAATTAAACAATTTTTTTTTAACGCAGTGGCAACAGCGGACTTCGTTTTTTTGTTGTATATGCTCATTTTTGTTTAAATTTGAAGTTGCCATATCGAAAATAGTATATGATATGGCAAGTTCAAACATAAAGTGACCTTTAAATGTTAAAGGTAGGATGATCTTCCCTTTAGCTTAACGATCACTTCTATCTTATTGGGTACTCATAATAATGAAAAACAATTTATCTGCCCGTTAAAATCCTCCCTTTAGTTAACGGCAAGTTGTAATAATGGCCCTTAATGATCCCTATCAGTCCTGAGAAAAGTAAAACACTGCAGCCATAGCTGCCAGATAAATGAAGCATCAAATCGTCAAATATTTGAGAAAAAATTGTCAAAATCGTCAAAGACGTTCATTGAAATCGTAAAAAAATCGTCAGAAAAAATAAATAAATAAATTTAAAGGTTTTTTTTAAAACAAAAACATATGTATAAAGTCAATGTTAAGCAGCAATAATATTGCATCATCTATAGCCATGTGTGGTGTAAATATTAGGGAGTCAGAAGATCTTGACGTATACCCATAACGTCAGTATGATGTTCGCTAGAACTGACACATTTTTCAGTGCCTTGGTTTCTTAAGACGGTGCAACAAATACTTCACTTCATCTGATCTACTTACCATTTACACATTTATAACCGACCGAGAATGGAATACAAGTCTCTCCCTTAACGTCTATTTTTAGTCATCTCGACCGTTTACAGGAGAGCTCGTTAATCACGATAGTGTGTCCAACTCTATTGATTAATTGAAGCATCGTTGCAATGTGTTCTATTGCTACTACAACGGATATTGCTCGACCGAAATAAGGGGACTTGTTTATGATAATCATGTATTCCTGAAAATATTCAAACCTAGTGTTCATATACACTGCTCCCTCTTTCCCCTTTCCTATAATATATTTTGCTAGTTCCAAACACAATACCATCCCCTGAGTTTTGGTCGTATGAAAATAATGGCACTTGCCTTTGTACTTCCGATGGTAATTAGAAGCTATAATCGAATTTTTAAAATTGTCTGCAACGGCATATGTTAATTTATGCTCAACTACGATGTTATTTAGGAGTTGAAATTTTTTGGTTTTTAATGGATTAAAAAGGCATAAAATACAGAAAAATCATCACAGGTATTCGAAAACTTAACTTAAAAATGTAATACTTTACAGGATCATAAATTTCCAACAGTAACAACTGCAAAGCAAATACAAAGCTTAAGGAAGCTTTTAATGTACTAAAGTAAAGAAAATGATGTAAATTTTTAATTGCCAAAAATCGTCAAAATAAGGGCATAAATCGTCATGTCGTCAATATGATATTTTTGGAGCACAAAATCGTCAAAATGACGATAAATCGTCAAATCTGGCAGCTATGACTGCAGCGCTTGTCTCACAACAGAAGAATTTTATTAAAGTGTCTGCTCAACTTTGATAAGTTTCCCGTGTGTTACTAAAGCTTCAGACAATTTAGAATTAATTTGAACATATTCCAGACAGTTTTTATCCAAAACCAAATAAAAACATTTAGAGAAGTTGCAACATAGATTCTCATAACAAAAAGCCCAAGACAATACGTACGTACATACATACATTATTGATCATTACAACCCTTGAGTCAAGATTATTACCTAGCTTCTTACACCACCTATGCCGAGTGTGTTAATTTTATATACGAGTGGCATTTCATTGCAGTTTAATTTACTCTCAGAGTTTTTGCCAGAAATCTGCAGAGAGAAAGTCGCCGAAGAATTTATTTATTTTTTTTTTCAAATTTCGTTTTGTTGACCTGGGGTTTGAACCGTGGCCTCATGTCTAATAAGCCAATACACTACGTACTAGATTACGGCGACTTCATGTCTATACTATTTAAAGGAGTTCCTAACAATGAATGGATAGTTTAGTAGATTGTATGTAGTGGTGTATATCTGATTCAGCTTACTCAGCCGAGTTCTCGAATAGTTATGTCCCGTCCTTTATAATTCCTGTTTAAGTTGAACTGAGCATATTTTTCGATGGCATAGACTTCCGCTTGGAAGATACCCACTGGAAAAAAAATCAAATTAATTAGGAAAGCGATTGAGTGACACTGAAAAAACATTAATCTATAATTCCATGTTAAAGCAATATGCTACTAGAAAGTTAAAAAGTAATTACCTCGACAGAGAAATAAAGGAAAAAGATTAATCTTCTAGTTACTACGAGATTTATCGCCCCCGTTTTAAACGCTATCGTGTCGATTAAATGGAAAAAAATCAAAACTAAACCCCGATTACATCTTGGATTAGCCCAAACTTATATGTCATGGATCGATGTATGGAAAAAATTATTTTACAAACACAGAAGTATAATTTGGTTGATTCAGATACCACAGTTGTACGATCAAAAAAAATTTTGATCTTTAAGCATCAGATTTCTTCCTTCAATGCCATTAGGATAAATTCGCCATCATATTTGGAACTTATCGCAAAACTTGACAAAAATTTTAATAATCAGTATATTTTTTAAAAAGAAAATTGGACTATATATGTTAGGCATAAATGTTGTTGAACTATGGCCGGTATGTAGTCGATATTGTTATTCCTTCCAAAAATTATTGGGAAACCTTACGGCTAAAATTTGCACACACATAATGAATTTGAAAGAAGTCTAGACTAGTTAGAGTTGTTTTCTTCTTTCAAATCGATATCTGAATTTATTAATTAAATCCTCTAAATATTATTTCTTTCTTTTGCAAACTTACCCTCATTTGTGAATATTCAGCTAAAAATCCAATAACAATATTATCCTTATTTTTATTATTATTGTTGTTGAGATTTAGATTCGTATTAAAATTTAAATTGTTACTTAAATTGATATTCTTTTTATTTTTCACATTATAACCGAGTGATATGGATGCGGCTGCTACCACAATTTCATGCGAATTATTATTTAGTAAACGGGATGTTAAAGGCAAAGCCGTTATAGATAACGTTGCATTCGCTGGATAACGTTGTTTAGCATTTAAATGGCAAATGTTTATTAAAATTAAATAAATTAAAAGAAAATTTAATAAATGTGTTGAATTCAGATACAACATGTTAAGGCATGTGGATCGTAGGAGTTTTTTTATTTTTTAAGTGAAACACAATCACAAACACTTTTTAAGAAATTTTTCTTTTTTTAACAATTTTTTTAAACTGATTTTGACTTCACAAATTTGATCATTTTTTTTAGTAATGCAATTGATATTTTCTTCTTGTATTGGTGAAAAATTTTTAATTTTTTTCACTTTGTTTTCACGAATTTAAAAAGAATTTTGTTTAAATTATTTGAAAAAATTTTTTTAATTCTTTTTTTATAAAATTTTTCCTCCTTCTTATTCAGTTTAATTAATCAACTTTCATAGACTTTTTCGCAGATGATTAGACAGAAGGTAAAAGAGAAAAACTTTTTCTGTATGTGGGTTTCCTTTTTCTTTAAAACTCTTTTTAATTTAATTTAAAACTTTAAATAAAGTTCACATTTAGTTACAAGTAATTTGAGGTTTTTTTATCATTATTTTTGTTCTTGAATTGCTTAATTTTCTTTTTTACACAGACCGTCTTAATCGTGCACACACTTTGAAAATCTTTTAGAAATCAACAACCAACAAAACAAAAGGGCAACCATTAATGAAACACCAATGTAAAGATAAACTCTCCCTCTAAAACTTTTCAAGATAAACAATGATTTGTAAACACCAACACCACTTGTTGATGATGATGATTTCTTTTGTAGTAACAATCGTTGTAAATGGCACTTTCACTTTCATGCACACAAATACTCTCACAGTGTGTTTGGTTTGTTGACTTTGATTTTATAATTTCTCTTATATTTATACGTAACGGCGTTTATTTCTCCATTTTTGTTTTCGCTGTGTTGTTAACACATTGATATCCTGCGACGAACTGTTGAAATTCTTCTGTTGTCGGCTGCTTTTGTTTTAAAAGTCTCGTAAACCATCGTTACATGTTCGTACTTCCTGCCACTCGTTTTCACTTCGTGCTTGGCTAGAGTTTATTGTCCATACTTCCTTCCGTATGTGTGTGTTTGGTTCATTATTTTCCTGCCTCGCATGAATTGTCCTCTAGTGTGAACGTCATCTGAACTTTTTTTATGGCGCGCTTTTCTAAGTTGCGCATTACAAAATTCCGTCTTTTTATGAATGAAAATGAAATGCTTCGCTATTCATGAATAATTTCTTGACTGTTTGCTTGTTGTAGTGGTAGTTTATTTTTATTTCATGCAATTGTTTGTGTTTTCTCTTTTGTTTTTGTATTTCTTTTTATATATTTTCTTTTTTCATGAACGACTTATTTGTTCATTCAGTACATTTGCATTGACACATGTTCAAGGCTTAAATTTTTCTCACAATAATTGTCGTATGGTAAATTCATGTTTTTACTCTATTACTCTGTTAACTCTGTACTATTGTTGACAGTTGTGCGTAATTTGTATCAGTTTGCCATTTGAAAAATTAGAACGTAAATAAAAGAACACAGTGGTTCGGTATATAATATTTCATGGCTTTAAAAGTCTACATAGTAAACGCAATATTACTATGGTCAACAACGTCTTACCTCTCATAATTTTTGCTAGGATATCTATAAAAATGACATGAAAAATTGGATATTTCCAACCCTCAAATCGACTAATGATCATGTGAACAGCTTTCATGTATACATACATCGCCGAACAGTCCATTAATTAGCGTTCGCCCCCGTATTTATTCTTTATTGTAATGTATTTTTCAACTCATTTCCCTGTAAATAAGTGCACCAAAAACGTATCTAACTTATAAAGAAACTCTACCGAAAGGCCAACTACCGTATTAAACATTCATTCAAGGTTTAGAAGTGGATACTGGAGTTCGATTATTTCCCCTCCTATGTAACGTAGTGCTAGACACAAATATGAAAAGAGCAATGAGCGAAGAGTCGTAGCCTAGTAGGTAGTGTGTTGGCTTATTAGACGTGAGGCCATGGTTTAAACCCCACGTCAGATATCTTCAAAAAGACGATCTCTGCAGATTTCTAGCAAAAATACAAACATAGATTGATCTAGCGCTCGCTGTTGACAGTAATAGCCCGGTTAACATAGTTCTTAAAAAAAGAGACCAACGACGCCGCCCACCTAAAATCCCCACCATTGATCCCATATGAACGTACTCATTCATCCAGAAATAGGCATCATCAGTAAAAATGATTTTTAGATGAACATTACGGTCGTTGTCTGTAACCGTCGTCAACTGTCAAAATTTTGGAAGTATATCAAATTCGCTTTTAAAATCGTTCTCAATTGGCCGCCTCCAAAAATATTCACTTTAACGTCTAAGGATCAAATTTACGTAAACGAATATTTAAGTTCAATTGAACTCGTGCAGTTAGATGATGCATGGTTTGCTATTATTTGTTGCCAAAAATCTTAACTTTAATTTGAGGTCATGTACTATTTGTACTTACGCAGAGGTCACGCCTACATTTCCGTCAATCGCTCTTCCTGACATTTGACAGTAGTCGCTAAAGTGAATCCATGAAACCTAAATTGATCATGATTAGCTGCTAGACTACCAGTTTTGCGTCGATTCCGAACGACGGATTTTTGAGAAACTTTTCATGGCAATTTTATTTACTCTCAGAGTATTTGCTGAGAGGAAGTCGCCGGAGAAATATTTTTTAATATTTCCTTTTGTTGGAGATGTCTGACCTGGGGTTTGAACTATGGCCTAACGTCTAATACGCCTACACACTACCTACATGTTTTGTTGAAATTTAAAGATAAAAATTGTTAAAAAATTCGACGCTGATGAAATTGATTACTATTATTCCCTATCTTCCAATGAGGATAGAAGGCTAAATAGACATGTATTTTTTCATCGTTTCTTTGTAAGATATTCAAGAGATCCCAAAATATATAAATTAACACCCATTAAAATCCTAGCTTCTATTTGTCCAAACCATAAATTCTGTATATTCTTGAAATACAATAATAAATAATTAAGGTCTTTCAATGTCTTTTTATTACAATGACTAACGAACGATGAACGTAATATTTTCAATAACTAAAATAGCTATTATAGACACAGTATTCCATAAAACTAATTTAAATTTTCAAATTACATGAACATTTTAAACTGCCAATTAAAACTACCGTTATTTCGAAAAATACTTAAAAGTATTAAATCGTGCATAAACGAATATTTCATAAAATAAATCTCTTTTGAAATATGATTTAATTCTTTCAGTTAACTGGAACGTGAGTTACATGAAATATAATACTCCTCTCATCTCGATAATATAATACACGCACGTACTGCGAAAATAAACAACCCCCAATAAAATGTATGCAAGGTTCGCTTGCATTAACAAATTATTCACGTTTGAGATTTTGACAAACCAAGCTTTTGCACATTTTACACAAACCCAAATCTGCTACACTAAGGTCGCTATAGTCACTTATTATAGCGTATGGAAAATGTTGAATGAGTATTTCCAAGTATACTATCCTAGCTGTTGTACTTTTTTAAATTTACTTACTAACTTACTTAATTGGCCATTAACAACCCGATTAGCTAATTTAGGCCTGCTGCAGAACATCCTTCTAGGCACATCTGCTTCTTGCACGCCTTCGCCACTTGGTCACACCAATCGATGACAGGCTTTCCTCGACAAGATCCATTTAACGCAAACAAGGTCGTCCTCCTCGCCGATTTCCGCTAATCCCTGCATCAAATACCCGTCCCGCCGGGGCATCCTCATCAATTCGAACGACATGGCCGTTGGATGTTAATACGCTACACAACGTACACATAGTTGAGGAGCTCATACAGCTCATTGTTAGATCGAATGCGGCAATCATCGCCAACTAGCACTGGACCGAATACTCTCAAGGCTGCTGCATCAGTGTCCAAGCTTCTGCACCATAAAGAAGCACGGGGAGGATGAGCGTCTTGTAGAGTAATAGTTTTGTCACACGAGAGAGGTCTCTATGATTCTACGCTTGAACTCCAGACTGACATCATTTTTGGTGGTATCTGCGGACCCAAAGTAAATAAATTCTCTGACTATATCGAACGTATAGCTATCGACCATAATCTGGGATCCAATACGCCGCATGTCCCGACTTGTCGACAACATATACTTCTGGCTAAAGAATGAATTCTGTCTGTAATGCCTGGCCAATCGACCACAAACGGATGTGCTCGGCAAGAAAGACGAGTGTTCATAGAAATACTTAGGAACAAGTCCCCTTTTTTCGTTCGAGCAAAATCCGTTGTATCAGCGATAGAACAGTGAAACACAAGCCACATTGCGACGATGCTCCAAAGGATCAATAGAGTTGCATACCCTACCGCTATTAATGATCACTTTCGCCTTCTCCTGTACGTAGTCGAGAAGACTCAAAATAGACTTATGGGCACTCGCCCATAAATGAGAGTTGTATTCCATCCTCGGTACGATAGAAATGCTGTAAGAAGTAAGTAGATCAGATAAAGTAAAGTAAAATTAGTAAGAAAAGTAATACTTTTCCTGATGTACAGGACAGCCATTGCTTTTAAACAAACAAAACACTGACGATAGATTTTATTCTTATCTAACTCTGTTCGTTATGGCATAGCAAAATCACCTTCTACAACATACCTACTTTGCTGTAAAAAGTCAGTAAAGTGCATAAGTGTGTAAATTTAGAATATGTTGCAACATAATAAAGAAGAAATTTACTTCGAAAATATATGCGTCAGTAATCATAATCATAAATTCATAAAATTAGAAACTACTCAACCCCAAAATAACCCAATTGACAAAATTTTAACAACAGTTTTGGCATGAATTTATTGATGATGATCGCATAATTAGACTTTAAAAATTGTTTGAACAGATCGATTGAGAAGAGAAAGAAGTAAGAAAAGGAAGTAGAGAGGTTTCTTCCTGTAGACACAAAGATGAATACCTGGTGACTAACGCAAGTGCACTGTCACACTCAAGAAAAGAAAAATGCAAGTCATCCAACCAAAAAAATGCAAGTCTTTAACCAAAACATGCAAGTCATCACCCAAAAATGCAAGTCATCTATCATAGAAAATGTAAGTCATTAACCAAAAACTATAAGTCGTCGTCCAAAAAATGGAAGCCTTCGACAAAAAGTGCAGGTCATCGACAAAAGCCCCATTGGCACCGACAATTTAGCTATATTTACAGTGGACAGCAAAAGTCTTAGTACTCCAATATATTTTGACAAAAATAAGTCCCCACAGGCTTAATACTCTTACACAAACTCCCGATATGACTTCAAGAGAGTATTTATGAGATCAATTGAAAGAACGGTTATGTAATCGCTAAACCTCAAACAAAAGACAAAAATAAATAAATAAAATAAATATATAAACTATAAATACAAACTTTTGGCTAAAATTTATGAAATTGCTAAAATATTTTACCGTCCTAAGACTTTTGCTGTCCACTGTATATAGAGAATTCTTTTGCTCATTTGAAGAAAACAATTAGCTACGACGTCTATACGTCCGGTCCCATATACATACATAACATACACAATGTAATGATCAACAACCCTAGCTTCAAGCATCACTGATAATGTGTGTTAATTTTATACATGAGTGCCGGAACCTACTGTTTAAAGTCGATTCCAAACGACAGATTTTTTTTTTGAATAACTTTCCATGGCAATTTTATTTACTCTCAGAGTTTTTACCAGAAATCTGCTGAGAGGAAGTTGCCAAAGAATTATTTTTTTCATATTTTCGTTTTGATGCCAACACACTACCTACTAGACTACGGTGACTTCAAGTACCGCGCTATTTTTAATCTTATTCAAACTAAAGACCAAAGGGTTTGTCCAACGTTAATCTCTAACAACTTTAAATTTTAAAAAATTGTAATGAATAGAAATTTCTTTAACAAATAAGAAATAATTTCAATATGAAATAATAATTTAAATTCTAAATTTATAGAAAAGCAAATAAAAAATTTCATAATTTTATTTTGAATTAAATTTAAATTTTTTTTTAAAGTATTTTCAATTATATAAGCCCGGTGGAATGTAAATAACTTTTTTAAATAAACATTAAATCATTTTTTTATTAGTTAAACTTAAATAAACACAATTAAACAATGTTAACTTTGTTATAAACTAAACATAATACGTCATATAAGCGAAATTATTCTCTGGTATTATTCACAGGAAAAGGTTTTTAATAAAAATTATATTTATTTAATCAACTTTTTCAATGGATTAACGAAATGCGTACGCATTAATTAAAAACTCTCGTAATGTTTTTTTTTTTTTGTTCAAATGGAATCCTTTTATTACATTAATCCTATTAAATAAAGTGATATTTTTTTTTTATTTTAACAAATTTACCCACAAGAACGCAATTAATAACATTCATTACATTACATTTTACACTCATAAATTATAGTGACAAATGTAAATGTAAATGCGTAAATACATTTGTAATACACATTTGTACGCAATTCATTAAATTCTTGCCATAAAATATAGAAATTTAATATTTTAATTGTGTATTCTATAACAAAAAACATGTTTTATTTACATCCACATATGTTAATTGTAATTGTAAAATTATTAATTTTATTTAATCATTTGACATATGTATGTTTATAATTATATCAATAAGTTCATATATACGTATTGTATGCGTCTCAATTCCATATGCAATTAAAAGCCAGCCTTAATAAGTTACAAAACAATATTCGTATTTTATTAATAGCTTCATGAGAAGAACTCATAATTAAAATTCTTGAAAATCTTCAGTAAAATTAGGTAATATAAAAAGTATCTCGTGTTGTTTTACACCAGATTACATTGATCTTCATACATACATATGCATACATATATGTATGTATGTATATCGATTGTGTCAAACAAATACTACACTATTCTGAAACAGATCATTACACGTCATGTATTTTACAAGAATATTAAACAAAAAAGTGGGAAATCGCCGTACTTTAGGAGGCAGTGTGTTGGCTTATTAGACACGAGGCATCGATTCAAACCTCAGACCGGACATCTCCAACGAAATACGAAAAATATTTCTTATCAGCAGATTTCTGGCGAGAACTCTAGAAGCAAATAAAATTTCCATGAAAAAGTTTCTCAAAAATCTGTCGTTCTCTGAATCGAGTTTAAACTGTTGGTTCTGCCATTAATGCATAAAATTACCACACACAATATAAGTGATGTGAGAAGCTAAGTTGTAATCCTGACTGTAGGGTTGTAATTACCAATTATGTATGGTACGGTTAGGTTAATGCGAGACAAATTTAGTGCGACATTCTTTAGAGAACTTCGTTACCTGATGAATCGAAAAACAGACAGTTTCCTCCTTAACTGTGTCCTGACAAAATGCTTCGCTACGAGACTTCGTAACAAAAGTAAATGGACTGACATAGAGGCTACTCAGTCTTTTAAAACAGGCACAATTCTATATTATACGGATTGGCCGAGACCAGATACAGGGGCAGAGGCCAGAGATTTTATGTCCCAGAGCAGGTATCGTCCAAGCGGAAGTATATGCCATCGAACATCGAGAACAGGTACTGGAAGAGAAGCAGGAGTTTTAGGTCCCAGAGTGGGTACATTCCAAACAGAAGTCTATGCCATCGAAAGGTGTATTCAATTCAACTTAAACAGAAATTTATAAAGGACGGGACATAACCATTCGAGTACTCAGCTGGGTAAACTGTATCAGATACGCACATACATACATAATTGGTTATTAAAACCCTTCAGTCAGGATTACGACCTATTTTCTCATACCACAAACGTTTTGTGTGTTAATTTTATACATGAATGGCGGAACCTACAGTTTAAAGCCTACTCCGACTTTTCATGACAATTTTATTTACTCTCAGAATAAAGAAGATATATTAAAATTTCGTTTTGTTGGAGATGTCTGAGCATGGGTTTGAACCATGTGCTCACGTCTAATAAACCAACACACTACCTACTAGAACACGGCGACTACAGAATCTGATGGTTAAGGGAAATAAAGTTACTCTCGGCTGTGTTCCATGTAATGTAGAAAGACAATGGTATGGAGCAGGCAGACGAAGTTGCAAAATGGGGAGCTTCCACACTGCTGATGACGCTAGAACCTTTCTGTGGTTTGTGCAATGTGACAACGTTTGAGGCAATTTATAATTTTTTTGGTTGTTACAATAGAAGTAGATTTGAGCCATGCATGTGACTATCCAGGAATAGCCAGAGGATAGTAACCGAAAATTACTGGATAACATGATGAAAATGTGAGTGTATTTGTGAGAGGCATGTGTATAATCCAGTGGAAAATTGTTAGTAACATTTTCCAGTGTAACCTAATATTTTCAAGTTCAAGCAAATGTAGATATAGTGGAAAATGTAGATATAGTAGAAAATATATAAAAAATTACAGCCCAAATCCCTAAAGATTGCGTATTTAACTTGACAAATATTCTTCCAAAAATGGAGATCATTTCTCATTGTTATTAGTGAATCTCATTGAAAAATAGTGAATCCTACTGTAATATTTTTTTGGTTGTATCTTTGAAACCTGAAAAAAGCGACATAAACTTTCTTCTTTAGAAGCTGACAAGCAACTGAATGCAATTTTACGCTCTTTTTAACGAACATTGTTGATGTTCGTGTCCTATGTGTGTAAAAAGCCGAAGATGTTCGGCACCCAGGGGCTATTTAAACTTATGAAGCAAAATTCATATATATTTATTGTATTAATGAAGAGTTGATGCATAATTTATAAACTGAAACCATAATTGATTTATTTGTTTATTTATTTAATTGACCATAATTATTATGTTTATTATTTTTAATTTACATAGCATATGTGTATTTAATTAAATTAAATACAATAAATTAAATTATACAGAGAAATATTCTTAC
Organism: Sarcophaga caerulescens; assembly: GCA_927399465.1. Lineage (NCBI taxonomy): Eukaryota > Metazoa > Arthropoda > Insecta > Diptera > Sarcophagidae > Sarcophaga > Sarcophaga caerulescens. The sequence goes on from OV656866.1 coordinate 40,400,795, forward strand.
TTATGGATTATAATGTGTTTACAAAACAAAGTCATTTAAACAAACAATTTTAATACTATTAAGAAACCAATTAAAAAAGGTAAATGTGTTAAAAGGTTTCTAGATTTCGCAAGCGATTACAGAATTGGAGGTAGACATTGAAAAAATTGTAGAGCAGAATAAAAATATAGTAGATGACGTGTTGGCTATTAAGACGTGAGGCTCTGATTCAAACCCCAGCCCAGACATCTGAATAAAACGAAAATATGAAAAAATATTTCTTCCGCGACTTCCGCTCAGCAAATTTCTGGCAGAAACTAAATAAAAAAGCAGCCATGAAGAGTTTGCCAAGAAAATCTGTCGTTCGGAATCGACTTTAAACTGTAGGTCGAGTGTGTAAAAATAACACAAACAGATTAAGTTGATTGAGAAGCTAGTTCGTAATCCTGACTATTCATTTTTTTTTTTTGCTAAAACGTATAACAAAACATAAACGCAGAACTTTGTCACCGTTTGCTCATTGTATACCCACTTATGTAATTACATGTAGAAACTGCTCCTTAGCAGCCATGGTGATTGTGGTTAATTGCCACTCAATTAAAATCGTTTAAACTTTAGTTTGAATATTTTATTTTTATAACATAAAAGTTCTTCGTAATGATATATAATTTAACACAAATGATTGTGTGTGTTACACCTCTATCACCATAGTCTACAACACAGTACCTACGTGTGGTTTTATCAGACGTGAGGCCACGGTTTAAACCCCTGGTCAGACATTTCCAGCAAAACGAAATAAAAAATTTTTCTTCGGCGACTTCCTTTCAATAAATTTCTGGAAAAAACTCGGAGAGTAAAATGAAATTGCCATGAAAAAGTTTCTCAAAAATCTGTCGTACAGAATCGACTTTAAACTATAGGTCCCGCCACTTGTGGATAAAAATAACACATAACATGGGTGATGTGAGAATCTAGATCGTAATCCTCACTAAAGGGTTGTAATGACCAATTATGTATGTATGTATTGCTGAAGCTGAAGCAAGCATAGTCTTTTGTTTAACCGCCCTCGCCCTTGATATAACTTGATATAGTGTAATCAGTGACCAATGCCGATAATAGGCATCCTTGACAGAGTCTAACTTTCATACTTATTGGGCTGTATGTCCTATCCTCGTGCCCAACGACGAATGTTGTGATTTCACACAGGGATGCAATTAGCGATACGTTTCACTACGGCATTCCCCTGGAGCGAAGTACGGTATTTTACCCTTTACCCTGTTTTGTCAAGAATATCTGCCGTTCGGAATCGACTTTTAACTGTAAGTCCCGCCACTCATGTATAAAATTAAAACAAACAGCCAAAGTGGTGCGTGTAACCCTCACTGAAGGGTGGTAATGACCAATTATGTATGTATTACTCTCGTTTGGTCCCTACCTCTTCTGAAACCCATAGGTAAACATTTCAATTAGTATACCACAGACTTAATTCGATCACATATAGGTGGCTTATTATTCAGACTTCAGTCATTTAGATGTGTGTCTTTTAGCACAATCCCCGTTTCATTTACTATCTAAAGTGCAAGTAAAAATCCAATTGTTTTTTACATAATTTTTATGCCCGCTTGTGTAAACATACGCCCAAGTAACCATCCATCCATTAAATTAATTGCATTTTGAAAGACATCAAAATAGTACAAAAACAATTCCAATTAATACAATTATTTTTAATAATTAATTTATTTATGTGCTGCATCAATCAACAGTTTACCATTTCAACTTTTTTTCATTTTTTTGTATTAAAAATAAATTTGTTTTCATTTTTCTATACTCATGTAAAAATAAATGCAAATTCAATGTAAACAGACAAGAGTTTGATAATAAAAAAAATATAGAAAATGTTTTTATTAAAACTGATGCAATTTGATTAACTTAATGGAAACTACTGAGACAAATGGCATTATCGCCACTACGTAGATGACCTTAGACAGCTACCCCCTGGAGAGAGACAGAGAGATAATGGCTTAACATGTCTACTGATAATGACTTAACACTTCACGATTAATAACACCAGGGTATGTGGTATAGGTTTTTGATTTGCCGGTTAGAGCAATAAACTGTTCTGCCACTTCCACAGCTACGCGTACTTGGGCCTCACCGGTACTGGCACCCAAATGAGGTGTGGCTACTACTTTGGGATGATTGATTAGTTTCTTAGTAACCTCCGATTTGGGTGGTTCCTCGGGATAGACATCAAACGCAGCACCAGCACATTGGCCCGATTCAAGAGCTTCAAGTACCGAAGCTTCACAAACAATACCACCACGTGCCACATTGACAACTTTAACGCCCTTTTTGCATTTCGCCAAGCTTTCTTTAGAGATGAGATCTAACGGATTGAAATACATTATTAGCAGATCTATTAGAAAATATATATGGAAAGTAAAAACAAATTACTTTTGGTAGCCGGTATTAAGGGTGTATGCACTGTAATGTAATCAGCCAAAGGCCATATTTCGTCCAATTCCATTTTTTCAATACCCACAGCCTTGGCTTCTTCGGCCGTTGTAATGGGATCATAACCAATAACCTGAAAACCATTCAAACATAATATAATCATAGAAATTAAAACGTTATTAACAGGCAAATGGCCCACTTACCCGCATACCCCAGGCCTTCATGCGTGCGGCCACTTCGCGACCAATACGTCCCAAACCCAATACAGCCAAAGTCTTGCCGTACAATTCACTGCCGCTGTACAGTTTGCGATCCCAACGACCCTCTTTCATACTCTGTACGGCTGGTACAACAGGACGTGCCAAAGTACCAATTAGTATGCATGTCAACTCACAGGCAGAAATTGAATTGCCTCCTGGTGTGCTGCATCATGGGAAATAGAACGCAGTTTACGAATAAATAAATAAATCAACAAATTTGTTTCTTTTTTTTCAATGGTGAGGTAAATTTAATAGAACATTAAAAAAAAAGTTCGTAACATGAGAGGATACTAGACGTAGGATGATGGTGTCGCCGCTAATAGTGGTTAATTTTGTTTACACTGACTAGACATAAAATTATGCAAATTTTTTTGGTGACATTATCAAGTGTTCAAAAAAAAAATCTAGAGAGGGTTATGAAAAAATATAAAATTCCATTTGGGAAAATCTTAAAACCTTTAATATATGAACGTCAACTTTAGCTGTAGATATTGTTAAGATACGTTTGAGCTTTAAGGGCATACTACTGGCTAAACTATGCCACACCCACTATTATAATAACGAGATTTTTTGATACAATTAAGTGTCCATGACACAATCGAACTCTGCCTGCAAACACGACCGGATGGCAAACCAACCATCTCGCCTAATTCGGTCAAAATTCGTGTTTGCAAACCTGACCTGATGGCCATCAAAAATGTTTAATATTTGGATGTATAGTGCAAAACCCTTTCTCTCACTAGGTCGTGTTTGCAGGCGAAGTTTGCTAGTGTAATAGCCGCTTTACTTGACCAAAGGAGGCCACTGTAGTCTACTGCGAAGAATGTTTGTTAGCTTACTAAACGAGAGCTCATAAGTTCAAACCGCAATCCTAATATCTTGGAAATTAAAGAAATAAATAAATAATATTTCTTTAGGCTTTTTGATATAATCGTTTGGATATGTAATGAGAAATTTGAATTCTTAAGGAAATTGGACCAGATGGGCTGTGATAGAATAGACGAAAATAGGATATAAATATATCAGTCACAGTCTACTAGTTTGTGTGTTGGCTTATTAGACGTGAGGCCACAGTTCAAACCTCAGGTCAGACAATTCCAAATATTTCTTCGGCGACTTCCTCTCAGCAAATTTCTGGCAAAAACTCTGAGAGCAAAATAAAATTACCATGAAAAGTTTCTCAAAAGTCTGCCGTTCGGAGTCGACTTTAAACTTTATTTCCCGCCATTCATGTACAAAATTAACACACATAACATAAGTAGTTTGTGAGGCTAGGTCGTAATCCAGACTGAAGGGTTGTAATGACGAATTGAGTATGTATTTGATTCAGCTTACTCAGCTGAGTATACGTTTATACGTTCTGTTTAAGTTGAATTGAGTACAACTTTCAATAACATAGAAATACGCTTGGAAGATATTTGCTTTTGATACATCCCTATATTACAAAATTATCCCTGATTTAAAAGTATATATGTATGTATGTATGATATATATCACAGGAATTTCCGTTTCAAGAATTTCGTTTTTCAAGTGACCTTAGGGAATTGGAATAAGGAAGCATAATATAGAGACAATAACAATAAAATAACGTTTGGCTCCCGCCATCTATGATGGCTTAATACGTAGAAACCTTTAAAAATACATGGTATATACGTGAAATCAGCAATTGTGATGCCAATTTTTCCAACTGGGTGGGATAAATATACGTTTACATCGTTTTAAGCATTTCTCTGAGCTCGTCACTATTTAACAAAACAGTATTTCATGTGTAAACACTAAGCATTAAAGAAATTTAAATAAAAGTTAATTGACCCTGAAAATCTTATGTTCAAGGTCTTTAACTCATTTTTCACGTTCTTCATGCGAAAACCGAAATTAATTTAAAAAAAAAATTTTTTTTGATATAAGAATTTTTCAATAAAAGAAAAATGCCTCTGTGCCAAGTTTATAAAACATAATAAAGGTCCTGAAAAAAAATTTTAATTGTAGTTACTTTTCTATGATGTCAATTATCAAAATTATTATTATTTCAAAAGATCAATAAACTCTTCTCTTTTGACAGTTTACAGGATAACAAAAAACAAAAAATATTCTCTAGAAATATTCAAATTAAATGAGCTTTCAGTCGATAATTTTTAGGGTATTCGATACATTTCGAGTGTATGAAAACTATATATGTACGTATGTATGTACTTACTTCAACACAATCACTTTATTTTGAGTGGCAGTAGGTACATCGATATTATCTACACCGGCTCCAGCACGGCCAACAACTTTCAAGCTACCAGCACCAGCTTCCAATACTTGTTTGGTGATTTTCGTATCTGAACGAACGATAGCAGCATCGTAATTCTAAAAGGTATACAAAAAAGAAGATTCATTATTTAAATTTTAACTTCAAAAGTTCTCGTTGATTTTTGTAGCCTAATTTTAAAGTTCTTCGAATCTTTTCCGTTGAGGAATCCTTAATTTAGCAACAAATTCAAGTAGTCGGCAGTTAGGTCAGGTGGCGTCACTGCACATAATCACTTAAGGGGGTAACTTTTAGTTCGCTAATGTACACATTCAGAAGAGTCCTCTAGCCCAATCCTTCTAGAATATCATATATTAACTTTAGATAATCGTCAGTATTCTCATACGCGATCATGCAAGCGCTAAACGTTCTGTTCTGAGTCGTAGCCTCCTTAAAAACCACACGACAAAGCGCCTAGTCAACGAGCATGACATCCTTTAGCCTGGCAACATAAACCATATATAGTAGAACAACTCAACCTAACGGAGTAACAGATCAAGAATTCCAACATAACTGTGGCCAATGTGTACCTTATAAGCGGGCCTCTTAAAAGGTTTTCCAGTCTAGTAACCGTTCTGGACAGTACAGTTTTACCCACGGACCCAAAATAATAGAAACTTTTGAATAATTTTAATGTACTGCTCATGCTAAAAAATTGTTCCGAAATGAGCTGGAAACAGCAATTTACAGGACATTCGGGTTTTTTGAATGTCTTTCCACCAAGAAGGGAGAAAAACATTTTTAATAGAAATACCCGAGAATATGTTTCTGCTGAGTTGCAAAATCTCATCCGTAATAGAGAGCTGTAAGGTGGTAGTGTAACGCCAGGTACGAAATGGTGCACACATTTTTACGGATGGTTTAAAGCTGGATGGAGACACAGGGGCTATGGTTTTTAGTAAGGATCTCGAACTTTAGCTTCCCTCTGCGTGTTGAAAATTTCTAAGGACGTAGTTGGCTTAGCCACTTTAAGAATCTTATGTGATACTCGTTGACAGTGAGGTTGCTCTGATGTTTTCACTAATTTAGGTTCGCTTTCTAAAAGTGACTTAATGGTTGGTTCTAATCCTTCAATCTGCTAAAACTACGGTCTAAAATGGTTTAAAGGGAAGGAGCATAAACTTTACGGGTATAAATAAGTTTCTTAGGTATCCAGCAGCCTATGGCCTTCTGTAAACGGTGCTAGAACTGCTGCTAGGTTAAAATAAATCCAGCATAATACTCGGTATTAGGTTTCTTACGGATCATTGCGAGTTTAGATCGGAAACAAGTATCTGGTAAGATTTCATGCGAACTGTTGCGGGGTATGTTGAGATAAGGAGGAGTTGTACACTATAAAACACCTCCTGTCAGTCAACTGTGAAGCCGCCGCAGTCTAATAGGTAGTGAGGGGGCTTATTACACGGTTCAAACCCCAGGGCTTACATCTCCAAAAAAACGAAATATGAAAAAATATTTCTTCGACGACTTCCTCTCAGCAAAAATTTGTTGAATTTAATATTTGATATGGAAAAGCGGTAAAAGTCTGGCAATTTGTTTATTCACTTGACTTATTGTTAACCTTGATATACACTTGATTCGATTTGTTTATAGAAATTCGTTTCAAAACTGACCTAAAATGGGATTCGGAACGCTTCGGAAGACCAAATAGACATCTAGAGTACAATTTAGCATGGATATTTTAATAAAAAAAATTAAACCAACAAGTTCTTGACATGACAGTCTTTTTGAAGAGTACAAAGTCAATTTGACAGCAACAGTAAATCTGAAGGTTATCATGTAATTTGAGTATGTATCTACAGCGAGCGTCAAAAGAAACTGTACACTATGGATAAAATTCTAACAATCACCAAATTCAACTTTTACCACTTAAGGAGAGTGCCCAAAAAAATTTGACAATATTTCTAAATTTTTTGTAATTTTTTTTGTTACAATTTTTAAAAACTGCCAAAGAAACAATATTAACATAAAAATAACGGTAATGTATTAATATATACTTTTTTTAATGTACAGTTTCCTTTGACGCTCACTGTATATCTGGATATGCTAATGAAAAGTTAAATATATTTTTAAAAGAGAACAAAGAAAATTTTAAAGACTTAGGGCCATTATTACAACTTGCCGTTAACTAAAGGGAGGATTTTAACGGGCAGATAAATTGTTTTTCATTATTATGAGTACCGAATAAGATAGAAGTGATCGTTACGCTAAAGGGAAGATCATCCTACCTTTAACATTTAAAGGTCACTTTATATTTGAACTTGCTTCAAATTTAAACAAAATGAGCATATACAACAAAAAAACAAAGTCCGCTGTTGCCACTGCGTTAAAAAAAAACTTGTTTAATTGAGCAGTTTTATCGACTTTGCTCCGGCACTGCCATATTTTAATTTTATTTTATCTGTAAGTTGTAATAACGAAAATCAGTTAAAGGTAACTTTACAGTTCCCTTTAGCTAAAGGTACCTTTAACTAAACCCAAGTTTAACGGCAAGTTGTAATAATGGCCCTAAAACTCTTAATATAAATTAAACGACAAAATTTTTTTTTATAAAATTTTCAACACAAATGCATTTCAATACTCACTCACCTTAACTTCTTTGCATAATTCCTCAACCGGCAATTTCAATTTGTAGGAAACCTTAAAAAAGAACACAAAAGACGATACATATATTTTAAGACTACTGTAGCAAATAATAAATATTATCATAATAAATAAAATCCAAATAAATTTCAATTAAAAATGCAAAAAAAAAACAAGAGACACTTACATTGATGCCATTCTGCTTTAAGAGATCAACACAGGCACTATCGACTGCATCGCAAACCAACACGTTTTTAATATCGACCGGCATTTTTATTAAAAAAAATTCTTTTCTTATAATTTTTATTAAATACTACAAAATTTTTTTTGCTTTTCAAGCGAGCAATAGAACCTATGCTTACGATTTTCAATTGACAACTGATCGTCGGATGAAGTACTCTCGCTTAGGTTTGCTTTGGAATGCAGTTGAACAATATTTTTTTAATCTTTTTTCGTTTTTTTTTAATTGTATTGTGCGATCAATGCATCGTTACAAAACATCGTACAAGTTCAGTGTACTGGAAGGCTAGGAGAGTCTGAAAAAGAGAGAGAAATAATCAAATAAATTGTCTCTGATATTGGACATGACGGTAAATAACCGGCTCTGCTATTGAAATACAATGTTAATCAAAATAAAAACAAAATCATTATCATTCGCTCTTTACGACAACAACCTATTGGGTCTGGCGTAAATATAGCGTAACGTCCAGACAAACACATGTCCAGCATTAAAAATATTTGGATTGTGTTGTATATTTTTTTATAAACAAGACATGCTACAGCAATTTGGGTAGAATTTATAGAATTTCCAACACTTGCTATAACCGAATCAAAAAATCTCTTTCTTTCTCTTGTTCCTATAAGGATGTTAGGTCTTCAGGCTTCAGGTACAGTTCTTAGAAATATTGATTTTAATGTTTCGCGATATACGTCTGGAGTTCGATCTGGATTAAGTTGGTCGTCTGGCTTTGCTAATAGCGTTTCCAACGTCCTCTCTAAAGCCACTGTTCATTATAATAATCCACAACATTTAGCAAAACAAACGGAAATCTTCAGTCTCCTGCTTCTGTTGCAGTGTGACGTTGTTGATATTGTGCCTGTTAAATCTCATGGTCTTGGTTTTTGATTGAAGTCGCCATAGTCTACTATGTAGTGTGTTGGCTTATAACATGTAAAGCCAGGGTTCAAACCCCAAGTTAGACATCTCCAACAAAGCGAAGTATGAGAATATAAATCTTAGGCGACTTCCTCTCAGCAGATTTCTGGCAAAAACCCGCAGAGTAAATAGAATTGCCGTGAAAAGTTTCTCAAAAAAATCTATCATTCGGAGTGAACTTTTAACTGTAGGTCCCGCCACTCATATACAAAATTAACACACACAACTTAAGTGTTGTGAGAAGCTAGGTTGTAATCTTCACTAAAGGGTTGAAGTGACCAATTATGTACATACATATACATATACATATGTATCGTTGAAGTCGTGCCCTTGATATTAATTTCGCCATAGAACAATGCCGATAACAGACATCCTTGACAGAGTCCGAATTTCACACTTATAGGACCGCATTTCATATACTACTGCGCAATGTCGAAGGTTGCGTTTCTATACAGGAATGCAATTAGTGACATGTTTCGCTCCAGCATTCAACTACAGGGAAGTACAATTTATAAGTCCAAATAATTTAGGGTGTCAAACGGCTTCACAAAGTTGACGAATATAAGGTATAATAAAGGAAACCATATTATCATTTGTTCCATGACGATACCATCATTATCCAGGACGATAATTAGCCTGTTCATTGGAATCTCACTTGACATATGGTGTAATAAAAAAAATTCCATTAATTTTGCAAAAGATGTCAGCCTTTATATGAAATATATTGTTGCAAATTCAACAAATATTACACACACACACACACACACTTGGTCATTACAACCTTTCAGTCAGGATTACAATCTAGCTTCTCACACCACTTATGTTGTGTGTGTTAATTTTTTTACATGAGTGGCAGTATCCACAGTTTAAAGTCGATTCCGAACGACAGATTTTTGAGAAACTTTTCATGGCAATTTGATTTACTCTTACAAGAGCTTTTGCCAGAAATCTGCTGATAACAAATATTCGCTAATGAAAACTAGGTCCATGTGGTGATTTTGCGTTAGCACTTGTCAAATCTTTTTAGAAAAAAAAAAATCATTTCATATAGAGAAGTCGCTGCTAAAGTTATTTTGGCATTATTATGTAGTAGTGCTGCCTACAATCGTTTTGTATCCATCTCTCAATTGTTTGTTGTTTTGTAAGTCATCAACAGATTAAAATGTCTCACATTCTCCTTCGGTTATTGATACAATTTGTTTATTCGATTAATTGCCTTAGTAACTGATACGACAAGTGCGTTTACTGCTATTGGCCGCTAAGGGTTTTATTTACCCAATTTTACTCACCAAACGAAATTGCTGTCATACGTTCGCAAGACTTTTCATTGTTTTTTTGTTTTTTTTTTTGGTTTATCTCACTGTAATATTCCATTTTTTTAATCAATGACAAGAGCCAAATTATTCTTATCAGTCATTCGTTTCAAAAATCTTCAGTTTAAAATATGAACAATCGAACAGGAAAATACTGGATTTTATGTTTTCAAAAAATTTTGTTTAACCAGTATAATAGCACGCTATTTTCGGAGAGGTTAAAGACTCTTATTATTTGATTAAAATTTGTTAATCACTTCTATGCTAGAAACGTGCACAATGGTGCGGTCTAACTAAATGTTTTATGATCGCAGAAATTTTATCATGTTATTAATCGGTTACATAATCCCTCTACACATTTTTAATTTGATAAGAATATTTTGATATGTCGGTCTTACGTTGGTTGATTTATTGCTATGTACTTGTGTATTTACAGTTACAACTAAAGGACAACTTGTACACTCCTTGAACTCAAGTAAGCCAGAATTAATGCGGCCCCTACATTTTGCGACTGGTTGTACAACTTTATATGTAATTGTGTACGAACAATTCTTATGTTGAGTGGCTGGTTGGTCGTCAGATGGTTGGAGATCAAAAAATTTTGATTTTTATTCAACCGACGAAAAATACGATTCTGCAAAAACAGTACATAAGTAAATTTGGTTGAAAAAGAGAAATGTATGAAGAAGATGACCAACCAATGATTAAACTTGTTGTACAACTAATCGCAACGTGCAGGGGTCGCATTACGAATATATACAGTCACTTAAACAACTATTCTCAATGTTAAGTTAGTGTTGACAAATATATATGCACAACAACAAAACTACAGGTTGTAAATAAAAGTTCAATAAGCAAACAAATGATTGAAACTTGTTTTTGTTGCTGTACCTATATTTGTTAACACTAGTTAAACATTATGCGACCCGTACACTTTGCAATTAGTTGTATAACATGTGGCATCAACGGTTGGCCGTCTGATCCAAGCGTTTCAAGCAAAGATATTTTTGAGGCTATTAAGACCGCGACTGGATTAGAGTCTTGAAACACAGAATTTAATGCGATACTTGTTGACAGTCAGACTGCTCAGGTCAGTCGGTCACAACTGGTTCGTGATCCCGGGACATAATTGATGATATCGCTAGATAGGGTTAACTTTCTGAGAGCAATTTGGAAGTTGTCTGCTATCACTATGGGCTCGGAAGATCGATCATTGAGAAGAGGCTGAAGCGTTGGGATGTTAGATTGGCATGTTGTGTAGGAATCTTTGGTCGGTCATAGGTCAGGCTTGCTGCTGGGTTTGATATAACCATCTAGAAACTGATTACTGGGTTACTTGCACGGTTTTGAGAGATTTGGCAACTGGGATAGATCACAGTCGGACCACAGCATAATATGTTGCGATGAGGAGAAAGTAGAAACTTCAAACGTCTCCAGTTACAGAAACTGTCCACCACTTGTAAGAACATGATTAAAAACCTTGTAAGAGAACTATTTGATTGTTTGGACCTCTGATTGAAATTGTATTTGTCGTCATGGCTTTACATGTCATCAAACGTGCATGATTGCCCTTAAAAATTTAAGACTCAAAAATTTTAAACAAAAAACCAGTGAAAGTGATTACAATTTCTACGCAATACCTACGCAGCCTTATATTTGTTCAATATTTTGAAGTATTTATTGAATTTGTTATTAATATCTAATTATTGTGTTTTAATTAACTCAAAGTTTATTAATAACCGTCATTTTAAAGCAGTTATTTTTCAATTTTTAAGTTAAATGTTTATAAATACTTCCCTACAGTGTTTTTTTAATATTATAATAATGTGTTAATTAAAAATTTAGAAAACTTTCATTATCACACTCCATTCAAACTATTTTTGAATAAATTAATTAAATTATATTTTAACCGATTGATTTTTAATTTAACTCCTGCTGAAATCTAATATATCTACACATGCATTTTCTCTCTAAATTTAAGTAAATTTCCTTCGTTTTCCAACACTTACCTATAATCCAACAAAATACAACATTGTAGCAATATGAAACAGCTGTTGGCCGTATGTACACAAATTGGAATACTAAGTAAAACAACTCTGCTTAGAAGTCATACTAAGAAAAACAACAAATTGAGAGCGCCTCACGCCGCTTATTTCAAAATAACTGTTTAGTCTTGGAAAACCTCTCAATGTTTTTTGTTGTGATCGAATAAATAAAACAAAAAGTGAAATTGAAATATTTATGACAATAATTCTTAGAAAACTGAAACCTCAATTATTTATTTAATAAAATATATGTTAAAAACAATTTCGTTTTTTCTTGTATGTGTCGTTGAAGTTTATCAATATAAAACAGTAAAGTGTAATTAGAGAGGATATTTAAATGTCTGGAAAAAATTCCATACAAGTGGCCATTAAAGTGAGGCCACTAAAAGAAAAGGATCAACAAACATCATGGCGTGTTGTAGACAATTCCATACAATTGATTGATTCTCAAACAGATCCATATTATTTTGGTAAGAACAATAGTTTTAAATATCATTGGGAAGACATATTTGTCAATACGCTTAAACATATGGAATATAGCAAATGTGTGTGTGTGTGCATATGTTGTTTTTATGTTTTCCTAAGTTTATTTTTAACATGCAGTGTCACGTCTTTGGATTTATGTTGTGGTTTCTTTTTATAACGGTTTTCTGTATAGAAAACAACAATAACAAGAAAAACGAAAAAAATGCATAATAGAGGAGTATGTGTTGTATGGATAAAAAAATTAAAAATAAAAAATTTGGATGCATTTTATAAATAAAAATACGATTTTATATTGTGCGTCTCTTATGTTCAGTGGAGTAAAAATAGCCCATTCAACCTAATTTTCTTTATTCTTTTTTTTTATGTAAAGATCTGGGACCATTTTATTTTTTTTTATTGCTGGTGATTAATTTTTAAATTTTTATTTATAGATCATATATTCGATCAGGATGCCACCAATCAAATTATCTTTGATAAAATGGCCAAACAAATTGTGCACTCTGCCATACAAGGATTTAATGGCACTATATTTGCTTACGGTCAAACCTCATCGGGTTAGTATTTTTAATAATATATTGAAGGTCTTATCACTTATTAAGCCCACATCTGTTTCTGGTTTTCTTAGGTAAAACCTATACCATGATGGGTGATGAGGATAATCCTGGTGTTATGGTTTTGGCTGCAAAGGAAATTTTTAGAGATATTGAAAGAACTCAAGACAGGCAATTTCTCTTAAGGTTTGTATAACGCGTATATATTTTTTTATTGATAGTTTACATACATGCCATTGCATATATATGTACATATGTACCGGATATAAGCACTCCGGATATAATTCCCCACTTAGTAGCACTGAAAGACTGATACAATCTTGATTTCTGCTTTAAAATGTACTGAAACCATTTCGATATATACATCCTGCTTTTAAGCATTCCCCACTTAAGAACGCGAAAAATTGTACTTCATGTTCAAATTTACTTAAAAAAATTGGTTTATACAACTTTCTTTCCAAAATTGGTCCTCTCCTCTAGCTCACTCGTTTGCGTAATTAATCGTTTCTGGATTTCTTGAGCCAATGGAAGCCAATATTCACCATTAACACCAAGCGGCAGATTTATTGTAAAAAGTAGTAAAAACAGAGGCCGCACTCAGTCATCCCATTCAGAAGACAACCAATTAGGCAACACAATCTCAGATAATTGATTCCTGACAGAAAAACTACAATCCACCAATGTTCCCCTTTCGTAATTTGTAAAGCTCTTCTTTTACTAATCTGACCGGGTGTAGGTCTCGGGTGTCTAGTTAATACTACAATAAGACTCTTTACTATGTCAATAAAGTCTTCTGTGGATCTATTTCCTTCAGCAATTTCATCGTAATGATCCCGAATTCTCTCGGAGAGCCAACAAATTACAACTTTGTTCACCACACCGAGTTGTAGAAAATGATCAAAACCCTATCCGAGCAGCCGGCATTTCTTCGAATGCGAAGCCATTGACAGCAATGAGACAAATTTTCGGTTTAAGAATTTCGCGCTTATAAGCACTGGCCTGCAAAGATTTTTAAAAGTGCTTATATCCGGGGAATAATGTGTTTATATCGTCAGATATATTGATCAACTGAAAATGAAAACAAGAGTTTCGCTTCATTTTACTAAAATAATATAAAAAGAAAACAAATTAAATCTGTTCTACCGTTTAAACGTTTCAAACAATTATACAAAAAAAATTCCATCCTTATTGCTAGTGATCATGTTTCTAAAATACTTATTTAAAGAAAAGCTTGGCATAGTTTCTATCAGTTCACAATATTTCCTACATTCGTTAAACAAAATTATAGAAGAAAATTAAAAAAACAAACGTTTTGCACAAAAAACGCTTCTTTTAAATGTCTTCCACTTGAAAGACTACAAATCTTCCTTTTAATGTTGTTTACATTGCTGTTTAATGTCTACTTATCCTGCGGCAAATCATTTTCAATATATTTTTAAGGCTTAATAGATATACCGGTAGATGTACTGAATCGCTCAGTAATATCTGGCTCAAGGTGATCCATATGCAATTATTTTCGATACTTACATCACGGTAGTGGTGTGTTTATTTGAATAAACAATATAGCCATTGATGAAACGCATGTTTAATATACACTAGAGCCCCGACTTGCGTCGACCCGATTTGTGTCGTTTCGATTTGCGTCGCTTTTTAAAAATTGACAAAACTCAGCTTGCGTTGTTGCAATTTCAATTCGCGTCGATTAAATTTCCGTCGTTTCGTCCCCGATTGGAGTCGATTCGATTTGCGTCGTTTGAATCCCAACTTGCGTCGTTTAAATTTCGACTTGTGACGCTACATACGTTTAATTTTTTTCTTGCAGCATTGAGTACTACCATTTTAGTATTTGTATTGTGGTACATATTTAGAATTTTTTTTGTATTTTAAAATTCTTGCAACTTCTGTTTATTGTTTTGTTATTTCTTTATAATAATTAAAAAACATTTGTTGAACTAAATAAAATAATGAAAAATGTTTTCATTATTCATTCATTTTGCTTTCCTTTGAATTCTTGGTCCCAATAAATTAAATTTCAATGCATTTGTATAGAAAAAGGTGATTCGATTTGCGCCGTTTCGATTTGCGTCGCAATTCTCCGGTCCCCATTAACGACGCATGTCGGGGCTCTAGTGTACTGTATAAAACATAGACTCAGCGATTAGATCTACATGAACATAACATATCAACTCAGCCGTTAGTTTTATTATAACTTTTAATTATAGACGGTTTTCCACTATGGCTCCAATATCGCACGCTGAAAGAAGATAGACAATTTTGTTTGTTATCTTAATGTAAGATAACAAAGTAATGTTATTATCCATACAAAACGTGCTAGTTTTAACTGGACGAGGTTTAATGTTAAAGATCACATTTAGAATTCCTTTTTATATTTTTGGAATTTTTTATCGCAGCAAAAAATATCATTAGTCATTCAACTACGTCTTGTTTAAAACACTTCCGCTATAATCATAGCAGTGCATTTTTATGCAGAAAAATTTTTCTTATATCAGTAAATATATGATATGAATAACATTAAATGCATTGTTAGTTATTGCGACTAAACTTTGAAACAATTTCGCTCCACTCAGAACAGTAAACTTTTGTGCATAGCAACAGCTTCCCCAATATTGGAATTTTTTTATTGCAGGAAATTCCTAGTTCAACTTAGTTCTTGCTTAAAACAATTCCATTCTACTCTTAGTACAGTAAACTTTTGCACACAGCAACAGCTTCCCCAAAATTTTATCACAGACAAATCTCAAAAAATAACCCTAGGAGTGCATTGTTAGTTATTTCGACGAAGAATTTTTCTTAAAAACTTTGTAAACGTAGGCACATAGATAAATGACACAACAACAAAGAGTTTTGTTACGTTTATTTATTTTTTACTGACATCAGTATTTTGTAGAAGAAAAACTTATATTAAGTAGTGCTGTGGCATTGCATATCCAAGTTTATGATAAACTTTGACTGAAAAATATTGTCATGAAAGTTAGGTTACATACTTGGACACGGCAATATTTGCGCAAATTTCTTTTGTAAAGAATAATTTGATCGATTTACCCATAGTTTTTCAATTAGATTTATATCTGACGACTGTACAGTCCATAATAAATACTTGATACAATTGTTTTCGGATGAAACTTTAGCCGATTTGATGTGTTTTCCTGTTATTTTCTTTTGAAAACAGCCTATGGATAAGTATTCCGTATTCAACATGAGCCTAGTAGTGATATTATATCTTTAAGTACTTTTCTACCATGTACAGATCGAATTTGATCCTCAACCAAAGATCGTGTCTATGTACAGATGAAATAAGAACTACGAAACAGTGAGAAAACGGTATATTAATGACCAAATTCGTTATAAGTCTTGAATTAATATCTGGAAGAGTTCTCTATTTTGTTTTGATGGCTTCATAGGATTGTAGTTTATATGAACGGACTCAATAATATCATACAGCGCTGTGCTGAATGGCGAATACCGCTCCAATGTGTGTTTTAATATAAGCACGGCACAAAGCAGTCAACTAATAATATTATCAATGTTTCAATCTGCCTAGAACGTTTACTAGATTTAAATTCCATTGTCATAGATTAAGCTTTCATGAAAGTACTTTTCAAACAAGGCTGCTAAGGCGCTGTAACAACATTACTAGCAGAATTATTATTTATTTCTTAATTTATATTTTTGCAGAGTTGGTTATATCGAAATTTATAATGAGAAAATTTACGATTTATTAAATAAAAAAAATCAGGACTTAAAAATTCATGAAACATCAACCGGCATAGTCAGTGTCAATTGTGAGGAGTGTATTATAAGATCTGAAGATGACTTATTAAGTCACTTAAGCAAGGGCAGCAAAGAGAGAAAGGTTGGTGAAACAAATATGAATGAACGTTCAAGTCGATCTCATGCTATATTTCGTATTGTAAGTAAACATTTTTTTGTTGTTATATTTTATATAAGAATTAATTGTTTTTAATTGTTGTAACTAGATTATTGAATCTCGTAAGATGGATAGAGGTGAAGACGATGCAGTTATACAAAGTGTTATAAATCTTGTAGATTTAGCCGGCTCTGAGCGGGCCGATCAAACAGGCGCTAGAGGCACGCGTTTAAAAGAGGGCGGTCATATCAATAAAAGTCTTTTGTTTTTGAGTAATGTTATAAAACGTTTGTCCGAGAATGAGGATGACAAGTATATAAGCTATCGCGACTCAAAGTTAACGCGAATACTGCAAGCCTCATTAGGTGGTAATGCCTTGACTGCTATAATTTGCACTATTAAACCGAATGCCGTGGAGGAAACACAATCCACTTTAAAGTGAGTTATTACTTAAAATGTATTGTGAAATATGTTTTCATTTTGTCATAAAAATTTCAGTTTTGCTTTACGTGCTAAAACAATTAAGAACAAGCCTCAGGTTAATGAAATAGTTACTGATGCTACCATGATGAAACGTTTAGAACGTGAAATTAAGATACTGAAGAGTCGTCTTGAAGAAGAACAGCGTAGAAATGAAAGTCAAATAAAAGTACGACAATTGGAACAACGCATTAAGGATGAAGATTTGAAAATAATTTCCTATAATTCTTTGCACTCAACTCGCAATCGCGAAAAACGACGACGTACTTGGTGTCCCTCCTCTACCAACTTGGATACAAGCGGTGGCAATCAACAACCATCAGCTTTACCAATTTCTACGTTAAATTCACATTTGCCATCGAATCTGCCACAAGCATCGCGTCTACAAGCACCTAAAACTTCATATTATAATACACCATTGATAACGTTAAGGCCCACACCAGAACCGCAGTCGGCAGTAATGCCTTCTGCCCTACCTAAACCACCAGATAATTTAGTCGATATAGAGGAAGAATTTGCAGATGCTGAGCTTGTGAATTTTGATATGTTGCCATCTATGCAAACGCCAAAAAATCAACAGACGTTCCGTAAGTGTAGTATAACACCTAAACTTGCAGAGTGTCCGCGTTCAACGTAAGTTGTATTTATTTATTTATATTTCTTACTTTAAAAACTTACAATTGTTGTGGTTTTCTTTGGGACCTCTTTTACATTGCACGCTCTAACTCTAAATACATTCTCTTACAAAATTTCCCAATTTAATTGTTATCATGTACTCATTTAATTATCATTTGTTTGCTGTACTAACTTTATTTTGGCACATATGTGTGTGCCTTAGCTTGGCAAAAGTTGAACATGACTTTATGGAGTTGCAAAGTTTTACAAATTTGGAAAATAAAACTGAAGTACAATATGATCCTGATTTGGCATTAAAACAACAGATCGAAACTTTGAGACAACGTAATACCGTCTTGGAAAATGAAAGACTTGAGTACCTACAGTTAAAAGATGAATTCGCGATAACATCAAATAATTTAATAGAATCTGAAAGAAGGTAAGTTCAACTGCTTCTTCCATCTACTGCTTTTGCATTATTTATCTTAATTATTTTCAATGCACGTTGTTAATGGTCTCCAAAATTTTATTGTAAACTTATGTTTATTTTATTGGTTTCGGATTATATGCACAATTATTTTGTTTTTATTTATTTATTTATTAAAATTTCTAAACAAATTTTTCACATTTCATAAAAAAAAAATGCTGAATTTAATTTTTATATGGTGCTTCTCTTCTTCTTCTCTGAAATGTTGAAATTTTAATAATACTTCACTTTAAATAATTCATTTTAAGTCAAATAAACATCGTTTCGTTTGATAACTTATTGTCATTATGCCTCTACCTTACAAGCCCTCGTCTATATTGTAATAAACTAGAGCCAATAGACTGACTGACTGGCTGTAATTTGATTTTAATTTTTGTTGTGTTTTATTCTCCTGAAGAAGAGTTTCCAAAACTTTCAAACTGAATACATATTAACATGATGGAGTAAGCACAGCTTAGTTAATTAATTTGTTATGATGACAAGTGGAGTTATACACGAAGGTCAATGGATATTTTGTGTTCGTCCTGAAAAAGAAGAGGTAGAGATAGAGAAAATAAGAATCTAAACAATACCGAACGACTAAAAGAGATCGTGCACCGCTCAGCCAGCATAAATTTGGTACCAAAATTAGAATGTCGCCTTCCGACGGAGTATTCAAATCCTCGAATGAACCTATCTAGGACTAGACAGCTACATATGAGATATTCTATAGTTTCTAACTATGTACTAGAATTCATTTGCATTAGAGGCACAAATTGTTAGATTTGTTGGGTGCATCAGAACATTAAAATGCTTTGTGCGTAACGGACACCGTTGATGCACAATTATCTCATTATCTTTGAAATTTTCTTTCTGGATAAAAACTGGAGCATATGTATTGGGTACGTTAAAACTAACTTACGATTCAAACTGAGTGGATGCCTTCATGCCTTGTTGTGTAAAAAGCTAAGCAGTTTGAAATTTAATCCTTGACAAAATAATTCCTTATTTATCTTGTCGTATTTCGCTTTAACGATTCAAAACAAGTTTGAAAATGAATGAGTGGAAGCATACGAAATTAAAAAGTTCGTAGAATTTATTTCGTCTATTTTAGTAACGTTTTTATTAATTTAAACGTAACAAACAAAAAAGTGTGTTTATTCGAAATTATTCCTTATTTTTTGTGTTTCAACATTGTAAATTAACTTTTACGTGTCAAAAATTGTACAGTAACATTCAGAGATTTTACTGTTAATCTGTTAATCATTTCAATGAAATTTAAATAATTTTTTTCAGTGTAATTTTAAAAATACGAAAACAGAACTTCACCTTTGCTGTTAAGTTAAATAAAAACAAACACAAAAATAAAAGCAATTTTACTCTCTTGCATTATGTTGCATACACAGTTTTCTTCTGAATTCACATGATATTTCCCTTGCTTTAATACCAAACAAATCTACAAGAGACTACAAAAACGGAAAGCTGATAAGAAATAAGTAAAAAGAAAGAAAAACAAAATTGTATAAGAAAATTAATATGAAAACAAAAACCGACAAAACGGCAATGTAAACAACGCAGCACCATCTATAGCAGAAATATTTGTTGTTATTGCCATTGTATTATTGTTGGCGTTTGTTTTGCCAGTTGGTTAGATGGGTTGGTTGGTGTGCTTCGTTCAACTGGCTCTCTCTGCTGTTGTTGGTAGTCCATAAAACAGTCTAGATGATTATGGTCGGTTTGTCGGTCGGTTCAATAACGCTTCGTTTGCCTTTATTGCAGATTCTTTATTAAATTATTGTTAAAAAATTTTCAACACTTAACGTTTTTCGGTATAAGGGTGCTCGTCACTCTTATCAACGTTTATTATAACCATAACACATCAAATTCTTCAAAATTATTTTACATTTAATTGATATTTTTGTATGCAAAGAAAACGACGTGTGTGTTAATTTAAAGCTTAAATAATATTTAATGTTAAAAGCTAGTTGTATTGTTATATACAGGGCCAAGTAAATAATAAGGAAGTAATCTAAAGTGAAATTGTATTATTATAGGTACGTATGAAATGAACCTTTTTTTTGTTAAGAAAAAGTGTGATAAAAACTTAAATCACTTAAAAATACCAAAATACGTCATCTATGTTATCGTTACTTATAATATTATGAAGTAAAGGGAGGCATAATAACAACAGTAAACATAGCAATCAGCAACAGTGTGGTTGAAACGCAAAAATGTGATGACGGTGAAAAGACATACAAAAAAATATATAATAGTACTTTAAAGTTTAAAGATTTACTACATATGTACATAGTACATAAGTATATAAATATCTATGTATGTATGTGTATTTTGACTGACAGTCTTAACTGCCTATACCGTACGTAACATACGTTCACATTTGCTATTAACAACGAAGAAAGGTAGTAGTATAGTGGAAAACGCAACCGATCGACTGACTCCCTCTATAAACTTGCCGTTTCTGCATCAGTAAACAGTTCAAATTCATTTCAAATATCCGCTTCTCATACTCAAATTACCATCAATTTTTTATAGGCATAAATTGTTTATAAAAATATACTCATATTTAAAAATTATATGAATTTCCTTTATTCACCTCACCTCACTTCACACTATTATAAGTTAAACGTAATATGTTTTTAAGAGATCTACAATTGGATTTGTGAAATGAAGTGAGAAAGTTGAGGAATTATAAACCGATTGTATTTATAAAATTTTTTTTTATTCCCATGTGCACTTATAAATATTTATACAACAGCAGTGTGCATATATTTATTTCTGATCTAAATAAGTGAGTTATAAATGTGCAAAAAAAATGTTTTTTTTTTCTTCTCCATACACACAATATACTGTGGAACAATCAATCGTTGTTTTATACGGATGATAAAAAATAATTATTCAATTATGTGTTTGGCGATAAACATTTGATTTTGTTTTAAATTAAGGTTAGCAACGGATTGTGTAAATATACATATATACATACATGCATACATATGATAGATAATTGGATATGATGTTATTTGATAAGTAATTCGAATCATTAAAATACGTTAAAGTCTTGTTGAAGTATTTTTTTAAATACTAAACTTGCAAAAGTAAACAGAAACCGATTATTTGTTCATGGAATTTAAGATTTCTACATTGATAAAGAGTTACCAATTTACATACTATTTGATACATAACTTATTGAAATTTTGATCAGAGATGGTCGCTTTCTTCAACTGGTGTAATGCTTGAACAAATACATTCGAATTGTAATGTAATGTAACATTGTAATGCCTGACTATTTTAAACTATATTTTGTTATTTAACAGTTTTCAGGTCCACTGTACTAATAAGACACACATTACGGAATAGAAAAAAAATCCAATGAACAAAATCTCCTTATTTGTGGTGTGCCCATCATTATCTTTGTCATCATCATATTGTATGTAAAAGAGATGCAGTGAAAGACAGTGAGGAAGGCAAAGTGCAATAACTAAATATAGTATAAAATGTTATTTCTTAAAAAAAACTTGGTTTTTAATTTTTTAATGAAGAGCATTAGTTTACGAATTATGCCACAAAAACACAGCATTTGGTGTTTTACACAATTTTTTTTTATTTTTTTAACTGCATCAGTGGATACAATTGTGAATAAATCTCGTGCCATTAATCTGTTTTTTTTTTTGTCATGTGCAGTTGTACATACGAGTACAATTCGAAACCATATGTCTGGACAAGTGTAATACGAACACACATTTGAATTCTGTCCCATTTTGTACTTTCTGTTGTGTGGGTCTTTTCCTTTAATTATTTTCCAACAATTTTATCTAATAATACTACATACATATGTTTTTATTTGAATTGTTGTAGAGAAGACAAAACATTGTTTTGTCTTTTGTTTTTCTCTTAATGTGTAGAACGTCTGACAATACTGAATTGTAAATCACAATACTTTCATGATTAATATCGGTGAACTGAAGAGAGAAAGAGAAACAAATCAAAACTAATATAATTCAAATACGTTTATAGTAGCCGTTAATTTTAGTGTTAGTTTTGCAAAATAAGTATTTTAGTTATTGCATGCCAACAACAACAATATAAATATGCACATATAAGGAAGATTTCCAAAACTGTCTTTAATTCTAATAACTAGCTATAATGTTAAGAAACTGCTGAGACAATGTTTAGTTTGTAACACGACAACCTAGCTTCTCACACCGCCCATTTCGATTTTGACTATCATTCCTATTGACAAAGAATTTTTGATAATTGACGTTTAATAGTTTCAATCAGAGTGAATTTGTCAACATCAACCATACAGGTAGTAATCTTGGGAGAGGCTCCCCATCCAATCAACAGGAGCTTCGGGTGTGTTAAATGGCGTTGTCCTAATGCCAAACACATTTGCGCATTAATAGGCGTGAATTTTATTCCAATACTACCTAAAACACACGTACTTTACTTATTTTTGTATACAAACGTAATGCAATGTTTAGCCTTTCTTATGTTTTCTGTTTGCTTTTGTTATTTTTTTGATGACTGATCAAACAATATTTAGTCTGACTATCGGAAAACTATTTTATCCTTCTCCATTAAAGTGAGCCAATTACACTTACACAGTGCTACTAAATCTACATCTGTATATATTGGTTTTCAAATTGGATCAGCCTAGACTAACTTGTTAAATTTTAAACTTCACTTTGGTTTTCTGTTATAGAAAGTATACACATGTGTCGCAGTTGTGGAAAAAATTAATGCAGAAGACGATGCTGTAACTAGAAAAAAAGAGCAACAAAGTAGTTTGAGAACGACATAAGTAGTGTGGACGTTGCTAGGGACTAGGCATTTATCATCAAACAGTAACTGCCAACAGCAAATTTAGTGCAACGAATTTTAATTTGGGATTTTCTGCTAAGGCTGAACAAAATCGTATTATTTCTTAAGTGAATGATAACGGGCGATGAAAAGTGAATCAAATACGATAGTAATGTACGGAAAAGATCATTGATGGCCTCATCAGGCGAAGCTTAGCAGAGAATTTACACCTATAAGATAAAAGAATCAATACGAGGATTGAAATAAACGATTTAATTAAAACGGAAGGATATGATACAACTGACTATTGATGACACCTACTGAATCTAAATGTGCTTGGCTGGGAAATTTGAATGCATCCACCAGAGATAATTCTGGCCTTGCACCTTCACATTATCACTTGTTTCGGATTTTGTAATACTATATTAATGATGCAAAATTTTGAATTCAGTAGAGGCTTACAAAACGCAATTGATTAGTTTCCATACTGATGATGTTTAATAAGGGCTTTACCCCATAAATGGAGAAATGTTTACGTTCAAAAAAGTTCGTTTCAAATATACAGAAAGCGTCAAAATAAACTGACCTATAATAAAAAAATATACACTAATAAATTACCGTTATTTTTTTCATTGCCAGTTTTTAAAATTGAAACAAAAAAATTGCAAAAAACATTTCGAAATATTGTCCATAAATAGTAAAATTTGAGTTAGCTGATTGTTAAAATTTTATCCTTTGTGTACAGTTTCTTTTGACGCTCACTGTATATATATACGAAAAGGGCATACCATTTCGGATCCTAGAGTTTACTGTAAGCTACCAATGGCAGATTAGATAAGCCTTTTTCATTTTAATTGTTTACGCTCAGAGTTCTTGTCGGAAAAGACTGGTGGAGAGAAAGAGGTGGAAAATTTTTTTTCTTTCGAGATGTCAGAGCTGAGGTTTGAACTTACGAACTTTTGTCTAGTAAGCCAACACGCTACCTACTAGACCACCGCGAAACTGATGTAGTTTAATATATTCAATAAATTAAAAGAATTTCTCACTTTTTATTATTAAAGAATGGAAATTAGCACAACATAAAAATAATTTCTTCCTTAACAATACTTTTTTTTTATTCCAAATATGTACATGTATGTGATCATTATCATTATTCATTTAACTTTCAATATTTGCTCATCTGCTATCTAAAATTATTTATATTTCTCATCCTTTCAGATCGGATGAACTCCAGATACAAATAAGTAAACTAACAAATTCCAATAAGATTGCTAATGAGAAAATCGCCCAATATGAAGCGGAAGTGGCAGCATTAAAAAAGACCAACGAAAAGCTGGAAATGGAAAATCGTGAAGCTGTTAATTTAGAATTTGAATTTCAACGTCATAAAAATAAATCAAAACTTCGTGAAACCGAACTATTGGAAGCATTAAACGAAAAGGAAAAAGAAGTTGCCAAACTCGAAAGGTCGCTTAATGTCATAACGGCTGAACGTATACAGAACTCTAAAGAAGAACTGCTGCATAAATCACAAAGCGATGAGTGTCAAGAGGCTGAAAATGGTAAAGTTTGCATAAAATGTGAAGATCTTCAGAGACTACTGGATGAAAACAATAAAATAACTTTAGAGTTTGAGAAACTAACATTGGAATATGAAAAGTTAAAACTCAATTATACCGAAATTGAAAGGGAAAGCGAAACAAACAAATTGAAAATTACCGAGTTGCAGGAGTTACAAGAAAAAGAAAAGGCTGTATCTGATAAACTACTAGAGGATGTACAAAAATTACGTGATAAATTGCAGAATGTTCAACGAGACTACGAACAGTTGAGTACTGAGAATTCATCAAAGAACGAAGAATGTATGGCTCTAAGTAGGCAAGTAGAAGTGGCGAGAGAAGAAATGATGGTACTTGAGGAAAAATTCACAAAGCTCGAAACGTCGTGGCAAGAACAACAACAAACACTCTGTGATATTGAGGCTCAATATGCCAGCATACAAACCAAATATGAACAATTGCAATGTAAATATGAACAACTGGAAGTGACAAGAGGGCAGTCTTTGACTGATTGCCAACGCTTAGAAAGGGAAAATGTTGAACTGCAAACCGAAATAGAGGATTTGAAGAAGAAAGTAAAAGATGCTCAGGAAAAACTACTGAAAAGCAATGAAATGTTCGAAGTGTCGAAAAAAGAGTGTGCCATGGCCAACGAAGAAAGGCTATCGGAAACCTCGAAAATACAACAAGACAATGAGACACTTAAACAACAACTCTTGGATATGCAAACGCAATTTGATGATATACAAAAGGAATATGAAGATTTGTCCAATCAATTAATGGATAGTTTACAAGAAAGTGAATCCCTGAAGAATGAAAATATCAAAGTCCAAGAAAAGCTTAAAGAATACGAAATGAAAAATGGAGAATTATCTACTACGACAGACGACGAAATTAATAACTTAAGACCACAACTCGAAAATGTTTTCGCTCTCGAAAGCAAGCCACTTTTAAAAACTCCCTCACCCTGTCGCAACTCTTCAATGCGCAGTTCTGGTGTATGTGTTACTGAAGAAGACGACGAAGAATTGGAGCAATACACTGAAGATATGTTTAAGAAGTTCTGTGAACTTTCAGAATCGTTAACAGAAATTGAACTCGAACATACAAAAGGCAACACGAAAGTGTTTAAATCGGCATCCAAAAATTCCACGCCCAATTACAAAATGTATTTGAAAAATATTTTTGGAGTGAGAAAAAGCCAAAAAGA
Organism: Sarcophaga caerulescens; assembly: GCA_927399465.1. Classification (NCBI taxonomy): domain Eukaryota; kingdom Metazoa; phylum Arthropoda; class Insecta; order Diptera; family Sarcophagidae; genus Sarcophaga; species Sarcophaga caerulescens. The sequence goes on from OV656866.1 coordinate 40,426,952, forward strand.
ATTCAATATGGAAATCGAAAATGTACACTTACAAGGTTCCTTCAACCATCATTCCTTTCACATTGTGCAATTGAGTGGCGAAGATAAATCCTGCGAAATGAAATGTGATAACGTCGATATTAATGGTTGTGATGATGTAACTGAGTACATCGAAAAGCTAAAGCAAGAAATTGTCGATCTTCGTGCTGTTCATGAGCAAGAGTGTTCAAATAACAAATTAATGTTGGAAAGTACAGAACGTGCTCTTGCTGAAATGCGAGAGCAATTCCAACAACTTTCCGCAGAGCTGTTAGAAAAGTCAATTTTCGTGGAAAATTGTGCATGCAAGACGTATCAGCAACAGATTGAGACTTTAGAGAAGGAGAAAGCTAACATAACAGTTATGTGTGAAGAACTGCAGGAAAAAGTCAATTGCACGTTGAATGGTTCCTTTAGCAATCTAATGAATAATACAACCAGTAGCAACGAGATTAAAATCGAAGACAAACTAAAAGACCTTGAAAATTTAAAATTGAAAGAGCAGGAGCTAGAAGAATTAACACAGCGTTATAGGGACATGGAAAATGATCTTCAAACGGCTCGCGAAAAGTTGGAAACTCAAGAAGAGGAATATGGAGAAGAATGCAAGCAATTGCGATTGGAGAATTTAGAGAAACTTGAAATAAGCGCCAATGAATACCGAGATAATATTAAAAAATACAACAAGGAATGGGAGGATAAAAAAGAGCATTACGAGTTGACCATTCAGGAATTAAGACAACAAATTGAGCAACTTGAACATTTAGGCGATGAAACTCAACAAGTAAATAATAGAGATGTTAGCGTAGATGCTCATGAAGAAACATGCAATAATCAAAACGATATGACGGATGATTTGAAGATAATACAACGAGAAAAGCTTGAACTCGAGGAAGCAAAGGAATCATTAGAGCAGCAGCTTAATTGTTTGGAGAAACAATTGAAGGATGTTCAACAAGAAAACCAGAAGTATATCGAGAAAATGTCCCTTTTAAATAATAAGATCTTAACTTTAGAAGATCAACTTTCGAATTTAAGTAATGAAAAAGTCTCTTTGGCAATGCAATTGGAAGAACTTAAAGAGGAATTAAAATGTGTACCACAATTGCAGAAGAATAACCAAGAATTGACTGATGAAGTCGATAGACTTAATAGCGAACATAAAGATTTGTTGGACAAACTGCATAAGACTGAAATTCAAATAGAAGATCTCTGTACGGAAGACTCAAAGCGAGAGAAAATAATAGGAGCTTTGGAAAGTAAGTTAACCCACCTAGAAACAATGGAAGAACAAAAGAAGGTGCTCGAGAACGAAGTCGGATATTTGAAAGACTCTTGTTCGCAGTTACAAGAAACCTTGAAAACCTTTTACGAAAAAGAAAAAGAGTATGAAACAATTAAAAAAGAAGTAACAACTTTAAAGGAAGATTGTGAAAAGCTTAGTGACAGTCAGCTTAAACTATTAGCGAAAAACTGTGCCTTAGAAGGAAAACTACAACAGCAGACAACTGATAAAGTGATGCTTGAAACTCAATTAAAGGAATTGAACGAAGAAAAAACTACTCTTTTAGGAAATTGTACCGTACTTCAGGAGGCAAAAGATGCCTTAGTAGAGCAACTTAATTGTCTCAAAAGTAAAGAAGAAGACGAAGGGTTGTTGGAACAAATGATGAATGAAAAGACGGAATTTAGCCAGAAAATACGAATGATTACGGAGAAAATGGAATCTTTAGAAAAAGAGTTGGCACACAAGGAAGAAAAAATTAAGGCGGAAAGAGAACAAAAGGATGATATTCAAACAAATCTTCTAGCAACGAAAGAGCTACTTAACGAAAAACAACAACAACTTGTAGAGATTGAAAAAGAAAAGGAAAGAATGAAACAAGACGGTATTAGTATTAGCGAAGAGTTGGAAGAAATGAAACAAACTCTCATCAAAACAAATGAAGATAAGGAAGAACAAGAAAAGGAAATTAATAATTTAAAGCAACAACTAGTAACTATAAACGATAAACTATGCGCTCTCTTAGGCGAAAAGTGTGAACGGCAATTTGACTTTGGAAAAGTCAAACAGGCTCAAAATAATCTGCAAAAAGATTTGGAAGCTCTATCGAAAACCTTAAAAGAGAAACAACAAGAGTTTAAGACCTTAGAAAACAATTACCATGAAGCCCAAAGCGAAAATGAAGTATTACAAAAGCAGGTACAGGAGCTGAATGAAGATCTCACAAATAGCAACACACACAACAGACAACAATTGGAAGAATTTAAGAAACTACAACAAGAACTTCAAGTTGCTAAGGATTCCTTAGCTTCGTTAACAGATGAAAAACTGAATCTTCAAGAACAACTCGAAAGTTGCAAAAGTCTCAAGGAGGAGAAATCTAAATTAGAACGCACACTGAACATTATAAAATCTGTACAAGCTGGTGCTATAACTAAACTGCAGCAAGAACGTGATCAACTACACCTCACTGTCAAGAAGTATGAAGAACAACAAACTGAATTTAAGGAAAAAGAAGAAACTCTTAATCAGAAAATTGAAACGTTAACGCAACAATTGTATGAGTTCCGTTGTAAAGCGCAGACTTATGAAAAGCTTTTAACAGTACATGAAGAAGTTGAAACTGCTCTCTCAAAGGCCACAACCGAAAATCAAAAACTCCGTGAAGACGTAAGCCAGCTAAAAGATCTCTCGGGTGAAATTGAAAAATTAAATTTGGAAATGGACAAACATCTGAATGAGAAACGTAATTTAGAAACCGAATTGTCTTGCGTCAAAGAAACTCTACAAGATGAAAAATCTTCACTGCAAGGTGAGCTTCGAGAGATGAACAGTTGTGTGGAGGAACTTAAACTAAAGTGTGATTCTCTACAAAATGCAAATACTCAACTACAAAATCTCAATGAACAACTGGAGCAACAAACCAAAGAACTTTCTGATCAATTGAAAGCATTTTACAACTTGCAAGATGACTTCAATAGGGTTAAGAGCCAAAATACTGAATTACAACATAATCTGAAGACAAAGATTGAGGAAGCTGGCCGTTGTAGTTCGGCACTGCGAGAAGAGCTGAAACATCACAAACAGTTGGTCCAGAAACAACAAGAGAATTTGAATTCATTTAAAAACGAAATGGTAAGTGAAATATTAATTTCTATTGTAACCTCATTGACACATGTGTTCTTTTCTCTTTTGCATTTTAGGAAGCGAAATGTCATTCTTTAGAAGAAGAAAATTTTAAGCTTTCCTCAAACATAGCCACTCTTCAAAGTGAAAAGCAAACACTTGAAGATAAACTAAGAGAAATAACCGTACGAAAATTCGAACAAGATTTGCAACGTCAAGCAATTGATGCAACAGCAAATATATCAGGGGATTTGAATAAATCTGCCTCACCAAAAGGACGTAGAAGTCAAGAACGATTGAGTGCTGGAGGAGGGGAAATAAAGTTTGCCAACATTAGTATAGAAGAAAAATTAATAAGTGCCATACAACAGAAAAATTCAACAACAACAGAAAGAAAAAATCGTCGATTAAGCACACACGATGAAAGACGAAGGCAATCGTTTTGGGGTGCATCACACGACAAAGAGACAATGACTGATCCTGTGGGTATGTTGGAGAAGAATACTCCAAGTTTTCAAAGAAATATTTCTAATGTTTTATTTTCTTGTCTTTTGTAGATAATAGTTGCAAATGCTTAGAGTTGGATGGCAAGCTCAAGGAGTGTGAACGTAATTTATTCATTAAAAACAGTCAGGTGACAGCCTTAAATATGCAGCTTAAAAATCATCCACTCAAGGATGAAAATGCCGCCTTAATGAAACGTCTACTAGAAGAACAGGAGAAGCATCGCACGGAAATTAAACGTTATAAGAACAAACTGCACGAACTGTCAGCTAAAGCTGACAAAGCCATAGCAGCTGCTGCTCATGCAACAGCAAAATCTAATCATGCGGCTGTTACAGCTGCAAATGTAGCTGAACAGAATTCTGCGCCAATTATTCCCGTGGTAACGGCAAATGTGGAAGTGCAAACCGATGATGAATTCAGTTTATCGCTGCATAAATTGCAGGCCAAATATGTTGACTTGAAAAATATTTGCCGGTATCGCTTCAATCTCATTAAGGAACTCGAAGCCAAGATGACACAAAAAGAAAATACTGATGGTAATAGTCTATCTGCCTTGGAGGCAGCCGAACATAAGCTGTTGAATGTAAGTGTTTTTAAAATGAAAACATCAATTAATTTAAAATATTTCTTTTATATCCAATGCTTTTGTTTATTTATTTTCTAGAACCAATGCGAGTCATTGAAAAGAGAGCTAAAAACCGTGAAAGATAAATATGAAAATGCCAAAAAGGTATTACATTCGCGACGTGAGGAAATACAAAAGTTACGTGCTGAATTGGAAGGGGCTCAATAGTTTTCTCAATTGCCATGCCGCCTCACTCCTTACTTTCACAATTTTATGCCATTATCTCACTCACGTACTCATATAAGTTTCATTTGTATATGGAAAACCATTTTTCATTTCATTTAAGAAATGTCCTGATTTATTTTTTTTTAATGATTTTTAAATCACAGTTTAGCACTTTAACGTTAAGTTTTTTTTAGTTTATATTAGAAATTGTTGTTTATAAATATTGAATGAGTGTATGATTTTCGTTTTCTTATTTTAATGTATCTTTAATTTTTCTTTTTTTGTTTATTCATGTTATACTGATCTTAATTCTTCCTCTCTGTTTTTGCACTACAAATTTAATTTGATCGATTACTTTTGTGCAGGAACTGTATTATATTTAAATCTAAGCATTTACTTACTGCTTGTAAAATAATAATATTTTTCATATTTTTGTTGAATCTTTCTTCCTTATCGTCAAGAATTTAAACATTGTATTTCATTTTCTGTTTAAATGTTATTAATGCTTGTTAGAATTACTGTTACTTAAAACAAAAAACTATCAATAAAATTTAATTTATATACTTTATAATACTAAAAAGAAAACAGAAAAATTCAATTCTTTATTTTTGTAATACACACCACACGTTGTGCATACAATATTAGTATAGAGAGGTAGTATTTGTAAAATTAGTTATTAATTTAATGAATCGATTCGAAGTGGAAATTAATGGCAGTTCATCCGTATCCAACTGTCGAAATACATACAGCTAATACCACCTTGGGTATTCTGCACGAGCAATTTAGGGGCATGGTGATATAACGTAGAATTGATGTGAATTACCCACTGAAAGCGGGCGATTTAACCCCGTTTGGTTTTTTTCTTGTGGAGTTTTCTTATGTCGCACAAACCACAATGATCCTCAAAGCCAAATTAAATCATGCCATCGATCAAATTCAGTGTAATTTATGCGCCAAAATCTTGGAAAATTGGATATTTCGAATGAAACAAATTAAAAATTTCTTATGTACCTTCTTTCTACTTTACTCTGACCAAATGCTATATTCATTCTATTCTTTGTCGTTGCTTGTATAAAGTTTTCTGAATAAATCGCCTGGTCTGCCTAGTGAAGGCGTGTTACTGAACACTTCCACTTTAAGGATGTGTTTTTTGTCCGAACAGGATAATAAAATTTCTACTTCACCATTCTTGATGCAGTCTGCCATCGTGTGGAGTTCACCGCTCTCTGGATAACCTTGTTGCTGGATCCACACATATTGTTCAAACAAAATGTTACTAAATTTTGTTAAGAGGACGGTGAAATATAAGGTGAAAAATAAGAATTTAACTGAACATAATTTTTTGTGATAAAAAGATTAAATAAGTCACAGCGAAATGGGATTATGCGATCTTCGATCGGGAAAAATACGACCTTGAAACATAGCCCATAACGCATAGTAGTCAAACGACAATGATAATTCCCTTCGATATTTCTACCCAGAATCTGCGTGACAACATTTTTTTATATGTAGTTAGATAACTCTCTTCTTGAGAGAGAGAAAATATGTTCTACTTATAAATCTGAACTCCATTTGGTTTAATTTTATACTTTGTCTGTTGGGCATCTTTGAATTTCCAGATAAATTTATCACAATGCGTGAAGTGGCCGTAGTCTAGTATGTGGTGTGTTAGATTATTAGACGTGAGGTTACGATTCAAAATACAGGTCAGTCATCTCAGCAGATTTCTGGTAAAAACTTACTATCAAAATTGCCATGAAAAGTATCTGAAACAAATCTGTAGTGCGAATACGATTTTAAACTATAGGTACACTTGTGGATAAAATTAACACACACAACATAAGTGGTGTGAGAAACTAGGACGTAATCCTGACTGAATGGTTATAATGACCAATTATATATGTATGTGTGTGTCCGGAAAAGGAACCGAATTTAAATGTCCTGTACTTACCACATTAGAAAGAATTTTTAATGTCTGTACACTCCTTAATTATGAAATTAAATGAAAGCTATATAAAAATGATTAAAACAAATATAATTCGGTTTAAAAAAATATTTTAACTAAAATTTATTATAAAAAAATATATATAATAAAATAAACTAAAATTAACTTCAAGTGTGTGGTACTGTGGTTTCATACCATGTTAAAAAACTTTTATACAAAATAATTATTAATAAAACTTAAAAGCAAAATTTATGTATGTATGTATGTAGACATATACGTAAGTAAAATTTAATAAAATTAATAAAAGATATTATTCATAAACTTACAAAGAAATATCGCAAAATTAAAATTCATTCATTGAGGTAGAACATATAGACGAATAGTTTTTAAGTTTATTATTTAAGTTAAGCATTTAAAACTTAAAATTAAAATAAAAAAAACAGAAATTTATTAAAACTCTTAAAGAGTAAATAAAATAAGGAAAAAGAATAATAGATATAAATAATTTATATTTATAAGTAAATATTAAAGAGTAGAGATAAATAAGAAATTAAAAATATAAACACGAGGAAATGTTTGTATAAAAAAAATTAAAATTATTTTATATATTAAATGCTGAGTATAATTGAGGTATTAATTAATATTTCGACAAGTTTAGAAATAAATAAAGTATTTTTAATAATATTTTTATTAAATGCAAAGTTTTTTTTTATTATTATTATAAATTATTTTTGTTTTTTTATGATAAGTACTACTACATGGATTACCAATTTCATTTCAATTTTTTGTTTTGTTTTATTTTGAATTTATGTATACTCTAAGCGAAACATTTTTGTGGTGGTGCTTATTTATTTTTTCTTTTTTTATTTAAGGGTTTTTTTTTTAAATTTTATTTTTTATTTTTGAATTTTTATTTTAAAGTGCATTTTGTGTTTTTGTTTTATGCTTATTAAATAATAATTTTTACGTTTTTTTTTTAATATTTTTTAAATTGGCAAGATTCTCTTTTTATATTATAATATATATGGTGGTTTTTATTATTTTTATAAGTAATAATAAATTATTGCATTTTTATTTTTTACTTTCAATGGAGTTTAGTTTCTTAATTTAATTTATATTAAATATTTACATTATTAAAAAATGTTTTTAAATTTAGTTTTTGCGGTTTCATTACATTGAGGTAAACAAATTTATATTTCACTGACTTGTTGTTTTTAAAATAAAATAAAAAAAATTGTTTATTTTTTTTTAAAAAATATATAAAAAATATTGAGGTAGTTTTAAGGTTATCTTTTTATTTGCTTTCTTTAAAAAGGAATGTCTTTTCATTATTTTTTTTTTAAATTTCCTGAGTTTATTTAATTTATTTTTTTTTATTAATATTAATTATTAATATAGAGTTTTGCTGTTTTTTTTAAAGGAAGTCAGTTTCAAGGAAGTCTGTGTATAGTATGTTAAGGTGGTTTTTCTTTTTATTTAATTTTATTGAATGGCACATTTGTAAAATATTTTATTATTATTTCATTTAATTGTATTTATTCATGGTGATGTTTTCTTTCCTTAATTTTTAAAGCCAGTGGTTTATTAATAAAAAATAAATAAAAAATAGAATTTAATTACAAGAATGCTAGTTTAAGAGAGTTTGCAATGGGTTTTTTTTTGATTTTTGAAAATAATTTTCATTTCTGTTTTTTGAATAATGCTTCTTGAATTTTTTTTTCTTTTAATTAAAATTAAATGTTTAAGTTTTAATGTCATGTTTTGTTTTATAAATAAATTTTAAAATTCAATTTAATCGCTCTACGAAAAATGGAACCAAAAAAAAAAAAAATATTGAGAAATTCAATCATGTTTCACAAAAATAAAGGCACTTGAAATTAAATTTGCATAAAAAAAATTATTCTAGAAAAAAAAACAAAATACGCATAACAAACTATGATATGAACTGTTACGTTTAAAAACAATTTATATTAAAATTAAGTTTTAATTCAAAACAAAAATTAAATCTATTAAATGGTAGAAATCAAACTTAAATAAAAATATTGAAAGTTTTTTTTTGTTTTTTTTTTTTACTTTCGTTAAAAGATCTATAATATCAATGAAAACATTTAATATAAATATATAGTATGTATATACAAAAGGTGTGTGTGTCTCTAATTAACTAATATTGGTATTGTTATTATTATTAAGAATACCATAAAGAAACTATAATTTAATGCTACTCACTATATTGAAAATTTAAATCTATAAAATTGCTTTAAATTTGTTTTTTCTTTACTTTTTTTCTTTCTATTTTACTTTTGTTTTTGTAAGAGAAGGTGGATCATTACAAAACTTTAACAAAGACAATATTGCAGTTTTTACTTTAATTTCCTGTTTTTTTTTTTTAATTTGTTTTGAAACATTAGAGTTTAATATACAAATATAAATAGTTTTAAGTATGTTTATGTATATATATGTTTGTATGTTTTCGTAAATCGTATACTATTCCGATTTCCTTTTTAAATTCCCTCTCACAAAATAAAATTAAAAAAAAAATTTTTTAAATAATTTTTTTTTCTTTTAATAAACTGGTATACATTTTTAAGGCTTCTTTAGTTGCAATATATTTTTTTTTAATAATTTTTTAAACTTAAAAACTATTTTAATATTTCAATACAATACCCATATTTAAGTTTAATAAATTGCCTGCTAATTTTCAAATAGGTTTTTGGGTTACCAACAGTATTTGTTTAAAAAAAAGTCTTAAATTTAAATAATTTATGTATTGTGTACGCCTTCATCTTCCGAATAGTTGTCTTCATTGTCGGAGCCATTGTTATCGTTGTGGCTGCCCGATTGATTATTGCCTTCTAGACCTAAATCCATGGGTTCGGAGGGATCTCTTCGGAGGTCATTGTTATTTTGGCTGGCAGGTGTATTATTGCTTGCAACTGAGGACATGTTTTCATTATTGGGTGTACTGCTATGTTCACGCCTCATAATCGGCTCAATGGTTAGACCGGAATTATTACCTGCTATAGCCGAGGGGAAAGCGGCGGCACTGGCCGTGCCAGCCAATTTACTCAAATCGAATTGTGGTGGCAACAGGCCAGGTGGTAGTTTATCCAAACCATGACCCATGGCATTCAATTGTGCCATTTTGGCTGCATGTAAAGCAGCTGCAGCAGCATGTTCTTGTGTCATGCCCATGCCTAAACCAAAAAAGAATTTTATTTTTAAAATTAATTTCTTTTTTAAATTCCAAACATTTCTACATACCAAATGTATTTTCGGTTATGAATTGCAAATAAGTATCCAAAAGCGATTGTCCGGCCGCAGTACTAGTGGGTATTTGTCCCGCACCTAAATCCTTCTGTTGACCCAAGGCAGCCGCAGCAGCAGCAGCAGCTGCTTCATTACGTATACGCGATATAGTGGTATTGGCATGACCGAAATTACTAAGTAAACTCTCATGATAACGACTCAAATCATTATTGCCGGTATTGTTAATGAAACCAGTGCTGTTGGTCAAATCCTCGGGCTCATCATCGGAATCTTCAATTTCATCTTTCATATTGCCAGCCAAATTGATATCGATTTTTTGGCCCGTGCCCGAGCTATTGGTGGGTGAGGCTCGAGCTCTCAATTCGGCAGCAGATATTTTTACGCCTGCCTTGGCCAATAAACGTGAAGCTAATTCGGGATCAAATGCACTAGGCATGGGCAGAACGGGTAAATCTTTGGTCGAAATACCACGATGTTGACGCGACATATGTGAATGTAGTGAGTTACGTGACTTGGCTACAGTGCCACACAAAACACAACGATAACCTGGGCATACGGTATGCTTATCTTCCAAATGAGTGCGCAAGGTATGGGCCGAACGATAGATTTTGCCACATTTCGGACAAGGACGGGGATCAGTGGCTCTGACACGCATTTCCAAAGAGCGGCGAGTAACTGTAGGGAGAAAAAAAAAAAAAACAAATTTTTTTTAATATTTTTTATTTCTTTTTTTTTTATAGAAAAAAAAATTGAAAACATTTTTTTTAATAAAAATCCATTTTGTTTTTTTTTTTTTTTTTTTAAATTTTATTTTTCTGTATCTCATTTTTAATTTTTATTTGAAAATATATATTGTATATATTTGCCTTCTTTTTGTCATAGTGATTTTTACTATAATTTCTTGGTTTTTGTTTTTATTTTAAATTTTTGTTTCTTGTTTTATTTTTAATAATAATACTTAAAGGGCATTTGATCTTTAAAACTAAAATTAACTTAGATTGTATAGGAAATAAATTTTCAACTAAATAGGAATTTATTTTTGGTTTGTTATCCCTTTTTTATATTTAAAGGAATTTTGTTTTCGTTTTTGTTTGGTTTTGAATTGTAGGTACTTCCTAAATGGTTTTTTTTAAAGAATTTTATTTTTATAAAAAAAAAAATTGTTCAAAAATTCTTTTCGTTTTTCTCTCTTGGTTTTGTTTTTCTTTTTTTTTTTTTTTGGTTTGTCTTAAATTTTTATATAAATTTTGTTTTTGATTAATTTAATAGGAACCTGTCTTTACGTATTAAATATTAAATTTCTTTTTAAATATTTGGTTGACATAAATATTTGGTTTTTGTTTGTTTGAAAAAAAAATAAAAATTTGTATTTAAAATTAAACAAGGAAATTAGTTTATTGCACATAAAAGGAGTTTAGTTATCAATAAAATGTTTAAAATAATTTTAAAACAATTTTCGTTGCATTGCTAGTTGATATTTTAACAGGATGAAAAAAATTTATTGTTTTTTCAATTAATTAGAAGACATATACACTGGACAGCATAAGTCTAGGTACCCCAATATATGTATTTAAACAATTTTCTGAATTTTAAGAAAAATTTTGTATAAAAATTAAAAATGTAACCATATATTTATTTTATTTATTTAATTCTATTTTACAAAAAAAAAAAAACAAAAGAAAAAAAAGAAAACTTTCTGATGATTATATATTTCGGGGATTCAAAACTTATGCTGCCCACAGTAAATTTTTGATTATATTGATGAATTTTCTAATTAAATATATTCTTAAATATTTTCTTAAAAATGTTAAATGTTTAATTTAAATGATTCAATTTTTAATTACACTTTTAGTCGCATTTTATTAAACAAATTATTTTGTTAATTAAGATTTTGATTATACATAATTATTGCAAACCCATATATGATTACCATTGTTTAATGACATCATTCATACATTAATACCATTAATAAAATAACATAATTATAGTGATTAATAACTTTCTAAAAAAATAAAGAAAAAATAATTAAACTTTTTTAACACACTGTACAACTTGCCTGCTTAATAGTTTTTAGCTTTTTCCTTTATATTTTAGATTTAGAGTTGAAGTTCTGTTTTTTCTTTCTTTTTTTTATTAAATTCCTATTAAATATGATTTCAAAATAACGCATTTAGTAAGTGTAATCCGCCTTATTACGGTTGCAGAATTATTTAATTGACTGTAGCCAATACCAAATACATACATATATAATTGGTCATTTCAACCCTTTAGTCAGGATTACGACCTAGTTTCTCACGCCACTTATGAGGTACATATGTGTTAATATTATGCATAAGTAGCGGGACCTACACCATAAAATCGACTCCGAACGACAGAGTTTTGAGAAACTTTTCATGGCAATTTTATTTAACCTCAGAGTCTGGCAAAAACTACTGAGAGATTAAGTCGCCGATGAAATATTTTTTCATATGTCTGACCTGCGGTTTGAACCGTGGCCTCACGTCTAATACGCCAACACATTACCTACTAGACTACGGTGACTTCTTTGATGATGCACTGTCTTAAATTCAATTAAAAAGGATTCTAACAAGTAATTAAATATTAAAACCTTCTAGTAAGGATTACAACCTAGCTTTTCTCAACACACATATTGCGTGAGTTAATTTTTCTCTCTACGAGTGGCGGAATCTACAGTTTAATATGGACAACAACACTACCTACTAGACTACGTTGTTTATTAGAAACTTTTGTCATGGTTCAAATTATTCCATTTCAGGCCAGGCCAGGATCGTTAAATATTATTATAACGCATTTGCAACATAGTCAATTTTCTGTTCTCGAAGTTAGCAACAGCCATTTTTTGAATTTGCCATTATGTGCGTTTGAGTTGTGTTTCATTGGAAAATAAAAAAATAAATTAGTGTACAGTGCAATTACGATTATTACGCATTTGTTGTATGGCAAAGAAGAAAGGATTGATATTATCATTTAATAAGGGAAAATCATTTCAGTAACTTATTTGGAATTATGCAATAGCAAGTGTGAATATTCTTGCAATAAGAAATTTTTATTTTGTTTTTCAATTACTTTTTTGATTGTTATTGTAAACAAGCCTTAACTGGATCTTGTAATTTAAAACCCCTTTGAATAGGTTTGTGTCTTCGATGTTTTTAAGAAGTTTTACTTCAACTTTAATTTATTTTAGTGGTTAAACAAGTTAGCTGTCGTACATTAACTTCGAGGACAGAAATGGGTATAATCTTCATCAAATATTTAAAATATGAAATATTTAATTTTAAAAATAGAAATCAATTACTGTTTTTTAAATTCTTATAATATTAGATACTAAACACTGTATTTTTATTGAATTTTAAATTTTGAATAAATTTTAAGGATTTCTGTTTATTAAATATTTGTTTTGTAAATACACCCATACCTCGCTTTGCCTCGTTTCGTTTTGTGTTTTTTCGAAGTTGCGTCGCTGCTGAATTGGAATTAATTTGCAATGTGCATCGTTAGATTTTCGAAGTTGCTTTGTTTTGGGTTGGAGTTTTAATTTTTTTTTTTTTTTTTGAAATTATTTGAAATTTCCTTTATTTTTTCTAAAATATCGCACGACTTTTGTTTCTAATTACGCCATGCTATCAAAACTTAGGGATTCACTTTCTAACTGAAAATAATACAGGTTTATTTTCACCTTGTTTTTCTAATTTTAGAGTTCAGTTTCAATTAGTGTGTTATAACATTAAGTGAATTTTTTATTTTATTTTAATTGAATTTGTTTTTTGTATGTAATCAAATTTTATATTATTTTTGTTTTTTAAATGTTTACTTTGTTCAATTTTGTTTTTAAAAAGTAGAGGCATCATACCCTGGAACCTATCTTCGATCTTTACATGGCGTGCTATAGAAAATCGTAATTCACTTACGTCGTGTTTTTTTTGGAACGTAACCACGACGCAAAGTGAGGTATGGGTGTATGTTCCTTAAAAAAATTTTTAGATAAATGAAATGGTTTCGCTAGGCTCTTAAAAAATTGATAATTTTGAAATAAGAATTCTTTTTCTTTGAAAATGGTAATGTTTTAAATAATTAAAGACAGTTGTGGTAGCCTGAGGTTTAATACATGTTTTTATATTTTTAATTAAAAAATTCCATCAACATTTAATTACCATGAAACGAAATTTTTTAATTTAATGTTATATTAAGAATCGGATTTTAGTCTAAATTATAAATTTTTATTAGTTAAACTCCCTTTTAGTGCTTATAAATATTGTCTAATGAAATCAAAAACTGTTTTTTTTTTTATTAATTTATAAAATAATATTATAAGTATTGATGATAAACAAGAAAAAATTAATATTTCATTTTATGGAAATTTGAGCTCAGTTTTATTATTTCGTTTTAATGTAGTAGTAATGGTAGCAATATTATCTTTTTTTTTAATTATTTACTAAGTTATTTACCTTTATTTGCTAAACTATACATTTGTTAATTATTTTTAATTTAGTAATGTTGGTTTGTTTATTATTTTTATTTTTAATAATCCTTAAATTTTAAAGAGTATTTATTATAAGTTTTTTAATATTTTTTACATTCTTTTTCAGTTTGTATTTAAATTTTATTTATTTTTTTTTTTTTTGTAATTTTCAATTTTAGTTTGTTTTTTTTTGGCTAAAAATATATTTACGCAGGCACATTCTTTCTATTTTGTTCAGTATATTTATAATACTTGTTTTTTATTTTTAAATTAATTTTATTTTTTTTAGAGAAAAATAATTTACAAAAATAATATACAATACTACGAAAATTAATAACAATAAAAAAAAAAAAAATTATTATAAAAAATTTTCAAAATGTTTTATTTTCGTTTTAAATCGTGTAATGATTTGATTATTTCCAAAGGCTTTTTTATATTATTTTTGTAAATTATTTTTTTAAATGTTTTTCTTTATTATTTTTTTTTTATTATTTTTAATATTTATCTACAATTTATGTTTTTTATTATAATACTGTTTATTTATTTTTTACTATTTATATGCGTTTTATTTATTTATTAATTAATTTATTTTTTTTTTTATTTACTTACTAACTATAGGATTTTCTTTTTCTTTAAATAGTTTATATGTTCTTGAATTAATTTTTTTTTTAATTTTTTTTACTAAATTACAAATTTATTTTTATTATTTATATGTATGTATATATGTATATGTACTATATATATTTGCATAATACATTATTGTATAGGAACGTATAATTTTGTGTATATATTTCATTTGTTTTTTTTTTTAATTTCTTCTTGTTGTTGTTGTTAAATATATAAATATTAGTTATGTTGTATGTATAGTTTTCAAAAGTTGTTTGTCTATTTAATAGACAATAAATTAATTATACTTTTTATTTTATATATTTTATAGGAATATATTACGAAAGTTGTTGTATTTGTTGCAGATGTCTTTGGAAAGACTAAATTGAAATCAAGGAACACTTGCGAAAGATGTTGTATGAATAAAATATTTTTTTATCTCATGATAGAAAGAATATAGAAATTAATTACAAAGGCATGGAAATTAATTTTATATAACAAGTTTTAATAACATTCATAGGAAAAGTAAAGTAAAAACATTGTGACATTTTAAAAGATTTCTAGTTTACCTGGTTGTATAGAAAAAAAATCTCACAAACATCTTGTAGCACAGCCAGCGTTGCCAGTATTTTCTTTTTAACTTTTTATTTCTTGAAAAAACCTTGTTTTCTACGAAAGTAGCAAAATTTTAAAACAAAATACCGGAGTCCGCTGTCTATGTTACTTGCCCTGTTGGTGTTTCTTTGCTAACTTGCCCTGGAGTAAATATTTCATGTTATTATTATTGAATTTATTGAAAAAATTTAAATTTAAAATTTCTTGAAAAAACTTTTTTCATCTCAAAAAACTTGGAAAAAAGGGGAAAACTTGGCAAATGGCAACGCTGAGCACACCATAAGTAATAAAGTTTTCTGGGTTTCATAATTTTTCTTAATTATTACAAGCTGAACTTTTCTTAAATTATACAGTTTTTTTTTAAATTATTAAATTATTTTTTATTAAATTTATTAAATTATACAGTTTTCGACTTTTCACTACCTCTTAATGCAGTGACGTCATAACGTGAACTTTCATAATCATTCAAAATTTGTAGCATGCTATATTTTATAAAATATTTTTGATAACAACAATATTTAATGAAAAATTGACAGAAATTTTCTCCGATTAAAGATATTTTTGGAAAGATTTTTCTTTTTATAAAATTCAAATTTCAATCTCGTAGTAGATAAGAAAATTATAGAATTTTCTATAGCATGTTAGATTTTAATAATGCTGAACAAAGTAAACAAAAACTTTGTTTAAATATTCAAACAAGAGAGAAGTATTTAACTTGTAAAAAAGAAACTGTCATCGAAAAAGCTGAATTAATTCCATATCATGACAGATCTTTGTAAAACAAATCTGTTTGAAATGATTTCAAATTCCTAAGGAAACCCTTTGTAAGAGAAAAAAATTTTTGAAGCCTGACATATATTTTTATTCTTGGAAAGAGTGCTTAAATAAGACAAGCATTCCTTATGAAATTTGTTTAAAAAATAAGTGGAATTCTTTAAAAACTCTTCACAAAAGCCTATATCAGAATTGTAGTTTCATAATTTTGATAGCATGATACATATATTGTTACAAAACGTATGTCAGCTGTATAGGTACAGGAAAACCTTTCATTTCGTCACTGAAATTTAATTTAGTTTTTTCAAATGAAAATTTTCAATAATATTTCCAATTAAGTTGTTGATTAGGGGGCCGTGTCTTGCGCTTGTTAACTTGTATGGTCTAATCTTTCTGTTCTTTATTTAGTAGTTACTTTAGGAAGCATTTTGATTATTAATTTTTTAATTTTATTTTTATGTTACGCTCTGTTTATAATTAAGCCTTTTAGTTTAGTCTACAGTTTTTATACGAGAGGGAATGTTTTGTTACTTCGTTTTCGTTTGCAAACATTGCCTTGAAACTAATCACCCTCACAGTTTCATTTAAAATCCGGCCCACCCGCAAATGGTCCACCTGATGAACGCATTGCTTTCATTTTAGCCCATTGTAATGTATGCTTTATGCGCATATGATTACGCACCGAATTGGGATGAGCAAAACGTCGCCCACATTCGATGACTGGACATACGGGACTGTCACGCGGATAATGTCGATCAAGATGTTGCCGGAATACTCTTTGTTCGAGTGGCGTTTCACATAGGGGACAAGGTAACATGTAGTTGCTGCTGGAAGCTGCCGCTGCAGCAGCATTTGCGGAAGCAGCTGAGGCTGTAGCGGCTGCTGCAGCCGCTGCTGCTACCGCTGCAGGATTTTGAAAGAGTTCTGGAAAATCACGGGAACGACTAAAGGCTATGGTGCGTGCCATTAACAGATTGGCCGTTAATTGCTGTTGATGACTGACTGCTGTTTGTTGTAATTCATCTAGGTATTGTTGCTGTTGCTGCTGTTGTTGTTGTTGTTGTTGGTGTTTATGTTGCTGATGCTCTTGTGGCGCTTGATGATGCTGATGCTGTTGATTATGCACATGTCGGGTGTGCGACATTTGTTGTTCGCTATCTGTTAACATTTGATGCTGTTGTTGCTGTTGCTGCTGCTGTTGTTGTTGTTGTTTCTTTAATAAAGCCTGATACAAAGTCGACTCAGTATTGTGTCTTGAGGTTTTCATTGTCAACGATATAGCCGATGATATCGATGAAGCACCATCATCATCGATAAAATTCTCATCGTCACTATCATGCCACGAACGTATTGAACGGGCCGGCGAAGAATTTGCCGAACGATGTTTCACAATGTTGTTGTTTAAATGTGAAACCAACAAATGATTCTGTTCGGGACTCAAATGCCTCGCAGACGCTGCTGCAGATCGATGAGGTGAATTCGGCTCTGCCGTGATTACACGATTATCTAACGTTGGCGTTTGTTGTTGTTGTTGTTCGGAATTAAGGGAATCTTTGTGCTCGTGATTTAAATCTTTGATGTCATCATCCTCCTCTTTGAGTTCTTCTTTTATGTGGGCGGTATTTAAAAATTTACCCAAATTTTGCTGTACATCAGCAGCTGTGCCGGTGCATTAAAGAAATTTTTAATTTATTGTTCGTTTAATTAAGAAAATTATTAAATTATGGTGATGGTTACTTATGCAAAATGCTGTTTTATTTGACTATGTTTTGTAATTATTTCTTTGTGTTTAAACGAGCAATTCTAAATTCTACGGATGTAGACCAAGATCTTGAGTTGAATTTTTTTTTTTTTTTTTGAATTTTGAAAAAAACAAAATGTCTGCTTAAATGATTTATCGTCAGCAGCAACAGCAACAACAGCAGAACTGAATACTTACATCTTAAAAAAGTATTTTCTTTTTGTTGATTATTTAAGCCAATTTAATTTAATTTTATTGAATTTTTTTTTGTGTGCCAATTTTGTTGTTTTTTTGGGGGATTTAACATTCAGTTCTAAGTTTCAAAATTGCTGGATTAAAATGGTTTTAAAGCCAATTTGAACTTAAAATTAATGTTTTATGTTTAAAATTCTTAGCCAATTTATAAAAATAAAAATTATAAAGTGATCTAGGTCGTTAAAAAATAAGTGCTTAATTGTAATAATTAAAATAAAATAAAAAAACATTCATTTATTATATACAATACAGGGTAAATATTTGTACAAAAATTAAAAATAATACATCAAAAATGCATAAGAATTAAAAAATAAAAATTAAAATATTTATTGTATACTTTTAGTCATTAAATGCCGGGTTAAATAACTAAAAGCATACATACTTTATTGGAAATTTAAGAAAAATCTTGCGTTTTATTTACTCCTTAATAATACCACTAAGAAATCAAGTTTTTTTATTTTTATTTATTTTACTTGTATTATGATTTGTTTATTTTTTTCTCTGGTTTTTTCTTTTGCAAGGTGTGTTTCAATCAAATGTTCATAAATTTTTATTTATTTTATTGTTTTTTGTTGTATTTTTTTGATTACGTTACACTTTGAAAACTGGGTGTTATAATCCATAATTTACCATCGCATAAGGGTAAGTAAAATGGTGGTGGTGCCAATTTGTTTATGGTTTAGTTATAGATAACTACTTTCGCATACTAACTAACTGCTTACTAACTAAACTAATAGTATCGAAAATATATTCCGTTTAAATGATAATATTCTATTCTATATATGTACAATATTATGTGTAAATTGTTATTATATGCGGTAAATACAAGCATATATGCTATCTATCTTGGCATAAATATCGCGTGCATTAGATGCATTAAAATAATCTTTTTTTTTTACAAACATTCTGTCGATAACTACGTATTTACTACTTACATAAGTACATACATACAAAAAGAATATTTTTATTATTGAAAATGAAACGCAATCCTATAAAATATTATGTTTTTATACGATAAATAATTTTTTATAGTCAAAGACAGAATGAGAAATTCATTAAAAAGAAAGTATCATATCACATTGAGAAAATAAATTTAAATTATTCTTTTAATAAAAACAAAATAATAAAAATGTTCATATCAAACAAACCTCCTTCCTTCCAATCTATCAATAAAACATTTGCAATTAGACAGGCATTGGAGTTAGACAGTAATAGACAGTAAAAATATAAAAGATTTGAAGCGAAACAAAACTGATAGAACCTAATAAATGAAGGCGAAAAATCAATCTTTAGAAAGAAATACACAAAATGCAATTAAAATTCATATTGAATAACAATAGCTAGTGTAACTAGTTACTTAATTATTAAGTTAGTATAAGAAATTGCGTAAATAGCTTGCTTATGCGCCTAAAAAGAGATATCAAATGACATTTTCATGAGCAGGTAGGTAAGTTTTTAAGTAGGGCAACTTCCACGCCGCTGGTGGGGCCAGACCCAAAGAGATGCATGCTTATGTAGATAATTCGTCATTACAACACTTTAGGCAAGAACGACACACCACATATGTTGTGCGTATTAATTTTATCTACAAGTGACCTATAGTTTAAAAGACCTATAGTTTAAATCGACTCCGTACGACAGATTTTTTTGAGAAACCTTAATTTTATATTTACTCTCAGTTTTTTTTGCCAGAAATCTACTGAGAGGAAGTCGCCGAAGAAATGTTTTTTTATATTTCGTTTGGGTTTTTGGTCATGTCTAATAAGCCATCGCACTACCTTATAGACTACGGCGACTTCATTAAGTTGCATACTCAATGAAATTAAAGACAAAGAGAGGCGGAGGCTTTTTTCAAAACAAATGTATGGGAGTCATGTATCAGACTATTTAAGAGTATCCACAGATTAGTAACCAGCTTACTGACAGAATACTGTAGACTCAGGGAATATGTGTTCAGAATAGGGACTGTCGGAAACAAAGTATGAAGATTATGTGATGATAGGATTCATAAGAACTCGCACTTCGAGCAAGGAAACAGGTGGGTACTTATGAAGTGCTGGGTATTAAATTATTGCTGTTGATACCGAGCAGGATTTTAAGAAATATTATAGTGATACCCAGTATTGATTGATGAGAGTAGTATAGGTACCATGGCACAGCACATCTATAAAACCTACCGAGGACGACAGTAATAACAGCAATGTGGAAGCAAAATAAAAGATTTTATTTAAAGAGTAAACACATCTTTTATTAATTTTCCCTCTTTCTTTAGTATAATTTAGTTTTTATCTTGAAGTTACTAAAGGCCAATTTACACGATAAGAGTTTATCGAGAAGATGAGAAAATATTACAGAACTCCATGTCTTACAACTCTCAGTCTTAAGATCTTACGTTCTCATTACATATAGCTATTACAAAATACTATCAGCACTCTTCTGCATAAAAACTTGATACATAATACGGCTTGAATGAGCGTCTATGTCTCTCTTTAAACACGCAACTGGAGAAGAAGAAGAGTCAAGCAGGCTGTTAACAGAGTTTATATTGATTTTCTCACGACGGGAATCGAATGAATGAAATTTTACTCACTTAGTTGCGGCAGTTCAGTGACTACTTTGTTAGTTTAGTGGACAAGGACTCTAGAGCATAAACTTTTGCTCTGAAATCTTGAAAACAATTATTTCTTTTTGCGTCTCCGCCATAGTAGTTCTTTTGCAAAATCCCTGAGAGTAGAGCTTTTCAAATTTATCGTGTGGATTCCTCGAGTCATGGATAGAAATGAACGTTCAAAATATATTGAAATGTGAAAAGGCAGGCCTTAATCAAAATCAAAATGTTGTAGTACAGTATACTCCAGATATAAGCAATTTTAAAAATCCTTGCAGGACAGTGTTTATAAGCGGGTAATTCTTATTATAGAGATTCCTCACCTCAAAGCAATATAATTAAAGCTGATAGAATTCTATTTGTCTCATTGCTTCATATTCGAAGAAATCCGAGCTGGTCGGATAGGGTTTTAATCATTTTCTACAGCTCGGTGTGGTGAACAAAGTTGTAATTTTCTGGGCCTCTGATTTATTTTAAAATCCCTGTGAAAAATTGCTTAAGGATATTGATCCGCAGCAGACTTTATAGACATAGTAAAGACTCTTATTGTAGCAATAACTAACTGGACAGATAATCAGGCCGTTGACTAGCCTGAGGCATGCATCAGGTCAGATTAGTAGAAGAAGAACTTTACAAATTACGAAATGCGAACATTTGTGGATTGTAGGTTTTCTGTCACGAATCAATTATCCGAGAATGTGTTGCTGAGCCCTACACCAGGTCAGCTTACTAAAAGAAGAGTTTCACAAGTTACGAAAGGCGAACATTGATGGATTGTTGGTTGTCTATCAGGAATCAATTAACTGAGATTGCGTTGTTTCGGTGATGTCTTCTGAATGCGACAGAGTGCAGCCTCTGCCGCAGGAGAATGAAACCATTAGGAACATTCTATGGAATTGCATTGTGCTGTTAAATTTTTTACTACTTTTTTCAATAAATCTGCCGTATGGCTTCCATTGGCTTAAGAAATGCAGAAACGTTTAATTGTGCGAACGGAGTGCTAGAGGACGGAATCAATTTTGGAAAGAAAGTTGCCACAAAACGGGTGCATATAAACGTATGGTTTTTTAAAGTAAATTTAGAGTATGAAGTACAATTTTTCGCTTTTATATATGCGGAATGCATATATCAATATAGTCACAGTTTATTTTAAAGCAAAAATCACGAATGACTAAGTTTCAGTGCTGCTAAGCTGTATTTTTAAATATGTTTTTTTTTTCTTATTTGAAGCATACTTTTATACCAATAAGAATTTTGTTAAGCCTACAAGTAGGCGTTGTGCATTTGTACGGATTTTATAGCCTAACTTAAGGCGTTTATCTACTGTTCTTTAATACAAATTAGTTTTTATGTAATCAAATCAATTTAAATTGAATTTATCTCTTTTCTTTCATTTGAAAATAAATATTTCATTATTTCTTATTTTATTTTTTAATAAATTTTATTTCTTCCATAACAATTACGAAGTCTAATAAAGAGATTGTTTGGATGTGTGGTGTGGTAAGCCTTAGAAAAAAACTAAAAACGAAACGAACTATGAAAACCCTTAGCAACTGTACTAAATATTTATTTTATTTAGTTTTTGACAAGCTTAAAAAATATTGAGTTTTAGAATTTTCATATACTTTGTTGTTGGTGTTGTTGATGGTTTTTTAGAATTATTCTTTTGTCTCTTTTTTTTACGGGCATATAACAATAGAGTGTTATTTTTTTATTATTTTGAGTTTAGAAAATTTGTATG
Source organism: Sarcophaga caerulescens (assembly GCA_927399465.1). Classification (NCBI taxonomy): domain Eukaryota; kingdom Metazoa; phylum Arthropoda; class Insecta; order Diptera; family Sarcophagidae; genus Sarcophaga; species Sarcophaga caerulescens. The sequence continues at coordinate 40,449,429 of OV656866.1, forward strand.
TGTTTGTAAGGTATGTGTGTGTGTGTGAGAAAAACTAATTTAATTTTTACACTTCAATTAACATAGTTTTTGTTTTATATTGTTTATGTTGTTGTTGTTGTTGGTATTTATTTCTTTTTAAAGTATATATTTTTATTCTTTCTTTTTTCTTTTTGTACGTGTGTATGTATATACATATTATAATAAATAAAATGCATTTTAAATTAAAAACGAACACTCATACTTTAAATCTAACTCCATGCACACATACACACACAGGTATATATATAAATATGTATACTTATATGTTACATACATATGTATTAGTGTATGTATGCTTGTATGTATATTGTTGTGTATTTATATAAACAAGTAAAGGATGTCCTTTCTTTCCTTTGATTGATAGACGCATAAAATGCATTTTGATAAATATTTTATGAGTTTCTTTTTTACATAAACAAAGGACTTTACAGTCATCCATATAACTGTATGTACATATGTTTGTATATGTACATACATACATATAACCACACATATGTATGTATATTGGTATATATTATATGTAAAATTTTATATGATAAATATAGCCACAAGATAGAATCTTACACTCTTCATATAAATGTATGTTTGTATGTATGTATCTATGTATACATATATGTATAGGATATTATATAAAAAAATATACTTTTTATATATAAAACAGATACCTGTCATGTTATGGTTTGATTCTTACCATTACTCCTGTATTTCTTCAATAAGTCTATGTGTTAAGTTTTTTCTTTTTTTTTTTTTTGAAATACAAAAAACTATAGAGAAATATAAATATTCTTGCAGAAATTTAAATATTAAGATTTATTTCTCAGCATCCAGCAAAGATACATATGCATACATGCATATGTATGTACATATGCTATTATTGTAATGGTATGGTTTGAAGTCTTCCATTTTTTTGTTTGTTTGTTTACACTTGAGTATGATGAATTTTATATTTAATTAATTATGCACATTTACACTTTTATAGTTTTGTATCTGAGTGCTAGAGTATGTCTGTTTTTTTTATTGAATCCTTTTGTTTAATCCTTTATGCATATATGCTGCAGCATATAGTAGAAATAAAATAAAAATATTCCTTTTTAAAATATTAAATTTCTGCATATTTGCACAAATCTTTTGCTCTAACATCTAACCAATACGCATACCCCCCCTTCCTTCACCCTCTCTATTAGTGGGTAAATTTAAACCCTTTTCTACACATTTCAATAAATTTCAATATCTGCATTATACAATATATCATAAAGCACTACACTACCGCATATACATATGTATAGTGTCTTCTACACTTTCTCTCCTCTGTCTATCATTATTATATGGCATATCCTGTTTTAGAATATATTCGCATATAAAGCAAAGCCAGAGAGAGTATAAGTATAAGTAGTTGGTGTTATTGTTTAACAATCCTTGTTACCAAAACCAAATCATTTGGAAGATGTTTTGTGTTCGAAAAGCTTGTGATAAATATTTCTCATCTTTTCAAGTCAATTCTTGTCGTTTTTTTTTTTTTTTGTTATTTCTTTGCGAACAAAAGAACCAATTGAAAATGATGCATTTTATATACTAAATATATATTTTAAATATACATAACATGTGTATGCATGCACGAAACTGTATGGTTACAATATTAGAAACCCAATAATTACGCATATATGCACAATTTTCTTAGAACTTTATTCATAATGAATGAATGAATGAATAAAGAAAGTGTTCCATATGAATTAGCAAAATGCTAAAAAAAAATTCAACAAAAAAAAAACTAAACAAAGGATTTTAAAGCACATATAACAGCAGCACATTTATATAAAAATAAAATAATTTGTTATACAAAATTATTAAGTTTCCGTTTAAAACGTACTTCTCCCTTCACATTTAATAATTACAGTATTTCTCGGATATCTAGCCTGGATATAATAATTTCCCCCCTACCCCCCCCACTTATCACCATTGAAACTTAGGAGATCTTGATTTTTGTTTCAAAATGTACTGAAACTATTTCGATATATGCATTCGCGAAATATTTTACTTCATATTCTAAATTTACTTGAAAAAAGTCGTTTATATGCTCGAACTTTGTGGCAATTTTCTTTCCGAAATTAAACCTGTTCACCAACTGCCTCATTCGTAAGATTAAACGGTTCGGAATTTCTTTTTATGAGGACATGTAAAGCCATGTGATTATGCTGATAAAATAGCAACTATTGAGCCATTGGAAGCGTATTAACACAATACGACAGATTTATTGGAAATGCACAATGAAATTCCACAGAATGTTCCTAAGGGTTTCATTCTCCTGAGGCAGAGGCTGCATTCTGTCTCATCCAGAAGACATAACCCAAAAAGGCAACGCCAGATCAGATAATTGATTCCTGATAGAAAACCTACAATCCAACATTGTTCGCCTTTCGTAACCTGTAAAGCTCTTCTTTTAGTAAGCTGACCTGGTGTAGGGCTCAGCAACGCATTTTCAGATAATTGATTCGTGGTCGAAAACCTACAATCCAACAATGTTCGCCTTTCGTAATTTGTAAAGTTCTTCTTCTATTAACCTGGCCTGATACAGGTCTGATATGATTCAACGACCAGATTCTCAGTCTAGTTAATGCTACAATAAGACTCTTTACTATAGCAATAAGGTCTGCTGCGAGTCCATTTCCTTCAGAGATTCCAAAGTGACCAGGTGCCTTGCAAATTACAACTTTATGTACCACATCGAGTTGTAGAAGACGATCAAGCCGGCATTCCATCGAGTACGAAGCCAGTGAATCTGGTAATAATTATGTCATTCTATTCTATTTACGCTTGAGCAATGTTTGGGTTTTTTTAGGGCCAACAAGAAAATGTACGATGATATCGATTTTGCAAAAAAAAAATCATCTCTTCGGATGAAGCTCATTTTTATCTTGGTGGGTATGTTAATAAGCAAAATTACCGTATTTGGGCTTAGAAAACTCACACGTGGCCTTACGGAAACCAATGCACGAATTACGAGTGACTGTTTAATGCGGCTTGTTGAGCGGCCGCTTTGCCCACATTATTTTGAAAATGTGGACGACGCAACCATTACGATCAATGGAGACATCTATTACACCATGATAAACGTTTTTTTTTTATACCCGCGCTTTTCATGGTATTGATGTGAACAAGATGGTGCCACTTGCCACACATCTCATGCCACAATCGATTTATTGCGTCAAACTTTGATGGTCGTTTAATTAGCCGAAATGATGATGACAATTGGCCGCCAATAAGCTGCGATTTAACACCGTTGGACAATTTTCTGTGAGACGCCATTAAAGATAAGTGTTATGTCGACAAACTGGAGATAATTAAGCATTTGACGGTCAACATTCTTGATGCCATTGTCGAGATACGACCTCATACACTGGAAATAGTGCATGAAAAAAGGGTCCGAACTAATAAGGTACAAGTGTGCTCAGCCGCGGCAGCCATATGAATGAAATAATATTCCATTAAATTTGGTAAAATTTCAAACTGTTTTTATTTTATTGCATTTATAAATTTAAACTTTTATTTTCCCCACCCTATACATACACATATGGTTTTAACAAATTTACACCTTGTTTGTACTGACATGAATAAAAATTTAAAGTATACTTTTAGGTTTTATATCCTAGTTTTTGAGTTTTTGTTTTAAATTTAATATTATTGTAAGTCTTCATCTATTTTATTGTAAGTTTTATTTTTATGAATCATTTATTGAGCAAATATGTATGAGTTTTATTTAAAATTTTATAATTTTCTCCTTCAGGAAGAGCAGTTGTACTCTTTTCATTTCCCTAAAAATGGCCATAAAAATCATTGTAGTGAAATAAAATTTTTTACTAGAAATCATTAAAATTATGATTGTTTGATTTTTATGCCATATAAAATCTATATTTTGTGTTCCGTTCTCATTTTGTGTAAAGTGTTTGCAGGAATTACAAATTCATTTTATAGTTTCTGCTTTACAAGACTACAACTTAAGTGGCGGTGGTATACTGTTGAGTTACGCTGTGGTGCCAGGATATGGGGATGTATGGGTGGATGTTAAGTCATAAAAAATTTATAACTTTTATATACTATTTGTTTTATAAAGTGTTTTTATTAATTTTTATTATCAAGTATGTATGAACACAATAATAAATACGATTTGAAATCTTTTTTTCTTGATTGTTTTTTTTTTGTTTTTTTCTTTCTTGTTAAATAAATCATAAAAACAGAAAATATAAGTCATAAAATGAAAACAAGTTATACGTTTTCGTAATATAACAGTATTTTAGCATACAAAATCAAAATTGAATAAAAAATAAAATAAAATTATTGAAAACAATGTTGCAATACAGGACATATATGTAAGTCCTCCTGTGGAGTGTTATAAAAATCTAACACCCCCTACAATTTAACTGACTGCTGCTGGTGTTGGTGGTTACTTAACTATGGCAAATAAAACAAATCTTATTATAAAAAATAAAGTTTTTATCTTAAAAATCACAATTCAGCTGCTATCTAATGCTAGCAAATACTCAATTACTTAATACGCATAAAAAAGAAAATAAAAATTTCCCTGCATTGCTTATAGTTTTTCCTTAAATCTCTGATAACTACGTTTATAATATTTAATTTAATTACATTTTACTGTCGATATTTATCTAAAGAAATCAAATTTTCGTATGGAAAGGTCAATTTCCATTTTGTCTTAAATCTTTTATATTCAGCCAAATAGATTTTATGACCAAATTGTTGTCCACTATTTATAGGACATAAAAATCTTAATGAATTAATTTTTTCTTCTATCCATTTCGTCAAAATAAAATCCAATTAAAATGCCATAAATTTTATTGTTCCAACAAAAAAAAAGGCAAAAAAAATGAAATAAAATGGTCCAGTTAAGCATTTGTTGGCCTTTGGTCTTCCCCTTTCACGAAACCATGATTCCATGTAAGTAGTGATCATAAAATTAAAAGTAATGTCTTCTCCTCTCTATGTTTTTGAAGAATGCAAAATAATAAAAACTACTATCAATCAAAAAATTTCACAAAAATAAAAATAAACTCATAAAATGAAAAACTAAAGTTATTAAACGAAGATATTTATCAGAAACTATCAAGAGAAAAATAATCCCTTATTAAAGATACATATGTACATATTATATTTGGAAAAGGATTTAAATACTATGATTAAACGAAAGTCTTCAAATATGTCATCCGTTTTAAAAATAATAGATTTAAGGCTTTCCTTATCTACCTACTAGACTACAACGACTTCGGCTATGTTGGTTCACCATGTGTATTTTACGAATGAGTGGCGCAACGTACAATTTCACGTCAATAATTTGAAACAATAATTGAATAATTCTCTTACGAAACCTTTAACGAATATCTGACACATGAATACAAAGAATACTTATATTTGATTTGACTACAACTCGTTGTCTGATGGGTGATCTGATGGATTCATGAGAAGCTCCGACTGGTTCCAAGACTAGGGTATTACAATGAGTCCTATATGGCCTACGTCTGTCCATTCAACTTCCTTGAGTGGATAGCCACCTCTATCTACTTGTCTAAGCGTCTAAATACATACATAATTGGTCATTACAACCCTTCAGGTAGGGTAACGATCGATCTTCTCACATCACTTATGCAGTGTGTGTTAACTTTATACATGAGTGGCGGGGGACCTGCAGCTTAAAGTCGACACCGAACCACAGTTTTTTTTTAACTTTTTCGTGGAAATTTTTATTAACCCTCAGAGTTTTGGGCAGATATCTGGTGAGATGATGTTTCCGAAGGAAAATTTTTTTATATTTTCGTTTTGATGTCTGACCTGGCGTTTGAACCGTGACCTCACATCTAATAAGCCAACACACTACATATTGGACTACGGCAGCTGAATAGTTCATTGGAATTAAATTCTCTCAAATAAATTGAAAAGAAAACAGCGTATATAAGCGTTGAAACCGTCTTTGTGCACTAAGTTATATTTAAAATGACTTATTTTAAAATCTGCGCATGAAATAACATTTTTCTTTAGTACCCAATGAAACAATACCAAATTATAAAAAATTGACTCTACAGTTTTGGTATCGCCTTAGAGTTTTATCCAAAAGGGTATTGATGTATCACTACACGTACTTCAGTTTTTCCACATTCTTCTCCCTTAAGATGATTGGCCTACTACAGCTGTTTCTAGAGAGATAGGTTAAAATAACTTTTTTTTGGAAAATTGCTTTATTAAACCAAATATGTGTCATTTTCATCGATAATACGTTGCCTTTTTTTAAGGTCAAGCCAATTCCATCAAGATAAAGCTTTCCTGAGGTTTTAAATTTATGCAACCAAGAGAGTTATGTAAAGATCGATACAAGTGATAATCTGAAGGTATAAGGTGCTTCCCAGCCAAGCTTTCGTAGTTTTTATTGGGTCGTTAAAAATGAGTGTGGTCTGGTCCTTTTAATTGAACTACTTGCCTAATAGCTGATAATAGAGATGAGAATCAATCGTTTGACCAGGTTGTAGAAGTTCATAATAAACAATTTCGTTTCCACACCACCAGACACACAGCATTAACTATCTTGATGTCAATCCAGCCTTTGTCGTTATCTGCAAAGCTTTAACTTGCTTTGTTCATGTTCTTTTTCGTATATTTCTGTCACATGTGGTTTACTTTTTAAGGCCTGTAGTCTATTCTAACTTTTTCTATAATAGCAAAACAAATTGAAGCCTAAACTGTCAACTTTCAAACAAGCTATACGGTTGTCTAATGCACCAGAGGCATTAGGTTTTAGAATCATTTGTAGATGATTTGTTATTAATCTTCTTCCAGATTGCAATAGTTTAAAGAGAACATTAAAGTTTTGCTGAGTGTTTTCAGTTTTAATTCTTAATATTGCTGGCATTTGGAATTTTTTCATTATATTTAGAAAAGGCCAGTTTAGACCTTAAAAGTTTACGTACGTACGTAAAATCAGAGAAAAATATCACAAAATTCTCTTGAAAACAAGGCTAAAAAATCTAACGACAGATATTTGTGCGTTTACCCGATTGGCAAAACCATAAAACTAAATTAAAATGTATGTAGGAAGGTATTAAAATAAATTATATAATTAGTCATTACTATCCTTCAGCTGACAGGAGTACGACCTAGCTTCTCAGACGCCTTATGTTGTGTGTGTTAATTTCATACAAGAGTGGCGAGACCTACTTTTCATAGCAATTTTATTTACTCTCAGAGTTTTTGCCAGAGAACTGCTGAAAGGCAGTCGTCATTTTTCGTTTTGTTGGAGATGTCTGACCCGGGGTTTGAACCGAGGCCTCAGTTTTTTAAGCCAACACATTACCACCTAGACTACGATGCCTTTAGAGGAATGTATCCAGGGTTTAAAAAATATGAAAAAATTATTATTATTAAATCGTAGAATACTTGATGTATAGTACGAATACTGTTGTTACCGTCTAAAGTCACCTTAGTCAACATAAATAGTGAGTTCGATTCTTTGTAGAAAATCCCCCATATTAATTAACAAAAAAAAAAGATAAAAGATTTTTAATAAAATTTAATTAAACCGTTAACAAAGCATTTAATATCCCTGATGTGATGAAGTCATTTTGGCCTAAAACTTAAAAGTATGCCACACACTGTCTAATGATTTAAATGCATTTGTTAGATTATCTTGCGGCTATGGTTTGTTAGAATTAAAAGAAATATTTTTTGTTTTGTTAATTTAACTAATCATCGGTAATAAATAATAATAATAATAATAATAATAAAAAAAAAAGAAATATTTTTATAGCTTTTTAGGCTTGTCTCCCAAAGTAATAAAGCAGTTTGCGAAAACCCTTTAATGAATTGTTTTTCAAACAGAAACAAATTTCTTAATGCAACACCTACCGAAAATGAAAGGGATCTTATGAAAATATAACGAAAATAAAAGGTAACAACACCCAAAAGAAAAAAACAAAAATTTTTAATCAAATCGTAAAGGTGTTGCGAAAGAGTATTTCATTTCATTTGGAACACCACCGCCAGAGCATATTGTTTATAACACCTTTTCAATTATTATTACACAATAGAAGATTAAGAAATATTTTCCAAAGCGATAGAGTTAGAATGGAAAAAGATTTCAATAAGAAGGCGTTTAAAAACAAAAAATTTTTATGGTGAAAAAATGTTGATGATTATGGCATAGGCATAGAGATAGCTAGCCTTAGCAGTTAAACGCTAAGATTGCATGTCATAAAACTGTTAACGGTATTTTCAAAAAGGTTTGTTACCTTTAAAGGATGTTTTGGCAAAAAAGGATAATAGCATTGGAAGTAGCAGAGTAGAGACGTTTTGTTATTATTAGCATATTTAAGGGTTTTTTTTCTCTCTCTCTCTCTCATTTTGGTTTTTCTCTTTTTATGAAATTAAAGGTATGCATTTTAGAAATAATAATTATAGAAACTTTTTTCTCTTATATTCGCCCTAAATAAATCACTTCTTTTTTTCTCGTAGAAATAAATAAAAAACAAGAACTACAAAGCATATCAGCGTTGACCCCTTTCTAATGGTTGTTAAGGATACGTGTTTGAAAATACTTGAAATTCTTTCATTGTTTATCTGACCACATGTAAAAATAGATTCAAATGGATAGTGCGAGTGAGTGTATTGTCTTCATTCATATCCTTTTTTTTTTTTAATCGAAAAAAGGGGTTGTTGTTATTGGCAATAAAGTAGTTTTGTTCAAAGGATTAAAGAAATTAAATGAAATCTACTTTCATTTGTATAAAGAAATAAAACGTAGTAGGGAGTGTTCATTGTTATTATTATTATTATTGTTGTTGTTTGAAATGACATATAAACGGAATATTAGAAAAGATAATTTAAAATATTTGCTTAATAAACGCTCTTCAAAGTTTGTATTGGCTTGCGATTTTATTTCATTTACATTGATAAGAGAAAGAATTTCTTTCAAAGCGATACAGAGCGACTTATCATTCTGAAGAATCAACTTAGCCGCTCTGGTCAGTAACAAACAGTGAATACATTTTAAAACGAATTAACCTATAAAATATTATGTTTTTATACGATAAATAATATTTTATAGCCAGATAGAATGAAATTCATTAAAAAGAAAGTATCATATCACATTGAGAAAATAAATTTAAATTATTCTTTGCATAAAAACAAAATAATAAAAATGTTCATATCAAACAAACCTCATTCCTGCCCCTCTATCAATAAAACATTTGCAATTAGACGAGCATTGTAGTTAGACAGTAAAATTATAAAACATTTCGAGCGAAAAAAAAAACTGATAGAACCTCACAAATGAAAGCGAAAAATCAATCCTTAGAAAGAAATCCTTTTTGAAATACACAAAATGCAATTGAAATTCATATTGAATAAATATAGACTCACTAGTAATTATAAAGGGCTATCCATTTCGTGGTTTCAAAAGTATGTGACTGGAATTCGACATCTGTCAAACTAAGTTGTGGAACCAATTTTTTTCATTTCAGTTGAAAGTCTGACATTGACGAAAATGGATCGCTTAACTATCACACAACGCATAAAAATTATCAAAACCTACTACAAAAATGGTGATTCTGCCACAGCCACGTATCGTGCATATGGGCAATTTTTCGAACAAAATTTTCTTCGATGAAGCACATTTCACACTCGGTGGGTATGTTAATAAACAAAATTGTCGTATTTGGGGTTCTGAGAATACTCAAGTAATTGAAGAGAGGCCATTACATCCAGAAAAAGTCACTGTTTGGTGTGCTCTTTGGTCCAAAGGTATGATTGGACCTTACTTCTTCGAAAACGACGATGGAACGACTGTCACCGTCAATTCGGAGCGTTATGGTCATATGATAACCGACTTTTTTTGCCTGCTATTGAAGAATACGACTTGGAGAATATGTGGTTTCAACAAGACGGTGCCACATGCCACACAACTCGAGCGAATATGGCTTTATTACAAGAGACATTTCCTGGCCGCGTAATTTCTCGTCGTGGCGATATCAACTGGCCACCAAGATCATGCGATTTGACACCATTAGACTTTTTGTGGGGCTACGCGAAAGACCGTGTTTATGCAGATAAACCTTCAACTCTTGAGCACTTAAAAACCAACATTCGTCAAGTTATGGCTGAGATACCGCCCAATATGTGTCAAAAAGTGGTCGAAAATTACCCCAAAAGAATCAATGCTTGCAACACTTCGCGTGGAGGTCATTTAAATGATGTAGTGTTTCACACATAATGTCAACGTTCAAACTTTACAATAAAAAAGAAATATCATGAAAAAAATATTTTATAGTATGTGTTTTACTTTTGAAACCACAAAATGGATAACCCGGCACTAGTGTATCTAATTCCATTCGATATTATTACGATTATTATTAAGTGAGCATAAGAAATTGCATAAATGGCTTGATTAGGCGTCTAAAAAGAAAAATCAAATGACATTTTCATGAGCAGGCAGTGGACTTTTTAATGATGGTAACTTCCACTCTGCTGATGGAGCCAGGCGCAGAAAGGTGCATACATACTTACATACATAATTGGTAAATACAACCCTTTAGCCAGGATTACAACCTAACTTCTCACACTGCTTATGATGTGTGTGTTAATTTAATACATGAGTGTCGTGACCTAGATTTTAAAATCAATTTTTGAGAAACTTTTCATTGCAAATTTTATATTTACTTTCAGAGTTTTTGCCCAAAATCTGCAGAGAAGAAGTTAGCAAAGAAACATTTTTGCTTATTTCGTTTTATTCGAGATGTCTGACCTGGGATTTGAGAAGTGGCCTCACATCACTACCTGCTAGGCCGACACACTACCTACTAGACTACGACGACTTCCATAAGGGCACAACATTTGGAGTGGTTAATTGGTCATTACATCCTTTTAGTCAGTACAGCAACCCAGCTTCTCACATCACCTACGTTGTCTTTTAATTTTATCAACTCGCCTGAGAGAGCTATCATCTATTGATGTCAAGGATATAGCTTCGTTTATCAAACTTTCTGACTGGTTTTCCAGTGTAGGGTAGTCGTGGTTTTGATGTGCAGCCCTTGCGCTGACCAACTTCTGCTTTTTGATAGCAGAGCTACCACTCCAACCTAACCTAACCTGAGAAGGTTGCTGAAAGAAAGTCACCTAATAATATATACTTATATTTATCATATTTTCGTTTTATTCGTAGTGCCTTAGCTGAAATGTGAACCACGTCTCGTTTAATAAGTAAAGCTACCACCTACTACACTACGCCAAAAGGTAATATTCATTCTATCGAATTGTAAAGTTAATAAATTTTTTAAATTTAAAAAAGTTAAGTAAGATTTAGTTTGAGGATGTGTACTTGCCATTGGGACAAATACAATACCCAGAGGTCACATTTACCCATTGTAAATTCGTCCTAGAAGAGATATAGAGAGAGGATATTGAGTGAGCTAGGGAAATTGGAAAAGCAGAAGAATTAGAAAACGAAGGATATAAGAAACGAAGGAAAAAAGATGGACCACAAACACACAAGACAGTGCAACTACAACTTTGATGCCCTTGCACTTATCAACTAGCTCAACCTATTTATGAATCTAAGGAGAGCCTTAATGGTTAATTTGCAGAAATTAATGCCAAATAATCAAATGAATTTGGTGGGAGCATCACTTATTTCTTTTTAACATGAATTCTTTTATTTCCAACCCACAAATTTTCTTACAAAAAAATTCTTTTCATTTAATTTAAAGGCTCATGTATCGGTCATAGTCCTCTTAATATACATAGAAATTTATAAATAATGTTTAGAAAAGAAAAACTTATCATCCAAATCTTGTTTGCATATGATCTCTCATTTTTCTTCTTTTAAAGAGGGTGTCATTCTTTGATTTCATGTTCTTTGAAAAAGTAGGTGTTACTCTAAAAATATCTTCAAATTTCTTTTGTCAGCTGTTTAGGTTTTCAATTGACTTTTTTGTTTCGTTTACAATAATTTTGTTTTTTGTTACTTTTATTTCCGTTTCATTTTCTTTGAATACAAACATGCACATACAATAGTATATGCAATGGAAAAATAATCTACGAAAGGTTAAAGTTAAAACAATTCGGCACATGTCAACTTATATATACGAGGGTATAATCTATCTTATAACAGCCAGCCATAAGATTTATAATTTTTTCGGTTTTTTTTCTGTTAAAAGTAAAGAAAAATAATAACAACAACAACAACTACACCAACTAGAGAATACAAGAAATTACTTATGCCTCCCACCAAAACAAACAAACACACACACACACAACAAGCATAAACCGGCTGTTTTTCTTCATACTTTTTTTATTTACAAATATTGGCAATGTTGCAAGTGTTTTATAAAGCGTAACATAAGTATGGATATGCCTGTGTATGCGTGTCTGTGTATGTTAGTGTATGTAAGAGAGTGAGAATAATCTTAAAAACATTAAACAGGCAGTCTAACTGACCCCAAACGAGAAAAGTTTATATTATTGTTTGTGTTGTTTTTTCTTCTTCTTCTTCGCCCACATTCCTTTGACATGTGTTGGTAAAATACAGTAAAGAGCAGAATAATAGGCAGAATTTGTATTTAAGAATTTTCATAAGCAAATTGCAGTTGAACCGCAATAAAATCGACTTATTTCTGAAGGATATAACAATTAGATTTGGAAAACTGTCACTTACAACGACATGAAGGAAAAACAGTAGTCTCCGTAGCGCAGGGAATTGTTTCAAATGGTGTCAAAGTCTGAACTGAAAAGGCGGAAAGTTTTGTTGCCTAATTGTTAATCAATTACTGCAACTGATTGTCTGCGATCAAAGTATTAATCCAGACTTGTACTGGCAATAATTAGAAACAGAAGGAGAGTAATTGAATACGTATGTCTCTCTAATAACCTATTTCAATCTCAGGAAATAATTGCTACCTGTTCCATTGTTTATGGCAAATTAATTTGTTGATGAGAAATTTACCTCTGCATAGCCTTGTATACGTATTACGCCAGATATCTATTATAACTTATTTAAATCTCCAGAAGTAATCGCCCACCGGTTCCACTGTATACGGCGGTGGAAAATATGCCTCTGTATAGCCTTGCGAAAATCAATAGCCCCAGTTATTATTTTAGCAATAAGAATACTGATTTTTATAAGAGGTTTACATACCAGGATACCGAGGTGGTTTCTCATTTTCTGGTACAGCTCAAGGCATGTTACGCAATAGATATCCACGGTTCCAGCAGCAGTCGTTTGCCATGTATCCAAGACCGATCCACATAAGTGTTGACAATGCAATGTCCTGTAATGACTCCAACAACCAGACTTTTGATACCCTCTTTAACCAGTTTTGGCTAGATTTTCGGCGCCATTCTGCCCAAAGCAGCCTGTATGACGTTGTTAGAATCCATAATTGAATTGTCAATTATAGGAAGCTAGCAGATTTTCAATGGGACTCTTAATGTACAGAACACATTGGAGAGTTCAGTGATTGTGCCATGACTGGTCAGTTCACTCGACATACATTTACCTAGAATACACCATGTCTCAGTACCCATATTATATGAATGTCGTACCACCATGCTATCGAATTGAGAGGCTCGTGATAGCTATACATCATCTGGCAATCCCTTGAGTTAGAGCGCAACGCTCCGACTGCCGCATTGGCTATCAGAAAGTATGCTAATTCCCTATCCAAAGATATTTGAACCATTCTTCTTACCGTAGCCTGTGCGGGCAATATTTTCATTTGGAGAACGCTGCAGGGATACGGTAGAGTGAGTCTTTGAAAAGCTTCAACCAGCCACAGTTCTATTCAGTTTCGAATACATACATACAAATATAATTGAACATTACAATTCTTCAGTCAAAATTACGACCTAACTTCTCACACCACTTATGTTGGGTTATTATTTTGGGTATTTATTTTAATTTTTATTAGACTACGGCGACTACTATAGTTTTGAATAATCAATCAGAATTTGAACGAACGAAACGAAGTGCATTACACAATATAAGCAAACCCCTGTTTCCGGAATGGATATTCCGAATTTCTTTGAGAGGCAATAGCAGTTGTATCATGTAATTAATAGTCTTGAGAGTACCAAATTCTCTTAGGATCTTCAAGTGTTTAATGTTTGATTCATGACACTGTGTAGTTGTCTAGAGACGACGACTAGTTCTAGCTGCTAAGCCTTTACAATAAACGGTCAGGCGGAAAGAGGCTTAAAAATTGTCTTTAGCTTCTTAGGCATACCATGTTATTTTTTTCTTCTATACTGTTTTCTTACAGATTCACTATTTCGTTAAAAATATTATACAATATAAGTAAGAAAGAAAGGAAAGAAAAAAATAACTTTTACATTTTTCCTTGTATGTCAAAGTTAAAATAAAAAAATGAAAAAAAAAAATTAAGAAACATATGAAAGGAAACGCTAGAGACTTTTTGTATTTGTTGTTGTATTTTAAGTTTTGTAAACAAACTTTTGATTTTTTTTTTTTGCTTATTTTCTTTTTCCAATCGCTTTTTTTGTTCTTTTCTATATCATCTGCTTTCATGGATATTGTTTGTTGTTGTTGTTTTTGTTGTGGGTAACATCTTTTCATGTGTCTTAAGGTTTATTTAAAAATTGAAAGCGATATTCTTTTGCCTACACTACTTACATGGCCAACGGTGGCACTATCGCCACCACATACATACCATACCATCACCACTCATACTCATACCTTCTCTCACCCACTCATACACATACACTCAACCTAATGTTCATAACGAACATATGCGGCCAAGAAAAAGGAAGAGAGAACTTTTTTCTTTATTGGAATTTTCTTAAAGTCTACTTTTAGGTGATATATGAACTTTTGAGTATGTTAAAATTGTATTCGTGGCAGGCAAACAAACAAAAAAATCGTTTTTTTTTTTTGCTTTAAACCATTAGGCAATTTTAAAATATTTTTTTTTTCATTTTCGTTTTGATATGACTAAAGGTAGGCGTCGTTGTCTTTTCTTTCTGAGACGTTTCTTAAAACTTTGACGCCAGTTTATATAACGCTGATAACAACAAAGAAAAAAAACTCTTTTTCTGCCTAAAACTACTAAGCCAAGTACTTTGTTACATATGCGCTTATACAAGACATACGTATGTACATACATGTTGCAATATATGTACACATACATTGGTTTGGTAAATACCCTAATGTGATGAAAGGACATGTGTATCCTATGAGTTATGCCTCTATCTTGCGGGAGTTTAAAAGTGCAAACAATTTTTATTGAAAAAAGAGGAAAAAAATTGGAAAAAATCTCATTTGTTTTGGATTGTTTGGTTGTTTTTGGCTGACTTCATGACATTTGTTTGTCTAAAAGTTGTTATTAGAGATAATATTTTGCGGTAAATTGGAAAACTTTACACCGAAAAAAGAAGCCAAATTATAAAATGCTATTGTTATGATAAAAGGTTTTTAAAGTGGATTCTATTTTTTTCTTTCATACGAAAACAATTTTTAAGTTTAAACTTGCCCGTGTAAAAGCATTTAAAGAGAGAAAATATTTCCTATTTACTTCAATTGACCTTGAAAATATTGCAGGTTTTTATTGATTATTATAAAACTAGTTTAGATTTAAAATGTTTTCTGAAATATTCATCCGCACATATGTACATACATAATTGGTTTAGTTAGGATTACGACCTAGCTTCTCACACCACTGATGTTGTGTGTGTTAATTTCATACATGAGTGGCGGGACCTACAGTTTAAAGTCGATTACGAACGACAGACTTTTCTTGAGACCCTTCTCATGGCAATTTTCTTTTTTTCCTCGCAGAGTTTTTGCCAGAAATCTGCTAAGAGGAAGGTAGGTAGGTAGAAGTGGCTGTCCACTCGATGGAGTCATGAGCGGACACACTTAGGCCGCGTACAGGGCCCATTTTGCTAAGAGGAAATCGCCGAAGAAATATTTTTTCGTATTTTCGTTTTAGTTGGAGATGTCTGACCTGGGATTTGAACCGTGGCCTTACGCCTAATAAGCCAATACACTACCTACTAGACTACGGCGACTTCATATTCATCCAATACGACCAATTAATAAGGAATTATGAGGCATATTTCCAAGAACTCATTAACGATGTTACAGATACAACTACTGAACTAAACAGAATTGAGAACATCAGCCCTGCAGAAAATATCGTACGAATATTAAGCAGCCATTCCAGTATAGACGAGAAGTTCCATGGGGAAGTTGTTAAACAATAAGGTAGCAAGCGAAGATGGAATACCAACAGAATTTTTATGGTTTGACATCGAAACTACAGCTGAACTGCTACGATCCCCAAATCGCATCAGACTGGGATGAAGAAAGATTACTTCAGGAGTTACGTTGATTAGGCCTTACGCCTTATAAGAAATCAATCTCTAGAGTGGAGCACTCTCCTGTACTTATTGTTTGCAGACTTCAAGAAAATTTTCATTATCATGATATGAACTGACATTTAGGAAGCATTGCGAATAAAAAGCGTATACCAGAAAATAATTCAAATCATCAGGACTATGTACGCGAACGCAGAACTCTCAGTTCTTCACAAGCGAAATGTCAAGGACGTCTCCAATCACCGCAGCGGTGAACCATAGTGTCATCAGAAGTAAAGTGTGTTGAGAAAAAAGACAAATTATATGGAATTTAGAAATTTTAAAGACTTGGATAGATTATCGAGAAATTTGGACTTGAGATTAATTACTTAATTAAGAAAACAAAAGCCATGAGAGTTAATAAGGTTAGCAATGATAACATCACTTTAATAGGGACAAAAAATCGAGAAGCTAGCTTCTGTTATCTAAGCAGTGCAGTGACGACGAATTATGGCGAGAGAAAAATAAGTGGAGTAACTCACAAATATCCAGATAAACCAAGCTTAGAATAGTCAACGCTTGTATACAATCAAAGCTGTTGCACAGTCGCAAAACCTTAACAATTTTGAACATCATCAATGAATCAAAATTATAATAACATCAGTACCATAAAGATCTGAAGCTTTACCAACGAGAAACCCATAATAATACAAGCAAAACGGCCAAAATGGAGCTGAATTTGGCTATACTATAAGAGAGAATCCTGGATGGCGCTAAAGGGAAATCCTCTAGTCTTAAGAAACCGTATTTGATCAAAAACACCAGGACGCCTACTATACTTCCAGAGCTAGGACATTGTAATTTTACATGGCATAAGATAGAGATGCATTGTGGAAGTCATATGCTCTCAAGGAATAAAAAAGAAAAGTTAATTAATTAATTATCTTAAGTTAATTGTTTAAGATAGGGTCAGATTATGCAAATATTATACAAGTTTTAAATAAATGCTGTTGACCCCTGCAAGATCAAACTAATGTTTGATATGGGCCTGGTTATGAAAAACTTAAAGATAAGTTTACTAGAAATACAGCAGTATCGTCTCCCGTGGCATAGGAATTGGGAAAATTAATTTTATGTTTAGGTCTTCGGGACCTAGAGGTTATAGCCGACTGAAAACGACAGATTTTTAAGAAATTTCTCAGGGCAATTTTGTTTATTCTCAGGGTTTTTGCAAGAAGAATAGTGAGAGGAACTCACCGAAGAAAGATTTTTTCAATTTTCGTATTGTTTGAGTCATCTAAGCTGGGGTTTGAACCACGGACTCTCATTTATAAAGCCATCATATCACAAAAAAAAAGGAAGAAATATATATCTGTTCATAGGCCAAGTATATGGGGAATTTAGATCAAATTAGATCAAAATTTTTTATATTTCACGAATAATAATTGGTTGTTATAACCCTTCATTTAGTACTAGCTGTAACCTGCGCGTGTTGCTGCGCCATCAACTAAAATAAATTTGAAGGAAAGACATTACACGAATGTCCAATTAATTTTGAATCATTTTATTGATTTTGTTTCCCGTTGTCCTTATGATTCAGATGAACGGGCTTGAGTAGTACGCATTCGATCAGTTTCTAATCTCACTTTTCGTGAGATTTTTCCAGTCTCAATGCTCGTCTGATTCTGAGGCTCGTAATGCTCTTTTCTTCCGTGCTTGAGGTGTAGAGCGACCAATTGCTTGTCATTCATTTTGAATAATTTTCAGTGACGCCATCCATTGCAAATTAATCGCACCAACCTCCGTCGATTCATACGCAACAACTTTGTTAAAGAATGCACAGTTTACGATTTAATTCATTTTGAGTAATTTTCAGAGGCGCCACCTATCGGATATTGGTCATACCAAATTAGAAACCTTCTTCGGCTCATGCGCAACAACTTTGCTAAAAATCATAACATGATCAAATGCACAGTTTACGGTATAATTCATTTTAAGTAATTTTCAGTGGCGCCACCTATCGGTATTGGTCACACCAACTTAGAAGCCTTCTTCGGCTCATGCGCAATAACTTTGCTAAAGATCATAACATGATCAAATGCACAGTTTACGATTTAATTGATTTTAAGTAATTTTCAGTGGCGCCCCCTGCCGGAAATTAGTCATACCAACTTAGAAACCTTCCCCGGCTCATGCGCAACAACTTTGCTAAAGATCATTACATGATCAAATGCATAGTTTACGATTCTATAAGGTACATACAAACAAAAAAATTGGATTTTGCCACGCCCCTCCGCCCACAGACCGGAAATAAAAAATCAGACTTCACAGTCTTACCCGCCTGAATATTCTGAAGATTCCCTGAAAATTTTATCAAAATCGGCCCAGCCGTTTTGGAGTCCATACGTTACATACATACACACATCCACTTTTATATATATAGATTACGACCTTGTTTTCTATGTTGTGTGTGTTAATTTTATACATGAGTGGCGGGACCACAAAAGTTTAAAGTCGACTCCGAACGGCAGATTTTTGAGAAACTTTTCAAGGCAATTTTATTTTACTCTCAGAGTTTTTGCCAAAAATCTGCTGAGAGGAAGTCACCAAAGACAATTTGTTTTATATTTCGTTTTCTTGGAGTTGTATAACGTCTAACAAACCCACTCTCTGCCTACTACGTTTTTATTATAAACTTTAATTAAAGAATTTTTTTTTTTTCATTTACTTTCAATTTATTTGAGATTAAAGCAATCACCTAAGTTACCATAAATACTTAATCGATTATTTTTCATTTCAATTAATTTTTTACTTCTTCAATTTCATTTCAGGTTTAAGTTTTGTAGTGGTATTTAAAATCCTACTTTATAACACCCACTGTACAATACCCACACAAGTAAACACGTGCTTTAGAGATCGTATGTACATATGTATGTATGCGTGTGTGAGTATTTAAAAACAAAAACATGTTTCCTATTATTAATGTTAAAAACTATAACGTTGTATATGTATGTATATAAATTGCTCACCATCTCCTTGCAAGAATAGAGAAGAATAATCAAAATACACTCTCCTATAATACCTAGACGTTAAAGAAAGGAACTGTTATACTAGCCAATGCAAGAAATATAAAACAATACAATAAAGAATAGTAAAAAGTAACAATAACAACAAATAATATTAACTTGTACTAACAAATATGAAAGAGAAGAACAAAGAAAAAAAAGCAAATCATTCATAGCCAACCATACAGAGACAGATAGATAGACAGACATGTATGTATGTATGTGTACAAGAGATAAACAATAAATGCATATGTAGTGCTCAAACACAGGCAGACATAAACTAACCAAGAAAACTAACTTGAAAAATACCAACACTTTCTTAACTCACCAGTTGTCTCTCACTCTCTCATTCTCTTATTGTTTTGTTGGTTTTTTTTGTTTTACTTTATGCTACTTGTAACACTCTTTAGAATGTACTCTCTTCCCTAAAGGGATTCGGTAGGTTAGTATAACGAACGTTAAAGTTTTATTTTATTTTTCAAACATGCTCGTATAATTGTAATTGTCCGTGTGCATGTGTATAAGTGTGTGTGTGTGTAAGAAACAATTGTATAATATTTAACAAATGTTTCAATGATGTATGTCTCCCTATATATGTATGTCTTATAAGATATTAATATATTGGTTTGTATATGTAAAAGAGCATATAATGGTTAATGTTACACACACACACATGCATACTTACACTAGTGTAAATAAATTTACTTACAAGGCTATGGATATATACATAACTCATAGAAAACTTACAATATCATTAAACGTAGATTGTGAGAGTGTGTGCGTGTGTGTTTTAAAAAAGAAAAGGCAAGAAAACTTTGCACACCACGTTTCATCATCATCAGCAGCAGTAGTAGTAGTAATAGCAACAATAAAAGGAAGTCTAAGACTTTTACACACTCACACACACACAAGAAACTGGTAGAAGAAAAAAAAACACACAAAAAAGCAAGAAAACCCCAAAGATCTTAAAGTATAACGGAATACAAACTTCAAACATATGTACAAGAGCGTACATATATGTATGTATGTATGTACATACATATGTCGTCTGTATGTTTGAAATAAGAAAATAAAGTTTCTACGTAAAGATGTTGTAGAAAAAAAAGGATACGTTTTTTGCAATTGATGTATTACACTCTACTTAAACACACATACAGATAGTGCATATCACATCGACACACGTAAATACACAAAAATAAGTAATAAAACCAACAACAACAACAACACACTAACCCATTACTATTTTCCAAACACAAATGTTGGACATGAACAACAACAACAACAATACGAATATAACCCATGTGTTTTTTTGGGTTATAAAGGAAGAAGACAAAACAAAAAACCAACAAAAACAAAAAAAGGATGTAGAACATTTTACAAACTTCTTTTGCAAGTGTGTATGTATGTATGAATATATGTACGTCTGAGTAAGTTTTGGTTAAGAAGTTTGCTTCAGGGCCAATATGTTTGCATGTGTGTGCTTGTGCGTATGTAGAAGTAAAAGATTTTAATGTTTTAACCGGCAAAATAGAATAAAATAAAGGTTTAGAAAATTTAATTCATTTAATCCTTTAAGGACCAATATTTTTTAAAAATAAAAAATAGTACATACAGCTATGGACATTAAATTAGCACAAAATCCATTTATAGTTTGATTATGATTTTTATCCTACAAGGCTAAAGACCTCTCATTCTGGAAAAAAATACTTTGGAGTGATGAAACAAAGATAAATCGTTTGGGACCGGATGGTAGAGTCTTTGTTCATCGGCCAAAATGTCAGGCATTTAATCCACGTTACACTCAAAAGACCATAAAGCATGGTGGCGGAAGCATCATGGTGTGGGGATCATTTTCAGGCACGATGTGGACATTATGATGAACAAAATGGAACGATATGCTTTTGAAAACATGCCAGTTTCATTCATATTTATGCAAGATAATGATCCCAAAAACACGTCTAAGCTGGTAAAAGGATTGGTTTTACAAAGAGCACATTCGCGTTTTAGACTGGCCGGCGCAAATTCCTGACTTAAACCCGATTAAAAACCTCTGACACAATGTGAAATGTGTAATTGCTCAACAAAAGTACAAATATTTGGACGATTTGTGGCTTGGAATACGGAACGCTTGGTACTCGATTCCTAAAGGACGTTGCCAGAATTTGATTGAAAGCATGTCCCGTAGATGCCACGCGGTGCTTAAAAATATAGGCTATTCTACCAAATATTGACCTAGTAAACGAAAAACAATAATATTTTTACTATTTATTAAAATATATTATTTTTATTTCAAAAATTTTAATTTTGTGCTATTTTACTGTCCCACTAAAATCTAGCATTTGATTAGTTGCAGGCCTTAATAAGCATAAGATCGGCAATTTAGTCAAAATTTTTGTTTTTGCTTTCAAGAAGAATATGGCTTTTATGTTTTTATGTTTAAATTTTTCGGTAAATAGACTTAAAATACTCTAAAAAATTAGATTGTTTTTATGACAAATTTTTGTGCTAATTTAATGTCCATGGCTGTATTTACTGGCACATTTCAAATTTAATTCAAAGGCAATAAGATCATTTTTAAGTTAGAATTTAGAATTTGGTTTTATAACCAACAGTTTGGCAACACTGCACCCTCTTAAAAATCTTTCATCTGAAGTGTAATTTATTATTTGAAAGGTTTGTCATTACCTCATTAAACTGTGGTCACTTTGGGCTGATTATTATCATCATAATCGGCTGACAGTGCAAGGAATAGACGGGATTACAAAAAAAAATTTAAGAGGCTGAAAATGTAACAGTCAACCTAGTCTAGTAGATAGTGGCTTGGCTTATTAGATGTGAGGTTCAAACCCCAGGTCAGACATTTCCAACAAAGCGAAATTTAAATATTTGCTAGCCGATTTCATCTCACCAGATTTCTGGCAAGAACTCTGGAAGTAAATAAAATTTCCATGTAAAAGTTGTTCAAAAGTCTGTCGTTCCTAGTCGACTTTAAACTTTAGGTCCCACCACTCATGTATAAAAATTAACGCACACAACATACGTCGTATTAGAAGCTAGGTGGTAATCCTGACTAAAGGGTTGTACAGTCGCCTTTTTTTGGAACCAACTGTGACGTAAATCGAAAGATTACTGTAACGTCCTTGTTAAAAACATACTACTTTGTAGTATGAGCAATATGAAATTCGATTTACTGTTAGAGAAAGACAGAGGCGTTATTTTCGCCACTACACATCTGCTACATTTTCATACATACAATAATTGGTCAATACAGTATTCCCTCGATTTACGTCGTAGAATGTTCCGGAAAAAAGCGACGTAAATCGAAACGACACGTAAATCGAATTTCATATTGCTCATACTACAAAGTAGTATGTTTTTAACAAGGACGAATAATATGAATTTGTCGATTCCAAAGTGTTCTCTACAACTGGCTTTATCTTACGGGTAATCAAGGTATGTATTTGGTTTTTCATTAACAGCCATCTCACATAACAATTAAAGCCAGTTGACCATTCACCACGTTGTCGATACACTGACTGCTAGAACGATTAGCTTTTAATATCGATTTTTCGAACAACATTTTTTTCAACCAAGAAACCCATTTCTCAGCAAAATTGTTACAGATGGTGTTCGGAAAATTCAAAAGTAATTGTGGAGAAGCCTTTACTTCCAAAAAATTTACTATTTGGTGTCCATTATGGTTAGAATGTTGCAGGTTAACTTCAGTTTAATTTTTATCCTCCTCAATGGGTATAACTTACTTGGGTCTTACTAGGCGCCATTGTAACAGTGATAGTCTTGCAAGACCTAGGTCTAAAGTTTTTATTTCTGTTAGTTTTTCAAAAAATTACCCTGGAAGACCATTACCATCAATTCAGAGGGTATTGGCCGTATGATAACTAACTTTTTTTAGCCTTGAATTGAAGCTTACGAACTGGACGTTATGTGGTTTCACCAAGACGATATCAGGAGTAACACAATACGATTGATTTTGACTTTATTGCATGAGAAGTTTCCAGACAGAGACAACTGGCCACCTGAATCAAGCATTTTGGCGCCGTTGCGTCAAAAATCATGTCTACGCTGATAATTCCTTAACGTGGGGAGCATTTCTTATCAAACATTCATTAAGTTATTACCAAAATACCGCTCGAAATGGGCGAAAGTGTTCGAAAACTACATCAAAAGGATCGACCGCTGCAAGCTACCCATAGTGAAAAATGTAAAACCCTTTACTTGCCTAATTATTGTATTTTTTCCCGACAATAATTTGAATAAATAATTTTCTCTAAATACTGCAGTTTTGAATCCTTTTAACGTTTTATTTTAAAATATTTTTATTGTTAAAATAAAATTTTTTAATAAAAAAAAAAATCCACGCTTAGCAAGGGTTTAAAATTCACTTTTTACCTCAATTGCATACTCAGTCGGTAGCTATTAGAAAAAGTATTGGAATACCCAACAAAAATAAAATAAAACGGAAAAGAAATCAAGCAAACAGACAAACATTTAATAGAACACAACAAAAACAAATGGACAAACAGTTATGGTCGACGCATAGACACACATATACAGACAAACAAACAAAACTAGAGAGAGAGAGATAAAACAAACACCCACAGTGGGTTGTTAGTGTCTTTACTAAAGAAATACATCATTAAGAGCCAACAATACATACATACATATGTATGTATGTATGTACATACAATAACAAAGAAAATAGATATGAAAAAAAATGAATAATAAAAACGAAAAACAAAAAGAAAAAAAAAACAAAACAACAACACATGAGTTATTTTCTTATAAATGTCTTCTTGTCTTGCCTTCATACTTTCCTTTAAACTTGCTCTGCCACATATTACCAATACACGCACACACACACACACACGCTCTCTCTCTCTTCCTCCACTCTCTTTGCCTGTTTACATGTAATCGCATATGAATGTATAAGTAAGCTTGCAAGTACTTGCTTATTTGTTTGTCTGTAAAATAGTACGTTTTTTTTTTTTTTCAAGATATGATACCCTTTTTTGTTGTTACTTTGCCCACCCATTACTAATACCAACCCAGCCACCCAATACTTTTCTCTGTTAGAAAGAAGTCTTACAAGAAATCATCTTAACATTTAGTTTGAGTGTATGTGTGTGCGTGGGTGTGCTTCTACATATTTTTGGGAGAAAGAAATAAAACAAAAAGTAAACGACCATAACTCATCTATCAATTCTCACTTTTCACTTCCACCAACACACACACACACACATACATACATACATACATAAAGAAACATTCTCTCTTACATATTATTTCTATGACGTCTTAGCGCCAAAAAGTTGGTTACGTTTACCTCCTGACCCTCTCTAACAGATTCCATTACTCTTTAGGTAAGAAAAAAAGGGGTCGTAAACACTTCTCTTCTTACGCTCAGTACTTGAGTACTACAATACTGTCGGTTTTTGTTTTATTTTTTAGAATATGTGTATGCGTGTGTGTATATGTGAGTATGTCTAGTCCATATACAAACACTTATTCATGATATATTTATTCCTGTTTTTTTCTTTATTTCTCTCACTCACTCTCACTCTCTCTCTCTCTATTTGCTTGCTTTATTTGATATATTCTCTTTAAAGTAAAGTGTGCTGTCACACACTTAGTGTCAGTTGTAATGGTCATTACGTCTGTCACTTCCGTTTTCTTAGTCGGTTTGCTTGTTATAAGGCCTCATCACTATTGCCGCTACCACCACTATATGTACGTGTACACATCATAATAATTGTTATTGTCATTATTATCATTAGAATGATCATTATTATCATAGAAACGAAGCAAATGGCTGTGTGTGTAACACATGGAGCATCTTAACAGAATTCGTAAAGTTGCCATATTGTTAGAAAATTATTTGATTTAAATTTATCTCAGTATCACTGACAAAAATACAATGACCGACGTGTTCATTTAAGTGGAAATAATGAAGATTAACATCTTTGTAGATAGTATGGCAATGACTAGGTCCTGGAATTCCTTAAAATTACATCAGAATCTGCACTAAAGTACACTTAGTTTAATATTGCAATTCTTGGGGAATGGCTTAAGGGAATGATTGTTAAGTGATCTCGAATTGGACAGGTTCTGGAGTAGTTTTATAGAAAAATATTTGTTCCTGGAAGTATGGTAGAGGTAGTCTTATGTCTAGGCATTCTTTTTCATCTTCTGTAGACAGTTCAATTTGTTGGACAAATGGAACGCTGTGGAGTACCTTCATATTATCAAATACCAAATGCTTCCATTTGCAGAAGAGGAGGTGCCACTGAAGTGGAAATTTATGCAGGATAATGATTGAAGTTGCCGTAGTCTAGTAGATAGACTGCTTATTAGGCGTAAGGCCACGGCTCGAACCCCTAGGTCAGACATCTCGAACAAAACCAAATATGAAAAAATATATCTTCGGCGACTTCCTCTCAGCAGATTTCTGGCAAAAACTCTAAAGCTGGATTCACCCATCGTTTCGGAACAAACATTTTTTTATATGTAGTTTGACGTTTCTCTTTTTGAGAGAGAGAAAGAGCGAAAGAGAGTAAGCTTGCTTCGGAACAATTTCAGCTCAAATTGGTTTAATTTTAATTTTTGTTCCGAAACAATCGAACTGTGCTGCCTTTAATTTCTTAAGTAAAGCTGAACTGAGCTGCCACATCATATTATATGTACATTTGTATGTATGTATGTATAATAAAATATAGAGCGGTTGTTTAATACTGTTTATCCATTTTTTTTCACTAAGATTTGTTTTAATTTACAATTTCTTTGTAACACAATAAAAAATATGATCACACTCAAGCCAAGAAAACAAACGAATTGCAATCATCTGCTACCGTGCTGCCTAATTGCAAAACTAACACGCATCGTTTACAAAAATATTTCATACTAGCAGATTGTACCCGGCGTTGCGCGGGTTATGTAGTTTGGATTAGTTTAAAAAATTAAAAAAATTTATTATTGGGTCATTTTTGCATTAAACATAACAATAAATAAAAAACCGGTTTATCGGTTTCGAAACCGGTTTTGAAACCGGTTTCTTAAAAAATGCAATTTTTCAAATTATTCGGAAACCGGTTTAACAAACAACACAGTTTCTTGAATACTCTAAGTCCTAAATATAAATGCACTCAATTTGCCCATTTTTCGCCCCTTTCCCCCTTTCTGGACCCCTTTCGGTCCAACTTTATAAACGGAACACCTCCAATAGCTATTTGCGAAACTTAACCAATCTAAATCGTAAAAAAATTACCTATAAAACAGATAAAATAGAGAATTTATGCATAAAGTACTAATTTTTGCCCATTTTTTCTCCCTTCGTCCCGTTTTTTCCCCCTTTCGGTCCAAATTTTGAAAAGATTTATTGTCTATAACCTGCACCGACAAAAGCTCGATCAATATCCCAAATTTCAAGAAAATCGGTCCAGGCGTTCAGGCGTGATTGGCTATGGACTCAATTTGCCCGTTTTTGGCCCCTTTCCCCCTTTTTGGACCTCTTTTGGTTCAAGTTTATAAACGCAACACCTCCAATAGCTATTTGGGAAACTTAACCAAGCTAAATCGTAAAAAATTACCTATAAAACAGATAAAATACAGCATTTATGCATAAAAGTACTAATTTTTGCCCATTTTTTCTCCCTTTGCCCCATTTTTCTCCCCTTTTGGTCAAAATTTTGAAAAGATTAATAGCCTATAACCTGCACCGACAAAAGCTCGATCTATATCCCAAATTTCAAGAAAATCGGTCCAGGCGTTTAGACGTGATTGACTAACAAACAAACCAACAAACAAACAAACAAAAAAACAGACTTACAGAAAGATTTATAACAGGGGTGCCCAAAAGTTCCTTATGGAAGTGCAAACACCAATACATTTAAAGAAAAATAAATTTTTATTTAATATTTTTTGTTGTGAAAACTAATACATATAAAGAAAAAACAAAACACACTTTTTTAAATGATGTACGAAAAACAAAAACAAAATCTACATTGATGCTCGCTGTTGTCAATGTTTACCAGCAAAGTATACGAAAGTGTTGTTGCTTTGTATACTCTTCATTGTATACGAAAGAAACGAAACGACGAAAAAAAACGAAAAAAGCAAAGTTGTTTGTGTATTTTGGCTTACTAATACTGAGTGTGCTCTATGCGTATATAAAATACACAGCCTATAGCTAAGCGCTTTTACAAAAACAAATGTGCATGAAGTGTATAGGGCTTGGGCACTACTGATTTATAATATATATTAGGATGGTAACCATGTTTTCACAGAGCAATTGTTCGAAGTGGGTGAATCGTTTTGGAACAAACTCTCAAAAAAGTGAACTTGTTTCGGAACAAAATGCTTGTTGCGTTGTTGGTGAATCCAGCAGCTTGAGGGTAAATAAAATTGCCATGAAAAAGTTTCTCAAAAATCTGTCGTTCGGAGTCGACTTTAAACTTTTAAACATAAGTGGTGTGAGAAGCTAGCTCGTAATCCTAACTGAAGAGCTGTAATGAGCATTTAATTATGTATGTAATTACGCAATAAAATAAAAATTTAAAACAGATAATCCCTGACATTTTAGTTCGCCTGTAAGCCATTTATGCGAGAGAAAAATTTTCACACTTTTTTTTTTTTTTAATAAAATTGTTCACTTAAAATACTGTCTGGCATCACTTTACATTTTTTTTTAAGAAACAACAGCCCAAGACATTCATTCCTAAGATGGTAAGCATTTATTGTAGTGAGTAACACTATAGACACACATTCACATTCATATACACTTCGTTAACTTCCGTTTTCTAAAGAGTATAATAATTTTTCATCTTCGCCAGTAGAGAACAACAAGGAAGACCGTAACCAAAACAAAAACAAAAAAACAATGCAAAAAGAAATTTTTCTCAAACATACAGAAAAGTTAGTTGAGCTCATATGAAATCGTTTTGTTTTTTGTTTTTGTTTTAATAAAATAACAACTACAATAACTACTACAACTACAACTACTTATATGATGGCAACATTTTACACCCCATAAAAATAAAAACAAGTTTTTAAGCATACTTTTACAAGTGCGTGTGCAACTGTTTGTAAGGAATAAAGGAAAAAAAAGGACACACAAAAAAAAAGGAATAAAAATAAACGAAATTATACGAATATAATATGAGATGATACCCGACAACGAGTACTCGTACTAAATGTTGTTGCTGTTGTTGTTTTTGTTATTGTAATAAGGCCTTAATAGTAGTAGTATTGAAAAGAGATGAATTGCTTGGTAATATAATATATGGGTGTACGTTGTGTACACTGTGTGTATGGTTGGTTAAGATGAGTCGTATGAGTTGGATGGAGAGAGATAGAGAGTGTGAGAGATTTTTGCTGAAGATAATGTTTATAGACATTTCTAACCCATATCAAACTGTCGCTAAGTTTTAACTCTATAATTTATTATAGTTTTTTTTTTTTCTTCTTCTTCTTCCTCCTCTAATTCTTCTTCTTTTATTTTGGTTATTGTTGTTGGTGTTTTCTTTTATAATATTGAGAAAGAAGAGATAAAATATCAAAAAAAAAAAAGAGACACAATCAAAATGGCATTTATTTTATATACATATGTATGTATGTATGTGTGTAAATATATTTCTTTATTTGTTGTTGGTTTCGGTCAATACACACAAACACCGTTACATATCTACATGCATACATATGTACTTCATTATTATGTTGTTTATGATAGTTTTTGTTTTGTAGAGACAAATAGAAAAAAAAAACACACACATCAAGACAAAAGTGATGGGATGAGAGAGTGAGAGTATGGTGGTAGAGCAGCTAGCATCATTAGTTTAATGTCTATGTGCTTGTAAATGTGTACAATAATACATCATCGACAAACATAAACATGTTGGCTGGCTTTTATATAGAAAATAACAAACAAAAAAAAAAGAGTTTTATTTATTTTTATTTTTCGGTCTAATGTTGCTTGCCCTCTCAAACTTGGTTTCTAAACACATGTCCTGAAGCTCTCACTCTATTTCAATCGCTCTCTCTATCTGTCCTACCAGCCAGCCTTCCACACAAATCGTAATCTCATCATGCAAGGACATGCTTAATGTTCAATGTGTGTTCAATTGTTGTTTATTGTGCTACGGGGCATGATATGAGTGTAATGCAGTGTTTACCATTTCATAGCACAATTTTGCAGAGAGAACTCACACGCATTCTTGTGTTTTTTGATTTAGTTGTCGATCAGACTGCGACAAGAACACATGTGCGGCGGATGCTTTACCATTTTTTTCAGAATGACACTCAAAAAATATTTTATGTTAAAAGATGCTTTTGATAATATTCAATGCCTTATATGTTATAAAACATTTAAGGAATGTAGGAAATATGTTCTTAAAAGACATTTTGTATGTTACCATATTCATATTCAAGAAGTCGGCTAATGTTTATGTTTTTTGCAAATATATTATTTATTATATTATTATTTATTATTATTATTATTATTTCTTGTGGTCGCTAAAACGTTAAATTGACACAATTTCCAATAAACAATCAAGATCCATCAAAAATTTTAAAAATTTTTAAACTAAAAGTTCATTTGATAAGATGACATATGTATATGTATGTTATATTTTTTAAATAATAACTACGTTAATTTTTGTCCATTTTGATCAAACGAAGTGTCAAACTTTTCAGAAGAGAATACACTTTAAGAATGTCACCACTTATTTTATATTTTTTTTAATTAAGGTTTGCTACTATGAATGGACAAACTTCAAAAAATATGTAAGGAAATCAATTTTTCCAAGTTTACCCGATCAAAAAGTCATTACGTGTAAATTTGAATCACATGTTTATGTATACCGTTTTAAAAAACTTTGGATTTTGAAAATACTTAGATTAAAAAACAATTGGATAATCAATAATTTTGGGTGAAAAGATTAAAAATCGGTTTTTGTCAAATAAAAGAACGCTGGAAGGTTCGAGAAATATAAAAAAAATTTGAGTTCTATTCAACAAAACTCACTGTCATCCGCTGGGCGTATTTCAATTTTTTTTTCTATTTTGTCGCATAGTATAATTTTTTTTTAAATGCTTTGGAATGCTTGCTTTTTCTCTATTAATAAAAAATGGTTTTTTATTTTTTTTATTTTTTTATCTAAAAACATGGTCTAATTTTTAAGCCAAAGATGGATACCTTTACGATCTTTTAATAAAAAATGGATTTTTTTATTTTATTTTTATTTATCTAAAATTATTAAGCCAAAGATAGATAGCTTTACATAGTACATATGTATGTTGATAAAATGAAAATCAAAATAACGTATATTACTAACACTTTTCTATGGCTGTAAATAAATTTCAATTCTCTCAATTTTATTTTCTCTCTCTTACTCACTAATACACAACCAAAATTTTTTTGGTAACCCCTGGTGTAATGCAAAATAGAGAGGGAGAGAGAGGCAGTCATACAGCGAAAGAGAGAGAGAGAGAGTGTGTAAATGTAATGGTGCTAGTAATGTTTATGCTTATGATGTGTCTGATTGTTGTAAGTTTTGCACATTAATTTGTTATTATTGTTGGTGGTGTTGGTGTTGGTTCCTCTAACTGTACTGCTGCTATACAACAATATATTTTGTTTTGTTATGGTTTTATTCGCCTATGGAGCAGTACATCATATGGTCCAATGATATAAAACAGCCATCAAACACACATACATACACAATAAAACTCAAATAAAGTCCAAAAAAACAGTGAATAGTTCAAAAGAGGTGATTGGGGGGGGGGGGTATGGGAGTGGGGTGCGTATGAGTAGGGTAAATATAAATTTTGTTTAGATTTTAGTTTTATTTATATTTTCTGTGTATGTGAATCAAAAAAAAAAGGGTTAAAAATAAACTTAAACTTCATCATGATCAAACATGCATGGAATGGATGGCTGGAAAAATGAAATAAAATAAAAAAAATACTTCGTTTTTAAATAAATAGGGATTATATTTTAAAAAGATACAAACATATACACATGAACACATACACACACACACACAGACTTGAACACAATAAAAGAGAAGGCCTTAAAGCTTGTCTGAATAAAATAAATATAAAAAGTGATGTTCATGATGATAATGATGATAGTGATGCTGGTGGTGGTAATGGTGGGATATTGTTTTAGTTGGCGTAAATTTTACTATGATATCTGTTAACTAAATATGTATGTATTGCAATACAAACATAAATACATCACATGCAATACATACATACAATTAAAAATAAGTATGAGTTAAAGGGGAAAGGGAGCAAACTTTTCAATGTATGTACACATATGTTTGTATGTATGTATGTATATATGGGTAAGTGCGTGTGAGTGTAAATAATATAACGTATTAGGATTGCGTAATTCATTAGTTTTTAGGCGATAGTGGTGGTATGCGGCCATCCACAGTGGGCCAAGAATGATGAATGATGTGTAATGCGGTTAGTTTTATATTTCCAATATAAAATTATCTGCGTAAATATTGCATGTATGCGTGCGTGTGTGCACAATACATATATACATACAATAACAGAGTTTTTTTCTTTTTCGTTTAGAAACGGTTTTTTTTTCCACAACAAAAAAGGGATGCTTTTTTATTGCTGTTATTGTACTAGTTGTTTCATTTAAATACAGGATGTTTAGTTTTAGTTTTGATGTACGTATGTATGCCAGTTTAAGTGTGTAGACGCACACAATTAACATTTGGGGTCTTAAGGGGATTCCTATTGCCGTTGTGTATAATTCTTTTTTTTTTTGATTTTTTCACAAACACAAAAAAGTATTTAAATTAAACTGTATAAAATTATCCATCGAAATTAAATTAAAAAAATTTTTTTCTTCTGTTAAACATAATTGGGAGAACCCAAAACAGAATTAGAAACAAAAAGGAAAAAATTTTAATTAATTTTGAATTTAAAAATGAAGCTTTTTTTTGGAAAGCAGATTGATATACAGTGAGCGTTAAAAGAAACTGTACACTAAGGATAAAATTCTAACATTCACTAAACTCAA
Source organism: Sarcophaga caerulescens (assembly GCA_927399465.1). Taxonomy (NCBI): domain Eukaryota; kingdom Metazoa; phylum Arthropoda; class Insecta; order Diptera; family Sarcophagidae; genus Sarcophaga; species Sarcophaga caerulescens. The sequence continues at coordinate 40,481,928 of OV656866.1, forward strand.
CTTTTACCACTTATATCCCATTTATACTACAGCGACATCTAGTACTTATGAGATTTCTAGCCAAATCTAGTTGATTTTAACTAGATTTCACATACAAAACAAAATCTACTTATTTAGTAGATTTCGGCAAAATCTACTCAAAATCTAGTAAAAAATAGAAATGCAACTATGTGTTTTGCCAAATAGTACATACTTAAAACTAACTTTTTTATAGTACTTGTAACTTTTTTCTAATGTACAGTTTCTTTTGACGCTCACTGTACGCTTCTAATAAATAGAAAAAAATGTTAGAATAACACTTAAACGACAAGGTAAAAATTGAAGTAAATAAAGTGTATTCAAACACTTTTAGAATGTTATTTTGTAGTAAAGTATTTAATATACGTGTATTATATTTAATAAATTAGATTTTCCCTTCAGTGATGATGATTATTTCTTTTCTACATCACTGTTAACATATCATTTACTCGTTAATTTTTGACACATGTTACTCATTTATTAAATTACAATGAAGTTCTTTTCTTTCCTCCCTTCTAATGTTTGAAAATCTTCTTCTAATTAATCTTAACAATTAGCATCCTTTAAATCCTTATCCTTAATAATGGTCACCATATTACACAACAAAATATTACAACAAAAGAAAACTTAAAGAAAAAAATAAAAACGAAAACATAATTTTTTTTCTGTGTAGTCTTGTGGGGAAGGGAAAAATTGGAAAGGAAGAGCCAACCATAAATTATTTGTTGTCTTACGGTCATGACCAAGAAACTTTACAGCACATGTACACAAGACGTTCTTCTTCGTGTAGAAGTAAAAAATTAAAATTCTTTTTTTTTTCGTACTTTTTTGTTAAAGTTGTTAAATTACTTTCTTTTTCCTCTCGTTTTTTTTTTTGTTTATAGTCCAAAAAAGGTCCTTTAGCAAGGCATTTTAAATAAAGCTGAAATCAAAGTTTTCTCTTCTCTTCATGTATGTTTACATGTGTGTGTGACGCTAATGATGTTGTTGTTGTTGTTATTGCCTTTTTTATGTATCCTTTTTACACTCTTAAGATGTTCATCATCTAAGGGTATAATTGTCCTTTCAAGCGTATTCTCTCACACACACACATGCCATATACGCGCATACATAGTATATGTACATATTTGTGTGTGTATTTTGTGTGCATAAGTGGAATAATTTCAAGCATGTAAAATACAATTGACGGACGTTTGTCTATATGTAGAAAGGCTAAATGTAGATAATTTTACTTCGATTTATTAAAGAGTGAGATGAGAGTAAATAAGCGATGAGAGAGGGCATGTGAAGAGAAATTTTTATTTTAGATGAACTGACAGAGAACGTTTGTAGCACGATTACACACTATAATTACACTCATGAAAAATTAATGGTAAATATGTGTTCAACGGATGGAATCCACAATAATAAATCACGATAAAAACGATCTTTTTTCGAAAAGGATGGCGTTGGGTAAATACAAGCTGATCACTTATGATAGCATTAAGCGAAAAGATCATGCTCGAATCGAGGTAACAAAGTCGTTTACTACGAGATCCTCTTAAGTTTCTATTGGTTTAGAACCATAGGAACAGAAATGAGTGTGTTGACTGTTAAACAGCTCAGCTCATCTCACCTTATTGTTAATATCTAACAGTTCATCGTTTTGTTGGAGATGTATGACCTGTATGTCGCCTTAGTCTAGTAGGTAGTGAGTTGGCTTATTAGACATGAGGCCTCGATTCAATTCCCAGGTAAGACATCCCCAAATAAAACGAAAAAATAAAAAAAATATTTCTACGCCGACTGCCTCTCAGCAGATTTCTAGCAAAAATTTCTCAAAAATCTATCGTTTGGAGTCGACTTTAAACTGGAAGTCCCGCCCCTCATGCGTAAAATTAACACACACAATATAAGTGATGTAAAGCATAAGCTAGATCGTCGCTAGTCCTGACTAAAGGTTTGTAAGGATCAATTATTTATGTATGTATTTATGTATTAGCAATGGAGTATAATGTCTGTTTGAGAAAATCGTTGACACCAGGTTCTTCTCAATACAGAGGAAAGTTCCTAAGAGAGACATAAGGGTACTGCTCACGCCTAGGGGATGAAACAAAATCTACAATCTAATCAGTTGTTAATCTACAACCCACAACATAGTGCCGGGCATGTAACCAGTAGGTGAAGAAGAGTTTTATTCTCTTCCTTGTTTTCGCAACTCCTGCAGAGCTCACTTGCCATGTGTCCAATTAGTTTTGCATGAGTGCCTATTATGACTCCAGCTTATAACTCTTTAGGAGTTTGATCAATTTTTTCGAGCGTCCTCTATTAATGTTTGGCCACATTGCTGAACCACTTTGCACGCATCCGAAGGCGAACACTTGTCGTTAACAGAATCTATAAATTGGTTGTCAGCTATTAGGTCGCAGATCTTTGAAGAGGTTCGCAATGCATAGATAGTTCGCAATGATTCATACAGGATAATGTAGAATATCTCCTTATAGCCCGCTACCGGTAGCGGAGGTGTTGGCAATACAGGCTGCGGTAAAGATTATTTGGTATTCGAATATCCACAATGGAAACATCACCATACTCTCTGATAGCCAGGCGGCTATCAGGGCTCTGGGCTCCAATGTGATGAATTCCAAGACGGTCTACGGCTATTGGAAACACCTGAATAAAGTGGCGAAGAGATATAACGTACATATCATTTGGGTTCCGGGACACAACGATATCCCGGGAAACTGCAGAGCGGATGAACTGGCCAGACGCGGCACGACCATCGAACTCTCCGACGAATTCTTAAGTATTGGGGTCCCTTTGGGGACCTGCAGGCTCATGATTGATGACGAGATTACGGACTCTAACAACCGCAGGTGGGCAGCTTCGGATAAGGCCGCGGCTGGATAGAAGGCGCACTGCAAAGCGGCTGAAACTCCAGAGAGGCGTGCTCAGTGCGGTTATTGGAGTCGTGACGGGTCATTGCATTATGGGTGTCCACGCGAAGCGCATTGGTTTGGGACAAATCGCAAACGATTTCTGTAGAAGCTGCAGGGACGAAGAGGAGGAAGAGACGGTTCTTCATCTACTGGGAACATGCCCGGCACTATGTCAAAGGAAGAAGAGACATCTTGGTGCCTACTACATCGATGATCTGAGTGATTTGTCGAACATTGACGTCGGCAGTCTGAGTCGCTTCATTGTAAGCTCTGGGTGGTTCCAGGATTAGGGGATAGTTAGCGCGAACTGTGGTATCACAATGGGCCCCATGGGGCCTAAGTGCGTCTATCCAATTCATTTGGGAGGACGGCCACTAATACCTACCTACTCATACTAATCTCAATATCAAATCGTTTCGCTATCTTACTGAGAGATCTGCGACAGCTATAACTTTGAATCCTGTTAGAGTAGTATGTTAACATCCATTCGGGAGATTTTCAATTACTAATAATGCCTGTATTGCCGATACTTTTGGCTGGAAGATGCTGCAGTGACCTTACCTACCCTATTCATTGTTCAAACTCAGTACACCTTGCACCTTACATTTGCTTATTGCAATACAGACAAACAACTTTCGAGTGTTTTTTTGCACAGTCATCAGACACATTTATTTCTATTTTATACGCCATAAAACTACAACAATTCATCTTTTTGAATGCCACACACTATCCTTCTTCTACCCTTCCTCTCTACTCGTCATTTTGTTTCTGTATTATGGGGTTATTTTGTGAACATTTTTCGCATAGTTTACGAGCTATAAACGATTTATCTACGATTTAACTTCACACACACACATTTACAGGTTAAGGAAAATCTTAAGACCCATGCATAAGTTCTGCTTTACTTTCTCTCTCTGTCTCTCTCCCACTTTCTCTGTGTACAGCTTCTTAAAGGATAGTGTGGCCCAAATTAAAGGAGTCAAATACTCGAGAGTAAGTAAACTTATATGATGATTGTCAGAGGAGTGACTGGCTGCAAGCGTAGGAGGAAGAATTGTTTGGAATTGTGGCTTCAAAATAAAACGAAATGAAAGTTTTTCGATGTGGTGGTTCTAGTCAAACGGGCACAAAAACAAAAAAAAAAAAAAAAAATTGAAAACAAAAACTAAACAGAAAACCAATAGTTGTTGTAAATAGTAAAAGACGTCTGCATGCTGTATGTGTGTGGGTTTAAAGTTGAGAGAGAGAACACGGCATATGGTTGACTGAATTTTCATGTGCTTTAAAATACTACATTGGTAGGGAAGGGGGCTTGCTATGGTTTCTCTCCTTTTTAATAATGAAGGACGACGTTGTTTTTGTGTATCCTTTTTACATTGCTGGGGTTATTTTAAAGTATGAGTTTCTGTAATGTATTATAATGTGGGTCGGCCCGTTACTATAGTTTTGTAATTGTAATGTATGATTAAAACCCTCTTTGGACAACCTAATCTGCCTGCTCTCTCCACCAATAGAACTTACTTTTTACAACTTAAAGTATGCCTAGAGAAAATTCATCAGTAAAAATAATAAAACAGATAGTTTTCGTGGTAATTTTTAGCCAGTAAATGTAAAAACAACACATCCATACATGTACATACACATATAGACAGTTATAAATTCCTTAGTTAATCCTTAAGTTATAAGAGTATTTATGAAAAGGGGCTTTCAAAATCAAAACTTTTTAAAAATTACAGAAATATTGTAAATTTTTCAACTACTTCCCTTTTATGGTATATTGTTTACTTTGGGTAAAACAATGAAATGTAAATAAAACCAAAGCATTAACATTTAATTGTAAACTAATTTAACAAAAATTATAAAAAATTTTGTTATTATCTTCCTCCAATGGATGATTATTTCAAAATTTACCTAATTTTTACATTGTTGACATAATGTAATGTAACTTTTACATTGTTAACATAATGTAAAAATAATTTTTATCTCAAAATTTAATAATTAAAATTTATTTTTTAAAATACAGCTTCACAATTACACAAAATTGCTATTGTTTACATGTCAAATGTTATGTAAACAATGTAATTTTTTTTTACATTGTTGTTATAATGTAAAAATAATTTTTGTCTAAAATTTAATAATTACAATTTTTACATTTACACAAAATTACTTTTGTTTACATGTTAAATGTTATGTAAACAATGTATTTTTTTACATTGTTGACATAATGTAAAAATAATTTTTATCTAAAATTTAATAATTAAAATTAATTGTAAAAAATACTTTTTTTACAATTAACCAAAATTGCTATTGTTTTCATGTCAAATGTTGTGTAAGCAATGTAATTTAATTAAGATTTTGTATATACTGTAAATAAATGTCTTTAACATGTAAATTGTTGTTCAGAGCTAAGAATTACTTTTTTTTCATTTTGCTATTGTTGACATTATGTAAAACAGGGTAAATAATATAAAATTGAAGTAACAAACAAAATCGGAAGTAAATAATGTATTTGCAAAGACTATTCTAATGTTAATCCCGTGAAAAGTATGTAACTTACGCACATTTTTAGGAGAAAAAATTTAAATTTCTTAGTGATAAAAATGTTCGTAAATTAACACAGCTTTAAAGCCTTATGTATTAGTACATAATAAATTGTTTACATGATGTAATATAACAATATTTGTAATAGTTTTCCTTTTTTGTAAACAAGAACTTATTTAATCACAAAATATTAATTGTTTACATTATTGACATTTTGTAAAATAATGCAATATTTACATTGTTGACACAATGTTATGTATTTGTTATTATTTCTTTTTTAAGTTTATTCACACACTTTAAATCATTAAATTTTTGACTTTCAATGTAAAGAATGTAAATTTGAAATCAATATAAAAATTACATAATGTAAACAAAGCATAATTTTACTTAAATTGTACTCTAATCGTTACAGATGAAAGAGGTTTGAAGGATAGTGATTTTACATAATTGACATGGTGTAAAGAACGTAGGAGAATTGTACTCTAATCGTTACAGAAAAAGGAAATTTTTTGAACTGTAATTTTACATAATTCACATTATGTAAATAATTGTTAACAAGTAAGTTTACATAATTGACATTATGTAAACAATGTATACGTTCATTCAGAATTGTATAATTTTACTTTAAATAGAAAAATTTTGTTTTAATTAGAAGCTATACGATTTTACATAATTGGCATGATGTAAGGGACTTAGGAGAATTGTTAACAAGTAATTTTACATACTTGACATTATGTAAACAATGTATATGTTTATTCAAAGCTGTAAAATTTTACTTTAAATAGGTCAATTTTGCTTTAATTAGAATATAATCGTTATTGAAGAAAGACTACTGATAAAAAGTAATTTTACATAATTGACATGATGTAATCAATGTAATAATTTTATCTTTAATAGATAAGTTTTGCTTTAATTGTAATCTATCGCTACTAAAGAAGGCTAATTGTTAAAAAGTGATTTTACATAATTGACATGATGTAAAGAATGTATAAATTTTATTTAAATTTATTAAACTTTACTTATTGAACAAACAAATACTTAAAAACTCTTAAGAATTATGATCTTTAGTTGTGAAACTATCGCATTTAAGATTTAATTTTTTTGTTTTAACTCCTTTTCCCTGCCATTTTCAATTATTCCCCACTAAACTTTGAACTTTGGTTTTGTGTGACTCTGGTGTAATTTATTAAAATTTTCTTAATCACAAAAAAAAAAAACGCATTGATCTCCCAAAGGATTAAGAATCACAAAAAAATCCCCACTATTAGTTAAGGGCCATGGCTACGAGACGATGGTGAGCGATGGCAATGGCGATGACGATAACGACGACGACTGCGACAACTAAAATAAAGTCAATGACGATGACAATGATGATGATTACCATATGAAATAATGATGATGATGATGATGATGATGACGATTGTAATGATTAAGGAAAGAAGGTGTTTACGTAGGAGGCAATGTTTGGATGGATGGTACATCCTAAGCATTTAGTTTTAAACGCGGCTAAAGGCGGGAAAAAATAAAATTTTTTTGTACTTCTACAGTTTGCCAAAAAATACTGTTGGTTGTTGGTATTTATTTGGTTAAATGTCTAGTTTTGAACGGACCAAAAGGGCTGCACAAAATTTGTATCATTTCATTTCGTTTATTTATGTTTTAAGTGTATGTGTGTGTGTGAATGATTGTGACTCAAGTGTGTATGTGTAAAGAGGATATAGCGGGAGCTCTCGGTAGCAAGTGAGAGTGACAGCATTGCGGTTGTGGTATTTGGGTGTAATTTTTTGTTTTGTTTTGTTCGTTGTTTGTTGTTGTGATTGTTATTATTATTATTATTACTTGTACGACGACAACAACTACTACAATTTGCCATAGTTATTGTTGTTTTCATTGTTATTAGATATGTTTGTAACGGTATAATAACAAAAACAAAAACTAAAATAAAAACAAAACAAATTTTGTAAATGTATTGCACATACAGACACTCTCTCTTTCTTTCTCTTTTTCACAGATTCATGCTCTCTGTTTACATAGCTTTGTGTTTTGTTGCTTAGGCTTTATTGTTTTTGTTAAAGGCCATGCATACAGTGAGTGACTGTATGTGTGACTGAGTGAATGGATGGTTAGGCTAAAGCAGTGGGTTTTGAATTTTAAGCAGGAGTGTGTTTGTATTGTAAAGAAAGAAAAATACCATCATACGATGAAACACCACCACCACCACAATAGCATATTTTGCAATTTGGCCAATGTGTTGTACTATTTGTATTTCTACAATGTGCCAAAAACTTTTGAATTGTATTGAAATCGTATATATTTGTTGTTGCAATTGCAATTGCTGTTATTATTATGAAATAGTTTGTAATTTTGGAGAGAGAGAGAAAATAAATAGTAAATGAAACAGTGCAGCGATCTACAAACGAAATACTACAAACGGATTAAATTTTAAAATTTTGTATACAAGATTACGTTTTTGTTTTTTTTTTTAATTTTTTTTTTAAATGATTGTTAAATTTAAAGAATTTTATTTATTTTGTATTTTTTCTGGAGACATAAAATTCTGTTCTCAAATAATTTATAAATTTTTGAGTTTGCGTGGCGCATCCTATATGGGCATCAGAAAATAATGAAAAACAAAAATAATAAAAATTAAGTTTTATTTCTTAAATTTTTCTTTCATAAACATCAAATTCGATTACGTTGTTTTAATTTCGTTGAATTTTTTTTTCGAACGTCCCCGGCCTCACTCTAACCCACCCTCACCCGACCGCAAAGGGCTCGTCACCATAACGTAGGGACACGTACACGCTACAATCTTAATCACAAGCTGAATAAAGTAACAATAAACCGGAACTACATAAGACAAGAACGAAAATACATTTTTATATAATAATTTACAAATTAATGCTAGCATATAAGCTACGTTTTATATTACAAACACTACAATTAAAATCAATAAAATGATAATATAAATTAAAATCATTACATAATCTACGAAAAGGAAAATTACATCCATAGTTCGTTCTATAAAAATCTAAAGAAAGAGGACGATAGTGCCGTGAAAATCTTGCTGGTATACTGAAATTCAGGCTACAAAGCAAAAACTCAGAATCGATATCACCAGATATAACCAGATTAAAAACAAAACAAACCCCTAAAACAGCCCTTCTACGTTCTAAAGTTGGAAGTTTTATCAAACTTAATCTAGCCTCATATGAGGGAAACCCATTGGCCCAATCGCATCCTAGGCCACGTAAACAGAATAATAAAAACTGCTTCTGCACAGACTCTATCGAATCACTATGACAACGATAGTATGGATTCAAAATAATAGACGCATACTCCAAAATAGGTCTAACAAGTGAAGTGTACAGCAGTCTTGTTATATAACGATCAATGAATTCCCTAGTCCATCTTTTCACAAAACCAAGAACAGCCCGAGCCTTGAAAATCATCATATAATATCAATCAACATATAATATAATAATATAAAATCATCCAATAATACTCCCAAATCAAGAAATGTAGTCACAGTTTCCAAAGGGCAAGAATCAATCACATAAGTGGACGAAATTACGCCCCCGCGAGAGAAAACCATGCATTTACATTTTCTCAAGTTAAGATCCATCAAATTAATTCTGCACCAAGTTACAAACAAATCAATATCCCGCTGAAGAACATCCTGACCATGATCATTAGCAAAAGTATAAAAAAATTTAACGTCGTCAGCATACATCAGAATATTACAATCAGAAATAGCACAAGGAAGATCATTAAGAAACAATAAAAACAGTAAAGGACCCAAATGGCTACCCTGCGGAACACCAGAAGTAACATATACAGTCCTGGACAATACATTCCTAAACAATACCCTCTGAGTCCTAAGGGAGAGGTAGGAGCCTAGCCAACGATGAATAATATCAGGAATACCAATTAGTGAAAGTTTAAGAAGCAGGATTCTATGATCGGCCCTATCAAAAGCCTTACTGATGTCAATAATGTAGTACTCGCTGTAGAAAATGAAAACCATTGCACTTGATTACACTGCAAGCACTGTTTCTATTGTTTGGATAATGCTTTGAAGCATTGGAATAATACTGGTTAACGGGTTAACATAGAAAACCTTAATTTACAAAAGCTAGCCAAGTCTGGATGAGCAGTAGAGTTTTTCTATCATTAGCAATGAGTTACTCTCTCACGCTCAAAATGTAAGAAAAAAAAAAACAGAATATTTACAAACAAGAAACTGATTCTCTTTTGTCCCTAAAAAAAGCATGTCCATTTGTTGTACAATTGCGATTCCTACGGGCCACTGTCCTATTAGAAGATATTCCCATAGATTTTGTATTCTTGAACGATTTCTATATATAATGGGACCAAGAAGAAGGAAACGATTGTGATTTACCTCATGTGTTAGTCGCCGTAGTCCAGTAGATAGTATGTTGACTTATTAGACGTGAGGCCACGATCTTCGCCGACTGCCTCTCAGCAGATTTCTAGAAAAAACTCTAAGAGTAGAATAAAATTGCCATGAAAGTTTGTCAAAAATCTGTCGTTCGGAGTCGGCTTTAAACTGTAGATTCCTCCACTGATGGATAAAATTAACACACACATTATACTTTAAACTGTTGGCAACCCTGGTGGAAAAACGTACTTTTGCATCGGTGTTAAGACTTTGGTTATAATTAAACGATTTTTTAGTGACATACATTGTAATAAATTATAAAAATTGGTGTAAACAAAATATAAGCCAATTGCTGTTAAAAACAATTAAAAAAATGCCTAGAAGTCGTAGAAGTATTGCAAATAAAAATATAATTAAATGTGCAAAATGCGAACAAGAGATCAAAGAAGAATTAAGCGATTACATCCAATGTGACAAGTGTATGAAAAGCTTTCACTCACAATGTTCTGGTTTGAGTAGGAAAGCTTTTGAGTCATTAGTTAAAAATGAAGATGAGTTGTTTATTTGTCGCACTTGTAAACAAGACAATAAACAGGGCGATGATGAAATTAAGAAGGAGTTAACAACAATTAAAATAGAATTGAAAAAACTTGAAAAACTTGAGAAATTAGAAGAGCTAACAGATTCGATAAAGTATATGTCTGATAAGTTTGATGAAGTTCTTAAAGAAGTAGCTGATAATAAGAGGAAAATAATTGAAATTGAAAAAGAAAACAAAAAACTTAAAACTGAAATACAAACTCTTAAGTCTTCAGTTAAAGTTTTAAATAATTTAAAAGTAAAAAATGACTGTTTAATAAAAGGCCTTAAGGTTAGTGAAGGTGTTAAAGCAATAGATGCAGTTACTGAACTGACTAGAGAAGTTGGAGTTGAAATAGAATCGAGTTCCATTGAAGAAGCTTTTTTTATGAAAAATTATAAAAATACAAATGAGAAGAAATCGATTGTTGTGAAATTTGTGTCAAAACAAAGTAAAGATAAACTGATGTCGTCGAAAACAAAGTTGAAGGAAAATGAAAAGACTAAAGAAGTTTTTATGTATGACTTTCTTAGTACTGAAACCCTGAGACTTTGGAATCATGCTAAGTCGTTGAAAAACATTGGTTACCAACATGTGTATGTTAAAAATGGAAATGTTTTTTGCAAAAAAAATAATTTTTCAAGGCAGCAAATAATAAAAAGTGAAGACGATGTTGACAGATTACTTTATGATGCAACAACAAACAATAATTGGAAACGAAGATCTTTAGTTCAAAACAGAGCTGATGATGCTGTTGATGCAGATGATCTTGAGGAGGTTGCTGTGGCTTAAGAATCAAATTTTGAGAGTATTTAAGTTTTTATTTGATGTGTATTTATACTAATTTTTAAACTTTTTTTTAACTTTATGATTAACAATAAATACTTTAAAGAACTCAATGAATTTAATGAATATATATGCAATTTAAAATTTAACTATTTTAATATAATAAGTTTTAACATCAGAAGTGCTTCATCTCTTCAAAAATTTAATCAGTTTAGAACATTATTATCCACTATGTCAAAGCTACCGGATATCATTGCATTACAAGAAACATGGTTTGATAAAAATATTGTTCAAATATATAATATACCTGGGTATGAAGGTGTGCATTGTTCTCGTGATGATAAATATGGAGGTACTTCTGTATATATAAGACACCATTTGAATTTTTCTGTGGAAATGAGTGAAAGTGATAATTTTGTTGAATGCTTAGTTGTAACTTTAAACAATTTTAAAGTTGCAAACAAACCTTTAAGAGTTATTTCATTTTATCGATCGCAGAAATGCAATACTCTTAATTTTTTTGATAAAATTGACAAAACTTTGAATGATTATGGCCAAATGCCTCTTGTGATTGTTGGAGATTCTAACATAGATTTATTTCAAAATTCTCATTCTGAAGAATTATTATCAATATTTCAAGGCTTTGACTGTCACAGTACTCACAATTTAATAACTAGACCTACGAGCAATTCTTGTATTGATCATGTTTTTAGTAATTTTCCCGATATAATTTCGGTAGATGCAATTGAATGTGATTTGTCAGATCATAATATACTCTGTTGTAAAGTTGTTAATGAAAATATAATAAAGGCACATAGTCAGAATATAAAAACTCATTGTGACTACGATAAAGTAAAGGAGTACTTGCATTGTAATTTACCAACAGAATTTTCTTCATTAAACGCTTCTGAGCTTACCACTACTCTGATTAATACTATAAAAGAGGCTACAAAGCATTCAACTATTATCATAAATAGTAAAAAGTTGTTAAAATTTGAAATTTCACCATGGATCAATAAAAATCTTCAGAAATTAATATTGTGGAAAGAAAAGCTGCTACTTAAAAGAAGAAAAACGAATAACAATCAGCATATTAATGAATCTTTGAAAAGAATAAGTAAAGTGATTAAAGCTGCAATTACCAAATGTAGAAGTGAGTATTATATTGAAAGCTTGAAAAAAACAGAAAATGATCCTAGGAAATATTGGAGATTTATTAACAATACTCTTGGACGAGTAAAAAACAACAACATTAATCTAAATGATGCTAAAGGTGAGAGAATTTTGTGTGACTCAACGAAGTCGAATTGTTTTAATAGTTTCTTCATTGATACTGTACACAACCTTAACCAACAAATTGAAGTTTATCCAGGAGATACATTTAACTCGTTCCGTACTCTTTCTCCCTTACAACTTCGTTTTAACTTAAATTACATTGTTGCTGGCGATATAGAAGAAGTTATATTGAGTTTGAAAGAAAACAAAAGTTCTGGTAGTGATAATATAACAGCTACGCTTGTTAAGAAATGTAAAGATGAAATTATACCTATATTGGTTACTATTTTTAACAAAATGATCAATACATCAATTTATCCGGATATTTTGAAAATACATAAAGTAATTCCAATTCCCAAAGAAATTAACGCACAAGATGTTGGGAAATACCGTCCTATATCGGTTTTATCGACAGTTGATAAAATTTTTGAAAAGCTATTGTACGATCGACTTCAAAATTATTTTGAGGAAAATAGTCTTTTATATAACTGTCAATTTGGATTTAGAAAAGGAAGTAGTACAGAAGATGCTGTGGTCAATGTAGTAAGATTCATTTGTAAAGCATTAGATGAAGGATTTAATGGTGTGGCTGGAATGTTCTTTGATTTTACAAAAGCGTTTGATTTGGTTGATCATGAAATTTTGTTGCAAAAACTGTCATGTTATGGTATTCAAGGTCGTGAGCTGTTACTTTTTAAAAGTTATTTTGCAAATAGAAAACAATATGTGGAAATAAATAATTCTAGAAGTTTTGTTGGTGACGTGACTTATGGAGTTCCTCAAGGCAGTGGATTGGGTCCCCTTTTATTTTCTATTTATTTAAATGACCTTAAGAACATAGACCTTTGGGGTCAACTTTACATGTTTGCTGATGACATATGCGTATTGTATCCATACAAGAATGATTTAATATTAAAGATAAATATTGAACGGGATGCTGCGTTAATTTTTGAATTTGCCCGCCTAAATAGGTTAATATTAAACTCTAAGAAAACGAAATTCATTCGTTTTGGACCAAGATTGATTGAAAATAATTTTTCTGTGAATATTAATGGCGATTCAATATATGAAACCCTTTCAGTCAACTATTTAGGAGTCATCTTACAGTCTAACTTAAGTTGGGACTTGCACATTTCTAATATTAAAAGAAAAATATCACCTGCCGTTGGAATTTTGTATAAATTAAAATATAAACTAAATGAAAAAGCTAAACTAATGATATATCAAACACTAATTCATTCACATTTAAATTACTTAGCTGTTGTTTATGCACATAACAAAAGAAATGTTCAAGTTAAGTCGCTTCAATGCCTGCAAAATAAGGCACTAAAGATCGTTTATTGTTTACCTCTTACTTTTTCAACAATATCATTATATAAAGATGTGTGTAAGACAATATTACCAATTTATGGATTATATAATTATCAAGTGTTAACTTATGTGTTTAAATCCATACATAATTTTAAACTTCAAACGATTTCTTTTCCACAAAATCAGAATCAATTTAATACTCGGAACAGTTCTAATTTACGATTTCCAAGATGCAGACTGGAAAAATCAAAACAACGTATTGATTACATGGGAAGCGTGTTATACAATGAATTACCGGGTGAGATAAAAAATATCAATAGAATTTCAATTTTCAAATCTAATTTGAAGAAATATTTATACTCGAAATTTGAAACACTTCTGATGTAAATTTTAAAATTTTAAATGATATTTTTATGTTAATTAATTCTGAACTTAAGTTAATACTGAACTGAGATACTAATATTTATTTGTACATATGTAGTTTATATTGTTCAAAACATGTAAAATTTTTGCCAACGTTTCCTCAATAATGCCTTAGAGGCGCTGAGGACAAATTAATGAATTGTAAAAATAGTTTTTTTTTTGTTCAATAAAAATAATAATAAAAAAAAAAAAAAAAAAAAAAAAAAAAAAGTGGTGTGAGAATTAGGTAGTATTCCTGACTGAAGGGGTGTAATGTTTAATTATGTATGTATGTTATGTATGTTAGAACCCTGTTTTTGGCATGAAGAGGCGGATATTCTTAACCTCTCATTTGCTGTCATCCTAGACTGAAGTCAGGGTCAGTTTCCTATAGGGAATGTGTATAATTTGTTGTATAATAATGGGACTCAACGCTGGTCTCAGAGGAACATTGTTATTAATTGTTGTATCACAATGGATTCAAACGTTTGCTCAGTAGGGTCTCGTTCTTCAAGAACAACCATCTAATCTAAATGAATTGTAGCCATTTTAAAGATAATTTTATATTAAAAGTGCTCGCGACTATGTCGTAGATGGTAAAGCCAAAATATTGAAATTTTGTCATACGTTTTCCCTTACTTCAAGCAGGGCTTTTTTCTAGGGCTGGTATTATGAGAGACTTCATGTAGAGTTCTACAAAAAATTATCAAATCGCATGATGTTGGCGACCAAATCATTAATTGTTGATCAAACTTGCCTTTCAATAGGTTCTGAGTAGGGTAGGGTGGCACGTAGGGTTTATGTGGCACCGTCAACCAAGTTCAATTCTTTCATTTTCGAAAAAAAAAGCCTGTAGTCATCAAATGATACTTCTAATGAACTGTAATATTAGGATTGTCCTTGAAAAAGTATGGTCCAATATTGCGAGTGGCCTACAAAGCGTACATCTATCAGGATGCATTGGTTGCTATTGAACTGCCTATTTTTTCACATTAAATTGGACAATTTTATTTGTTGATGTACCCATTGCGCTAAAAATAAGCTTTATAGCTGAGGATAATTTTTTGTTAGAACACATGCATACGAATTTTGATAAATTTTAATAATAAAAATTCATTTGCAAGCATTCTGCATTTATAAATCTGTTCATGGTGAAATAGCAAAACCTTACTTAGCATTTTTGGCTTTTACACATGTCACGAAATTTTTTTTTGCAATCAAAAATTAATGTGTACGGTAATTAGAACCTATGCTGGCAATTATTATCATTTGATGAAAGCATTTGCCTGAAACTAATCATTTTTTTTTTTTGGTGAAAAACCGTTAATAGATTTTCCCAGTTTTTTTTTTTTGTTGTAAACTTGGACGGAAGTCTGTCTATGGCATTACAGTGGACGTCCAGTAGTACGAACGCTCTTTATTACTAATTTCCAATAATACGAATGGCAAAATTTTTGCATTGGCTACTCTATAGTACGAATAGATGGACATTTTTTTTATTCGAATGGTGGTTTGTTATAAGAATTTTTGTTTTACTTACGTATGAATGAAGTTTTTATTATGTTTTTATGTATATCAATTCCCCACAGAGACTGAATGTATTAATCGTCCACACTATAGTCGTGTAATAACTTACTTTTTTGACCTGCAATTAAAGATAATGAACTGAATGGTATGTGGTTTCAACAATACGGTGCCACAAGCCACTCCAAGCAACCTATTTGGGCTTTGTTACATAAGAAGTTTCCAGTAAGAGTGAACTCACGTTTTGACTTCATGATATTTGTCTCTGTTGGACTTTTTTGTGGGCCTGTTTCAAAGACTATGTCTACTTAGAAAACTCTGTTGAAACAAATAAAAACACACATTCGTAAAATTTCACGAAATACGGCCCGATATCTCGAAAACTATATTGACATGATCGACCGCTAGAAATAATATAGAGATGATTAAATGAAATTATATTTCGTACATAATGGCAAAATTTGATCGAGATCGTAGCTTTATTCGTGTTTTATTAAATTTTATCTTAGAATCCGAAAGTGTGTAACCCGTTATATTTCGTTGTTGGTCAAAAGATTATTATTGACTACATCCGGTATTCTCCTCAGTAAACCTTCAAGGTATAATAGAGAATACCCCCCAGTTTTAAAGTTTTGTTGCCATTTCGCAAAAAAGGAATTCAATACCTTTTCTTTAGATACCTCCTCAGTGAAGTCGTCATGAAAAAATGCAAATGCCTATTTGGAATCTGTAATTGTTTAAATCGATGGATGAACCGATCTTATGCTAATTTGCAACATATGTATATCTTGTTTCGTTATGTATTTTTTTTATAAATATATATATATATGTATATATAATATATATATATATATTATATATATTAATAAAATCTAAATATTTTATGTTAATTATATGAATTGGAACATAAAAATGCGTTGTTCAATAATAAATACGAATTTTTCGGTACTACGAAAGGGCCTGACAATATATAATTCGTACTAGCGAACGTCCACTGTATCTTCAAAATGGCAACAAGTTATTCAATGAGCTAAGCTAAATTAGGTCTTTAAATTTATATAAAAAAAAATGTAATTTATGTAACATGTTAACACAAATTAAAAATTATTTTTTTTTAAACAATAATTTCAAATCTTTCATTAAGAACTTACGTGCTCAACACTCATGTGGAAAAAAGTTTTCTAGAAATACTTCTAATTTTCTTCAACTTCACAAATTCCTTACACTTCAATTAAAGTTGTACGTACACATACAATGAGAGACCAGTTTATATATGTAAGTATTGATTTATTTTATATTTATTATCACAGAAAAACATATCTCGGCTTTCATACAAATTATATTAAAATTTAAAAGAGTTTTTTAAATGTACAAAATTATCACACACATGTTAGTGTGTGGGTACGATAGTGTATATGCAATGGAGTAGAGAGAGTGAGAGAGAAAGTGGGAGTATTAAAACCCCAAAACTACAAATAGGAATTATTTTGTATACCCCTTTATCATACTCGCCTCCTCTCCAGCCCCCTACGGCAACCTGTCACTGGTAAACAGTTTTAAAATTTTTGTTATAAAATAAGCAAAAATAATAGCCTTTACACACACTCATGCACACATGTATTTAGTTAAACATAAATAAACAGCCTCTCTTGTTATACAGGACATTAGAACACTCTTCTAAACATTTAGGAAAATGAAAAAAAATCTACAGCACGTTCTCTTTAATACTTATATACACACGTGTACACTGCTCTCACACACACATCCGTACACACACACAAATACCGTCGTGTGTGTTTTTGTAAATTTTATACATTTCGTAAATATAACCGCAGCATATCGTTTTTTTTGTTCGTGTTTTTTTTTTTTGTAGTTTGTTAGCCAACACAAATAACTCACCCACATATACAAATAAAGTATTATACGGTATTTTATTATACGTAATTGTTGTAGTTATTGTTAGTGTTGCCATTGCAGATATATTTACTCATACTCTCACATACATACACAACATATTCACACATACTGTGTGTATTGAAATAAACAAAATGTTGTTGTTAATGTGAAATTTTAGATTTTTTTATGTGTGTGTGTGTCTCTTTTTTGTTGTTGTTGTTATTATTGTTGTTGCTTTAGTTTAATACTATTTTTGGTAATGTTTGTTAACCAAACGAAACCAAACCATACCAGCCCAGCCCAGTACAGTCAGTCATCCCTTTTAACCCTTTTTACTCTTCATCTAATTTCTTGTTTTTTTTTTGTATTTCTGGGTATTTTAGCAACAACAAAACTGTGTTTTGTAAAACTAAACTATTGAACATGTTTAAATTAAACTAAACAACAAAAACAACAATTATAATAATATATATACATACACTTACATATAAATATATGTATATACATACATACATATGGTAAAGCGTTTGTATGCAGAAAAATAATATAAAACTTAAAAATGTTTTTTTCTTTTTTAAATAAATAACAACATCATCGTCATCATTATCATCAATATAATGACGTTAAAACACACACACACATCTACCCACAACACACAAACACATAAACACAACGTTATCATGCTAGCAGTAGTGGTAGTGTTAAAGAGTTATACTGTACACTACACATACACACTCTCTCTCTCTCTCTTTCTCTTTGTTTAGAGCAAACAGAAACAAAAACACCAAAATTAGAAAGAATAAAAACAATTTATAAATATTAATGGCAGGAATATCATCACAAATAAAATACATTCTTAAATTGCCCAAAAATAAAGAGAAAGGGAGAGAGAGAGAATTAGCAAAGGCGAGAATTAGAGAGAGAATAATTTTATTGTTTAACGGTTGTAGTTAATAACGGATGAACTTTTCGCGATTAGGTTGATGTGTGGCAGTGCGAAAAATGTTACAAACGAGCAAAGCTGGCAAATCATTGAATTTTCTTATCGAAATTCAAGCTGGTGAGAAATAGGTTTCTATTAAAAAATTATCTTTAGCGGTGAAGTTCAACGATTCAATACATGAAATATTCAAGAGATTGCAATGCACCCAGAAAGATGCATTGTTTGATGTGGTTTACGATCGGCATCATCATACATACTACATACATACACACAAAATAGGTCAGGATTACGACCTAGCTTCTCATACCACTTATGTTGTGTGTGTTAAGTTTATACACAAGTGGCGAAAGCTAAAGTTTAAAGTCGACTCCGAACGACAGATTTTTTGAGAAACAAAAACGTTTCACATTTCGTTTTGTTGGAGATGTCTGACGTGGGGTTTGAACAGAGGACATATGTGTCCAATAAGTCAACACAATACCTACTAGACTACGGCTAGATATAGATAGATTTGAAGATACTGTCAAAGTAGCCATGTCTACTAAGTTTCCTCCAAATGAAAATGGAAGAATTGAGCATGTTTGATGTGTGATTTCAACAAGACGGTGCCACATGCCACATGGCGCGTGTTACCATGAACCTTTGAGAGACGAGTATGATGAATAATTAATCTTACGTTTTGCAACAGGTCATTGACCACTAAGATCATGTTTTTTTTGTGTTAGTGTACTCAAAAAAAGATCACTAAAACCCAATTTTTTTCGTTGTGTACTGATCTTTTTAGTGTACTTTGTACACAAAAACTAAAAAAAAGTGTTTGTGAACTGTATTCAGTACGTTATGTTAGAGTTTGCGTTCATTTGTTGTGTACATGTTGTGTACGTACGAGTAATATGTTTGCGTACGAGTTCACAAACACTTAAATGAAAGTTAAAAGTATTTTATCGGTTACGTACACAATGGTTAGTGTACAGTACTTTTTCGAACACTGTCTCAACAACTCCAGCTTTCTAGGGCTGCTATTCCAGAGATACTGGCTGAAATGTTGAAAAACGAGTGTAAAATATGGTATTGGAAATACGGATTGGTCATGGGCAAAATTTACATGAAATTCTCTTTTTCTTTTTAACAAGAAAGTTAACCTAAATTACGGTTTTGTGAAATATTTTAAAGAAGATAGTTGGGCGATAGTTTTAACGTCTAGAGAAAAGGTTTAAATGCTCAAAGATTTTTTATGAAGAAGACATGATTTTAATATTTGATATGATTTTAATTTTCATAAATTCAAAAGAAACTGTAAGTGTACAGTAAGGATAAAATTCTAACAATTACCAATTACTCAATTTTTATCACTTAATGAGAGTGCCCGAAAAAAATTGTACAATATTGCGAAATTTTTTTTTTTTTTCAATTTAAAAACTGGCAATGAAACAATTTTAAAATAAAAATAACGGTAATTTATTAATGTATATTTTTTTAATGTACAGTTTCTTTTGACGCTCACTGTATATATATAAATATGTATATATGTATGTACACTCAGGTCTTGTTTTATGCGATAGATGCGTTCCAAAAAAAAAAAAATCGCATAAATTGAATTTGCATAAAAGGATACTCTAGCTTCATATAAAAATTAACGATTCGTTCCAAAATCCTGAAAAACCGCATAAATTCAAATTTTAATTGAAAAATCAAAGCAAAATCGCATAAAAAAAATCAACAAAAGTATATTTATTTCATTTTCTTAACCATAAAAACAAAAACTTCTAAAAAAAATAAACAAAAATAAAATATTAATTCATTATTTACAGAAAAAAACAAAATGATCCAAAAAATATGAAATATTATGAATGTACGATCAATCATTCTGTATCGTTTTGGAATTGGTTCGACGTCACTTTTATCATTACATATGTACCTATCAGGTTGTGCATACATATGTAGGGGGCTAGATCAACGAATTTTTAGAAAGTTTAATTGTTTCTTCTGAATAAGAGTATTAAAGTGCCAGTTATTAAAAAGGAGCTGCTTTTTTAAATAAAAGATTCTTTAAATCATAAGTAAGGATTGACTTTTGAAGGCTTTTATTGTCATAGTTAGAGCAATCTGATGCTAAACAATTGACTTTCCAATTGGAAACAAATTAGAACGATTGATTTTCACAAGCTATTCGGCATAGAGATCTGATAGTATTAGGTGTCAGGCTCAAACTACAGCTTACATTTACAAGAGATTCCCATATAAAAAAGGTTTTCAAACCGCAGGGAAATCACTGCCGCTTTCTGGATCAACAGAGTTGGTCATTACAATCCCTTCAGGTAGGATTAACAATAATGATTATATCAGTGGTGCAAACTTATTTTAATTTAAAAATGATGCAAAAGTTTAAAAAGTATCATAACATTTTAAAATCTATAAAAAAATCTAAAAAAAAATTTTCATTTAAAATCGCAAAAATTCGAATTCGCTTAAAAAAAATCCGCATAAAACGAGACCCGAGTGTATATGTATATATATTTGGAAGATAGTTTGAAGATAGTTATATAATCTAAAAAAAAGTTGGTCGTTGATTTCTGTAAAATATAAAGGATTTGTTCACATATTCCAAACGAGTTTTTAATTTTTACCGATAAATTTTGTTAAAAAATTATAGTTTTTAACTGTACATATAAATGTACATTATATTTTCTAACATTTAATAATTAATTCTAATAAATTGAAAAATTTTATTGCAAAAAACCATTAAAAATTTCCATGACTTCTATTAGTTTTCGAATGCGTATGGCATGGTGGTGGTCGGTCTAATTTTCTCAACCATAACGAATGAACGCCGCCTGCCACAATAGTTCTATTAAAACACCCGCACATGTGTGCTAATGTACGCACATATGAATTAGATATACAGACAGACAGACAAGCAGACAGACTGATAGATAGACACATGCAAACATTATTGATAAAGTGTGGATGTGTTCATAAAGACCTTTACAATGAAAAATTACTTTACGCGTTTTCACTGAATATACAATTTATGTGTTTGTTTTTCTTGTTGTTGTTGTTCATTGTTTAGGAAATATTTGCAATAAATTTAGTTAAAATTTGTTGTTGCTGCTGTTGTTGTTGTTGTTATTTTTGGTTATAGAATTTCATTCAGGGTGTCGGGTGTTGTTGGTTGTGCTGTGTTGGCAGGACGACAACGCTGCCGCCATACATTATTATTCCAAAAACCAAAACTTATTATACACATGCCTCCAAATGTATGTATGTTTCCATGTACGTGTGCCTATGTGTTTCCATGTACATGTAGGGAAATAAATGGTTGGTTATGACGTACATATGTATGTATATGTGTGTGTATATCAGTGTGTGCTGAGTATAATGTATTGTCTAAACAATCCATACATTAAAATGTTTTGAAGTGTGTAAGCATGTGTGTAAGTATGTGTGTTTAGATCAAAAACGTTGAAAAGGACCATCATGACATGACCCATCATCATAATCATACTACCATACTATTTATTTTCACTACCAAACCAATCGACCAAGCGGCGGACCAGCTAACATATACAATAAATTCACCGCTCTCTTACTCTCTTTCTCACTATATCTCCCTCTGTTGCACTCGTTGCTACACAAACAGCAGCAGTACTTGTTAAGCACCCATTTTAACCTCCATGTCATTGTAGGTTTTTACACATACATACACCGAAAACCATAAACAATTGCGGGAAAATGATTAGAAATTAAAAAAAAAAGGAAAAGAAATATCTTAAGCAGAAAAAGTCATCGTTCCTAAATGCCGGTGATTTCCCAAGAAAATTTCGAACCATTGAAAGGAAATTTTTATATTCGCTGCAGGACATAGAGACATTATCGGAATTGGCATTGCTTATCAATTGGTCAGGGCTGTTAAATCGAGGGCACAATACGGGGCATAGGTATTCCAGTTGTCTAAGTTAAACTCGGTATTCTACGCTCGTTTCTTATTTGGTATTTTGTTGCTAGCCTCTACTGGGCTTGTATGAAGAAGAAAACGACAACTACATACATACATAATTGGTCATTACAACCCTTCAGCCAGGATTACAACCTAGTTTCTCACACCACTTATGGGTTGTGAGTTAATCTTACAAATGAGTGGCGGGACCTACAGTTTAATGTCGGCCTTCATGGCCTTTCATGAGAATTTTATTCTACTCTCAGAGTTTTTGTCAGAAATCTGCTGAGAGGAAGTCACCGAAGCAATATATTTTTCATATTTCGTTTCGTTGGAGATGTCTGACCTTGGGTTTAAGCCAACACACTACCTATTAGACTGCGGAGGCTTCATGAAGAGAATAAATTCTGTCCTTAAATAGTAGGACCATTTATAGCACAATTACGATCCTCATCGATCGCTGTTTCATTGAAAGTCATGCCAATAGACATTAATTCGAAAGAATTCTAAAGGAGTTGTAGATCTGAGAAGAAGGTATAGCCGCCTATCATTCACCATATGTATCACAGAAGAGGCAGAAGTTCTTAATTTCTCATTTGCTGTCATCCTTGACTGAAAGTTTTCAATATAGAAAGCTCTCTGCAGTGGAAATATTTACTCTGGAGCCGGATTGGTTTCCTATATGAAAAGAGGTGGATATTAATTGTCGGGTTGGATATTAACTGTTCACCCATTTCCCAGAGAACGAACATTATAGGAACGCGAGATAGCACCAGCTTTTGAGAAAGAGTAGGACTCCATGATGTGAAATTGTTGCAGTAAACCGATGCCAGTTTAGGTGCAAGAATTTGATAAAAGGAATTAAAAAAAAGTGAGCAAATATTGGGAAAGTAAAGATGGTGATTTGTGAGAGCCTTTTTATTTTAGTTTTATACTCTCAGCCAAAAGTCTAAGGGGTGATTACAAACATGCCATGAAAAGTCTTTAAAAAATTCATTGTTCAGAGTCCATGAAGTCGCCGTAGTCTAGTAAGTTGGCCTCGGTTCAAACCCCAGGTCAAACATCTCAAAAAGTACTCTTTCGGTGATTCCTTTCAGCAGATTTCTGTTAAAAACTCTGAGTATTTACCCTCAGCCATGAAAAGAACTGTCTTCGGGAAACGATTTTAAACTGTGGTACCACCACTCATGTATGTGTATAATACACACAACATAAATGGTGTGTGAAGCTAGGTTGTAATCCTGACTGAATGATTATATTGACCAATTATGTATGTATGTATCGTTCGAAGTTGACTTTAAACTGTTTGAACACGAACAACATGGGTTGTGCAAGAAGCTAGGTTGTAATCCTGGCCAAAGGGTTGTAATAACCAATTAAGTTAAATAAGTTAAGATATGAAGATAGTTTGTGCCCACCATTCAATATTTTCCAACAATTTGAAAACCGTGGTAAACAAAAATCAAATTACTATTTAGTTGCTATCAACTGTAATTTTTACCTCATATTGTTTGGGGGGGGGGGGATATGCGTTTTAGTCGAAATCTGCATTTGTATTTGTATGCGAGAATAAGCACTAGAAAAGCTGTCATTGCCTAAATTATATGCGAAATGTGCGTGAATAAGTATTGAGCACACACACACACAACAATAATAATAAATAAACGTACACAGGCTAAACAATGCTCGCACTCTCACAAATAATATTAATAAAGCAAACGAATAATACTAATATTCTCAGCTACCATCATTACTCGAGTTGGCTCTGGCACCCGCTCTCTCTCTCTCTCTCTCTCTATTACAACTAATACAGTAAAATATCAAAACATACTCTTGTATCATTACAAATACATCATGAGAGAATGTGTTGTTCTCCTCCTAATACTTTTTATTTTATTATTTTCTATGCCATGACATACAAATCATTTATACACACACATGCTTTATTTGTTTTTATGTGTATGGCTGTGTATGTACCAGAGTGTATGTGCAGAGTGTTCAATAATATTGAAAAGACAGTGGAGGCAGCGAGGCAATCAGCCAGCCGTTTTTATTACTTTATCAATTGTATAACAAAATATGCAAGTGTATTACTTACGCTCTCTTTCTCTCTCTCTCTTTCTCACGTTAAAAACACTGTGGAGTATAATTTATTTTATTGTATTATTCTCTGCATACCAAATATGTTTTTGTGTGCGTAGTTTTTTCCTTTCTAAAAAACAACCAACAACAGTAAAAGGAGAGTCCATACATATTCGTTATTTTAGTGTATAACGGGTATGTGTTTGAATGATATGTACAAAACAGCTTTTGTTTTTATTGATGAAATATCCTTCAATTATTATAAATATTTAGCGTAGTACTCACCCTATCTTACATACATACACACACACATACATACATTTTTTTTTATTTTAATGTTATTTTAATACATCATTTGTTTTAATGTTTATAACCTATTCTCCAAGTAAGAAAACAAAAAAAGAAGAGAGTGAGCGACAATTGGTATTAGAGAGTATTAGTATGAGTTGTGTGGTATGGTATGAGGATGATGATTATGATGATTGTTTTGTTCTTAATAATTCGTATAAAACGTATCGAACAAAAAAGGGGAGAGTCAGTCAATCGTCCGTCATATGCAAAAATCTAGGTGTGCCATCCTCACATTGCCATTGCCATCATAATTATAACAAATAAAGTTTTTTGATTATTTATTGTGTTACTTTTTCGTTGCCTCTTTTCGTTCATTTTTCGTTGAATTGTTAGATTTATCGCGTATAATAGTTATTGATGGAAATAATAATTAGATTTTGTTGTTGTTGTTAGTATTAAAAAAAAATTAAAACAAAAATATCCTAATGCATGCATTTGTACTGTTTGGTGGTCACATAGACATTGTATAAGTTTCTAATTAATTAATTAATTATGTTTGAATTTTAGACAACATCAAAAAAAAACATTAAAATTAATGGAAAATTTTCTAAACAGTGATAAGGATAGTATTACTAGCCACCGCAATTTGGAATTTACAACCTAGCTTTTCGCAGCACTTTGTTGTGTGTGTTAATTTTACCCATGTATGGTAGGACCTACTGTTTAATGTCTATTCCGAATGTGAGATTTTTGGAGAATCTTTACATGTGGCAAATTTATTTACTCTCTGAATTTTTTCTAGAATTCTCCTGAGGGACAGTGACCTGTAGAAATATTTCTTCCACATTTCGTATTGTTCGAGATGCCTGATTAAACTGCAGGCTCTCGTCTACCTAGCAACGCATTACCTACTGGATTACAGCTTTTCAGGCAAAAAATGCGTTCAAGCTGCTAAAAAATTTGCGAAACTTACGAAAATGTTTCTGTGACTAGCAAAATAGCGAATTAATTAATCCGTTTTTGATCTGTTAGTATTCATGTTAAACATCCTTCTTGTTCTGATTAATTAATTAGAAAAAACTGAAATGAAGTCATGAAAAAAGATCGGAACCGGAGATCAGCAATGAGTATTCAAAAAGATAAGTATAATCGCATCATACTCATAATTTCTGATACTTATATGCATTCATAATTATTTTAATATCATGGAGAGCTGATGGCCTTAGCAGCTAGTGCTCTTTAACTATATATAATCCTTGGATTAATCCCATGATTTATATGAATAAATAATAATAATAATACCATGGAACCTCTACTCATATTCAAAGTTTGATGTACTCATCATATTCATACTTAACAACACGTATGATGTTATTGATTTCGGCTCTCCATAACTCAACATATACACGAATCACACAAAATAAGTATGATTCGCGTACGAACACTAAAATACTCACTAAATGGTTGTGTGTTTGCTCTGTTTGTAAATGCAACAACAATTAAGACTGTAAATTTTGTTGAATGATTCTTCACTAATAGGTAGTGTGTTGACTTATTAGACGTGAAACCACGATTCAAAGTTCAGGTCAGACATCACCAACAAAACGAAATATGAAAAAATATTTCTTCATCGACTTCCTCTCAGAAGATTTCTCGCAAAAACACTGAGAGTAAATAAAAATTGGCATGAAAAGTTTCTCAAAAAAAAAAAATTTCCTTCTCGACTCGACATTAAACCGTAGGTCCCGCCGCTGATGTATAAAAATAACATACACAACGTAAGTGGTTTGAGAAGTTAGGTCGTAATCCTGAATGAACGGTTATAATGATCAATTACGTTTGTTAAGCATGACTTGTAGAAGATAATTTTTCTAATATGACCGGTTTAATGCCGGAAATGTAGAGAATGTAGTCAACATAACTGTAGGTGATAATTGGCAACCGTTAAACTGTTTGAGAATCTGTTCTGAGAATCTTTTGGAAAGCAAATCACATACGCCAACATAAAAATGAGCGCTAATGCTTACTCACTTGACGTCAAGAGCAACAAAAAAAATTATTTTTTAATTAAAAATTATCAAATGAAGCTCCATGTGAAGCGATAAACATAGAAAATAAAAATTCGTTGAGAAAATTCTTAACAAAATAGAAATTTTATAACGTACAGTTTTTGAGACCTTTTTAACATAAAAAAAATATTCTCACATGCATATTTCAATTGAATGCCTAGCATTTGCAAGAAAAGTGAAAATAAAAAGTAGCATTTTTATAAATCAATATGTATTTATTACAATAAATTATATTGTATTTGTATGGATGGAATTGTATAAATTTTCATATGTTAAGTAACCAACGCCCTATTTTTTCCTTTTGCCTTCGATCATTCAAAATAAAAAATTTCTTTTTTTGAAATCTTTAAAACCTGAGCACCCTTTTTGCCCAGGAAACTGCTTAGATGGCCAGCAATACCATTGCGATGAGTATGAGTTTACATTACTTATAAAATACAAAAAAAAAAAAAAAATAGAAATGGAAATGAAAAATAAAATGTATACGGGGAGTACTTATTATATGTGTAAGGAGAGAAAACTACGCATATTTCAAAAATAAAATAAAAGCAACGAGAAACACTTTGAGCAAATGAAATGCAAACAACAATCGATTTGAGAAGACGCACACAAACAACATACAACAATAATAACAACAACAGAAAAATCTTGAAATAAAAGGAATATAAAGAAATAAAATAAATTTTAACACTACGCACCTACACGGCCTCTACTTCTACTTCTACTGCTTCATCTTCTTCTTTGCTTCTTACTTATTACTTACGAATGTTGGGCAATAATTCATCCATTAAAAAGGGATATTACAAATACCACATACATACATGCATACACTCCCATTCAAATCTTACACACACATACAATGAATTTGTATGCCCATGCATACTCCTTTGCACACATGCTTACTTAAAGATATCTTTGCATGTGTATAAGAACAATTCTTCCTTGTTAGAGTATGTTGAGTATGACAACTTTGAGGCAAAGACGGAGAGAGAGAGAGAGCGCTGGCTGAGCAGTAAAGATATTTGTAAGACAGGGTCAAGTAAAATTCAAAAAATAAAACAAAAAACATCAGACTGAATATCCTTAACGGATATCAATGCAAAAATAAAGGATGAAGTATTACTCTCTCTCTCTCTATCTCTCTCTCTTCTTTTTTTTTTTTTGTTTTCTACAATATATTGTATAAGTAGTTGGCAAATATTCTCTTTGTTGTTGCTATTGTTGGTTGGTTGGTGTCTGTACTTTTTTTTTGTTTTGCTTTGAATTGAAATGGTTTTCCAGTCAGCCTTTTACTACTAAAACACAGTTGAAGGAGATGATGGCGTGTGGTGGAGTGGTGAGAGGAGTGGAGTGGTGTAAGAAAAGGAGTTTTTCAAGTGCTAAAGAAAATATAATAAAAATAATATGAACGTTTGAATAGTTATGCTCAAATGATGTACATGAAGAATTTAGCACTTGTCGAAAATATATGTGTGAAGATATAAAAATGCACGAGGGTTGTTAGGAAAAGTTTAGATTGTAAGTTTAATACGCTTTTAACAAAAAGAAGTGTATTAAAGATTCCCTTAATTTGTGTACAATAAAATGCTTTATTTAATGACTGATGTTCGTATGTTAAAGCACAGATGGCGCTATTAGAAATAAATTTTCAATTAACTCTGACGCGTAAAAAACATAGAACAGAGAATTTAGAGTATTTGTAGATAACGAAAGATGGCAACCCTATCGTCCTAGAACCAGTTAGAATATATTAAGCTTGTTGCGGAAGAGTAAGCTTCAATGAGCACAATTACCTTTACCATTACCATTACACGCAATGCAGTTTCACAAAGTGCATTGTTTCTAGGCAACAATACGCAGTAACTCTATTATTCTAAGGCCTGCTAAAACAGAATAATCACCTGATAAGCTGGAAACCTCTGTTATGGATACTGCAACAAACTAAAAAAAAAATATGGGCAGATATGGCATGGATTTCGTTAAAGGGTATTTTAAGAGGGAAGTTTTACCTAGTCGCCGTAGTCTAGTAGATAGTGTGTTGGCTCAGTAGACATGAGACCACGGATAAAACGTCAGGTCAGACATCTTCAACTAAAACGAAATTTGAAACGAAGTATTTATTCAGCGACTGCCTCTCAGCAGATTTCATGCAAAAACTCTGAGAGTTAAAAGGTCCCGACACTCATGTAAAATCGTAAACCTGACTAAAGGGTGCTAATGACCAATTATGTGCAATTGACCAATTATTACAACCAGCGCAGTTTCACAAAGTATGTTATTTGTAGACAACAACAGATGATAACCCTGTAATCCTAGAACGTGCTACAGCAGAATAATCATCTGTTTAGCTGAAAAAGTCTGATTAATGACATTGCAACAAAGAAAATATATAATTATGCGAAGATGGAACATATTAGCTTGCTTTAAAGGGAATTTTAAGAGAGAAGTTTTAACTAGTCTAGTAGGTAGTGTGTTAGTCGAGGGGCCACGGTTTGAACCCCAAGTCAGACATCTTCAGCAGATTTTAAGGAAAAACTCTGAGAATGATTAAATTGCCATTAAAAGTTTCTCAAAAAAAAAAAAAAAAAAAAATCTGTTGTTCGGAGTCGACTTTAAACTGTAGGCGCCGCCCCTCATAACACACACAACATAAGTGTTGTGGGAAGCTAGGTCGTAATACTGACGAAAGAGTTGTAATGACCAATTATATACATATGTATGCAAATTTTAAATAATTTCATTATGGAAAAATATTTATGTCTTCTCAACACTTTTACGTGTGCCCACTGATAGCGCTACTTATCGCTCTATATTTTTTTATTACTTTTTGGTTTGGCAACTTCTAGAATCTCACTGTTGATTTGTTATTGTTTTCTTTTTGTATTCATGTTTTCTGTTGCTGTAGTTCTGTGATTATAATTCAATTTTGTTTGTCCATATTCTTGTTAATTTGTTGTTGTTTTGTTGAAACTTAAAAAGTTTATTTGCCATAAACTTTTCAGACTTGCCACGTATGAAAATTTTCGCACATATAACATAGAACGAACTATTCTTCTCTTTTATTTTCTTACTTGCTTACTACAATATGGTAATAAGATGGATTTTTCCTTAAAATATACAATAACAACACAGAATACAACAATAATAATAATAAACAAACAAACAAACAAACAAGAAAAAACCTAAGCCAGTACTTTAATATTCTCTTAAAGACACTAACACACACACACACACCCACATGTATGTATATATTAATATTAATATATTGTATATATATATATGCATGTATTGTAAATAAAAAACATGTATCAAATCTGAAATCTTTATGTATTCCACACAAAGTGTGTGTGGGTGAGAGTGTGTGGGTATGTATGAGAGAAACCAAATGTCCAGTATAATTTTTATTTCTTTATAAATCTAAGTATAAATGTATGTACGAATGTATGTACATATAAGCATATAAATTGAGGGAGTTAAGTAAACATTATTCTCTTTTCTTTAAGTTTGTAGAAGTGTAAGTAGTTTGGCGACGAGTCCATTTCAAATTCAATTTTTTTTTTTTAATATATTTTATATAGAAATTGTAATTGTTGTTGGGTTTTTATTCCAATACCCTCTTTTTTTCTTTTTGTTCTTGCTTGCTTTCAAACAAAATAACTAAAACTGATGGGTATTGCTTATAAACATTCAAGTGTCTGTTTGTATGTATGCATGTATGTATGTAAGAGTGTGTGCATGCCAATATAAAATAAATGTACATTGCATATGGATTTATGTAAATCTATGCCAAACCATTTTTACAATAACCTCGCAAAACTCACTCTTTTTTTCTTTTTCTTCTTTGCCTTTTTTCCAATTGCTCCTCTCTTTCTCTTTGTAAGTGAATGAGTGAGTACGTGTGTGTGTGTCTGTGGCCTAAGGAAAATAAAATATCAAATCATTCTTTAAACAAATATCCTTTACTACTTGCTTACTTACACACTTAGGCCAGACACCCACTTGCATACATACATATTTACATACATATGTATGTATGTATGAATGTGTGAATGTATGTTTATACATTAAAAAATCTAGAGAAACCTTTTTCTTAAAACTAATGCAAGTGTGTATTGGTATTGTATGTATGTAAATATGTATGGATGTATGTGTATATATAGTATGTGTGTGTAACTGTATAAATAAGTGTTTGTTCAATTCTCTCTAAATTTTACTTTGACTTTTATAATATTTTAAAACTTACAGACACATACATATACATATATACAAAACTTATGTGTGTATATCAAACACAACTACTCTAACAGTAAATGTACGGCAAAAAATAACAACAAAAACTTTAACAATATAAAATTTATACAATTTGAAATGGATTTCAAAAAATGAATTGAAATCCTATACGTATGAACAATTCAAATTATATTTTATTTTTGTTACACACACACACACACGTATACTAGCATATACGCATACTTATTCTTAACATACACTTACATATTTCAAATACCCCTACAAATACTTTCACAAACAAAAAAAAAGGGACTTTGAAACATAAACACATTCTTTTACAACACTTGTGAATAATTTCAAAATTTTATCCCTTTATTCGGGGGGTTTTTTTTTTATTTTGCTCTCCTTTTTCTTTTGGTTACAGATGGTGAAAATGTGTAATAGAAGTTTGGAAAATATTTTTTTTTTTTGAAAATTTCTACCTTTTGGAAAAAGCTTAAGTCTGTTCTGTTGTGTCCATTTTTATTTGCCTCCTCATTCTCATTTTCATTTCCATTTCCATCTTCATATTTATTTTATTCTTACATTTCCATTTAAATTGTAATTGTCTGCCTACATACAGTGGCCAGCAAAAGTCTTAGTACGGCAATAAATTTTAGCAATTTTATGAATTTTAACCAAGAGTTTGTATAAAAAAAATTAAGGTTTTTATATTTATTTTATTAATTTATTTCTGTTTTATTATAAAACAAACATATTCATAAAACAAGAGAAAAGTTTCAGATGACTCCATAGGTACCACCAAGGAGAACCCTGAGTAAATTTAAAATTCAAAGGCCTAATATATGAAAATGTTATCCCGTGTATTTAGTAGAATATCCCCTAAAGTCAAGCACTCCATTTAACCCATTTGAAATTGATTGCACAAGTATTGCTTAGTGTTTTCTGGTGGCACCATAAGCAAGTTTTTCGGTGGACTTTTGTTTGAAGTTTAGCGATTACGTAATCGTTCTTTCAAATGACCACCTAAATACTCTCTTGAAGTCATATCGGGAGTATTAAGCAAGAGTATTAAGCCTGTGGGGACCTTTTTTGGTCAAAATATATTGCAGTACTAAGACTTTTGCTGTCCACTGTATATACATATATATGTGTATATATGTGTGCGTGTGTAGGCTAGAAATTTCTTAACTTTTCTATAATATATTTGTATTACGAGAGCAATTCCTTTTTTTTTTTCTCTCATTTCTATTTTATTTTTCTATTTTAAATTCATATTTGAAACCCCATCAACTCGTACATAAGTCGTCTATTTGTTTGTTTGTTTGTATTGCTTTACAGGACATATAACATAAGTTTCTTTTACTCTTAATACCATCACATCTATGGTCACTCTTTACTACTCTCATTCTCTCTCTCTCTCTCTCTCTCTCTTTTCTCTTTCGCTCTTTTAATAACTATATTTTAAATACAAGCGTACATATGTATGAGTTTAGTTTTGTTTTTTTATTTTATTTTAAAATTTTCCTCACACACACACACAAATCATGTAAATTTTCTCTATTAAAAGAAAAGAAAAAAAAAACTTTATTTTGTTTAAATTTAATGGATTTTCTATATTTTATAATCAAATTCGGGATGTGGGAGTAGGAGTGAGAGTGGTAGTCTAGTGTAGTGAAAGGGGTTTTTAGTTTGTTGTTAAGTAAGCATAAGTAAAATTTGTCCCTTTTTAACCACTCAAACAAATGTAAAAATTTAAATTATATTCTCAAAAATCTTCTCTTTTCTTTTATAAAGAATTGTAATCGAAAATGATATACAAAAAAAAAATTTTTTTTAATTCAAATTAAAAAAAAAATGTAAAAGACTACCTTTAAGTAGAAATTCATAACTTTGAAATCCCTGCATACATAACATACATAATTGCTTATTACAATTCTTCAATTAGGGTTATATCCTAGCTTCTTATCACACCACTTATGTATGTTGTGTGTGCTAATTTTATACATAAGTGACGGGGGACTTACAGTTTAAAAACGATTTTTTTTTTGAGCAACTTTTTCATGACAATTCAATTTACTCTCGAAGTATTTGCCAGAAATTTGCAAATCCCTAAACAGCATAATTATGGATGATTCGTAACATGTGCCACAGTCAGAGGTGCTCTGTAAGAGCCAGGAATAGAAGAAACCGTGAACAAAACTTGCCAATCAATGGTTTTTTCTATTTTTAATTGAAATTCGTGCTTTAGGGGAAATGTGTTTCTATCGACAACTCATTTTTGGGATACATGAGCATCTTAAAATCAAAATTATCCCCTCTAGAGAAAACATTCTATATACCTATTTCCTTAATAAACTTCAGTCCGTTGCACGGTGTCAAAACAAGACTGATTCCATGGCCAATCTCATACACAGCACTTGATATACTCCCAGGTACACATCGTTCATATTTAAAGTATGTGGGATCGCACTTGAAAGGATTAAGACGATTTCGTAGGGTTAAAAGGTTTAAACTGAATATTTGTTATTTTAAATGGATTTATATCAATAAATATAAATCTAAATATTACAAGTATGTGCTCTGATGATTCAGTTTCATCTGCACAGAATTTACATATTGGTTACGAGACTTTCCTAATTCTGAACAGGTGCACGTTGGGTTTATAGAGCCCTGTTAAAAGATCAGTTACTTATATCAAGTCGCAGTATTCTAGTAGGTAGTGTGTTGGCTTATTAGACTGAAGGCTCGAGTTCAAACCCAGTCAAATCGAAAATATGAAAATATTTATTCGGCGACTTCCTCTTAGATTTAGATTTCTGGCAAAAACTCTGAGTGTAAATAAAATTGCCATGAAAAGCTTCTCAAAAATCTGTCGTTCGGAGTCGACTTTAAACTGTTGGTCCCGTCACTCATGTATAAAATTAACGCACACAACATAAGTGGTGTGAAAAGCTAGGTTGTATTCCTGACTGAAGGGCTATAATGACCAATTATGTATGTATTTATGTACTGATATCAAGTTATTCGTATCAAATCTCGTTTTATTGTAATTACCCAAGAAAAGTTTAGATTGCCTCAAATAAGTTTGTGATACAAAGTCCTGTGCTCAGGCATCTTGAAAATATATTTCTTTTAAAATTACTTTGAACAGTTTTGTTCGAAGTCGACGATAAACTGTAGGTCCCGCCACTCAATTCGAAAATTGTATATATTAAACAACAAGGGTGGTTTGCGAGCTAGTGGGTTGTAATCTTGACTAAAGGGTTGTAATTAAAAATTAAGTAAGTTGCTTGATGAATCTCGTATCAGACTTGTCTCCATGTTGAACGGATTCTAATCACATTGAGCCGTTGTAGGACAGTTTTTCATTGCATATCTCTGCATCATGTAGGGTCTTTAAATCGTACTTCTTTAGGAACCTTCAGAACCTAACGTTATCTAGTCAAGGAGGCCATATAATGTGGTATAATTGCTAACTTTTTTTGCTCCAAGGGGAAGAATTGAACAAGATTTTAATAAGACTATGCCGTCCTCACATTACGTGATGGACCGATGAACCCTTAGAGAAGTGCGTTTGGTAAACGATTAATTTCAGGTTTTGAAACATCCATTTCCCGCCAAGATCATATGATTTGATCTCACTAGACTGTTTTTAGTGGGTATATATAAAGTTTCTTGGGTACAGAGGCAATTCAGTCACAATTCAAATTGAAATGCTGAAAAATATGTCAAATTTGAAACTCGTGTATGGACCACCTACGTGAAAGATGTGGGCAGTATTTACATGAAATAATCTTAAGAAATTAAAGGGCAGGCATTTATTTATCGCCCTGAAAGTTTTGGAAATTTATTGTGTTTTTCCAAGTTTCAAAAGCGAAGTGAGTAAAGATTTCGCCATTTTAATATAAGTTTATCGGAATATTGCAATTAATGACTCTGAAATTGCTATTCCAACAACGATTAGCCTTTAAAGTTTTCAAAGAAGGATATAATTTTCTTGTCTGTTTGAGGCCATAATTAAAATTACCTTCATTTGGTATGTGAAATATTACAACGACGTTTTCAATAAATCCTATCCTTTCCTTAATACAACCCATAATCTATTGCTTAATGGCTTAAAGTAAGATTATAATCTGAATATCATATCGTATTGTAATTTCATTTATTGTTTAAATTGCTTTTGACATGAGTTTTCTTTAAGTAAACGTCTAAAGAAAGAGAGGACAGAGTAAGAGTGAGTACCCCACCACCATAACCATTAGAAAGTATTTCTATAATAACATTGAAATCCTTTTGCAGGTTTGACGTGAAACGCCCTTTTATCGCTTTAAACTCAAATGGTGTGTGTTGTTTTTTTTTTGGTTTTTGTTTTTGTTTTGGTTTTGAATACCAAATCCATATTAGAATATAAATTTGTCATGTTTTGCGTAAATATCCATCAGAAAATCGCATACATTAAAGGTTGTTTTTTTTTTCCTTCTTCATTTACCATTTAAAATAGAAAAGAAAAGTTATTTATCTTTGTCCGACTACAACTACACTACACGACCACGATTACGCATTTTAGGGCCCCATAACATTTGATTTGAAGTTCGTAAGAAAGTAAAGTTAAGAAAGGAGACCAAATGATGGAAACGCATTTAAGTGTTTTGCTATACTCGCACATACAAAATACAAGCATTTTATTATTTATACGCTTAAAAATCGTAAATACAGTGAGCGTCAAAAGAAACTATACATTAAAAAAAATATGTACATTAATAAATTACCGTTATTTTTAGTTTAAAGTTATTTCATTGCCTGTGTTTAAAATTGAACCAAAAAAAAAAAGAATTACAAAAATTTTCAAAATATTGTTAAATTTTTTCTGCCACTCTCATTTAGTGGTAAGAGTTGAGTTTAGTGCAGAGATCAGCAATGAATCGTTTTTTGCTACTCATAAGCACTCATGAAATTTTGAATATAAGTGAGTCATCAATATTTAAATTCAATTACTCTTAATCATTCGTACTCACTACAATGTTGATTTATAAGTACAGGTTGCAATGAGTATGCGTACAACATTGACATCAAACTCATACCAAACTCAAATCATTCATCAAAATTTACAGTCTTAGTTGTTGTTGCATTTACAACAAAAGAAAAAAGACACATAAGCAAAAAAGACAGTGCAGGAGGCAGAGCAAACCAGAGATCAGCAATGAATCGTTTTTCCGCTACTCATAAGCACTCATGCAATTTTGAGTATGAGTGAATCAACAGAATTGAAATTCAACTACTCTGATTGATTCGTACTCGCTACAGCATTGATTTATAAGTATAGGTTACAATGAGTATGAGTACAACGTTGTTTAATTCATACGCCTACTCATTCTGATTCATAAATTTAGAAAAATACTTATAATACTTATAAGTGATTCGAGTGGCTCGAATCATTCATCAAAATTTACAGCCTTTGTTATTGTTGCATATACAAACAAAGAAGAAAGGAAAGACAAAGACAACAAGCAAAGCATACACACAATCTTCTTGTGAGTATAGTAGTGTTCGTACGCGAATCATACTTATTTTGTGCTTCGTGTAAATGTTAAGTAGAGACGAGTCGAAGTCAATAACATCATGCGTATTGTTAAGTATGAATACGACGAGTACTTCCAACTTTGAGTATGAGTAGTATGAGTATCATATTAAAATATGTATGAATGCGTATAAGTATTAGAAATAATAAGTATGACTCGAATCTACTCATCGTTTTGAATACTCGTTGCTGATCTCTGGAGCAAACACGTAACCTTCTTATAAGTATTTTAGCGTTCGTACGCGAATCATACTTATTTTGTGTGATTCGTGTATATGTTGAGTCATGGAGAGTCGAAATCAACAACATCATACGTATTGATAAGTATGAATATGATGAGTTCTTCAAACTTTGAATATGAATAGAGGTTCCATGATATTAAAATAAGTATGAATGCGTATAAGTATCAGGAATTATGAGTATGATTCGATTCTACTCATCTTTTTGAATATTCATTGCTGATCTCTGGTATGTAGGGATTGTAAGAATTTTATCCTTAGAGTACAGTTTCTTTTGACGCTCACTGTATGTACATATGTCTGTACATATCAAGTAGTTTCGTAGTTTCGCCTGCTGTCAATGTCCATTATTACGACGTTCAATGTACAAATAAATGTATGCCAGAGGAGGCCACCCAACGTTTGAATGAAACACACCCATAAGATTTCTCCAACTCCAGCTCCAAGCTTAGAAATCGTGCCAGAAGATATACGCATAAATTAATGTTGGAAAGAAAATTTTCTTAATGTTATAGGCCAAAACGAAAACGAAAAAAAATAAACAAAAAATAGAATACGAAAGGAAAAAGGCAAAAAACGTAGTGGAATATGTAACGAAATCCATCTTAGAT
The DNA here is from genome assembly GCA_927399465.1 of Sarcophaga caerulescens. Classification (NCBI taxonomy): domain Eukaryota; kingdom Metazoa; phylum Arthropoda; class Insecta; order Diptera; family Sarcophagidae; genus Sarcophaga; species Sarcophaga caerulescens. The sequence continues at coordinate 40,519,564 of OV656866.1, forward strand.
TATCGAGTCTGCCCCATGTGTGTTAAAGGATAATGTATATTCATCAAATGCACGCTCATACATATAGTGTGGGAGAGTGAAGACACAAAGAGAAATATTATGGAAAAAGATAAAAACAGTAAAGGATCCCAAAGATACATATGTACATATTTTGTTTGATTTCAATGAAAAAAAAAAAAAAATTGCTTTTTCGCTACGATTTTAATCAAAGCGATAAAAATTTGGCTTAAGTGAGCAGCATGTGAAGGTGATGAATTTTAAAAACCTTTTTTCAAAGCGCTTTTTAATTATTTTAATGGGTGTAGCTTAAGTAGTCTAGTAGCTAGTGTGTTGGCTTATTAGACGTGAGGCCATGGTTCAAGCCCCAGCTCAGACATTTCCAACAAAATGAAATATGAAACGAAACATTTCTTTAGCGACTTCCTCTCAGCCAGATTTTTGAAAAAAAGACTCGAAGAGGAATCAACTTTAAACTGTAGGTCCCGCCACTCATGTATAAAATGTTGACACAAAACGTAAGTGGTTTGAGAAATTAGATCATAATCCTGACTGAAAGATTGTAATGACCAATTATGTTATGCTTATAGCGCAACCAACTTCGGTGTCAGACGACACTTGGATAAAAATGGAAAGCCTAAAGAAATTATATGGGTTGACATTGAAACCACAGCTAAACTTTTACGACCTCATATTACATCTGTGTGCCAATAAAAAAGGCTACCCGCAACTCGTAAGATACCGTCATTTTGTGTCATTGACCAGCTTACGTAAGCTCGAGATCCCAGAGCTGTCCGAAGTTAAAGAAAACTTCTTATACTATTAGTCATAATAGTGAACACAATACATGCCCACTTGATGGCTTAGGTGTATAACGATAGAGCATGAAACCCTTGTTTGGCCGCCTCTCCTTCAAGTTACCGAAAAGTAATGACTTGAAAGATTGCAACATCTGGAGAGGGTCTTAAGGAAAGGCTTAATGGCTTAGGTGTATAACGATATGACATGAAACCCTTTATTGGCTGCCTTTCCTTTAAGTTACCGAAAAGTGAGGACTTGAAAGATTGTAACAACTAGAGCGTCTTTAGGAAGGGCTACTAGACAATACAGTAGAAAAATAGCCCCCAATCTCTAGATGGATATGCTCCCCTGTACTTTAGAAAACTTTCAATACAATACCAGGCGAATCCCCTACGCTAACCAACTTCTTCGATGAGTTTGGTGGAACACGGTCAGTACAGGGACTTCGCTCACCTGTGGTGTTACAACAGGCCGCTCTGCATGTTCAATCGAGCTTTGGTAATCAAAGCTACCATTTCAAACTAACCTAACCTATATCAGACGTATTGCCATTTGCAAAGTATTGCCAAGAAAGGGAGTAATCGACAGTATCAGTCAACCATTTCTGATAAAAACATGTGTAAAACAAAAATGCTACTTCCTATCTCATCAGCTATACACCATAATTCTGGTTACTATGAGGAGTCAAGACTGTTCAAAGAGCAGAGCAATAACGTGCAGTTTTTCACACCAATTCGGGACTTTGGGTTGTGGGGATGATATTTTTGCCACTCTCTCAGAATCATATCCAACATGCAAGCAAAACAAGAAGATTTAAAAGGATTAGCGAGCAATGTTGGACATGAAATAAATATCAAGACCACCAATGAGCATTAATAACGTTAGCACTGGGAACATGGTGCAACAAGGCCAAAGCAGCTGTGTAAGAAGATAGCTTCTGCTATTTACGTACATAGTATAGTGACAACGAATTGCGGCACAGAAACAGGCGTCAATCAAGCGAGAGAGGCATTTGGACAACTAACTAACATAAATAACTAGAGGAACCAAATTTAGTACATATATTCAATGCTAACGTAAATTCAAGTCTGTTATACGGAAGTGAAATCAAATTAGTCATGAACATCATCACGTAAAAACTTCAACAGTAAGTGATTCAAAATCTTATGCAGGCTGTTCTGGACTAATAATACCAGTAACATAGATCTCGGGAATATTGCCAACGAGAGACTAGTAATAACACAAATAAAACTGGAATTGAACTAGCCAAACTATCAAAAAGAATTCTAATAGTATAAGGGGATCGCGGATTGGAGTCTCCAAGGCTGTAGTTGACCAAAAACCGTCTGAAAACGTACAAAACTACGAGAACTATGACAGTGCAATATTCCTAGGACGACGCTAAAATTGCGACGTAAGTTTGGTTATACCCAAAAAAAAAAAAAATTAACATAAGCGTTAAAAAGATTTCCTAACCTCAAATATGTATTCTTTCTTAAGCAAAATAAGCTTAAAAAAATTGCGTACGTTAGTAATTTTTATTGTTCCGTTTCACTTCACTTCAATTGTCATTGTACGCATATGTATGTATTTTTCGATTTTTCATGTCACTGTGCGTTATTGAGAGCGCATACGTGAGTCAAAGTTTTCAAATGTCAATGCTGATAAAGAAAAAGAAAAAAGAAAAGTTTTTCTTTTCCAACCGTCCACCCAAAAAGGCTTTTCAAGGGGCAAATAATAAATAAATCAATATTTTATAATTTATTAGATGATGTTTGAAAGATGCTTAAAAAATAAAATAAAATGTATGCCTAAATGTAGGCAATAGAAATAAAGAATTAAACATACGTATGTATGGACATAAGGAATAAGGACAGTAAAAATGGAAAGCGAAATGTTAGAAAATACAAATCAAACAAAAATATGTGTGACCCGGTTGAATAAAATTAAAAAAAATAGGTTATCATCTGTATCCAGAATGTAGAAATTGAAAAGTAAATTATTTTCAAAATCCTTAAAGTAGGCATTAAAATGTAATGCAAACTTGGCAAATCATTTCAAATCAAATTCACTAATCCTTAATTCCCGCTTCTAAACAATTTCAGTTATTGTTAGAGTGGTTAGCTCATGTAATGCCTTAGTGTAAAGCAAGTAATGCAGGTAGGGGTTCCTTCCTTTGACTTAATGGGTGCGTTTATGTCTGCAATTTTTATTTTTTTTTTCTTTCTTTAAGAAACAATCAAAGTATGTTGTAATATCGTATCGTTTGTACAATAAATAGTTTGTTATTAATATTACATTTAATGTAAACGACAAACAAAAAAGTTTTTCGTTACTTTCTCTCTTTTTTTTTAATGATTTCTAACGCAATCCAGCAAATTATACTGGGTGCAAAGGGTAAAAGGGCAAAAGAAGAAGATGAAACTCTAAGAGTTTCAGTATTAGTCATGAAATCTTTCTCAAATCTATCGTTCGGTGGCTACGTTAAACTGTAGCATCCATCTCTCATAGATAAAATGAACACACATAACATGGGCGGCGTGAAAAGCTGGGTTATGATCCTCACTGAAGGGATGTAATGGCCAATGAAGTAAAGTAGGAAATGAAATATTTTCGTAGTTTTTACAACGATTAATAAGATGATAAGATTAATGATAAGAACACTAGGGAGCCTTGTGGTCTATTTGCCGCAAAAGAACAGACTTGAGGATCATTTCAACAAAAATATTCACCCTAAACCGTAATACGTAATCTACGTACTCTAAGCAAGAGATAACCAGCACGTATCCCTGACGATGATTTACCAGATTTGTTATTGAACATTATTAAGAGTGCAGATCGTGAAAGTATTATGTAACATAAGCAACGAAGTCTAAGCTCATCTAGGGTGAAGAAAACATAAAAAAGGTGTGTAAGCGATTCTCTTCTTCTACCTGACAGCACCTACAATATGGGGATTCCATACGTTCGACTATACTTCTCACCCAGTTTTTATGCCATTTAAAGCCTAATCGATTTTCTTTCCTGAAGATCAAGAGAGCTTTAGTTTTGCATTTACAGAAAATGGGAGACGTATGGGCAATACTTACTTACTTACTTAATTAGTCATGACAACTCTTTAGACAGGCTTACAACCTAGCTTCTCATACGACGTATGTTGTGCGTGTTCATTTTACACATGAGTGGTGGGATCTACAGTTTAAAGTCGACTCTGAACGACAAATTTTTTGAAAAACTTTTCATCGCAAATTTATTTACCTTCTGACCTTTTGCCAGAAGACTGCTAAGAATAAGTCGCCCAAGAAATATTTTTTTTTAATATTTCGTTTGAATCGTGACCTCACGTTTAAAAAGTCAACACATAACTTACTAGACTACGGGCAATATATTTACGCTAATTTCCATTGGAATAAAAACAATTAGTGTTTGCCATTTGCCTTACGCACCCTGTATATTATGAGGTATTAAAACCATACCCAAAAAAAAAGAGAACACATGTGTGTGTAGGTCCAAAAAGTTTTGTAAACGCACACATAACCCAAACCGAACATATGGCATTATCCTGACATGGACACATACGTTCATACATACATGTACACATGTGTGCCAGTGTGTTAGTGTATATGTGCGTTTTAATATATTAAATTCAAACACGACACGCACTTACAATTGCATGTTATTGTTGTTCTATGTTGCGATTATTTTTATTGTTTTCTTATAGAAAACAAAAAATAATTTTTACGTTTACGTTTGCTTTTGTTTTTTTTTCATCGTTAAACTGTAGTTAAATTAAACGTTTAGTTGCTTTTGTTGTTATTATTGTTGTTGTTCTGTATTGTCTGTTGAAAATGTTTCAAGCAATGCGCGCGAATATAATGTTTCCGCCTGTTTCCTGTTGTTCCGGTTTTTACGTGGATTTGATTCTTAATTTTTTTTTTTTGGTTTTTTGTTGCTGTTGTTGTTGTCTTAAGTTTTTATAGGTTTCAAGGGAATATGTAGTTACAACGAAATGTATGTCTGTTCTGCTTTTATTATGGCAAATTAAACAATTTTATGAAAATTTCTAACAAATCAAAATTATAAGTTTTATTCGTATTTAATTGCATTGAAGTAATGAATGAATTGATTATAAAAAATTCTATTAAAAGAAATTATTTTAAACATTGCAATTTTATGTTGTGTGCGTTACTTTTATTCATGAGTAGCGGGACCTACAGTTTAAAGTCGACTTCGAAGGACACATTTTTGAGGAACTTTTTCATGACCATTTTTGTTTACTCTCAAGAGTTTTTGCCAGACATCTGTTGAGAGAAAGTCGCCGAAGAAATGTTTCGTTTCATATTTCGTTTTATTGGAGTTGTCTGACCTTGGATTTGAACCGAGACCTCATATCTAATAAGTCAACACACTACCTACTAGACTGCGGCGACTTAACGCTTGCAATCATTTAATTTTCTTATCAAAATTCGTGCTGTATGGGAATACGGTTCTATTGAAAAATTATCTTCAGCAGCAAGGAAATTATTTGACTCAGCGGCCAACAAACACAATTTGGTGTAAAAACACCCAGAGGCAGTTAAACAGCAGTCAATACTTGTTGAAAGATGCATTGTTTGCTTTGTTTTGTGGGCCTAGATTCTACTTATGGGAACTGCAATGTTATCATTCAATGAAGCAAGATACCGTGTAAAGATTAAAGCCTGTTTCGTGCTCAAAATGGTTGAATTGGACTTTTTTGTAATGTGAGTTCAACGAGATGTAGCAACAGGTTACACAAAAGCGATCCTATGATCCTATTGAGTAGTAAGTTTAGTGATAAAACATATGTTTTGTAGTAGTCTAGCCCAGGCATACAGCTACCATTGGAGAGGTACAAGGCAAAAAGCTGGAAAAAGTATTCATGTACATATTGTAGTAGTTCGACCATGAGAGACAGCATTACAATTGTTATTGGTAAGATATCAGGCAAACATTTGAGAAAAGTATCATTATGATCAACAATTTTTTGTGAGGATATGAGAAGGCCATAATATGCAGGTACAACACTTCTGTCAGGATTACGATTTAGCTTCTCGCACCACTTATGTTGTGTGTGCTAATTATATACATGACTGACGGGACCTACATTTTAAAATCAATTCCGAACGACAAATTTTAGAGAAACTCTTCATGGCAAATTTTTTTACTGGTATAACGTACAAGCCAGCCACAATTCCTCCCCTGAGACCCAACATGGTAGCTGCATAACATTGTTGAGATACGAGGCAAGTAGCTGGAAAAAAATAAGAAGAGAGGTTAGGTTTGAAGAGCCATTAATCTCACGTTTTAAGGCAGTTCAAGATAATGAGATTTTATCCCACAATAATGGTTTTTTGTGGGGATACGGAAAGAATTTCGTGTACAAGGACATGACAACCAAAATTTGAGTTCTGCCAGACGACATTGAAGCAAAACAGAACATGAGAGTTTGGTAAGATACTATAATTCTAAAGCGTTTTATAGCGTTTATTGGTAGCCAAGATGATTATTTTTTGTGGGATACGTAAACTCTTCCGTGTAGAGCAACAAATCGGCCACAATATCAACATTACAGCTGCCACTTTTGAGATACTGGCCAAAAGGGTTTGGAAATACATTTCAGGCATTCAAAAATGGACTATTTACGGCGTCGAGATGGCCAATACTTACATGAAATAATCTTACAAAAATAAATGGCAGGCATTCATTTGTGCTCCTAAATATTTTAGACACTTTTGCAAATTTTTTGTGTTTTCACGAATTTTTTTCAATTTCTCGAATTTTTTTTTCACCGAAAAGTTGGAAAAATTTTTTGAAATTTTAATATTTATAACAACACTTCTTTTACGCTCCATACTTGTATTTCCAAGAAGAGAATTTTCCAAGTTTTTATTTTTTAAACAGTCATCCTTGTTTTCTTAGGATTCGTCGTGTTTCTTTGCGTTACAACAACAACAACAAAAAATTAACATTTTATTACAGTTTCCAACAAATTCCTCTAAGAAAATGGAAATGGAAAAAGGCAATACCTACACTCACAACACACACACAACAACAAAAAAGTATTGTAATAATGCAGCACACATGTGTGAAAGGACATTTTAAGATTTTCTGAATTTTGTTCTCTCACCGAGAGAGGGAGAAAGAGAGAGAGACGGGCAATATCTGACACATACATTTGAGAGCAAATAAACGTTAAAAAAACTAATGTTTTCTTTTGCATTTTAATATATTTACGGTCATAGGAAAACATCTTAAGATTTTTAAAACACACACACATACATGTGAAAAAAGGACCACATAAGTCATGAACATTTTTAAAATTAAAATAAATTGCTAAACGAGTAAAAATGAAATGAAAAATCGAAAAACAAACACATGATGTTTTAAAATGTGCCAAAAGCAACTGAAAAGGTTGAGATTTTTTTGCTCTTCACTTCACTCTTGAAAACTGTTTTTTGCTTTTACTTCGTATGTGCGATAGCATTTGCCGCAAATAAAAGATTGACAGTGTAAATAAATAGAAACAAAAAACGGTATGGAAACAAGAGAAAAAACAAAACAAACAGAAAAACATAAAGAAATGTATTCTTAGATTTGAAATAAACGACTTAAAAGAGGAAGCTACTGTCCCAAGGCACACAAACGCAATTCTACGAGCCTATTGAGTAGCGACTTTGGTGAGTAATTAATCATAATTTTTGTAGTAGTCTAGTCCAGGGATACAGCGTTACAGTGGCATTGGAGAGGTACAAGGCAACATGCAGGAAAAAATAACCATGGTGAGCAATTAGTCGTACATTCTGTAGTAATTCGACCATGGCAGACAACATTACAATTGCCATTCGTAAAACCAAACAAGAATTTGAAAACAACGATTTCTGATCAGCAGTCCCTGATCTTTATCCAGAGGTTATTAGATGGAAAACTAGGGCTATAGTTGTCTGCAAAGCTCACTAGTAGTATTAAATCCAAATAAACACGGCGAAATGAGCATTGAGAGTGAAGCACGCAGTTTAAAGTCCACAAAATAATTTTTGAATTTTTGAATTGGCATGATACAAGCATGTAGTCGCCATAGTCTAGTAGATAGTGTGTTGACTTATTAGACGTGAGGCCACGGCTCAAATCCCAGGTGAGACATCTCGAACAAAACGAAATATTAAAAAGAAATATTTCTTCGACGACTGCCCCTCAGCAGATTTCTGGCAAAAACTCTGAGAGTAAATAAAATTTGACATGAAAGGTTCTCAAAGTTCTCAAGCTTCTCTCACTCATGTTGTTGCAACAAAATATTTATTAAACAGTTGAAAGCCCTTAATATTCTGACTCCAGGAATTTAATTCGGAAGAACTCTTGTTTACTGTTTGATTTACATCATCTTGGAATACGCACCTATTGTCCGGAGATGCAAAGCGTGTGGTGAGGCTGTTCTATAACGTAGTGAAGAGGCCACAGTGCTCACTAATGAATCTACTGATTTAATTTTGCTTGTGTTGCATTGTTTTATAGACATTACAAGAGAATAAGCTGTATTGAAGTGAGAGAACTAGTACCTAAGCCTATTATATTTTAACATAGAACTTCTCAACCATTCGTTAGTGATTAGACAATGGATTGCACAAGACATCAAATAAAGAATTCTTTTCTTAGCCTTACAGGTGGAGCGCACTTACTGCAATTAAAACAGATTGTAATCGAATCTACATAATATCGAATCTTAGTAACTCATTCTCAGTCATTGTTTTTGATTCTAAAACAATACTCTGCTTGAAGAAGAGCTTTTCCCGAAGTCAACCAAAATAATTCAAACTTTTCTTATTCTTCCTTTCTACCCTCTTCCTGTTTGTCCTTCCCTGGGAAAATTTAAAATATGTTACATTACTGTACTTATAGTATGTAGGGTACCATTTTGGGGTATTATTCTAAAAAAAAGGAAGGCCCGGGCAGACAAAAATAAATAAAACTTTACAATATAAGAAGACAAATAGAATTTCTTTTCATTTTTGATTTCATCTTCTACTTCTTTACACTATTTTGGCAACATTACATCTCTTTGCTTTATAACGACAAAAAAAAAAGTACAGAAAAAACCAACAAAAAAGGATAAAATAGTCCTTATAAGAAGCCTAAATGTATGCTTCACATTTATTTATTTTTGTTGAAATAATACCACAGCCCGTATATTTAATATGTTTTCCTTAGTTTTTCTGTTTTCATTTTGGTTTTTTAATATAAAATTTTGTAAAAGAAATGAAATGAAAAAAAAGAAAAAATCACAGAGAGAGACAAACCACAATAAAGACTGACCGGGTTCCACAAGGACCAGGACCTTCTTATGTAAAGAATAAGAGAGCAGCAGCAATAAAGACACAAAGAAACAGAGCAAAAAATAAAAAACAAGAACAGAAATAACATTTAAAATTGTAAAGTTTTATTTATAAAGACAAACTGCCTCTTTTACTTTGTAACACATGATGTATTTAGTTTTTCTTGTTGTTTCTCTCTTTTCTTTTTGTTGGAAAAGAGAATGAACGCCCTTATATCTTGTGTGTGTGTATATTTTATAACTGTTGACCACTGTTTTCATTATAATGGTTTTATTTTATTTGGTTTTATTTTTATTTTTTTAAATAAAATGAAAATGAAAAAAAAAATTCATTTCATGTGCAATCTATAAGTTTGCCAGTGTAACTGAAGAAACATTTTTTTTCTTTTTTGTTACAGAAAAAACAAACAACAAGACTCATCCACCCACCCTAGAAAAATATTTCAATTTATTACGTATAAAATAAGTTTATTGAAACGTCTTTTTAGCTCATACCCATATGATGTAAACTAAACATCAACATCATCCGTACTCAACTCTGTTTATTAGGAATCATAAAAGGAGCAGGAAACTTTTTATTATTCATCGTATACGATTCACTTTGAAAATCTTAATTTTTAGTGGAGATAATAAAAGTGCATTTAGGGTCTTTTGAGTGCACGTGTCAATTTTCAATGGCTTTTAACATATTTTGACAGACCCTTTACAAAATTGTGATCATTTGTGATCGTATAGTCATCCAACAGAGACTAGAATAGGAAAGATAAGCGAGCAATTTGAGTAGAGTAGAGCGCTTAAATACATCATCATACATCTAGGTCGTTTAACAGAATACTTAGTCGTAGTAAATTGCTAATTCACAATAATTGAGTCAATCGACAGTCAAGCTACAATTTTTGAAAAAATTGCAAACAACCGACCGCTAACAACTTCCATAAGAAATTAATTCCCTTGGAGAAAAAAGGCAGGCTTTTTTGTTGCTTTCCAATTTTTCGTCTTTTTTTTTTTGCTTTATTTCGACTAAATCAGCTTTCCAGCTATGCAGTTCTACTTTAGCAGCGTCTGGGTTGATTTGAATGCCAGCTGGCGTTGCCTAAAACGAATTTACTCTAAAAGAATATATGGACTGCTATCTGGGGTTTAGTAGTGGATGAGGACCTTTGCTAACAACGTTCTACTTTTCTTAAGAGACAGCGTTGCCTGACTATTCAATGGCATCAGTTTGTGGATTATGGAAGATGCTTAATTTCTTTAAACTTCGAAAACCATGACGCACATTTTTTCGTGTTCTCCCGAATTCGAAAGTTGAATACATTGGTCATTGGCTGCTGATGCTATGGCGGGACCTACAGTTTAAAGTCGACTACGAACGACAGATTTTTTGGAGAAATATGTCATGGCCATTTTTTTCGTTTACCTTCAGAGTTTTTGTCAGAAATCTGCTGAAAGGATGTAGCCGAAGAAATATTTTTCGTATTTCATTTTGTTGGAGATGTCTGATTTGGAGTTTGAACCAACACACCACCTACGACGACTTAGATTGTTGAACTAAGTATACAAAATTTCTTGCAAAAATAATTTAATGAAATTCATAAATAATATGAACGTCCGAATCGGCTAATTTAATGTCTATGAATTGTTTTCAACAGAGAAATTTCAAAATTAAATTTTATCAAGAAACAATTGAAGCATTGAGAGACAACGTTCTGTGTAAAATTGCCAGGTTAGAATGCCAAAACATTAAAGTGTTATTAGGACCTCCAACGTTGCTTTTAAGGAGTGAAATTGAGGCTGGCGTGTGCCTTTACATGGGGGACTTCACGTATGTATAAACTAAATGGTTTACATACATAATTTGGCCATTACATCCCTTCATGCAGAATTAAGATTTAGCTTCTTACCCCACTTATGTTGTGTGTGTTAATTTTATACATGAGTGGCGGTACCAAGAGTTTAAAGTCGACTCCGAACGACAGATTTTTGAGAAACTTTTTCATGGCAGGGTTATTTACTCTCAGAGTTTCATATTTCTGGTTTAGTGGTGTCAAATCATATGATCTTGGTTGCTTATGGGCTGTTTGAAAAGGTGAGATTAATTGCTCTTAATATGTTTATGGTATCGCAATCTATATCGCTTATAGTGCCTTGTAGCGTTTGGGGCGCCCAAGTCCAATTCTTCTATTTTGGGAAAAACTCCAGAAATCTTCGCATGATCATTTATTATTGACTATAATCCTGCAGTTTTCATTGTTTCAGATGTACCATGGTCTAATCAAAGCATCGGCTTCAAACAATGCATCTTTCCGAGTATATAGGCACCTGTTGAATAACTTCAGGCTGATCTTCACACCAAATTCGACAATTCTGTTGTTGTGGTAACCATTAAGCCAAAAATGTTCTTCGTCGCCTAAGACAAGTTTTCGATGGAAACATATTTCTCATTCAGCACGAATTTTATTAATAAAATTCATTGATTGGCGAGCTTTGTTCGTTTGTTCGTGGTTTAAATTGAACCACTGAGCATTTTTAGCACTGTCACATGTCACGAAACACTTTTTATAAATAAAAATTAGAAAAAAAAATCTCCTATTATAAACAGAAAATAAGTCTCCATTGAAAATATATATTCAGTTTGCATTAAGAAATGAATTTTGAACTTTAAATAGTAGAACCGTAGAAAACATACTCAATTATGATCAGAAGAAAGAAACAATTTGCGTGTCATTAAAAAAGAAAAACTGGAACACTAACATGCATGATTGTAATTAGAAATGCTCTTTCGCTCGCTCTCTCTCTCTCTGTAGTACCCAAACTATCTCATATCAGTAGATACCGTGTTAATGGTTTACAGGTAATTCTCTCAAACAGCTAATATTAGAATAATTCTTACAAAGAAAATACAAAGAAAAAAAAAACTCCATCAAATAAATATTAATTTTGTATTCCTTGGAATATTCCCTTTTCTTTTATTTGGGCTCCGTTTAAGCTAAATACGTAGCATACGTACTTACGTATTACATGTTGAATTTACATTTGAATTGCTTACCGTTATTTTCTTTGTTTCTTATTATTTTTTTCTTTCTATTTTTAAGAAGTGAAGGAAGAAGAAACAAACCTGATGTATTTTCAATACAATTAAACACGCAATGGTTTCCAGTACAATATTTACTTACACGAATGACTGATTAAATTACGTTATCACAGAGAGAGTGAGAGAGAGAGAGTATGAGGAAAAAGAATTTTATCTTAATATGTACTCACACACATATATATATATTCATAAATGTATTTATAATAAAGATAGACAGACAGACATACGTCTTTGATAACAACCGTAGAAGGAGACAGAGAGAAAGAGAGAGAAAGGAAACGAATATTGATTATAAGAATGGGATTCATTAAATAATTGCGTTAAAAATAACAATTATTTTAATCTTATCAAAGATTTAAAAATTAATTGACGCAAGCGATCCTTTGTTAACATTTAAACAATAATAACAGGGTTATAAATTTATCGATATTATTGAGATGTAAACAACAGAGTATTAACATTATTACATGGTATGGACCTGATCTATATATAATAACGCATATTTTCCATTGTAAATTTGTACAGTATAAAAGAAGATTCGTGACGTGTGATTAACCAACAAACGAACAACACAACGCAAATCCTTGAATTATAAAATCATATCATAATTCGTGATGTGTGTGACAAATGCGTTCCTATCAATATGATGGGTACATTAAAACCACAATTTGTATGTTTCTTGGGAAAAGCATTGAGAGACAGTTTAAGAGCTACTAAAGCATTCCGTTAGATAAACTCTTTGCTGCGATTTTTTACAATGAAATTCTTTAACATCAAGTCAAGTGCTTAAGACAAGTACGATGATAACATACATACCAGAGATCAGCAATGAGTATTCAAAAATATGGGTAGAATTGAATCATACTCATAATTTCTGATACTTATACGCATTCATACTTATTTTAATATCATGGAACCTCTACTCATATTCAAAGTTTGAAGTACTCATCATATTCATACTTAACAACACGTATGATGTTGTTGATTTTGACTCTCCATAACTCAACATATACACGAATCACACAAAACAAGTAATAAGTAATCACACTAAAATAGTCACAAAATGGTTGTGTGTCTTTTTTGCTTATGCGTCTTTTTCCTTTTTTTTGTAAATGCAACAACAACAAAGACTGTAAATTTTAATGAAGGATTCCAGTCACTGGAATCATTTATAAGTATTGTAAGTACAGTGGGACCTCGATTTTCCGTGATGGTCGGGACCGGAAGCATTCTGTATAATCGGTTTTCCCGGTTAATTGAGTACCAATTTTGGCTAGTTTTTTAATAGATATTTTTATTAATTAATAAATGTATATGTATGTATGTATATAAAAACTAAATAATTCAAGGATTTTATATACATACATGTTTCAAAATTATAAAAAAAAAAATAATTTTGTCAGAAAATTGCTTTTGACTCATCGTATACTAAAGAGGTAATTTCCCTTTTTCGCTTGTTTGTCCAAAGTAATAGAAAAAAATTGTTGCTTATAATTACGGATAATAGAGGTAATCACGGTTAAACGATGCAGAACAATTTAAGTCGATCCAAAATAAAATTAAGTCGATGCAAAAAATTTTCTTTTTTCATCCCGGATAATTGATGTTGCCGGATAATCGAATCACTAATAATCAAGGTCCTACTGTATTTTTTTAAAGTTAAGAATCTAAATGAGTAGGCAGGCTTATGAATCAAACATATTTCGAATGGTATGAGTATAATGTCAACGTTGTACGCATACTTATTGCAAACTGTATTATGAATCAACGTTGTAGTGAGTACGAATGAGTGTATCAGAGTAGTTAAATTTTAATGTTGTTGACTCACTTATATTTTAAATTTGGATGCTTATGAGTGGTAAAAAAACGATACGTTTCTGATCTCTGATAAGGACTTCACATCATAAGGCTGAAAATCCACGTTTTTGAATTTTGTGTTTATTTTTGGTGAGCATATTTGTTGTGTAGTTTGTGTTTTTTGCCTTGGAATTTTGATAAAATTTATTGGCACTGTAATTTTTAATTTAAATATTAAATTTTTTTTTATTTCAGGGAAGCTTTAGTTAAATTGTAATTCAAGTCCTTAAAACATAATTTTTTTTTAGAATATCTTGGATTAAAATGGTACTTAAAGGAGAACCGAAAATCTAAACATTAACAAGATTACCAGGAAAAAATTTTATTTTTTATGGTAAGAATTACAAATGATGGCGTTGTTTTCCTAGAGGCCTTATAGTGGTTTATGTTATTTTTTTTTTTTGGGGGGGGGGGTGTTATTAGAATAAAATACCATGACTATTTACATTAACTATACAATATGCTTCATACATTACAATAGAAATATGCTTAAAAAGAAATCAAGAAGGAAAGAAAAAACATTGTGTTGATCAAAAGACATCAACACACATGTTAATGTGGTCGTTAACAGTACATAATACATAAGCAGGGATATTGAATGTTTATAGATTATTATAATCATAAAATAATACAACACAAAAAAGGAACAAAACAGGATGAACAACAACTTGTCATATACTTTGGCTTAAAGGAATAACATAACATTCTTAAATGCATATGAAAAAAAAAAAAAACATTGTGTTTTAAGGAAATTTATAAGACATTGCTTGGCAACCCTAAATCGTATACCCTCCAAACATACACAACACCAATCGTTTACCATTAGTAACTACACCACACCCTGGCTTAGAACATCTACCATCATTGCTTTGGCTTTGACCCTTATTCAGATCAACGGTCTTTAATACATAAAACGTATGGTCAGTTTAAATAGATGGGCTTACCATGTGTATTGAATATTAAAAAAGCTTCTGTACTGTGCATATGCAATATTAAAAATATTAGAGAGCGAGAGAGAGGTAATGGGTATATGAGAAGATTTTTGTTAATATTGGAACAAATGTTGAAAATAATAATAAAAATAATACATATTTTTATGTGTATGTGTTATGTATAAATAATTTAATGATAAATATTATGAACATTTAGACAATCATCACAACCATCAATACTATCAATACCACCATCATCATTGTCACTTAAAGAGATGGTCATCTGAAATCATATTTTTTTCTGTGTTTTTCTTTTTATTGTAATAAGAGGGTTATAAAACACATTGACTAAATGTCCTTGATTATTATGAAAATTATATTCCTCTTTCACAAACACATACATACATACACAGATAGTACAACAAGGAAGCAGTATAGGTTAGAACATTCACTGAATGGTTAAAATAAGAAGTAGAAATCCATAAACGTGAAAATAATTTTTTTCGTTATTGTTTTCAAGTATTTTTCGATGATATAAAATAAGCAAATAAAAATCATTTTATCGATAATATTTCTTATACTTAAATAGAATAATATGTTTTAATATTTCATTAAAAAAATAAAAAAAAAACGTAGATTGAAACACGTTTTGGTAATAACATTGCTGGTAATTGTACCATTTTCGAAAACTGACTATTAGCTTAAGTTTAATATTGAAAGTTAAGTTAAAAATATACATACAATATACGTAGAAAATGTTATAAAATTATGTATTATATGTAGCAAGATTTTTCTTAATTGGATTTTGTTTATCATTTAAAAATAATAAAAATTAATAAAAAATTATATGAGTATCACTACAAATATTACAAATAAATATTTTTTTAAATTATAAACAGCAAGCAATATGTGTATACAGTGGGCGTCAAAAGTAACTATACACTATGGATAAAATAATAACAATCACCAAACTCAACTTTTACCACTTAAGGAGAGTGCCCAAAAGAATTTGACAATATTTCGAAATTTTTTGTAATTTTTTTTTTTTTTTTTAATTTTAAAAAATAACAATGAAACAATTTTAAAATAAAAATAACGGTAATTTATTAATGTGTATATTTTTTTAATGTACCGTTTCTTTTGACGATCACTGTATGTAGTTTTAAACATTGAATTTAAAATAAAATAAATAAATATGAATACTCAAATCGGTTCCAAAGCCGATTAGCTTTAAAAAATTCTACACCATATTTAAGCAAATATCTTAAAAATTATCCAACAGGAAGACTGTTACAAGATCATTTCATAACCTTTTCCACTGTGTGTTCCACTATTTAAAGTCTTTACTTTTACTACAAGTAGTACATGATTTATGTTGAACACCTCAAACCGAGCTATGTGAAACATTTGTATGAAATTTATTTAAATTTACCAGTCCTATGTGTCAAAAACATTACATAATCAATTTGATTTAAATTATTGGGTGGGCCATCTATCGGTTTAAATTTAAACATCGGTTATTTCAAATCTGGCAATACGTATGTCTTTCTATTCTGGTACAAAATTCAGTATATTCTCTCCACTCCACATAATGATTCGTTTGACGCTTGAGCAACTTGTGATTGATTGGAATTTTATTTCCAAAACAAAGACAATTGGTCGGAAATTGCATGAAAATGTCGTAGAAAATTTTGGTTGTAGAGGAGGACCAACAGTGCCCTGTATACGCAAGTTTATTGCTAAAGTTCTTGAAAATGGTTTCATTGTAGATGTGCCAAGACGTGAGCGTGCTCGTACAGTGCGTAGATCCGCAAACGTCAAAGCTATGGCTGAGAGTGTGTAGCTCGTCATTGTTCTCAAGAATTGAACATTTCATGGACCAGGTTACGTCGAATTTTGCGAAAAGATCTCTGTATGACGACTTACAAAGTTCAATTGGTTCAAGAATTGAAGCCGCATGACCATCCGTTTCGTTTTCGCTTCACTAGATGGGCCAACGGGAAACTGCACGATGAAGTCGATTTTGCCAAAAAAAAAGCTCATCTTTTCGGATGAAGCTCATCTTAGTGGATACGTTAACAAGCAAAATTGCCGTATTTGGAGATCAGAAAACCGACACGTGGTCTTACTGACGTTGGTTATTCATACACCATACCAATACACTACCTACTATATGTACTACGGCGATCCGATTCGACATGAATAAAATTTGATTTGAACGTGTCAAAAGTTCATCTTAGTAACTTCGTTATGTATATACTTCTTCCACAAGAAAAGAGGAGACCAGAGAACATTGAATAGTTTAACACTTGAGAAGCTAAGGAAAGGATTTTTTTTGTTAATTTATTAACACAACTTCTCTAGGAATTTGGGAATTGCTTGGAAACGCATCGAACAAGAATAATAGAATGATAGGGAAAAATAAGCCAAATTATGCAGCTCTTCTCGATAAAGATGTTGGATGTTTGAAATTGTCAACAGCGTTTTAAAACACATGATAGGAGTCTGCAATTAAGAACAATGTTTATGAATCTGTTTCCTTAACAACATAATTGCTTTTGATAGGTTCCGAGTATAAATTAAGTCAGACAAGCAGCCGGACAAACAGAATTTTATTGAAAAATAAAAAAATTAACTCCTTTATGGTGTAGAATTTTTCTTTTTAATTGTAGTATTTTCTATGACTTAGATAATGGCAAATTTATTTCGCATAGTATTTTTGTTTTCATAAGTCTTTTATAATTTTCTTTTTCGTATAATTAAACAAAATAGACCTGATTTTAGCCAATTAGTTTTAAGCCAATATGTTTTTTGTTTCATTTTTTCTTCTTGTCAATGTTCATTGATTTTTTGCCATTATTTGTGTTCCTTTAAATATATTTTTACATGCGTTTTTAATATTATTTTATTATTAATTTTTATTATTGTTTTTTATAAATACAAATGAATTTAAAAATTATTTATGCAAATTAGGCTTAAAAATATTCCAATTGGTTTGAATTTTTTTTTTTGGTTTTGATGCTGATAAGAATGATTTATCGATTAATACGTTTACGGTTTTCAAAATATCGTTTTTCAAATCGAGATGAGAGTAAAAATTTTGTCAACATAACAACAAGAGGCAAATATATATGTATATAATATTTTAATATATGTATGTATTGTAAATAAATATAATATAATAAATTATTGGTTATGTAACAGAATAGAAAAGGGAATAAATCTGGACTTACCAAAATCATTAGCACCCATACCGGAGGGACCGGGCAATAGGCCGGGTATACCTTGTAAACCTAAAAAGGCATTGGGGAAGGAATGAGAACGTTGATTGTCCATTGAATCCATTGTGCCATCATGCTGGCCATCACCACCACGATCCGATGGTTCAGTATCGGAACTATTCGAATCTTCACCAGCGCTCTGGGCATGCAATGAAGCCATATCGGGATGTTGTTTCTAAAAGAAAAGGTGGTAAAAAAAAATGTTTAAAAATTAATTACAACTTTAATGTATGTGAAGATAAATTCGAATTTGAAAATGCAAGACACAATCCATAAATTTTAGCAGCGCCACATTTAGCGTTAACAGCACAAAATTTGCCCTTAACAGAGCACTGTTAGCTATTTAACAGTATCCATCTGAACAAGCCCACTTGTTTAGGAGCTAATTTTAGGAAATACTCTAGTTCTATGAGTACCATACTATATGCAAAGGAAGATTCCGAGGCCTCTTAATAGTCACATAAGTGATATGATATTGAGAAAATTGGCTTTTAAAATATCAATTTTTTGTTTGAAATTCTCTAAAAGATCCTTGGCCATTTTGAAATATATAAATAATAGTACACCATACAGACTATATGCAAATGGTAGTCCAAAGGGTCCTCTTTTGAACCGTGGGAATGGAATAGCAGCAATAATTTTGAGAGTTGAGAAAATTTCTGTCCTCCATCCACACCAACCATCCTTCACATTTCAACACTTTTGTTCACAAATAATAATGATCATAATGAGAATTATATTTCATGTCAATAGTCTGTAATAATTGCAAAATATAAGACCATTGCCACTGTTAAACAGTGCTCTGTTAATAGCAAAGTTTACCCTGTTAGAGGCAAGAAGTGGCGCTGATAAAAGTGTAGGTTTGAGTCTTTGGATTTTAAATTCGGAATTATCTTCACAAACATAAAATTTTAATTGAATTTGTTTTTCTGTTTTAAATAAAAAAATTAAGAAATTTTCAATTTATTTTTACCTGTAAACCATTTGTATTTTCTAACGCCTGACCCAACAGAGACTCTCTCATTTCACGGTCACGGTCACGATCACGTGAAGTTTCACGACTGCGATCACGATTCCTTGTCAAAGGATGCTGGCCCGCTACAGGAAATTCACGATCAATTAATAAACGTTCGGGACTGATGCCATGTTGAGCCCTAAACAAATCAGCGCTTTTTATTCTTTTCTGTGGCGGCGGTGTCAAATGGCTATTGCGATTGCTGTCCGAGTCCGTTAAATCCCAATGATTGGCCTTTATTTACGGAAGAAAGAAAGGAGAAAGAAAATACAAAAGAAAAAAAATAAATTGTTGTTATTAAAAAACCAAATAACTCTTTCGTATCGCGACAATTCAGTATAGATTTCCGGAAGTGTCTACTTTACTTTATTGCTATTGTTCGATTTTCTTACGGGAGACGCTGACGAGGCCTTTAATTCCTGTATGGCTGGTGTTTTTCCACTGTTATTGTTATTGCTATTGTTGTTGTTATTATTATTATTACTGCTGCTATTATTATTATTGTTGTTGTTATTATTGCTGTTATTATTATTGGTATTGTTGTTGTTGTTGTTGCTGCTGGTGATGTTACCACAATTATTTAATAGATTATTAAGAGGTGTCGTCGAGCCCAACGAGGGTGTTGTAAATGGCGAGTTCGAGGCATTACTGAGGGCTTGTGTGGCCGCTGTTAGAAAATTTAATTTATTCGCACTGCCCGAAAATTGGCTATTCATAGGACTGCTGTTAAGTTTGTTAGCTGGCGTTGAGGAAGTCAGTGTGGAGGTAAATGGTGGTGCCGTGCCATTGTTCACATCGGCCAGGCCGCGTATCTGTAGTAAATGAGCGGTTTTCAAGAATTCCGATAAATGCTCATGGCCAACATTGACTTCGCCATTGTATATGAAACTAAAAATTAAAATAATAAAATTAAAAGTTTTTTCATTTGTTTTTGTAAAAAAAAACAAGGAATTTCAAAAAGAAATTGGTCTTTTAGAAATTGTAAATAAAAGTCCAGAAATTATAGCATATTTTCAGGTTAAATTCATAAATAATCTGTTAAAAAATATGTTTTAGGGTATTCAAACCCTAGCTTTTAGAGCGCTGTTTTAAAATTGAAAATAAAATTTAAAAAATGTTGCATACTTTTGGGCTTGCAGTAAGAGCTCTCAGAGTTTAACGATTTAACCGTTTGCATCACTTTAAATAGTAATTGAAACTAAAGAAAATAATGCATAATTTTACTAATTAAGGCTTTTAAAATTAGAGCCCCCCTCTTCTGAATACGAATAAATACATAATAAAAATAACTTCGAAAAATGTAGCATACTTTTCGCATAATTAAACGTTTATAAACTCTAATAAAAAATACAGAGGGTTTGATTATTGACTTTGTCGGTTTTATCATTGGTTTCTATTAAAATCGAGTTATTTTTTTAAAGTGTAGCATATTTTAAGGTAAAAAATGCCGTGTAAAAAGTTATTGATTACAGCAAATTGCGCCATTTATCTGAATTTAAATAATATATAATTGTATTGTCATTAATAAAAATAAATGAGTATTCAAGTTAATGAAATGTATTGCATACATACATACATAATTGGTCATTCCAATACTTCAGTCCGAATTACGACCTGGCTCCTCAAACCACTTTTGTTGTGTGTTAATTTTATACATGAATGGCGGCACTTATAGTTTAAAGACGACTCCGAACGACAAATTTTTAGGAAACCTTTTCAACTTCAATTTTATTTACTCCCAGAGTTTTTGACAGAACACTGCTGAGAGGTAGTTGCCGAAGAAATATTTTTCATATTTCATTATTTCCAGGAGACAATTAGCCAACAAAATCTACTGGACTACGGCAACTAGTATTGCATACATAGAGGAGTTAATGGTTTAACTTGCCTTTATAGGAAATTAAACTAAAAAAATATAATTTTTGTCTGACAATAGTTCTTGAAATATAAGAGAATGAAATACTACTACTAAGGTGTGGAGTGATATTGACATACCACCTCAGTTAGAAGTACAGGCATAATAGCACCAATTCAGGAATGAAAAGAGAATACTGACGACATAACTGTGTTATTTGTAAAGATGAGTACATTTTAGATCTATGGCGTGAAACAAGTATTTATCCTTAAAGTGGACTGCTGTTACCACTGTGGCAAGAAATCAGAATATATAATGCAAGACTATTGTCGAAAGTTTCATTAATGGAATCACCAATTTCATAGGAACTACGCCACATATAGGATTTGAATATCATTGGAAGTATGACTCTCTAATGACAACACCTATCGTACAAATTATTTCAAAACTCTGCACATTTTTTCCATAAAATTTCATTGCATAATGAAATAATTTCTTAGGGAACTAGGTTACCACTTAAATATTTCAACACGTGAAAAGCTAGGTCGTATTCTTGACTGAAGGGTAGTAATGACCAATTAAATTAAGTAAGTGCAAATTATCGATTTATTGGTACATTCTGTATTAGGATATATTTAGAGGTTCTTTAAGAATTTGTAAAAAAAAAAGCTTTTAAGCTCTCAGAGTAGATTACTTTTAATGTGAATAAATTGTCTATTTCTTATTAATTTTTTTTTAATATTTCAATGGTTTCAATCATTTTAAGACATTTTTTAACATTATGCGCCTAAAAGTAAACAATTAATTTTACTTTTTTGCATATTTATTCCACTGATTTGTTCTAAACAATTGAAAATTAAAACTTTTGTGTAAACTGGGAAGAATGCTGATGATAATTTTATCGTTTAAACTCTGATTTTGGATTAAAACACCTTCTATCTAAGCTTAACCATTTTTTATATTATGCGCCTTAAAGTATAAGCCATAAGTTTTATTTTAATTTAAGTCTGCGTATAATAACTAATGCCGATTAGTTATTTGAAATTCTGAAATAATTTTTTTTCATATCCCCTAAAACATGCAAATGTATGGCTTTTAAAAAACTACAAATTTATTTTAATTTAAAGCCTTAAAGTACGCTAAAAAAATTTCCTTGTTTACCTTAATAAATTCTCCACATCATCGGCTGGTACATCTCTGAGTATAATTATTGGATGTTCACAGGGATTTGCTTTTAAGAGTTTACGAAAATATGGACTGCAGGCGCTTAACACCACTTTGTGGGCAGTAAAGGAGCGCTCATCACAGGCCAAAGTGACATCAACGAAATCTTCTTCATCACGCAAATGACGAAATGAACTCAACATTGAGGTTTGATAATCATTCCATTTTAAAGCATATTGTTGTTGGTGCTGTTGTTGTAATTGCTGTTGTTGTTGTTGTAATGTTGCTGATATTATCGAAGCGGTTTGCTGTTGCTGTGTCTGTTGTTCCATAACCGATGATGGTGCTGGCGATGTGGCCAAATTTGTATTGGCTGTCGATGCAGTAGTGGCAGCAGGCGGTAATGGTTCCATTTTAACAACCCCTGCGTTATTATTTTCAGCTGTTTGTAATTGTGTTGATTCAGTCATTTGCGTAAAATATGTTTGTTTTTTTTGTTAAGCCAAACAAAAAACAAAAAAAATTCTATTTTCCAGTGTCTTTTGTTTTCTCTTGTTTTTTGTTTGTTTGTGAATGAATGAAATTTTTTTTTTGAAGGGGTTTGTTTCCTTGTTGCTTAAGCAAATGAAATCCTTTTTTTTGTTGTCTGTTTGTTTGTTTCTTTGTTTGTTATGAATTTTAATTTTTTTTGTTTGTTTATTTAGTTATAGTTTTCGCCATATGTAAACTGCATGGGCCATTAGTGGATGTCTTTTGTAAAAAAAAAATTATTTTTGTTTCCCGTTTCTGTTTTTTTTAAAGAGAATTTCTTTGAAGCTAAATATCCATTTTAAGCTTTTTGTATCAAATTGTTTTCGAGGGAAAAATTAACGTAATGACCCCAACATTAGTGTAGTTTTGTTCTTTACAATGCCTTTTCTCTTTTATTTGTATTGTTTTTTTGTCTTTTTTTTTAATATTAAATTTCAATAAGTGGACGGAATTCTGAAAATAAAGAAACAAGTTTTACAAAATTAGAAAAATTTTTCTAAACACTTTATTTAAATCTGAAACTATTGGTAAATATTTGTTTAAATAAATATGAAATTTGAATACAATATGTAAAGTTTTTGTTAATAAATCAAACATTTTTGACAACCTTTTATTGTCTCTGAATGCAAGGAAAGTTTAAAAATCCTTTGAAATGCCATTCCAGTAAGTGATTTTAATGGTTTCTTGATTTTTATGTTTCAAATATTTATTTAGTTGTCCTTTTTTATCAAACATATTTTTTTCTTTTAGCCTACTTTAATGGGCATTGGATAATTGATAATATAGTATATCCTCTATTGTCGTAACATCTTTAAATCTTCTTCTTCTTTCATTTAAGCTAATTTTTAACTTCAAATGTTTTAGTAAAACTGTATTTATTGTAGCATATTTTTGGGTGAATATTTTTGACATATATTTTTAGTAGGTATTTTAATTTTATTTTAGCCTTTTCCTTGTTTCACATGTGGTTTCGTAAGGTAGTTTTTTGTATTTAAATATTTTATTTAGTATTAACAAAATTGTTACTAAGTTTACCGATGTAGGTTATTAGGGGATCAACAATTTTAAAAAATGTGGCATATTTTTAGGAGTTAATTAATATATGGGCAATTTCGTGTCAAGTGACCCAATTTTTAAAATCGATGTCTTCCGATTTTCCACTCGCATTCCATTAAGTGACCACAAAGCTCTTAAAGGAAAAGAACTAAGCTTTCTTTGAACAAAAAAAAAACATCCATTAAAAAAAATATAGTGCATATGGTAAAATTTAAAAACTTTGGTTTTGATCTTAAAGGAAATGGTCTAAGTTTTCTTTTGAGGAAAAATTACAAAAACTCCAGTTCGAAAAAAAATGGGGGAAAATGAAAATGGTACATGTGCCAAATATTGAAAAATCTTATTCTTGAGTTAAAAAATAATTTTTTTTGATAGATATCCCACTCGCATCCCATTAAGCGATTATAAAGACCTTAAAGGAAATTGTATAAGCTTTCTTTTGAGCAAAAAAAAAAAAAAAGGCCCAAATTGAAAAAAAATTATTTTTGGAAAGATTGAAGAAATAGCTTAATATCCTTTGGAAAATTTTTACTAGGACCAATAGGTGAAAAGTTACACACATTTTAAAAAACCCTGTATGACCAAAATGTCCAACTTTGACCCCCTCTAACTCCGGCAGTTCTTGACTGATAGAGCTGAAAATTTATGTCTGGCCAACTATCCAATAGTACTAACCTTGGTGCAAATCGGAAGACATCGATTTTAAAAATTGGGTCACTTGACACGAAATTGCCCATATATTTTTTTATTTAACAAATTGTCTATCTATATTATTGTTTTATTTTATTTAGATTTGCAGAAATTGATTACCAGTTGAAGACACAAACCTTCTAGTATCCTTTCTAATATCCTTTTTTTAATTTACCCCAATTTCATTAGTCTAGCTTTATTATTAGTTCAAGACTTAATACAGACACAATTTATTTCTTCAAAATAATGCCTGGAAGAAGTAAAAGGATATTTTATAATTTTAAAAACAACATATATTTCAAAAATAGTGCCATTATATCCTTTTATTAATGAAATGCGAGCTCATGAGCTCCTTCTTTTTTGTAATCTATTTGCCGCACAGGTGCTATAAATTTACCTGTTTAGAAAAAGCATCACAGAAAATTGAGTACCAAACATACTTAATTGGTTTTACAACCCTTCGGTCAGGATTACGACCTATATTCTCAAGTATACCAAGCTTACTGTATTTTATTTAAATTTCTTGGCTACTTTTGGGCCAAAGGAGAACTCAGAAAAAGAGAAGATGAATTCAACATCTGGTTATACTTTTAATGACAATTTCAGATCGTTATCCTGCATAAACTGTCACTTTACGGCTTTTCGTATTTGGGAAGGAAACTAAAAGAACACTTTAGATAACTCAGATAATAAGTTGCAGTTATTTTTCTTTGAAGTCACCGTAGTCCAGTGTGTAGTGTATTGGCTTATTAGACGTGAGGTCTCGGTTCAGCTCAGACATCTCCGACGAAACGAAATAAGAAAAAATATTTCTTCGGCCACTTCCTCTCAGCAGATTTCTGGCAAAAACTCTGAGAGTAAATAAAATTGCCACGAAAAATTTCTCAAAAATCTGTTGTTTGGAGTCGACTTTAAACAGCAAAAGTGGTGTGAGAAGCTAGGTCGTTATCTTGACTGAAGCGTTGTAAGGACCAATTATGTATGCATATGTTTTTCTCTGAATCTAGAGAATATTATACAATCGCCAAAGAAGCAGAAGCATACCCCGTCGCCATTTTTAATTGTCTTTTTTATGTTTTCGGTTTTTAGAATTCTTTCTGACATAAATCACCAAATCTTTGTTGCATCGAAAAGTATCACTTTTCCAACCCTCTCAGTATATTTCGTTTGTTGTGAAGTGATACTTTTCATGGTCCAACTTTAAAGCCATTTTTAATTTGTGCAGGTTGGGGGTCTTTACCCTGACATTTTTGAGGCTACTTCATGTGTTAAAGGAATTCATTTTTAATGGCTTAATTGTGGATGGCATCCGAACTCCAGTTGAGTTGTCAGTTGCCAAAAATGGCATACAGATGGCGATTGACAATCAACATTTTAAAATCTTATTTTTTTTAAATATTTTTTTTTTTTTTTGCGTTACAAATAAAGTTCGGTTGTCATCCATAATCAAGCGATAAGACCAGCAGTTTTCGTTAAATAGATTTAATTATAAAATTAATTTCTTGAGCACTTAATAGTTGGAGCACTTAATTGTCTTTATCGATAAACTCTTTACTTTGAAGTTTCAAATCGCAAAATGAAGTCTTTAATAAAAATGTATGTTGGGTTAGGTTAGAGGACGTGTACTTGTCAACTGTGATAAGTACAGTACCCGGAGGTCGAATTGACCCATTGTACAACGTCCTAGCTTCTCACTCTACTCGAGTGGTGTGCGTTACTTTTATAAATGAGTGGCGGGACCAAACGACAGATTTTTGAGAAGCTTTTCATGGCAATTTTTACTCTCAGAGTTTTTGCCAGAAATCTGCTGAGAGGAAGTCGCCGAAGAAATATTTTCATATTTTCGTTTTGATGTCTGTCCTGGGATTTGAACTCGGGCCTTTCGTCTAATAAGCCAACACACTACCTACTAGACTACGGCGACTTCTGAATAAAAATGTAAATTAAATATTATTTAAAAGAGATATTACCACAGATTATATATTTCTTGGCGTACTTGAAGAAACCTCAAAATGGTAAACTTTTGAATTAATTTTGCGGTTTTATCTGGATTAGGTAAGATAATGTAGGTAAAATGAATTTATTTTTGCAGAAAATTAATATTTTTCACTTTTTTTTTGTTTTTTTCTTTAATTTTTTTTATTACAAAAATTAATATTTTTTTTAAACTTAATTTAATTTTTCAATTTTTATTTTATATTTAATATTTTAAAAATTTAATGAAGAATTTTTTATTATTAAGAAATCTAATAATAACTCTGTATCAACACTATTTAAAAAAATAAAACAATGTTTAACTTTATCACATTAATTCTTTTATTTTTATTATTTTAGTCCAAAATTAATCACTTCTCTAGTGAATATTTTTTAATTGCACGTTTATCGTGAATGATCTTATTATTCGAAGTACATTGATAGCATATTTAGAGAAAAAACTTTTTTTTTTAATAGTTTTATTATAAAGATTTTTTAGTACGTTTTAAAAACTTATTTTTATACAGTTTTTCTGAAAACTATTTTTCTTTTTATTGAAAATTTTACAATATTGTGGTATATTTTTTTTATTTCACTTAATAAATTATATTGAAACGATTTATTTACTTGTTTTTATTTATTAAAAAAAAAACATTGAACAATATATTTTACTACACAATTTTTAAAAATTTTTTTGTTTTAAAAAAAATTCTTTATTTGAATTTATTATTTATTTAATGGAAAAAAGATAATATTATTTTCGTTAAAAATTTCAAAAAAAATTTTTCGTGTATTTTATTCCTGGAATATATTGAATTGCTGTTTCCTAATCGATTTATTTTTTATTTTTATTGAAAATATTGGTTTATGGTAGATTTTATAAATTTCCATTAAAAAATTTTATGTTTTTTTTTTATATATAATTATAATTTTTTTTGGATTTAATTTTTTTTTTTTAATTTTTTTTAATATTCATTTTTTATAATAATTTTGTTTTACATTTTATTCATTGTATTATTTTATTTTTGTTTTTATGTATTTTGTTTTTTTTGTATTTTATTTTTTTGTATTTTATTTTTAAAGATTTTTTATTGAAAATATTGGTTTATTAAAGATTTTTTAAATTAATATTAAACAATTCTATATTTTTTATATTAAAATTTTATTATTTTTTTTTGATAATTTATTTATTATTTAAATAATTTTGTTTTACAATTTTATTCATTGTATTTTTGTGGTTTTTGTTTTTTTTTTTTTTTTGTATTTTATTTTTAAATATTTTTTATAGAAAATGTTAAAATAATCAAGAATTTTTTTATTTTATAAAAAATTATATTTTCTCCTTTTTTAAAACATTTTTTTCGTATTTTAATTTTTTTTAATTAAATTTTTTATTGCAATTATTAGATTCAATTTTTCTTTTTTTCTTTAAAAAAATTTTTACACAATTTATAATGACTTAATTTTTTTTTTTATTTTGTAAAAATATTGGATTTAAAAATAATTAAAAACAGTTTTAATAAATAATTTTTACTTGGAATTTTCTCTTTCTTTTCAAAAACAATTACATTTTCATTTCAATTCTCAAGTTTTTAAAATCGCTTCTAAAAACGTTTCAATTTCAGATTTTTTGCGTAGAGATATCAAAAACTTGCAATAAATCCACGCACTTAATATAAAATGAATTGAATTGAACAAATAAAAAACAATTTTAATAAATAAATTTTAAAACACCTCTCTCTCTCCCTTAAGCTTTTTGTTGAAAAAAAAGAAAAAAAATTTCAACTAAAATTTCCATATGACCGGTATTGACCTTTTTTTGTTATACAACAAAAAAAATTACTCTTTTTAAACAAAAGAATGTCTTAAAGAGGTAGAAGAGGAAGCAGAAGAAGACGACAGTGAAGAGGGAAAAACAAGTGAAGAGAAGAAGATTTAAAATCTCTGGTTGTTGGTCTTCTGTTGGTATTAAAGAAATAAGAAAAATCAAGTATTTTATGGTTATAAAATGTAAATTAAGACGACAGACAGTTAATTTCGGTATATTGACGATTAAAAACAACAACAACAACGACAACAGTAACAACAGCAATAACATTAAGACGAAGAATAATAAGAAATAAAAAAAAAAAACGTTATTATAACGAATAATCATATAAAAAAAATAAAAAAAAATAAAATAAAAATGAAACTAAATTGTCATTATTAAAGGGGCGTTACTTGCCTAGATACAAATATTTGTATTAATACCCACTCTCTTACATTATTACACACACACACACACATATATACTATACTACTTTACCTCAACACCCTATACATATGTACATATGTATGTACGACACTACGATATCTATTTAACTAAGAAGTGTATTGAGAAACTATTATAAATAATAACACGATACAATACAGAGTACAATACAGAATATAATACAGAGTACAATAATAAAACCATCATCATAACTATCTACATATTTGTACCTACAGTGTGTGTTACAACAACAACAATAACAACACTGTAGTACAGCTAAAATAACAAACAAAAAATAGTCATCAACCTACAACAAATAACTTTAAATATAACAACAACAATAACAACAAACACAAGTACAAATACTTACGAAAAAAAAACAAGTAAAATAAAAAAAATAATACAAACAATAACTGTACAGCAGAAAAAAAAGTATTGTGTTGTTTTGTATTGTATATAATAACAACAACAACAATAACAACAAAAAAAAATTATTTTAACCAATGAAAACTACACGCACATTAAATACCAACAACAATAATAAATACTTAAATGTACATGTTGGCCAATAAGAGAGATTAAAATAATAAAATCAAATACTTATGCACGCATACACCGATACACAGTCATACACACACACCACACACACACTCACACATTTACATTTTTTGTAGTATTACACGCTCTGTGACAATAAACAATAACAACAATTGAGAGGAGTACAAAACAAAAAACAAAAACCAATTTTTTTTAATTTCATAGTTGTTGCCATTACTGTTGTTGTTGTTGTAACTTATTTTTTACTAAAACTAATAAATAATGATATTTTGTTATTTGGTGAGAATCAGACAGGGAGAGAGAAAGAGAAATATTGCTTGGTTAAGGTAGAACACACTCTTGTGAGCAAGTATGAGAGATCTCCTCTCTGTACTCTCTCATACGCATCTGCACTGGCATATTTACGTTTTCAATTTTTTTTTCGTTTTTTTATTACACAAAGCAGGTTACAATCAATGAATTATTTTTGTAGTTTGTGTTTTTTTCCCTATCTCTCTCTCTTTGTGTGTGTGTGTGTATTTATTGTTATAATTTGGTAATGATTTACAGTGAAGGCAAAAAATACAGCATGGATTTTAAGTTCTTTGCAATATTTTTTTTCTTAAGTACAGGTAGTCCCCGACTTACGACCGTTCGAATTACGACTATTCGCACTTACGACTATTTTTTTTTCTAATTTTTTTCATAGAAAATATTTAAAGAAGACAAATATGTAGTTGCGGGGAATTCCTAAAATATAAATTTTATATATACAGACAAACATCGATATAACGAAACTGAAGGGGATTACAAAATACTTCGTTATAGCTACTTTTTCGTTATAAATATGTATCAGTAAAACCTTGGTATTAACGAAATTAGAAGATATACGAATAAAATTCGTTATAACTATAGTTTTTTTCGTTATATAAAGGCTTTTGAATCAGTATTTCGCTATATAGAGGCTTTGCAATGGCACTTGCAAATGCATTTAGACTTTGTTGTTTTTGAAACGGGACTAACATTACTCAAAATTTAAATTTTTTTTATTCTCACTTCGTTATATAGAGGCTTTTGAAAGAATACTTCGCTATATAGAGGCTTTGCATAGATGGGACTGATTTACCTTTATTATTAATTCGTTGTATAAAGGCTTTGGTACGAATTATTAGCAATATAGAGGTTTCTCAGTATATTGGCTCAGTATTTCTACGTTATAGCCATAGTGCATTTTTGTATGAAAAGCTTTGCAGTAGAGAGGTTTTTTCAATTAACTCTGAAAATAATTCGTTATAACAAGGTTCGTTATATCGAAGTTTTACTGTATAAGTAAATATAAATATAAATTTTGGGTAGTTTCATTTCTCCTGACCCTCAAAGTTAGTAGTACAGTATGTAATTTTTAACTTAAATTATTTTTTTTTATATGAAATGAGACTTACGAATTAATCGACTTACGACCGATGACCAAGAACCTATCTCGGTCGTAAGTCGGGGGGGGGGGGGGTAATACCTGTAGTTGATTTTGAAAGGAATTTTGAATATTTTCAGTTAGATATGCATATGCATATATTTGTACGATATTTTTTAATACATAACATTCGCATAAAATTCTTTGTTTTAGCTAAAGGACTTGACACCACCAAATCAACTGAATTGCTAATAAAGGCTTAAGGACTGTGGAAATTTCAATAACTAAATCCAAAGTGAATAATAATCAGACGTCGGCACAAAGAGAACATGATAAAAATGTGAGTGTATTTGTGAGAGGCATCTGTTAACCCAGAGGAAAATTGTTAGTAATATTCTCAAGTGTAACCTAATATTCTCAAGTGTAAATAAATGTAGTGGAAAATATAGAAAATAATTACAGCGTCAAATCCCTAAAGACTACGTATTTAACTTGACAAATATTCTTACAAATATGGAGATCATTTCTCATTGTTACCAGTGAATCTTATTGGAAAATACTGAATCTACTGTAATAGTTTTTTGGGTGTATCATTGAAACCTTAAAAAAAGCGACATGTACCTTCTTCTTTAGAAGCAGACAACTGAATGCAATTTTACGCTCTTTTTAACGAACATTGTTGATGTTCGTGTCCTATGTGTGTAAAAAGCCGAAGATGTTCGGCCCCCGGGGGCTATTGGTGCCGACGTCTGATAATAATTAACGAGTTATCATTACAATAGGTTTCGAATACATCGGCTTTAGCATACTTTGTAATTTTAGCGCTTGCTTTCCTTACTTAATTGGTCATTACAAACGTAATCATCATTTAGTAACGATTACAACCTAGCTTCTCACTCCACTTATGTTGTGTGTACTAATCTTAGTCATGCGTGGCGGGACCTACTGTTAAATGTCTACTCTGAACGACAGATTTTTGGAGAAACTTTTCAGGGCAAATTTATTTTACTTTCAGATTTTTTGCCAGAAGTCTGCTGAGAGGACATTGCCTAAAGAAGTTTGTTCTCGTCACACACTACTTACTAGACTACGTATAACATGGTTTCCGCATGAGTTTGTTACATACTTACATAATTGGTCATTACAACCCTTCAGTCAGGATTACGACCTAGCTTCTCACACCACTTATGTTGTGTGTGTTAATTTTATACATGGCGTGACTTACAGTTTTAAAGTCGACTCTGAACGACACATTTTTGAGAAACTTCTTCATGAGGAAGTTACCGAAGAAATATTTGTTTTTTTTTCGTTTTGTTGGAGATTTCTGGCTTAGGGTTTGAATCTTGTCCTTACGTCTAATAAGCCAACACACTAACTGCTATACTACGGCTGAGTTTTTTAGGCAGCCGATATGGATAAGTTTCTAACCAGCATGCACCATATATTCACACTACACCAAATCCTATAGAATATCCATGAAAGCCATGTTGACATTCCATATTTCTGTAGACAATAAGGCAACTTTCGATAGTCCCATTAGGAATCGTGTTTTTTGCCACAACGTCTGAGCTTGGTATTCCTGCGAAACTAAAAAGACACTGGGGTATAATGTTGAATAACTTCTGCAGCTGAGTAGGTAAGAACCTCTCAGAATCTTTAGACATCGTGCAAAACAACGTCTATCATGCGACCTCTATAACTTAATCATGTCCGTCGACAATAACGGATGTACCAAGCAAGGTATTACTCTTGTCTTCAGAGCTTGTCTACTAAAATAGGTAACGACAGCAAAACGAAGAATATATTGCCCACCAGTAGGGATGTATGTATGTATGGTGTATCGGCTCCTAGATGGCTGCGAACAACTTTACCGACATCGGTCCAGTGCGAGTTAACAATAATTTCCACATACGAAACAATAATGAGCTGTATGCGTTACTCAAAATCAGGATATTGTTCAGCGCATTAACACACAGTGCCTACACTGACTTGGCCATGTCTTTCGAATTATTGCTCCGGCGAGTCGGTTATTGGATTCGGAAACCATTGGTAGAGAACGACCCTGTTTGCGTTAAAAAGACCAAATTGAGAAAGCCATGTCAGCGATTATTGTGACGAACTGGTAATGTCGTTCGAAGAGTCAGCTCGAAATTCAACTAAGGGGCTGTAAAGGATAATTAAGAAAGGAACAAGTGCTATTAATTGACGTTTATTTGGAGTTCAGCTTATTTCGCATGTCAAAATGTTCTTTGCTTTACAAGACTGCACGTACATTAATTTGCCAGGATTATGGTCCAGATGCCATGATATACCTGAAGGCTGTTGGTTTGTTTGTTGCACAAAAATGGATGTGTAGATGTGTAGTAAATATAAGAACTGTTTGGAGGGAATTGAGTCGCCCCATCTTAAAACAAAAATTCGAAAACCATGGCGAAACTACTCCGGGTTATTGAAACTGGTTTATTTGGGATTGTAGACGAGCATCAAATTTTTTTGCCTGTTCTGTAACAGTGCTGTGCTGCTATTATTTTATTCATCACTTTTAACATTTTAAATAATAACCACAAAGCGTTTAATTTGATTTTTGTTTTTCTGAAAGAGTGCTATAGTTTTATCCATCACTGTAAAAATTTAAAAATTGCTTTAAATAATTTGCTGATCTAACAAGAAACTAAAAACGTAAGGTTGACTGTGGTTTTTTATTATTATTTTATTACTCTTATTTTAGTTTAAAGAATTAAAGAATAAAATTAATGGAAAGAAACCTTAGAAACTAAAAATAAAATTAATAAAAATACTTAGTTAAGAAATCAAAAAACACATACTAAATGACGTCAATTGTTAGATTTACATTTCGTAGGTACAGTTTAATTTTGTTTCTTAAAATAACGCTGACGTTTTTTTACTTCTGGTACTTAAATTAAAATGTCTTAAGAAACTAACGCATGACAATGTTTTAATAAATTTTTAATCAAACAAGAATATTTATTCATGCACTAGAATAACAAATCTTTGATAAAAAGTAATTAAAAGTCAAGAGTTAATGGTAGATGGTGATGCTTTTTCAAATAATTAAAGATCAGGAATAATTTGATCAAGAAATTTGACATAAAAATGTAAGCAACTTTAGCTATCATGGTATGTATCAAATATTCAAATTATTGAGCGAACAATCTTGTTTCTGTAAAACAAACGATCGGAAACTTATATGAAAAACACAGAGTTTCCCAAATATTTCTGATCTTTTAATTTTGCGTGATTGTGTATAGTTTTTGGCAGATTAGAATTTGACTCACAGATATGTATTTGGACTAAAGACCGTTATCTCTCTTGAAAGTATATGTCTTCTATAAAGCATCTCCGTCTCACACGGACTGCAGTGGTGAGGTATTTGGTTCACTGAATCTCATACTCTGTCTCAAGAAGTTAAGCAATTTAAACAGTGATATATAATTTTGAAGTGAAAAAGTTTTACTACTACTGGAGGCTTTTCGATTATTAAAGAAAATCGCATGAAGACTAGAAAGCTAGAGTTTTAAGAATCGATGGTGAAAATCAGAATTATCAATTTAAACATCAAGTTGGGCTGACAATCCCGATACGTAGCACCACATGATCTTAATGTTGTACAGGTTTTTATTAACATATGATGACGACGAAGCCTACAACTACTCTGGGTCCAACATAATTCCAAACTATTTAAACCAACCAAACGTTTTTCGAGCGCGAAATCAGATAACCTAAATGGGAGTGGATATGCGCTACTTAAGCATCATTGCGACATAAATAGGTAGACCTTTTATTTATAGAGCAGACAGACAGGCATGAACTCTTCAAGAAGTCCAACTTTTTTTTGGCCGTTGTCCTTCGATTAGGTGGAAAATTTTACATAACGATCTTCGATTACTTGCCTTTAAAATACATCTCGAATAAGAATTAATGCATCGAAGTAAGCCAAGTTGTTGTATTTAGTATGAGTGATCTTTACATCCATTAAAATTCACTGTTTTGTGCGGTTTACACACTGTTACTCGAATCATTTATATGTAAGTATTATAAGTATTTCTCTAAAGTTATGAATCTGAATGAGTGGGCCTATGAATCAAACATATTTTGAATGGTATGAGTTTGATGCACACGTTATGCGCATACTCATTGTAACCTGTACTTATGAATCAATGTTGTAGTGAGTATGACTGAATCAGAGTACATAGTTAAATTTCAATATTGTTGACTCACTTATATTCAAGATTTCATGAGTGCTTATGAGTATCGAAAAAACGATTCATTGCTGCTCTCTGATCGGTACAACCCTTCAGCACGTGTTGTTAAGTATGTAGTATGATGAGCACTTTAAACTTTGAATATGAGTAGAGGAGGTTCCATGATATCAAAATAAGTATGAATGCGTATAAGTACAGTCAACCCCCCTATAACGCGATGAGTGCGTACCGCGTTGTATGGAAACCGCGCTATAAGAAACTTGATTTAACCGTACAAACAAGGCTAATTCATAGCGCGTTCTATGGAAAACGTCTACCGCGTTGTATGGAAACCGCGCTATAAGAAACTCGGAATTAGTACAAATCACATCATTCGTAGTGCGTTATGTTATATATATATATGTTATATAAACGTTATATGTTATATAAGGATTGATAAAAAATGAAACAAAAACTGAACGAAAAGACTGTTTTCCAACAAAAATAAGAAAGACTTTTGTAAAATATTGTTTTCCCGATTGCGAAGATCCAGTAAGCTATCCATTGGGTGTAGCTGATCCCTTCTGTGATGTTGGCGTTTTGGAGGATATCATTACCAGGGATAAGGTCAAATGGGCTATTAATAGCTTTGAGCCGTTTAAATCGCCTGGTCCGGATGGTATCTTTCCGGCTTTGCTTCAGCATGCTGGTGATATATTACACGAATATCTGGTGGACGTGTATAGGGACTGTCTCCGGTGGTGTGATATACCTGATGGTTGGAAAGATGTGCTCGTGGTTTTTATACCAAAAGCTGGTAAACCCAGTCACATCGGCCCTAAGGATTATAGACCGATATCACTCTCATCCTTTCTCTTGAAAGCTTTGGAGAGACTTATCGACCTATATTTGAGGTCAAACATGGACCGGTCTTTGTTGAGTAGGTCGCAACATGCTTACATTAAGGGTAAGTCAGTTGAGAGTGCTCTTCATGATGTGACAGGTTTTGTTGAGGCGAATTTGGCTAGGGGTGAGTACACACTGTCGGCTTTCCTTGATATAGAGGGGGCCTTCAATAATGTTACCACTTCTTCTATTGAGAATTCACTAAGGGATATACATGCCCCAGATTTTCTGGTGCGGTTTATCGCCCACATGTTGGGTAACAGACTAATCCGATCGAATCTGGTTGGATGTTCTATCGTCAAGCGTGCGACCAGGGGTACACCACAGGGGGGTGTCCTATCCCCTCTATTGTGGCTCTTGGTCGCAAATGTTGGTCTGAGGCTCCTAGAAAGTAGGGGCTTTAGGGTTGTGGCATATGCCGACGATGTGGCTATTCTTGTGGGTGGAAAATTTTTGCCGACGCTGGGGGAACTGATGGAGTCTGCTCTTGGAATTTTATCCTCTTGGGCAACGAACTGTGGCCTGGGGATAAATCCAAATAAAACGGATCTCGTTCTGTTCTCGCGTAGGTACAAAATTGAAACCTTCAGGCTGCCAAGATTAGCTGGTAGGGAGCTGCCGTTGTCTTCTGAGGTCAAGTACTTGGGTGTTGTCCTGGACAGTAAGCTGAACTGGAAACGAAACACCGAGGAAAGAATGAAGAAGGGACTGAATGCTTTCTACCAGTGTAGGAACTCCATAGGTAAGAACTGGGGTCTTCCGCCTAGGGCCATTCGCTGGATATATCTGGCGATTGTTAGACCGGTTATTACTTATGGTTGTGTTGTCTGGTGGTGTGCCTTAGACAAGAGTTTTCAACGGAAAATCTTGGATAAGGTTCAGCGGATTGCCTCTTTGAGTATCACTGGAGTGAGGAAGAGTTGCCCTCAGGCTGCTCTTGATACTATGCTCTGTCTGACTCCGCTTGACTTATATGTCAAGAGGTGTGCAGCGCGTAGTGCCATACGCCTGAGGGAATCGGGTTGCTGGAAGCAGCGCTCGATAGGTCACTCCAGAGTTCTGAGTATCGTCTTTCCTGACGGAAGGTATGGACTTTCGGAAAAAGCCACTGATTACATTGTGCCCGAGGCTATATTCCTACCTGGTTTAAGGACACTTATACCGGATAGGGCACAATGGAATGGTGGGGTACTCCGGGGGCAGAGTGGTATACCCATTTTCACAGATGGGTCTAAGTTATCCGTCTATGCTGGGTTCCGGGTCATAGCGGAATACTGGGCAATGAGACGGCGGATGCCCTCGCTAGGTTAGGTTCCCTTTCGGGGGGCGATTTAATAGTTGGTCCTGAACCCCCAGTCTGCCACCTCTATGGCCTCATCGATGGATGGGTCAGGGAGGAAGAGCAGAGGCGTTGGAGGAACGGATCAGGTTGTTCTTTCTTAGACGTCTATGGCCTGCTGTGGACAGTAAGAGAACAGATTGGCTGCTGGGCTTGGTTAAGGCCATCGTAAGGTTGGTTGTCGGTTTTATCACAGGGCACTGCGAGATTAGGTCGCTAACGGGGATCTGGAACAGATCTCAGCCGGACTATTGCAGGGTATGTTGCGATGAGGAGGAGTTAGAGACTATCGAACACCTCCTCTGTAACTGCCCAGCCCTTGGTAGGTTGAGGTTGAGGACCCTTGGCAGAGCCTTCTTTGAGAGCTTGAGTTCTGTGTCGAGAGCCGACATCAAGGCTCTCCACAGATTCATTAGCAGTTTGAGCTGGTTGAGAGGTGCTAGGGCTTCATAAGTGTAGTCGCGCGCTCAACCCTTGTTTGTGTCTGTTTCTTTCTGTGTGATTCCCATCCTCCCCTTACCCTTATGCCCTCCTTTCATGCTATTCCCTCTATTTCCTTCCCTATCCAAGGACGTTGTACAATGGGTCAATTTCGACCTCCGGGTATTGTACTTGTCTTAACGGACAAGTACACGTCCTCTAACCTAATCTAACCTTTGTAAAATTATGTAATTTTTCGACATTCATTCTCACTGTCGGATATAACAGTCGCCAACAAAACGTATGTACCCTGAGGTGACTGAAACCGATTTCGTAGACGGCTATTAGATAAGTTGTCATGTTTATACATATAAACATGTTGTTTATATATCTCGGCTGTGCTTTTGGGTCAAAAATAAAACTGATATTAAGCTCTCTTACAATATCTTGTTACTAGAGTCATTCATAGGCTGTGCGGAAGGAACGCGCTTTAAGAGTACTTCGCAATTTTAGATCCGCGTTATGTGGAAGCCGCGTTATATGGAAACCACGTTCTTAGAGAACCGCGTTATAGGAGGGCTGTCGCAATTTCAGCTCCGCGTTCTGAGAGTACCGCGTTATAGGAGCGTTGACTGTATTATAAATTATGAGTATGATTCGATTCTACTTATCTTTTTGAATACGCATTGCTGATCTATGATACCGACCAATTAAGTATGTAATTCTTTAAGGACTGGCCACTTAGAAGTAGGTTTTTCCATTCTGATTTCTTAGAGTTCGAAGCACGCTTCCTTCTTAGTTTAACCCTTGAAGAGTTAATTACGCAATTAAGTGATCACTAACGTGGCTGTCTTACAGCAGAGGCCCATACGAATTGATTGTTGTCTTTGAAATTCTTAGATTGCGTGCAATGACATGTTTTTTCTTCTTATTTTTTTCATTTTATATTTCGTTTCTGTTTTTATTTGAAACTTTAAATTTATTTTTGTTGAACTGTGACTGTGTGTGTGCTATTTAGTATGTTTCTTTTTGGCTTTCTCCCATTGTGTGAGTGAGTGTGTGTTGTACAGTTTAGTTAATGTTTCCTATTTTAATTTCTTCTTCTTCGTATTTTTAAGTTTGAATACTTATTAATTGTCTCTCTATCGTATGGCGTATTTGATTTAAAATCTATTATTTTCAACAATGTTTTGTTTCCCCCCCAATTTTTGTGTTGGTTTTGTTGTTGCTTGTAAATGATGCTGGTTTTTAATTTCTTTCGTACCAATATTTTTTTCTTCTTTTAGTTCCCCTTTCTGACTTTGTGTGGGTATTTCAATATAAAATTTCAATACAATTTTGTTGAATGGCTTTAGTTGGCGTTGTTGTTGTTTAGTTTATTTTATTTTATTTTTTTTTTCAAAATTTTACCTTTAAGAATGAAGAAATACACGCATTTATTTTTATAAGTATTTTACCTCATTTAATTTATGGCTGATTTATGTTAATTTTTAATCGCTCGTTTTTTTTTCATTCGTTAGTTTCTTCTTTTATTTTTATGATTATCATTTTTTTTTTCTGTCTTTTGGGTCTTTTTATTTTCATTTTAATACATTAATTTTATTGTATTTCATTTTTGGTGATACCAAAATCGATGATGAAGTTGAGACTGAGACAATGGCTGAGGCTGTGGCTGTCTAATGATGATGACAATAAATTCATGTTCTTGTTCTTCTGCTGATGCTCCATTGTATCTATTTAGATTTTCTCTTTAGTTCTTCTCTGTTTCAGTGTGTGTGTCTCAGATTTGTTTCTTATTCTAGTGTTAAAATATGTATTTGATAGAGACACAGAAAATAGATTTTAATGTTCTTTTCAATTTTTTTGTTTTTTTGTCCCAAAAGTTCATTGACTTTAATATGGTGGGGGCAATCATATAAAAATAAGCCAATAATAATACATATACTACCACTACCACTACTAAATTATAGTGTTTATAATGAATACTTCTATCATTTTTTATTAAAATTCAAATTATTGGTATTGGTTATTGAAAAGTTTTCAAGAAAGTTACCATTTTTAATTGACGTTATTAAAGACAAAAAAAAAAATAGAACCAGTTTTGAAATTGGATCCATTGAAAGGTAATAGTATATGCTACAATTTTAATATTGGACTAAGTGATCTATCTTAAAAATTTTAAAAACTTTTTCTCTATTTCTACAAATTTTAATTCTCATATAACCGTACTTAGATAAATTTATAATGCATTACAACACATTCAAGACTTAAAGGCCACCGCCTACAATTTGTAAATATAGGAAGTTTTTTAAGCTTTAAGGAACTTAAGAATTGTAATGTAAGACAGAAAGATTTTAGAACTAGATTTTTAATATTACATATATTACAATCCTTTAGCCAGGATTGCAACCTAGCTTCTCACATCACCCGCATTGTGTGTTCTTATTGTATGTATACATTAGTATTGGAATCAATAATTTAACGTTAACTCCGAACGACAGATTTTTGAAAAAATTTATTTTGCTTTCAGAGCTTTTACCAAACGACGTTTTTGGGGTTTACACCACGGGTCTTTGTACATTATGTCGTTCTATTCTGTCACAAAATTCAGCATATTATCTCCACTAAACGTAATGAATCGATTTACGTTTGAGCAACGTTGGGATTTATTGGAATAGATGGGCCAACGATAAATTTTTTCTTGCCAAAAAAAAAACCGTCCTTTCAGATGAAGCTCATTTTTATCTTGGTGGGTACGTTAATAACCAAAATTGCCGTATTTGGAGCTCATAAAACCCACATGTGGTCTTATAGAAGTAGTCGCCGTAGTCTAGTAGGTAGTGTGTTGGCTTATTAGACTATTAGCCCGGGTTCGTATCCCAGGTCAGGCATCAAAACGAAATATGAAAAAATAAATATTTCTTCGGCGATTGCCTCTCAGCAGATTTCTGGCAAAAAACTCTGAGAGTAAATAAAATTGTCATGGAAAGCTTCTCAAAAATCTGCCGTTCGGAGTCGACTTTAAACTGTAGGTCCCGCCACTCAAGTATAAAATTAACGCACACAACATAAGTGGTGTGAGAAGCTAGGTCGAAATTCTGACTGAAGGGTTGTAATGACCAATTATGTATGTCTTATAGAAGCCAATGCACCTATTACGAGTGACTGTTTGGTGCGGCTTGTTGAGCGGATACAACATTGGGCCATATTTCTTTGAAAATGAAGACGGCAGAACCATTACTATCAATGGAGACACCTATAGCACCATGATAACAGATTTTCTTGTACCCACTCTTTATGGTATTGATGTGAACGATATTTGGT
Source organism: Sarcophaga caerulescens (assembly GCA_927399465.1). NCBI lineage: Eukaryota > Metazoa > Arthropoda > Insecta > Diptera > Sarcophagidae > Sarcophaga > Sarcophaga caerulescens. The sequence goes on from OV656866.1 coordinate 40,560,545, forward strand.
TTCAACAGGATGGTGCCACTTGTCACGCATCTCATGCCACAATCGATTTATTGCGTCAAACGTTTGATGGCCGTTTAAATAGCCGAAATGGTGATGACAATTGGCCACCAAGAAGCTGCGATTTGACACTATTTTTTGTGGGGCGCCGTTAAAGAAAATTTTTATGCTGACAAACCAGAGACAATTGAGCGTTTGAAGGCGAACATTCGTAATGCCATTGCCGAGATACGACTCCATTCACTCGAAAAAGTGTACGAAAATTGATCCGATCGTATGAGGTACTGTGAGGCCAGCTGAATGAATGAATGAAATATGAATGAAATAATATGTCATTTCCAACCGGAACTATTGTACTTCACAACCAAAAAATAAATTTAACAAAATTTCGTACCGCTTTTGATTTATTGCATTTTTAAATTTAAACTTTTAAATGGCCCACTCTATAGAAAATATGAAAAGAATGAAAAATATCTCATGAATCCACAAGGGTGCCATTAATTCCTTTTAATTTGATTTCAGTTCAATATAGATAAGAATTCACTTCGAATTCAAGCTGATAAATCAATTCAACTTGAAGGACGTTAACTTCAAGGCTCACGGACTCCACGGTTATATACGATAAAAATTTAAGGAATACCAGGATATATATGGGCAATTTCGTGTCAAGTGACCCAATTTTTAAAATCGATGTTTTTCTATTTGGATGAAATTTGCAACAAGGTTAGTACTATTGGACAGTAGGCCAGACACAAATTTTCAGTTTGCCTCTTTTATTATAAATATGCCTCTTGCTACTAAGTGCCAACAAAGATCTTAAAGGAAATGGTCTAAGTTTTCTTTTGAGGAAAAATAAAAAAACTCCAGTTCGAAAAAAAATGGGGGAAAATGAAAATGGTACATGTGCCAAATATTGAAAAATCTTATTCTTGAGTTAAAAAATAATTTTTTTGATAGATATCCCACAAGCATCCCATTAAGCGATTATAAAGGCCTTAAAGGAAATTGTATAAGCTTTCTTTTGAGCAAAAAAAAAGGCCTAAATTGAAAAAAAATTTAAAAAAAAAAATATTTTTTAAAAAAATATAAAAAAAAATTAAAAAATTAAAAAAATTATTTTTGATTAGATATTTTATTTATCTAATATCCTTTGGAAAATTTTTGCTTAGACCAATAGGCGAAAAGTTACACACATTTTAAAAAAACCCTGTATGACCAAAATGTCCAACTTTGACACCCGCTAACTCCGGCAGTTCTTGACTGATAGAGCCGAAAATTAGTGTCTGGCCTACTATCCAATAGTACTAACCTTGGTTTCATCCAAATCGGAAGATTTTAAAAATTGGGTCACTTGACACGAAACTGCCCATATGTAATGTTGTCTAATGTGTATGTAAGTAACGTTAAACACATTGGTTAAAGAACATTTTCTTCCTTTAAGTAATCAATTCCTTAAGTCAAACTATACACTTTGCTTGCTTTATTTGTAACATGGGCTTCTCGAAAGTCCACGAGGCATGTGAGTGTAATATAGGCATCAACCTATAATTACATATATCTGAATCTATACGTGTCTTTAAAGAGTTAAGACTGATTTAAAAATAAGATATTGATCTTCCAAATGTTTTTCATTTTAATTACTGAATGAACCCATCGTAATTATGGTAGATTTTTAAAAATTATTATAAAAAATTCTTTTTCCATTTTTACTTCCTTAGCACTATAAGTATGACTCATTTGTCTTCCCCCCTAAAAAATTATAAAAAATTGAGATCAACTCTCATCAAATTTCAGACAAGAAGTACAGAAAAGGCTTGTGAAATTTATCTGCCAAAAATAATAACAAAACAATTGAGCAATTTGTTATTACTTTTTTTTTTTTTTTTGGTTTTTTTTTTTCGCATTATTTTGCATTTATTTACGTTCCTTTTTTTTTTAGTTGAATATAAACATTTACCACACATTTATTTTATGATTATTTCAACGCCGCGTATACATATTTTTTTTTATTGTGTCGCTAAGATATTAAGACATAAACGACAACAACTACATACAAAAACAATATAAACAATAAATAATAAAAATAAAATCAAATCAAATAAAAAAAACAACGAATATTTATAAAAATAAGTGTATATTTTACAAATAAACAACCAGTAACCAGCAACCAACAACCCAGAGCAAATGATGTCTGCAGAAAAGAAAAAAAATTCTGAATTTTTAGAGAGAAACACCACAGCGCAAATACTTCTTACGCGAAAGCAGAAAAAACCAAAGTAAACGCAAATAAAAAAATGAACACGAAATAAATGACAGACCCTTAAATTTCATTTATAACAGGGAAACCACACTGTAATAAGGACGTCACTATGTTTTGAATAAAATTGCGGACAAAAACCATAAAATTTAGTGGAGATACTGATGACTGTCATATCATGCTTAGCAAGTGGTATCTCTTTGAATTTAGATAAGACGATTAGAAAGCGGTAATCTTACTCTACATAATACGGAGCGGAAAGGTACGAAGTCAGTGAATTGAAAGTTTTCTTCAGTTAAAAGTCTTATGGAATGCAAAAACTGCTGGCAACACAGGAACTATACTCAATGAAAGTTAAAATTTTTATTTTTGTTCTACGAGAAGTAAAATTTTTAGAATTTTCCTCCGTTCAACTGAAAGAGCACCATTTATCCTGTCAACAGGTACCAGTCAAAAATTTTAAGGAGTTGTCTTATTTACTTTTTGTGTTTGAAATTGGTAAACGTTGAACAAAGCGTATACAGTTCAAAGGAGACTTGAACTTTGAAATGACTTGTACATTGAAATGAATTCTAAAATCTGATTCACCAAAAAGTTATGGACATGTTCATCAATCCTCGTACTTAAGAGTTCTAGCTGAAATGCTGTTTCAAATCACAAAACCAAATCGTTTTTCATGGCTTGACTGAAAACCAAAAGAAAACAGCGTTTAATTAAGAATTTTTTTAGTGTCTTCTTGCTATTTATTATCACTTTTCGGTTCCATTAATCAAGGTTTCTTTAAGCGAAGTGATTGATCTACTGGAGGCCACGATTCAAACCCCAGGTCAGGCAACTCCAACAAAACAAAATATGAAAAAATATAGCTTCGACGACTTGCTCTCGGTAGATTTCTGAGAAAAACTCTTGAGAGTAAATAAAATTGCCATGAAAAGTTTCTCAAAAATCTGTCGTACGGAGTCAACCTTAAACTGTAGGTCCCGCCACTCATGCGTAAAATTAACATACACAACATAAGTGGTGTGATAAGCTAGGTCGTAATACTGACTGATGGATTGTAATGACCAATAATGTATGTAGATATGTATGATTGATCTACTGCAAACGATGCTAGAACGATAGGATTGCCATCTGCCATTGCCTGGAAACAAAGCTGTCTGTCAAGTTCTGGTGTTAGTTGAGCTCTACTCTTTCTCAAATGATGGCATTTGACTGATACACTATTTGGAGAGGGATTGAAGCTTCTTCAGGTTTAATTCTCAACAAAATTCGAATCTGAATATCTATGACGCTAAAGTTGAAATGCTAGTTTAACAGTCTACTATTATAGACGATGAAAAGCGAATCATTACAATAATCAGTAAAGATTACCAAAAGAAACGAACGGAAGACAGGAGTGAAAAAATCTCTTTCATGACAATACTCAGCTTTATGTCGAGCAATAAGTTAGACTCTACTTAATAAGTGAGGGATAGCAGGTCTCAACCTATTTATTTTCTAACATTTATTGTGTTTTGAGTTTTATGCGCATCTGAATTATTGGCTTCATGTTGTGCAATAATTAGTGTCTTCTTAGAAAATGATGAATAGGAAGATCGATTGGGACTTGTTCAGAATGTGCCAACTCGAAAATGGTTTACTTCCAAAAAAGACATAAAAAACTGGCCGTTTTGCTAGCTCGGCCATGTCGTTCAAATGGAGGAGGATGCTCCAGCGAGACGGGTATTTGATGCGGGAATTTGCGGAAGACGGCGAAGACGATGACTATGTTTGCGTTGGAAGGACCAAATTGAGGAAGCACTGTCATCGATTGTTGTGATCCATGGCGAAGACGCGAAAGATGCCGAGGCGCCTGGAAGGATATGTTATGACAGGCCGAAATCCGTTAATCGGGTTGTTAACGGCCAATTTAGTAAGTAATTTTTTTTTGGTAACTGATTTTGGGATAAAATCCTTTAACTGCACCAAAAGTACAGGATTTCCCAACACTGATTCTGGCTCATTACAATCCTTCAGACAGGATTACAAAGAAGCTGGGTTGTTGTGTGTGTTAATTTTATATGTGAGTGGTGAGATCCTTTTATGGCAATTTTATTTATTCTCTCTAAGAGTTTTTGCCAGAAATCTGCTGAGAGGCAGCCGTTTCGTTTCAGATTTCTTTTTGTTTGAGATGTCTGACATGGGGTTTGAATCGTGGCCTCACTTCTAATAAGCCAACACATTATCTACTAGACTTCGGAGTTACATTGATTTGATTTACTAGCTTGAATTCCAAGTAAATTCTAGTCTATATTGTAACAAAACTGAGCTCAAAGTAAAAGGAATCCATAGCAAGTCAACAAGGGTACATCTGTGTGGCCCCTTTAGCCAATTTTCAATGGTGATCGTAATTCCTTTCTATTTTTTATTTTGTATACTAATTTGTTAAGGATGCCTCAGATACAGGTACTATGCTTCAAGTGATCTGCGTGGGACCTAGTTTTTCTGAGAAACTTTCCATGGCCATTTTATTTATTCTCTCTAAGAGTTTTTGCCAGAAGTCAATTGAGAGGATGTTGCCGAAAAAATATTTTCTTATACTTCGTTTTGTTGCAGCCGTTTGACCAGGCGTTTCAACCGTGGCCTCATGTCTAACAAGCCAACACACTATCTACTAGACTGCGGCGATTTTGGTATAGAATCTCGTAATTGTCTCAAAACTGTAGTGAAACTGAAAGTGAGTCATCTTTTATAATCCCTCTTAAAGTGGCCTCTTACTGTTCCGTTGTTTTATATTTTTGTTTACTGTCAGTACATATAGTTTCCATAACTCAACCCCTCTATACATACGTTGCCTCATAAAAATTCATACGAAAAAGAAAAATGACACAAAAAGGGTGGCCGTAGTGTGTTTCGCATACGTCTTCAACAACTTGCCACAAAGCAGTGGCAGTGGCAGTGTTACTGCTTTTGTTAAATATCAATTTACAAAATACACACCGTTTTATGAACTGAAATGATAAAAATCTTCCAAATAAGTATTACACATTAAATGTAATGAATATTCTATTGAAAGCATATGTAAATAATATTGTGTAAGACGTCCTAATATAAATAAAATTCAAATAATATATGAGGATCATAAAAAAAGAGAATAAAGGAACCTCCAAAAAAGAAAGAAATTTCCAAAAAATTGCAAGAAATATTTTCATAAGGATACCTAGCAATTTTCAAATCCTATCTTCACATTTTTTCTTAATAATTTTCCATTCAAACTTAATTATTTATTGCTTTTTACAATGGCTTTAGAAACACTACTAGTAGTGTGGTATGAAACACACTCTTAGAGAATTTAAAACATTTACTTATGAATAGTATAGAGTAGAGTGTGTAAAATGTACAATTGACGAGCTTTATGTGTACATACCTACGTATTAGACCGTCATATTTGTGTTGTACTATGTTGTACTTGTAAATTATTGTAATAGATTTCCTACAAATAAATTGAATAATTTGAAGTAATTAGTACACGGCTAATTGTATTAATGATTTATGTAAATGTTCTTCTTGGGGCCCCATAAATAAATTGAACTTCTAAGATATTGTGTCATACACTATATATACATACATACCATACCATACATAGACAAATGAAATGTCAGTTCAGAAATATCATTCAAAGATAATTAAACATACAATAAGAAAACTGGTAACTAAAAGTGATTGCTACAATTAAATATTTAAAAATTAAACAAAAAACAAAAAATATTGATTACTTCTGTTTGGCCTTAAATTTGTTCAGTTATTAAGAAAAAAAAAACTTTCGTAAAACTATGTGTGTGAAGATAAATTTAAATTTAAAAACCAAAGACGCAAACCCACACTTTTAGCAGCGCCACTTCTTGCCTCTAACAGGGTAAACTTAGCTATTGACAGAGCACTTTTAACTGTTTAACAGCGGCAGTAGTAGATTAGCCTTCTAAATACTTTGCAATTATTTCAGACTATTGACATGAAATATAATTCTCGTTATGATCGTTATTATTTGTGAATAAAAGTGTTGAAATGTAAAGGATAGTTGTTGAGGGATGGAGGACAAAAATTTTCTCAACTCTCAAAATTATTCCAGCCACTACCACGGTTCGAAAGAGGACCCTCTGGACTACCATTTGAATATAGTCTGTACGGTTTACTATATCTTATATGTTTCAAAATGGCCACTGATCTTCTTTATATGTGACTATGTTGCTGATTATATCAAGAGGTCTTGGAACCTTCCTTTGCTTATAGTATGGTACTCATAGCCCAAAATTAGCTCCTAAACAAGTGGGCTCGTTCAGAAGGATACTGTTAAATAGCTAACAGTGCTCTGTTAAGGGCATATTTTGTTCTGTTAAGAGGAAATCTTGATCTGTTAACACCAAATGTGGCGCTGCTAAATTTTATGGATTGCATCTTGGATTTTCAAATTCGAATTTTTCTTCACAAACATTGAAAAGTTTAATTTGTTTTCCAATTTTTCTTTAATAAATTTAGAAGGTTTTAAGTAAAATTTTACCCTACATTGTTGACATAGTCACATATGAATACATACATAATTGGTCATTACAATTCTTTAGTTAGGAATACGCCGTTGCTTCTCACTTATGTTGTGTGTGTTAATTTTACACATGAGTGGTGAGACCTACAGTTTAAAGTCGACTGATAACGACAGATTTTTGAGTAACTTTTTCATGGCATTTTCATTTACTCTCAGGTTTCTTGCTGAGAGGAAGTCGTCGGAGAAAATTTTCGTTTCATATTTCGCTTCGTGCTGTTATAGGAAAATTTATTTTGGACTTAGATTGGTTTCCTCTAGGGAATGTTTGAAACCCGGGTAGATTTGATTGCGGTATCACAATGGGCCTCAATACTGGCCTAAGTGGGACCTCTTTCATTAAGCGGGTCCGTCACCTAATATAGCATGAATATTATTTTAATACAGTTCTACAATGTTTCGCCATAGTTTAGTAGGTAGTATGTTGGCTTGTTAGACTTAAGAGCAAATAAAATTGCCATGAAAAAATTTCTCAAAATTTTGTCGTTCGAAACTGTAGGTCCAGCCACTCATGTATAAAATTAACGCACACAACGTATGTGGTGTGGGAAGCTAGGTTGTAATCCTGACTGAAGGGTTGTAATGACCAATTTTGTGTGTTATTTAGGATATAATATTCTGCAAGAAATTATTGACAAATTTTAGGGAGATATAGCATTGTAAATCTAAATTTATATTGAAGTTTTGAGGCCTTTTGGCTTTGGCAAGAATGGATAACAAAAATGGGAGTGTAAGATATTCTGTAATGTCAGTTAAAAGTCACTTGAGTTTAGCTATAAGCAGAATATGTAAGCCAAACTGTAAATTTCTCAAAATCTGCTTGACTATGAACTCTACGTAGTCATATCAGACTAGAAAAGGGGGAACAAGGGGAACACCCTTGATATGCTATGCAAGATAAGTGGCCAGATTTGTTCGATTAAAAGTTTTAACGTTTTTTTCTTGTTTCTAAACCAATTTGATGTTATTTCTAATTAAAATGCTTTACCAAGTAATTAATCACTATCATAAGGAGAAAAGCCAATTGAGTGAAGTCGTCTGCTATCAAAGAAATTTTGAAAAAAAAGATTTGATTTCCAATGTGTGTAAGCCCCTTTAGGAGGCGCCACAATTTCTTACGTTTTTAAGGGGCCTTATAACAAGAACTTATACATGACATTCTGGCATGCAACAAGCATAGAAACAAAAACAAAAAAATTGTAATAAAAACCTTAATTACAACGTTTAGAAAAATAACAATAATACGTGTTTATATTCAAAACTGCCTACCTTTTCAAAACAATACTTTTTTGTTTTTTTTTTGTTTTTAATCATTATACACCTTATGGAGAGAAAGAATAACAGAAAGACAGACAAATAGACGAGTGTATAGGGCAGGTTTTGGTTTTCTTTTTTTTTTTTGAGAAAATATATGACAACAAGTGTTTGAAAGATGAATGGATTTATAAATATTTTGATGCTTCTGCGCTAGTGTTTTAAAGAAATTCAAAACTTTTGGTTTTTTACTTCTTAAAGCTGATGATGACGATGACGTTTGGAAACGTTGGAAAGACATAGGCCTGCTGAAGAAGGTTTTTTTTTGATAAATTAACACACATCAATAACAACAACAATAACAAGGAAAAATAGGTGGAAAAAAATAAACAAGAAAATCTATTACATGATCAGCAATCTCTATTAACAATATCCTCATGATTTTAATTACAGTACAAAAGAAAAGTAAGTACCTTAAACGAGTTTATCTTTATCAAGATAAGATTTTTTTCTCCCTATTTTTTTTCAAATTGTAATTGGCTTGCCATAGTTTATAACTTTCTAGGCAAGTGTTTCTAGATGATTTTCAATTTTTTTTATTATTTTTTTTTACATTAAAATTATTACAAATAATCATTTAGACCATGAATTGTAAGTTTTTGTTTCTTTTTATTTATTACCCCGAAAAAAATACGTATAATTAATGATTTTTTTACGGATTTAGTGGATATTTTTAGCGTATCTTGCTGTGAACGGCAGCCAATAGCTGCCTGCCACCAGCGTCGAAGAAGTTAACTTTTAAATATTCTTTGCCTGTGTTTTGTTTTTGTTTAGGCATAAATAATTGTTAATCATTTTTAATATTTTTAAGCTTTTGTTTTTTTTATTTTTATTTCATATCGATGATCATTATTAAACAGAAAACATTGAAATCGACTTCTGTTTGCGGCAAGGTCAGGGGTAAACTATTGAAGAAAAAAGTGTATTTTTTTAAACATCTGTTCGAAGACTCATTAAATTTACAACAACAAAAAAAATTTTTAAAATAAAGGAAGTATTAAAATTATTAAGCAAGTACACTTAAGGTCCATTCACATTTGGCAAATATTTGCGAAAAATCAATCATAAACAATACAGAAAATAAATTTGAAAGAATTACAATATTCTGATCAACTGATATTATTTTTTCTTAATTCAAACGTATTTCTTTTGTAACACCACGTTAATATAAATCAACTTTGAGAAATGAATATTTTTTCATTAAATATTTGCTAGATGTGTATGAGTCTTTAAGTTATTACTTGTGCGAAAGAGATAAATTAAAAAAAAAAATTATTTAATACAGACTAAATATAATTATTTTAAGCAATCATTATGTTTTAATTGATTGTATTAGAATTGAACTGTGTTGCTAAGAAGTTGAGTTCATTGAATCTTAGGATTATTGAAATTAAGTGACCTTTTATTCTTTTAATTGATTGTTGAAATAAAAAAATATAGAAAATTTGCCAAGATTTATACTAGCTAAGGTCTAATTACTTGGAAGCAAGGCAGATATGTACAGGTTTTGTTAGACACTTACTTACTTAATGGATCATTCCAACCCTTCAGTCAGGATTACGGCTTAGCTTTTCACACTATCCGGGTTAATTTTATCCATAAGTGTCTGGGAACTACAGTTTAAACTTGACACCGAACGATAAATTTTTTTAGAAACTTTTCTTGACAATTCTATTCACTCGTAGAGTTTTTGCCAGAAATCCTGTTGAGGGGAAGTCGCCGTAGAAATATTTTTTCATAAGTAGTTCGTTCTCTTCGAGATGTCTGGCTGGCGTTTGAACCACAGCTTTACGTCTAATAAGGCGACACACTACCTAGTAGACTATGGCAACTTCAAGGTTCTGGTTCTTCGGCTGACCTGATCTTCTCTACCCTCGAGTATACTGTTCTAAACTAGTTTCCGTGATGCATTTGCAGGCTTGATTAACTACCCAAGTTTGACACATTTTGATCAGAAAATAGACAATATACATATGTCTTAAACAGCGATGGACGAATATTTGTAGTTGTACCTCTGTGCATCCATATTGTAAAACAGCATTTACACTGATTTATTTATAAATTAATTTTACAAGAAAAGCTCTTTGATCTCCAGACTCTATGATGTGAAAGGAAAGAAATGCGTCGTGAGGTTTGTTGATTAGTATATGGTCGTACTTCAATACGTTAATTCGCGGTTGCGGTATTTATTCGTATTTATTTCATGTGTAGACTTCGAGTGACATTGTATAAGCATTAGTTTCGAGACTTTTCAGCTTCAAATTGGAGTCTCTTAAACTCGGTGGAATTAAACTTACACCATCTACATATCGTGCATAACGGTTAGTTTGCGACATTACAGTGCATATTAAAAACAGAAAAAGTGGCCATAGCATTATAGCTGGTATCCATTCATGAGTGTAGTCGCCATAGTCTAGTAGGTCGTATGTTGGCTTATTAAACGTGTGACCACGGTTCAAACCCCAGATGAGACTGACATCTTCAACAAAACGGAATATGCGAAATTTCTTCGGCGACATACTCTTAACAGATATCTGGCAAAAACTCTTCCGAATAAATAAAATTGCCATGAAAAAGTTTTTAAAAAATCTTTCTTTCGGAGTCGACTTTAAACTGTAGGTCCCGCCACTCATGTATAAAATTAATAAACACAACATAAGTGGTACGAGAAGCTAGCTAATAATCCTGACTGAAAGGTTGTAATGACCAACTATGTCATGTATACATACATATATGTAGTATACACAGAAGGCCTTGTTTGTACACGAATACAATTGACAACCCTGTTATCCCAGGATTAACTAATCTACTGCTTAGTTTGATCATTTTAATTATTAAAACGGAGAGGAAAAGAGCTTTGCAATAAGAATAAGCATACAGTTCTCGTTCTTTATAAACAAATTCTCGCTTTCAATTAATTTTATAGGGAAATTGGGTTGATGTCTGGCAATTAAAATATTTTTATTATTTTAACGTCATTTATTATGGTAAAAATTCACACATATTCGAGTTCTTTAGTTTAGTACTTCATAGGACTTTTTGAAGTTGAACGTACAGTGAACTCTAGGAGGCTAGGTCGTAATCCTGACTGAAGGGTTGTAATGACCAATTATGTATGTATGTACAGTGAACTCACGAAAATGTGAATATCCAGAAACGTGAACATTCCAGAGACATGTGCACTTTTTTGTTACATTGACTATATTGAAACGTGAACAAATTTCGAAATCTCTAAAATAAGAACTTATATATTCAAGGAATTTTTTTAATTTATATTCACATCTATTTGTCTATCTATTTCACATTGTCATCCCGGCGTAAAACTCATCACCACTTTTTTTTGCCCTAGGTGGCCGAAAACCAATCGGAAACGTGAACAAAATCGAAAACATAAATACCCTCTACAAAAATTGGCTCCCGTTTTCGCGAGTGCACTGTAGATAGACTACAATCACTGTGTTTTTCTTCAAGCAGCTGTAACATGACCCTTGCGGAAAGTCTAGATTTAGTTTATTTATATCCATCGTGGCACTTGCTGTTGTCCGGACTTCTTAGAGTAGGCAATTGTTTTTAGTATTCTCAATGCTCTTGGAAAGCATTCACATTCTTCTAATTTCTTTCCTTGATTGCAGCTGTTCTACTGAAGCAGATGCTACAATAACGCCCCCTGTAAACATGTATTGAGTTTTTGTATATACAGTGAGTGTCAAAAGAAACTGTACATAAAAAAAAATTTACATAAATAAATTACCGTTATTTGCATTTTAAAATGGTTTCGTTGCCAGTTTTTAAAATTGAAAAAAAAAATTACAAACAATTTCGAAATATTGTCAAATTTTTTCGGGCACTCTCCTTAAGTGGTAAAAGCTGAGCTTGGTGATTTTTAGAATTTTATCCTCATTATTGTATTTAACGGTGAAGAACTTTGCTCATTTAGTTTTAATCAAAGACGATATCATCTCTCGGAGATCTAAAGACGTGGGCATTGAAGCCTTGTAAGTTTTATTTAAAATTTTATTTTGATTTCTAAGTTCTGATATTCAATTATCTATTTTTAATTATTAAAATAAATATGAATAAAACGTAGTTAATTTTTAAGGGTCTGTTCTGTTAAGACTATAAAAAAATATAGAAATTGTAACATTATTTAACTTCTTTTTAAATTTGCCTTAAAAGTCCCATCCATACCTGTAATACCATAATTTCTATGAAATTTAATCTGAATTCACCATAAATCTACCACAGTCCCATGTACTAAATCTGGTAATAATATTTCGTTTTTTTCTTTTTTTTCTTAAGTTAAACAATTATTTACTTTTACATACATATTTGCGTTTGTACGCGTACACTGCACATACATACATACATATGTATATTCATGCTTGATTGTTAAATTTTGATTAAAAAAAAATAGTTTGTTGTTGTTGTTGTATGTTTTAGTAAACAAATCCCCCTACTTAATGTTCGATATCACTTTACACGAATCTACTAACAAGTACCAGACAATTTATCTCCTCTTCTTCTTTTATTTTCAACTATGAGTTGTTTATTTTAACTTGTTTTTAATGAGGGTATTTGTTGTACAATATATGTAGTATAATACTTGACTATTTATTTTATTTCTGTTTTTTTTTTCTAAAATAATAGAAATAAATTTAAAACTTTTTTTTACGTACAAAAAACACTGTTAACGCACTTAAAATGGTGATTAAAAATAAAAGATTACATTTTTATTGAAGCCTTATGAAGACAGTGTGTGGAATAAAAAGTAAAAGTTATGGAAATTTAGTAGGTTAAGGCGAATAGAGAAGTTCTTTTTCGCAGGTTATAGACGAGAATTTTCTTTATACAATAATAATTAGAAGATGAAATTACTTAAAAGGCCTTTTGCTGGGTTTCGACTTGCAATAGAACTTTCTACCAGGCTCCATTGGGACGCAACAATCAATGATAGGGCTTCCTCAACACGGTTTTTTGAAGAAATGATGCCTGCCTAACCAGCATAGTTGCTCAATGCATGGTTGTTAATGCGCTAAACAACAATGGTTTTAATAGATATAATCAGTATTACAACAGGACCTCATTGCAACCAATAGTGAGGGGCAACTTAACTTAACCTAACTTTTACTTGTAAAAGATGGGCCATTTAAAAGTTTAAATTTAAAAATGCAATAAAATAAAAACGATTTGAAATTTTATCAAATTTATTCTTTTGCTGTAAAGTACAATTGTTCCGAATAGAAATGGAATATTATTTCATTCATATGGCTGCCGCGATTAGACTCACAGTACCTCATTCGATAGGACCAATTTTCGAGCACTTTTTCGAGTGGCATTACGAAATGCTCAATGGTCTGTGGTTTGTCGACATAAAACTTTACCTTAACGGCATTCCACAGGAAATAGTCCAACGGAGTCAAATCGCAGCTTCTTGACGGCCAATTGACATCACCATTTCGGCTAATTAAACGGCCATCAAGCGCTTGACGCAATAAATCAATTGTGGCATGAGATGTGCGGCAAGTTGCACCATTCTATTGTAACTAAACATCGTTCACATCAATACTATGAAGAGCGGGTACAAAAACAAAAAATCTTCGATAAAAGTACGTTACAAAATCCAAACCTCCAGTTGCATACCAACTACTCTTCTATAGAGTGTAGCTAAGGTAATAAAACCGTTAAATTAAGTTTTTAAAAAAATAACGAGTAAAGAAGACACTTCCAATTAAAACTAAAAAATTTAAATTTAAATTTGACACCCACCACCACCATCAAATACATTAAAAAGTTTAATTTCTCGATTTCATGTGTAATTTCGATTTCAAAACACATTTTTTTGTTTTGTTTTTTGTTTTAATTTTTATTTGTTTAATTGATTTTTTGTTTTCTCGTTTTTTTGGCGTTGTTGTTGTTTTTTCATTTGTTTTTGTATTTTTGGTTGGTCGGTTTATTTATTTTTTTAATTTTCTTTTATTTTTAACACTTTTTTGTTTTGGCTCTCTTGGTGAAGATTTTGTTTATTTCGGTTTCTTTGAACAGAAAAATATTTATTTGGAGGTTTTTTGAATTACGATTTTTAGTTATTTAAACAAATATTTGTAACAATTGTCCGTGGGACAAGTACGGTAATAAAACTGTGATAATTGAACAAATGGAAGTTTAATTAAACGAAGGGGGAAAAAACTATTCGAAGTTATAAAACTTTGTGCGTATTTTTAAAGATCCAATCGGGAGAGGAATTTTTTAGCTGTACTCTAAAACTAAAGGTTTCAAAAGCTTTTCAATAATTATTTATCAAAATCAGAAACTAACTCTAGTAGGTCTTGTCACAACAAACAGCGTTTCCTTTACCTCATTATAGTTGTTTAAATTAAAAATAATTCCTTACATACATAAGTCTTCTCAAATGATTACATCCTAGCTTTCATGGTCATCAAATGCCTGTTTTTGCCCGCATTTGAGCGTGATTGAGTTTTATGTTTCATCAGCTAATTGTAGTAACCATAGATCAATTAAGATTTCAGTTCATAAGAAATAAAAATTCTAACATGTTAGCTCAGCGCGAACCAGATCGGCTATCGTCACCCATGAATTCGTACGTACGTACGTAATTGATTATTACAACACTTCAGTAAGGATTAAAACCTAGCTTCTCACACCGCTTGTGTTGTGTGTGTTAATTTTTTAAACGAGCGGCGGGACCTACAGTTTGAAGTCGTCACCGACCGACAGATTTTTTTTGAGAAACTTTTTCATGACAATTTTATTTACTTTCAGAGTTTTTGCCAGAAATCTGCAAAAAGAAATACTTTTTCATATTTCGCTTTGTTCCAGATGTCTGACCTGGTGTTTGAACGGTGGCCTCACGTTTAATAAATTAGTATACAACCTACTAGACTACGGCGTCTTCTGGGTGTACTGGATTGAAGAATTGATTGTTGTTATGTTCTCCAGAGGCGATACTGTCTGATCTGTGATGTTAGTTGTTGTTAGGACGATTCTTTCGCTTTCTTCCAAGTCTGAAAATCGGTTTGCATGAATTGATAGTCAAGTACTTCAACTATTACATCACGCTATCTTCTGTCTATCACTTATTTAAATAAAGGCTTTGGAACCTCAGTACTAATCTATCGTCACATATTATTACACACTTCTCCTTCAGGAAAATCTTTCTCGACTTTCTTGGGTATAAGTTCACCCATAAAACATATAACCATAGCCTTTTAAGGTTTGAACAGATTGTAGTGGCTTCGCTCATTTCCAAAAGTGGGATTTAAAATTTTGAAAAAAATGTTTCAAAGTTACGGAAATGTGGAAGAAAATGAGAAAAGGTATCGTAGAATGGGTAAATTTGTTAAAAAGAAAATAATTCTTAGCTTAATAGTCACTTTAATTACTTTAATACCCTTAAACTGCTTCAATAATATCTCATTATTTAACTTTATTTACGATTCGATTATTTTTTATTTTAAACAAAAAAAAATTTACGTTCCCCTGGTAACTAATTGTAGCCAGTAAAAGGTTTACTTACCGAGAAGTCTTCTCTTCGGTTTAATTGTACTCATTGAAGCAGACGAGGTTTTTTTTTCAATTTTTTTCTCTTTTTTTCTAAATAAAGAAGACATCAAAACCTGCCTTGCCCCTGAATACCCTTTTGAATGTTGGAAAAAAAAAGAATGAGAAAAAATACATTGAAGGCATCGCATATTAAACGTCGATTGTTTTCTCAGGTCACTTAAATGTGGAATTAAATTCACATGAAATTATTCAATGAATAAATAATTGTGTCATAATATTTATTTCCATGAATAGAATACAACAACAACAACAAGAGTACATGTATTGGGGAAAAAAAATTAAACAAAATTTAACAAAAATAAATAGAAACAACAACAGCAACAATATTACCAAAAATATATGTAAGTATGTTTACATTGTTGTTGTTGTTGTGGTCATACTTTTGACGAAATAATTTTGTTTTCATGTGGGACTTTTTTTTTTCTTTCTCTCGATCCATTCGCTCGTCCGTTCGTTCGTTCGTTTGACTAGACCTTCATGCTTGAATTGAGTTAAATGTAAAAGCGCAGCGTTTACACTGTGTTGACAGCTGTTCAAGTTAGATACATAGCTAGGGATACCTTTAAAACGAATAAAATACCCATAAGTATAGATGTATGTACATATGTAGAGTATGATGTCCACATATGAGTACTTATTTTTAAAAATTGAATATCCAGTTCATCATGTATGTATGAATACTGGACGAGTACATACACGACTTTGTCCACGCTAGTGAATGGTGACATGTTATTGGAAAATTCATTGTGTAAAAATATCAAAAGACTATTTTTGTAATGACCCAAAGGAGAGGTAGAGAATTTAATTTAATAATTTGTAGCTAATCATTCACTGATTAGAGGGCATCAAAGTATTTAAAAATTAAATTTACATTGTAAGCAATAACATATAATTAACCCTTAAACGGAATTGTATGTCATGTACGACAGAATAATATCCTACAGTGTAAAAAAAATCCTTTAGCCCTTAGATAACATATAGTTCTGTCATTATGAATCGTTTAACATCAGAACAACGCTAGCAAATTATGGAAATTTATTTTGAAAACATATGTTCATAGACCACTTCTCGTCCATTTTGGGGTCAACACAATCGGCAATTAAATTCAAAACAATCAACAAGACAGAGAAATGTGCGTATTGCTGTAACTTGAAGTCTTGTTAAACATAGAACTAGTTGGCCTTTGTCTCTGAAGCTCTTAAAAACCACTCCACTATAATATATATAATAGAAGATGAAGAGAGAATTGCTTACTTCCTTAACCAATATCAGTCTCTGGTTCTACACTGACTTCTCTCATTTGGCACACCTTTCTGCGATAGTTTATTGGAGCTATTGTTACTTGACATCAAGTCGATCAGCGGTGCGATATTTGTACTCAAATCAGATTTGATTTTGACAAAGCTGTCGCTCTCTTCATATCCTATGTGTGCCTGCACATAAAGTTCAATTAAAAAACGACTTTGATCTTTAATTATTTTTCAAGTTATAAGCTTAACCAATTCGCTTGATATGACGTACAATTTCGTCATACTCGAAGTACTCCTACACGGGAGATGACAACATTTTTCGTCTTGGAAATTTATCTTAATTTTATGAAAGCATAAATTTTTATGCAGTTGAAAAATTACGAATAAACTTTTAAATGGTAATAAGGGGTGATTTTTTAAGAGCTATAGGAAAATTTTTCAAAAAAAAAAACACAGAATTCAGAAAAATGCTTGAAATCTTTATTTGAATCGATAGTACGGTCCATATAATTTGATGTTTGAAGATTATTTCATGCAAATGTTGACCGGGACTGCGACTCAAATGGTCCATCCGCTTAGTCCAATTTTGGCATACTCTTTCCAACATTTCGGCCGGTATCTCACGAATAAATGCTTCAATGTTGTCTTCCAATGCGTCAATTGAAGCGGGCTTGTCTGTATAGACATGAGCTTTAACATAGCCCCACAAAAATAGTCTAAAGGCGTTAAATCGCACGATCTAGGAGGCCAATTGACCGGTCCCGAACGTGAAATAAAATGTTCACCGAACTCGCCTCTCGATAAGTCCATTGTTACGCGTGCTGTGTGGCATGTGGCACCGTCTTTTTGAACCACATGTCATGCAAGTCAAGCTCTTGCATTTTGGGCAAAAAAAAGTTGGATATCATCTCACGGTAGCGCTCACCATTCAGTTACGTTACGATTCGCAGCATCTTTGAAGAAGTACGGTCCAATGATGCCAAATTCAATGATTTGCAAGCATTGTTCGTTTGTAAGACGATTCATGGTTAAATTATAGACCAAACTGAAGATGTTTGACAGTAAAACAAAACACGAAACGTGCGTGAGCTGTTTAAACCAGTGTTGCCAAAAAGATAATAGCTAAAAAATCACCCTTTAGAAGCCAACGAATAAAAAGGAAACAATGCTGTATCTGAACCTACACCGGAGACTAGAATTTATTATTCTCGGGAGATTTGTACATGTTAATGCGCAGTCAGATAAATGTCTGCTGGAACTAAGAGTCTGGATCTGGGTAAGAAACCTATTATCGCGGCTAGAGGTTAAAATATATTTTTTTTAAAACAACCCCGCACCTATTGGCTTACTACAGCTTAAACTAGATGTAAAAGTGATCTGATATAGTTTAAATAAAACTATCTACAGATCTAGGTTGGACAGATCCGCATAAATAAGCTGTTGTGTCACAGATATTTTCACTATCTTTGCTTTATAATGAGCTTTATAATGGATTAGTCTTCTAGCATGTACAGGTGGCAGTTCTTCTGTGACACAATTCTTCTCAGAAGATTATGCGCAGTATGAATTGTATCTGACTTAAATATAAGGAGCATTGCATTAAGATTATTGTGCCTTCATACGTCTTTCTTTTACGTTATTCATGATGTACTGAATCAGATTATAGTTGTGCTATGAATTTCTGGGAGCACATGAATCCATTTACTTTCGGTCAAATGGACGTCACTAGAAAGGAATGTTACATTTACACCGTGAATCTTTGGTTAAATTCTTCAATCATTCGGAGAGTGCCATTCGGTTAAGATATTTAAATGGAATAAAATCGTAAACGACATGGTTCTGATGATTGTGGACACAGAGCAGTATATCACTTTAGATGGATGATTTACAACCAAGATTTTTAGTCGAAGGTGAAAATGAGTCGGAAATTTTAGTGAATACCACGGCATTCGGCATTATTTTCATACAAAAAACATTTTTACTCAGACTGCGTAATTTCACAACAAAGCTCAGAAGACCCCAAACAACGAATCCAGACAAAAAGCTCATACCTGCAAAGAATCCCCTCCCTATAATATTTAAGCTTCTCATCAGAATTTTTTTATTTTTTTTATGAAAACTTAGCTGAATTTTGAAATCTAATAATGATTTTAGAACGGATAGTCAGATTTAGTTCTAAGTTGGATAATTTTAGGGACTAATGATGTGAGTTTCTCTTTCCTATACCAGAGGTGTGACTTGGCGGCAACAAAATATGTTAGACAAAGAATGGCAGCCATTTAAGAATGTAATAACTTTCCTCCTTCTTTTTATTTTTTGTAGAACTTATAGTGTGCATAGAGCAAATAGAGCACTAATGTACCCATATAGAGGTCAAGGTTGCGATTTCGCCAAAATAACTCTGACTTGCTACATTGAAAGATTTATTTAATTAATGGGTTAATCATTACCAGATCATTGAAGAAAAACTTTCTTGCTTTTTTTACAGGAAAACTCTTTACCGTTATGTTCGAAAATCCATTACATTCACATGTGTATGGAACTTATTTTCGTTTATTTGCTTCGTTGCAGGCGGTAAATGTTAAGGTTGTAAATGTGGTGGCTGCCACAAAATATGGGGCACATACAAATAAAAACAACAACAACAATAACAGCAACAATACAACATACATGTGGTTTTGTTCATAATTTTCATTCTTTAATAATTTCGAGTGTTTATGGTCGATTAGTTTAGATCGTTCGTATATAATTTTCATGGAATGATTGAAAAAAAAAAATTGTTGTTTCTCTCTCTCTTGCTCTGTACAAAATTATTATCTTGTCTACCTTTTAAGTAAGATTGGTAATGTTGTTTTTGCTTCTGTTGGTGCTATTGGTGGTGGTGGGGGTTCATTACATTTGGTAAAAAGATTTTTAATGTGCTTTAATGTTTTCATTTAAAATTATTTTTCAAAATTATTTCTTCTTCTTCATCTTCTTCGCTTTTCTTTTTATTTCTGGGGTGCTTTTTTTTATAAAGTGCGCAATATTCAATTAAAGACTTCATTATATCTGTGTAGAGTTTATTACTTAAAGAACAAATAAAATGCTCATAAAAATACGTATAATAAGTTCAACATTTTCATTTAATTTTAATACACAGACGAACACTCACAGTCACACCCGTACTCGCAATCGCTTATAATGACATGCATACAAACATACTTACATACATACATCAATTCATCTATAACACGTACATAATTTCAAGAGGCCAGTGGCGTACATGAAGGCTACGATAACATAAAAGTGATTTACTACTCTAATGTTATTGCAAGGGAAAGTATTTTCCAAAAAGATTTCTTTTTTTGCTTTCATAGCATCTAGATGAGAACCCGTGGTTCATACGCCAGCCTAGATATGAAAGAAATATTTCTTCTCCAGCAGTATTCTGACAAAAACTCTGACAGGAAAAAAAATTACGATGTAAAGTTTATCAAAACTGTCGTTCGGAATCGATGTTACAATGTGGTTCTCGCCACTCGTGTACAAAATTAACACACACAACAAGAGTGATGTGGAATGCTAGGTAAGCTTGGCTAGGTAAATTATATTTACTGTCTGTTATACGAATATTGTTGTCAATACCTAACTACCGTGTAATTTAATTTTATAAGAACTACACAGAGGTGTATTAGTGTAAAATTTTGAATATTTATTGTCTGATATCTAAGAGAACATTCTACATTAAGTCTCGTCTTTTTTTAATGAAACCAGCATAGAGGTAATGGCATAGAGGTAATGGTAATTGTGTTGAAGATTGGTAAAAAAAAATTGTGGGTGGGCTTAGGAAGGAGTCTACCTTTGGCAGACATTTGCTGGAGTCAGAGTTCCTTAAACTGTTGCTAAAATCTATGTCAAGAAAGATGAATTTAATTCACGGTATCAGACTATTGTGAGGTTCAAATATATTCACTATATAGCTATAGCGCTTCACTAAACCGGTCGTTCGGACTAGATTCCAACTAGATCAAGGTCATGCGTCTAATGCACATTCAGATTCCTAGATCTAGACTATTAGACAACTGGAAATAGGGTTTAAGCACACCAAAATTCAACAAAAAGTTGTTCACTTCTCGAGGTTAAGTCGGTTTCGGACTAAACTCTGTCAGCACAAAACGACGCTTAAAGCTCCATATTTCATTTACTTATTATAGGGTGTCGTATTGTTTATGAAATATATTCACTGCTAAAATGCGAATGATTGTCACACTACTTGTACTGGTGCAATAATGCGTAAAAAAAGTAAAGGATACACAGACCTCAAGACAGTTCAATGTTTGAACGCAAAATGGTCTTAAAATTTGGCTTAAAAATGGTATTAAAACGCTAATAGATCCGCCTTGGCTTTAATCCAAATGAAGAATCGATGATGAAACTATAAAAACCAAAACAGAATTATAAAACACGACTCTGTAGTTTGTTATTATGGTTCTTGGCATCTTAAGTGTGGTACACATCTGATTCATCAGGCCCATTCATTATACAATTTCTGAGTAAAATACTGTACTCTGTCAAGCGCTCTACCTATTATTTCTTGAGGCGTTTTCTTTAAGACACTCTAAGTGACAAACTGTTACAAAAAGACGAATCTTTAAATTACCATCGTAAGGTGGAGAGCATCGAAAGATAGTCGTTCTTTAAAACTGCTAGGCTGGGAATTTAAAATATATGTTACGCCGAGCAGATCCAGGAGTTAGATTATGAAGTTAAGTTTTGATAAAATAAAACCTGAACCTAAAATTGAATCGTTAGCATCGACTTGCATTATTTCAGCTGCCTTCAGTATGTTCTTCATTTGCTTTGCTAGTGTAATTAATCTTTTAAAAGTAAGTGTACATGATGTATGACGGAACTGGACCTATATATAAAGAACCAGAAACTAAACTATGCGTTCCACTATTGGATCATAATACAGTTTTTCAAATGGAGGCGAGTGGAATCACAGAATGTATGATCTGGGCTGGTGATTACTCGTATTTGTCAAACTTGTCTTAGAGGAATTTAGATAGTAGTCAAATGACAATTTGAACAAGAGCATCCAGGGATACGGTATCTTCACAATAGCGTAGTAGGTTATAAGGCGTAAGGCCCCCGTTCAAAACCAAGGTCAGCCATTTTGAACAAAACGAAACATGAAAAATTTTAAAGTTTTGAAAATTTTCTCCAAAAACTATCTTTCGTTATTAACTTTATACTGTAGATAATGTCTACTCATGAACAAAGTTAACACAACATGGTTGGTGTTAAAAGCTAGTTTGTAATCTTAACTCAAAAGTTGTAATTTTTAAATATTTCTAAATCAATTTCTCATTAAATACATACCAGAAATCAACAATGAATCGTTTTTTAGCTACTCATAAGCACTCATGAAATTTTGAATATAAGTGAGTCAACAATATTGAAATTTAACTATGTACTCTGATTCAGTCATACTCACTACAACGTTGATTTATAAGTACACGTTACAATGAGTATGCGTACAACGTTGACATCAAACTCATACCATTCGAAATATGTTTGATTCATAAGCCTACTCATTTAGATTCATAACTTTAGAAAAATACTTATAATACATAGAAATGATTCCAATCATTCATCCAAATTAAGTGTTAGTTGTTGTTGTATTTACAAAAAAAGGAAAAAGACAGAGCAGCAAACAGAGCAAACCCACAACCTTATAGTAAGTATTTTAGTGTTCGTACGTGATTCATACTTATTTTGTGCTTCATGTATATGTTGAGCTATGGAGAGTCGAAATCAATAACATCCTACGTGTTGTTAAGTATGAATACGATGAGTACTTCAAACTTTGAATATGAGTAGAGGAGGTTTTATGATATTAAAATAAGTATGATTGCATATAAATATCAGAAATTATGAGTATGATTCGATTCTACTCATCTTTTTGAATACTCATTGTTGATCTCCGGTACATACTTCGTTATTATTTTTCTGTGATTAAAAGCCTTTTCCTACTATTACGACGTTCTTACTATATGAGTTCTAGCACAATTGAATACATTTGAACATATCTTACGCTGGCTTTTTCAAGACATAAGAGAACATATTTACAAAAAAAAAGACGAATAAAAATAAGACTTAATTTTTTATTTTTGTTATAGAAAAAAAAACAGAAAAAATTTATTATTGATTATTATTAGTATTATTGAATATTGATCAAGTAGTTGGAATTGCTAATTGATATTTGAATTGAAATTCGTTTAGTTTGAACATTTATGAACACAAAATAAGAGAGGAAGAGAAAAAATCATCAATAAATACACTTTATTTCATATGAAATAATATGAAGAAAAATAATACAAAACTTATACAATTTCTTAAGAGGAAAAAAAAATTAAAATTAAAACCGGAAAAATTAATAAATTTTCAATTGTCTATTAAGGCGCAGCCATATGAGCGCCCTCATAGCTAAGAAAACAACATTTATTATGCAAAAATATTGTACAAAAAAACATTATCAAGAAAGCTTCTAATGAAGTACGACAGAGTGAGTAACTATTGCTACTTAAATGACACAATGTACGTACATACGTACATATGTACGTACGAGTTGAAATTATTTAATTGAAGGACGCAGTATTTTTTTGAATTTCATAAGTGGGTGGGCACATACATACATAAGCCGATAGAGCCGTTTTATTATAATTAAAACAATAATTAGCTTTTTTTTATAAGACAAACTGAAGGAGAAGAAGAAAATGTCACTGGTATCTGTATGTTGGCTATTTCGGATACATGGGGCTCCACATTAACGTTGACCCCATATTGAGAATATCCCATTAAAAAAAAAAACGAGAAGAAGAAAAGAACGAAATATTTTGTGTAGAGAATCTAAAATTGTGTTCACAACATTAGCTGCCTAATAAAATTTATGAATATGACTTTCGAAGTTCATAAAACTCTTTCAAACAGAAAAACCAAACAACCCTTTTGGATATACAACGTACAACTCGTACGTGGTCTTCCAAGTTTGAGTTCATTTCTCATCGGTGACATATGTTTCTTTTATTAAATTTTTTTGCAAGTGTAGTATAAAAATAATCAAAATCGATATAGTTTCTCACACCACCAAAGTTGTTAATTACACATGACTCTGTTGACTCTGACGAAAAAATTTGAGAAGCTTTTTCATGGCAACTATTCATTGACGGATAGAAGGAGGTCACCGAAAGAAATATTTTTTTTTTGTAATTGTTTTTCTTTTGTTTTTTGAGATGTCAGAACTGAGATAATAAGTCAATACACTGCTTGCTAGATTAGATCTTGGTAGGCAAATTTCTCGCTCTCATGTTTTTTGATAGAAAACTTGTTTTTGAAAGAAAATAATTGAAACTTCCAACTTATGCTAGGCATAGTGTAACAGACCAGAGATTGTGGCGGAAATCCAAACCCTCACGATAATAGTCTAATACCAGGACACCCAACTCTGAAACAATATGATAAGAAAATTCTACAGATTTCCTATGTTTTTACCATTTTCTTTATTTCAAATTAACAACACACTTTGTTTGGTTTTTTTTTTAATAGAGCTGACTGGCACTGGCAACGTTAATCGTAATCATCGTATTTATACTTCATTTGTTTTTAATCTGGTAACTTCTAGAATCTGACTGTTGGTTTGTTATTGTAAAGCTAGCTATTCTACTTTGTCTTTGCGATCTTTGTTTGTCGATATTCTAGTAATTTGTTGTTTTATTATTGTTTGATTTTGTAGAATGTTATTCTGCCCTTATGGGCATTCAGTGTTTTTGCCTGAACTCTGCCAGAACTTTTTTTAAGATGTTTGAACTGAGGTAGTAAGCCAACACACTATCTACTACACTACGGCTTTGGCACGAAAATTTTTCACTTTAATAATGTTCGACAGAAAACTTCTTAGAAAGCAATCTGTTTGAAAGAGAAAGCAATCTTTTTTAAACTCTTTTTTCAAGATAACACAGTTGAGATTTGAACTCAGACTTCTCGTCTAGTAAGTTGCGCACATTTCGCTTCACTTCCATTCGCCAAAATTAGAATGCAAACTGGCGGCGTTTACGCCAAGTAGGCCTTTCTGCAACCATCTCATGATAATTATTATGTAAGGATTTGCATTTTAAACCTTAAAACGTTCAATTAGTGCAAAACTAAAGAGATGAGTGACCTCAACAAATCATAAACTTATTTGAAGAACAATTCAGTGGTTTAGGTGAAAAAATTAATTTCCAGATGAATTCGTTTTGCATTCGAATAGCTGCAGTGTATTTTGGAACTGAAAAATTTATCTGGATATGGAGATTACCTTCTATTCTATTCTGCCCCATTGTTAAGCTTTAAGATTTATTTTACTTTGGTGGTGGTCCTTGATAGTGATTTCCTGTTTTCTAATTGCAATTTTTTTTGGTGATATAGACAAAGGCGATTCCTGATATCAGGAAACTCTTAAACAATGTGGTAACAAAGTACTTCTGATTTAAGACCATGTGACTATTTCATGTTCGGCTAAACTACAGCCAAGAGATTCTTTTCTCTACTTTTTCAATTTTTTCTTTATTCGAATAAATCCTTAATTTTTTCCAAATTAACAAACACACTTTGGTTGATAACAGCGCGTTCTCAGTTTTTAAAACTTCCGAATGTGTAATACCGTGTCTATACGTAGAGCTTTTTACTACAGCTGGCTAGTACTGGCAACATTAGCTTTCGCGCTACTTATACTTTATTTATTTTTGATCTGGTAACTTCTAGAACCTAAATGTTGGTTTATTATTGTAATGATTTTTTATTCTGTCTTTTGCAATCTTTATTTGTCCCTATACTAATAATTTGTTTGTTGTTTTGTTATTATTTGTGTTTGTAAATTGTTATTCTGACCATATGGGCTTAGTATTAAGCTTAGGCTTAGTACAGCCGAGATGAAGGCAGAATTGTTCAATAATAATTAGCAAATCTTTACCAATATAAACGATATGTATGTACATACGTGTAGGCGGAAAATGTTTGCAAAAAAAAAAACAAAATTGATTGTCCACAAATTGCTTACTTAAATTATAAAATTTTTAATATTACGTTTTAAAAAGAAATACAAACTTAAAAGACTCTGTATCTACCCCATATATACAATAATAATTCAACATTATATTCATCATTATTATCATTATTATTCTGATTATTATTGTTATTATTTAGTTGGGTTGGTGGGTACTCGAACGAATACAAGAGAGATGGAAACTGTGTGTTCAATTTTTAAGCGCCACAGTTTCCAAAACTCTGCAGTATTACTGTTCATAAAAGTTATTATAGTGTCTGTGATTTCTTGCTTTCTTTACCACCAAAAATAAAGCAAAAAAAAAGTAAAAAAAAAAATTTAATATCCAGTATATTTAAAAATAAAAAAAAAATAAAAACTCAAGTACACGCATGAGGCAAACAATTGAATTAAAAGTTTAAAAAAAAAAAAAAAAAAAAATTCCATCTCAAATAAACAGAATATCACACAAATATTTTGATTTTTGTTTGTTGCTTTTTTTGTTGTATTTCTACTTCACTTTTAAACAATTTTTCTTTTTTTTTTGGTGTTGTTGTTGTTGTTATAGAAAAAGAACAATTGAAACGAGTACCCCTTTGATATATTTCGGCAAACTGGCGCATGGCATGGATGTATGAGTATCGGTTTTTTTTTTCTTTTTTCGAGATAATTTAAATGGGGGTCCAGCCACCAGCCAGCCAGCCATAGCGTAACGGAACACAGCTAAGCGCCATGCTTTTTTTTAGTTTTTATTGCCGATTTTTTTTTTTTGGGCCTCTTTATTTCTTGTTGTTTTTGCAAAATTAATCAAATGTCTGTGTACTTGTATTGTGCTTTTTTAATGTTTTTTTTTTTTATTTTATTTGATATTTTTTGCCTTCGGTTAATTGATATTTCGGTTATTGTTATTGAATTGTCGAGAGAGTTTTTTTTGTAGTTTATAAAGACTTTATTAAGGAAATTTTCAATTATTAGATACGATGTTAGCGTACAATTGAAATTTATCAAAAAAAAAAACAATATTTACATTACGATGGCAATCAAAGTTGTTGCATAAAGCCCATAGAAATTAACCCTTAAATGGAACAGAAAATATTCCAATATTTTCAAAGAATATCGACCGAAATCTTCACAGAAAAAATACTTTATTTTTGTATTAAAAATATAATTTCTTGTTGTTTATCCTTCATTTAAATTAATACATACATACATAATTGGCCATTACAGCCCTTTAGTCAGGATTAACGCCCAGCTTCTCATATCACTCATGTTGCGTGTGGTAATTTTTATACATGAGTGGCGGGACCTACAGTTTAAAATCGACTCCGAACAACAGATTTTAGAGAAACTTTTCATAGCAATTTTATTTAATCTCAGAGTTTTTGCCAGAAATCTGCTGAGAGCAAGTAGCCCAATAAATATTTATTCATATTTTGTTTTGATGTCTTACTTGGGGCGTCTTCATTTAAATCAATCGTTTATGTATTTTATCCTGTGTATAATACATTACGTCACTCTTTATACACCATCGCACTGGCAACATTAGCTTTCGCTTTATTTATACTTCATTTATTTTAGATTTGGCAACTTCTAGAACTTCTAGAAAGTTTGATTTGTTATTGTTATATTAATTTCTTTTCTATACTTCGTAGTTTTTCCCATTAATTCTTCCCAACATTGCTACCCACTTATGTAGGTCTATTCATTCCGAATACGCACATTATTTCCATTACCATAATTGGCCAATGTTTTTAAGTGTAGTCCTTTCATGTTGTGCCCTTTGCTTTTATGCTTTTGATTCTTATAAATCAGGTTATTTAACCTGTTGATTACTTTGTAAGCTTCATCCTACAGAGTTTGTCTGTGGTCTGGAGATAATTCTTTCTTCCATATTGTAGATCAAGTTGGTCTTCTCGGAATCTTTTAGTATTGTTTGATTGACGATATCTGTCTTTTATCTTGTCATTGACCATTTTGATCCGAGAGCTCGCAAACTCTTTGAAGATTAGTTGAGTCTTATATTATGTGCTGATGCAGGTTTGACGTTAAATTTTAGATCATTAGACAACCTTAGCTTATCCGAAGACAATGGTTGTCTTGATATTGAGTCGTATATAACTGAGCGATATGCCAACAGGATTTGTAGTTCATGTTTGTCCCAATCTATTTGTTGCTCATTTACTATCTTTCGAAGTTATTTCTCTAGTATGTGATTTAATCGTTTCTCTTTCTTTTTTCTTATTTTCAAAATAAGCCTTTATTATTTGTTCTAAAAAACTTGTTGTAAAAAGGTTCTATCGAACCCTTACAATGACTTTTATTTATAATGGGGATTTTCATTTCAATTGGAATGCAGTAGAAAATAATTTGTTCCAGAATCCTATTCTTTATACCTTTATAGATCTTGGACACAAATTATTTTCTTTTGCTTCTCAAATTGCATTCAGAAAAAGGGTAAATATATCGCGTCTTTGGAAAGCAAAAAAAAAATTCGTTCTTAGTGGAAGTATGATGCAGTAATGACGCCGGTACACAAGCCTGCCAAACAAAGCATTTCTCAGGGCACATTGACAAGTCCCGAACTGCCTGTGGCTGCTCTTCAAAGTTAAATCGACAATGTTGGTTGTAGACATACCTTTTGAGCCCAAAAAGAATTGCAGATAGAAGATATATGTATTTCCCACAGTACTTTAACTAATATGATAAAATTCAATAATTTCAAAAGGGAGAACTTCAGTAACATTTTTGTCACTACACACATGTCACGATTCTTTTTTGTTTTTACACTGATAAACCGAATAAAAAAATCACTCGTTGTATAAATAAACATGGCATGCCACCACAAGTGGCGTTGTAGAATTCTTATGCTAAGGTACTAGAATTTAAAATAATTTTTAAATATTTTCTTGCAATTATTTATTATTACTTACTTGCCAAAAGAAAATTGTTAATTTCTGTATATAAATATTTGTATTTTATAATATCTATAGTTGTTGTTGCTGTCAATATTAAGCATTGTCTTCTTTCCTATAGTTATGCTGCTTATAACAAAAAACAATTTTTTCTTTCTGGCCAAAATCGAAAAAAATATTTTTTATTAACAGAAAATTCTGCAAAAGAAACAATAAAAGAAAATATATTTTAATTACTATCAAAAAGAATTATAGTTAAACAAATAAAAGAAATAAGACTTTTGTTTAATATCTATAAACAAAAAAATTTTTAAAGTTATGTACAGTAGAACATCGATCTGGGAATGAAGTAAAAACAGGAGTCAGTGCACTTGTAGTAATAAATAAATAACTGACTTCCGTATTTGTTATGCATAATTTCCTTTCTCAGTATTGCATTACAGTCTCGAAGTTGCCGATACATCCTTTTTTGTTTTTTGCCTTTCCCTTTTTAAACAAATAGTATATGCTCCTATTAAATATGTTCTTCAAATTCAATAAGTCAGATTCAAATGATTTCCTAAATACTCTCTTGAAGTCATATAGGGACTTTGTGCAAGAGTATTAAGCCTGTGGAGAGTTTTTTCTTGTCAAAATATATTGGAGTATTAAGACTTTTGGTGTCCACTGTATACAAACATAATTGGTGATCCTTCAGCCAGGATTTGGAAATTTTATCCATAAGTGACGAGACCTATAGTTTAAAGTCGAGTGTGAGCTAATCTTATGATATTCGTTGTGAACTTAAATCATATTGCGTCTTTCAGATTAGGGCTGCCTTCCAAAATGTTAATTGCTTTGTGTTTGAACAAAGTATCGTGTTTCATAATGCCGCTGTACAAAATATATACAATGTATTCTATTTCAAAACGTTGTCAATGTGTATTTTTAACGCAGTCAAAAAGCAATCTGGCATCGGATTTTAGTTGATGCATTGTTTGGTTACTTTGCACATCTACATAGTTTATATACAGTAGTAGAACTGCATACAAACTTTGTATTGATACATTTTGGAAGGCAGCCTAGTTGTCCACTCCTAAGGCTATGGCTTGAAAAACTTGTCTTGACTTAGAAAGAAACATTCCTATCCATAGGTTCTAATCCTATTTAGAAGAAAGTATATGATATCTCTTTAATTCTCTATTAGTAGGGTGCCTAAAGAACTCTGAAATCTTCTTTCCATTCAATTCCTTTAAATTAAATAACTTTGAAATCCGAACTTGAAAAAAATACGAAAAAGTTTTCCCTGAGAAATGCATACGAAAAATAATGTTGCACTTCATGAAATACCTTTCATGTTGTATGAATTGAGTTTGTGAATATTATTCATTATTAGATAAGCAATTAACACCTAGATTAAGTTTATTGAAAAGTATTTTAACGAAAAAAAAAAACGATTTTTTTAATCCAACAATTTTAATTAAATTTTTTATCATAGTTTTCATAATTCACAGCTCGTGTAAAAGTCTTAAAAATCTTACTTTTGTTGAACTCTTAACAAAAGTTTAACAAATGCTTACAGATTTAATAAATATTCAAAATATTTTAAGTATTCCATTCAAGTTAATTTGCAAAAAACAATAGCAAAATTAAAAAAGCAAGAGAAGAAATTTAATATTAATAATAAATGAAAGACAGATAAAATAATAATAATAATAATGGATAGATAGTATATCTATGAAACAATAAATATTTTCTATTTATTATCTTATTAATAAACCAGAAGCAAATGAACTTTCCTAAAGAGGTCAATGGATTCTTGTGTTTCTAATTTTAAAACAGCAGCAAAAAACAAAACAAAAACAAAAAAAGAAGTAAATGAGAAGAACAAAAAAATAAAAACTAAAACTTAATAAATAATTTGTTAAAAAACACATGAAAAAAATTAAAAGATTATATTCCTGTAGTCTTTCAATTTAAGCTGCTTTTAGGTATTAAGGCATCACATCACTAGTTAGCAATTACAGTAGACAGCAAAAGTCTTAGTACTCCAATATATTTTGACAAAAAAAGGCCCCACAAGCTTAATACTCTTGCACAAAGTCTCGATATGACTTCAAGAGAGTATTTAGGAGATCATTTGAAAGAACAAAAATCAACCGAAAAACTTGTTCATGGTGCCAGCTGAAAACACTAAAAAAACTTGTACATTCAATTCCAAATGGGTTAAATGGAGTGCTTGACGTTAACGGATATTCAACTAAATACAAGGGATAACATTTTCATATATTAGGCCTTTGAATTTTAAATTTACTCAGGGTTTTCCTTGGTGGTACCTATGGAGTAGCGTTGCCATTTTTTTATTTTAAAAAACTTTATTTCTGGAAAAAAAAAATACTTTTTTTTACAAAAAAAAAAAAAACTTGTTTTCTACAAAAGTCCCAATATTTTTAAAGGAAACTCCGGGGCCCGATGCCCTCTGTTTGTGTTTCCTTGTTTCTTTTGCCCTGGGCTAATAAAATACACAATATTTTATTCAAAAATGTAAATTTTTCTTGTTATTATTATTGAATTTATTAAAAAAAAATTAAATTTACTTTTGTTGAAAAAACTTGTTTTGTTAGAAAACAAATTTAATGAAAACTTTATCGCATTTCAAAAAACTTGGAAAAAAAGGTAAAACTTGGCAAATGGCAACGCTGCTATGGAGTCATCTGAAACTTTTCCTTATTTTTCTCTTGTTTTATGAAAAATCATTAAAAAATTAGTACAAAATTAATACAACAGAAATAAATTAATAAAATAAATATAAAAACTTTAATTTTTTATATAAACTCTTGGTTAAATTTCATAAAATTGTCAAAATATATTGGAGTACTAAGACTTTTGCTGTCCACTGTATGTTAGAACTAATGAGTGTATTTAAAATTTTTTTATTGTTTTTTATTTAATTCAACGAAAGAAATGTTTGAAAATTTTTTGCCAAACAGCACAAATTGAATATGAACTGTGTGATGAAATATTTTTATTGTTTCAACCAAGGAGTTATTGGCTTCTCTATTATTAAAAAAAAAAGAATAAATTAATTACAATATTTTTGACAGTAAAAAAAGAGCATAATTATGGTTTATTTGAAAATCTGGAATGCTTAAAAACTCAAATCCCATGGGGACATTAAGTTAAAACCAGATTTGTTAATCATTTCGTTATTCTTTCGTAAAACTTGAAATCTTCAATAAATTCCCACACTAAATACACACAAATTGGCACAGTTTCTAATATATATTCTATCCATTAATCCATCCATTAATCTTTAACTGACATCTGAGATGTCATTATGAGAGAACGATTATAATTATCACCACAAAACAAAATAAAAAATTTTCTAATTTCAACGTTTAAACCTTTACGATTATTTTCAGAGTTACAGCTGTTAAAAAGGGAGTTACAGTAAGTATGTAATTGGTCATTACAAACCTTCAGACAGTATTACGACCTTGCTTCTCACACCATTTATGTTGTGTGCTTTAATTGTATATATGAGTGGCGAAACCTACAATTTAAAGTCGACTCCGAACGACAGATTTTTGAGAAACCTTTTCATGGCGATTTTATTTACTCGCAGATACGAGTATATGCATATTTATATCATATTTCGTTTTGTTGGAGATGTCCGACCTGGGTTTTGTTTGGTGACCTCATATCTAATAAGCCAACACACTACTTACTAGACTCCGGTGACTTCAAGTTTTAAACCTGTACGATGAAGCATTATTGTCTAGTGAATATGACAAATGACATGATCAATAATACACTCCTTTACAAAAGGTGTTGCATTCGTTTCTAGGATTTATACCTTTTTATATATTCTTTTAGAATATTGTTTTAGTTTAGTTGTGGAAGATTTTTTAATAAAAGACTTGAGACAATTAGATATTAGGCATGCAATCGTTTCCACATTCCTGGAACTTATATAATATTTTCTTAAAATTAAGACTGAAATACTTTTTGTTATAAGTTTGATTTTTCTACAGAAGAGTGTACATCGAATTGTTTTCGTGCGCATTCTTTATTTGCCCGTTGTGTAGTGCAAATATATAAATGTTATAGGCATGTTACCTATTTAGTAGCTGCAGGCAAACCTGTTAAATATTCGTCATTGGTAGTGTCATTTATTGAGTGAAAGGTTGACCATTTACGAATACGGAGTGTTTAACAATCGAAGAACTAGCAAAAAATTAATTAAAAAATTAAAATTTATTACAAAAGTGGAAAAGTAGAAAAGTTTGAAGAGACTCAAAGTGTAA
Organism: Sarcophaga caerulescens; assembly: GCA_927399465.1. NCBI lineage: Eukaryota > Metazoa > Arthropoda > Insecta > Diptera > Sarcophagidae > Sarcophaga > Sarcophaga caerulescens. The sequence continues at coordinate 40,593,785 of OV656866.1, forward strand.
CAGATGTAGACAACACTATGGCTACATGATAACCGACTCTTTTTCTTATCAAGTGGATACCAAGTGGTTAAAACAAGACAGAGCCACGAGCCACACGACATGTCCGATTTCCATTTTGTTGCATGAGAAATTTCAGAAAGAATAATTGTTATTGTTGTCAGCGTTGCCGTTTTGGTCCAATTGGACCAAAATTGGTAGTTTTTATTTAAAAATGCTACGATTGGTAGTTTGGTTGGTTTGTTCAAATTTCATTTATTTTTTGGTAGGAAAATACAATTAATATCTGTAAGATTTAAAGTTGGGAGTATTATTTATTTTTAGGTCTAAAAACGAAAATAAAATGTTTAGGTAAAAAAATATGTATTTAGAAACAAACCCTGTTTTAACGTACCTTAACGTTTAACATATCTGTGTTTACATCAGGAACAACGAAATGTTTGTTAATTTTAGCAATAAAACGTTAATTTCATACTGAATAATTTATAATTACTTCAATTAAAATTTTGGTAGGATTGGAATAATTTTGGTAGGTTTTGGTAAGAATATTGGTAGGGAAAAATTTTTCTTTGTGGCAACGCTGATTGTTGTTCTAGCGAGCGATATTGCAGAAGTCGAAATGTCAAATTGTTGTCACTCTCAAATTATTGGGTTTTACTCTTCGACTACAAAGAAAATTTTACAAAAGTATACGTGCAGCCAAATACCGTTTGTGTAAGAACAGTTATTGCTTCCATTGCATTTCAGAACTCTTAGCAACTGTCTGAGAAAGGAATTGTGCTTAGTGGTTAAGTTCATTTCAGTTTAAAGGCAATATCAATAAGTAAAATTGCCGTGTGGAAATCGAAGAAAATTCTCAAGCCGTTAACTAATCGGGATTACATACATAATTGGTCATTACAACCCCTCAATCAGGATTACGACGACCTAGCTTCTCACACCACTTATGTTGTGTGCATTAATTTTATACTTTAGTGGCGGGACCTACAGTTTAAAGTCGACTCCGAACGACAGTTTTTTGAGAAGCTTTTCATGGCAATTTTATTTACTCTCAGAGTTTTTGCCAGAAATCTGCTGAGAGGAAGTTGCCGAAGAAATATTTTCATATTTTCGTTTTGATGTCTGACCTGGGATTCGAACTAGGGCCTTCAGTCTAATAAGCCAACACACTACCTACTAGACTACAGCGACTACCTAATACTACTAATCGTGATTATATCTATTAAAGTTGACTGTATTGTGCAGTTTACATTTTTAATTTTTGTGGGGCTGTGTTAAATCATTGATTTATGTTGACAAAACACCAATTCTTAAAGTATTGGAAGGTAATATCCAAGCCATCCGGAAATATTTAACGAAGAAATGGTCAAAAATCGATTTGATGGAATAACCATGTTTGTAATTGTATTGAAGGTCATGGTTCAACGCGTGGCTCAGACATTTCAAACAAAAAGTTTTTCCCAGTCTTCTGGCAAAAACTCTGAGAGTAATTAAAAAGTTAAAAGTTACTCAAATATGTCAATCAGAATCGGCATTAAACTGTTGGCTCCGCCTCTCATGGATTAGATTATCACACACAACATGAGTGGTGTAAGAAGCCAAGTTATAATACTGACTAAAGAAATTTAATGAATAATTAAGTAAGTAAGTTATCTACAGGATTATAATACACAAAGTTTTATTCCAACAATAATTCTGTCTTGTATTACAATTTTAAGTTCTAAAGCTTTAATAAACATGCCGGGAAATATATAACCCTTTGTGAACGTTTTGGTAAATCAAAATATAGTAGATTTGTTAATAAACCTTGTGATGCAAATTTAGATATTTCAAGTGAAATTAAAAAAGTTAAATCAAAAATTTTGTGGTATGGAATGCTTATAATGCTTATTTTAAGCAAAAATGTCTTGGAAAATTTAGTGTAGCTATCTTGAAAAAAATAAATTATCGAGTACATACTTCCAAATCCAAAATTGAGTTCAAATAAGAAATAAAAATAAAATAAAAAAATTATTTAAGATTTTGTGTTGAAACTTTTTTTGAGTTGCCAGTCGAAAATAAAAAGAAAAAAAAATAATAAAAAGAATTATTAATTACTGGTGTTAAAGCATAAAAATAATTAATAATACAAGTAGTAGTTAAAAATAAAAAAAAAACAAAAACATGGAAAAAATAATAATTTTAATAATGTTATTAGATTTCATCATCATCATACTGAATGCAAGTAATTTTAAACGATTCCACAGATAATGATCGAAAATACGGGAGAAAGCGTTTTTAATTTAGAAAAATTAAACATACAAGTAAAGAAGAAATCAGGAAAGAAACATTCAATAATAAGCCAAACCAAGTAAAATTATTAAAAACCAAAAACAAAAACTATGAAGACAAAGATTATCATTTAATAAAATTATACACATTTGGATATATTGAACGTAGAACAGCTGGAGTTAGGAGTTGAAAAAATTGTTTCTGTTTTCTTTACTTCGAATGCTTAAAAGTAAAGAATTTTTCACACACACTTTAGGTGGTAGCATACGGTTTATAGTACAAAACCGACAAGTAGCGCTTGGTTTTGTGTTTTTTTTTTTTTTTTTTGTCTAAGAGCAGGTAGTTTTCCGGGCTTGATTTTTCACGTAATGCACGTACATACGTACAGATGTACATACTTTTTCTATTGAGAGTGTGTCTAATATAATCTATGTTACTATGGGGTTCGACTTTCAAAGGCGGTAAAAATTGCGTAGACATTTGAAAATAGTCATAAAGCCATAAATCTTCTTTATTACCCTCTCCGTAAACGTTTGCTTTGGTTTTTTAAGGTTAATGCCGCGACCATCATTCTCACTCATAAAAGCACTAATTTTGTACTCTTCTTTGTCTCTTTCGAAGTTATTTTGTAGGCGTAATTTTATTCTTTCATTGTCTTTGTTACAACAACTTGGTATTCGGTTACTCTTGCATTCTTAACAATTTTGAATTTCTCACGTCTGTTCATTGTAGGAAAATTTATTACAAAATTTTTCTCCAAAAACACAAAAACAAAACGGAAAAAATCCCATTTTAATTACCTTAAATAATTGCGTGGCTTTCGTACAACAATTGTAAACGGTTAACGTACAGCAACTGCCATCAAAATATGACACAGTTGTCATCACTCTACTCGTGATATATAAAGTGACACATGCAACACACTTAAAATTACAAAAACAAATGAAAACTTTTCTTTAACACGGTATTCTAAATTTAAAACAATGACAAAAGCCAAGGGCTCGGGTCCCTTAATAAAATACGTTTACTTTTGTGGACTAAATTCTCTTAAAAATGTTTCTTAAAATATTCACTCCTCAAATTCATAAGAAAATGAAAAGAAAAGTTTTTCTTAAGTGTTCCACTGTTTTACAAGCAACAAACAAAAACAAAAGGGTCTTCATTTTCCTATAATTAGTTTTGACATACTCATGTCATGTCATAATTATTTCTAGCAAAATATTTATTTCTCTTGCGTCTTAGCCAGCCAGCCATGTTTATTGAATTTCTTTGTCTAACAAAAAAACGAAGAAAAAAAGTGTCAATCATTCCATCTAAACTGTCTGATGTCTTAAATAGCCCGATCATTATCAAATCAACACATTTTGAAAGAAAGCGTTTTTTGATTAAAACCCCTGATGTAAATATGTATTTAAAACTTAACAAAATAATTACAATAATTAAGTTGAACTACAACTGGACAGTAAGCTATTGTTGTTCTGTTAAAAAATTGAAATTTTCACTGAAAAGTTTTTCCAAGTTTTTCAAGTTTTGTTGAAACCTAATACACCGCAATGATAAGGTATCGTTTGAGCTTTAAATGAGAACCTCGAGTATGCGGATCATATCCGTTTAATAGTGTATATTTACTGGAACGTTCAAATAAATTAGCTAATAATCGAACAATGTCTCAGTATCTGTCTGCAAAGTCTTGACAAAGTTAAATTATTCTGCTACCTTGGCAATATCATTGCAAAATCGAAGAGTAATACGTTTCCAATTATTTCCAATCGATCGAAGCGTTTTTTTTTTTTATGAGTGTGAGAAAATAAATTCGAATTTGAAAATCCAAGACGCAATCCATAAGTTTTAGCAGCGCCTCATTTGGCGTTAACAGAGCAAAATTTCCTCTTAACAGAACACAATTTGCTTTTAAGAGAGCACAGTTACCTGTTTAACAGTATCCATCTGAACAAGCCCACTTGTTTAGAAGCTAATTATAGGAAATACTCTAGGTCTATAAGTACCATACTACATATATGCAAATGAAGGTTCCAAGGCCTCTTAATATAATCAGCAACATAGTCACATATAAAGTGATATGTTATTGAGAAAATTGGCTTTGAAAATATAAATTTTTTTATTGAAAATTCTCTACAAGATCAGTGGCCATTTTGAAACATATAAGAAATCGTACACCATACAGACTATGAGCAAATTGTAGTCCAGAGGATCCTCTTTCGAACCGCAGTGGTGGGATAGCTAGAATAATTTTTGAGAGTTGAGATTTTGAATTTTAAAAAAATTAATTTTTGTCCAAAAATATATGAAAATAATAATGATCATAATGAGGAATTATATGTGTTTTATGTCAATAGACTGAAATAATTGCAAAGTAGAAGACTAATCTACTTATTGCCACTGTTAAACAGTTAACAGTGCTCTGTTAATAGCAAAGTTTATCCTGTCAGAGGCAAGAAGTGTCGCTGCTAAAAGTGTGGGTTTGCGTCTTTGGTTTTTAAATTCGAATTTATCTTCACACACATTTTTTTTTGATATTTTTTTGTTTCTTCTTATTTTCAAATACAATTGCAGTAAAAGGCCATCACCTTTTAGACTTCACATGATAATAAAATTCTTCTTTTATTTTTAAATAAATTTTTTGAAATCGATACACCATAAAGGTGCTAATTTTTATTGAGAAACAGAAAAAGTACACATCGAAATGTACATCTGAGTACAAACGTTATTAAAAAAAACTATTTTTAAGCGGTAATTATTTTTTTATAAAACAATCCCCTAAACAAAAAAATTATAGGATAGATGGCCTCTAAAAAAAAATAAAATAATTTTAATTGAACCTTTTTTCCTTTAAACAATAAGGAATTCGATTTCTAATTGAAAAAAATACGATAAAACTGTCGATTTTTATAAAATTTATTGCCATTTATTGTAGAACAACAACATCTGATTTGAAATTGTTTTTCTAGGTTTTTTTCTCTTTTTTCTTCTTTTTGTATTTCGATCAACAAAAGTGACAAAAGTCAAGAAATTACCTGCTGTTATTAAATGAGATCCGATTTAAGAACTGAAAAACAGGTAACAAATGTAGAGTGTACGTACGCATTTGAGAAAACGTTACTAAATGCTTTGTTTTGTAAATGTTGCCGCCCTTAAATTCTATTCTATTTTCTATTCATTAAATCCTTTGGAGAGGAAAGAAAAAAAGGATCAGTTCTGTGTGTGTGCACCTTTTAGTGATCAATAAATTATGACCGTATCTAAATTAAGTCCAACTAAAATTATTTAAAAAGAAAACATTCAGTCCTTCAGTATTTAATCTACAACTATAATCTGTTTATTTAACGTGTGTTATTTTAGTAAAAACTCAACACTTGCATTTATTATTGTCCTAAAAAAAATTTCATTTAAACTTTTTTCTGATAGACAATGGAGAGATGACCCTTTGCTTTCAAAATCATTTTTAAGTGCATGACTTTTAATAAAAATTGAAAGAAAAATTGTTTTTTAATAGAAAAAATTATGGATTTTCTGGTAATATTTTCATTGCCACAAATCCGAGTTAATGTGTTTTGAAAGGATTTTTATAAAGAAAAATTCAAAGTAAATCAAGTATTTAGATTTCCAAACCAAATTCTTAGAAAGTTTTTTAAACAAAATGAATGCAATGAATTTACGGAGAATAGGGAATGCAACAATCTGACAGGACCTGCATGCCAGACTTGAAGTGATCCTTATTCAAAACAATTGTTCCTTGATTTTATAATGAGCAATTTTCAGGCTACTTCTGCATAGTCTAATTCATGATTCGAATCTCTTTTCTACCTAGCATATGTTTAGATTGCCTCAAAACTCTTTACTTCCTACTCCTTGAAATAGTTCTGGCCCTATGACCAGCATTGAAATTCCGGTTCTTTCTGGATCATCTGTTTATCCATTACCGTGAATCTTTACATGATTGAAAATCCACTAAAGTAGGACTTTATTTCCTTTGCCTAGCTGTTTCAGCTTACCAAACAGTTCCACATTAATCTTGAGTTATAAAAGCCGAGTGATCGGTTGGTGGCCTGACTGTAAAGCGGAATTGCTTTGGCCCTACCTCTGTACTTTCTGGCCAAATTGAATTGCTTTGGATAGCTGAAACTAATGTTTACAAAATACATGCAAATTTCTCCATGGGTTTAGAAGATTTCACTGTGGGACCGAACACATCCACTACTGATCTACTAACTATCAACTGAATGCGTTAGATTAGCATACAATGCTAGATAAAATCCTGTAAATGTAATCCATAATTAAATCGCCATTCAGCGGAATCTTAAAACTCTTTTTTTTTTTTTAATCAGCGCAACATTACAAAAGCATTGTTTTGTTTACAAAATGTTTAAAAAAAATCGCTCATAGATTTTATTTTTTTTGTATAAGCAACGCTCAGTTGATGAACTCTACTCATTCAATGCATTGTATTGGATCTAATAAAACAAACTGTGCAACTCTCAGTGCAGCACAGAGACCATTTCCTTTTACGTGACTCTATTGTGATCTGAATTGAAACCTTGTCGAGTTGACCTTCGAAGTGTGTGGCCTCAATCCATAGGAGCAGAGATTTAGTTAACCACGTTACACATTTAAACGTTTAATATTCGATCAGCATCATACATCAGAATTTTTTCGCAGATATTTTTTTTATAAAAGTGTGTAAGTTTTATTCGATTAAACTTGTTCATTTTTAGGCTTCCCAAAAATAAAATAGAACAGGCTGGATGTCAGAATTTTCCTTATTAATACGCGCTATAACCGCGTCAGAATCACCCTCTGTAGTTACCATACTGCCCAGTTAGTTGAAGATACTTGTAAATTGGACGTGCTTATCCACATTGATGTATTGTAAAATCCATGTATAATCTAAGTTTTAGAACTATTGACTATCACCCCAACTGAGCGAGAATTAAGCCTGAAATTGTCAATAACTTTATGGAAGAAACTTGATTCAAATAAATTCCGACAGCAGCATAACCTTCGAGGTATTAAAAGAGTTTTCTCTACTAATGCGACTGCCAATCAAAACAAGCCATACAATACTGTTGAATATCACTGGATTGACAGAGAACTGTGCTATTGCTATTATTCCTCGTATTAGTGCTGAATTTCCAGATTTTCTAAGCAAAAATCTTATTCAATTGCTTTTTACAATCCTCTTCGGAATTAAAATGTATACCACTAAGAGAGTTCTACAGAGATTGAAACGTATAGTCTCTGAACTACGTAGAGGATATAACAAAACTTCTGAGCGAAGCTCTCTCAGTTTCTCCCGATTTATAAAAGATGTGTGTGGCCTGAAGTTGTCATGATGAAGCAAAACATTGTTCCAATTCAATTCAATTCTGTTGATGAATTCAATTAATATCTGTAATTGTTAACAGTAAAGATCAGAATCAAGCTCAAAATGAATAATTCCCTTCTAATTCAAACAAAATTACTTTATCGGTGTCTTGTCCTTGCTACAGTTTGCAAAGCTTCATCTTACTTACATACATAATTGGTCATTACAACCCTTCAGTCAGGCCTATTGACCTAGTTTCTCACACCACTTATGTTGTGTGTGTTAATTTTATACATAAGTGGCGACAGATTTTTTGAGAAACTTTTCATGGCAATTTTATTTACTCTCAGAGTTTTTGCCAGAAATCTGCTGAGAGGAAATCGCCGAAGAAATACTTTTTGTATTTTGTTTTGATGTCTGGCCTGGGGCTCGAACCCTGGTTTTACGTCTAATAAGCCAACGCACTACCAACTAGACTACGGCGACTTCATCTTACTTTGTTCATGGTATTCTACTCATATTGTATATGATTCTCTTTTCATTGCCCCTTTATATCAGTGAACCGTAATTGGTTCTCATAGCTAATTCATGTGGCACTCAAACATCGAGCTTTTTTGTGCATTCATAGTTTTCTTTATATGGTTAATAAACTTTTGACGCAAAATGCCTAGTGCTCTAACAATATCCTAAATTATGTGCTAGTTTTAATTAATATTTACCAAGATTTCATCGACTTTTCTTGTGATGGGTCGATCAAAGCGAGATATGTACATCTATGACATTAAAATTATGAGATTGAATAGGAGCAAATTTTTGCAAGAGCAGGATTACGACCTAGCTTCTCACATCAGATATGTTGTGTGTGATAACTTTATACAAAGGTGTCGGAACATACAGTTTAAAATCATTTTCGAACGACAGATTTTTAAGAAACTTTTCATGGCAATTTTATTTACTCTTACAGTTTTTGCCAGAAATCTGTTGAGAGTTAGCTGTTGAAATTAATATTACTAGAGAGCCATCTACTAACAATTTGTAATCAAGTGCTCTCGAGAACCCAATACATTTGTATTGACAAAATATCTACTACTAAACTTTTCGTATCCAAATTTAAACATTTCATTCTCCATTTCACTTAACACCTACATACATATGTTACCCCAAAATTATCCCTGCTAACAACCAAGATTTAGATTATATGTTTAAAAATATTTTATTGCGGTAAATTAGCTCTTTATTAAAATAATTACATATTAAACTTACAAGAAAAACGAAAAAAAAAACTACATATTTATGGTAAATAAAATCTGCCATAAAGCAATAAAATTATTAAAAACGTATTCCAACTAAATAATGTTTAGGTCATAGGAAAAATAATAATTGAGAATGTGAAACCAAATAAAAAAATAATAAATTCAGTCTTACAAATTAACAACAACAACAATATGAGAACGGTCACTCTCTTAATATATTTTTTTGCTGAAATAAAGAATAAAAGAATTTGCATGTTAAACCACTACGTTTACATTTTACAATTAATTTCATTAAGAATTCAGATGAAATAAAAAGCAAAAAAAAAAAAAACTACACGCCTACTTTTGTTAAGTACTGTAACACACACAAACACATACACATAGACTGTGGCCTATAAAGGAAAATAATTAAAGGGTTCAAAATACTCGCTTTACATACAATATAAATATTTTTGTTTCCTTATTTAAATATACGATAAATAAATATGTATGTATGTATTAATAATTAATGCTTTCTGTCTCTCTCTCTCTCCATGGATGTTTATAAAATCTCCCCAAAAAAAAATTTTTATTTTACTGCTATAAATATTGTTATGAGTGTATTAATAATACTCTCCTTGGTAATAAAAGCAAAAACAACAACAACAAAAAATTTAAGAAATAACTGTTATCATGTACGAATATGTTAATTTTCGTTATAAAAAGAAAAAACGAGTGTAAAATGAAGTCAAATAGCGAGCAATAGTTTAACACAATAATAATTTCTCTAACACACAAACATACATACATATACAGTGAGCGTCAAAAGAAACTGTACATTAAAAATAAAAATATACATTAATAAATTATCGTTATTTTTATGTTAAAATGGTTTCTTTGCCAGTCTTTAAAATTGAAAAAATAAAAATAAAAAATTACAAAAAATTTCGAAATGTTGTGAAATTTTTTCGGGCACTCTTTTCTTCTTAAGTGGTAAAAGTTGAGTTTGGTGATTATTAGAGTCGTCGCAGTCTAGTAGGTAGTGTGTTGGCTTATTAGACGTGAGGCCACAGTTAAAGCCCCAAGTCAGATATCTCGTAATCGCCGTAGTCTAGTAGGTAGTGTGTCGGCTTATTAGACGTAAGGCCACGGTTCAAACGCCAGGTCAGACATAAAAACGAAAATATGAAAAAAAAATATTTTTCGGCTCTCAGCAGATTTCTGACAAAAACATAAAATTACCATGAATTATCATAGCTTCTCAAAAATCTGTGGTTCGGACTCGACATTAAACTGTAAATCCCGCCACTCATGTATAAAGTTAACGCACACAACATAAGTGTTATGTGAAGCTAGGTCGTAACATAACTGAAGGGTTTTAATGATCAACTATGTACGTATGATTGTTAAAATTGTATTCTTAGTGTACAGTTTCTTTTGACGCTCACTGTATATACATACCTTCTGTCATAAGCATAAAAATGCCTTGGGTATGTACTTACAAAACATTTCCATAAACAAGTGACATAAAGTGATAAAAGGTGCCAGGGTTACAAGTCAACGCTTTTGTATTGTTTCGTTAGTTTTCCTCGCCCTCTCTCATTATTATTACTATTTTTTTTGGTTGGTCGCTTATTGTTATTGTCGATAAAAGATTATTAAAATTTGTAGTTGTTATTGTGATAGTTTTTCCCTCTTTTTTCCCCCTCAATGTTTGTTGGCATAAAACATGGGTGGTGAAACTACATAGCTAAAGGTGGCTAGAGTTTGTTCTCCTAATATTGTACTTTATTGTCATTGCTAGTGTAGTAGTAGCAGTTGTTGTTGTTTGATTAATTTTCATTAGTTGTTTATTACCGTAAAAATTATGTTCATGTTAATTGTTATTATTTGTCTCTTTCACTCTCTCTATCTCTCTCCCTCTCTGTCTCTGTATTGTGCTCAATAATATGAACCAAAATTTCTTTTTATTTCGCTTACAATCAAGAATATAGGTATGCCTGTGTAAGTGTGTTTATATGGTAAGTATGTCTATTAGTATGTAAATTTAACCAACAACTAGTTGTAGTACTGCTCTTGCTCTTGCTGTGTGTATGTGTATGGTTATGTGTATGTATTTAAATATTAAAACCTTTTGTTATTATAATTGATATATTCAGTTGTCATGCAAACATCAAGTAACAAGTTTAACTAACCCTAATCATAAACAAAGAATGTACTTGGTATGTCTGTATGTCTTTGCCCGTGTGTGTATGTGTATGTGTTTGCATTCATGTGTAAGAATATGTTGTATACATATGTGAGGTATTTAAGAGTAACAAGAGAAAATTTATTCAACTAATATGTGTGTAAGTATGTGTAATAGGGGGCAATACACATAAAAGAGTGGAATATTCCTACGTTATAAATGAAACCTGCAGTATTTTTGCTTTGTTAATGCAAAATTAATTACAAAAATGCACTTGGTACTCAAAAAAAGTAATTGGTACTTTAAAAAAGTACTTGGTACTCAAAGAAAAGTATTTAGTACTCCAAAAAGTACTTGAAATCAAAAATAGAAGTACTTGGTACTTTAAAAAAAGTACTTGGTACTTTAAAAAAGTACTTGGTACTCAAAACAAGTACTTGGTACTCAAAAAAAGCATTTGGTAAAGTACCCGAAAAATATAAAAATTAGTAATTTTTCTTTTCAACGAACATCAGCAAAATCAAAGACTTTTTAACTGTGTTAACTGGGATAACTGACAGAGGTATGATATATGTACGTTCCACAGCGAAACGAGGCACAAACTTGTTGTTTCGATTGGATATCGGCTTAATTTTGTAATTCTAAATTAGTTTTTCAATTGCTGCAGGCGTCATAGTCTAGTTGGAGTCGCCGTAATCGAGTAGAACGTGCGGCCACGGTTCAAACCCCCCAGGTCAGACATCTCCAGCAAAACGAGATATGCTAAAATATTTCTTTCGGCGACTTTCTCTCAGCAGGTTTCTGGTAAAAAAAATTCTGAGAATAAATAAGAAATTTGCCATGAAAAGTGTTCTTTAAATCTGTTGTTCGGAGTGGACTTTAAACTGTAGGTCCTGCCGCACTTGTATAAAATTAACGCGCACATCATAAGTGGTATGAGAAGCTATGTCGCAATCCTGACTAAGAAGTAATCTTAGCAATCTTATTGTAAGTAGAGAATCCTGTGAGTCACTTTAATTAATTAGTTTTCTGGCAATTTTCGCTCGTAATTTAAACAAAAAAATTTTTCTTTTTAACATTTTAAAGACAGGAACAAAAAGAAGTGAATATTAAACTTGAAGCCAGGCTTATACATACAAGTACACTTACAATATTGGTCCTTCCAGCTCTATAGTCAGAACTATGACTTAGCTTTTCACTAAGCCAATTGTACGAATAATTAGAAAATACCCAACTCTGCTGCCGGACTTTTAGGCATATTAATATCCATAGGAGTAGTCTGACATTGTCTATATACAATCATTGTATTAGACGTAAGGTCTCGGTCCAAACCCCATCTCCAACAAACTGAAATATGAGAAAACATTTCTTCGACAACTTCCTCTCAGCAGATTGGTGGCAAAAACACTGAGAGTAAAATAAAATTTGCTGTGAAAAGTTTCTTAAAATTCTGTCGTTCGGTATGGACTTTAAACTGTAGGTCCTGCCGTTCATGTATAAAATTAACACACACAACATAACATTCAAGTGACTCGAATCGTTCAATAAAATTTACAGTCTTAGTTGTTGTTTCATTTACAAAAAAAGCAAAAGGACACATAAGCAAAAAAGACAGAGCAGCAAACAGAGCAAGCACACAACCTTCTAGTGAGTATTTTAGTGTTCGTACGCGAATCATACTTAGTTTGTGATTCGTATAAATGTTGAGCTATGGGGTATGGGTATGGGTTAAGTATGAGTATGATGAGTACTTCAAAACTTTGAATATGAGTAGAGTTTCCATGGTATTAAAATAAGTATGAATGCGTATAAGTATCAGGAATTATGAGTGTGATTCGATTCTATTCATCTTTTTAAATACTCACTGCTGGTCTTTGGTCCTTATATGATTAATAATATGTTTTCACCTTCATTAATAAGAAACCACCAAAAGTGTATCATTAGAAACAAGTACCAAGTCACATACATAGTCTTATAAGTTGCCTAAAAACTTACTTATAAACTCAATCGAATGAAATTTAAAATTTGCCATTTTAACCAATAAGTACTATCCACCTTCTCAACTGTATCCTTAAATATCAGAAATTATGAGTATTATTCTATTCTACTCATCTTTTTGAATATTCATTGCTGATCTCTGGTTGGAATGTCAAAAGCCTCTTAAAATCTACAAGTTCCTCTGTGGTGGATATTTTGTAAACATTTTCTAAATGTTTTTCCTTCATTTGAAATCATTTTATAGTGAAATGATTCATACGTTGATAATTTCTTTGTTACGTGCTGTTTTCTGTTATTTTTTGTTTTTTTTTTCACAAATTCACATGATTCAAACGGTCAATTGAGTTCATTTTTTTCATTCTTTTCTAGTTAAAAACCCTTAAAACTACACGTTATTTCGTTTGAATTGTATACGAGCATTTCGTTAAAATTGTTTTTTTTTTTAATTAATTTTTTCGTGTTTTTGGTGGCATGAGGTGGTGGTACTTAATCCTTAATCTTGGTATTCTTATCAAAAAAAAAACTACAAATTCTTAGTGTTTCATACAGTTTCAGTACGAATACGACTATGAAGAGAGAGAGAGAGAGAGAGGAGTATTTATAATAATTTGTTGTAATAATTCAAAATACGTGTAATTATTATTGTATTTTGAATAATGCAAGGAGAAGAAAGAGAAGAAGAAAAAGCAGTAAAAAATGTTACAAATTTCTAAAGAAACTCATAAATATTTGCCTTTATTTTTCACATTGTATGTACATATGTGTGTGATGGTGTGTGTGTATTTTTTTCTCTTTTTTTGACGGTAAATTATCCTTTATATTATTTACATATTTAGTCATGTTGTTTCTGTTGTTATTGTTTGTGTTATTATAAAAGCGGAAAAATAGAAACAATTTAACCCCTTTTTTAATATTTTTTTTCATTAGTTTGTCGCTACCACTTGATATGCTAACAATTGTTGGCTTAGATAAAAGAAATGATAACAAAATGAACACAGAGAGAGAGAAAAAGAGGGAGTATTGACTTCATAAGCTTAATACACTCAAGAAAAAATAGTTGAATATTAGCTTGCATTAGTATTTCTACACTCTTAATCGTAAGGTTGAGAATAACTGCGATAATAACCTCTCACGAAACTGCCCTGCCCCTAGTACTATTTCAAATTAAAGAACAGCAGAGTACTACTCAGTAAATAGCGGGGTTGGAAAATGGTGTAGTGTAACACACCTTGTTAACATCTCTGTTCAGAGATTTGAATCCGAGGCCAGCAATGAGTATTTAAAAAGATGAGTAGAATCGAATCATACTCATAATTTCTGATACTTATACGCATTCATACTTATTTTAATATCGTGGAACCTCTACTCATATTCAAAAGTTGAAGTACTCATCATACTTCATACTTAACAACACGTATGATGTTGTTGCTTTCGACTCTCCATAACTCAACATACGAGTATACACGAGGCACACAAAATAAGTATGATTCGCGTACGAACACAGAAATACTCACTAGAAGGTTGTGTGTTTGCTCTGCTGGCTGCTCTGCAAGACTGTAAATTTTGATCACTCGAATCATTTATAAGAATTATAAGTATTTTTCTAAAGTTATGAATCTGAATGAGTAGGCTTATGAATCAAACATATTTCGAATGGTATGAGTTTGATGTCAACGTTGTACGCATACTCATTGCAACCTGTACTTATGTATAAATCAACGTTGTAGTGAGTATGAATGAATCAGAGTACATAGTTAAATTTCAATATTGTTGAGTCTCTTATATTCAAAAATTCATGAGTGAAAAGTTTCTCAAAAATCTGTCGTTCGAAGTTAACGTAAAACTGTAGGTCCCGGCAATCATGTATAAAAATTAATGCACACAACATAAGTGTTGTGAGGAACTAGGTCGTAGTCCGGACAAAAGGGTTGTAATGACCAATTTTGTATGTATGTAAGTATATGAAGTGGAGAAGGATCGACCAATTTTTAAGAAGATTTCAGTACGATATATCGATGATGGCCATTTATTAAAATCCTCAGGGCAGCACTAAGCATTTGGCACTAAAATCCGAGATTAACCAAGTTGGTACTGCTTGACCCAAAATAAATCTGATGGCATCATGCAGATAAAAATAAAAGAAATTTGTTCTGATTTTTGTCATTTTCCTGTCTATTATTTTTAAACTAAAACATTACAATACTTATGCATTGTCACATAAAAGAATAAAATTTTTCTCTGAGTGTATAAGGACAGTTGATAAATCCTTTTTTGCTTGATTTTTTTCTTTTGCTTTCTTTTATTGTTGGCTTTAATTCTATTTTTTTACTTCTTTGTTTTCGTTTTTATTTTATTAGATTTTATGACCATTTAGCGAAAAATTCACTTAAAATATTTTTATGTTATAAACGTGATTTTATCTGCGAAAAGAAAAAGAAATGAAACCAAAAAAAAAAAAAAAAATAATTGCGACATAACGCAGGGCAATAAAAATTATTTCGTTTAGAATTGCAAAAAGAAGGGGAGGAAAAAATTCACCTGCTATCAAGAATTGCCTAAAAATTATACGAATGAGTCATAAATGTCCACAATTATGTATCATTTGATACAAAAATTTGTTACAAATTGTTTTTAAATAAAATGAGAATAATCTTAAGGCCAATAACGAGAAAAATTTGATGTGTGTGAAGACAAATTCGAATTTTAAAATCTAAGACGCAATTCATAAATTTCCTGGATGCATTATTTGAAGGGAATTGAGGTCTCTTAGTTTTTAAAATCTAAAAAAAAACTCAAAAAAAACTTGATGTCAAGGGATTACGATTTACTTCCTAATCACGCCACTTCAGCATAGCTTTCGTATACGAATCTTACTCCTGTTAAGCACAAACTGGACTATGAAATTACTCGTTTGTATTAGCTTAACTGGAGCAAATATAAACTACTTACTTGAAAATGTTTTTATCATATTACTAGACAAATACTTACCTGAAAAGAGAAAAAATTAAATTAAAAATCTCTACAAAAAAATCCAAAGTTTAAAATTTAAATAAAACTTATGCTGTTGATAAAAGTAACGGAGATTATGCCGTTTGTCTCTTAAAAAAATTTAATTGAATTGATGAAATATTTAATCGATCCTTCTTTATGTGTGTGAAGATAAATTCGAATTTAAAAACCAAAGACGCAAACCATACTTTTAGCAGCGCCACTTCTTGCCTCTGACAGGGTAAACTTTGCTATTAACTGAGTACTGTTTAACAGTGGCAATAAGTAGATTAGTCTTCTACTTTACAAATATTTCAGACTATTGACATAAAATATAATTCTCATTATGATCATTATTATTTTCATATATTTTTGGCCAAAAATCGATTTTTTTAAAATTCAAAATCTCGACTCACAAAATTATTTCAGCTATTCCACTACCACGGTTGGAAAGAGCACCCTCTGGACTACCATTTGCTCATAGTCTGTATGGTGTACTATTTCTTATATGTTCCGAAATGACCACTGATCTTCTAGAGAATTTTCAAGCAAAAAATTGAAATTTTGAAAGCCAATATTCTCAATACCTTATCACTTTATATTGGACTATTTTACTGATTATATTAAGTGGCCTTGAAGACTTCCTTTGAGTATTACATGGCACTCATAGACCTAGTATTTGTCCCAAAATTAGCTCCTAAACAAGTGGGCTTGTTCAGATGGATACTGTTAAAGATCTAACAGTGGTCTGTTAAGGGCAAATTTTGTTCTGTTAAGAACAAATTTTGCTCTGTTAACGCCAAATGTGGCGCTGCTAAAATTTATGGATTAAGTTTTGGATTTTCAAATTCGAATTTATCTTCACACACGTTCCTTTTTTTGCATTTTTTTGTGCGATAGAAAAGCTTTAATAATTCACCATAATTTTTAAAAACTTCGTTTAAACAATAATACTTTAAATCTCATATTTTCAAAACTAATTTTGCAGGTTTTATTTACAAAAAAAAAAAAAATACTTAAAAAATGTATGATTTAAGGAATGATTCCAACTAAACGATTACATACACCAGAGCACCCAGTAAGAGAGAGAGAGAGAGAGAAAGAAAAAACTGTAGAGAGACAATCACCACAGGATTAACACGCAAAAACAAAACAGACACACTCATTACTTAAGCACAGGAGAGCCAGCCAAACAAATCGAAATGAATCGAACATATAATAAAACATTTCGGCGACACGTTGCAAATTCAAGCGAAATAACAAAACAAAAAAATTTACGTTGAATTAAAGACACTTTAAAGGTGACATTGTACAACTAAAATCGAGTATATTAATAAAGCAAGAAAAACAGTCAGACAGGCAGAAAGACAAAAATTAAAACAAGCAAAGGAAGAAAGATTAAGAGCAGAACAGGCGGAGGCAGAGAACAAAAGAAGAAAATAATAAAAAATTAACCAGCCACCTCCTGTTAATCAAAGGCCATTAACCATTAACAAAGACGGACAACTACCATACCACACCACCAATCCATTACTCTGAGATTGAAATTAATGTACAGGGCAGCAGAGCACAGTTAAACTGTGTATGTAAGTAAGTAAACCGAAAAATATTGAACTTTTACAAGCTGAGGCACACGCACACGTACACACGCTCATTATGCTTAAGAGACCAACAGTAAGTAATAAGGTGCAGTGATGCCAATTTAAAATATTTTCGTTTGCGAAAACAAAATCCGAAATTAAATTGAAATGCTTCATTTTTAACAATACATAATAGCAGCATGGCTTGCATTTTTATTTCATTAAATTGATTGGCTTTCAATAATTCATTTCATTCATTACTGTTGGAATTTAAAATTAATTTATCGCTTAATTGACACTATTTTTTCTTCTTCCTTATTCCTTTTTCCCTTTATATAATAATTATAAAAATATGGTAACACTGATATTGTTAAATAAAATTATTCCATTCGTTTTTATATATTCAAACTATAAACCACGAGTCTTTTACTTTCGCATAAATTGGAATATTCTCGAAGTCAGTTCAACAATTACAAAATGAAATCTTTTTAAAAAGAATTCCGATGCATTTTTTTAAGTCTTAATGAGTACTGCTCAGGGGATAGTTAAGAATGGAAGCTGTCAGTCACCAAATTTTTCCGGTTACGTAACTGCCTGAGGGATCTCACATTATTCTATCCAAAGTCTCCAAAGCTGTGGTCTACACTACCATGTGCAAGAGCCTTAAATTCAATAGCGCCTCCAGTGGAGCTGTAGGACGGGATTTCATTTTCAAAGTCAGACCAACACACGCTGGTTTATGTATCTTGGTCAGCTCCATTTATGCTGTGTATAGATCGTCGTGTAGTCACCGTAGTCTAGTAGGTAGTGTGTTGGCTTATTAGACGTAAAGCCCGGGTTCGTATCCTAGGTCAGGCATCAAAACGAAAATATGAAAAAAAAAAAATATTTCTTCGGCGACTGCCTCTCAGCAGATTTCTGGCAAAAACTCTGAGAATAAATAAAATTGCCATGAAGAGATTCTCAAAAAATCTGTCGTTCGGAGTCGACTTTAAACTGTAGGTCCCGCCACTCATGTATAAAAATTAACGCACACAACATAAGTGGTGTGAGAAGCTAGGTCGAAATCCTAGTAGATCGTCGTAATGCTAGGTCGTAATGCCGACTGACAAGAGGTGAGGAGTGGTCACTCATTAATTTAAATTTGCACAAATGTACAAAATGACCTTAACACCTTTAAATGGTGGAGTCCATCTGAATCCAATCGTGGTTCATATTTATAGTAAAACGGTCGAAGACAATATAAAGTTTTATGGTGAATGTAAAAAAGAAATCGACTATGTGAACACACCGCGTAGTCTGTTTGCGTTTTATGTGCCAATAGTTGGCATCACTAACAAGACGGATAATAAAATAAACACAGGACGACAAGAAGATGATGAAGAGGGGCAGTAGAAACAAAAAAAAACACACAGGAATCAAGAATTGAGTCAAAGTAAAAAGGTGTGTCAATGCATTACTGATGTACTGGTTCGAGTGCAGAAAAGCTTTTTTTTTTTGTTTTACAACAATTTTTATTATCATCGTCATTGTCAGCATGAAACACACAAAGACATCATTAACAGTAGAGACTAGGCAAAACAGGAAACAATAAATGAAAGTTTATTTAATTTAAAAATCCAACAATAAGGATAACAAAATTAATTCAATTATAATTGTAAATGAAAATTAAAAAAAAAAAAAAATTTTTAATGTAAAAACTTTTCCGGCACCTTACTGTATTTATTTACATCGTACCATATACTGTGTACATATAAAGCATTTAAAAAAAAAGTGCTAAAAGGACTTATAAATAAAAATTAACCATAACCAGCAGTAATAACAACAGCTACAATAACAACAACAAATTCAACATTCTTAACAACAACAGCAACACGAACAGCAAAAGAAACAAAAAACACAGTAAGTTTCTCAGGAAAAAAGCAAATGAAAAAAAAAGAAGAACGAACACGAAGAAATGAAACACAGAATGAAATGAAATGTAATCGTCATTGTATTGTATTGTTAATAAAAGGTGATTTTATGGTCATGCGATTACAACTTTACACATACATACATAGTACGTATGTCCATATGTTTATGTATTTCCATGTATGTATCTGGGACTGTGAATTGTTCGGTTGTTTTTATAATTGTTGTTGTAATTAATGGCAAACAATTACACACAATATTTAAACAGCAAAAATAAAACAAAGAGACAAGGACACATACACACACACACATGCTAACTTTCATAAGTGTATGTGTATACATATACATTTATTTACGAACAACAATTACTACTACACACACATGCACCGTTAAGAAAAACAGTTAAAAATCGACAACAACAACAAGAATTTAAAAAAAAAAAACAAACGTAAAGTTAAATAAATTAAATTAAAATTTTTGTTGGGATATTGAAGTTGTAATTAAAATTAAAGAAAATGGAAAAAGTAGGAAATATCGACAAAAAATTTAGTAAAATTATAGAAAAAATAAATAGAAAAACAGATCTCTTAAGTAAATAAAGATATCCATACGCCAACGTACTGCAAAAGGTATTGTTACAAAGATTAAAAATAAATTTAACGAAAATAAGTTAAGAAGACAAATACTCAACAACAAGATACCCATATCGTACGGTACACAGAATTCCACAAACAAATATGTAGGAATTTACGAAAGGGGAACAAAATAGAGATCAAAAATTTAACAAAACAATTTCATAGAAGGATCGTTAAGTTACACACATACCTACATACATACAAAATGGGTTATTACAACACTTCAGTCAGGATTACGACCTAGCTTCTCTCACCCACTTATGTTGTGTGTATTAATTTTATGAATGAGAATGAGGCGGAATCTATAGTTTAAAGTCGACTGCGAACGACAGAGTTTTGAGAAAGTTTTCCATGGCAATTTTATTCACAGTCAGACTTTTTTCCTTCGAAAGAAATACGTAATGTGATGGTGCTTCGTTGAGGGCTTGAGTATTATTTTCGATTCGAATGCGGCAATTTTGTTTATTGAAGTAGCCATTTAACGAAAAATGCACTTCACATTATTCAACACAATTTTTTTAATAAAAATACTCATCTTTTGTTAGTTCTACATGAGCTAAATCAACAAAACTGCTACTCAAACGATTATCGGTTGGTGCCAATACGTGTACGGGCTGTAGTGTTTAGAATGTCAGCCAAAATCCTCGTTTTGGAAGGAGAAAGGATAATTAATGCGAAAACAATCAATAACTACACGAAGTGCTTAGTGAGTAAGCACTCATTAGACCATTAGGTTGACCGACAGGATTTTTTCTTTTTTTAAAGTAAATTTCACACACTTTGAAAGCCTTGTTTTGGCATTAATCAACTCATGATGACTTGCCCAACATTACTTAACCGAAATTTCAACACATTTTGACATTCTCAGCTTTCAAATTACAGTCATCAATACCGATAGTTCTTAGTAACCAGAGAGAATAAAGTCTACATGCCGTATTGAAAAGAAATATTGAAAGCACTCTACGCACTGGAAGACATAAAAAGTTACTTTGTATGCGAGATGTAAAAAGTATTCTAGAAGAGATCATTCAAGATATAAAAAAAAAACATCTAACATTATCCAAGTGAAGTTATATACTATATTGCGGTCATATAACTCTTAGGCTTTAAACACATTTGACGCGCCACTTGCAATTGTCTTAACAACACTAAACAGTCCAATGACATGGGAAAAAAGTATTGCCTTCAAAATAATCATTTTTATAAGCACCCATGCATTCTATTTTAAACATGTTGCTGTGCAGCATTTGGCGCATCGTATGTGTTTACAGTAATCCCTCGATTTACGTCGAAGCTGGTTCCAAAAAAGGCGACGTAAATCGAATTTCATATTGCGCATAATACAAAGTAGTATGTTTTTACCAAGGAACTTAAAAAGTTACAGTAATCCCTCGATTTACGTCGCAGTTGGTTCCAAAAAGAGGCGACGTAAATCGTAAAGTTAGAGGGAACAAAAAATTTGACAATGTAAATCGAAACAACGTTAATCGAGGCGACGTAAATCGAAGGATTACTGTATAGCATTAATTTGTTATGCTTGCATTTGTAATTCCCCTCATACACTGCAAATACTGATCCTCTAAAAACCAAAGTGCTTTGTTGCTTTTGTGCTCTCAAATGAATCTGACACTGGTTTTATAAGAAAGAAGAAGAAAAAAAAACAGAAAAAAATGTTAAATTTAAGCGAAATTCCAGCTGACGCGTTTTAATTAATTACACTTGTGTTATGCGTAAAGTAAGAACAACAACAACGGCAAATTAAAGAAATATTTCCAGTCATAAAACAACACATACACACATACATGCACACAACCTGAAGACACGTACTTAAAACGGCGAAAAAAAAAACGAAACGCACAAAAATAAATCAAAACAACAACTACACTCGTTAAAAAAGGAAGAAACGAACGACTGTCTGAGTGTACGATTACATATGGATGAGGTCGGGAATAAACCAAAAAAAAAAAAAAAAAAAAAAAAACGAAAACCGACAAGTCATGTTAATAAGGTAAAGCAAAGGAGAACTTCTTGAGATTTTATTTTAAAAACCTTTAGTTAGTGTGTGTGTGTACGTGTTTGTTGTTACTGTTTAATCACTTGGGAGGAATTAATACCTACTTAAAGATCATTGTGGTTGTTCTTGTTCTTGTTACAAATTCTTATTGATTGTCTGCGTTATTGTTGTTGTTGGTTATTACAATTACAAGGTGGCCTTTCTTTACTGTGTTTCTTTTTCATTTGTGTTTGATTATTTATTTTTGTAGTTGTAAGAATGATGCTGCTACTCTCTATCTCTCTATCTCTGTCTCTCTCACTTTTTTCTTTTATTATTACTCTAAATGTGATTCTTGTAATTGAACATGATTCACCAAAAAAAAAATTAAAAAAAATAAAATACGATTGTAATGATTTTGTGTTCTTATTGTAAAAGGTTAAGTATTTTTGTAATTTCTGCATTTTTATTCTTTCTTTCATTTCCATCATTATTAATGTTGTTATTACTTTTAAATATGGCTGTATGTTTTATTCTTTTTCTTTTTCGTTTAATTACACTTCTTGGAATTGTTGCTGTTTTTGCTCTGTTGCATTAACTGTTATTATTGGTGAGTAAAATAATTTTACTGTAAAAGCTACACTCAAAAAATTTAATGTGTTGATGATGTGATGTGAAGGCGTAATAGGAAGTACAGTATCAGATAAAATTAAAGCATGGATACTAACGAAATTTAAAATTGATGCTAATATTATAAATATTCTTTTTTAGTAATAACGTACATGCACACTTACATAGCAAAATTGGTCATTACAAATCTTCGGTCAGGTTTATGACCTAGCATCTCACACCACTTATGTAGCTGTTTGTGTTAATTTTATACATGAGTGGCGGGACCTACATTTTGAAGTCGACTCCGAACGATAGATTTTTGGGAAACTTTTTCATGGCAATTTTATTTGCTCTCAGAGTTTTTGCCAGAAATTTGATGAGAGGAAGTCGCCATAGAAATGTTTTTCAAATTTCGTTTCTGGTGGAGATGTCTGACCCGTGGCCTAACGTCTAATAAACCATGACACTACCTACTAGACTACGGTGACTTCATAACAACTTGTAAAAAAATACATAGCACAACCGCTTTATCTAAGATACAGAAGTTTTACAGTAAAATACAAATGAGCCAATGTAATGGTCTGGAGACGTTTTTCTAAACATGGTACTGATGCACTTTATAAAATAATTTTTCGTATTTATTTTTCTCCACACCTTTTTTTTATCATCTAACTGTATGTACAGTTACAGAAAAAAGTCTACATACAACTTTGTATGTAATTGCTAATTTTGATTTTCTTTTTTTCTAATAATTTCTAGGTAATATTTTTAAATTCGATTTCGTCTTCCTTAATTGTGAACGCAGTAACACCTTCATTAATTTGAAAACAATTGCAGGGCAAAAATTCTATATACGGCAGTGTATGTGGACTTTTTTCTTTGACTGTATGTATTTTAGAGTTAGTGACTGTAAGCACGTAAATCAATTTCATTATTATTATTTTTTTTGTTTTTAATAATAATGATTCAAGTTAAGGAAGTTTGGCTGTAGTTCCCATTTTTTTTTGTAATATTTTTTATAAAATAATAAACAATTAATTTTTTTTATTATTAAACATTTCATTAGGTTTTTAATATTACATCCAAAACATTATTTTTTTCTTTTAAATATTCTTATTACGCACACACTTATTTTTCTAGTGTAATACAATATAAATTGGGTTCCGGTTAACTTAACCTTTAAATGTATTGATGCATCGCTGTGAAATAAAATCGCAACATACAACCAAAACTAACAAATCAAAACAGAGATGAAAGAAAGCAAACAAGACCAAATAAAAAAATCAAAGGCAAACAAAACCAAAAAAAAAAAAAGAAAAAAATACAACAAATTCAACCAACTATAACTAACCACAACATGATTGAGCATGAGAGTTCGTAGCCAACTTAAAGGAAAAACATGTTTGCCGTTAAACATGTTTCAATGATGATGACACACACCAAGAACGACAGTGTGTGTTGCAGAGAGGCAATGGGAAAAATCAAAAGCAAGAGATAATCACAGCTAAATAAAATCACAACAAATAAAATAAATAAATGAACTGATTAAAGAAAAAAAAATAAAAGCGAAAATATTGCATTTGTTGGAAAAAGAAGAAGAGCATATAGTTGACATCAGTGTTGAAAAATTCAGTACTTTTTTCGGTACTTTATCATTTCAAAAATACCGCAGTACCCTAGCGACGCTTTCAGTACTTTTTATTATTACATACCTATTTTATGTCTTGCGGTTTTCAATTATTAATGCATTAGCAACACGTTCAACGTAATGTTAAAGTAGAATTAGGCTTTAGCCTCAGTTAGCCAAACGTCCACAGAACGTACATTCGTTTTTAGAATACGATATACTAAAATACTAAATTCTGGTTGAATTTTGTCGGTTTTTATTTAATTTCTAATCATTGTGAACGTTAATTTTTTTTCTAGTTTTTTTTTGTTTTTGTTTATTAAAATAATAATACAACATCAATAAGTTTATTATAAAATCACCAACGGTTAATGAGGATTTCTTAGGAAAAATTTGAATTTTTCAAAAATAACTCCTATTTGGATGCAAAAACATAAAAATACCATCGGAAATTGTAAAAGCTTCTTCGGAAGTTGTAATCTCCAACATGTTACAGAGCATAGATAATGCAATTTTCTTAATTAAACTAGAAACTATCACTTGTTGCAGAAAAATTCTAATAAATATTCTCGCTTCTAATTTATTTAACTCATAACAAAGAAAATTTATTTATTCTCTAAACATTTTGTAACAACACCACACACACTACATTCTATACAGTGTTATGAATTTTATTTATTAAAACAATAAAAACAACAACAAAACAATTCGCAACATTACTGAGAGACTTTCTCTCAATTCGGTATTGTAAATCCAAATACAAAAACAACACATATTCTGTCTCATATGCTAAAATTAAATCAAGGAAATTTATATGTTCCCTATATTCACTATTTGCTTTGCATACCACCCGACTAAGCTAGTAAAGGAAAGCAATGTTGACTTACCCCATTTACACCACACACGGAACTCCCCTCCCCTCACAGTGTTTATTGTAAGGTAAGCCATTCTACTTGATCGAAAATTTATATGAAAAAACACTCAATTGCTCATGTATTCTTGCTTGAGTCATTTTCATACAAATTTCCAATTGACCAAAATCACTTGCCGTACAAAAACAATTTCTTATGCACACAACACTTTTAACACGCGCACACGCACTCAAGTTTTTTGAGACACAATTTTTTCTTTTCTTTTTCTCGGGAGCGCACCCCTCATAAGCTTAATGAACTTTTTTTCTTTTTTGATTTTCATGGCTTTTCATATTTTTCATATAAAACTTATGATTTCTTATGCTTTATTAACTTAAATTACTTTCTAACACAAAACTTTAATAAAAACAGCCGAATTAACCAATAAATTTTTAATTTACTTTTTAACGCACTGAAATAACATCCAACCTGTTGTACTTTTATTAAAGAAACTAAAAGTTTCGCCTTTTTATTTCACAATTTCCCACTTTAGAACAAAAAATATCCCTTTAATTTGGTTCGTGCATAAACTAAACATGGCAACAAAAAAGAAACATTTCCTAATCTTAATATACAATAGCAACAACACAGTCACTATTTACTTAAATATCAAAATAAAAAAAAATTTCCCAAAGTCAAATGCAACCCATGAAAAAATGAAAAAAAAACCCACAAAATATTCGCATACACACTACGTACGCATGAGCAACAGCATTCGCCGATATCAACAGCAAGAGATCACACACAAGAGGGAAGAGAGTAACCAAAGGTTACCAACAATTGAAAACATTAAAATAAAAACAACAACATTGAACACATAGAAACCCACAATACCCCCTCCTATTCGTTTGTGCTAAACTAAGTATTAACGAAATTGCGTTAAGGGATATTTTTTGTTCTAAAGTGAGAAATTGTGAAATAAAAAGGCGACATTTTTAGTTTCTTTGATAAAAGTGCTACAGGTCGGATGTTACTTCCGTGCGTTAAAAAGAAAATTAAAAATTTATTGGTTAATTCGGTTGTTTTTATTAAAGTTTTGTGTTGAAAGTAATTTAAGTTAATAAAGCATAAGAAATCATAAGTTTTATATGAAAAAAATAAAAGAAAGTTATGAAAATCAAAAAAGAAAAATAAGTTCATTAAGCTTATGTGGGGTGCTCCCGAGAAAAAGAAAAGAAAAAAATGTTGTCTCAAAAAATGTGTGTGTGTGTGCGCGTGTTATAAGTATTGTATGCATAAGAAATTGTTTTTGTAAGGCAAGTGATATTTGTCAATTGGAAATTTGTATGAAAATGACTCAAGCAAGAAAACAAGAGCAAAAGAGTGTTTTTCATATAAATTTTCGATCAAGTAGAATGGCTTGCCGTACTAAAAACAGAGATAAAAGGAATTCCGTGTGTAGAGGAAATTGGGTGAGTAAAAAACAATATTTCTTTATTTACATAAGTGAGGTGGTAGTCAAAGCAAATATTGAATACAGGGAACATATAAATTTCCCTAATTTTTTTTTTTTTGACAGAGATTAGTAGGGCAAATGATTTAGGTTGTTGTAATTGGAAATTGAGAGAAAGGCACATAGCCGTGTTTCAATTGCATTTGTTGTTGTAGTTGCTTTAATAAATAAAATGCGTAACAGTGTTGAAAAATTCAGTTTTTCTGTTCAGTGTATTAAATAGTGTGCGGGCTTACTGGACGTGAGCCCACGGTACAAACCCCATGCCAGACATCTCAATCAAAACGAAAAATGGAAAAATATTTCTCCGACGACTTCATTCTGGCAAAAACTCTGGGAGTAACTAAATCTGCCATGAAAAAGTTTCTTAAAAATCTGTCGTTCGGAGTCGACTTGAAATACTCACTCATGTATAAAAAGTAACACACACAAAATAAGTGGTCTGAGAAGTTAGATCATAATCCTGATTGAAGGGTTATAAATTATAACTTATAATGACCAATATGTACATACATATGTATGTACACTGGCGAGCAAAAATGGATACATAATATTAAAAAATAATAAACTTTATATTTGCACTTTATTTATTAAAATAAAAAAAAAAACAATACATATGTTAAACATTTATTTAGACTATCCTCTAATTAAAACAAAAACGTTTCAGTAATATTATTTCCTTTTAAATATAAAATACAGCTTAAATATTATTTAGTAGCATTTATACAATTTTGCTCGTTTCGTTTCAAATGAAAAATTCAGTATTTTGTCCATAATCCTTTATTCTTTATTACTGATTTAATGCGTTTTGGTAAGCTTTCTACCAGTTTTTTGATGGTTTCGCTGTTTATACTTTGCCACTCTGCCTCAATTCTTAGCCACAATTCGTTAAGGCTATTTGGAGGGTTTTCATACTATGCCAATTTTCGTTTTACAATTGCCCACAAATTCTCGATCGGATTTAAATCCGGACTTTGTGCTGGCCATTACAACGTCTGAAATTATTTTATTTACAATTTCTTACTTACTGCAATAAATACAAAAAATATTGGATCTAAAATATTTTGTTAGTATTATGTAGCCATTTTTGCTCGCCAGTGTACTATGTGATGTTTTACAAAAGTACAATTTAATAAAAAAAAAGCACTCTTTCAGTTATAGTTTAGTACCATTTTAAAATTTCAGTTTTGCCACACTGGTTGACATATACATAAGTGTTTGTGTTGTTTTTGTTAAGCTTGATTAGAATTATTTTTTTTTTGCTTGTGTTTTTGCTGGCATTATGGAAATGAAAGAAAAAAAACTACAGAAAATCCATGGAATTAATTTAAAATAATTGAATTAAATAACAACAACAAAGACAAGGTTTCACACAAGCGATTTACAGTTATTTTAGGAACTTATTGATTAATAAGCGTAAGTACTTAAAAACAAAGGGTTTTCCCCATTCTTCATTTCCATTCTGTCTGCTAAAAATTAGTCAAATCAAAAAAAACCCTGAAAAAAATTTTAATAATTGCATACACAGGCATTTAGTACAAAACCAACAAACAAAAATAAAAAATGTAAACAATAACAAAACTAGCTAAATAACTGACTACAAAACTGTCTTACTGAGTCAGCCAGAGTTACTCATTCGCTCTCTCTCTCTCTCTCTCTTCTATTTTTTCGTACTCAAAGTAAAGCAAAAAAACCAAATCAAAACAAATTTTTTGCATTGACAAAAAGAAGAAAAAAACCAAACAAAACGAAGTCATTATTATTATTATTGTTGTTGTTGTATTACGCTAAAATCAAAGCAAAAAAACACAATGTAAAGCAAATTTGTTTAATAAAAACTGTGTATTTTTTTTGTTGTCGTTGCTGTTTACAACCAAAACCGCGTTTTGCTATGTGACACGTGCTTTTTTTCCGCTGTTTTCATGACAAAAAAAAACATTAGCAAACACACGCACACACACTTCCATATATGCAGACAGCTTTAGGAAAAAAAGCGCTGCAAAGAAAATTACAAAAAAAAAGTGAGTGAGAGAAAGAGAGTGGAAAATTGTAATCAAAACAAAAAACGCAAATGCTTGTTTTTTTTTTGTCGACATGCATTTGCAAACAAAAAAAACAACATTAACCGTTATAAACAGCAGGCATTCAAAAAAAAAACTGTTAAGAAGTTTTGAGTGTATAGGAGAGATATAAACGTCTATACATACATATACACATACAAGTGTATAGACAAGAATGTTTAAATAAAGAGAGAGAGAGAGTACAATTTGGAAACCAAAGAGAGTTGGTTATATTAAAAGAGCTTAAGATTGGGAGTAAATATTTGGGAGTAAAACTGCATAGCAATGCAGCAGAAGTAGTAGGTTGTTATAGTGAGCAAATAGAGGAAAATAAACGAACAAGAAAAAAAAAACAAATTATAAGAACAAGGCTTTCGCAAAGGAATAGGATAAGTTATTAGTGATGCTAATTTAGTGATTATATTGAGGAGAAATAAAAGTAAAACGAATGAAATAATACACATACGCTCATGGTCAATCTTTCGATCACACTGAATTTGTTGTTTTTAGTTTATTTCCTTTACTTTACTAATTGTAAACTTGTTGCTGTTACTGGTAAGACGTTCGTTCGACCGCAGTAGTTAAAACATGTGTTTTGTTAACTTTTTCTTTAATTAAAATAGTGAATTAATCAAAGTGAAATGGCCTAAAGAAAGCGGGTAAATGATATCGCAAAGTTCTAAATAGCTAATCTATCAGTAAACTGAATATTGTAATAGAAAAATTGCTGGAATAACAAGGAAAAAATCAATCAAAAATCATATACCTATTAGAAATCTAAAGTTCACTATATTTTCCCACAAGGTGACCACACTGTACATGTTATCAGGGAATTCTAGTTAAAAGACTTGTAAACTTTATGATAGATATAATATTTTCGATTATTGGTAATAAAACCCTAAAGGAAACTAAACCGAGTCCAAAATAAATAATACTATTGCAGCACCCTTTATATTAGAAGGCTTGGTTAAGTTCAGAGAGGTTAAAAACCTCTGTATTTTAATGGCAAAAGCAGGGCATGGACACATGAGGTGAAAGAGAGTCTCTTCCCTTTTTCTCAAAACACACAGCTCCTGTGTAAGTCACTTGACAAAATATCAAGCCCTTCGGCAGACCTACCAAAAGGACTATGGCACGTGATAATCGCTGGGATGCGATGGATGGCCATAAGCTGTAAGGTAGTCCTCTTCTTCTCCATACATGTCCAGCAGAGTTTAGCAGTACAGTAATCCTTCGATTAACGTCGCAGTTGGTTCCAAAAAAAGGCGACGTAAATCGAAATGACGTAAACCGAATTTCATATTGCTCATACTAAAAAGTAGTATGTCTTTAACAAGGAACCTAAAAAAGGCGACGTAAATCGAATGACGACGGAAATTGAAGTTAGAGGGAACAAAAAATTTTGACCACATAAATCGAAACAAACGTCAATCGAGGCGACGTAAATCGAATGATTACTGTATTGCACGTGTGGATATAATCCAATTTAAATGAGGCCATCGGAATACCTTTGCCCTGCAATAATTCGGAGATTGTGAGCTCTTCAACAATGCAATTCCCAACGATGTCCCGAAACCCAAACCCGTGACAAATCTTCGGCAATATATGTACGTAGGTTATGGACTTAATCGCAACCTAGTAAATTAATATATTTTCAGGAATAATCTCGCTGCAGCGGCCAGGCAGCCTATAAGAAAGTTTAATATCAAAACCCTTAATAAAACTTCAAGGATTCCATTATGATATGATATCCGGAGGGTATTTTAACCAGAAAATGCTGTTCGTACTGTTCATAAATTAAGAAATAAAATATATGAAGCTGCGTCCACTAAGAATCTGTAGTCTTTTTTAATTAATTAAAAAATAAAAGAATAAAAAATAGGTTTGGAGAGATAGGTTGTAAAATTTGTTACCACCTCCACTGATTGCGTTCAAACGAATATTTTCTAATTTTTCAGCAAAAGAAACCTCTGTGATTATAAAGATGGGACAAATTATTATTTGCTTCGATCTCTACAGAAGCCACTAACCGCTGTAAATCTCTTCCGAACGCAATTGAATCAGTTTATTGTTGAGAAAATCCAAATGTTCTACTCTGATGGAAGTCTGAGTCGATATTGAACTGTAGGCACCGCTACACATTTCTAAAACTAACACACACAGCATAAGTGGTGTTAGAAGCTAAGTTCTAATCCTGACTGAAAGGGTTGTAATGAACAATTATGTATGTATGATGAAATAATAGTATTGCCACAAAACTGGCAAAATGTTTAACATTAAAATGACTAGTATTTGGATTAGTAAACCAGGTTCTTAATATAGAAAAAAGTGTTTTAAATATGTAGCCTAACTGCGCACCATATAGGTGTTTTCAATTTAATTTTTTATTTTTTTTTTTTTAATCGAAGCATCTTTTTAATTTAGCGTGTTTTTTTTTTTCTTCACACAAATTCTTAATGAGACATCACTGAGAACACCAAAGGGTAGACTAGTTTAACGTTACCCTTAAGTTAAACAGTTATTTTTGTTGTTATTGCTGTATTACGTCGTTTTAATTGTGTGTGTGTGTGTGAATGTGTAGTGTAAGTGTGCGAATAAGTATGAGTATGGCTGGCTGGCTGGTTGTCTGTATTTTTTTTCTTTGTCGTTTTTTGGCAAATTGCAAATATTATACGAATGACTGCAATGCAATAATAATCATTATTATTTATCA
This sequence comes from Sarcophaga caerulescens, assembly GCA_927399465.1. NCBI lineage: Eukaryota > Metazoa > Arthropoda > Insecta > Diptera > Sarcophagidae > Sarcophaga > Sarcophaga caerulescens. The sequence continues at coordinate 40,625,277 of OV656866.1, forward strand.
TTATTATCATAAATATAAGCATGCATAAATATATGTGTGTGTGTATATGCATTTAACAACAACAACAATAATAATAAAGCAGTAATCATCATGATTATTAACATAAGCAACAACTACAAAAGCGACAAAATTTTTACCATAATGATGAATAAAGCAGAAACAATAGAAAAAAAGAAAGAAAAGCCGCGCAAAAATTTTAGATTAAAAACTACAAAAAAAAAAATAAATGTTCTCTTGACGCCGCATTAAACCGTTGTCGTCGCAGTATATTTTGAGCAGCCCAACAACACAACACAACCACCCACAATTGAATTGTGTCGTCTACAATTGACCCCTAACTACGACCCTTAAAAAAAAAAACAAAAACAAAAACATACAAAATTTTCTTTTTAATCTTTTTTTTGGTTTGTTTGTAAATCATAACCCCTCATTTAATAAAATGTTGAAAATGAGCAAAAACAACAACAATAACAACAAAAAATCCACAAATTGAGAAGGAATAATGTGGAAACAAGAAAATGAGAAGAGAGCGAACGAGAGAAAGAGAAAGAGAGCATTAAAATGCATTATGGCAAGTAAGAAGAGCACGCGAGGCATATATTTGTTATTGTTTCAGTGATAAATGTCCCTACTTGAAACAACAACAAATTACATAAAGCCCCCACAAAAAAAAAAAAAAAACACACTTGCTCTTGTATTAAGCAAATACAAATGACTTGCTCTCTCTATCTCTTACTCTTCCCTTTCTCTAGGTGTATGAGTGTTTGTGCTGGTTAATACAATTGTTTTGCTTTACCCTACTGAATGACTACTCGTGTGCATTGTTGTATATGAGTGCAAGGGATGTGTGCGTGTGTGTTAGTATGGGGTTTTTAGTTGGCATATTTGTTAGTGTTTGGCAAAAATGCATTATTAAATATTTTGTTATTGTTTTTGCTGTTCTATCTACATATATGTATATGGGTGTTGGTGTTTATTTAAAAATTAATAGAATTTTCCTGCTCTTTCCTACAAATATTTATTCACACACACACACCACCACACATAAATACATACATAGAAACACTTGCTCATTTATATGGTCACACAATCATTCACAAAAAACATTGAATTCTACATTTATTTTTGGGGTTTTTTCTACTACGACTACCACTACTACTACTGCCTACAATTGCTGCTGTTATTATTTATAACTGTTTGTACGGTTATGTATGTATGTGTATATGTATGTGTATGTTGGTAACTGTATATCTCTTCTTTATTTTGCTGCTGTTATTTTTGTTAATTTGAATTTTATTAGTTTTTAGGCACACATACTACTACTCCATGGCTATGGCTGCTATGACTATGACTATGATTGTGTGTATTTTTTTTTGTTTTGTTCGCCTCTCTTAATTTTGGATTTATTCTGTGTGCAACAACAACAAATAACAAAAAACACAAACTTTATAATTTATATGTTTGTTTGTTAATGTTATTGTTGTTGTTGTTTCCATTACATTTTATATAATAATTTCAAAAAACCATTCGTAAACGTAAGTATGTATGTACATATATGTAGTTGTGTAAATTTGTGCATTTTTTTACAACAACAATAATAACAACAATAACGATTTTATTAAACGAATTTATAAAATTTTCTAAAAACTAAAAGTGCGACTGCGTTAGAATTCTTTTTTTTGTTCTTTCTTGTTGTTGTTGGTTTTTTTCTAATTTAAAATAACTGGAAAAAAATTATATGATTTGTTTTCATTCTGTTCTGTTCTGTTTTTTTTTCTACTCTCCGTTTGTGCATTATGCTATATTAGATTGTTGCAACAACAACAACTATAACAACAATATTAAACAACAAAAAAAATATTAGAAAATTTTCAAAAACTTTTGCATGTGGGTTTAAATACGTTCTAAATTAATGATAGATAAAATGCAATAGACAGTATAATATAATAATAACAACAACAGATAATAAATATGCGACTATTTGGATATCCAATTCTGTTTTCTGTTTAAATTAAAGCGAAATAAATTTTTTTTTTTTGGAAAGAAAATTTCGTAAAAATTTAAATTTACAGTGGAAACAAATATATGGGCAATTTCGTGTCAAGTGACCCAATTTTTAAAATCGATGTCTTTCGATTTGGATGAATAGTACCAAGGTTAGTACTATTGGATAGTAGGCCAGACACAAATTTTCAGCTCTATCAGTCAAGAACTGCCGGAGTTAGAGGGGGGTCAAAGTTGGACATTTTGGTCACACAGGGTTTTTTTAAAATGTGTGTAACTTTTCACCTATTGGTCCTAGCAAAAATTTTCCAAAGGATATTAGAGAGCTATTTCTTAAATCTTTCCAAAAATAATTTTTTTTAATTTTTTTTCAATTTGGGTTTTTTTTTTTTGCTCAAAAGAAAGCTTATACAATTACCTTTAAGGCCTTTATAATCGCTTAATGGGATGCGAGTGGGATATCTATCAAAAAAATTATTTTTTATCTCAAGAATAAGAGTTTTCAATATTTGGCACATGTACCATTTTCATTCTCCCCATTTTTTTCGAACTGGAGTTTTTTTTATTTTTCCTCAAAAGAAAACTTAGACCATTTCCTTTAAGATCTTTGTGGGTACTTAGTATTCACTCAGTGTGGGTACTTAGTACTCACTCAGTGTGGGTACTGGTACTCACTTGACACGAAATTGCCAATATGCAATAAAATGATAATATTGTGTGATCATTAATAATATTATCATTTCATTTTACGCACTAGGGACCATTAGCATTTAAACGTAAACAAAATTTTCCTTCCAAAACAGTATCAGGTTAGGTTAGGAATGGTGGCGTTCCACAAATACACGGCAATCGTCTACCTTCCCCTGGAGGCTCATTAGTCCATTGTAAAAACTACTCTTCCAATAGGAAAATCGTGACAGTGGACTGAAAGAATGAAAGTAAAATGAGAACAAGGACAGTAACATAAAATATAATCAACTGCTTCTGCTGTTTCTTTGCATAATCCGAATATAGTAGTCGCTCGGTTATATGAACTAATTCAAACAGAGCCTGTTCACTAAATGGAGAAGTTCACATAATCGAGAGAATATAAAATAAGTAATTCAAATGATTTTTATTACATTAAGTTCTTATTTTTAATATGCTTTTTAATAATTAATGTACATAAAAGTAGTCGGTTATATTTTTTTGTACTTTTTTTGCTTCAAGGGATTTCTGTGCTTTGTGCTTTGTCCCTGCATTTTCACAATGCCAAAATATCATTTATATCAGATATATTATTTTCACTCTAAGCAATAACTTTATTGAATGCTTCGATTGCCGTTGTGCTAATTTCAGCTATCGTTACGATGCACTGCTCTTGATCATCATCTTCAACTTTGCTATCTATATCTTCACTATCAATGTCTTGATTCCACGTCTAAATCTCTTCCCGTGAAAGCTGTACACCATTCGTTAATTTATTGACTAGATCTATGACTTCATTCATAGGTGCTTCCACGTCGTTTTGATATTTTTCTTTTAAAATACTGAGTGGAATGTCTTCTTCCGGGTAATTTTCTTCCTCAAAACTCAAAATATTCTTCTAACACTTTTGTATTGTGGATACATCAATCTTATTCCATGCCAAACTTAGGTTTATAACTGCATCTTTTATGCTCAACTACTTCAAAATGTTTGAAGCATTTTCAACATTCGCTGACACTATTGACGCTAGCAAAGCCGATCTATAGTATAATTTCGTAATTCAGATGATGTTTTGATCCATTGGCTGAATTAATGGGTAACATTTGATGGCATGTAAACAACGAATATGTTTCCGTCCTCTGAACGCAACAACTCCGCAGGTGGATGACTTGGTGCATTGTCCAATAAAAGAATGGCTTTAATAGGCGAGCCCTTTTGGTTTAAATATATGTATATACGTATGCACACACTTGCTTATCTCGGTGAAAAACTGATTTTTAATATGTAAGACAATCACTCAAAACTCAACACTCAAAATATTAAAAAAAAATCAACGGTTGAAAGCTGTTCACATAACAGAGATAGGCTGTGTTCACTCTTTAGATCCTCCTGTGTTTAAATTTTGTTGTTCACTATTCTGGAAGTTTACATACTGGATATTCATCTAACCGAGCGGCTACTGTATTAGATTGTCCCTTGAACTACCGGATTATTGTAGTACTTTTCAGACTGATGTAATGGCTATTAAAATTGCGACCGTGTGAATACGATATCAGGCTATATCGTATGCTGATATACTCATATTTACCAACAGTAAAGCGAATGTGTACACCACATTAAAGATTACTTATAATGACGGATGTTTCTGGAGGAACCAGATTTGAGGGTTACCCTCATTTAGATTCCTCGACATGGGGACATCAAAGATAACAACAAGGCCGACGCATTTGTCAAAGCATGCACTACGGAAGATTTACTTGAATTCCTATTAGGTGCTTCTCTGCAGAGAGGCAAGCAAATGGTATTACAAGAACTACATTCATTGGCAATGGTAAGATGGGTTAATGAACCCACTTGTAGGGACACCACATAGATTTGGCTCCACATAGAAATATATAGAACAGAATTTGCTTTAAACTTATCGAACTAACAGCGGTGATTACACGACACTGGCCTCTGAACGTTCACGTCAGGAGACTGGAAATATCTCATAACAATTTATGCTGAAGCTATAACAGCAAGAAGGAAGAGGAGATCGATGCATATCTCCTCTGTCACTTTCTGGCGCTTTGAAATCTTATAAAAGCATTCTTTAACACCGAAACTAAAGTGATAAAGCGTGTCTGACAAAAGGTGATATGAAAAAATCCACACCTTCATAAGACGCTCGATATGATTGAGAGATACCAACCAGTAGCTGTAAGTACATAGCGGAGTAGGTAATATTGGTGTTAAAACGGTACCTTACACGACCCATGTAAGCTGTGTTCGGTGAGGCGGCTACCAGACTAATCTTCTACCGAATTTGATTCGGAATTTGTATCTAAAGGCTCTTAAAATAGCTCTCTACTACCTACTACTATTTATGCTCAAGATTACGATTGATTGATTCCGCCACTCGTATGTAAAATTAACACACGTAACATGTGTAATGTAAGAAATTAGGTTGTTATCCTGACTAAAGGGTTGTAATGATCAATTTAGTAAGTAAGTTGGATTCTGGATTTCATTTAATAATAAATTTTTTTATCTTTTCATACATGTTGGGCAGCCTAATAGCGTATAGCTTTCCAAGTAGGGTATTTAGCAAAAAAAATGTTTAATTAATCCCCACGATCGGTCGGTCATTGTACGATTATTATTATTCTTGTTTTTTTTTTAATAATTATTCTGTTTAAATATTTTACAAAAAAGATGGCTTTAAGTAAAACTAAAAATAATTATAAGAAATCCATAGTTTTGAGCTTAAAACATTAATGAAAAATGTGGCAGAAAACAACAAAGACAGCAAAAAAAAATATTAAAAAAAAAATTTTTAAAAGAACCCCTTAAAACATAAAAATATTGAAAAAAATATTTATTTTTAACTAATTACACACATCGGTTGTCTACTATACGTATATGTACGTTGTTTAAAAAGCAAGATATACCAGAAGCAACAACAACAACAACACTAAGAAAAGAATATAAAAAAGCAGTAAAAATTTTAGCAGCAACGGCAAGGGCAGCAGGAATAGCAGTAGCATTTGTGAATTTTCAACGCCATTTCTCAAGTACAGACGAAAATCGAAAGAATTATTTGTGCTTCTCTTCTCTCGTTTTATTTTTTAATATTTTATGTTTCATTTTTTGTTGTTGTCGTTTTTGCTTCTTCTTATTATTATTACCGTTTCATTTCTTGGCCATTATACTTTATCTCTGGTTTTGTTTTTTTTTCTAACCGTTTTTCCTTTCTTCCTCTCTTTTTTTTGGCTTTTCTCTGGCCCATAACATGGTTTATGTTTGTTGTTGTTTTCTGTTTTGGCCATCATCATTGCCATTTTGGCCAGGCTAATTATATTTTAAAAACGCTGCTGTAATTAGCAGCCGTAAGAAAAAAAACCTACAAAAATCAAATGTTCAACAAATGCTTCAAATGATGATGCATTAACAACAAATTGGTTTTTTTTCGTTTTTGCTTTTGTTTTTAGCCAAAAACAAAAAAAAAAAACATTAATAAAAGGGTTTGAATTCAAATACATTTTCTACAGATTTTTTCTTTAATGGAAATATTGATTTTGTCATTTATTTCCAATAACTATTTACAATTTTTTATAGGCCCTCTCATCGATTAGGAATACCATACGGAGTCTCGAAAGGAAAAGAAAATATTTCCATGATCTTTGGCATTGTTGTTGCAGTACTAAAACAATATAAAACAGCTTTGTATGCATGTGTGTGCAGATCAATTTGACTTTAAAAACCAAAGACGCAAACCCACACTTCTAGCAGCGCCACTTCTTACCTCTAACAGGGTAAATTTTGCTATTAACAGAGCACTGTTAACTGTTTAACAGTGGCAATAAGTAGATTAGTCTTCTACTTTGCAATTCTTTCAGTCTATTGACATAAAATGTAATTCTCATTATGATCATTAATATTTTCATATATTTTCGGCCAAAGATCAATTTTTTCAAAATTCAAAATTTCAACTCTCAAAATTATTCCAGCTTTTCCACTACCACGGTTCGAAAGAGGACCCTCTGAACTATCATTTGAATATAGTCTGTATGGTGTACTATTTCTTATATGTTCCAAAATGGCCACTGATCTTCTAGAGAATTTTCATGCAAAAAAAATGATATTTTCAAAGCCAATTTTCTCAATACCATATCACTTTATACGTGACTATGTTGCTGATTATATTAAGAGGCCTTAGAACCTTCCTTTGCATATAGTTTGGTACTCATAGACCTAGAGTATGAGCTTCTAAACAAGTGGGCTTGTTCAGATGGATACCGTTAAATAGCTAACAGTGCTCTGTTAAGGGCAAATTTTGTTCCGTTAAGAGGAAATTTTGCTCTGTTAACAGCAATGTGACGCTGCTAAAATTTATGGATTGCATCTTGGATTTTCAAATTTGAATTTATCTTCACACACATTTTGAATGCATCATCAATAAAAATTGTGAATCATTCCTCTTCTTATCCATACAAGTGCAGCAGAACCTAGCAATATTGCACTCACCTGCTTCCTTTCGACAAAGTTAAGCCTCCCTGTAAAACGAGTGGAGAATAACTAAGCTTAACTGAGGCAGGCGGAATACCTATTACCACGGTTCAAACCCCAGGTCAGACATCTCTAACAAAATGAAATAAAAAGAAATATTTCTTAAGCGACTTCCTCTCATCAGTCTTTTGGCAAAAACTCTGAGAGTAAAGTAAAGTAAGTTTCTGAAAGAAATCTATCGTTCGGAATTAACTTTAAACTGTAGGTGCCGGCACTATTCACGCAGAAAATTAACACATACAACATAAATAAGTGGTGTGAGAAGCTAAGTTGTAATCCTGACTGAAGGGTTTTAATGACCAATTACATATTGTATGTTGTATGTAATAACGATAGAATCGCCTAAAAAAATTACAAAAACATAGTGAAAATTTTTAATCTGCTCAGGATCCTTGTAACTGAATCCTTAATTTTCATTCTCCAATACTCGGTTCCTTAAGTTTATTTTGAAATAAATTTTGTTTTTTTTTTCAATGTTTCACCACAATCTTTTTGAAATAACAAATAATATTTTTCCTTATTTAATGGAGAAAATGGCCAAAAGCCGCCGGTTTTTTTTTTATTACATTTGGTTGTAAATTAATGTGTTTTATAAGTATTTTAAAATTTATTTAATCATCATAATGTCCTTATTATTTTGGTGTATTTTTGTTTTTTTTTTATTTCCGTGCGTCATTTATTTTCTCAATGTCACTTCAATGTACTATGGACCCCTTTTTGCCATAGTTTTCCTAGAAGAAAATTCAGTTTTTTTTTTCTTTCATTCTTCATTACAGCCAGCCATTGTTTTTGATCATTTTGGCCACTTTCATTATTTTTTTTTTGTTTTTTTTTTTGTTTACAAACATTTAAGTACTTAATAATAAAAACGTGGTTTGGTTATTTTTAAATATTTTCTCTTTTTTTTCTCTTTCAGTTTTTCTTTTTTTTGTATATTTTTTTGGTTAAAGGTTTCGATTTTATTTCATTTCATTCACTTTCAAGTGGTTTTGGTAAGAATTCATTCATTATTTTTTTTTTGTTTCTTACAAATGAAGAATGCAAAAACAACAAAGAATTATTATTTAAATATGAATTATTATTCATAACAATAGCTAGAAAAAAAATTAAAAATTAAAAAAAAAAATAAAATAATGGAGGCTGAGAGAGAAATTGTACCAAAAAAAAAAAGGAGGCAAGCAAGAGCATTAGAAAAAAAAAATAAATAAATGAAAGGATAATTAAGAAATGCTTATTTATCTAGAACGGCGACATTTGGACGGTCGGCCGTTGTTTCTATTTCATTACAGAATTATTATGAATTACAACAACACCAACACCAACAATTACAACCACAACATAAAGAAGAAGAGAAAAAAAATATAGAATCACTGCACATTAAGGGTTTTGACAACAACAACTACATTAAATAACAATTGAATGATGAGTTGAAAAAAATACAAAAAAAAAAAAATTATAAACCATTAAGAAAGGGTTGTCAGAAATTTGTTTTCTGTGGCATAGAAATGATTGCCCCAAACAGTGGTAAATGAAATAGGCCTATAAGAGAATTATTTAATTTTTTTTTTTTGTATTCTTTCCGAAAAATAGAATTTTCAATGACTGATGGCAATCCTAGCACCCCAGAACCTACTACATTACTCAGTTGCTTAGCTGGAAAAGCTTTCTTAATAGAACTGAAGAAATAATTACAAATGAAATGCTATTTTCTTAACAGAAACTTAGCGAAATAAAAACAAAATAAAAATCGAAATGGAAGCCAAGTAGTAACTTGTACCTTAAACCCAGACGGAGATCTAAAGGAAGTTAAAACGATATGGTTGCCACAGCCGCCAGAATTTGGTTGAACGATAGGAACCTTAAAATGATATTTAGTAGACTGAGTATTGTTTAAGTGCGCTTCGAAATGACCAGCAATTTTTATTTCGTCAAAGTAGCAATACATTGGTCAGCATTTAGAAACGCTTAATTTAGCTGCCTTATGACTACCATGCGGTTAGTACACAATATAAGGAAATTAACTCCACTGAAAATAAAGTTATGATAATATGAAGATTCGATTTGCCTTTAAAGTACATCTCGAATCAGAATTCAAGTCGAACGAAGCCGATTCAATATTTTTTTCTCTGATTATTGTTCAATGCAAGCGTCAATTAACAAGCTTGCTACGTGTGGAGCAAATTAATCACAATTACATCCATTAAAATCAACTGTTACATACAGAATTGGTCATTACAACCCTTCAGGCAGGATTAGGACCTAGCTTCTCATACTACTTATGCTATGTGTGTTAATTTTATACATGAGCCGCGGGACATACAGTTTAAAGTCGACTCCGAAAGACAGATTTTTTTGGAGAAACTTTTCATGGCAATTTTATTTGCTCTCAGAGTTTTTGTCAGAAATCTGCTGAGAGGAAGTCGCCTAAGAAATATTTTTTAAAATTTCGTTTCTGTTGGAGAAGTCTGACCTACGGATTGAACCGCGGCCTTATGTCTAATAAGCCAACACACTATCAACTACGGCGACTTCAAACGAAACAGTATTCAGAAACGCATAAATCAGCGACTTTATGATACGGTTGACATACAACAAAAGGTAACAGGACTGCGATGACATGACATGGCCAATATTCATGCAGTTTATTGTGTGGCAACTGCTTAATTGAGAGGTTATTTTAGGCATTTCCATTATGGCTCTGATTTCGCACCTGTTCCTGTCAATACGGAATAATTTTATTGAAAAGAAATTCGACAAAATTATCCTTATCCATGCATTACAACTATGAAAATAATCTTTGGGAGGAAGAAAACAGAGAGCACTCTTTGTGAATATTAGATGTGAGTCTATTTATAGTGGGATAAAGAAAAAGATCGAATTCTAAGTAAAATGCATCGTACGATCCCTTAGCCAATTGGCAAAGAACAAACATGAGGAACATGCTAATCTACGAGTAAAGCGGGTATCAATTCGATTCCCTAATTTGTAATAATAAAAAATGTTAACAAAAGTCCAACACTGGCCAGCAGAAAATGATTCCATCTCCATCTTTCTCTTCTTCTTAAACTTATTTCCCAGTATTCTTAAGTAAAACAAGAGTGGAGGACATCCCCTAAGTATTACTCATACATTATTGAACATTACAACCCCTTAAGGCAAGATTACGACTTACGAATACCCGGACGTACAGTTTAACTTCGAATCAGAATAACAGATTTGTGAAGCGTTTTTCATAGCAGTTAGTTTACGCTCTTGGCTTATACCAGAAGACTACATAGAGGCCAACTTTCCAAGAGCCCATTTTGATAATAAAATTCAATGATTTGCAAGCGTTGTTCGTTTGCAAGACGATTCATGGTTAAATTACAGATCAAACTGAAGATGTTTGACAGTGAAACAAAACACGAAACGTGCGTGAGCTTTTTAAACCAGTGTTGCCAAAAAGATAATAGCTAAAAAATCACCCTGTATGTTTCAAAATGGCCACTGATCATCTAGAGAATTTTCAAGCAAAAAATTGTTATTTGGAAAGCCTATTTTCTCATTGTCATATCACTTTATATGTGATTATGTTGCTGATTATATTAAGAGGCCTTGGAAACTTCCTTTGGATATATTCGGTCCAGAACAAGTGGGCTTGTTCAGATGGATACTGTTATACAGTTAACAGTGCTCTGTTAAGGGCAAATTTTGTTCTGTTAAAAGGAAATTTTGCTCTGTTAACGCCAAATGTGGCGCTGCTAAAATTTATAGATAAATTAAATAAAAAAAATAAGTTTCTGCCTAAATTGAAAAGCTTGTTGTTTCTAGCGTCCACTGAGATCTGTGTCCCGAACACACATCAGGAGAATTTGGCTGCCCAAATTCACTTTTCACAAAAATATTCGTGATAAGATTTTTTTTTTTTTATGAAACCAGCTCTCAGGGGATGGCCCCTACTCATGCAGTGCATTGTGCATGTTTTTTAGGAAAGGTAGAAAGGGGGAAGATGCGAACGGCAAGGAAACGAGTTGCTGCTAGGTGACTATAAAATGGCCAGTGCTATACCTTCACCATTAGACAGTCCTACATACAGGCAATCGTCCCCAAGAAGCCCGCAGTTTCTCACACCACTTATGTTGTGTGTGTTAATTTTATACATAAGTGGCGGGACCTACAGTTTAAAGTCGACTCCGAACTACAGATTTTTTGAGAAACTGAGAAGAAATCGCCGAAAAAATACTTTTTTTGTATTTTTTTTTTTATTTTTGATGTCTGGCATGGGACTCGAACCCTGGCTTTTACGTCTAATAAGCCAGCACACTACCTACTAGACCACGGCGACCGAAAGATCTTGTTCATGATACAAATGGTATTTTAAATCTTTTAAAAAATATACGCCGCGGACGCATGGCTACCCTTACAGTGAGTAGTGTGCTAAACTATTGGTATAAGGGGAATGGTTTCAATTCCCTTCATAAATTCTGATCTGTTGCACTACACCGAGCATATGGTCTTAGACATTCGGTTCATAATAATTAGATATACATTGTAATTTTATTATAATAAAAAAAATAAACTTACCTTTAAAAATTTTTTGTTGAAATATCTTGCAAATATTTTTGTTGTTGTTACAATTTTATTAAGTTTTTCTTTTTGTTTTTTTTTTTTTTTGCCTAAGGTGTAGAAGTACGTATATTTTGATTTATTTTTTTTATTTTAATAATAATACGCTGTCAATTATTTTTTATTATTTATTTATTAATTTTTTTTTTGTTGTAGAAAAATTGCACTCAATTTATTTCAGTATATTTAATAAGGTTTGTTTAAGTTTTTTTTTATTTTTTTTTTATTTATTTTCTTATTTTGCAAAAGGTACCCTCTTAACTTATTTAATTACACCGCAATCTAAAAAATAAAAGGAAATTGGAAACTTAATAATTTTTTTTTTTGTAATAAATAATAACAAAAATAAACTCCAAGTGTTAAATTTATCACAAACAGATGTTTTTCAAATATTTCATAATAATTCGATTTTTTTAATTAATTAAACTTTTTTTTTTTTGCATGCTTGGGATTTAAAAATATAACGGTCAATAACTTGAGTTTAAAAAAAAATCGGTATTTTAAACCGGTGTGTCTTATTTTTTTTTTTTCGGTTTTATAAATCAATACAAGGCTTTGAATGATTATTTTTCTTTTTTATTTTTGCATATTTTTTTTCAACAAAATCTCACAGATGCATGCTTTTGTTTTGTTATGTTTTTTTTTTTATTTTGATTTGTTTTGTTTATAATGAGTAGAGGAACACCAACACAGTAAAGAAAAAATCATCACATTTTGTTTTGTTTTTGTTGTTATTGTTTTAATGCTAAAAATTCAATTCAACAACGTCACTTTTGTGTTGTTGATGATGCTGATGATGATTGTTATTGTTATTATATGTAGTTGTTGTTGTTTTTATTGTTATTATTACTGTTGGTTGTCACAGCTTGATTAATAAAATGCACAACTTCCGTTTATTAATAATTTTTTTTTCATTCGCGTGTTATTTTTTTCTGTTGTTTTTATTTTTTATGCGATTTTTCTTCTTCTTTCACTTGCAGTTTAAGTCTTTGATTTTGTTTTGATTCTGTGTGTCTAGTTTTTTTCAGTTTTTCTGATTTGTTACATTTTTTCTTTTCACTCTCTTTGCAGTTTGCCTAAAACCAATCTTACTCTCTTGCTTACTATTATTCTTTCTCCTTTCTTTCACATTTTGTTTTTTTTTTTTTTATTTGTTGTTGCTTTGGCATTAGTAGTAGTGTCGCAAAAAAAAAAAAAAAGAAGTAGAAAAAAAAGAACTCATTCACAATATTTTTTTCGTCTCCATTTATTTCTTAGCGAAATGTGACACGAGAATTTTTCGTTTATTTCTGAGTTTAGGTTTGTTGTTGATGTTGTTTACATTAACAGTTTTATTCTCTTTTCTGTGTATATACATATATGTATATGTATATATGTGTGTGTATGTGTTGTTGTTGTTCTTGTTTTTAATATGAGTCAAGTGCCGGCATGTGCTTTTTAGTGTTTTTATATTTCGTTCTTTTTTTGATTGTTAGGTTGGCTGCACTTTTTTGCATGAAAAACAAAAAACCGTTGAAATTGTTTTTTTTTAATGCAAAAAAGCGTTTTTCACTCGAAATGTTACAGTTTATTAATGTTTTTAAATTAAAAATAATAGTTTATAATATTTATTTAAGCTCTGGATAGTATTTTAACAAAAAATAAAACATTCTTTCGAAGTATTTATAATTTTAACTGCAATGCCATGCAAGCTTATGAAAAAAAAAAATTATTTCTAAGCCCCAGATTTTGTAAGACGAGCAATTTCAGACAATCAAAAATTAACACGAACTTATTTTGAGTTTATTCTGTGAAACAAAGGTAATTATTTAAAGATTATAGGCTTTTTCCGAAAAAAAAAAATTTTTTAATAAGGCTCCTTGCGAGTATTTTCCAATTGGATTTACAATTTCATTCATATAAAGTTTAATTCCCGCTACATTTAAAGCCGACTGACCATTTACAGTGGGACCTCGATTATCCGTGATGGTCGGGACCGGAAGCATTCTGTATAATCGATTTTCCCGGTTAATTGAGTACCAATTTTGGCTAGTTTTTTAATAGATATTTTTATTAATTAATAAATGAATGTGTACATATTTATATTAAAACTAAATAATTCAAGGATTTTATATTTTATTTATATTTTCAAAAATATAAAAAAAATAATTGTGTCAGAAAACAGCGAACAGTATATAAGGATTTCGTATACTAAAGAGGGAATTCCCCTTTTTCGCTTGTTTGTCCAAAATAATAGAAAAAAATTTTTGCTTATAATCACGGATAAAAGAGGTAATCAGTGGTGTTGTGCTAATTTTTTTTTACCGGAACGTGTATATATAATTATATAGACAGGGCCGATCCTGGGTAGGCGGCCGCTCTGTGCGGTCTCATGTCCCAAATTTAACGACGGGGGTGATTTTCCTTGATAATCCTGGCGGCGGCGTTTTTTTTTAAGGTCTCATGTCCCAAATTTGACGAGGGGGGGGAGGTAGATTTCCCCCAATTTTCGCCCGTCGCCAGGATCGGCCCTATATATAGCATAAAAAGGAAAGGAAACCAAAATCATTTCCAATTCTCGTTATCAGAAATCATCTTTAGTTCCGGAACGCGTTCCTGTCCAAAAAGGAAGTACCGGAACGACGTTCCGGAGCGTTCCGGCTCGACAACACCACTGGAGGTAATCACGGTTAAACGATGCAGAAAAATTTAAATCGATCCAAAATAAAATTAAGTCGATGCAAAAAATTTTCTTTTTCCATCCCGGATAATTGATGTTGCCGGATAATCAAGGTCCTACTGTACAACGCCATATACATAAATTTCAATTCTTCACTCTATGATCACCACGTAAGCTATAGCTTACGGGGCTCAAAGAATCCAGAAGTGAATATAGAAACACGATTTCATTAGGAAAAATTTACTATTATGGTCTAGAGATGTCTTTAGGCGGTATTTAGTAGAAATTGAGCCATCAATTCATAACGCTATTGTCCTATGACAACGGATTTTTCGCCATGTACGGTCCGCATTATGCGGAAAAGTGCTTAAAAACTATCTCATAAGGATTGACTGCTGCAATCACTTCCGAAATCATAGTTTTATGTGTGTTTTATTTATCTCTATTACGTTCTGACGAATAATAACAATTTGGTTAATATTTTTATATTTATGACGAATATAGACGACATTATATAAAAAACTTTGATTACGTTTCGACGAGTATAGTCGGATAGGTAATAATAATAAAAAGTGAAATAATAATTATAATTACTTCTAATTGATATTCCTTGTAAAATCAAAATTTATTTAGCACTGAATTATAATTTTTTTTTTAAATATTTGCTGAATTAAAGCAAATATATTTCAACTTAAAAATTATAAAACAAATCCTAATAAATATTTTGACCTCCTAATATATTATTTTATATAATGCTGCTGAGTTCTAAACTGAAATTATTATAATTTTTCTTTTTTCATTAAAATTAAATTTTTTAATAAAAATTAACAAAAAAAAAAATGCATTTTAAAATTCATATTTAGTGCCAGTTTTCCAATGTTATCTATTAAAAATTGCTTTAAAATTTATTTTTCAAAATTAAATTATTTCAAAAGTATCCTTTAATTTTTTTTCTAACAAAGTATTCGAAATTATGGAAATAAATGTATTTTTTTCGCTTAAGAACTGAGATAAAACGTTTTAAAAACTTAGTTATGTATTTAGCAAACACTTTACGTATTATTTTAGAGTATAAAAATTTTATTACCGTCGGCAATTCAACAATTTTTATAGTGAAAGAACGACCGAACACTTTTGAGACAATGTCGAATATACTCGTCATGCAAATAAAAAAAAAAATATATATACATTCGTATTAATATTCAAAACAAGAAGAGCATTTATTTTCTAAACAAGTGCCAAAATAAATTCTAATCAGAAATAATCTGCTTTATTGCGGGTGTCGCATTCTGTAATAGATTAAATGCAACACCAAATATTTTCTCTTTAATCTGTTACAAAACTTTCGAAATTCCACTTTGATTCGATAACCGTAATATAAGGCTGTTTTGTTTCATTTTTTTTTTTTCAGCTAAGCAGGTGATTTGTGAACTTTAAAAGTTCTAGAAAAATGGGATTGCCAACTGTCATTAGGTTGGTGTCTAATTTATTACTGTGCAAATGTGAAAATTCGAAACATTAGAGTCATAGCAATTGTAGTTTTCTGTTACGGAAAATTTAAGATTTACGTTGCAGGCTACTGAAACAAATTGTACAATTTACGGAAACGACGGCGTGCATAGAAAAACTGCAAATGCATCACGCTCTGTTCGAATTAGACTTTACCAGTTTATAAACCATTTGAAATATACTGGGACCATAATGAAACTCCATAATTGAGTACAGCATGAAATAATATTTTAATGGACTAAATTTCTATTTGGCATACAGAATTGAAGAGATACGAAACCTAATCATTTCCGAAGTGACTGATTTGGAGTAGGTCACGTGCACTAGATCACATAAACCTGTGTGTCTGGTTGGTTTGAACGGTAATTGTTAATTGATGAGTTTCTATAACTTCAGTTCAACGATCAGATTCAAATCTCTATTGTCGTCAATAAATGAGACTAAGCTAGCAATTCAATTAAAATGGCCACAAGTAATCGACACATCTTTGATGGCCGGTAAGAGGTGGGCTGTAAAGTTTTAATATAACCATCATATGATGGTTAGTAGTCTAGTAGGTAGTGTGTTGGCTTATTAGACGTAAAGCCAGGGTTCGAGCCCCAGGCCAGACATCAAAACGAAAATATGAAAATATTTCTTCGGCGACTTCCTCTCAGCAGATTTCTGGCAAAAACTCTGAGAGTAAATAAAATTGCAAAGAAAAGTTTCTCAAAAGATCTGTCGTTCGGAGTCGACTTTAAACTGTAGGTCCCGCCACTTATGTATAAAATTAACACACACAACATAAGTGGTGTGAGAAACTAGGTCAATAATCCTGACTGAGGGGTTGAAATGACCAATTATGTATGTATGTATGTATCATATAGAACGGAGCGAACCCTCCAAACTTGTTTTATTTGATAAAAACGGCATTTTTGATCTTTTTACAAAAAATTATTGATTATCCAAATATTTTTTTTTACCTATTTTCAAAATTAAAAGTTTTTTGAAAAGGGAACAGATGAACCTTTAAAATAGCATACATAAACATATGGTTCAAACTTACATGTTATGAGTTTTGATCGGGTAAACTTGGAAAGTATGATTTTTTTCTAATTTCTTAAGTTTAGCTATTCTTAATTGCAAAATTTAATTAAAAAATATAAAATAAGTAATGACATTCTGAAAGTGCATTATCTTGTGAAGAGATTGACACTTCGTTTGAATCGGACAAAAAAATTACCGTAGTTATTATTTAAATAGCATAACAGTCGTGTTATATTTTTAATATATGTATGTCATCTTATCAAATGTACTTTTGGTTCAAAAATTTTGATGGAATTTGATTGTTTATCGCAAAATGTGTTAATTTTAGGTTTGCACGACTACCAGAAGTCGGCTAATATTTGTGTTTTTTACAAATATTCTTATTTCTCTTTGCGCAAACATTGGCCAACTTCTGGTAGTTGTTCAAACGTGAAATTGACACATTTTCCGATAAACAATCAAGATCCATCAAAAGTTCTGAAAATTTTTGAACTAAAAGTTCATTTGAAAAAATGTATATATGAAAAATATAACTCGACCATTTAAATAATAATTACGGTAAAGTTTGTCCGATTTGATCAAACGAAGTGTCAACATCTTCACAAGATAATACACTTTCAGAATGTCATCACTTATTTCATATTTTTTAATTAAATTTTGTTACTGTGAACGGAGAAACTTGAAAAAATTCAGATTTATCAAATTTACCTCACCAAATCTTATAGCCTATTAAGTCAAATAATATACATATGTATATATATCGTTTTAAAGGCCCATCCCTTTCCATTCTAATAAGATTTTAATTTTGGACATCGGTTCAGAAATGTCCAAAAAAACAGTTTTAGTCAAATAAATCAATATTGGAGGGTTCAAGAAATATAAAAAAAAAAAATATTTTTGAGTTCTACTCAACAAAACTCACAACTTACACTATGTCAGCTGGGTGTAATTCATTTTTTTTTATTTTGTCGAATAGTGTAATGTATTGTATTCTTTTTTTTTTTTATTAAAAAATTAAGTGATTAAATATTTAAAATTTTAATATTTAAACTCACATGGAAGCTTAGCTTTTTAAACTCAATTCATTTCTGATGTTTACAAAAAAAAAATTAGCACAAATTTATTTTATTATTTTGATTAGTAGAAGATTTTTTAAGTTTTAAATTATTTTTATTTTGATTTGTTTATATTTAAGTTTTAAAAAATTTTTTTCTTATTTTTTTTTTGTTATTTAAATTTTTATTTATTTATTTTTAATCAGTTATTGTAATCATTAAAAAAATTTAAATAAACAAAATAATAACAACCGGGAAACAGAGATTATTATTTAGTATTTAGGTAACTATTTTTGCGTTTTAGGCATGAAAAAATTAATTAATTTTTAGTTTTTTAATTTTTTTTAACACATTTTTTTCAAATTTATCCTTGATTTACACATATTTTTTATTTTTTAATTGTCAAATAATAATAACACAACATACATTTATTTATATATTTTAAAATATTCTACAACATGTTTTTAATTTTAATATTTAATTATTAATTTAATTTAATTCTTTATCGATTAACACAAAAATTTTTTTTTTGGCTTTCCAAAAACCCTGTGTAATATTTTCTTAGTTATGCTTGATTTTAATTGTAATATGGATTCTTTTTGTTGTTGTTTTGTTTTGTATAATTTAATTAATAATTATTATTAATTATTGCAATTATTATCAATTATCCGCATTAATATTTTTCTTTGCGTTTATCAATGTGCTTTGTAAGCAAGCCTCTGTGAGATTTTGCATTTGTATTGCCACTGTTGTGTTGGTAGTAGTAGTAGTCAAACACATACTAACAGTAAATGAGTGAGAAAGTGTATGTAAGTGTAGGGGTTATGAATGGTTTTAATTAAGTTCAGTTTTATTAAATTAATTATTATTTTTCTTTGATTTCTTTTCGTTAAGCATTTACTTTTTTTATTTTGCCATAAAATAATTACACTTTCTTAAGAAATTGTTTGTTTTCTTTTTGTAATTCCTTTTGTTACAGCAAACACAATTTGTTGTTGTTTTTTTATTGTTTATTTTTTCATGTAATTGAGAAAAATTCGCGTTTAATTTCAATAACAATCAAGTGAAAAATTGTACTTGCTACCCGCCTGATTGCTAAAAGCGTACTGATTTTGATTATTTGTTATTACGGCGTAACAAGCGCAAGCAAAGCAAAGCAAGACCCGTAGTAGTACGAAAACAACAACAAACCAAAAAAAAAAACTACAGCAATCACACAATAACAGCAACAACACCACTCGGCACACACAGAACAATAACAAAAAACAGAAAAAAACACAGCAACACACACAAAACATATGAAGGAAGAAAATAAATATAAAAAAACACACACAAATTATTCAGTTAAAGTGTTGTTGTAGATGGTTGTACTCGCACACACACTGGCTACAGCTTACACATACTTACTGGAACATTTCATTATCCAGTCAAACACCCAAATCATCTCTCATACTCATTAAAACAAACGAACAAAAACAAAGCCACCAAAGTAAAGTGAAAAAAAAACACAAAAAATAAAAACAAAGACACAAAACGAAAATAAAACAAAAATTAAAATCGTAATAACTATTACACACACACACACATCCACTTAATGATCATTAATAAAGACTCAAATAACGTTACTTGTATGTCTTATTATTACAACAAAACACGAATTGTTTGTTTTTAATATTTAAAACCGTTGCCTTTTCGTACACCACAGTCACAATCGCCGTATACTAACTCTTCCTACATTCATGTGTGAATGATACACGTTAACTGATGTATAAAACTAAATGCTTCAAATAAAATCATAATAAACTACTCGCTAGTTGTAGTTGTATTTGGTTGGATAACAACTATTACCACCATCATTGGCTTTAGCAATAATAATAATAACAATAATAAATGTCCTGTTCATACATGATGCAACTGTTTGTTTAGAAATAAAGTTTAGAACCTCATCGAAAGTAATAAGACACACATACACACACACATGACACATACACACAAGAAAATGTTTAGCTAGACAATTCATAATACATACATACGTATGGTTAATGATTTTACTATTGCCCATCACTACCATTGCATATTTACTTATTTACTCTCTTAATTTTTTTATATTCGCTCTCTCTCTCTCTGATTTACTACAATTCACCATACAAAAATAATTTTTGCAATCCTTTTCTTTAATAATAAATACGAATTGACAAAAACAAAAACAAAAGAAAAACCACGAGGTGTCACACACACACAATCTCACCCATAAACCAAGCAACCAACCAACCTGTCATCATTCAATTTCTTCCTATTCTAGTATGTTGCTTGTCGTATGTTGGCTATATGTTGCATGTTGTTTCTTATTGCCTATCATACACACTCAGTCTTCATGCTCACACTTCAAGTAATAATTGTCATCATAATAATCATCAAAATTACTTTTGTTTTTGCTTCATTATGATGTTTTGCATTTTCATTGCTTATTTCCAGTATGTTTTGTGTGTTTGCTTGGCTTTGCTGTTGTGCCAGCATGTTTTGTCTTATCGAAAGGTTCGAAACAAACTTGTTGTATTGTGTTTTTTGTATGTGTTGTGACAATTTTTTATTTTATTTGCTTTTTAATGTTTTTTACTTTTGGGTGGCATTGCAAAGTGGGCCTTTTTCGAAAAACAAAGAAAAAAAAGACGTTTTAACCCGCTTAATCAAATTCAAATGGTTTGAATAAATTGTTCATGGATTAGAAAAACTATTTAAAAATTTGTCCCACCGAATTTGTTAAAAATGTTTTATGGAGTTGAGGTAGAAGGCTATCAATTCAATTGTATTATGTGGCATAGACAGACTGGTTGATTGATCAGCCCATAGCCTAAGTAAGTGAATTTGGGTTTCAATGAGTATATAATCTACATCTGTAGAAAATTCTATTGACCTAGGAATTAAAAGCAAATGTCCAACAAGATGTGTGTTTGCTGAATGGGCTCTGAAGCAGTTGACAACTGACCCTTATTTTCATCCAAAAAATATCTTCAGCGATGAGGTAAATCTGTCGATGAATGTGGGCGAGAACAAACAAAATTGTCGAATTTGGGATGATACCTAACCTCATAAGACCCAAGAGTGTCAAATGCATCCCAAATAAGTTACAGTTTAGTGCGGATTTTAGGGTGATAGTCTCATCGGTTCCTATGTTTTTGAGAACGACTTTGGCCAGCCGTCACTGCCAATGGTAAGCACTACAAATCGATGATTATCCACTTCTTTTGTCCTGAGTTTGATGATCTTGACACCAAAGATATGACGATGTAACATGCAACACAATTACTGCAACATTGGATATTCTGCACGAACGATTAGAGGGCAGGATCTTCTGACGTAAATGTTATGTGAACTGGCAATCAAGATAGTGCGATATAATATCGTTAGATTTTTATTGTTGGTCGTAGGAGTATGTGCATTAGCCACATACCCACCGGTCCTCAAAGCCAACATATTCCATGCCATCGATCAGATTGGGCCCGATTTATGCGCTAGTGTCGTGGAATTGGATATTTTGATGGCTTTTACAGTCATTCGGTTGCAAACACAGAAGAGCGGATGAGTTTTAGTATATAAAGCATCATTATATATTTGGGTACCTTGAAGGATATATGTATGTATGCATTATTCTGAGACAGGCTGTTTACTTAGTCAAATGGAACCTTGGCTCATATGCCTACGTTGAATAGTTGCTACATAAAGTGTTTCAGATTTGGTAGTAAGAATGGACTTGCTGTCGATATTGAAGAAACAGAATTCAGACTGTGCTTTCATCTACTTAATCATAATACCAACTTCTAGACGAAGTTACGTGCAATAACGGGTGAATTGGCCCAGCAAAAGTTATTATGTTGGTTATTCAAATTTTTTCTGTTAACATGTCACATGGCAAATACGTTTGCGACCATGAATACAAGGTCTAAGACTGTTTTGAACTGCAAGAAAGACAATTAACAGCCAACTGGTTTCTAGGATGATGTCGAATATGAAGTGGCTTCATTAGCCATGAAGAATCCAAGATCTGTTGCCACACTGAGGACCGAGTTATAGGTGTAGGCTTAAATATCGTCTGGAAGGTTATGGGACAGCGACAAAAATTGTAAAAATTGTTCGGAATCTTAGGGGATTATAGAAGGAGCCTTCAATAACGTGGAACTGGGTGCTATTTCCGGTGCTCTAACAAGACTGAATGTACAGGACACTCTGGTGAACTGGATATCCAGACTACTATGTGGGAGAATAATCTACCCGACGCTGGGGTGCTCGCTCATCACCAGAGAAGTGGGAAGGGGAACTCCACAGGGTGGAGTACTCTTCCCTCTCCTATGGAACCTTGTGATGAATGAGCTGATAGTGATGTTGGAAAACGTGGGATGCGTGGCGATTGCCTATGCGGATGACGTTGTTCTCACTATTTCGGGCACATTTGTTGATACTATAAGAGACAGGATGCAACTTGCCCTAGGGAAGGTTAGGGAGTGGGCATCTAGTCGTGGTTGGGTGTTAATCCCGGTAAAACGGAGGTCGTACTCTTCACGAGAAAGTACAAGCCTCCACCTTTCCGTCCACTGAGATTGTATGGGGCGGAACTAGAGCTCAAGGAGGAAGCGCGCTTCTTGGGCCTTATCCTGGATAGGAAGCTATCGTGGAAACCAAATATCACTAATAGACTGAGGAAGGCCTCCATTGCCCTCTACGCTTGTAGCAAGGTGTTGGGGAAGAAATGGGGCCTGAAACCTAGAATGACTCACTGGATCTACACAGCGGTGGTCAGACCTATCCTGACCTACGGATGCCTGGTGTGGTGGAAATCCCTGAATAGGACGACGAACTTAAACCTGGTACGCAAGTTACAACGATCTGCTTGCATAATTATTAGTGGTGCCCTGCGCACTACTTCTACGATCGCTCTGGAGATAATCTTATACCTTCTACCGCTTGACCTATACTACAGGGGTGTGGCGGCTAGGGTTAGTAGGCGTCTTTGGGCGACTGGACAATGGCATGCATCGGGCATTGGTCATACAAGGATACTTGAGGAAACTGATATTGTCGGAGGCATAGACTATATGACACCGCGATATGACTTCTCAATGAATTTTAGGACATCCATTCCGAAAAGGGAGGATTGGAGAAAGGGTGCGGCGCACCTCGCGGGGAATGCCGCACAGATCTACACCGATGGCTCCAAATTAGAAGGAGCTTTGGTATTGGTATCTATTCGAAATCAATCGGAATATCCAAGTTTGATCTGGTAGCCTCGATCACTGCAGAGTCATTCAGGCGGAAGTGTCGGCAATTAAAGCTGCGGTGAATATTATTGTGGACAAAAATGTTCGCAAGCGAAGGATCACTATACTTTCTGATAGCCAAGCGGCCATCAGGGCACTGGATTCTAGTGTGATAAACTCCAAGACGGTGTACGACTGTCGCAGATGTCTCAATGAGATGGCGAACCGATGTGATGTTTGTATCACATGGGTACCGGGACATAGAGACATTACCGCCAACTGCAGAGCGGATGATCTGGCCAGAAGGGGCACGACCATCGAGCTTCTCTACATTAGGGATCCCTTTAAGTACCTGTGGGCTTATAATTGACAATGCAATCGTGGACCTTGTCAACACTAGGTGGGCAGCTTCGGATAAAGGCAGAGCGGCGCAAAAAATTTGGCCAAGGCTGGATAGGAGGCGCACGGTGACTCTGCTTAAGCTCCAAAGAATCAGGCTAAGCGCTGTTACCGGTGTTATTACGGGGCATTGTATTATAGGAACACATGCGAGGCGTATTGGTCTTGGACACCTCGCGAATGATTTCTGCAGAAGCTGTGGAGATGAGGAAGAGGATGAAACTATTCTTTACCTACTGTGCACATGCCCGGCACTTGGTCGGAGGAGAAAGAGACACCTGGGTGCCTACTACATGGAAGACCCAGATGAACTGTCATGCATGGATATTGGCAGTCTGAGTCGCTTCATCGGAAGCTCCGAGTGGTTCCTGGAATATTGAAGAAGATGAAACTGTGGTGTCACAATGGGCCCTGTATGCGGCCTAAGTGTGTCCGCTCATGACTCCATCGAGTGGACAGCCACTTCTACCTACCTACCTAGGGGATCATCATGTTTTTGGCTTTGGAGAAGATAAATTAGGCAGAAGCCTCTGTAGTCTAGTAGGTAGTGTGTTGGTTATTAGACGTGAGGCCACGGTTCAACTCCCAGCTCAAACATCTCTAACACAACGAAATATGAAAAAAATATTTCTTCAGCGACTTCTCTCTCTCAGAGGATTTCTGGCAAAAACCGTGAGAGTAAATAAAAAATTGCCATGAAAAGTTTCTCAAAAAATTGCCGTTCGGAGGCGACTTTAAACTGTAGTTTCCCCTGCCACTCATGTAAAAAATTGACAAACACAACGGAGTGGTGAGAGAAGCTAGGTTGTAAACCTGACTGAAGGGTTGTAATGACCAATTATGTATGTAATGTATGTATGTATAAGACATAGATTTTAGCTGAGTTTTATGTGGTTGATGTCACTAATTGTTGAGGCACAATAATGCGTTGTGATAGGCAAGCTACCTATCTAACTTTGATCTGCTTCTGTAGTTTTCTCTTTTCTTTTTATCAGAAACCATTGAAATAGAAAAATCATATTTTTGAATATATTTAAATGCTTAAACCAGTGGAAGTGTTCATCATGTTATGAATTAGTCATTAATTTCATCAAGAAATTTCTGATCTTTCACTTAAAAATTTTTGAGGTGAGAAAAAAAGCAGATATTTTGTTTAATTTTGTATTTGTTTTATAATTTCAAGTTGCCATAATTAAAATCATTAAAAAACAAAAAAAAAAAAAAAAATAATAATAAAAAAAGAATTGTTTTAACAGAAATAATTTCAAGGTTTCACATACAGAAAGAAATTTCACAACTTTTTTTTTTTGTTGTCATTCGCACCCTGTTGACATCATTATAATCGGATTTGATTTGAATTTTATTTTTTAATTTAAGAAAAATTTTTTAATATAAAATTGAAATAAAAAAAAAGAAGACGAAAATGAAAACATTTGTTGTTAGTCTATTTAATAATTTATATGCACACGTACAATGCTTATTAAAAACAATATAAGAAATATGTACGAAAATATATACGACAAAATAATATTAAAAAAAAAAAAAAATAAGAAATAAGAAATCCAAGCACCAGCAACAACAATTAAAAAAAGTGAAGAAAAAAAAATTATTGTTTTAATGTTTATGAATTAAGAGAAGAGACAACAAAATATTTCTTAATTTCTGTATTTTTTTATTTCGTTTTTTTTTGATTAAAATAAATAAAAATCTTTAAAAATAAAACACGTAACACCCACGTTTTATTATAATTTCATTAAATAATTTGATTTGTTTCTTTTGCTTTCAAAAATATTTCAACAAAAAATATGTTGGAAACAATGGATGGATGGGACATTACGAAAATTAACAAAAATCATGAAAATTTTTCATCTAATTGGTTTGGAAAAATTTAATTAAAAAGGCCTAAAAATTATAAACGATTTGTGAGAAAAAAAACATTTTGTAAATTTTATAAAAAAAAAAAAATTTCTTTAAGAACCAGTGTTGAAGCACTAAAGAAACACTGCTCGATATGCTATGAAAACAACTGAACAAATAAAAGTGAACAGAATTAACTCACAGTGATGAGAATAGATATCACAGTAGACCAGCATAGATCATGCCAGATTTTACGATTTATCGTCATTTTGACTATTTAGAGCTCAAAAAACATCATATTGATATCATATCCCACCTTGACGGAGCTGCTGGAAGCCTTATCAGCCTCGAAGGTATACCGAGCTTACACATTGCGGCAAAAACATGATCCCTTATGGGGCTATCAAAGGCCGCCTTAATGATTTGTGTCGACTTGTTCCACGTGGTTCTTTTCCAGAATTTGACGTAGTGTGAAGATCTGATCGATGGTGGACTTGCCAGGTCTGAAGCCGCTCTAATAAGGTCCAATCAGTGTTTTGACGAGTGGCTTCAGTCGCTCACACAATACGCCTATAAGAACCTTATATGCGATAGGGAGAAGGCTTATACCCCTGTGGTTGGCGCATATCGTAGGGTCTCCCTTTTTCAGTACAGGACAGAGGACACTGAGGTTCCAATCGTTGGGCCTACTTTCCTCTAGCCATATTTTGTAAATAAGCTGGTGCGTGCGCCCTACCATCTCATTACTTCCGGCCTTAAACAAGTCAGCGGGGAAGCCATCAGGACCTGCAGCTTTATTGTTTGTGAGACGCATAATCGCGACTTCATGACTAGGCGGCGGAATCTCCACTTCGGCATCATCGATCGTCATTGCCTTGTAGCAGAGTAGAGAAGTGTTTCCTCCACAACCTCAGCACCCCCTGCGGATCTGTTACCAAGTTTCCATTTTCATCTTTGCAGGTAGACGTTCCGGGCTTATAACCTTCAGCTAGATGCTTAACTTTTTGATAGAATTTTCAAGCGTCATTCCTATATCCAAACATCTCGACTTCCTCAGGCTCATGCCTTTCCTGCTCCCTCTTCTTGCGTCTGAAAAGGCGTCTCTCATCTCTCTATAGTTCTCGATAATAGCTCGCGTAGCGGCTGACTGCAACGTTTTCTTGTATGCGGCGTTTTTCGCGGCGGCTGCCTCGCGACTCTCCTCATCATTATTGTTACTATTGCAAATTTGGGTTCGTAATAATGAGGAGTGAAGTATTATATTTAAAATTATTTGGAAGTCGCCGTAGTCTAGTACGTAGTGTGTTGGCTTATTAGACGTAAAGCCCGGGTAAATTTGCTAATATTCCGCAACCACCGGTAAATGTGAATTTTTATGATGGTAACAACAATATATCTACAATAAACGATCTCCACTTCCGACATCTTAGTTTGGATGGCACAATTGAAGGATTTCTAAGAATTAAGTCTAATGCAGTTGTCCTAGACGACATCCATCCTCGTTTTATAAAACTTATATTGCCTTATATAATACGTCATATCAATCACATTTTTCAACACGATTTTAACAACTAGCACTTTTCCAATTGAGTGGAAGTCAGCGAAAATTATTCCAGTGCCTAAAAGTGATGGTGACTACCGGCCAATATCTATTCTTCCCTACATATCAAAAGTTTTTGAGAGAATTCTTCATAAACAAATTTATAAACACATACTCGACAATAATTTACTAACAGACCGGCAGTCTGGTTTTAGACCTCAACACAGCTGCACTACAGCATTAACCGAGGTGGTTGAGAACATCCGTGGCAATCTAGATGAGAATAAGTTAACATTTTTGGTCTTACTTGATCACTCCAAGGCATTTGACACTGTGGACCATCAAATGTTGTTATTGAAGCTTGGCAATATGTTTCAATTTTCTACAACCGCAACAAAATTAATATCTTCGTATTTAACTGGTAGATCACAGATAGTTGTCAATGGTGGTATTGTTTCTTCACCATTATTTACAAGCCGAGGTGTTCCGCAGGGGTCCATACTTGGCCCACTTTTTTACTCCATGTATGCAAATGACCTTCCGTTGCAGATCAGATACTCTAAAATTCAAATGTATGCTGATGACGTACAGCTATATTTAAGTTGTTCAAAAACAGCTATAAATTCTGCTATTAATGAAATAAATTTTGATCTAGATAGAATTTATCAATGGGCATCTGATAATGGACTACTTCTTAATCCTATTAAGTCTAAATTTTTAACAATTGGCAAAATTCCGGCGGTACTGAGAGGGAATTTGTATATTTCTCTTAATGGGACTAAAATTCAATTGGTAAATACAGCCAAAAATTTGGGCGTTACTTTTAATAGCTCGCTGACATGGTCGGATCACATTAATCAAGCATGTGGCATAATTTATGGGACGATTAGAACCCTATGGCAGACTCAACACTTTACGCCCATGAGGATAAGGATGATGATTGCCAAAACATATTTAATTCCTTCTCTTTTATATGCCTCTGAGATTTTTGCTGGATGCAATATGACTTTGAAACGAAAGCTCAATATTGCGTTTAATAATATTGTTCGATATGTTTTTGCTTTGAAAAGATTTGATCATATATCACCGTATTTAATACATGTCCTTGGCATGCACCTCAATGACTACATGAAGCTTAAAAATCTTATTTTTTTGCATAAAATAATAACTACAAAAAAGCCTGACTCTCTTTATGATAAATTGGTATTCACATCGTCTGCGAGGAATAATAATATTCGAACATTCAAATACCGAAAGAGTGCTTCTTTTCAACAGTTTTATATACATATATACCATTTGGAACCATCTCCCCCCAAATATTCAACTTACTAGCAACGCAGCGCGATTCAAAAACTTGTTAAGTAGTTATTACAGAAATTCATAAAATTTTCTAAAACGGTAAACGGTATGTAACTTATCTGATTCTAATGCTGTAATTTATAAGATAATTGATCTTGTTGCATTAGAAAAACATTCATTATAATAAATAAATAAATAAAAAAATAAAAATAAATAAAAAATAAGATTGGGGATGCTGACTTCTTTAGTGATACCTTTAGCTAAATCGGCCTCCAAGTGTGCCATTTGTGTAGCTTTTACTAAAGCTATTTGCGACAGTTCCAGATTTTTGAAGACAACGCCTTTTCTGACATCTAAATCAAGTTTGTTGTTTGACGCTAATGGAAAGAAGAAGTGGTTAACGATCACATCGTGTGAGTTTTAAATTTTTTCGCATTTGCGATGCGCCCTTATTTAATGACCTTCTGTTAAATCGTCTATAGTTAGTTAAGCCTGAGTGGAATATCATTTTCATAGTCGAACAATGGCTTCCCATGCGATCCTTCATTTCGATGTCCTCACTACGAGTATATGTTCTACAAACATTATTTGCCATTGAGCAGCCACAATTAAAATCTTGAAAATTTTCTAGCATCACTGAGATGGATGAAAGAATGAACATGTAAAAATCTCTGCTATTGTAAAATCTAGTCCATAAGATTTTTCTCACGTTGATGCATACAGCTTTACCATTGCCACCATTTAAAAGATTTTATTTTTTAATACAACAACAATAAATTTATCAAAAAAAATTATTTCAAAATTATTTCAGTTTTTTTCCTTTCATTTCAAACACCAAAAAAAATTGTTTTTTTTTTCGATTGTCGCCTAAAACATAATTCAAAAACTAAACCTATACAATGATGCGTACATACACTAATACACTCTCAATCATACATTTTGATTTTTATGCTTACACACATACATATACACTTTACAAATGATAGATAATGAAATACGTACAGTAATGTTTCTTCTCTTTTTCTCATTGTGTGTGTACGTGTGTGTATGTGTGTAGTTTTGTTCACAATATTTCAATATGATTTTGGTACGATAAATTAACAAAAATAACTACAACAACAACAATAAAAATATATTTATTATTTGAATATTTTTTTTTTTTATTATTAAAACGTAATAAATTGTTTTATTTCGTGTTGTTGTTGTTATTATGATTATTTTTATAGATTTCTGTAGAGGTAGACAATATTTTATGCTTCCATTATATACGCCACATGCATACATTCATACATACAGACCTACATACATCTGTATTTAGTGTTAGTACGAGTGCTTTATTTTAGTAACACTACAATGTTTTATTATTATAGCCATTGTTGTTGTTGATGATGTTTCTTGCTCTCTTTTTTTTAGTAAAAAAAATTATTTCTTGTTTTCTTTAGAAAAATGTTAATTAGTACAACACGAATAACGAAATCAGAAAAAAAAAATTAAAAAAAAATTTCAAAAAAAATTGAAAAATTAAAAAAATATTTGGAAAATAATTTTTATTGTCTGTTGTTTTTATTGTTTTTGTTTTTTCTCTCCTACTTGCCCATGGTACATCTACCACAGACAATACAATGACTGCATGGAATTACTGAAAAAAATTTGAAGACACTCACTCAGATACATGAATAGCTGCCAGATTTGACGATTTTGTGCACCAAAAATATTACGTTGACGATTTATGCCCTTACTTTGACGGTTTTTGGAAATGAATCATATTATTTACTTTAGTATATTAAAAGCCTTTAGTTAAGCTTTGCAATTGTTACTCTTTTTGAAATTTAGGTTAGTAGTAACGAGGAGTGAAATATTATATTTTTAAGTTATTTCCAAACACTTGTGATGATTTTTCTATATTTTACGCCTTTTTCATTCCTTAAAATCCAAAAAATTCCACACCACTACACGAAGGGAGTTCCACATACGAATAGTCCGACCAAAGAACCAACTTTTACTGTAATGTATTGTGCGATCCACTGGCCAATCGATCACATACGTATGTGTTCGCCGAGAAAGACGAGTGTTACGTAGGAATACATGATTCTCAGGAACAAGTCCCCTTATTTCACTCGAGCAAAATCTATTGTAATAGCGATTGAGCAATGAAACACAAGCCATATTGCAACGAAGCTTCAATGAATCAATAGAGTTCGATACCCTACCTTCATTAAAGAGCAATTTCGCCATCTACTGTACGCTGTGGCGAAGTTTCAAAATAAACGTTAAGGCACCGGCCTATACATGAGAATTGTATTCCATTCTCTTTCGTATACAAGTGGTGTAAATAGGAAGAAGATCAAATGAAGTAAAGTATTTCTTGCAACGTCTTAAGAAGCCAAGGCATTGAAAAATATGTCGGTTCCAGCGAACATCACACTGAATTTTCATGCTTAGAATGTCAAGAGCTTGTGACTCCCTAATATTTACAGCAACCACCTATAGATTTAGATGTCGCCGTAGTCTAATAGGTAGTTTGTCGGCTTATTAGACGTAAGGCCACTGTTCAAACCCCAGGTCAAACATCCAAACGAAAATATGAAAAAAAAAATATTTTTTCAGCGACTTCCCCTCATTAGATTTTTGGCAAAAACTCTGAGAGTAAATAAAAAATTGCCATTGAGAGTTTCTCAAAAATCTTTCGTTCGGCCTCGACTTTAAACTGTAAGTCCCGCCACCCATGTATAATATTAACGCACACAACATAAGTGGAGTGAGAAGTTAGGTCGTCGTTTTGACTGAAGGGTTGTAATGACCAATTATGTATGTATGTATGTATAGATTTAGATTATTGCTGCGCTTATGTGTCTTAAACAATTTTTTCCTGAAAATGATATAAAACTTCTCTAATTAATTAATTAATTTCCAGCCTCGGCTAAATATATTTAAAAATATTAATAATGGTCACATTTTTCAGCTTCAGTAGAGAGAGTATTAAGCCAAGTTAATTCAAATTAATCCAAATTCTTTAGAAGCAATATTATATAAAAAGATTATTTAAAACTTAGCAATCGTTAGTACTTCGACGATTTCCATGAACGTCTTTGACGATTTTATTGGTTTGGGGTATTCTACTTAAAAATAAAATATTATTTCTGTTTAGAAGTCGCAGTTCTAATCATAATTAAATTTATATTGTAATACATACAAATTTATGATTTTGTTTTAAATATTTGAAAACATTTCTATCTGAGTTAAGGGGTGAATACAAAACTATACATACATCGTAATGCCATGTTTACCAAACCTAGTGCTTGCCATAGTTTGACGTTCTGTTGTCAATTAAAAGACAAGGGTCTCCACAAATTTCTATCAGTTTTCTTTGTTCTGCGTTGTTGTCCTTGTTTTCCTACGACTTTTTACAGAATCTTCAATATATGTACATACGTACATTTGTCATTATAATTCTGCAATCAAGATTACGACCTAGCTTCTCACACCATTTATGTTGTGTTTGCTAATCTTATAAATGAATGGCTTGACTTAGAGTTTAAAGTCGTCTCCGAATGACAGATTTTTGGGAAGCTTTTCATGGTAATTTTATTTTACTCTCACGGTTTTTTTTTGCCAGAAATCTGCTGAGAGGCAGTTGCCGAGTAAATATTTTTTCATATTTCGTTTTGTTGGAAATATCTGACCTGGCGATCGAAACGTGGCCTCATGTTTAACAAGCCAACACACTACCTACCAGGCTACGGCGACTACAGAAACTTCAACTGCTGAATTTAATGCATAATTCCATGTGAGGATTTTAAGGGCGTTTTAATCCCTGGCTCAAAAAACGAAATATGAAAATAATATTTCTATTGGTGTCTTCCTCTCAGCAGTCTTTTGGCAAAAAATCGTAGATCCCGCCACTCATTGATAAAATAAACACACACAACGTGAGTGGTGTGAGAAGCTAGATTGTAATCCTGACTAAAGACTTGTAATGAGCAATTATGTCAGCCTGATAATGTGCACAAGGTGTGACCCATTCATTTTTATTAGTGACGCCGAACCGAACTGACATTAACTTATAATCATAGGTATAAAAAAGCTCTGAATTCGAGGCAGTTATGACCACCAAATTTTTGGTATTTATTAGCAAGCAACGCTTTATAAAGTTTTGTAATCAAGTTTCGCAGCCGTAAAAAATAAAACAGACTTGATAGTTGATTTAAAAATCCTCTATTTTATCAAAGTAACCAATAGCTTCACTAGTCGTGTTAATACAGCTCTTAATACGGCAACCTTCAGCTGTTCCTTTGGATGTAATTAGACTGTCTGAGTTCAAGCTTAGTCAATGTAAGTTTTCCTTTTCCAGTGGGTTGGAGAAGCATAAAAGATGAACCGCAGGTGTTTTTAGTTTGTCTTTCTAGCAGTCAAATCATAAAATTTTAGTTTGAAGACATAAGTGTGTCTATTTAATGTAGTAATGCGATACTGAAGCATTCTTAAATTTATCTCCTGTAAAGTTAATGTTGCATTGGTACTACGATTATATTGTTATATTAAGATCCGGAAAGATGCATGAGTATAGCAGAGAGATTAATATTTTGAAAGTGTAATGAGTGCAATTATATTAAACAGATTGGCCAGATGAACAGATTGGCCACATGAGATTTAAATCTTAATGTTTCCATCCAGCCATCCATTCATGATGATAACAAAATCCTATTAAAAGATCTCAATATTTGCATGTCTCTACTATTGCTTTATCTAAGCACATATAATTTTTTTTTAAATTCTCTAAAAATGCATTACTTAAAAAAAAAAAATAAGAATTTCTTCTTTGAAAATTTTCCCCTCCAAAAAATTTATTTCTAAACAAAATTCCAAGGAATTAATTTTACGAATGAAATATATTTTGAACAACTGGATCTTTAATATTTAAAATGACACATACAAATAAAATGCGTGTGTGTACACGAGGTAAATTTTATGAAAATCGAAAATAGAAAACACAAACAAAACATATTTTATTTAACAAAATCAAATGCTAAAAATACACCAACAAACATTTTTTATTACTTTTGAATTGAAAAATTAAATACAAATTCAAATTCAAAAAAATAACGTTTAACAACAATATAAACACACACTCACAGGGATACAAGCACACACATTTACTGTTAGCATGTATAAGCATCGTTCTCTTCTCCTCTCAATTTAGCTGCCATTTATTCAATAACTATGCTGTTCTACTCTCTGAGAAATATTACAATTAATATTTTGATGCATGTGTGTGTGTGTGTTTATTTCCGAACCATATAAAGTGTGACCAAAAATTTATAAATACAGAGTATTTAAGTTTGAAATTCTATTTCAAATACAATATACATACATAATTGGTCATTACAACCCTTCAGTCAGGATTACGACCTAGCTTCTCACACCACTTATGTTGTGTGCGTTAATTTTATACATGAGTGGCGGGACCTACAGTTTAAAGTCGATTCCGAACGACAGTTTTTTGAGAAGCTTTTCATGGCAATTTTATTTACTCTCAGAGTTTTTGCCAGAAATCTGCTGAGAGGAAGTCGCAGAAGAAATATTTTCATATTACCGTTTTGATGTCTGACCTGGGATTCGAACTCGGGCCTTCAGTCTAATAAGCCAACACACTACCTACTAGACTACGGCGACTTCGTTCAAATACAATATAGAAATATCTAATAAAGACGCAATTTTTCAATTTCCTAAGAAAGAGCAGAAATCTGTTTGATAGATTAAGGGCCATAGCCGTTGATTAGATGTGCGTACTGGCTTAACTATTTTTTCAATCTTTGAAAGGCATTGCTTTGGAAAAATCTAACGAGAATTTATGTCTTCTCAATCTGTATTTCATAATTCAGTTAGGATGATTACAACATAGCTTCTCACACCACTTATGTTGTGTGTGTTAATTTTATACATGCAGGGCAGCATGACTTTTACGATAGATTTTTAAGAAACTTTTTCATGGTAATTTTATTTACTTTCAGAAAGTTTTTGCCAGAAATCTGCTGAGAGGAAATCGCCGAAGAAATATTTTTTTATATGTACTTCGTTTTGTTCGAGAACCGTGGCCTCTCGTCTAATAAGTCGACACACTGCCTACTAGACTACGGCGGCTTTAATTATTTATTAATCGCTTCCTATTTTTAAGTGTGAGATATCATCGAAATTTTTATTGGTTTGAAAGACCTATTGTAGCTATTTTGTATGGATTATAACATCGTTCAAGCGTCCGCCACGACTTTTCTGAGTGTAACGCTTCCGAAGTGTCAAATTTCCGTCATTCTAACGTATAAATAAGGCAGAATTTAATGGCATGAGTTATGTCGGCTTTGAGGTCCGCAGTGGTTTGTGGCTTGATCGCATACAGCTGTGACTTAAATAAACCCCACAAGGCAATTTCATTGGCCAGTTCACAACACCTTCGAGTGAGCTAATCATGCCCTCAAATCGATCGTACTGAATATTCAATGCAACACGAGTTGTGTGACTCTTAGAGCAGTTGTTGAAATCACATGCTTTTAGTATTCGTAACCTAACGTTATTGGTCATTACAACTCTCCAGTAGGGATTACGACATAGTTTGTCACACCACTTATATTGTGTGTGTGTTAATTTTATACATCATTGGCGGGACCTACAGTTTAAAGTCGACTCCGAACGATAGATTTTTTGAGATACTTTTCATGGCAATTCTATTTACTCACAGACTTTTTACCAGAAATCTCCTGAGAGGAAGTTGTCAAAGAAATATTTTTTCATATTTCGTTTTGTTGGAAATGTCTGACCTGGGGTATTTGAACCGCCACCTCACGTCTAATAACCTAACACACCTAACACACTATCTACTAGACTACGGCGACTTCAGTATGTTATGAAACAGTCTGTTAATGACCAATTACGTATGTATGTATGTTCGTAACATAGTTTAGCTGCTAATATTATTTGTAAGCAAAAATTCACTGCGTTTGACAAGGGCGTTACCACTCGCCTTATCAAAAAAAAAAAATGGAAAGGCTGAAAATGAAAAGTTTTTGAATTGGATTATAGGACGATATGACAGCTGATGGCAAATGATTTCAAAATGTATTGGGCACAATGGTGAGAGCAAAAGATTTTTCTCCGCAGAAACTTCTGATTATTTTTGAACCAAATTAATGACCTGTGGGTTAAGAATATGTTTCTTGAATTTTTTTTCCTATTTGGTGGTAACAGAGAGATTGAATTCGTGTAAGCCCTATGGACAAATTTGGATGACGCTTAGGTAGGTTGGTAGGTAGAGGTGGCTGCCCATCCAATAGAATTAGATGGACACACTTAGGCTGCTGTGTCAGCACAGTGTGGGATCGCATCCGAAAGGATTAAGACGATCCCGTAGGGTTAAATGAAAACTGAACTAAAATAAAAATAGTAAGCGGACTCAAAAACATAAACATAATAAAACTTAAATACTTGATCGAGTGTGAAAAAATAATAGTTTTCAATAAAAAAGACAATATAAAATTATTATATATTTGGCAGCCGAGCCAAGCAATTCAATTTTGTGTTTAATTTAAAAAGAATTGTTTAAAAGAATTAAAACAAATTAAAAAGAATTGTTTTAAACTGAATATTTGTTATTTTAAATGGATTTATATCAATAAATATAAATCTAAATATTACAACAGTTTTCCGTTATCCCCTAGTCTTGAAACTACTCGGAGCTCCTGACATCCGTGTAGTAAGCACCCAAGTACTTCTTTCTCCTCTGGCAAAGAGCCGGGCATGTACTCAGCAGGTGAAGGACATTCTCCTCCTCTTACGCATCTCTGCAGCTTCTGCAGAAATCGTTAGCAAGGTGTCGAAGACCAAGGCGCCTCGCATGCGTACCCACAATGCAATGCCCCGTAATGTCCCCGATAACCACAGTGATCGCGCCCCTTTGGAGTTTAAGCAGACTCATTATGCGCCCCTCATCTAGCCTTGGCCAGATTTTACGAGACGTTCTACCCGTGTCCGAGGCCGCCCATCTGCAGTTGACGCAATCGACGATCGCATTATGAGCCTACAGATTCTCATAGGGATGCCCAGAGTCGAGTATTCTTGGGAGAGTGGGATGGTCGTGCCCCGCCTGGCAAGTTCATCAGCTCTGCTGTTACCTGGAATACCACTGTGCCTCGGTACCCATTTGATATGGATAAAATATCGTGCCGCTATCTTGTTGAGATATCTGCGACAGCCGTACACCGTCTTGTAGTTCATCACGTTGGAACTAAGAGCCCTGATAGCCGCCTGGCTATCAGAAAGTATGGTGATGTTTCGCTTGGAGGCGTTTCCGTACTCAATAATTCTCGCCGCAGTCTGTATTGCCATCAGCTCCGCCTGAAAGACGCTGTAGTGGTCTGGCAGTCTTATAGACTGGGCTATTCCAACCGATTCCGAAAAAATTCTACTGCCAACTGCTCCGTTCAGTTTCGAACCGTCGGTGTAGATTTGCACGGAGTCCCTTACTAGGTGGGTCACACCACTTTTCCAGACCTCGTTGTTAACGCTTCCAGCGGCGATATTTTTAACGAAAAAATCGGACAGAATACGCCTCCATATTTCTGCAATGTCAATTTTAGTAAGAATGTTTTTCACAGATCCTTCACTTACCAATTGCATAGTAAAATAGCATTTAAAAACAAATTCGAACTTGACGGACCCTATCCAACTCTATATTTATTGTTTATATTTACTATAACAGAAATCCAAAAAAATAAAAATTCAAATAAAACCACCAAAAATAGCAGAGCCAAACTATGAGTGAATAATATGATAGAAATGTTTTTAACAGTAATACACCTTAAGAATACCGTTTTAATGGTGGATAGTTGAAAGAGCAAATGAAAATAAAAAACAAAAAACAACAAGAATAATGAGAAACAAGATATTAAAGCAACGAAGAAGAAGAACCGGAAAGTGTAATGCCAGAAAACAGAAAAAATAAGACATTATTATGGGGGGACCATTTGTCAATGGCACTCACTTCGAAGCACTTATAAAACATACTGGCAGACACGACACCTACACTCCAGCTAATTTTTGTTGTTGTTTGCTGTTCAGTTTTGATAGAGATGCTGTTACAATAATGTGAACATGGAAAGAACATCACCAAATTGACATGGATATACACATGAGCCAATGAGCCAATCAGTTCAGTGTGTTTTTCCTAATTTTTTTTTTATCAAATTTTTAGTTTTTTTTTGTGACAAAAAGAGAAAAAGTAATGTCTCTCGTGTTCTCATGTTTACGGGCTCATCTTAATCAAAATTATCTTTAAAACTACGATTTGAGTTGTTTTGCTTAGTTTTTTTTTTTTGGAAATAATTACTCAATGAGTTCTATTATGACACAGTGGTTACGATCATTCTTTTGTTGCCTATAAATTGTTTGCTTGGAAATAATTTTTCCAAATCCCAAGGCGGAGGACTAGTAAATATTTCAATATCCTTTACTTAAATTTAAAGAGCGTAAAGTCGTTTCACCTGTGGCGTCACAACGGGCCGCTATGCGTGCTCAAGTGAGCTTTATGATATCAGAGCTACCACTCCGACCTAACCTAAAGTCGTATCAAAGCTTGAAGTTAGATTACGTTTCAATCATTTTGTATTCGTTAGAAATCCTCATAAACTTCTGACATCCATTGATGTGAAACTTAGTTCATACTTCTCAGAAGAATTCAATGATTCCAGCACAAATAGAAAAGGAGTGTAAGTACTTTTATCATAAAAATTTCTTTTCTATGCTATAAGCACAATGGACCAACGCATCAAACACAGCAATCTCTCAAAAATAGAATACATGGGAGTATATGGAAGTGATTACTATAAAGGTATCGCTATAGCAACCAAATTGTTGTTGCAAAATTGCTAGGTTTGCAGCGTTGCGTTTATTGTGTTCATAGTATATATGGTGTGAGGAAGTAGGTTGTAATTCTGATAACAGGGCTGTAATACCTAATCAGTTAAGTAAACATTATGGCTACGGCAGTAAGCAATATTGGCACATTTGGAGAGAAGGCAATCTTCTTCTTATAATTCTTCTTCTTTTTAATTGGCCATTAACAACCCGAATATAGGATTAGGGCCTGCTTTAGTAGATCGTTTCAGGCGGTTCTGCTTCTTGTGCGTCTTTGGTCACACCAATCGATGACAGGACTGATCCTTCCAGATGTTACTACGCTGCACAACGCCTACGTCATTGAGGAGCTCATACAGCTCAATGGTGGACCGAATGCGAAAATCATCGCCAACTCGAATCACCATTACGTGCCATAAAATTAACAGTTTGGTGTTCGTTGAACTTTAGCGGCATTATCATTATCAGTCCTTTCGGAAAGAGGAAAGAGCTTCTGTTTCGGTGAATGGCGTGCATTATTAAGCAATGCTGTTTCCAAAAATTTATCAACTAAACATTAATGACATTTGATTTCAATAAGACAGCACAATTTACAATGTAATGAGCTTGACAACAATTGATTTCTTGTAAAATCTATTTGGGGACAACTTTCTTTCAAAAAGTACTTGTACTGTTCACTTGACCCCTTAATTGTCAGTCGTTAGTTTATGTCTACAAATCAGTAACCAATTAGCAGCTACCTGTAACCAATTACCAGTAACCAGTTCCTAGTAACCAGTAATCAGTTATCAGTAATCAGTTACCAATAACCAGTAACCAGTTACCACTTACCAGTAACCAGTTACCAGTAACCAATTACAGTTGCCAGTAACCAATTACCAGTTACTAGTTACCAGTTACCACTTACCAGTTACTAGTTACCAGTTACCACTTACCAGTAACCAGTTACCAGTAACCAATTACCATGAACTAGTTACCAGTGACCAGTAACCAGTTACTAGTTACCAGTAACCAATTACCAGTTACTAGTTACCAGTTACTACGAGTAGTAACCAGTTACCAGTAACCAATTACCAGTTACAGTAATCAATTACCAGTAACCAGTAACAGGTTACCTGATTACTAGTAACTTTTTAAGTATTGAAAGCCCATATTCTAGTCACCATTAATGCCATTTGTAGAAACAAGTTGTAAAAGATGTACTTTGTAGCCGTGGAGGAGGAAATGTCATGAAGTTCAAATTATAATAAAAAAAATTTTCATTCTAACAAAATTTAGGCTTGTATTGTCATTTCTAATTCTGAAGCCTTAAAAAAATCACCCTATATTTGTGTTTTCTAGGTATCTTTTCGTGCATTTTACTTTTATAAAACTTTGAATTTTAAAAAGTACCAAAATCGTCCGAATAGTACGATATTTTTACATAAAATATACTCAATATGGTACCTTGCTTCAATAACTAATTTATTTCATTTATTAAACACTGTACAACAAAAACCAAACAAAACAATTTATCACCAGCATAAATAAAAAAGTGTCAACGATGACTTTTTTAAACTTTTTCCACATCCGTTAAGAATTTGTTAAAAACAAAAAAATGGAAAAAAAAATTATCAAAAAACACGTGTCCACATACATGTGATCAATTGATGTCTGGTAGATTAGGTTATGGTAAATCAGGCGCTATAGACCAAATCCAGACAAACTAAGAAAAATAGAAAAAAAAAAAATAAATTAAAAAATCTTTCAAAAAGAAATTTTTTAAGTAAAATTGTGTGTTTCTTTAGCAAAAACACACACACGCTACAGATTAACAATACAACGAAAGAAATAAGAATAAAATTTATGAGAGATTCATATTATTATGGAGACCATTACGTAGTAACACTGCTAGGAAACAACAACAACAACCATATTACTTATCAGAAATTAAAATTATTATTTAAATATTACATGTTGTTGTTGGTGTTGTTGTTATTGCTCATACAACTAATAGAAACAAGTGGGTGGTGCTTACGATTACTCAATGAAATTAGATTGGAAGTTGGAGAATTGAACACAAAAAAAAAAAACGACCACAATAGATAGATAACATCCACAACAACAACAATAATTGAATTTTATACAACAACGATAATATAAATACAAAATAAAAATAAAAAATTTATGTAAAATACACCAACACATAGGCACAGTAATACGCGTACATGTATGTTGTATGTACATCGCATTTTTTAAAATGAAATTATTTTGAATTAAAAACTGAACGCAAATGAAAATCAATTGTCGACAATGACGCAGCCTCTTAAACACAAATCCACACACACAGACGCACATGCAAAAGAGATCGTGTATATATGTATTAAGACACGTTGTCTTTTCTAGTGGCATGACGAATATTTCATTTGTTTTTCTATAATGTGGGGCCTATTCATTCTAATGCGCGTGCTCATACGAAATATTACAGTTTGTAATAGAATGTAATCTTTGTTTTCTTTATTTGACCCAAAACCTATTGAAATAACAAAAATGCTCAGTAAGGTTTGCCATTTCACTATGAATAGTTTTAAAACGTAAAACACACTGAATTTGTGTGAATCAAAATTCTTGCTGTGCGAACAAATTAGTTTCGTTAATTACGTCTGTTACATTACATAGTCGTCATAATCGATTTTCTGAGCAAGCCTTTCAAGCTGAATTTTACTTCAATTTCAATTTGTTGCATGCGTAGAATACGTACCAAGAAGAATAGGTATGGTATTGCAGATTTATCGTCCAGTTTCAACAGACATAGCTTTATTCACGATGACAATAATATGGTTTGTGTTATTATTCGACCACCTGGAACACATTACATGAAAAACCTGTCATAAAACTATACGAGGTAACGTATCACAGCGTCGTTTGTTAATTGAAGATGAATTTTCTTACTGAAAAATTATCTTCAAAAACGAAACTCTGTTTTGACTGAATATAGTATCTAGGTGATGGAAACCGAGGTGATCCAATGTGATTCCTTTAGAAAAATCCCTTCAGAAACGTGAAAGAAATATAAAAGAAAACCAAATGATGCACATTAAAAGAAACATTGATGTTTTTTACGATGCAATGCATATCACAGATACATCGATTTGTGAGAAAATTAATCGAAAAGAAAAGAAAACAGAATGCAACAGAATTGTTGTGTAGTGGTATTGGGGTACAGCAACCATACGATTTATTGTAATGTCCTCATCTTATGTCTCACTTTAATATCTCTTATTCAGGTGCTTCCTTCTAAGATGCATTAAATTCTCATTAATGCATCTCCTCATGACGGAGACTTCATTTTGGAACGAATTGATCCCTATTCCAAAACTACTATTCTTTGAGTTTACAATTCGCATTAAAATGCCGGTTACTTTCCTCGGACTACTTCTCAAGAGTCTTGTGCATAACTCAAATCACTTCTCATTGTAATTACCCAATAAAACTCGCTTGTCCGTCTCTCATTATCTTTCCTTTCTCCAAACCCTTCTTCCTATTCCATTACCTTATCATCGCCAACTATAACGCCGTCAAATTCAAAATCACAAATATAATGCCGCAGAAAACTTTTTTTTGACAATCTTTTTGACAACATATCTGACAATTTACCTGACAATTTTTCTGCAAATTTATTTAATAATTTATCTGAAAAGTTTTCTGATAACTTATCTGACAAGTTATATGACAATTTATTTTTTTTAAACAAAATTTCTGAAAATTTTTTTGACAACTTATTTGACAATTTATCTGACAATTTGGATATTTGGCTGACAATATATCTGATAACTTATTTAGGACAGTAGAATTTACAATTTTATACAAACTGTATTTGGACTTATCATTTATAATAAAAGTGACCAAAGCTCTAATCAAACGAAACAAACATCTTCAATAATGAAACATAAGCTTCAGATAAGGCGATCGTTATTTTCAAATCTAGCAAGCATTTCCATATTGATTTTCAAATGATCCAGGACAGAAACAGAAGATCTGAAATTATATAAGAAATATTAAGGCAATTATAGGATACAATGCATTCTTTTAAAGACATTATTACCCATATCATAGTCCTGGTATATTTGTTTTATTTTACAACGCGATTGTTTTTGATTTTGTTTCATATTTATACAAAACACATCAAGTGAAACAAGGCGTATTCTCTCTTCAGCGAATCGTAACTTCTATGAAAATCTTGCATCCAGATGCACAATCTTTACGAATTAGAACTCGGCAATTTCAGTTTTTCTCTTCTACACTAGATGATTTAGCCATAGAATGAAGTTTATCCGTATTTTTCAGAATAATATCGCCATATATTCATGGACCCTAACTATACAAACTTTAGTAAAATTTGTAACCGGAGGTATAGGCAACTTTTGCGGTCGCTGTAGTTTAGTAGCTAGTGTTTTGGATTATTAGACGAGAACCCGTAGTTCAAAATATAGCTCAGAAATCTAGAAGAAAACGAAATATTAAAACAAATATTCCTTTCGGCAATTTCTTTTGGCAAAAACCCTGAAAATTTTCTCAATTCTGTCATCCGGAGTTGACGTTAAATGTTTGGATGTGTTTACGACGCCCAGAAGGGATCTTATGGCAACCCTACTTACCGACTTTGGATTGAATCGCCATAGGGATTGACAGCGATGCGGAAGTCAATACAAGTATGTATCTGAAATCCTAGTCCTCACACTGAAACCCCTTTTTCCATTTAGTTTCAATACTTTGGTATATATTCCCAGAAAATTTGATTGAAAATCGGGTTTCTCATTCAAGTAGTCTCTGCTTGGCATAACGGTGTCTAAACAGTCGCTCAGATGGTTATAAGGGACCACTTAATCCAAGAGTAGAAAGACAATTCAAAATTGCACCTACTGTCTCGTTGAGTCCACAGTGCATTTAAGATTCTAGATGTGTTTCGCTGGTTATTGACGAGAAGTAAAAGCTAAAAAGTTTGGATATCAAAATTGAATCCACAACGATGGATTACGTATGGAGCATAACTATAGATGGTGTTGTCACTTGGATCATTACATAAAGAGAGTTTTAGTGTCCTGCTATTAAAAAGTTCAACATTTTCAGAATTAAGAGGATGGAACAAGGAGCCACTTCTGTGTCGATAACATTATACTCAACTGAGAGAATAAATTTTTTAAGAATGTTAAAGTAGAAGAAGAGAAGTAGTATTGTATACAGATGACGTTTTTGGGTGTTTTAAATATTTTAACACCATGGAAGTGTCGATTAAGTTGCAATCTATTCTTCAGGTGTGAAGGCTATATAGGTGGACAATATGTTTGACTAAAGGATAGCTACTTTTATACGAGATTGAATGAACACGAGCTATTAGTCACCTAGCAGCAACTCGTTTCCTTGCCGTTCGCATCTTCCCCCTTTCCACCTTTCCTAAAAAACCTGCACAATGCATTGCATGAGTAGGGGCCATCCCCTGAGTGCTGGTTTCATAAAAAAAAAAAAAATTTTTTTTAAAATTTAATGCTGCTGGTTTTAGAAATTTCAAAGCGGATTGTTTAGATCAATTTCTAATACGGGTACCACAGATTACATCCCTATGATGAGCTGGTTTTTAAGTTTCAGCGGGTCTTCTCTTGAACTGTGTTCTAAACTTTAATCACAAATTTCATAACTCTGTATCAGAGATCAGCAATAAATAGTTTTTTCGCTACTCATAAGCACTCATGACAATATAATTTTGAATATAAGTGAGTCAACAATATTGAAATTTAACTATGTACTCTAATTCATTCATACTCATTACAACATTGATATATAAGTACAGGTTGCAATGAG
Organism: Sarcophaga caerulescens; assembly: GCA_927399465.1. Lineage (NCBI taxonomy): Eukaryota > Metazoa > Arthropoda > Insecta > Diptera > Sarcophagidae > Sarcophaga > Sarcophaga caerulescens. The sequence continues at coordinate 40,669,458 of OV656866.1, forward strand.
TATGCGTACAACGTTGGCATCAAACTCATACCATTCGAAATATTCATACGCCTACTCATTCAGATTCATACTTATTTTGCGATTCTTCTAAATGTTGAGTCATGGAGAGTCGAAATCAACAACATCATAAGTGTTATTAAGTATGAATATGATGAGTATGTACTTCACTCTTTGAATTTGAGTAGAGGTTCCATGATATTAAAGTAAGTATGAATGCGTATAAGTATTAGAAATTATGAGTATGATTGGAATCTACTCATCTTTTTGAATACTCATTGCTGATCTCTGCTCTGTATCCCTTCAGATGTTACAAACCCTTGCGTTGTGTCCACAATGCCTACTGTTGGTGTAGGGCATTGCAAACACCAACAACAAGTAGTTTTATTTACAATTTTTTTTTCCATTTCTTTCATTATTTTTACAACCAATTAAAATCTGCCCGATCACGATGTTGCTGTTGCTGTGGCTGTGGCTATAACTAATGATGATCTCGTTTTAGTTGTTATTGTTGGCATATATTAATTGCCATGATAATGATCATTACAACCATACACTGCGATAATATCGGAGAACAATTAGTGGATCATTATTTCTGTCTTGTGTCTTGTGTTGTAGCGTAGTTTGATACAAAAATCTTCAAATTCTGTGCGTATTTGATTGTTCGCATCTCTACGTAAATAAAAACTAAAAAAATTAAAAAAACAAATTTTTAATTATTTTCGTATTTGTTTTTATTGGTTTTTGTTTATTAAATTTTTAAAATACTGGTTTTAGTGTTTTTTTTTTAATTTATTTTCTTCTATCGCGTATGGTCTTAGTTATTTGCGTAGCTATTGGTAATGATGGCACTTTCGAGATGTATTTTTTAATTTTTTGTTTCTAAAAAGTTTAAATAATTATAAAATTATTTTATGATATTTTGTTTGTTTTTATTTAATTTTGATTGGCTATTCAATGCTGCTAAGGGGTACAGCACTTTCATTGTTGTGAAGATTCTCTCATATACGCGTGTTTAATGACATATTTTTTATGCGTTGTTTTGTTTTTATAAATTTTTAATAATTTTTGAAAATAAATTTAAAATTATACCATAAATAGTTAATGTTTTCGTATAATAAAATTTAATTTAAGTTTGTGTGTGTTTTTTTTATTTGATTCTATTGTCAATAACCGGTCGAACTTGTGATCGTTCATTTTAGTAGGACGTTTTGTATTTGAAAAATAAAAAAAATAGTTTTTATATGAAGAAATACTTGAAATAAATAGTCAAATGACAATGATATTTTTGTTTTATCAATTAAATAATTTATTGTTCAATAGGAAACACATTTTTCTATTATTTATTATTAGACATAACCCGTTGTGCTTTGCTAGCTTTATTATGGTTTAATTTATTGAATCATAAAACTAAAAAATATTCGAGGATCATGCAGAGCTACAGCTACAATAAAAAGTGATTTTTTACTCTTTGGGTGAAGAAGTGTATAAGTTTTATGCTTTACCGTAGACGATCCAGCCGTGAGCAACAATTTTAATATTATTTTTCTAGTATTTTGACCGATATTTCAACAATATCAACTGTAATGTTAACCTCTACGACTGGAAATGTATCTGGCTTGTCGTTGTAGACGACATACTTTGCGTATCCCAGCAAACAGTGGTCAAGTGTCGTCAAATCGTAGCTGTGATGCTAACTCCAAAGGCTGTCATTATGGAAATTTATTCACGAAAGGCCTAATGTACATACATACATTCATAACTGGTCGTTACAACGCTTCAGTTAGGTTTACAACCTAGCTTCTCACACCACTTATATTGTGTGTGTTAATTTTATACATGAGTTGCCTTCATAGCTTTTGCCAGTAATCTGCTGAGAGGAAGTCGCCGAAGAAATATTTTTTTTCAAATTGCGTATTGTTCGACATGCCTGACATCTGATTTGAACCTAATAAGCCTACATACCAACTAGACTATGGCAACTTTATGTATTCTCACAAAATATGGTCTCACCAATCAAACTGATCTTGGGGACCAATGGACTAATTCAAATGTGAAATTTATTACTTACCAAACTCCCCCCCAGTAGTTTGTGTTACGTATTTCACCTCAGTCCAGTTATTTTATGTTACTTACTTAATTAGCCTTTATAACCCGTTTATCCGATTTCGGCCTGCCATAACACATCCTTTCATAACACATCCGTATCTGCACCTTGGGCGCCAGTCGGCCATACCAATCATCCGAACGACATTGCTGAGCTGACGCAGGTGCTGGATGCTAATGCATTGGAGATCATACACCATATTGTTGAATTGGATGCGGAAATCATCGCCAAGTCGCACTGAACCGAAGACCTTAGTTACGACTTTTCCCTCGATCATCCTCAACACCGCATAACGCTGTGCGTAACAGCGTACATGCTTTTTTGTAATATATAGTAGAAGTACGGGATGAATAAGCGACTTGTGGAGCATTAGTTTCGACGTACGAAACAGTTCTCTGCTACTCAATTGCGTAATGAGACCTGCTTGCGACAGTGATCGTGCGCTTGATCTCCAGACTGACCGCATTTTTGCTGGTAATGGTGGATTTACGAAAAACTAATTCAATGACAACATCGAGAGCATAATTATCGGCCGTAACCTGTGATCTGATACGCCGTCTTTACCTACTTATAAACGACATACACTTCATTTTGCCTTCATTCACTTCCAAACCTAGCTTGATAGATTTTACGCAGAATATTTTCTATGACGAAGTTGAAGAATATCATGATAAGGCATTACCATGTTTGAAATCTCGCACGATACCCAAAGGTTCGAACGGAGCTGCAGGAGTTGCGCAATGTCATTCTTACAGCCTCACGAGCTTGACAGGAAAACCGACTTCAAAAACGCGATCTCCTATAGATCTACCGAAGACTGTCTTATACTTCTTCCATTTTTGCAGAAAAATAATCAGTAATCATCGCATGATGTCGTGCTTCATTGACAGTAACGTTGCAACTTTTTTCGATCTTGTAAAAGTACGGTCCAATAAAGCTTCTAATCCACAAACCATGCCAAACACAAACAGTATCATGAACTACCTCTGGCTAGGTTTCATACCAAATTCGGTAATTCTGTATAACCACGTACGCATTGAGTAAAAAAAAAAACAAGCAGGAATATAAAGTTGGCAGGAGTTTAGCGTTCAAGTCAACGTTGTTTACAAAAAGTTTGAAATTAAATGAATGTATGAAGTTATCGAATGATCTAACATAGCTGGGGAATCACCTCCAGTTAAACATGAAGAATCCAAGATCTATTGTGACACTGACGACCGAGTTAGAGGTGTAGGCTAAAATATCGTCTGCGAGGTTATGGAACAGCGACAAAAATTGCAAAATTGTTTGGAATTTTAAGGGATCATCATGTTTTTGGCTTTGGAGAAGATAAATTGAGCAGAAGTCGCCGTTGTCTAGTGGGTAGTGTGTTGGCTTATTAGACGTGAGACCACGGTTCAAATCACAGCTGAGACATTTCCCACAAAACGAAATAGTATAAAAAAATATTCCTTTGGCGATTACATCTCAGCAGATTTCTGGCAAAAACTCTGAGAGTAAAAATAAAATTGCCATTAAAAGTTTCTTAAAAATCTCACAATTCGGTCTTTCGGAGTCGACTTTAAACTGCAGGTCCGGCAACTCATGAATAAAATGAACACGCACCACATAAGAGGTGTGAGAAACTAGGTTGTAATCCTGACTGAAGAGTTGTAATGATCAATTATGTGTGTATGTATTGGAAGTTCGAAGATTGTGTGTAGTTAATTGAGAAAGTGAGAAAAAAATCTATTTCGCAGGTGCTACTACCAACGGTATTATCGTCAGGGTCATATTCTATTCTTCTCTGACATTTTACTGATATTTTCTTAAGAGGATTGATACAATGGCCACAACTGCGATTTGACTCAGAATTATAATTGTTTTTAGATTCTTCTAAACCATACTCTGTTAATTATATGTTTCAATTGCTAAAATATGTTTTTAAAAACTTTTTATCGCTCATTACCATACCATTACCATTACTTAACCGTTCTTAACCATTATTTTTATAAATTACTTTTGGCATGAAACGGAGCATTTCATTACTTCAAAATAATTAGCCATTTAACATACATTTACAGACGATTTTACCTTCATTTTTGTATTTTTTTTTCTTGTTTTTTGTTAACAATACGTTCTCATTAACAACATTTACTTTTTCGTTACACACTTCAACTACATTATGCTCAACGTGTTTTAGAAAAAAAATCGCTTCAAAACAAAACTAATATGCAAAATGATTGATTAATTTGTGTATTTTTCTTCTTCTTCTTCCTCTAATTTTTCTACGCTGAGGTGCAAAAACTCATCATTGTTTTGGCATTTCCGAAAATGTGATTCAAAAAATACAAAAAAAAAAAAAACAATGAAGAGAAAAATGAAGTACAATAATTACCGCATTTATTACCAACGTTTATTACCAACACATTACCCAGCTGATAGAAACAAAAGCTTAAATTATGTTGCAGAAAGTACAACAAACAGTGAAGAGGGGAGAAAAAAAAAAACAATACGAGGTATTTAATGAATAAACAGGGATTCTTAAAGTGTGGCATTTTGTTAATCCTGGAATTACTTATGAAGAAAATTATTGGTGCAGGCAGCTTTGAGCTTCAAAGGAGGAATCCACTGAATAATGTATAAAACTTTGAATGCGATAGGAATTTAGGATGCATTGGCGTTTCAGCACCAGTCAGAACCAGATATCAGCAATGAGTATTCAAAAAGATGAGTATAATCGAATCATACTCATATTTTTCTGATACTTATACGCATTCATACTTATTTTAATATCATTGGACCCCTCAACTCATATTCAAAGTTTGATGTACTCATCATATTCATACTTAACAACAAGTATGATGTTGTTGATTTCGACTTTCCATAGCTCAATATATACACGACGCACAAAATAAGTATGATTCGCGTACGAACTCTAAAATACTCACTAAAAGGTTGTGTGTTTGCTCTGCTTGCTGCTCAGTCTTTTTTGCTTATGTTGTTTTTTTCTTTTGTTGTAAATGCAACAACAACTAAGACTGTAAATTTTGATAAATGATTCGAGTCACTCGAATACTCATAAGTATTATAAGTATTTTTCTAAAGTTATGAATCTATATGAGCAGGCCTATGAATCAAACACATTTCGAATGGTATGAGTTTGATGTCAACGTTGTAAGTATACTCATTGCAACCTGTTCTTATAAATCATCGTTGTAGTGAGTACAAATGAATCAGAGTACATAGTTTAATTTCAGTATTGTTGACTTACTTATATTCAATATTTTATGAGTGCTTATGAGTAGCGAAAAAACGATTCATTGCTGATCTCTGGTCAGAAACCCTTATTACACAGATGTGTACTTATTCTCGCGCTTTGGTTTTCTAATTAATACTCTTGGGTCAGACAATACATTACAATCCTTTACAAATGCGCAGGTTTCTGACGAATAGAGATTGCTGTAATGGCAAGATTATTTGTGGACTCGGGTTGGCTTGCTCTAGGGATTGTTTGATTTCCTTGTTGATTGGATGTCACAATGGGCCTAAATGCTTGTCCAAGTGATACCTCTTTCTTTAAGAAGAGTTTGCCTAACCTAACCTAACATACATTTCCTTCTTTTCGCCTTCTCCAAACCTGTTTTCATGGTGTCAACACAATGTAATGCATGAGTTGTGACAAACCTTTAAGTGTTGGTGAAAAAAAAACTGTCTTCAGAGAAATTGTATGCTAGTCTACCTCGCCGAGGTATCTTAAAAAAAGAAGTTAATTTTCAAAAGTTTGGGAACAGCTGGATGAAGTTCATTCAACTCTAATATTATTAATAATGGTTTCTGTGTTTATTGTTATTATTTTCAATTTTTTAATTTTTAATAGTGTGGTGGTCAAGTAAACAATTTTGCTGTTTTCAGTTTCCAATACTTCATCTTTTTTTTTTTTTTTAATTATTTTTTGTTTTTATTCGTCCATATGCTTAGCTTCACCATGCAATTGTTATGTATTGAACGCCTGTAATTTAAAAGTTTAAAGTGTTTTTAAGCATTTATTACACTATATTTGAGGATGAAGAGGGGCTTAGAAGAGGTACTGGACTTTTTCAAAAATAATTAATAATTATCCATAAACAACAAAATAATTATCAGCAACATTGTTATTATTATTGTTCAATTTAATATTTTATTTTAAATTTATATCCTACACACCTCTATATAATATTAGATGTGCTTGTGTTTGTAACATTTTAAATTGAGACCCTACCTCCATACTAAGGGTCTTTTGGATACGATTTCCTTTTCGATATGTGGCTTTGCGCTGTTGATTATTGTTTGCCGTACAATTCTTGAGCATACAGACGTATGCAAATGTTAGAATAAGTTATAGTCAAAACTGATCTTGAACATTTTCTACGTTAAATTTGTCTCCTTTGACCCAATGGTTTCCACAAAGCGTATATTTTTTAAAGGGTTTGCTGTTATTATTTTCGCGTCTTCCCATATAAGATTGCTTTGTTCTGGTCTTTAAAGAATCGTACGTCGCACGGCTTCTTGAAAATACTGCCCCAGAGCAATGTTTCTGATATTCTGATTTGTCTACCTCCAATACCTACGTTTTATTTGCATTGTTATGGCAAGGTTCTGAAGATCTCTGTTGCTGATGTAATGACTTTAATTGTGATTATGATTTTGTTGATGTTTACCTGTAGTACCTAATAGCCCTCGAAACTATCCAGATTTTTCTTGAATGCCACTCTCATCTTTCACTTAAAATTTCTATGAGATTAGATGAGGTGCCTTGAAGGGCAAGGTCCCACTTAATCCAGCTATAAAGTAATATCCCTATCTCGACTTCTTGACTTTGTATTGGAGAGTTTAGCAAAGAATAACAGTAACTGTGAGGTCAAGAAACTCCACTTCTTCGTGGCAAGTGCAGCACGTTGAGACATGAGTTTAAAAATAATCTCTTCTTTCTCTTTGGACTTAGAGCAGCTGCAGAAGGCATTTGAAGGAATGTCAAGTCTATAGGCATACCTTCCAATATGGATGATCAAGCGATTTAAAGACAGAAGATAATCCATCCACTACTTTTACTTATAAAGCCAGCAGAGTTTAGCAAATAATGCACGTACTGTTCTGCCGTAAACGAAATTGAGCCTCCCTGTAAAATGAGAATATCTGGAATATCTAGGCCATTTATAAGTAAAATACCGGCCTGGCTAGTTCATTAGTAATGTAATTTAAGAGAAAATTCCGATTTTCTGGAGCCCATATAAGAGTTACTTTTGAGAGATTCAAACATTTTTTTAAGAATCACCGGCATTCATAAACAACAAAGGTGAACGAAGTGGCGTTCTTTAAAATGTCAAGGTGACCATGACCTTCACCTCAAAAATACTGTAACATAATACGAGTATACTATATAAAATTTATTCAGCATCTTGGAGATATCGGAGTCATACTAGGACTTGCTGTAGACCAAAATTTTCTAGTTGGGATAATAAAATTAAATGCGTTATTGATGTGAAGTCGCCGTAGTCTATTAGGTAGTGTGTTGGCTTATTAGATGTGAGGCCCCGGTTCAAACCCCAGGTCAGACATTTGCAACAAAACAAAATATAAAAAATATATGATTTCGGCGAATGCTTTGGAGATTTCTGGCAAATACTTTGGCGGTAAATGAAAATATTGCCATGAAAAGTTTCTCAAAGAAATCAGTCTTTCGAAGTCGACTTTAAACTGTAGGTCCCCCGTCTCTTATGGATAAAATACCCCAACCCGAGTCCTGACTGACGGGTTGTATTGACCAATTACATACATACGTCTTAATGGAGTATAGGGCTGGAACAAAACTTCAAGTTTCCAGTACACCCAAACCTGATTTTACACGGTTTTTTTTTTACGCGAATTTGAAATAACACGGTTTTTTTTTTAACAAATTTACCATTTTTTTTTTGTTCGCTCCTTTTTATACGGATAAAATCCGACGCATGGAAGAAATTTTCGATTATGGATTGCATAAAGCATGCTGCCTTAGCCTTTTCAGAAATAAAACCATCAACTTTAAATGCCTGTTGGAAGAGCATTTGGCCAGAATGCGTCAGAGGCAATGACACTTGTGCGAATGATAATTCAGGTGGTGAAGTGTATGCAGATATAATTAATTTAGCGCGAAAAGTTGGAGGTGAAGGGTTTGATAATCTTAACATTGAAGATATAAACGAAATAATTGTTGATAAAGCTCTAAATGAAGAAGAGATATTGGAGGTTGCGCTGGAAAATGAAGATCAAAATGTTGAAACTGAATGAGTGAAGTTGATACTTGACGGCCTTCAAATGGCAAATAAGTTGGCAGAACACTTTTTGACATGTGATAACATAATTGAAAGAGCTGTGAAATTTAATCAGACTTACAAACATGTATGGCTAGATACAGAGAGCTCTATAAAGAGCTTTCCAAAGTTGGATCACAACACATTATAACAGAATTTGCTGTTAAAAGAAATAAACCAGCGCCAGAAGCAGCTTCTGAAGATGTAGAAGTAATAAGTATTTCTACTGACGAGACTGATATTGAGCCACCCCAGCAAAAGAGAATGCGCTTGCTATCAGAAACTGAATCCCAATTAAATTAAAAAAAAATTTTTATTGAAAATAATTCCGTTCCTAATTGTCTTAAGAGTTTGATAACTAATTTTATTTTTATAAATGGAAGAGAATTTTTAAGGTTTTTCTTTATTTTTTTATAATCATAAAATGAAATAAAATAAAAACTCTGTGTATACTATTGAACTAAATCTGTGCGTTTTTATAAAGTTTTTCAATTTTATAGGCATATGTAGGCTGCTGCATCAATCCTATGTATATCTTTTCAGTTTGTTTATACACTTACATACATACATAATATTTGTCTTTTTTTACGCGTTTTTTTTTACACGGTATCCACTGGAACGTATCTACCGTGTAAAAAAAGGTTTGGGTGTACTTGTCATTTATTTAGTCTGTTTTGTGAAATCAGCATGAACGATCATAGATAATGAACGACATATTCGCTGAATGGTTTTTGAATTTTCATCGAAAATCATCTTCTGCGATGAGGCTCACCAAAATTGCCGAATTAGGAACGATACCAATACACATGAGATCCTAGAGCGTCCAATGCATGCCGAAAATGTTACAGTTCGTTGTGGATTTTTGGTCGTTATTATTACCTTGAGAACGACATTGGTCAGGCAATGATTGTTCACAACGAACGCTAAAGGTCGATGATTATCAACTTTCTTTGGCCTTAATTGGATGGTTTGGGTACTAACGACATGTAGTTTCAACAGGACGACACTATATCAAACAGTTTATACCATACTGAATATTTTGTTAGAGCGATTTGAGAGTGATTTGAGGTCATGGTCATCTCACGTTGAGGTGATGTCAACTGGCTATCGAAATCTTGCTATTTGACTTCGTTAGATTTTTTTTGTGGGATTTTGTATCTGAATACGCCACAAACTGCAATCTGTCCTTAAAGCCAACATAAATCAGTCAAAGTCAGCTTGATTTGTGCGCCAGAGTTATGGAAAAATGAATATTTCGGACGTGCTCCACCCAGAGATAAAGAGGCAGATATTTAAATGATGTTATATTCAATACAAAAAGGCATCAGTAGGTCTTTCGATGATATCTCACACATATTTTGTTTTATTTAAATTTAAAGATAGAAGGTCCTTAACGAATTCTCTTTTTTTTTTCTTTCCTTTGTTTTGACATATATCATAACATCTTGCCATTGTCTAATAGGTCGTATGTTGGCATATTAGACGAGAGGCCACGGTTCAAACCCTATGTCAGATGTCTGCAACAAAACGAAATATGAAAAAATATTTCTTCGGCGACTTTCTCTCTGCAGATTTCTGTCAAAAACTCTGAGAGTAAAAATAAAATTGCCATGAAGGGTTTCTCAAAAAAATTTGACGTTCAGAGTCAACTTTAAACTGTAGGTCCCGCAGCACATGTATAAAATTAACATGTACATTGTACAATATAAGTGGTGTGAGAAACTACGTCGTAATTGTGACTAAAGGATTGTAATGAACAATTATGCATTTGTATTGTCTGACCTAAGAGTATTACATAATTAGAAAACTAAAGCGCAAGTATAAGTACACATCAGTGTAATAAGGGTTCTGACCAGAGATCAGCAATGAATCGTTTTTTCGTTACTCATAAGCACTCATAAAATTTTGAATATAAGTAAGTCAACAATATTGAAATTTAACTATATACTCTGATACAGTCATACTCACTACAACGATGATTTATAAGTACATGTTCAATGAGTATGCGTATAACGTTGACATCAAACTCATACCGTTCGAAATGTGTTTGATTCATAAAAAAAACAGACACATAAGCAAAAAAGACAGAACAGCAAACAGAGCAAACACACAACCATTTAGTGAGTATTTTAGAGTTCCTACGCGATTCATACTTATTTTGTGATTCGTGTATATGTTGAGTTATAGACAGTCGAAATCAACAACATCATACGTGTTGTTAAGTATGAATATGATGAGTACTTCAAACTTTGAATATGAGTTGAGGGGTTCCATGATATTCAAATAAGTATCTGAAATTAAATATGAGTATGATTCGATTCTACTCATCTTTTTCAATACTCATTATTGACTCTACTGAGTAGGGTATATTCCAGTCGTTTTTAATGGCCACTGTATCGCTGATTTGTTTCTTTTAAAAACTACATTATTTTTACTGTTTAGTGTTGTTGTTATTGTTGTTGTTTTTTAGCAATTTTATTTTAGATAAATTATTATTAAAGAGGTGGTCATCATATTACGTTCGATAACCAAAAAAAAAATTTTCTCTACGAAATATATTATAAACGAATGGGTAATTGGAGTTGTATGCATGTCGTTGTTGTTGTTGTGTTTATATTTATTAATTATTTTGTATGGTTCGAGTGTTTCATTTTTATTTTTTGCTTGTTTTATGGCGAATAAATAAATTTCGTATATTATTGCTGATAAATGTGGTTTTTAACGGTGATTCTTTTACTATCCTTCTCTCCCCCCTTTCCCGCTCCCCTCTGGTATTTAACATAAAAATATTTTTTTTTTTTGATTTTTGTTTTTTTTTTTTATTAAAAATAATCATTATTCTCCATGGTGATCTTGTATTACACATTCATTAAAAGTGCTGATGATGCATTAAAGTTGAATAATTTTCGTAATTGTTTATTATTATTATTGTTGTTGTTGTTGTTATAAAATAAATTATAAATTATTTTCGGTGCGTATTTTTTGTTTTTTGGGGGTAGAAGTTCTGTTTTCAATAATACATGATTGTTTGTGATAAATTAGTTTTTCAATTTTGTTGTTGTTATTGTATTGTATTTTCTGTATTTGCAATTAATTTTCAAATTTTTTGATAACAAAATATCCTGCCATAGTTGTGTGAGCCTTAGAAACAGCACCTGTCAATTTGTAATTGATAATTGGAAGTGGAAGAGAGTTAAATGAAATAAAATTATTTGGTGGATGTGTGTTTAGCTGATTTCATTTGGTTAATAAATATAAAATCTTTTCCAGTGCTTGGAATATTGAAAATAATCCGAGTACTTTCATAAGGTTTCCTAAGAGCCAATTTGAATTAAAAAAAATAATTCAAATTTGTTTCAATTTATTTAATTTAGCAATACAGTTCAATTGTTAAAATCGCCTCCTCAATGTTCTTACATTATACTTTTACTAGAAATATGAAACTCCACTGTGAACTTACTGTACAAGACGGTATATACAGTGAGCGTCAAAATAAACTGTACATTAAAAAAGTATACATTAATACATTACCGTTATTTTTATGTTAAAATTGTTTCATTGTCAGTTTTTAAAAATTGTAACAAAAAAAAAAAAATTACAAAAAAATTCGAAATATTGTCAAATTTTTTCGGGCACTCTCCTTAAGTGGTAAAAGTTGAATTTGGTGATTGTTAGAATTCTATTCATAATGTGCAGTTTCTTCTGATGCTCACTCTACATACATTAATACAACTGAGGAGCAAAATTCCCTTCACTGTATTTAACTGCAGGTCTAAAAAGTTCCTAGCCTAACACAGCACCAATAACGCTAAGACTAATACTATTGATGGTTTTTCTCATTTCGAGACAGCCGATGACATGCGCATCCCAAAATACATTGTGATGCCATAACCTTGCCGACCTCGAGTTGCAGCATTATATTCTTTGGGATGGGCTCACTAATTGTAATCCATTACTATGACGATTATTTTGTTCTGGTGTGATTCTGGAGTCATGTATCATGCATTGTCACATATGGACCGAACAATCCCTGTTTTTTATGATACAAAATCTTTAAAGACTGCTCGGAATCATTAATTCGTTATTGTTTATGAGCGTTTGTGATCATATGATATGTAGTCTAGTAGGTGAAACATTATCCCGTAGGGCCCCTTGATTCCAAACTCAGTTTAAACATGTCGAACAAAATGAACAGTCCTCTGGAAAGTGAAATAAAATTCAAAAGTTTCTCAAATCTCTCGTTCGGAGTCGATGTTAAACTGTATGTCCAGCCACACATGGATAAAATTCCCCAAGTGATAGCAAGATCTTATACGGCTTGCATAAATCATAAGGTTCTTAAAATCGAGAGCTCTCGCCTATTGTTTTAATTTCAGAGTTAAAGTAGTAACATTGACTCACAAATAAGTCTAACGGCGTTAAATCTCGTGACTTTGGTGGCCAATTGATGCTGATAAATCGTGAAACCAACTTTCTGAAAACTTCTTATGTAATAGGCCCGAAATCGATCGCGTTTTGTAGCTCGTGGCATTATCTTGATGAAACCACATACCATCCCATTTATAGTCTTCAATTGCAGAGCAAAAAAAAAAAAAAACTATTATCAGCAGATTTCTGGCAAAATCTCTGAGATTAAAAATAAAATTTCCATGAAAAAGTATCTCAAAAATTTGTCGTTCGGTGTAGACTCTAAACTGGTGTGAGGAACTACGTCGTAATCCTGACTGCAGTTGGTTGTAATGCCCAATTAGGAAAAATATAAAATCTCTTTGTTTTCTTCATACAATCAATACACAATGAACGTCTACTTATGTAGTGCACTGTTTGAGATTTAGGAATATGAATTATGGTAGGAGTACAGAGGTTCTAGATATTTGAAAATTTTATTTGAACATGTATGCATTTAAAGAATCACAATCATTCCTCTTTCGAAAAATAATCCACTGAACAAGCAGTGGAGGTTATAAGAATAGCATTCAAAGAGAAAAAATGATTCGATAGAGTATCCTGCAAAGGCCCGGAACTTAAATTTAAATAAAATTTTCATGTTAATATTGCTAAGCAATTCGAAAAATTTGTTCACGTAACTTTCACTCAGGCAAGCGAGGCCTTCCCTTCGAATGAGTAGCTATAGTGACGCAACAGACAAAAGTTAATTGTTGACTTAAAAATTCCATAAAAGATCTATACTGAACTCACTGTAGCCTAGTAGTTAGTGTGTTGGCTTTTTTGACGTGAGATAACCTTTCAAACCCCAGGTCAAATATGAAAGAATATTTCTTCGGCGACTTCCTCTCAGCAGATTTCTTGAAAATAATGTCATTCAGAGTCAACATTAAACTGTAGCTTTCACCACTCATGTATAAAATTAGCACACACAACATAAGTGATGTGAGAAGCTAGGTCTTAATACTGGTTGTAATGACCAATTAAGTAGATTCCATATTGAAACTAAATCCTGGGAAATTTTATTGTAGAATTGAATGAACACGATATAAATATAATTTCAAATACAATATAAACTAGTACGACAGCTGAATTTATACCCATTGTTGATCAGATATATAATTTTTTTTAGTTTTCACACTTGAACAAAAAGGATAGAAAATTAAGACCAAAAAATTTTCATTTCAAAAAGTACCAGAAGTTTTCTTAATATTCACTTTTACATTCACATACATACATACATAATTGGTCATTACAACCTTTCAGTCAGGATTTCGGCCTAACTTCTCACACCACTTAAGTTGTGTGCGTTAATTTTATGCATGAGTGGCGGGACCTACAGTTTAAAGTCGACTCCGAACGACAGATTTTTGAAAAGCTCTTCATGGCAATATTATTTACTCTCAGAGTTTTTGCCAGAAATCTGCCGAGAGGCAGTCGCCGAATAAATATTTTTTTTCATATTTCGTTTTGATACCTGACCTGGGATGCGAATCCGGGCTTTACGTCTAATAAGCTCTACCTACTAGACTACGGCGACTACAACATACGCATTCAACTTTTACATTCACTTACTAAAAATTCCCTATGAAATCTCTCATGGAGAATATAATTTTCAAAAAATGCTGTTTAAAAAAGTACTTTCATTTCAAAAGTGGTAGTTTCCTTAATTAACACTTTAAAAAATTCCTAATTCTCTTATAGAGAACATAACTTTCAAAAATGTCCTATATAAAAAAAGACTTTTTCAAAAAGTACTATTTCAAAAAGTACCTTCTTTTATATTTATATAGTACTATATATGAGGACTATAATTTTTTAAGAAGTATTATTTAAATGAAACACCATTAGCTTTGAGGATATAAATGATTTATTTACACCACATTTGTTATCGTTTATTTTCACGAACCACATAACAACAAACATGAATGAGAATATCTTAAAATTTATTTCAATTTATAATTTTAATGAAATTGATATCCATTGACATATTGGGGAACTTGCAATGCGTAAACAGGATAATTTTGCGAATAGGCACCAGCACCGCCAAAGCTAGCAGGAACAGCTTGAGAACAGGGAGCAGGTTGTAGACTAGGCTGGCAGCTAAACAAATAGTTTTTGGGGCAAGGGGGAGCGGGTATAGAGTCAGCACCAGGAGGAGCAGGAGGACTACCAGGACCTGGACCGTAATTACCATAGCCACCATTATTACCACCACCGTTATACGGTGAGCCAACTTGCGTATCATCAGCCTGCACAATAATAGCCAGACAAAAGGCTATAACAATGAAAGCACACGATTTCATAACGATTGAACGGAACACCTGAACGGCTATTGAATACGATGTGAAGGTGAATATAAAACTGAATGATAAACTGTGAATGAACAGCGATTATATACTTTAGAAAAGTGTCAACTTAAGCATAATTATGTACCATAATATAGCATAGCTTAGTGTTTTTAGCATTGTAATCAATTTGGTAATATTTTATATTTACCAGAAAATAAAATAAAATAGAACGATACAGAAGGAGACAGATTGCAATTGTTATTAAGTAAGTATCAGTTTATTGTGGCAATTATTAATGCGTTGTGAAAGCACATTACACTCAGAAAAATTCATTAATCAAGACATAAGTATTTAATTTTATATTAATTTACTTACTTACTTAATTGGCCATTACAACACTGTATTAGGGTTACGACATAGCTTCTCATAGCACCTATGTTATATGTATACAGTTTATCCATGAGTGGAGGGACATACAATTTAAAATCAACTCCGAAAGGTATCGACTCTTATGGCAATTTTATTCACTTTTACAGCAGACTACTCAGAGAAAATCGCTAAAGCAATATTTTTTTTCTATTTAGAATTGTTCGAGATGTCCGAGTCAGTGATTTACAGTGCCGACTCGCGTCTAATAAGCCAACTTCTATACAACGGAAAGTTCATGTGTATGTACAGTGAGCGTCAAAAGATACTGTACATTAAAAAAATACATACATTACTTACATATTTTTATTTTAAAATTGTTTCGTTGCCAGTTTTTAAAATTGAAAAAATAAAATTATAAAAAATTTCGAAATTTTGTCAAATTTTTTCGGGCACTCTCCTTAAGTTGTAAAACTTGAGTTTGTTGATTGCTAACATTTCTTTTGACGCGCACTGTATACTGCAGAAATCAAAAATATGTATTCCTATTCCAACTGTTGATTTTGTATCCAAAAGTGGTAATGTCTCTCTTATTCATGGCTAAGGTTAGATTTATCCCTCTAGGACTGGGATCGTGAACCTACAGTTCGATTTGTATCAATAACGCCAACACTAAGGTTCAAAGTTCATCTTATCAGCTACTTCTTGTCTGTTTATCAGCTATTTCGTTACCAATAGCATATCAATGACCAGAAATATAAACATAATCTAATTCGATAAGCTGACATAAGAGCGCATAGCTTAATCTTACACTCCCAGACCAGTTTATCCGCATACTAAAATTGTCATTCTTAAGCTATTCTACGTAACTTTTCCTACTAGTTCTATGGCCTTAACAGCACATATCTATTTCAATTCTCTTTATTCTACACAGTGGCGGTTTTTCCCTCCAGTGTTTCTCAGAAGCCTAAATTTCGACATTTAATGTCATTGTCACTAAGTTTTCTCCGAACCTTTTAAAACCTTGCGAGGTTTCACACAAGGCGATCCCTTATTATGCGACCTCTTCAACTTCGCCATGGAGAGTGTTCTGCGAAAGTTGGGATTGCATCGCAAAGGCATTATTTTTGAAAAAAGCGACCAGTTGCTTGCGTACGCTGACTACATTGACATCATAGGGCGTACCAAGCGAGATGTTACCGCTGCCTTAAGTGCAGCTAATGAACGGGAGTCTATGAAGATGGGCCTGGCAGTAAATGAGGACAAAACGAAGTATATGTAATAGACAAGTAGAGACGTGCGGCATATTTGATCTCAGATTACGGCCGATAACTATACTTTCGATATAGTCAAGGAATTTATTTATTTTGGCTCCGCCGTTATCACCAAAAATGATGTCCGTCTGGAGATCAAGTGTAGGATCACTCTTGCCAACAGGTGCTACTATGGTCTCAATAGGCAATTGAGTAGCAGAGACCTCTCTTGTACGACAAAACTAATACTCTACAAGATGCTCATTCTCCCCGTGCTTCTTTATGGCGCAGAGGCATGGACCCTATTAGGCACTGATGCAGCACCTTTGAGAGTGTTCGAGAGAAAAGTTATACGTAAGATTTTCCGGCCAGTGCGAGTTGGCGATGATTTCCGCATCCGATTCAACAGTGAGCTGTATGAGCTCCTCAACGACATAGACGTTGTGAAGCAACGGCTCGGCCATGTCGTTCGAATGGAGGAGGATCACCCGGCGAGATGGGTATTTGATGCGGAGATCTGCGGAAATCGGCGAAGATGACGACCTTGTTTCGAGGAAGCTCTGTCATCGATTGATGTGACGCTAGAAGCAGAGGCGCCTGGAAGAACATGTTATGGCAGGCTGAAATCCGTTAATCGGGTTGTTAATGGCCAATTAAGTGAGTAAGTAAGCAAGTCTTGTGAACGAAGTAGTTTATGCGTCTTGAGCAATATCACTTATTATCCTTCTCCTAAAGGCTTTTTTCCCAGTTTTATTCTTCCACGTTAATTGAATATTTATTACTAATCAATATTTCTTGAGTGTATAATTATTTGTATTTCATATTCCAAAAAAAAAAAGAAAAATTTAGTTCATAATATTTTGCTGAATCTACACACAACAGGGTTATTTCTCAATTCGTTACTTTTATTGTTGTTAACAATTGTTTGTGACTTTTCTTTTGTTTCGGTTTGGTTTTAATCGCTAATCAATTATTTTTTGACTATAAAGCGTTTTTGTTTTTTCTTTCTTCTTTCTTTATTTCTTTGCTGTACTCAATACCCAAATTGCCGCATATTTTTACTGTTTTTTTTGTGGATTTTTTAATGCAGAAACATTTTTTTTTTGGTGGCTTTTGTCTTTTACAACCGCATTACGAAGAACATCTATTCACACATAATCATGCAATAGAATTTCAGTATCTATGAAGTGCTCGCATAACTAAGCTAAGGCAGTAACAGTTGAAAATAGTTTGTCAGCCTGCCTGCCTGCAAATCCTTTTGTTTGAAAGTGTTTTAAAGTGTCGATACCCTGCGGTATTTTCATGAATTTTATGCATCTGATCTCATCCACTCTGTTCCATTGTACAATGATTTAGTGGTGTGATGATTTTCATTGTTTTAAGGAGAATTTTGACTTTTTGGTTTAAACACTCACTCAACTATAGAGAGAGAGACAGGCAGAGAGAGAGAGTCAAGAGATTCTTTGTAATTTTCTATTTGTTTTATCTCTGTAAGTGTGTGTGTTGTAAGATAATTTGCTTCTGATAATAACAAATAAGGATTTCATTCAATTCTACTAAGTTTTATGAAATGATAGGAGCGTGTTTATTATGTCATTGGAAGGAATTGGGAGATTTAAAGCTTTGCCAATTTCTACAATACAAATTGAGATAAATTACAGATACAATGTGTATGTCTAAATCAGAGATCAGCAATGAGTATTCAAAAAGATGAGTAGAATCGATACATATTCATAATTTCTGATACTTATACGCATTCATACTTATTTTAATATCATTGGACCCCTCAACTCATATTCAAAGTTTGATGTACTCATCATATTCATACTTAACAACACGTATGATGTTGTTGATTCCGACTCTCCATAACTCAACATATACACGAATCACACAAAATAAGTATGATTCGCGTACGAACATTAAAATACTTACTAGAAGGTTGTGTGTTTGCTCTGTTGCTGCTCTGTCTTTTTTGCTTATGTGTCTTTTTCTTTTGTTGTAAATGCAACAACAACTAAGACTGTAAATTTTGATGAGTGACTCGAATCATTTATAGGAATTATAAGTATTTTTCTAAAGTTATGAGTAGGCTTATGAATCAAACATATATCGAATGGTATGAGTTTGATGTCAACGTGGTACGCATACTCATTGCAACCTGTATTTATAGATCAACGTTGTAGTGACTATGACTGAATCAGAGTACATAGTTAAATTTTAACATTGTTGGCCCAATTATATTCAAAATTTCATGAGTGCTTATGAGTAGCGAAAAAAATATAGGGTGACTGATCTCCACTTAATCGAATTTATACTGAAAAAGTTTGATCAAGTAGGTTGGGTACCTGAAATTTTCCAAGCGAATGTTTGTTATTACCACTTTTTGAGAATTTAGTTGGCTAGCGTGGCATTGTCAAGTTCATCCGTTTATTTATAATATCCTCACCAGTCTTCTGATAAAAACTTGCGAACTTGTCTTTCAGAAGTCTCGCCACTCAGGAATAAAATTAACGCTCACGTCATGGGACATATGAGATACTAGGTTGCAATCCTGGCTCAAAGGTATGTATATAACGTATATGGTCACATCTGAAATAGTTTGGCGAAAGTCGAAAGATTTGACTACCAAGACCTAAATTAAATTTTTTGTGTGGATAACTTCATAGTCTTTAGAAAACTGACAGATTTTGAAAAAATTAGCACACACATCATTTGAGGTGTACGAAACTGGGTTGTAATCCTGACTTAAGGGCATATGACCTTTACGAGGTCTAGGCTTAGTAGTTATGTGGGCTGGACAAAGAACTGAGTAAATCCTAAAAGGTCAGCTTGTGAGCATCCAAGCAATGAAATATGGTGGGTAAGTTTTGTGTTATGGAATATCAAATCAAATTTCGTCAAAAGATTAGTGGATGTCTTTTTAGACGGCTCTGCTCTGGATTGTTTATGATCATCTTCGGCTTTAGAAGTGTGGTTGAACAGATCATATGAACCTTAGCTTCGATTGAACATGATTTTTATAAACTCTTCGGAGGATTCATGATTAATACCTCAGGTGTTAACTAGTAGTAGACCTCAGTTCGGTTTACGCACTAATGAAAATATCGTTTCTGTTAGCGAAAGTTTGTTGATAACATGGATTAGCGGAACAGCGGATGGGTTGTTGATTGGTACGATAAGTTATTATAAGCAGCAGGATAGTGTATATGAGTAAGTGGTGGACATTTTAAATAGTCCGCACCATGCTTGATTTCCACGTCCACAATATATTCTCGCTATTTGGAGCTGACAATACGGTGGCTGTAGTTTTCCATCACACCTCCATGCGTTAAACACTAAGTTGTTATTCAGGAATATCTCGATTAAAATTTTGGCTTTCAGTGTCATCCCACCTGGGTGTTTCCCTTTAGTAGAATTATGTCTCTACGACCTATCGACCATAAAATGATTCCATTTCATAGCATCTTTTAATAAAAATTCCGACTCCTCTCATTCTTGGCTATCTAGCGGGTGCACCATTTTTGGGATATCGAGTTTTGCAAAGACCCACGAAATCTATGAAGCCCCAACGAAAGCTATGAAGAGCTAAATGCCCACCATTTAACTTCAAGGTTTTTAAGCACTCAGAATGAAATCCGATGTCATCTGAATTTTCTTTGAGACTTAAAGTAGCTGATTAAGACACGATAGGTACATTATTGGATTATGCGTTACATGGTGCATTTTTTCAACACACCGGTCTGTATGATAGCTGGAATAAAGGCTTCTAATGTTTCAAGATTTACTGGTTTCTTCGAATATACCAAAGACTTAGCACAGCCCAATAAGAAGTAATCCAGAGGCGTTAATTCACATAAACGTGGAGGCCTGTAAACAGTAGCACTTCTGGAAAGAAAATCGCCAGCTAGTTGGCCCTTCTTATGGGAAGCAAGTGTAAGCATGACTCACATGGAGCTCATTTTGAAAAAAATTATGACTGCTGATGCTACCAAACAATGAATTTTAACCAACGTAATGATAATTTGTTAACGTCTGGAGGAATTAGAAAAAATTAGACGTAAAGGATGATTGTTTGGCTTCAGTACAGTACGTACAGTATTTTAGAGACATTAAAGCCAAGATCATTAACATGTAGTCGGCGGACTAATCCCAACAGCTTGAGAATAACGACGAAACGACTTTTTGTCGTTTTTTTCAAGCCCTTGCGCTTTGTTGACTGTTTAGAAGAGAGAAAATCGTTAACTGCATGAAGTTTTTGCTTAATTAACCGTAATTTGGACGAAACATTTCTCTACGCATTTTCGGCAAAAACTCTGAGAGAAATTAAAATTTCTATGAATAGTTTCTTAATAATCTGTCGCTCGGAATGGACTGCTGCCACTCATGTATAAATTAGTGTACACATCATAAGTGGTGTATGATAAACTAGGTCATAATCCTGGCTGCAGGGTTGTTATCACTAACTATGCATGTCTAGATTCTATGAGTTTCGCTAACGGAATTATTTCAAATGAAATTTCCACAGTTTGAAAGTGATGTTTTGATGTTAAACGATTCGCAACTGCATGCCAAACATTACTGAACAGAGATGTCAACACAGTTTGATATTCTCAGCCATCAGAAAATAGTTGGCAATATGCACCCGGTATTAATTTCTTTATTTCTTAAAATTTTAACTAGTAAGCCTGACAGAGTTATTGTGCTACTATACTAGACGACTAAGATTTAAAAACTGTGAACTTTTTATTCTACTCAATAAATTTTTTTATTTATTTTTTTTAATTTATTTAATTTCATTAGCTGCCGCCCTCGTATTAATTGATAAGCACTCTTCATTATTGAATCTAAATTTCATAAATATGACGGATGTTCAACACAAACATGACCTGTTAACCCATTTACACCGTTATATGGTTAAAGTGAAAACAAAAAAGTTGGAAATGAAAGAGAAAACCTATCGAAAAGTTTATGAAACAGAAAAAAACAAAAACAAAATTAGTGGACTTACTTTACAGCGAATTGAATAACCGAAGTAATGTTCTGATTGCATAAATACGTAGAAAAAATACAAGAAAAGAAATAGCAAACCTAAAATAACAAAGTAAAGACAAGGTAAAGCGAAATAATAAAAAAAAACTGTGGAAAGAAAACAATTGAAAGAGAAAGAAAAAGAAAAATAAAGAGAATTTGACACAATTTACCAGGTTGCAAAAGAAATGAAATACAAAACAAATACGATGTTCTGCTTACATCATAGTAATAATGTCACACAAAAACAAAAACAACTATGAAAAGCAAATAAAGATTTATTAGAAATTGCTTAATAACGGCTTAAGAACAGCGTTTTACAAGTAAAAAGATGAGTTACTTTTACACACGCATATATGCATATTATGCATGTATGAATGTGTAAGTGTGTTTGCAATTTTCTGATCAATGACGTGCAGTGATTACAATTTGTTATTGTTCTGCTCTTGCTCTTCTATTCCTAACACATGACTGACAAGAATAATTTATTAAAAACTGTTATTGCATTACCGTTATATACTCTCCAATATTCCATGATAAAACAAAAAAAAAACATGAAAACTCTAACACTTACACATACACAAGCACACATGTTTAAAAATCAAAGAGCACGTTTTCTTTTGTTTGTTTACTAATCCTGTATACGAGAGTGTATGTATGTATGAATGTGTGTGTGCACCACTTCATAGACGAGGAGTACTTGGTGCTGTTGTACTGTATACATCAAGTAACATTTAATGTTAAAATAACAACAACAACAACTAGAGAGTGATAGAAAAACACTGTCCACACACTCATCTACAACGGAACATCTATTCATGCTCACCGATGTGTTAAGAAAGAGCAAAAATCACTGCCTGCATGTAGTAGCACTGACTAAGGAAGAAGAAGCATTTTTTACGACGTCAACATGCCGCTTTTTCGCATGAATTTTACAGTTTTTTTTCATCTTTTTTCATTTTGTTTCACTTTTTTCTTTGTTGCCACTTTTTTTTGTATGGGTTTCAGCTGTTTTGTGGTGGGGGTAGTGATTATTGGCAGTGATAATTTAAACGGCGCTGAATCCACCTTAAGATTTTGGAATTAACCGCATTAAAGAGAGTGAAAGCGAGCTTTTCAACTTACTGTTGGGATAGGTCGTCCAATTGTAAGTTGGAAAATTATCTAAACTTATTGGTGAATAAAAAGTCTTTAGGAGAAAGCTTTGAGGATTTTAAAATACCGTTAGAAATTAAATTGAATTGTAAACACAAAAACACTTAAACAGGGGTACAGTTGTTTCAGTATTTATACATAACATACATACATAATTGGTCATTACAACCCTTCAGTCCTAGCTTCGCACATTACTCATGTCGTGTATGTTAATTTTTATACATGTGCGGCGAGACCTACAGTTTAAAGACGACTCCGAACGACAGATTTTTTGAGAAGCTTTTCATGGCAATTTTATTTACTCTCAGAGTTTTTGCCAGAAATCTGCTGAGAGGAAGTGGGCGAAGAAATATTTTTATATTTGCGTTTTGATGTGTGACCTGGGGTTTGAACTCGGGCCTTCAGTCTAATAAGCCAACACATTACCTACTAGACTACGGCGATTTCACAGTTGTTTCGGTATCATTTTCATAATTTGATTTCATTTAACAGAGATGGTATGCTATAATGATTCTTGAGTCAACCGGTATTTTCAATATGACAATAACAAACAGATTGAATACTGTCAGGCTATCATCTTACTGAGATGCTCATAAAGAGCAGTCTCTACAATATGGAAACTGCCTTTTATAGTCATGAATGCTTGAGTATATTGGAATGCATAAATGTATCCGCAAAGCCAATCTCCCGGGAATTCTTATTTGACCAAATGCGGCTATTCTTCTAGTTAACGAATCTGTTGAAGTGAAAGTGTGCCTGATCATTGAACATGATTTTCTTTGTAAGCTCACCACTTATTTCTGTCTATTCAACCAATAATTCGGCGTATTAACGACGCTTGAAATTGTTAGTCTTGGAACAATTGATTCTTGTAAGCTTGTGAATTCAAATTTTGGATCAGTGATGTTCAATTGTTGAGAACTATGATAAGTCGAGGTTGAATTACACTATCGCCCGCAACAGTAATGTTTTCTGGAGAACCAACTAGGCGAGCATGCACAGGTATTTTTACATTTCCTACAGACATATCTCGGGTCAAAAAAATTTCGGCAAGCATCCGTTCAATTAGTTCAATTAGTATGGAACTCTTCACGTATATTGGGAATTTTAGAGAGCTTTAAAATTGAAAATGATAACTCCAGACAGAGATATTGTTACGATAAAATAATTTTTAATGAACTCTGGTAAATACTCTTTTAAGACTTTCTTTGGGTAGCATACCGTTCACATTCCACTGTTAAGGGCTTTGTATAGTAAGATGCACACCGTTTTTGGAATTTGATGTTTAGCTGAGTAAAATTTGAAAACAAAAACTCTTTAGTGGCAGGAACAGCTTGTAAGCCGCATCATACAATTGATTTTAATGGAGGCAATAACGATTTATTAACGGATTGTGGTTGTCTTCGGCCCAATTATGGCATTCCAAGGAGCACTACTAAACAGAATTCTTTGATAAAAGAGATTATCTTCAGCGAATTTCAAAAGAGTTCTTTCAAGTCGTTGTAGTCTAGTTGGTAGTGTGTCGGCCATGGTTCAAACCCCTGGTTAGACAATCTCCAGCGGAGTATGACAATATATTTCTTCGGCGACTTCCTCTTAGAAGATTTCTGGCAAAAACTTTATGAGTAAGCAATATAGCTATGAAAAGTTTCGTAAAAAATCTGCCGTTTGGAGTCGACTTTAAATTGCAGGTCCCGCCTCTCATGTATCGTAATCCTAACTGAAGGGTTGTAATGAGTAATCATGTTTTGTATGCATTTAAGACAAGATCCTTACGTAAAAATTCTCCACGTAGTATGGAAGCAAAAGCCAACATTTCGTCGTCTTTTTCAAGACTTCACGTTGCACCAATAAAAAATTCTCCTCGATAGGCAGATTTCTTTGTCTTTTTGATGGCTTCAAATGAGGAAGAATGAAAGTGCCGTTATTATTTCTATTTTTATTATGAAATGGTTGTTGTCCTTGCTTAACTACTATGATAGGCTTAAAAGCTTTGTGAAACCTAAAAGCCTAATAAGGCCTGGTGAATAGTTACATATCGCTGTTGAAAAAGCTTTTCTAATCCATTGGAAATAAATTTACAGATGATTTCTAGCTGGACACCCCCTTTTGCTTACATATTTGAGGATAATATTGTTGCTGTATTTAAGGGTACTAAAGGAAGGCATATGGAAAAAGCAAAAAAACTAAAGAGAAAGACAGCAAATGAAAGCTTAAAACTAGAAATCGACAATGACGAACGTAAAACTCATAAGTCAGTTGTTAGTTTAACGCGTCTACAAACGCAACACGGAAGAAAAAATCTAACGGTTGGTGTAGATTTTTATTTGATTTGACAGAAAGAAAAAAAAAATTACAAAAAATAATAAGGAAAACAAGTGCAAGAAATATAAAAAAGAAAAGAAAGAAGAAGAGGAAGAGAAGAAAAAGTCAGTAATAATCAAAATACAACAACAACAACAGCAGCAACAACACATACTAACAACGAGTGCATAGAAAAGGGAAGGCAAAAGAAAAAAAAAATAAAAAATCGAAATTAAAAAAAGTGGTACAATTACAAGGAAATATTAAAAAGAAACGAAGGAGAGTGCAAGAGAAATACGAAAGAAATAATAAAATATTGGATAGTTGAACAACAATACATTGTTGTTGTTGTTTTCTTTTATTTTTGCTTACAATATACGCATAATAATAGCAGCAGCAGTAGCAACAACAAAAAGATTAAACATTTGAAGGAAAGCAGAAAATAAAAGAGGACGAAAACAACTTTCAAGAAAACACGCACCGTGGGGTTAATAAGAAAAAAAAATCACAAGAGAGAGAAGGCCAAAGAGAGGAAGTATTGTATGCTGTTGTTGGTTCGTTGCTTGTTTGTTTGTTTATTTGTTTTTTTAAGGCTATCAAATGTATAAAGTGTAAGTGTGTGAGTGCTATTTTAAATTTACGAGTGTAAAGAAAGAAAAGAAAAAATAAAATTTTTAATTCAGCTGGTATTTACGGGTAATAAAATTAGCAAAAAAAAAAATTCTAAACAAACGAAGAAAAATTAAGAGAGAGAATTAGAGAGAGAGTGTATGTGTGTGTAATACATGGAAAATAAGAAATTAAAGAAAGAGAAAATTTTTTTTTTATTAACCTGCATAAATGGTGTCATATCCACTAAAGTATACGAGCATAAGTCATAAACCAACAAATATGAACATGTCTGTGCTTGCATGTTTTGCTAAGTGAGTAAAGAAAAAACAAAAAGTGCGTTTTATTGCATACTTTTAAGGTGTATGTTTGTATGTATTAGTCCAAAGAGAACGTAATAAAATAAAAACAAAAAACAATTTGTTGGTGCAAACAAGAGCAGGAGAGGAAGAGTAACATTAAACGAGAGTATAAAAGTAAGTAAATATTCATATTTTTTCCCTTTTCTCTCTCTCTGTTTTTTTTTTTAATGCTTTATGTTTCTATATTTCAAAACTAATACAACAGAATTTATGATCAAAGCTTTGAAGCAGAAGAAAGCAAAACTATAGCCCTTAACAAGCAAGGCTGGCTGTAAGCCTTAACGTCAACAAAAATTAACATTAAGTCCTTAGAATGTATAAAAAAAAATTAAATCCCCCCTGGGCAATTATTAGAGTAAAGAGAGAACATTAAACAGCAAAAGTGTTTTAAGGTTTCATATTTCCTTTCAATTTTTTTCTTTTTTTAATTCAAAGGTTTTTTCGCTATTTCTCAACAACTACCATCAACCATCAACTGTTTCCTTGTTGCCTACAGTCATTGTAAGGAAAATCTTAATATTTAATTAAAGTCCTTAAAATTTTAATTAAATTTGACAAAAACTTTATCACCCTCTTTTAAAAGCCAATGGCATTATGGCGTTCATTCAAAGCATGTGTTTCCTTCATTTGGGTTTCGATTATTTAGTAGAACTTATGCTTAATAATCATAAAAAAAAATTAAATTTTTTCTTTCAAATTCCATAACGTGTTGTTCTCCTTTTTTTCTTTGTGGTCAGCAATTATGGTTGCTAACTGAAAATTATTTTATTGTTGTTTTGTTTCTGTTGCTGTCGTTAAGCAGCGTTTTTTTTACTTAATTAGCATAACAGACAGTCCATAGACAATATTGGCAAAGAAAAAAGAAAAATTTAAGTTTTTCAACACATTTAAACATTTTTTAATTTGTTTTCTTATCAAAACTGTTGTCATTTAAGTAAAAAAAAATTACGACGGAATTTTATCGATAAACGCTTTAATTCGTAAACTTTTTTAAAATCATATTTAAATATAAAATTTTTAATTTACAATGATGTAGTACACATGTATGTATACTTAATGCCATCAAACTAAAAGTAAAGTTCATATTTATCCATAGAGAATAGGTCACTGGACTTGATAAGGGTGCCGAGAAAAAATTACTCTTTTTGCAGATGTAGTGTGTTATTATTTTTAATGTTATGGTGAGGAACTTTGTTAGGTTCCAATGGTTGCAAGTTTGTTAGGTAGGTATGTAGATATGCACTTTGCATGGCAGGAGACTAACCATTGGGGTAGAAAATAATAGGCCTTTCGGGTATACATCTAAGCCATTATGAGATATCAACCAGACTGTCTACAAGAAATTTGTAGCCCTTAGAAAAGTTCTTAATTTCTTCCAATCTGGTTCTTCTGAGATGAGTTGTGTCTGGTATAGTATTCTCTCTACATGGCCTGCATTCATTACTATCAACCACGCATATGCGGTTCAGATGAACTTAAGACGCAGTTACTTTTAAAATGCACATGGTTTCCTCTAATCAGAATTGCGCCACAATATCTTTGTAATTTTTTTCTGTGTCGTGACGTTTCCGACCATTTTCTTAGATTGCTTTTTAATGCTCTAAAATAAATTGGGTGATTCTGGTATGGTCTATTAGCTAGGATTGTTTGAAAATTACAATAAAATGAGTTCTGAATCATGCATCAAACTATCCACGGAATAACCTGATGTTGGTAACCGATCTACAAACAGGGCACTGTAGGCTCAGAGTACATTTATTCAGAATGGATAATATCTCGAGTCCAATATGTAAATTCTGTGATCATTAAAATCAATAATAGAAACTCATACTTGGCACCTATAAGGCATTAATGCATTCCTGCATCCTGCATGCCAGATGCTGGACATCGAATTAACATTGTTGACACCAAAAAGCATACTGGGGTTTTTTAGGGCAATAGGCTTGGATAGCTAATAAAATATGAGGGTATACTGTATAAAGTAGAATGTATGATGGCAGTAGTAAAGTACCTGTTCACCACAATATTCGACTTCTCATTTCCAACCACCCTTTGATAACTATTATGCGTGCTGCGCCATAGAAATTGTTAATATACTTTTTACAGTCCAATACCATCCCAATTCCCCTTTTCCCATCGGTGAAGACATTTAAATCCTCTTGTGATGGGTTAGCTAAATTTGCACTGGACCAGGTTAACCATTTTCTGATTAACATACATACCTCCGCCAAAAGCTGTTTTCTGATATTTCTCTGACGTTTGTAGATGATGATATTTTCTTCGGAGTATCAAAAGGTTTCTGGATATGTTATTTGGTTAAGGAAATGTCATAAGTTTTTAAATTCCAAACAAGTACAATGAAAATTGTTGTCGCTTGCTGCATTCAAATCTGGCATGTTTGTCTTTATAGTCAAGCATTTAAACTATTACATTACGTCACGTCTTTACTCCGAAATATGTGTTAATTATGGATACATTTTGCATGCAAATCCAGAGCTATTAGGAGACAATTAGTGTGTTGAGATACATGCTAAGGTCTAGCACATCTGTAGTTGCTGAATGGGTGCTGTATTAGGATAAATGTCCGTATTAGGATAAATGGATACGTAAAAAAACAAAATGATAGAATTTTATACGATACCAGTCCTCATGAGATAGAAGAGTGGCGAAATCATTTCGAATAACTCACTCTTTGATGAGAGTTTTTGGGCTTGCAGCGTCACCGGTTCATATTTTTTGGAACGACGTTGATTAGATTACCTCTGTCAACGGTGAGCCAAAATTCAGTCAGCAGAACACCCACAACATGTGGTTTTAGAATGACATTTCTACGTGCCACACAGTTCATGCCACATTGGACATTTTACACTAGCGGTTTGAGAGCATTGTCATCTCACGTAGAGATGATGTGAACTGGCCACTGATATCGTGGGATGGAAGAGTTTTTGGCAGAGAATCAATTACTGGGCACGGTATTATTGGTCGTAAGCCAAATACCCTATCATGAATATTGAAAAAACTATCAGGATGAGAAAAAAGATGAATCGGTGAAGACATTCTTTCTGACTATTCAACTCTGAGAAAGTTTAGATTTAGGCTTCTTGGAATAAGTCACTGGCAAAAATGCTAATTTTTGTTAGAAGTATCGATTGATTTCTAGAAGGATTAGCTGGATAAGAACTTCAATGATATAATATTCCACAGACCTTTGAATGCAAGCGCAAAACGCTGACGGCCTATGTTCCCTAACTTAATTTGATTGCAGATTAAAATCGGGAGTGGTTACTCTATCGCTAGTACATTGGATTCTAGTCTGGCGAAACAAAGGAACTTGTTTCCGAAAATCATATATTTTTACGTAAGTACTGGTCTTTTACTAGTGTATTAAACAGCTCACTATGAATTATAGGGAAAATTAGCTGTTCAGCCGCACTATTCTCATGTAGAATATACTACTAGCACAAGTATTTCCTATTACGATATAAATAGATATAAATAAATTCAAATTTAGGTTACGTTAGAGGATGTGTACTTGCCAACTGAGACAAGTACAGTACCCTGAGGTCCTGTTGACCCATTGTACAAAGTCCTAAAGTGGAGAGGATAATAGGAGAGATTGGGAAAAAGGAGAGAAAGTAAGAAAGGGAGAATGAGGAATCAGAGGAATTACACACACTACCAAAAGATACAAGAAAGCGCTATTACACTATTGAAGACCTAGCACTTCTCAATCAGCTCAAACTAATGATGAATCTATGGAGAGCCTTTATGTCGGCTCTCGACACAGAATTCAAACCCTCAAAGAATTCAAATCCTCAACCTTAACGTACTAAGGGCTGGAGAGTTATAGAGGCGGTGTTCGATAGTCTCCAACTCCTCCTCCTCGCTACACTGCAATAGTCCGGCTGGAATCTGTTTCAAATCCTTGCTAGCAATCTAATCTCGTAATGGCCCGTAATAAACCCAATAACTAACCTTAAGCTGGCCTTATCCAAGCCCAGGAGACAATACCCAGAGTTTTGGTTGATAAGTAAAATCTGCCTTGGCGATACTGCTCACAAGCAGCATTTTTTAATTAAAAAAAAAAAAAAACATTGCATGATTTGAATGAAGTCTTCGTCTTGGTGTTATACCCTGGGTTATATCTAGGTTTGCCAGCCTGGCTGAACTTGGCTGGATTGTCCAGCTTTTTTGATGCTTGTCCAGTTTCAAGCTTAAATATAATTTGTCCAGCTAAATAGAAATTTTTTAGTACACTGCAATAACTTGGGCAATAATTTTCATGTTATCTTTGTCAAATCATGTTAGCCAACACTGATTGTACATTTGTTATACAACTAAGTTATGATTTCCCTCTTCATCACTGCCAACATGTCTCAAGACTTGAACAGCTGATGTCATAGTAAATATTATTGCGAGCGATAGTCAATTTCATTACGTACAGCTTTTATTTTTTTTGTACATGAAAATAATAAAAATTATTTGCAGAAAATCTTGAAATGGATATTGATGGAGAAGCTGGTCCATCAAAAAGACGTCTCACAACTTTCTGCGATAGATGGAAAGAGTTTGCATAATATGCTAATTGGATAAGAAAAAAGATAATTACACGGCAGAGTGTAAATTGTGCCAAACAGACAAAAATATGTCAAATATGAAGGCAGCCGCTCGCTTGATAAACACAAAAAAACATAATAAAATGGAGATGTCGCAGAAGTTGTCGCAAACTGTTTCGAATTTTGTAGTCCCAACAGAGACAAAAATTGAAACAGAACTCTCCAAGGCGGAGCTGGTTTGTGTTTACCACAACGTTGTCCACGGACTAAGCTACAATTAAAATTTTCTCAGTATTTTTTTATGTCCAGCTTTTTTTGTTTTGTCCAGCTTTTTAAAACCCGATCTCCAGCTTTTTGCGAATCGGAATCTGGCAACCCTAGTTATATCACAAGCGGAAGACATATTTTCCGTAATTTTTTTTTCTACTAAAACTAAACATTGCATAAGTTAAGGCTTTCGTCTCTGCGTGATAGTCAAATAAGAAGAAGAAGGATACTCATTTTCAATTAATTTGTTTATTTCAAGTATTATTTTCATAATTTTCAAAATTACTTTATTATTGTATTGGTTGTCATTAAATGGAGAAATTTCTTCATTTTTATCTCTCTCTGGCGTATGAGTAATGACAATAATATTTTCATAATACTCATACGTACTGTTGGTTCCTAAACGTATGTATGTGTTTTCTATGAACTACATAAACAGCAGCAGTAGCAGCAACAGCAGAAGCAGTAGTAGTTTATTAAACAATAAAAACATTTTTACACATGAGAGCTGTAAATTTGAATTTCAATAAAATTCAAAACACTTTCAAATTATTTTCCTTATGATGTCAATGATGTCGTTTGCATTGCACATACTACACTCTACTACACCGTACACTTGCATTATCTACGCATTCATGGCGATTTACATGTTTATATGTGACCTAGAAAATTATTGACTTGGTTTGTTATGGTCTAAACAAATTATTATTGTATTGTATTGTATTTGTATTATCTTCATCATCTTTTAATGTATTTGACTTTCATTTCATTTCCTTTCTTGCTTTTTCCTTCCTTCCTTCCTTCCGTTCTTATTTGCCATATGGAATTTAAATTAATTTTTTATCACACACAGCTATTTTGTCTGTTTTTTTCCTCTTTCCATTTCTTTTTTCTGTTTTTTGCATTCTGTTCAATTCATATTTTCATTTCAAATTAATTTTAACTGCTGTTGTCTTTTCACTCAATTGTAAATAATGAAGTTGTTTTACAAACGTTTTTTTCTTTCCGTTTTTTTTCATAAGTCGTTGTTAACGATGGCAATTGCAATTGCCTGTGTATTAATTGTGTTAATAGTTGAGTATTTTTCTCTTTCCACTTAAATGATAAATTTTGTGGCAAAAAAAAAAATCGTAGGAAAGGGTATTCAATATTGAAAAAAATATGTCGTTGACCATGAAGTGCTTATACAGATGTGTGTCATCGTTCAGTGGGTAATAACACAGGGACATTGGAAATCAGTTGTAAATATTTTTGAAACACTTAGTTTAATATATTGAAAGCCTCAGAATCATCGCTTAAGTATTTGGTTAGGAGAAGGCACAGATGGAGTCATGTTTGTTATTTAGGGTCGCCTTCCTGCAATATTGCCAACACACTACCTATTAAAGTATGACGACTGCAATGGAGTAATAACCCAATTAAATTCTCTCAGAACGTCACAACAATTATAATGGGACACTGACCTCTGGGATCATATGCCCGAAAGTTGGGAACACCTCACAACGATTTGTTCAGAAGTTATAATGCGAGAAAGAGAAGGTTATCACCGGACATGCCTTCAAATTGCTCGTGCAGAATATCTAATGTGGCATAAGGTGTGTGGCACGTATCATCGTTCTATTGAAACTATACGGACATAATTGGTTATTACGACCCTAGCTTATCACACCACTTATGTTGTGTGTGTTAATTTTATACGTCAGTGGCGGAACCTACGATTCCGAATGACAAATTTTTGGGAAAATTTTTTATAACAATTTTTATTTACCTTAAGAGATTTTGTCAGAAATCTGTTGAGAAGAAGTCGCCGAAGAAATATTTTTTTATATTTCATTTTAATGGAAATGTCTGAACCGTGGTCTCACGTCTTATAGTCGACAAAAAGATGGTGTGTGACGACTTGTTTTTCTTGGGTTTTGTCCAGGATTTAATGTGAAGATCTTACCAAGTCTGAAACCGCTCCAATAAGGCCCAACCAGAGTTTTGAGGAGTTGCTTCAGTTGTTCACACAATACGCTCGTAAGAACCTTATATGTTATAGGTAGAAGGCTCTTATACCATAGCAGTTGGAATAATATAATGAGGTTTCCATTTTCAGGACAGGACAGAGGACACTGAGGCATAATTG
The DNA here is from genome assembly GCA_927399465.1 of Sarcophaga caerulescens. NCBI lineage: Eukaryota > Metazoa > Arthropoda > Insecta > Diptera > Sarcophagidae > Sarcophaga > Sarcophaga caerulescens. Next base: position 40,702,635 of record OV656866.1, read on the forward strand.
AAGCGATTTCATATATTCGTGCCAGCATAGCTGCACTTTATTTCCACAGTTGCAAGATGTTTCTGTACAACCACCACTAACGTTGCCCTCATGGCTCACAATTAACATACCGGTGGCAAGCGTATAGCTTAATATATCACTGGATATCGCATTCTGCAATGTGAGAACTCCTGTGGTACGCCGTCTTTAACCCTGTATTTTTGGGGGCCCTTATCTCTTCCATCTGTAATATTCGGTCACTGAAACAACAGTTTATTGTTCGTAGTAAGCATTCAAATACGCCAAAACCTTCCAGTCATGCTGTTTCCGTTCGTCACATTAATTTCCGTTCAAATATCCTTATTTTCATGCTTACTCCTTATTTTCATGCTATACTAATGTTGATGATATGTCTAATGCATTCTACTCTAAGATTAATACCTTTTTGAATTTATGTGTTCCAAAGCGAATATCTAGACAATTATCCGGTCCTCCATGGAATAACAAACAACTGGCTAGTGTAAAAAATAAGGAGAATAAATACTATAAAAAGTTCAAACAGTCTGGTTGTTATATCGATTATATAAGATATTCTATTACCCGTGCGGAATACACAATACTTAATAAATCATGTTACGATAAATACGTAAATACAATGAAGTCCAACTTTAAGCGTAATCCGAAATCGTTTTTTAAATTTGTTAATTCAAAAAAAAAAGTAACTGGTTTTCCATCTTCCATGAGATTTCAGCAGATTGAATCCAGCGATGACAGCATTATAAGCAATTTATTTGCTGATTTTTTTTCCACAACTTATTCGGTTGCAACTTATAATGATTCCATTGAGTATCCCTTTAAAATAAATACAAATTCCACTGTGTCAATATTTTTAATCAATGTTGCTGCTATTTCTATGGAATTAAGAAAACTGAAGTTCTCCTATAAATTTGGGCCTGATAACATTCCTAGTAGCATTTTAATTAATTGCGCCGACGCCATAGCTGTTCCACTATCATACTTATTTAACAAATCGATTAAATGTGGTTATTTTCCTAACGTTTGGAAGGATTCATTCATTATTCCGTTGTTCAACTCAGGAAATAAATCCGATGTTACAAATTATCGTGGTATTGCAAAACTGAGCATAATTCCAAAACTTTTTGAAAAAATGATTACTGATGATTTATGTTATCAAGTTTCTACCTTGCTATCTCCTTATCAGCACGGTTTCAGAAAGAAGTGTTCTACAACAACAAACCTACTTCATCTTTCAACAGTTGTTTATCGAGGATTTTTTCATCAACAACAAACAGACGTTATCTACACGGATTTCAGCAAGGCTTTTGATAAAGTCAATCATGTACTTTTGAGGAGGAAATTTTATTTAATGGGTTTTACTGATCTTTGTTTAAAATGGATTTACTCATATTTAACCAACAGAAAACAAACCGTACTTTTCAAAAACTGCAGCTCCAAAAGTATTGAAGTCCTTTCTGGTGTACCACAGGGTAGTCATCTTGGACCGCTTCTGTTTTCATTGTTTATTAACGACTTACCTGATATTATTTACTATTCCAACATCCTAATGTACGCTGATGACGTACAAATTTTCCTAAGTTATCGCCAAATTTCCGATCAAAAACTTCTTCAAAAAGACCTAAATTCGTTTCATTTATGGTGTAATTTAAATTTAATGCAGCTTAATCTCAAAAAATGTAAATACATGAGATTTGTAAGAAAGAATCCGATTCCTGCAAACTATGCATTTGATGGATATGAGCTTGAGCTTGTAGATAACTTCCTGGATCTAGGAGTTCTACTTGATCCCAAACTAAATTTTATTCCGCACATAGCTATGACAGTAAATAAAGCTAGAAGTGTACTTAGTTTTATAAAACGGTGGGCAAAAGAATTTAACGATCCTTATGTTACTAAGTCGCTCTACACATCTCTTGTAAGGTCTATACTCGAGTATGGATCCATAATATGGGATCCTCAAACTTCCGACACTTAAAAGCCGCAGAACTATGTTAAATATCTCGTTCATATTCAATGTAATTACTGGTGATATTGGCTCCAGTTTTTTAATTCATAACATCTCATTTAATGTTCCTCAACGTTCGTCACGTCATTTTTCCCCATTATCAATTCAATTTTTTAGATCCAACTATGCTGGTGCTGATCCAATAAGGAGAATGTGTTATGAATTTAATAAATTGTATATGATAATTGATTTTTCATTTGGGCAATTCACACGACTTTGTATCGTGTATGTTGTATTGAATACACTTGGTTGTTTGTGAACGCTCAATGCTATGCTGTATTGTGTATTTCGTATTCCAAATGTATTTTTTTTTTGGCATTCACACAGTTTGATACCACGAAACCAATACAACTTTTAAAAACATATGAAAATAATGTGTATAAGTGTATCAGTTTTTTACATGAAAATTATCAACAACAAGCATACACTGTTGTATAATCGTCCAACAATACACTCAATACAACGATACAACGGCTTGTGTGAATTGACCAATTATCAAATAATGTTATAAAAAATAATGTAATTAAATATTAAAATTCTTGGTTTTTTAGTATTTTAATATTGTAATGTTACTTAATTGCCTGCAAGGTACATTTCCATAGGCAAAATAAATAAATAAAATAAAAAAAAAATAAAAATATACAATGTGAGTACGACACAAAATGTTATCCTTGTGTTGCCAGCTACTGCATGCTTTCTGCCTTTTAGGACGGGATATTGTGACTGCCTTGTCTATCCACACGAGAAGTTCATAACAAAAAAGTAAGGCTTGTAGAGTCTAATCACAAAATTTTGTCGGCCAGTGAACTGTTGATGAAAATGAGATTACTAACTCGCCTGTCAACAGATAATGGCATCACGAGCAGTGTGGCGCATTTTTATTAAACCACATGTCAACCAATTGTAATTCAGTTTTCTGAGACAAAGAAGTTGGTAATAATCGAATAGTGTAACTGACTGTTATTGACTGTAATTTAGCTATTTTGATCGTCAAAATTCGCTGACATTAGCTTTCCAAAAACTAGAAGAAATCGTAAAGATATAGGAGCCAGAAAAGTACACAATGCAACGTCGTCTGATCTCATTCAAAACGAGCGTTATGAATGCTGAAAGAAATGTTGATCATGATCTGCTCATCACAATGAGCCTAATTGCCTTCGACTAACCTGGAAAATGGGGGGCTATAATAAAACCTAACCTGAAAGCATTGTAAGCATTTAAAACAAATCAAAGATTTCTTTGTTACTATAATTGCGTACGGTTGCACATAATTGCACTTGAACTCGATACTTGATATTAGGTCGTTAGAAAAACCCTTTCTTGTTACTTTTTTTTGTAAGCTCGAGATATACATATTTTAATTCCCATTATTATCACCGCCACTATTTTTCTGCTCTTTCTCTATTTATGGATTAAAAACGGACAAAAAAAAATGTAGGCATACACGTGTATTTGCTATAAGAATTGTATCACATTTCAAAGTCATTCGGTCGGCAATTCAACCAGCCGGAACAGCTCAGCACCCAGTCCATTGAAACCGCCAGTCAACCACTAGTCATCGAACCACGAACTAGTCAAACCACATAAATTTTCACTGTGAGTATGTGTGTGTGTGTGTAACAAGAAAAACGCATATGAAACAAAATGTAAAAGTATTCATATGTACAATATCGAACGAATACTTATGATAGAGGGAGAGAGAGAGGAGACAAGGAGAGACAGAGAGCATGTGTATAAATAAACAAACAAGCAAACAAACACATAAAATTTCTTTAAACAAATACATGAGTTTATTGATTTGCTTTTCTTTTACACACACACACATACATACATACATATATGTATGTACGTACGAATATGGTATGTAGTATGTTTAAAATAAAAAAAGAAAAACAAAATATTTATTGTCTCCAGCAAATAAAACATTTTGTTGTTATTGTTGTTGAAAAAGAAAACTCGTGGTCAATTTGTTATTCGATTTTATTTTTTTTCACGAAAAAATTGATTTTTGCTTTCATCGACATTGTAGTTGTAGTCGTTGTTTTTACAATATTTTTTGTGTGTTTTTTATTTATTTTTGTATGGCATATTACTTACTTACTTATGTTTTTCTACAACGGTATACCACTACATACATACACAACTATAACTGTTGGCGTAATATCCTATAACATGTGTTTCTATTACCAGAAATACAATAATATGGGGGCATGATTTTATTTGGCCTCTATGAACCTCTATAAACCTAGTTCTAGTTCTGTGACCTGACTCCCTCTCAGCAGACTTCTGGCAAAAATCCTGAGAGTAAATAAAAAATTGCATTGAAAAGTTTCAGTCGAAATTTAACTATAGGTCCCCCGTCATTTATGGACAAAATTAACACACGCAACATAAGTCGAGCGAGAAACTAGTGCGTAATCCTGACTGAACGGTTTTAATGACCAATTATGTATGCATTGTGAGAATTAATGCCATCCAGATGTGAAAGTTGAAACAAGTTATCGTTTGCGATGGTTGTCAAGGTATTCGGCAATTATCTTTTAGTAAAGGTTAGAGAGCAACATCTAATTTTCACAGTGATAATTCATATCTCTGAAACACACGGCAAAGCGTATTTAACTCAAGAGTTACTTGCACTTTGTTCGTTGAACAGAATTTGTTAAAATTCACAACAGATGATGTTCACTAAGATGGCCCAATCAGGTGGTGGGATACTTTCCATATAGCAAAAATTTTCGGTGTTTTTTATGTGGGCACTATTGATGGTTGATTGTATTGTATAGCGTGTACGACACAGAAGTTACTTATGTTTGTATGAAGATTTTTTTCGTACAATACCAGAAAGAAGAGAAGAGCTACCACAGCACTCTTTCCACAGCAAGTTGTCTTAGGAAATCGTTTTACATTTTTGAGAATTGTAAGCAGTATTTTAGTAAAAAAAAAGAGTTCCTTAAACCTGATGTTTCTTGTCGACATATACTATGTTTAGCTACCACCACTATTGAGTAAATTAAACACACACGATTTGATAGGTATGACAAGGTAGGGCGTAATTCTAATTAAATGTAGTATTTTCTCAGCAGATTTCTGAAAAAAACCCTGTAAGTAAATAAAATTGTCCTGAAAAAGTTTCTCAAAAATGTTTCATTAGCAGTCGACTTTAAACTTTAAACACACAACATAAGTGATGTGAGAAGCTAGGTCGTAATCCTGACTGAATGGTTGTAATTGTCAATTATGTATGTTATGTATGTATGGTTGTATTGACAGCCTTTCAAATTCAACTATCTGAAGCAGTTGATAAGTTTGCACATCTGTTCAGAAAGTATTCGCATTTTTCATTGTCTGGTGACGGTCATTATGCCGGCGGTTTTAAACAATTTTTTTTATTTTTTGAATAAATTTGTTGATGTTCTGAAATGTTTTTCGATTTTTGTAGTGAATTTTTATATTAAAACTGATCACTTGGCTATTGTTTGTATTTGAGTCCGTTAATGTTTGAGTCAGAAGTCGCCGTAGCCTAGTAGGTAGTGTATTGGTTTATTTAACGTGAAGCTACGGCTGAAACACCAGGCCAGACATCTCCAACAGAAAATGAAATATGAAAAAAATAATTCTTCGGCTACTGTCTCTCAGCAGATTTCTGGCAAAAACCCTCAGGGTAAAAATAAAATTGCAATGAAAAGTTTCTCAAAAAAATTTATAATTCGGAGGCGAATTTAAACTGTAGGTCTCCCGTCACTTATGGATAAAGTTAACACACACAATATAAGTGGTTTTAGAAGCTAGGTCTTAATCCTGACAGAAGGATTGTAATGACCAACGTGTGCAAAATACATTCTGAACAGTTTCTATTTCAAAATGTTTTTCACTTTTATTATTGTAGCATCAATTGAAAATGATTCTTTTGATTTAAATTGTTTTAAAATCTCTTATTATAAGGCTTTTATAAATTTTCAATTCTTTAAAATTTTTCTTTTCTTTTTTCTCCATAAAACGTATCATGCGTTCAAGTCCTTTCATATTAAATTCATATATGACGACAACATTCCTTTTCTGTTTAATTAGCAATGTCAGCAATGAATTTTTCACATCGTTAATTTATTTATTTATTTATTTTATTTAACTTTTTTTGTGTGATAATAAATCTTTTTTTAACTGTCCTGCTTCATCAATTTGATCATCGCCTAGTGTCCTATTTATTTTATTTTTGTAGTGAAATTATATGTTTTCCTTATAGTGCGTTTTAAATAAGTGAATGAATTTATAAGTGATTGAAATTGTAAGTGTGTATTACAAATTGTATGATTTACAATTCAGTATTACTCTACTTTTGTATTATACTTCTAACTTTGTTGCTTAATTGGTCTAAACATGAGTGGCGGGACCTACAGTTAAAAGTCGACTCCGAATGACAGATTTTTGTGCAACTTTTTCATGGCAATTTTATTTACTGCATACATGAATGAAGTTATGTATATGACTGACAGGACCTACAGTTTAAAGTCGACTCCGAACGACAGATTTTTGGGAAACTTTTCATGGCAATTTTTATTTACTCTCAGAGTTTTTACCAAAAATTAGCAGAGAGGAAGACGCCGAAGAAATATTATTTCATTTGTTCGAGATTTTTATTTTTTTATTTTTGTTTTGTTCGAGATTTCCGACCTGCGGTTTGAACCATGGGCTCACGTCTAATAAGTCAGAACACTTCCTACTAGACTATGGCGACTACATAAAACTCATGAGATAAATATGCTTTGCAGTGTGGTTCGGAGAAGTGGCTTAGCACTGTGAAATTTAGATGCCATTTTCATAACATTACTAACAGATGTGGCATCGAGCCATCACAAATGTTGAATTGACATTAACTTTCAAAATAACTTTCTACGTTTGAATGAAACCCATAAGGTACTCGGCTATGCGATTTACTTAAAAGTACAAGGAGACTGATAATCTAAAGTGAAACCTGCAAACCTTTTATTGAATTACAGTCCTTGGCAAATAATAAAGAACAATGAAGATTCTATGTTAACAGGTTGCGTTCCTGATTGAATATAATTTTCTAATGAATTAACAAACGACCTACCTATGTACCATTAAAAGTATTTCGTTTGTATTAAATAAATTAAATTACAGTTATAGGCCACAAATACATTTCGAATCTTCACTCACTTACCAAACACGCACTCTCTTATACTGCATACTTATTTACATGTTCATTTGATTTCAATTCATTACATATATTTGTTTATTCATTTATATTTATTACATACCTTCATACATGCATAAATTCATATGTCCATTTCCATTATAAAGTTTTTCTTTTTGCCATTTGTCAGTTTGTACAATTGTTCGTAAAGAGATGTTGTCGTCGTTGTATACGGTAATTATTATCATTTTCAATTTCTCTCTCGTCATTCCATTTGTATGTATGGAATACCATGAGTTACGCCATTTTTAGTTTCATAATCAAATAGTCCTTGTGGTTGTTTTCGTTTCATTTTATTTTGCATTCAACTCCTGGAAATTAGCTTTTTCTTGTTGTTGTTCCCAGTGATAATAGAGGAGCGAAGCCTATTAATTTCAATGGAAATTATGACGCAAGTTTATTTAATTTCGCAAAAATTTCTTGTAATTTTTGTTGTTGTTAGTGTAACTAATTTAATAAAATATGGAGCGTAGAATAGGAAACAAATATGACATCATACTATACATACACATGTGTACGACTACAATAAGGACAACAAAAAATGGCGAACAAAATATTCAAATGTTTCCACATATTTGTGTTTGGTTGGATGGTTTGGCTACTTGCGAAATTATGGCTAAAAGAACACTACGAATCATTTAAAGTGAATTTAATGAAAATAATTTATTACTTGACTTGAATATGTTGAAGGAAGGGTTATATCATCTCAAAAACTAGGAAGATGCGTTCACTTGCTGTGTACTAACTAATGAGGGAGATGTATTGTCATCCAAACGTCTTTTCTCAAATTCTTTGTTTATGCATACATGGCCACAGTAGCTGAGTGTCATTCATAAAATGTCAGGACCTCAAGGTTTTAGAAACTGTGAAATCTTATAGAAATTGTTTCATCGTTTCATGCCTTTTGCATTCACTGTTATTCGCGACATCTATGCTGCCCAAAAACATTCGTAAAGTCGAGTATATGGACACCTATAATACACGTACATAATTGTTCATTATAACCCTTCAAAGTAATGCCAGAAATCTGCTGAGAGGAAGTCGGCGAAGAAATATTTTTTCATATTTCGTGTTGGTTTTGAAAAGTGGCTTCACGTCTGATTATACAACACACTACCTACTAGACTACGACGACTATCAATACGAAATATAGCCATGGATAGGGAGTAGGACTCCATAAGGGGGTTACTCTCCCCTTTTATGGAATCTTGTGATGAACGAGCTGATAGAATAAATCAGAAATGGGGGAAGTTGCCCAAGCGAATAATATCTTTCTTACAACTCCGAGCATTTTCGCGAATCCTATAAGCCAAAGAATGCCGATTGGTCTGACGGATGTGAACGAGTGATCGCAGCTTAGTTTTGAATCCTGAAAAAAGGAGCTTGTGTTTGCCGAATTTTTGTCTACGGATGAGAAGCATTTTTTGGATTTTTTAAGCATTACCTTTCATAATTTACTTACTTACTTACTTAATTGGTTATTACAACCCTTTAGTCAGGATTAGGACCTAGTTTCCCACACCACCCGTGTTGTGTGTGTTAAATTTATATATGAGTGGTTCAGAGTTTTTGCTAGAAATCTGTTGAGAGGCAGTCGCCGTTCCTACTAGACTACGGTGATTCTAAAATGTTAGAGAAAAATGTTGTCTCAAATCTAAGATGAGGCACTGAATCTATACGGGAGAATACAAACCTATTTCAACTAACGCCTACTTAAAAAGTTTACTTGCATCATTATTAGTGATCCCTTAAGTGCTATACTAACGTTTCCAGCAGAAAGAGGATCTTTATTGTTAGGGCTTATCAGCTAAAACTAGTCAGCATCTCTTGGCTACTGGACAATGATGCGGTTTAAATATTGGTTACGCGAAGATCCTAAAGAAAAGATGCGACGCTATGACTTCTCAAGGAGAAGGGGATGAAATTCACTTCGTTAAAGACTTCGTTGAAATAAGATGGAGCTATGGGTAGTGAAATCTTTTCGGAGTCGGCAGGCAAAGCTTACTTCATAAGACTACTGAATCACTGCAGCGTCTTTCGAAAGAAATTGTCAGCCAGATGGGCTGCATTAAGTTTTATTAAGGATGAAAATGTCTCTGGAGAGGATATTGGCATACCTTCTCATGCCAAGACATCAAAGCACTGGGTTCTAATTTAACGAACGTTACCGTTCGTTAGCTTAAATCACCGTTGTCTAGTAGATAGTGTGTTGGGTTATTAGACATGAGGCCACGGTTCAAACCCCAGGTCCGACATCTCCAACAAAACGAAATATGAAACGAAATAGTTCTTCGGCTTCGACTTCCTATCAGCAGAATTCTGAGAGTAATTAAAATTCACAAAAATCTATGGTTCGGAGTCGACTTTAAACTTTATGTTCTGCCACTCATGTATCAAATTAAAACACACAACATAAATGGTGTGAGAAGCTAGGTCATAATCCTAACTGAAGGGTTGTAATGATCAATTATGTATGTATGTAAGATGGTTTATGGCTGCAGTGAATCTCTTAAGGAGATAGCAAAAGTGGTATTATATTTTAGATCATATGGGTACGGTACTTACCCGTAACGAAGTAACTCCATAGCGAATGAATTGGCTAGGCCAGACACAAAAAGTCCCTTTATAAACCTGTGCGGTTCGAATTTATAATGCAGCTAAGGTCGAGTTTGGACAGGGGCAAGATAGTGCAGCAAATAGGAAAGTCTGCTCAAACTCCAGATAAGCGAGCTACGTGTTGCTGCTGCATATTGTCACGAGTCTTTCAACAAGTCTCTAACCTTAACGGTTACAGCATTGATCTTGGTTTTTATGATAACCCCTGAAGGTTTTATCTGGGTATGTATTATCCAAAGCCTCGTATGTATCAGGATTAAAGCTTTAAAAGCTTTTTGTTTCATTGCAAATCAAAATTTGCCACAAATTCTGCATTATTTACAAAGCAATACGATTTGTAGTCAACTTGATCAAACAAATTAATTCTTTCCTACTGTATGTGTTGTAAACATTTTAAAATCCTTTCATGTCATGCCATCTTCTAGCATAAGAATCCTTTTGAATTCCTTTAATATATTCACAATAGAAATTAAATCCATGAATAATTATTTTCATTTTCGTTGAATAATGGTGATAGGAAAGTAGCAAAAAAAAATTATGAATAATTAACAGCAGCTTAAACGTACAGGCAGCGATAGATGATTTTCAAGGTATCACATCTTATTGGCGTAGGTCAAGTAGAACACACTTTAAAGAGATGATGATGGTGATGGTAATAATAAGCACTTGTATCTTGACATTGTCAGGCTGATTCAATTGTTTACAAGCATCACTGATTCACAAAAGCAGCAGAATGGGCCAGCAATAGGGTTAATAAGCATTATAGAGACGATAAAGGCAACCGTGAGAGCGAGGCAATTAACAGACAATGACATATTGTAAATTGACAAGTTCATTAGAAAACTTTTAATATCAAGGAATTGTCTAAAAGTCTCTACAAATTTAATGCTTAGGGATTGATATTAAATGATAAAATGAATCTTTAAAAATATTGAAACAAAAATTATTTTTTTTTACTGTCATTAATTCAACTTGGCATGCCTTTAAAGCCCAAAATATTTATGGGCATATGGCCCTGTATATGTGTATGTTTGTATGAGTGTATGTGAAAAATACTCTCGTGTTAATTTGAAAAGTATTTTACTCAATGTCTATGAGTTGTCAAATAAAGTAAGACAACAGCAGCTTACACTATTATTTTTCGCAAAACAGTTGCAAGCAAAATTCTAGCAACACACCATAATGCTAGCTTTGAAAGCTATTCATATGACTGCTATTAAATATGTACGCCACGCTGTACATTATGTCTTTCTATACGGTTGTCTGTGTATCAGCTCAACTGAATATCTGCAGTTGACTGTGTCTACTGTTGTTCCACTTTCATTTGAAATACAGCATCCTTGCCTCTAACATATCCAGAAATAAAACATCACCATATACATCACTGTATATGTATGTATGTATATGTATGTATGTGATGAACACTATGCATAACCAGCCACCGTAGTCAAGCTCTCTTTTAATCTACATTCCTTTCCCCACCATTTTTCTATAACCAAACATATCCTTGTCTAAGCATTTATCTGTACATTTTTGCTTCCATTTCATTGCTATACGTTCTCCAGCCAGAGGAAAAAAAAGCAAAAAAAAGGACAAAAAGTGTACAAAATAAATAAGATGGGAATAAAATTCTAAATTCTTCCGTCTTGCAACTAAACAGTCGTTGACTTGAAGTACTTTTTTAGAGACGGCAATACTCGTTTATGGGAAGGAAGGAAACCGTAAAAGTTTAGTTAAGCGATTTGAAAAGTGTTAAATGGTGTTCATTAGAATTTATTTTTTTTAATAATTTTAAGGAGAATTTTTTTTTACTGTTTTACTATGCCATTGTGTAGTCAGTCGTCATAAATACTAAAAGTAAGATATACTAGATTGTGATCCCTATGATGATGATGATCTTCTATGTAACAAGAGACATACAACGGAATGGTGATCACCTCTATAGCATTCGTTGCTTTGTTTTGAAATACCTCAAAGTAATCCGAATTGTGTTGAAGTGTAAAATAATTCCCCCAAAGCTCATAGCATTTATCAAACTGCTACAGTTTACCCAAGCACAACTACCTTGGCGAGCCCATTCTTATCAGCATGTCCTATCTTCAATAATGCAGAATTTGTGACAAATTTTGATTTGCAATGAAATAAATAGCTTTAAAAGCTTTAATCCTGATACATACTAGGCTTTGGATAATATATACCCACAGAGAAAACCTTCAGGGGTATCAAAATAACCAAGACCATTGCTGTAAGCATTAATGTTAGAGGCTTTTTGAAAGAATGGTGACAAATTGGTGCAGTAACACGGAGCACGCTTATTTGGTGTTTGAGCAAACTTTCCGATTTGCTGTGCTATCTTGCCCCTATTCGAAGTCGACCTTAGCTGCATTGTAAACTAGAAGCTCGCATGTTTATAAACAGATTGTTTGGGATACGTCATGATAATTCATCCACTGTGGAGTTACCTAGTTACGGGTTTGTCCCTGTAACCGTATGATCTGAAATGTCATTCAACTCCCACTATCTCGTTTATAGATTCACTGCAGCCGTAAACCATCTTAGTTACGCAGTGAAATATTCTGTGTCCAAGGGGAAACACGTGGGTGTTTTCTAAGCAGAAGTCTATGGCATTAAAAGATATGCTTTATGTAATACAAAGAATGGGACATAGTATTGCTATCTGCCAATCAAACCGCCATTCTAGCACTCGACTCTTACGAGGTTAACTCGCAGATAGTGTAGGATTGTCTTCGGAAACTAAATCAGCCAGAGTGGGGGAAAAGGATTACTTTTTGCTAGGTACCAGATAAATTAGGCAGCAGGCTTCGAATAAAATTTCTATGGAATAGGCAGAGAAATTTTAAAAAGTGTTCTCAGTGATAAGTAAGCTAGAGAGGCCTGAAGTGTTCTCACTGATAATGAAGCTAGAGAGGCTTGAAGACTTTTCTCAAACTTAATAGGTTTGAAGTAAACTAAAAGAGATTAAAGTCATGCATTACGCTATCCGTGAATAATCTCAGATTAGTAACCATGATTTTATTGGGCACTGTAGACTCAAAGAACACTTGTGCAGATAGAGGATCGTTTTGAACCCAATAAATTGAATATTGGAACCTGTGAGGTATAAATTTTCAGAAGAAAACACGTAAGCGCATATCAGGCGCTGGGCTGGGAGCGGCTTCCTTAAGTTTGTTGATCGAATAGGTTTGGTGAAGATATTAGGGAGATATTAGACGGATATATAGAGTGAGCGCAGTAAATAGATCGTATGGTCGCAGTACTATCTCTTCAATAATAATTCTCGGCGGGTAGAGTTTAGGACCCTAAATAGGGCGGGAAGATTGAAAGTAAATATTACACCTATTCAGCTTAAATGTGAAATCAGTTCTTCTAAAAGGCGGAAATCACAAAATGCTTCACCACGATTGAAGGACATGCCACAAAACAAAGTTATGTTGAACTAATTTTTTGGAAAGCTCTGCTCTTTGCACGAATTAATTGAGCCGCCAAACTCGATTCTACTTTTGCTGCAATTGAAGTTCGTTACAATAAGAATCCAGGATATATGCCACCCTTTATTCGAACGGAACCAGGTTAATTTCAAGTCTTTCCAAAGATCTCATCCTTACAACCACTTTTTTCAATTTAAAAACGAACAACTAATTCAACTTTTCCCACAAACTTTCTGTTTAAAAGAAATACATACTGAAACTTAATATTCTTTTGCAATAGTTGTGATCTAAATTTATTATCCCTTTATGTAATTTCTTAAAAATCCATCTACAAAGATCCCTCAGGCATCATTCCTAGAATCTCTACAATATCTCTACGATATACATACAACAACGTGTAAAACTTGACTTAAATAAACTTTGTAGCACAAGATAAATGCAAATACTGGTAGTTGGTTACACTTGTAATAGGAATTGACAAGTGGATGGGACGGATGCGGAGAAAGGGAGGGTGTAGGAATGGTGGAGTTTTATACAAGAAACTGAAAGAAACATAAAATATTCACACACTTTTTAATAGAAAAAGCAACACAGTCTTACACTTCCAGCCATACAGTGGGATGTGGGAAAGAAATGGATATTTCATCGTCGCATTGATGTTTTCGTTGTTATTGTTGTGAAACTTAAAATGTCTCTGTTAAAGGGAATCAGGGAACAAAAATAAAGGAAAATAAAGAAAGCAAAAAAAAAAAAAATTGTATTAAAAAGTACTTAAAGCATTGGTAGGATACTTATTTAACACACTGTGTATGTAATTTTAAGCGTGTAAAATTGTGCCTGTCTCTGTGTCTGTATGTGTATGTTTATTATTAGCATTAAATACTATGTAGAGTACGCTACTTATACATTGACAATCTCATTTATGCCACATTATTTCTCGCACTCATTTATAATTTCGTTCTTTTTTTCGCTCTTTCAAATATTCTTGTCTACTTACTTAAGAAGACGGCAACGTTGTATTATTTGCCAGCATTGTCTCCTTCTCTCATTTGCCTCGTGTACAATATTCAGTCGCTTATGCCAGCCTGTTAGACTGCCTGCCTGCATTGATTTTTCCTCTTTCGTTGAACAAAATTTAAATGAAATTTTTATAAAAAAAGCAATCACATGGCTTTGCAAGTATGAGTTTCTTTTTCAAAAGCAGAATGAATACAAGAGGGTAAAATACCGGCGTTAGTTATTAGTAAGGTGAGTTCTAGTTTAAGGAACGATCCCTAAGAGAAATTTAAGAGAGTAGAGGAAATCCTTTTATCCGTTTCAATATAGGAAATCCATTCAGCCGTCTGAAGATTAGCTGAGTTAGGTGAGAACGTTTCGAAGAGCATAACTTAGTTGGCACCAGAGATCAGCAATGAGTATTCAAAACGATGAGTAGATTCGAGTCATATTCATAATTTCTGATTTGCTGTCTTTGTTTTTTCTTTCTTCTTTTTTTGTAAATGCAACAACAACTAAAACTGTAAATTTTGATGAATAATTCGATTCACTCGAATTATTTATAGGAATTATAAATATTTTTCTAAATTTATGAATCTGAATGAGTAGGCGCATGAATCAAATATATTTCGGATGTTATGAGTTTGATATCAACGTTGTACTCATACTCATTGCAACCTGTACTTATAAATCAATGTTGTAGCGAGTACGAATGAATCAGAGTATGTAGTTGAATTCCAATACTGTTGACTCACTCTTACTCAAAATTTCATGAGTACTTATGGGTAGCGAAAAAACGATTTATTGCTAATCTCTGGTTGGCACCTATAAGGCCTCTCTTTGAACACCAATTGTATTTATTCCCCAATACATTTACAACTGATGTGGCCCATGTCTCAGATAATATAATACATACATACATACATATTCGATCATTGCAACCCATCAGTCAGGATTACGATCTAATTTCTCACACCACTTTGTGTTTTGTGTGCTAATTTTATACATGAGTGATGGGACCTCATGTCCTCGTGTTATGTTTAATGTCGATTCCGAACGACTGATTTCTAAGAAACTTTTCAAGGCAGTTTTATTTACTCTCTGAGTTTTTGCCGGAAGTCTGCTGAGAGGAAGTCGCCGGAGAAATTTTATTTCATATTTCATTTTATTGTATAACCTGGGGTTTGAACTGTGTTCTCACGTCTAATAAACCAACACATTACCTACTAAACTACGGCGACTTCAACGCAATATGATAGTTTTTGGAGTCCTTGGCTAGATCCAGTCTCTTAATTGAATCAGGATGACCAAGAATCCTTCATCTTCAGTTCGTAAGTGCCCGACAATACAGCCAAGAAGTGAGATTATATTCTCCTCCTTCTCACATTATAACTTCAGCACAAGGACACAACTTTCGGCTATGTGTCCTTTTATATTTGTTATGAAGTTTGGAAGATGGACTCTGAAAGGATTTAATGGGCACGTTATTCCATCTTTCTTATGCAAATAAGTGAAGTTTGTGTGACGCTATTTGTTTGCTCTCCTGCAAAAAATGCAAATAAAACGTATGAATTTATTTGGATTTTCTGTTGCTGTATATATGGAACGCATATGAGAATGTATTTAGATGTAAAATTAGGATCGAAAATCAGGATTCAGGTACTTGTAGTCGATGTGTATTATATGGATCAACAATACCAAAGTTTCTATGCTTCTATGCTCTTGTCTGAGCTTAGTCTCGCTGCTTTCTACGCAGCCACTTGTTTTGCTAACATGTCTGGTGTTAACCAATTAAGGATTGTAAAAAGTGACTCAGGATATTATGTCTGTTAAAACTGGGTCTGATAATTACTTTTCTTTAAAATCAAGAACCAAGCCGTGTCCCAGTAAAATATATTTAGTTTGATTGCAAAGTCGACTTTTTTTGTATTTTACACCGGTCTAGCACACTTAAAGTTTTCGATTGGCTTTCCTAAGACAGTATATGTAAGGCCATTACAGTTATCAACGATTTTCAAAGTTTCAATATGATTTTTAAATGTCAACCAGTCTCCATAGAATTTCAATTAATATCAGCAAAATTATATACTTATAAAGCAAAAATTTATAAAAGCAAAACTCAAACTTGTAAGACACTGTAAATAGTGAAACAGTTGTAGTGTTGTTGTTGTGTTTTTATATTTTTAAATAATTCAAATCGTAATAGGAGTCTATACATCAGGATTACAGTTGAAGCAGAAGATAAACATGGCAACTATGTATGTATATAAACATTTGACACACAACACAAATATGTGGCAACTATAGGCAAATAAGCACAAACACAAGCACAAATACAAGCATAAACACAAATAATACTCATATAATCCTACTTAGATTTGATTGTATTTATTTTTTACTACTTATTCCCATATGTTGTATGCACGGTAATGGGTTTTTTTTTTCTACTCTTCTTATTTGCTCTTTAAAATATTGCAATAATAATGGGTGTCACGAAGGTTTTCGGAAACATATTCTATGGGATGATGATGATGATGATTCTGTTATTCTCCTATTAAATGTTAATACTTTTTGGGCATATAAGCAATAAACTGATATATTTGCGAACGATATTTCGGTTTTACCTTCCCAGTAATCGATAACTAAACGAAGGCTGGAAGTACTGTGTTCATGTTTAAATCGCAAGTTCTATTACCAGTAATATTAGGTTGTTAAGTCTCTCTGGGGAATTTTATTTCGTTTATACATGCGGGATGAAATTTCGAAACATGTCTTTTGTGTCTATACTGTCTGTGATGTTAAGAGATCTGCGAACTTGACAATGACTGTGATCAAATATTGGACTGTATTTAGAAGAATTATAAGGATGCGAGTTAGGAATTTGCACTAAGCCTGACTGTAGGATGTTCTACAACTGAGTTGTAATAAATATTTTAAAAAGAACAAGGACGGCATGCGAATTTACTCATGCTAATTCTGGTATAATATTATGTATTTCAAATAAAATTACCAGAAAGCAAAGGGAAGTGGTGTGAGAAGCTAGGTTGCCACCCGAACTAAGGGGAGGCAATGACTAATTAAGTGAAGTAAATAAGTTCACATAACGCTCTTTTATTTTTTTTGTGTATGTGAAGGTCTGTCCCCTTTTATTAATTCACATCACATCCGCGGCCCTATGTTCCCTAAAGGAGTAAAATGAACATATCCACATATCCACGTGAGAGGACCATCATATCGCTCGTGCAGAATATCCAATGTGGCGTATAGCAGTGTCTAGTTGGAAACACATAACGCTGGTGACCTGATCATCCAATTTAGGGGCAAAAGAAGTTGGTAATTATAGACCTGTAGCGCTCACCATTGGCAGTGATTGCTTGACCAACGTTGGTGGAGCGCAATATTCACATCTAACAGTTACTTCTGCGGTATGCATTGCATTCATCTCAAATTCGATCATTTTGTTAGTTCACATACGCCCTCATCCAGAAATATAGCCTCATTGCTGAAAATGGTTTTTAAATGAAAATTAAAGTTCATTTGACTATTGCTCCAGAATGCATTCAGCGAAGACACGTCGTTGTCTATGGTTGTCCATACTAATTTGGTAAAATTGTAGAGGGACCAAATATATCTGGGCTGATATGCGCATGTAGTACAAAATCTGCATTAAGCCTGGCCAGAATCTATCATAGGAAACTTATAGCAGTTATAATGGGGCACTGGCCTCTGTGTGTACGCTGATCTTATAATGCTTTGTATAGAATCTGTAATGGAAGAGAGAAGAAAAGTCTATAGGATATTTTTTTTTTATTGTGCGAAAACTCAAACTCCTACATGGGGATTCTACCAGGAACCTACCACCTTCGAACTTGATCATATGTGTAGACAGTTAAGCAGCAATAAAACCGCTGCGATCACACCTCGTCATATCAAAAGGCGTCAGGAGTTGCATGGACTCTCTACACGTTGACACAACTCCCACCTCTACTGGGTTCCGGTAAAGAAAAAGCAGGACGAAATGGCACGAAAGCGTTTGGAGATCTCTGAGGATCTTGCCCCTACGAGAATACTTTTTCAAAATTGGAAAATGTAGCATGGAATTCAACAAACCATAGGTAGTTCAACATACCTGATTACCGAATATCAAGACAGCTGTGTCCAGCAGTGGATAGCAGGAAAACCAGGGACTACTTCAGTTCGACAAGAGAACGGTTCACAATCTAACAGGAATTCTAACGGACACCGCGCTAATGGAAGTTTCACTGACAGCTCGATCTGCTCCACCAGGATTACTGCAGAAGCTTCAAGGGTGTGAAAGAAACTGAATCACAACAACACCTTTTATGTGAGTGCACTTTAAAAAAGATGTCGTCGGTTTTTGGGTGACTGAACGTTTGAAGATTCTTAGGGAACTGACCGGTTCATCCGAAGCTCGCAAGGTTCAAACCCTCCACTAACCGGTCATGTCAAGGGGGCTTAACTTACACTGGGTAACATAAAAGACCTTATGGGCCGCCGCTACCCGCTAACCTAACCTAACCTTATCTTTAACTGTATTCCACTCTGATGAACAACGAAGTTTCGTAATATTGCTTGAACCACAAGGAAATTAGAATTGAAAAACAATTAAAAACTTAGAGCACAAGTTTGAAATTAACACCCTGTATAGCTCTTTACATAAATTTTTCGTATTCATATATTATATGAATTGTATTTGTGATAAAAATTTCTTTTTTTTTTTGTTTATGACATTGTCATATATTTCTCCATATATGTACGTATGTATGTATGTATATAAGAAAATATGCATTTAATAACATTATAATGTACGAGTATATTATGCATACGTAATTATGAATGCGAATAAATAGTACATGTGAGTATAACAATCACAAGGATGTGTGAGCATTAAATACGGACAGACACAGTGTCTTTTGTTTCTTTAGCCACTTGAGTTCATCTACAGGATAAGGATGTATTATTCAAATACATACACACATATTTTACGTATTATTTTATGATTGTATTGTATTTAGTGTGGTATTAACAGCTGAGTAACTGTATATATTTATTTCTAAAGTATACGTTTATGACACTGTTACTTGCTTTATGACTGTGAGTGACAATATTCTCTCATTCATTCAGTCACTCATTCACTCTCATTATGTGTGTGTTAAAGTGATTTTTGGTTTTCTCTTCTATTGTTGCCACATTATTTCCACAATTAGATTTTCATCTTTAAATTTAATAAAGTGTGTGTGTGTTTATTTAACATGTGGTGGTAGTAAAATCTTAAATAAAAATTTTCATTACAATAAATTTTATTCCATTATTTAATAAGCTAAGCTTTCTAAATTAAGTTTTTGTAGCAAATGAAATAAAACCACACAATGATTTAAATAGATTGTAGAGCTATATGACCAAGTGTATCTACAATTTATTAAAGATCTTATTACTCTTGTTACTGATATTGTAATATTTTCCCTTAAGTATGATGGGTAGGAGAATAGTAAGAATGATTATCAGTCTACTAGCAAAGTTTCCCATATGCTATGTTGTGAGTGAACCAGCTTTTAGAGAAGTGATATTGAACAACAGTGACTCATCTAATGAATTGAATCATATTAACGATTAAAACTGTTTGAACTACAATATTCAGGGTACTACCTCCTCTTAAATGATTGGATGGCAATGTACTCGTGGCATACTGACATCAACTACATCAGATCAGCCAAAAGTATGGGAATTAGTCAATCAAGCTACTTCAGCGATAGCCTCAATCAGAGTTATAAGGGTATCTCTGAACTCAAAAGGCACATAGTTATTATCAGTAGCAGATTGTGCCGCCATAAAATCATAGAATTGAACTGAATATTAAGCTTTTATGAACCCATTGCTCCCATCGACGTCCACAGGCACCTGGTTTCTTAAGCTATCTAAAAAGTTCCTATGCAGGTATGGTTTTCTCTTAATTTTCAATGCCGGACAATGATGGAGGAAACTAAATAGTGATAGTATCATCCTCCTCCGTGTAGTTGCTGTGATGTGAATTACTTGTCGCTTTCTAAATAAGCAATAATTAAACAGTGACCAGTAATCACCATCACCATCGACCATACATTCATAAATAATTGGCCATTGAAACACTGCATTCAGGATTACGACCTAGCTTTCCGCACCACTTATATTGTATGTGTTCATTTTATCCATAAGTGGAGTTACCTGCAGTTTAAAATCGATTCTGAACGAAAGATTTTTGAGAAACTTTTCATGGCAATTTTATATACTCTCAGAGTTTTTGCCAGAAATCAGCTGAGAGGCCGTCACCGAGGACATATTTTTTCATATTTCGTATTGTCTGACTGGGAGTTTATACCGTGGCCTCACGGCTAATAACCTAACACATTACCTCCTAAACAATGACGACTTCATAGTTCCTATACAGGAATCTTTTTCTGAAGAAACTAGTGATAGTCTCATCCTCCTCCGTGTTAATGCTGCTACCTAAAAAGCTGTAATGCGAAGGACCTGTCGGTTCTCGAGTAAGCAATAATGAAACAGTGACCAGTAATCACGCCAACCATCATGTGTAACTGTCCCGCCTGTGAATGCTGGGCAAAGAGTTGTCCTTGTTGACCATACAGCATTCTGTAATTTGTCAGAACAACAGCTTCGGACGAGATATTATAGGCATATCCTATTTAGACAAAGGGAGGTGCAATAGATTGTATTGTTGCAGAACTGTAGTATCCCTAGTATCCCGGGGAGATTAGTAAAACCAGAAATAATTGAGACTTTAAAAGTTTATATTCGGATATGTAAACTGGAAGGATGATATGCTGTATTAACAGGGATTCCTGAACTTTGGCAGTTGATAACGGCCATTTTGTGGAAGTTACATCTCTCAAATTAGTTGTAATTTATTGAGCCTATTTTGCCAACACACCATTGATGACCATGAACAACGACGAGTCTTCATTGAATGGGGTCTGGAGCGTTTGGAAACTGACGATAATTTTCATTGACAAATCGTTTTCAGCCAAGAGGCCATTTTCTGGATGATTGGGTACGTGAACAAACAAAATTATTGCATTTTGGGATGTTAAAAAATCAGATGATATCCAAGAGCGTCCAATGTATTCCTGAAAATTGCCGTTTGGTGTGCATTTTGGGCTGGATATTTCTTTGAGAAAGAAGTTATCCAGAGCATCACTATTAACGGGAAGCACTATAGGCCACTGTTGACTAACTTCTTTTGGCCCAGATTGGATGATATGTGCACCATATCAATAAGATCCAAGCAGCTTACGCCACATTGATATTTCGATTTTACCCCGAATAAGCCACGACTCATAGAAGCAGTCAAAGCTAACTTTACCCATGCCATCGGTAAAATTTAGCCTCTTTTACGCAATAGTCATGGAGAATTGGACATTTTGGATGCACTCCACCATTGCGGCCATTCGAACGATGTTGTATTTCATACACATAATGGAGAAGGTCTTACAAACAAATAAAATATGTCGATGATATCTCACACACACTCTAATATAAGGACAGATATTGGATGATTATCGATTCTTCAACCAGATTTTCCAAACCAACAGCTTAGAGTTGTGCAGCCGAACTTTTTGTCTTCCTTGTTTCCTTTGACTTCTTTAGTCTGCTTTCCAAACATTGAATTACTCTACAAAATTAATTTGTATTTGTATACAGGCCTTTTGAAATCCTAACTAATATACCAACGATTAGTTTTTCGTTGATATTTGCTAAATATATATGTACGTAGTAGTTTCACTCACAAACTGTTGTTATTTGTGCATGTAAATAAGGCTAATTATTCATGAAGGATTTCAGAGGAGATTTTTGTCAATTTTGTTGAATTAATTAATGGAACACCAAAGCTATGGCAAAAACATTTTAAGAGACAACCTTGACTTCATTCAAATGCCATAAAAATAGTTTCAAACAAACAAACAAAAAAAAAAAAAAAAAAACGGTTCATTTGTTGTTGTTGTTGCTGCTGTTCGAGCATTGTCAACAATTTTTACGAAATATTTTATTCATTAGCCAAATTATTTACAGTTTTATATCACTTTTCGTTTTTCTTTTTTTTGTTTTTTTGCGTCTGTTTTTCTCATTTAATTCCATTCATTTATGCGAGTGAAATTCACTTTTTCCACATTTTTTTTTTTGCTTTCCATTAAGCCACCATAACGTCATTATCCTCGTCATCACGTGGTCTATACAGCAAAGTAAACTGAAATTGACAATAAAATTGTGTAACAAAAAAAAAAAAAAAAGAAATGCGCGATGAAAATTGTTTTTTTTTTTTTTTTGATTAAATTAAATACACAGGCACACAGACGCACCCTGGAAATAAGAGACGCACAGTGTACTGTGTGTGCATTTTCGAAAGTTTTTTTCTCGTAAATTTTTTTTCCTTTCTATCGTTAAAAAGCATGGAGCAAAAAACCTGTAAACGCGCCAAATAGGTCAAGTTACACACACACTGATACACAGACTTCCACAACAACATAAAGAAAGTTTTTTTCATTATTTTTCCTTAACTTTTTAACAAAACAATACCCTTGAGAAACATTTTCTATTTTTTGTTGTTTTAATATTTTATCATCATTATAGTTGAGTGTTAAAAATTCTTTTTTTTTTTTGGTGTGACCATTACTTGGTGCGTACCTTCCTTTTTTATTTTTAATTATTTATTTTATTTGTTGTCTTTTGTCCTTCTGGTTGTTTATTAATGTCCTGTGCTGTTCAGCTATACAGTCAGACTATAAAATAAGAAAAAAATTTTTTTTTAATGGAAAACCATTTACACTGTAGGCTTACAAAAAGCCAAAGTAGTTTGCCAGTCACTAATTTTGAGTGGGTTATGATGACTGACAACTTTTGTTAACACGAGTATTAGTTTTTCATTAGAAATATTGTAATTTTATAAAAGTTAGCTTAGCTAATAGCAGTGTTAATAGTTCAAACGAAAAAGATTATGACAACATTATAGTTCACATTAGGTTGGCAGTGATAAGAACCCAATTAAGCCAGTGTTTAGTCTCATTCTAAAGCCATATTAAATACCCAACTTGGGGAACAAACTTTCCTTATAGGAAACTAACACACGTTCAGAATAAATCTTGCTATTGCTCAGCTCTTTCTGTATGTAATGAAAACTTCAGTCAAAGTTGACAAAATATGACAGGTTAAGAACTTACGCAAGCTTCTACGGCAGCTATTCGCGTGAGGAAATCTACTGCGCGATGAATGATCATAAAATTTAAAGCCAAAAAGCAACCAGTCCTGCTCTTCTTATCCACAAGGCCATCAGAGTCCCGGAATACTGCATGTTCTCTACCGCTGTGGACGAAGTAAGGCCTTCTTGTAAATCCTGAGATTGTGAGCATTGTGCCGGCCCTAGCCAGAGTTCCGCAATACTGCATGTACTCTACTGCTGTCGACGAAGTTAGGCCTTCTTGTGAGATTGTGAGCGTTGTGCTTATTAGCGATATAATCTCGTACGATATTTTTATATCCTGGAACTCATGTTAGAGTTGACTTTGAATGATTTGAATTTTCTCTCTTCATGCATGAGGGAGGACATCTGTTTGGAAGTTAATCGCAAGTAAATAATGGGAGTAAATAAAGGGATTTTCAGAAAAAATTCCAACACCAAACATACGTTAATGCCGTTTTCAAAATGGCAATGAAAGTTTAAGAACAGAACCATTAATACCACATCCCACTCTGTGCAGTGTTTCAAAGCCATCGGTGTACTCTTCAAGGGTCGCCTTAGGAACTTCCAGATCTTCTGACCCGAAGTCGGTAATTGGAAATCTGAAGTCGTATTCAGTAAGTTATGGGGAACCAATAATTCACCTGATTGTGTCTACGTCCGAAACTGCAGAATGTCTATAGTCTAGGCTGCATTAGCATTTAAATGCAGTGAGCCTTATTGAGACTTACTGTTAACAAATCAACCCTGTACTTAAATAGGAGGTCAGAAGTTAAAAAAACTGAGTAGAGAAAATAGTGTCCTGGTCGAAGTGGATCACAGTGCACTGGTGCTCAGGACAGCTGATTGCCTGAGCATCCTGTCTATTAGTCTACTATGACGGAAGTCTCGTAAAGCAAGGTTTATTTCACCACAGTCCGATAGAGCCAGTATGTAGTGACGGATATAACATTCATTAATTCTTGAATTATTCTTGGAGATAATGGGGTTACAAAATATACTTTAAGTCTTCATCTGTCCACAAACAATGCTTTAATAAGGCTTCAAATTATTTTGTGTAAAGCAATTCATTTCCCCATGTATGGGCTGCCCTATGGATTCTTCGAATGTCCTGTGTGGGTTCCATCCTGTGGTTTTCGCTACAGTTTCTCAGAATGTGATCAATGCATTTCTATTTGCTTTTCATAATTTACGTTAAAAAAGTAACTTGAAGAGGTCTTGGACATAAGGAAAGCTTCGATATTATTTTTTTTCGGTTAATGTGTGCTAATTTTATACATGAGTGGCGGGACCTACAGTTTAAAGTCAGAACGACAGATTTTTAAGAAACTTTTCATAGCAATTTTCATTTACTCTCAGAGCTTTTGCCAGCAAAATGCTGAGAGAAAGTTGCCGAAGAAATAATTTTCGTTTTGGTGGAAATGTCTGACATGGAGTTTGAATTCATATTTCGTTTGGAATTTGACTTCGGCGACTTACTACAGCTTGCATACATTGTAAAAGGAAATATCAAAATGGTTGGCTAATCATAATATGCATGACGAGAAGGCGGCAATAACTAGAAAATATTACAACTCCTGACCATAGCTGCCAGATTTGACGATTTATCGTCATTTTGACGATTTTGTGCGCCAAAAATATCGTATTGACAATTTGACGATTTGACGATTTATGCCCTTATTTTGACGATTTTTAGAAATTAAAAATTTACGTAATTTTTTTCACTTTTGTACATTAAAGCCACTTTAAGCTTTGTATTTGCTTTAAAATTTTTACTTTTGCGAATTTAGTTTAGTAATAACAAGAAGTAAAGTATTATATTTTTAAATTATTTACGAACAAAAAATGCTTAATAACATAAATAAAAGCGACAATAAGTAAGGAAATTTAAAAAAAAAATGGTCAGGTATTTAAGGAAAAATGGTAAGTTCTGCAAATATCTTCAAATACACTAACATTACCCAGCATATAATAGGCAATACTAAGAATTTTGAAATAAGATTGACACCCGTAAAAATAAGATTGAAATAAGATTGAAATAAGATTGACACCATTTGCGGTTGCAGACCATTTGGAAAGTTTCGAATATAGATTCTAATATCACTCTAGGAAAAACAAAGTCAAGTGCCATTACCAACAAAAATTTTTCGACCAACAGCGAATAGCCGCTACTCATGCAGTACATTGCGTTGAAACTAGGAAAATATGTTATGGAGAGGAGGAAAGGGATTTGAAACCTTTTATGACACGAGTGATAGGAAAGACCTCTGCAAGAAGGGATAACAAAAGATCCACTAGCCAATCGACCACAAACGCATATGCTCGCCGAGAAAACGAGTGTTATATGATTCTCGGGAACAAGTCATTTATTTCGCTCCAGCAAAATCCGTTGTAGTGCCAATAGAACAGTGAAACACAAGTCACATTACAACGATGCTCTAATAAATCAATGATACCAAACTCTCTCCAGTACGCGATCGAGAAGTCTCAAAATAGACGTTCCTGCACCGCCTTAAGAAGACAAGGCACTAAAAAATGTATCGGTTCCAGCGAACATCACACAGAATTTTTTAAAAACCTTTTAATTTATTTAGTTATTTTTTTTGACGATTTTCTGACGATTTCAATGAAAGTCTTTGATGATTTTGACGATTTTTTTTTCTAATATACGACGATTTGGTGCTTTATCTATCTGGCAGCTATGCTCCTGACTCAAACGGCAAAAAATGCTGTTAAAAAAGAGGGCATAAGATTTTCATTCTACTCTAAATCTGTCAGCTCAGGGGAGGAATGGGAACATTTTCTTTCGTCTTCCAGACATATTCTTAAACTGTTTGCTTGTCATTAGTCATTATGTATACGACACTTTAGTTTTGGCTTTTTCTTATAAACGTTTAAAAACTTCTTCTTTCTTTCTTTCTTTATTCTTTTGTACGTTCTTATTTGGTTTATTTTTTTAAACAAAGAAAACGAGAATTTGAAACAACTGAACCAATCAGCTTAAGTGGAAAAGAAAAACGATACCATGCCATACATTTGTCATTATTCTGAAAGTCTTTATTATCCTCAGCAACATCGTCATCATTGTTATCATCCTTATCATCATCATCATCGTTCTCATTGTTATCCTTCTTATTTGTTATTAAGTGGGGAATAAATGCAACCGAGAATTAAAATGTAAATTATAGTTTATTATATATGGCAGGACTTTTTTCTGAAAAACTGTACAACAAAAAAATAAATTTCATGCAACTACAATTATGACGGAGTCTCAGTCTCAGTCATACCCTTTGCCTTCTGTAAACTGCCACCTTAAGGATGTCTACTCAAAAGCACTTTGTTTGCCACACAAATTACGTGTAAAACCATGTCTTGCAACAGCTACTAAACCATGAGACGTTACACTTACGTTCTTAAGGGTTGTGTGTAGTTCAATTAGAGGAGTGGTTGTTACTACAGCCCCAGCCATAGCTGCTTTTGGGGTTAATAGTAAACCCCTTTCGTTTGCTTTCTTTAATATGCCATGTAATGTTATGGAAACCTATTATTTCCCCCTTGTTCTGTATTTGATATTCGAATAATTTCATTTAAAAGCAAACATTTTTGCTGCAATCGAATGCAAAAAATGAATTTCGAGGCACGTTTTTTCCCCGAGCACAGGCACGTTTAAATTTCTATGCATCAGTTTAGGGAGCGTGGTTATGTAAAATAAATGTTTCTCAAAACAGTCAAAAGTGTTGCAGTGAAGAAGAAAAAGAGAGAAAAATCGAAATAAAAACATTGATTTACAAGCATGAACATGAACAAAATTTTTACGAAAAGAATATTTTATTTGGAAAATCTTTAATAGTGCCCTACAGTTGGCAAATGTTACATATCATTTGTTTGGTAGAAAGTTGTGTAATTTTCAATCAAATTATCAATAAATTTGGCACCAAAAAAATTATACATCAGACCAGCAATATTTTATTTATAAGACCTTCCTAAGCCTAACCTAGAATTCCTAAAGTTTAGTCCACATACTATTGGAAAGCCTTTTCTATTTATCAGGGATAACCAACTATGGGCGGTTGCATGTTTCTGATGGAATTCCGTTGATTGCATGGACACTGAAATCCATGCTCCTTCTTAGGAGATTAAGGCTGCATCTCTAGTTGTACCTATCTCAGTAGTCTCAGTTTGTTAACCGTTTAGAACCGTTCGACCTATGTTTGCGGTCTTCCAAGATTCCAAAAAACCCTTTGAGTTACTAACCGAAGTAGTTTATGGAGAAAGTCGTATTGTAGGGAGATTAATTTCACAGTGATTCTATTTTGATGAATCAATTAGGAAATCAAATTAATATCATTGACGTACTCTAGATCTTCAAGCTATTCATTTAAATTCCGAATAATCTTCTATTAAAAGCATTAAGTCAGCTGGAGAAGGTTGTAAACTACGCGAAAAAGTGGGCAATGGTTTCCGTAATAATGTTAAACAGTTCATCTTCCACGTCACTAATGGAGTCAGAACTCAGCAAAAGATAGAGAGATGCATTGACTCTTATCACACCTAATTGGTGATATAAAACTTTTCTTAGGTAATTACCATAGAAGGAGGCTTAAGTCATGAATCGGACTCTTTTGACTGGACATCTTAGACTCAAAAAACAATTTTTTTCCAAAATGGAAATCGTCTCGAACCCTTAATGAAGATTCTGTAGCGATGAGAATGGTAATGCATCCCAGAAGAAAACACTTGAGTGCATACGAAATGCTGTGCAGGCATCGAGTAACATCCTAAAGTTTGTTAATGCAATTGAATTAGAAGAGACATTATTGAAACACACCATATAATTTGAGATCTGTATAAAAAGAGCCGCACATATCACATCCATATGACAAGAATAATAATATACCAGCCTTAACTTTTTCCACAACCATTTCTATTGCATCTGCATCTATTTGCCTAACAATTATGTTTTGTTAAAGCAACTTCCAGAATATCGGTCATTTCGGAGTAAAAATATATATTATTTAGCGAACGCTCAATATCACTTGGAAGTTTGCGTTTTCACGATAGCATCGGCACACTCATGCCTTCTAAATTTGATGAAATTTGCCAAGCTCATCAACCTTTGTTTTCCTTCAGGGTGGTCTGCAGTGTGGATAATTTTGACAGCGCTTTCAATCGAGACTCCCATACATACAGGATTACGACCTAGTTTCTCACACCACTTATATTGGGCGCGTTAATTTTATCCACAAATGGTGGGACCTACAGTTTAAAGCCGACTCCGAGCAACAGATTTTTTTGAGAAGCTCTTAATGGCAATTTTTATTTACTCTCAGAGTTTTTGCCAGAAATCTGCTGAGAGGCAGTTCGCCGAAGAAATATTTTTCTCATATTTCGTTTTGATCGAGATGTTTGACCTGGGGTTTGAACCGTCAAATCTAGACAAATTATAATTCGATAAATGTTTTGAAATCTTTTATAATTCGGAACATTTTGTTTTTCACTGATTCCATCTGCCATAGGTACTCTTATTTAGAAACTTGTTTAAAACATTAAAGTCTGGGATAGTCAAAAAACAACAAATAAGCTAAATAAAAAATAATCTGTACTATTTGTTAAAATTTTTTTTAGTATATCTAGTGTAGCGTATACAAAAAACAAAATGCAATAAAATAAGCCAAAATCTTGTCGTGAATAACAAAGAAAAAAATGGCTAGAATAACAGAATTTGCATGTGTATATAATTTGTTAGTAAATATGGGTTTGAATTTGTAAGAAAATTACTTTTCGGCATATAAATAAACCCAATAAACATTTGATTAATTATCACAATTTTATCTTGGCTCTGCGTACCCTGGTAGTCTAGTGGGTGGTGTGAGGGTTGTAAGTTCGATTTCTATCAGATACTCTGGCCTGTGACACTATACCGAGCATATGGTCAAAGTTACTCAGCTCGTATATAATTAAATATAATTTTTAATTGTATTGTAATTAATAAAAAAATGAATACATCTTGGCATTAATAATTCGCATTTATTTGAAAAATTTGCTACAAATCTTATATTATTTTATTTTTATTTTATTTTACAAGATCACATAATTTGGAATTGCAATTTCGGAGCGATGTCAATCCACATGAATTCCAAAAAAGTCACTGTTTATAGTGAAATTTCGAGTAGTGGTGAATTTTCGGTTCATATCCCTTTCAGAATGACATAGGCCAGGCCATCACTCTCGGCGATCACGTATAGGTCGATGATTGCTTTTTAACTTCTTCTGTTCCGAATTTGAAAATTTAGACACCAAAGACATGCGGTTTCAACATAGCTACGTTCTATACTGCACATCTCATATTGAATTCTGACGTTAAGATGCTGTGACGATTTGATCCAGTGACACTTTTTCTTGCGGTTTTTTTAAGTCGCATATATATGCGAATAATTCACAAACTACAGCGGTACTCAAAACCAACATAACCAATGCCATCGTTTAAAATCAATCTGACTTATGCGCCAGAGTTATGGAGAAATGGATATTTCAAATAAGCTCGTGGCGGCGCTTTGAACGACTTTTTATTCCACACACACAAGATCTTTCAAACGAATAAAAAATTACAATGATATCTAGATCGTAATTCTGACCAACTATCTATGTATGTATGATATCTCACATACACTTTTTTATTTCAAAGATAGGAAGCGCTTTATAAATTAATTGCAATTATCATGGTAGATCAGCATCGATCAGCTTTTTCTCTTGTAATAAGAGTGAGTTTCTTACTATCTTAAGAGGCTAAAGAAGGGATAGAATTTCTCTTCTAGACGTACGGCATGTTCTCACTGAAACACTCTAGTTAACCGAAAATATGACTATTAGACTCTTCCTGCTTCTTAAAGTTAGGTCCTCTCTAAACTGTTCATGGAATGGAAAAGAATGATGATTCACCCCAAGAATCTTAATCGACAAAAAAGAACTACCTGGGCCCTCTTTGAAAAACCAGCAAACTTCATCATTGACGTCAGTCATAGGAAAATAAATTTTGGAGTGGGAGGGCACATCCATCGAAGCTCTTTTAGCATGTTTATCATCTCTTTTATTTCCCTCTTGCCTTTCAAGTTCACAAGAGACAAAGTAAGATGTCTTAAAATACTACTAAGGTCAATAAGAGCAGAATAATGTTGAGATCAGCATTGGGATAAATCATAGAAGTACTGTTGACACATGAACGAACTTCTCTGCACTCTTTCTAGCTTAGTGGTGATAAGAGTTTTGCTAACAATGTCCTATTGCTCCAGGCAGTCGTAGATAAAATTGAAAGAACTAAAGTGCTATGAAGTCCATTCTCGGCCATTATAGTCTTTTCCATCTGATTCAAGTTTTAAGTCCACTATAATATTAAGAGATTTTACTTTTGGAAAAATTTTAAAAATTTGGTAATTCAATCTGGGCACTCTAACTAAGGGCATCCCTAGTTTACACCATATGGGTTATCATTAGACTACATATATTTGCTCAACTGTCATATCTAATTAAAATACCTTCCTGAATATCGGCCAGAGCGAAAGAGAAAATTCCTGAAATCATCAGGACCATGCTAATAAATAGGTTGAATCGTTAACTTTGAACAAAAATTTTGTTTACCAACATTTGATTGAACACCGCCCTGAGAGGATTTACGTTTAAAAGTAAACGAAAAAAAAAACTCACTGGGAAACAGTGATATTTGCAATGTAAATTACATTTAAACATACGTTAGCATTACCAAAGTTACACAGCCACAGAGACATTTGGGCAATGTAGGAACAGGCAAAGGCAACTGAGAAAATAGGACATCGTTTTCATTACTGTTCTCGGCAAATGTATGAAAGTATGGGTAAAATAAAATACTTGAATACATGCTTACATACATACATATTTACATATGCATAAGAAACCAAGTCGAATTACGGGGTGACACTGGGCCACAAGAAATTGTTATTTTAAAACACGGGTAATTTTTATTTCTTTTTGAAACCTTAACCCTCCGTCATGCACATGTTCCGATAGTCACGTACGTAGCGCATGTATCTGGCCAGATACACTATGTATTTCAGTACATTTATATGAAAAATATGCTATTTTAATGATAATATTACATTGTTATATTGTTATCACGCCAGGCAGATATATATTTTCTATTTTTTTTTTTGTTCTTAGTACATGCTAAACCACCTACCCGTGCAAAAAAAATTTTAATGAGAAATAAAACAAGAAAAATTTTATTTTTGTGTTTCAAAAAAATAGTTGTTATAAAGTTAATTTCAATAAAATTTAGTAGTTATAAAGGAAGTTTTAATTAATTCTAAATTAAAAAAGTCTTACACAGCTTCAGGTAAGCAACTAAAACATGTATACTCTGATTTCGAATGTTGTAGGCATACCGGATTCGAGCACTTGGAACAAAAAAAACGAGTTAGTCGGCGAAGTTTTTCATCTCCCAATGTACAAAGCTGACAACTTTTTCTCTCTTGTAGAGTATCAGCACCACTTGAGCTAGGAACTACTACTGGAAACTGAAATGAAAAAGAAAAACGAGAAAAATGAGATGTAATGAAGGGCAAATATTATATCAATCAAACTTACATTTAGTGGTCTTCCAAAATACGATTCCATGGCCAAACGAGTGTTGAACTGTTTGATGATGTGAATGTTGTTCATTCGGTTTTCAATATTTGGAAGAACCAATGTATAAAAACCAAAAAAAAACCAATAAAGTACAGTACTCTTCATACAAAATGTGTCTGTATCTGGCCAGATACATGCGCTACGTATACGATGTATAGATGAAAAATCCACATAAATTTTGTTTGTTGTTTTGTTTTTATTGTGTTTTTTCATAAAACGATACCTAACAATATTTGTAGAGGGTACCTGGAGGCTCAAACCCCTAGCCAAATTAGAAATATATTTAAATCACAGTTAAATTCGTAAAATATCTGGCCAGATACATGTGCATGACGGAGGGTTAAATGGTTGATATCCGAATCGATACATTTTCTTACTTCGTTGTGTAGATGAGATGTGCTTGCTGTGCTAACATTGTAAAGAGTTTAGAATACAGTGGAATACAGTGTAATTTTCAGGCTACCTCAGGTAATATTGTTTTGCTTAAAACTACTGAAGTCACAAAAAAAAAAAAAAAACCTGTAGTCTAGTGAATCTGTTATAATATTTTCATTCCCTTTTGAGTGTGGGTATATCATATAGTGTATGTGTTCATCATGCATACATACACATGTAAATATGATACATGATGGCTCCTCGCATGAGTATATGTGTTAACCAAAGAGTACCTTTGCGGTTTTTAGTCATTTTCTTTTCGAATTTTTTCTTTTTGATTTTTTTTTGCATTTTCTTTAGTGGATTTAAACATCATGTTGGTATTTTTGGCTTTGTGTAAATATACAGATGTATGTATGAGTGTGTGTCTGTGTTGGTTTTCATTTATATTTTGTTAGTGGTTATTGCATGCATGTAAAATATACTTGCAACATGAAGCTGTTTATTACAACAATTCGCCGTTTGTTTTCCTAATTTATGAATGCATGCATATGCACCTACAGAATTAAATTGAAATTTATTTAAAATTTAAGAAGCGATATGGGCAACCGTGATTTATAGTTTCAAACTTGAATATAATTTCTAGGCGAAGATCATTGGTAACTTGAAGCTTTTAAATACATACATACATAATTGGTCATTACAACCCTTTAGTTAGGATTACGACCTAGTTTCTCACACCACTCATGTTGTGTGTGTTAATTTTATACACGACTGGCGGGACCTACAGGGACCTGTCGACTCCGAATGACAGATTTTTGAGAAACTTTTTCATGGCAATTTTATTTACTCTCTGAGTTTTTGCCAGAAATCTGCTGAGAGGAAGTCGCTGAAGAAATATTTTCATTTTAATGTCTGACCTGGGGTTTGAACCGAGGCTTTACGTCTAATAAGTCAACACACTACCTACTAGACTACAGCGACTTGGTTAAGTTATTCGAAATTAACTTTCACTTCTCGGAATGTAGTAAGTCTCGAAAGCTGTTGCTAACTGCTAAAAGCATAATTTGCCATTGCTACATATTTCAACGGCTTATAACGAATCTAAGTAAGCCGTAGGCTAGTAGGTAGTGTGTTGACTTATTAGACGTGAGGCCACGGTTCAAATCCCAGCTCATTCATCTCCAACAAAGCGAAAATTGAAAAAATATATATTTTATCAGCAGTTTTATGCTAAAAACTTGGAGAGTAAATAAAATTACCGTGAAAAGTTTCTCATAAAATATGGTGTTCGGCGTCGACTTTAAATTGTATTTCCTGGCACTCTTGTTTAAAATAAGTGGTGGGAGAAGCTAGTTCGTAATCCTGACTTAAAGGTTGTAATGACCAATTATGTATGTATAACTAATCGCATTACAAGCATTGACATGCAGTATGGTTCTCGTATGTCACGCTCAACTGTTAACATTGCTCTCCGATTTAAGAATTAAAAACTTAGGCTTTGGTTGTTGGTGTGGATGCTGCTTGGTAGGCTTTTATCGACAGTTATTACTCCGAGGAACTGAAACAAAGGAAAGGAAGATAAAGGTGGATGAGCTTGGTAAGAATTTCAATTTAGAAGGCATGAGTGCGCCGATGCTGTTGTGAAAACACAAACTTCCAAGTGATACTGTACGGGCTCCAAATAGAAGTTTTGCCAGAATTGCCCTCAGTAATGACCGCTATTCTGGAAGTTGCTTTAACAAGACATAATATTTGGGCAAATAGAGGCAGTCTAAGGGTTAATCCACATAAAACCAAGCTTGTGGTATATATTAGGAACGCTTTCGCTTAGAATGCCCAGACTGAATAACTAAATATGAAAACTTTTTTCAAACGTAAAATATTTGAATGTTATGTTGCACCTAAAACAATTATTATCTAAGTCTGTCCCGTGTAAGGAAAAGCTGCTAGTAAAAGTCTCATCACTAATTTGGAAAGGCTGCAGAAGACTTTTTGTTTAGCAGTTATTATTACATGCAGGATACGACATAATACTACCCTCAACGTTATGTTGCACTTACCATTACCATTAATCTGACCACTGAGCTTATGGAGGCAGTATCTCAGTGACCACAAAAGCATTTGAAGGCGTTTGACTTTGTCCCTTGTGAAATTTATTATAGATTGGCAGCCAAAGGCTAGGGAGTAATAGACTTCTAGATTTTGCTATTCTACGTGCATGAAAAATACTGAGGGCTTCTCTATAATGCACACACATATATAATTGATCATTATAACTATTCTCCTAGTCTCCCCCTTCGACCTAGTCTCTCACACCGCTTATGTTGTGGTTGTTAATTTTATGCCTGAGCGACAGATTTTTTGAGAACCTTTTCATGGCAATTATATTTACTCTCAGAGGTTTTGCCAAATATCTGCTGAGAGGAAGTTGCCGAAGAAATATTTTTTCATATTTCTGTTTTGATGTCTGACCTGGTTTTTGAACCGAGGACTTACGTCTAATAAGCCAAAATACTATCTACTAGGGTACAGCGACTTATGTAATGCACATACATACATAACATACATACATAATTGGTCATTACAACCCTTCAGTCAGGATTACGACCTAGCTTCTCACACCACTTATGTTGTGTGCGTTAATTTTATACATGAGTGGCGGGACCTACAGTTTAAAGTCGACTCCGAACGACAGTTTTTTGAGAAGCTTTTCATGGCAATTTTATTTACTCTCAGAGTTTTTGCCAGAAATCTGCTGAGAGGAAGTCGCCGAAGAAATATTTTCATATTTTCGTTTTGATGTCTGACCTGGGATTCGAACTCGGGCCTTCAGTCTAATAAGCCAACACACTACCTACTAGACTACGGCGACTTAATGTAATGCACATACTATTCCTTAATCTTGGTTTAAGAACTTAGAGATATGAAAAAGATGATGAATATGCTATAAGGCCCTCGATGAATGTGAAAACAGTCCCCTTCTACTTTGAAATCTTTCTTATGGCTGATGTGAGCAGTTGAAAGTGAGATGTTGAAAGTAGATGAACGGGTTCTCTGTGGAGAATGAATAGGGGCTGAGCAATGTATTTGTGTCTTTGATTACCAGACATTGCCTCATGGTAGATATGGTGGGATATGTACGTCCTATGTTCTTACTGCTATCAACGTGTTACATGACGAAAATCGAATAGACTTCTTTCAAAGATGAGTCCTTTAGTTTAGATTTGAAACTGAAAAGAATTTTCAGCCTTGTAAGGATAATAGGTTGGTGCTACAATGAAGACTCTGCTTATCATCGTATCAGAATGGACATTAAGGTCTAAGTACTATGTTGCATTTAGTCGGTTGCCAGTCTTACCTAAGCTATTGCTTTCTCTCTACGCAGTCATACTGGACAATGATGTAAGAAAAGGCAAGGAATGTAATTAAATTAAGGCGTATCATGTGAACAACGGATAGATTTGATGGCTTTTAGATGTAGGCGGTGAAGACGCCGTTGTCTAGTAGGTAGTGTGTTGGCTTATTAGATGTGAGTGCAAATATTTCTGCGGCGACTTCCTCTCAGAAGATTTCTTCAAAAAACTCTGAGAGTAAATAAAATGGCCATGAAAACTTACTCTGAGAGTAAATAAAATTGCCATGAAAACTTGCTCAAAAATATGTCGTTCGGAGTCGACTTTAAAATGTATGTTCCACCACAAATTCCCCTCCAAATGGCATAAAGTAAATGTTTAAAGTTGAAATATTGTATGTGTTATCGACATGCTCTGTAAGTAGAACAAATTAATTCTATTTAAAGTTTTTATAACATTCAGTCGTCCCATTTTCTCATATCTTTCCTTCCTTATATGCTACACTCAACTGCTACCGTACTGTGTTAACAATTTTGCAAAACATTTTAATTCGTTTCATTTTCTAGTTTGAGGTTTGTTATTTCGTTCGGGGACCCAAAACAAAAATTTAATAAAAATAAAAACAAAAACAACTGAAAAAAGCAAAAAAGTTTTGTTTTGTTTTTTTTTTTTTCTAGTATAAACTCTTCATGGTTTCATAAACCCATGAGGCTGTACTTATACTCGAACATGCAATTAATTTTCCACGTACAGTTACACTCCTTAAAAAGATGGTTAAAGAAGCGTATGAACAACTACGAATTGTTTAATTGTACGAGACTTCTCTCTTTTTATGTGCCACAGAAAAAAAGGTACTTTTTTACACTTATTCTTCTTAGAAATGAAACAATGGTGGCAGACAATTTTGTAGACTGTGGCTTAAATTGAAAATAATTCTTTTCGTTTATAATATTGAAATGAAATTGGAATTTTAACTTTAATTTGGAATAATTTCTTTAAGTTTGAAATCTAAAGTACACATACATACTATTACGAAAATGAAAAATCAAAATGCTGGTATTTTGCTTTAACATCGCTTAACATTAAAATTATCAATAAGAACTACAAAAAAAAAAAAAAAAACAATGAAGTAAACAAACCTGTTTACAAATTATTATACTACTTAATATAACAACAAACACCAACATAAAAAAATGGTAAACAAGTAAACAAAAATACAACAACATACCAACATAACAAAATGGTAAACAAGTAAATAAAAATACAACAACAAAGACTAGCATGAATAAATGTAAACAACGATTCTTACATTTACATATATCGATTTCGGGAAGGCGAAGTCATGAACATTCGCCTTCAAGAACATTCATCAGATTGTTTACGTTGCCATATAAAAGGAAAGGAAAGGCAGGCGACTCAGTTAGTGAAGTTAAGTCAGTCTTGTGTTAAAACGCGGTGCATTTGAAGAGAGTAATTATTGTTTGAAGATCTGTCGAATAATTGTCTAGTAATTGTTATTGTTTATGCAAAGGGTATAAACAAAGCAATAACAAAAGAAAGCAATTGTTGTTGTTTACATCAAGTTGTGAACAGTGGCATATAGAATTGTGGGAATAATAAAGAATTTTAATTAAAATTAAACACAAATTAATTTTTATTTTATTTGCAATCTACGAGCTCATATTTTAAACGTTTTTAAATAGTAAAAACGTAACAATATGTAGATATTTTCATCTGTATATGGTATATTGTCTCAAAGCTGTCTTAACAGCTTTTAATTCCAACAGTGTTCAGAATAACTGTAGTCGCCGTAGTCTAGTAGGTAGTGTGTTGGCTTATTAGACGTAAAGCCCGGGTTCGTATCCCAGGTCAGGCATCAAAACGAAATATGAAAAAATAATTCTTCGGCGACTGCCTCTCAGCAGATTTCTGGCAAAAACTCTGAGAGTAAATAAAATTTCCATGAAGAGCTTCTCAAACATTTGTCGTTCGGAGTCGACTTTAAACTGTAGGTCCCGCCACTCATGTATAAAAGTAACGCACACAACATAAGTGGTGTGAGAAGCTAGGTCGAAATCCTGACTGAAGGGTAGTAATGGCCAATTATGTATGTTCAGAATAACTTTTCACTGTCACTGTGTAGAATAGTTTCTTACGAAAACTTACCTATATTTTTAAATGCAATTAAAAATTTATTCCTTGTCTTCTATTTTCAGAAATTCCCAGTTGAATATAATTTTTGGCCAGCATAATTAGTGAAGAAAATTTTTTGTTTAAAATAAAAAAAAAATTACAACGAAATTTAGTTCAAAGAAATTTCTAAAATCTTACGAAATAATTAATTTAAATACGAAATTTAATGTTTTAAAATTGGGATGAATCCCAATCAAATACAGGAGACATCCTTAACTGAGTTGGATGGCATAAATACAGCTGCACCAGGTGATTTCACATTAATACGTCTACAAGCACAGGTAAGTTTATGTTTAAGTACTTAGCAAAAATTTAATAAATTTAATTAAAGTCACCGTAGTATAGTAAGTAAGGTTTATTAGATGCAAAGTCGTGGTGCAAATCCTAGCTCAGACATCAACCAAACGAAATATGAAAAAATATACCTTCCACGATTTTTTCTCAGCAGTCTTCTGGTAAAAACTCGGAGTGAAAAGTTTTTAAAAAAATGTTGTTCGGAATCGACATTAAACAGTAGGTCCGGACACTCATGGATAAAAGTAACACACACAACATACTAAGTGGTGTGAAAAACTAAGTTGTAATACTGACTAAAGGATTGTAATGACCTATTATGTACATATGTATGCATTTTGTTTATGTACATATGTATGAATTTTGATATTCTCTCTTTTGAATTTAAAACATGCAGACACAAATAAATATGTATGTGTATGCAGTGTATGTACATATATTCTGTCCAAAATAGTTACTTACCTAGCTATTTGGATTTTAAACATCTCTACGTTTGTGTTTAAAATTCTTTTGCAATTAATTATCCCAGTATTTATGTATGTATGCGTGTGTGTGTCTATTATAAGAGTAAATTCTTAGAAAATTATCTCTGTTTTATGCACATGAATAATTTCATTGAACTTTTCAAAATAATGAATAGAACAATCCCAAAGAACAATTCCTAAGAAATTATTAATGCAACAATTAATTATGTTTTCTATTAAGAAACAACAAAATGAATACGATAGTTTTGGTCATGCAAACTGGACTGTTAGTTACTCTACATATTAATTTTTTTAATTGACATGAAACTCAAACATGATAATGTGGCAGAATTTTTGGAATCGAAAACTGGCTGGATTTGATTTTTGTATTGAAGTCTGAAAGTCTCATACACCAAGATAAGAAGGATGAATTCCACATGGACATGATAATAATCTAGCCTCATATTAATAGTCTAGCACACTACCCACTAGCCATTCTACAATATTTGCACGCCAAAAAAACAGCTTTTTAATGCTGGTGTATACGCAACATAGGCTAAAGGCCTGCTACTCGTTTTCAGTTTCGTTTCATATTTTTATTTTTATTGGTTTTAGTCTCATTCGAAGTTATTGGATGATGTCTAGAAAGAACGCCTTTTGTGAAAACATTTTGGTTGTATTGGTAAGGAAATTTATTCATTGAGATCAATTTTTTTTATACTGCTTGACCTCATTCTGACGTTCAATGTTAAAGTTACGCTCTCAGAGGGGTCTTCCTGAATAGATTATTTTGAGCGTCATTGAAATTCGAAAATTTTAATAAAAATATGTTTCATAAAATTTATTTGAATCATATCATGGACATACATAATCATAATGCATAATTGGTCATTACAACCTTTCAGTTAGGACTACGACCTAGTTTTTCTCACCACTTCTGTTGTGTGTGTTAATTTTATACATAGCGTGTTTTACACAACACTTCTGTTGTGTGTGTTAATTTTATAGTAGCGAGTGAAGTCGCCATAGTCTAGTAGGTAGTGTTTTGGCTCATTAGACGTAAAGCCCGGGTTCGTATCCCGTATCGTATCCCAGGCATCAAAAAATGAAATATGAAAAAAAAAATATATATCTTCGGCGATTTCCTCTCAGCAGATTTCTGGCAAAAACTCTGAGAGTAAATAAAACTGCCATGAAAAAGTTTCTCAAAAAATCTGTCGTTCGGTATCGACGTTAAACTGTAGGTCCCGCCACTCACGTATAAAATTAACTCACACAACATGAGTGGTGTGAGAAGCTAGGGCGTAATCCTGACTGAAGGGTTGTAATGGCCAAGTATGAATGTATGTATTTAGTAGCGGGTCCTACAGTTTAAAGTCATCTCTGAACGAAAGATTTTAGGGAAACTTTTCAAAGCAATTTTAGTTACTCTCAGAGTTTTTGCCAGAAATTTGAGGAGTCGTTTGTTGGAGATGTCTGGAATGGAGTTTGAACTACGTCCGCAGGGTCTAATAAGCCAACACACTACCTACTAGACTACGGCGTCTTCTAAGTATTCAAAATTTAGCAGTCAATCTCTATAAATGGATTGACAGCCAAACAACAGGGATCTTAAAAAGTATCCCTATATATAGTCCAAACTAAAGACTAGAGACTACTGTAAGAGACTTAAATAGCTCATATCCGTCACTGTCTTTGATTAGTACCAATGAATCTGAACTTAGATTAGTTAGAGATCCGAATACTACACATCATTTACTAGTTCTCAGATTTATTTAAAATTTTTCAATTTAAGAGATAGAAGTTGGTGACCACCGGATTTGGTTTAGTTAAAGCGTCGGTGACACTAGTAATTAGAGGCGCTACAAATTTAATCCGTATCAGTAATCAGTATTTAAAATTTTTAAGCATTCTCTGTTTGCCTCCAACATCAAGTTGTCAGATACATATGTACTCAGAATTAAGTTTCTCAGAATACTACGTTCCTTTTTTCAATTTTTTTTGTAAATTTTATAGATGATTTCAAAATATCATTTTCTTGAATAATATTATTGTAGACTACGGATAAAATATACAGTGGACAGCAAAAGTCTTAGTACTCCAATATATTTTGACAAAAAAAAGTCCCCACAGGCTTAATACTTTTGGACAAAGTCCCGATATGACTTCAAGAGAGTATTTAGGAGATCATTTGAAAGAACGGTTACGTAATCGCTAAACCTCAAACAAAAGTCAACCGAAAATCTTGCTTATGGTGCCATCAGAAAACACTAAACAAATCTTGTACATTCCATTCCAAATGGGTTAAATGGAGTGCTTGACCTTAAGGGATATTCAACTAAATACAAGGGATAACATTTTCATATATTAGGAATTTGAATTTTAAATTTACTCATGTTTCTCCTTGAGGGTACCTATGGAGTCATCTGAAACTTTTCCTTATTTTTCTTTTGTTTTATGAAAAACATTAAAAAATTGTTTGTTTTATAATAAAACAGAAATAAATTAATGTAATAAATATAAAAACTATAAATTTTTATACAAACTTTTGGCTAAAATGCATGAAATTGCTAAAATATATTGCCGTACCAAGACTTTTGCTGTCCACTGTACGTCCATCTATGATATCGCCCAGCCACGCTGCGTTAATGGAATATTTGCACTCTTTCCTATACAATGTGTTTGCCTAGACATGATTTTTATTACACTTAATATAGAGACAAAAGAATTAATTTTAATTTTTTGGAAATCTTTACCATTGTGACCACAAGTAAACCAGTGTGTTAAATTAATAATAATCAATGGCTCCATGGTGTAATAAAAAATATAAAATTGTTGTTTTTGCAAATATTTTCCAGATCATAAAAATGAAATTCACAGTCTTTTGATTTTTTGTGTTGCAATAAAATCCTCAATAGTTTAAGGCCATAATTGGTCAATAAAAATAAAACTAAACTTTATTTAATTAACTTAAACTTTATTTAATTATCAACGAATATTTTTTGGTTTTGATTTCTCATTCACTCATTAATTATGAATATTTTTAAACATTAAGAGAATGACACAACAATGCAGACAAAATTTAGGGTGAAGAGCTTAAAAGTAAAAGTTTTGTGTCTGAAACAAATTCTTCTTTTCCAACACTATCAACAGAGACGGAAACACGTCAATTTAAATGGGAATACCATGTTCCGTTTCGTTCACGATACAAATTTTGGACCTAAAGTACATAATTTTTCTAGGGATGGCTTTAATAGTTGGTACTAGAGAGTGCTCTCTCCGTCATTGATGTCGGCCGACGTTTGGAAAGGTATGCTCAACGCAAGGGCAGGTAAAGGGAGGAAAATACTCTTCTCAAACCAAGTGGATTTCAGACAATCAAAACTTTTATTGGGAAATTATAATAAGAGGAGATCTGAGTCATTCAAAATAATATCAAGATATGACCTGCAGCTGATAACCACACATTTGCCAGGGCCCTGCAGACTAGCGTACATTTATTTAAAATGGGTTTTGTCTCAAGTCCAACATACAGGCTCTTTGACGTTGAGAATGACTTCGGAACATATTCTTGGAATATGTGAGGGAACACTTAGGAGTATATCAGATGGTATTGTTGACACCAAACAGCATTCTGAAGTTTGTCGGGCCAATAGGCTGGGAGTAGACATTATAGGGATACCACATAAAGTTTGAAGATAGGGGCAGTTGATCACATGGTCACAGTTCTAAGGTGCCTCTTCACTGCAATAATAATGAATGTATCGGCTCTTTCAGTTTCTACAAGGAGCATAGGCTTCTGCAGCCGATCTTAGAAATAGAACTGTCAACCTGCCAAAATACAGGTTTTTTTTATGAATCCTACTACTGTGGCTATTCAATTGGCTATTCGGTAATTGTTCGTATCTGCATATACAATTTCCACTGAATTTCAAACTATTCATCATTCGTGGGGCCAATATCGTACAATTGTAGTTGTGCAAGGATTTTAATCATTCCAGTGGCGCAATATATGCACAATAAAATGAAACGTTTTTATATTCAAACCATTCTATCATTGTGAGCAAAATCAGCTGCCAAAAAACTTTTTATTTTTTTTTTTCAATTTCAGTAATCAAGTTTTGCCGATTATTACATGCATATGTACATAATTGGTCATTACAGCCCTTTAGTCAGGATTACGACCTATCTTTACAGTTTAAAGTAGACTCCGAATGGCAGATTTTTTAGAAACTTTTTCACGGCAATTTCTTATTTATTCTCAGAGTTTTTTCCAGAAATCTGCTGAGATGTGGTCATCGAAGAAATTTTATTTTGTTTGAGATGTCTGACCTGTGGTTTGAACCGAGGCCTCACGTGTAATAAGCAAAC
Organism: Sarcophaga caerulescens; assembly: GCA_927399465.1. Lineage (NCBI taxonomy): Eukaryota > Metazoa > Arthropoda > Insecta > Diptera > Sarcophagidae > Sarcophaga > Sarcophaga caerulescens. The sequence continues at coordinate 40,745,889 of OV656866.1, forward strand.
ACACTATCTAAGTACAAGGCTACGGTGCCTTGCAGATGATTACATATATAATTGGTGATTGCAACACTTCAGTCAGGATTACGGCCTAGCATCTCACACCACCTATGTTGTGTGTGTTAATTTTCTACATGAGTGGCGGGACACTACAGTTTAAAGTCCAATCCAAACGACAGATTATTGGGAAACTTTTCACGGCAACAATCTCCTTTACTCTCAGTGTTTTTTGCCAGAAATCTGTTGAGAAGCAGTCACCGAAGAGATTTTTAATTTCGCTTTGATGTCTGACCTAGGATTTGAATATGGCTTTACGTCTAATAAGCCAACACACTACCTACTAGGCTACGTCGACTTCTAGATGATTAGTCTACAATATTATGACCTAGAGTGACAAGCCGTATCCAAGAAACAATCTTTTTGAGTTGGCTGTAATGGTTCTATAATTTGGAGATCAAAAGCTTCTCAGGGCATTACAATTCAGTGCAATTGCCGCTTAAACCAGCATATTCAAGAGCCGAAAGAAGTACTCAAGCATCTGGATTTCTTAAAGGGTGCAGGAAATATATCGCTACAACGACTAAATTTGGTTTTATTTTTTTTATTTCTTTTAATTCGTAGCAGATTATTCAAAACGATGAGTAGATTCGAGTCATACTTATTATTTCTGATACTTATACGCATTCATACTTATTTTAATATCATACTCATACTACTCATACTCAAAATTGGAAGTACTCGTCGTATTCATACTTAACAATACGCATGATGTTATTGACTTCGACTCGTCTCTACTTAACATTTACACGAAACACAAAATAAGTATGATTCGCGTACGAACACTACTATACTCACAAGAAGATTGTGTGTACGCTTTGCTTGTTGTCTTTGTCTTTCCTTTCTTCTTTGTTTGTATATTCAACAATAACAAAGGCTGTAAATTTTGATGAATGATTAGAGCCACTCGAATCACTTATAAGTATTATAAGTATTTTTCTAAATTTATGAATCAGAATGAGTAGGCGTATGAATCAAACACATCTCGAATGTTGTGAGTTTGATGTCAACGTTGTACTCATACTCATTGTAACCTATACTCATAAATGAATGCTGTAGCGAGTACGAATGAATCAGAGTAGTTGAATTTCAATTCTGTTGATTCACTCATACTCAAAATTGCATGAGTGCTTATGAGTAGCGGAAAAACGATTCATTGCTGATCTCTGATTCGTAGCAAACACATACAGGAGAGAGTAATGGTGCTCATTAGGGTATCCAACTCTATGGATCCATTGTGGGACTAGCTCATGTGGTTTGAATTTCATAATTCTTTCGTTACCACAATGTATTGTGCTCTAGTGAGTTAAAGGAGAACATCAATCGTTCGTAGCCGATTGGCACGATGAGTTACAGAGGTCCTACGTGGATTGCTTTTTCTGTTACAAACTAAAATCTACCACAACGTATTGTGCTCTAGTGAGTTAAAGGAGACTAGTTCCGACCATCAATCATTCGTAGCCGATTGGTTAGTGGATGACACGATGAGTTACAGAGGTCTTACGTGGATTGCTTTTATTGTAGACACTTTTTCGGTTACAAACTAAAATCTATTCTCCATGAACACTGTACCCTTTTTCTTTCCCCCCCTCCCTTTTAGTTACTTCGCTAAAAAAAATTAAAAAAAAAAAACTGGGCGTCATTGCATCATTATGCAGAACTCTTGTCCGAAATTATTTGATTCGGAATTTCATGTACAATACAAATTTAGTTATTGTTTCAGGAAAAAAAGATTAAAAAAGTATTACAACGCGTACATACTCATAATGTTTATTAACAATAAAATTATTTTGCATTATTCACAATTGTATTCTTTTAATTTGTTGTTATTGTTGTTGTTGCTGTAATCATATTTATTGTTAAATTAAAAATAAAATCAGCATCAAACTAAAGCTGGCTCTCTGATAATAGAGCATGTATTCCAATAATAAAATTTAAATAAATTTTAAATTTAAATTGAATTCTTTATTGAATTTGAAAGTGTATTTTTTATTTTTTTGTTTTGAAGACACAAAAGATTTATACTCACAACAATCATGATGATGATATTGTTTGCTGATAATATTTTCAAAGAATAATGTTTCGTTACATTTGCATGAATTAAACGAATGAATTAAATTTAATTATTCATTATTATTGATTTTATTTTGCTGTTTTGTATTTGTAATCTCATAGTATTTGGGTGCGTTTAGGTGATTTAATGCACAATAATTTATCAATCCCCGAATACAATTCAAAATTTTAAGGTTTACACAGTTAGTTAAGCGGTAGTGCATAGTGGATTGTATTACAAATCCATAAATTATACTGTGTTCAATAGCTTCAAAATGTATGTCAAAGTGTGGGTTTCAAGTGTCCAATAAATTAAATTATTTCACAGAAATGCTTAATTTTTATTGTGCTTTGAATGGATGGAATAGCAAGTTATTTGAATTTTTATTTGCATTTTATTTTCTTTATTCTTATATGCTTGATTGACGATTGCCTGTTGTTAGTAATTAATTTCCGTAATAATGGTGATGAATACACCCGTACCTCGCTTTCCGTCGTGGTTACGTTCCAAAATAACAAGACACAAATTGAAACGACGCAAAGTGAATTATGATTTTCTGTAGCAAACCATGTAAAGATCGAAGATAGGTTCCAGGGTTACGAAAATATTACTATTTAAAAACAAAATCTCAGAGCAAATAAAAATTGCCATGAAAAGTTTCTAAAAAAAAAATGATCGAATAATACCCAGTTCAATTGAGCTATCCGAATTTCCGAGATTGTATAATGCAATATCTGAAGGTAAGTGTTACATTTGAAAGAAATCTCCGACTTTATAAACTAAAATGGTTCGTTTTAGGGGCTCGTGATGTCAACTTGAGATATTCTGAAAGAATTCTCAATCCATTTCTAAATCTTTTTGGCTCATTGTTGATTGAATTACGGTTACAATATGGCATTGGCAATAACCCCTGGCCACAAGATCATCAAAATTATTCGAGAGTATTGATTTAAAAAATATTTGAAATATTTGTATTCACCGAGGGAAGGATTAACATGATTCGCATCCATATAATAGGTTGAACCTTACATTAAAATTCAAGATATTAAGCTTAGTGTGCTCCAAAGTGTATATTGCAACTGGTTTTTCCATCGACGAGAGATAAGTTTACGAGACAATTATTTGCAAGCCAATGAGCTCTAAATATGATTAAGATTTCCTAACAAAATCAGTCTCAAAATTCACAAAGCACAAGTACAAGGGCGACTGCCGATCGGCAGACTGCTTCACTATGATATGAAAAGCGGTTTATATGGTCAATAGTCAATTTGTGGTGTCGGAATGCTGCTTGCTCTGGGCTTAATGCTGGTTTAATTTTTTCGGATATCCTAATGACCATATGAGGTAAAGTGACATCGCAACAACTATGTGAATTCGGTAAGTTTCTCTTCTGGAATATTTTCAATACTACTCCTCCCGCTAGTTCCCCAGGCAACTTATTAATTTTGCAAAAATTATAGAGGTGAGGACGAATTATCCAAGAGCAAATAATTAAATCAACCGATAGGAGCTTAGCAGCAATAGCATTCACACTTGGTAATTTACTAATTTTCTGGTCATTAATGGAGTCAAGAACCTATACAATCTGGAGTATGAGGAAGATGTGTGCGGGATATCTCTGTGTTTACCTACTACACTACAGTTTATAAACAGATCAGGGCTGGATTACCACAATAAAATCCTACACATATTCCCAGTTCTTGCGATGTTGTGTAAAAGTTCATGAACTTCGGGAGCTGCCGTATAAAGTAAGGCTGAACAAATTAGTCAACGTCGTAATCAACCGTATTAAGTCACTGTATAATCGATAAAGTGAAGTCGCCGAAGTCTAGTAGGTAGTGTGTTGGCTTATAAGACGTGTGGCCACGGTTCCAGCTCCAGGTCAGACATCTCGAACAAAACTAAATATTAAATAGTATTTCTTCGGCGACTTCCTTTCAGCAGATTTCTAGCAAAAACTCTGAGAGTAATTAAAATTCGCCATGAAATGTTTTTCAAAAATTGAAATGACCAATTATGTTATGTAATGGAGTTAACAACTTATACAATATGGAATATATGTCAGGGACATATCTGTATTCATCACTCCTACAGTTTATAAAGTGATCAGGTCCGGATGATAAGAGGAAGCCACTATAAAAGTCTGCCCATACTCCTTGTTTAAGGGAGGTTGGGCAAATGTTGATCAACATCGTGATCAACCGTATTAAGTAAGAATGAACAAAAGTAACAACAACAACAACATACATTGCTTGAACAAGTTTGTAGTTTTGATTTGAGACAATAAGTCTGTTAGGCCTGTAACATCGACTGTCAATGCTAGATTTATGGTTGAGATGAAACGCGTCTTGTGATGTTAAACTTATAGAATTACAACAAAAGGAGAAAATTTACCACTGGAATAAGCATTTCTCATAAATTATTTGTACGATTACTTAATTGCATCAATTCCAAATAGTGTTCGTTCCATAACCTTGATTCCATAATTCTTTTGTTGAATTCAAAATATTTTTTTAAGCAAAAGTTTTAAAACAATTGCAATTAGCATATGATTAAATAACTTAGAACCTTCTGAAATTTCTTTGGAAATATGCAAACAAACCATAAATTATTAAATCGTGCACTATTCCATATAAATTATTAAAAATCATTAAAAATTATTAAAAAAATAAATAAAAAACTTCATCATCAAGTACTGTTGGCACTGAAACCGAAAGGCGTAAAAATAAAATTCAATTTCAACTTAAACTGTGTTGTATATAATTTGCCTTCTTTATACGAATTCAGAACAAACATTTGTTTATTGTGTTATTTGGTCCGCTCTGCTATAAACAATGGTACGTGTTTTTTATTAATATTGACCGTGACTTGTTCAAGAAAAAAAAAAAAACAAAAATTAAAATATTAATAAACAACAACTACAACAACTGTACGACCACCTACAATTAAAATATTCACATAGAAATCAACTCACAAACAAACAAACAGTTATTGTGCTCTCAATTATATTCATTTAATATTAAAATACCGGTAAACAATATACAAGCATTTTAAAACAATAACACACAGTGCTGGTTATAAATATAAGTATGGTGGTGGGTTATAAAAGTTAAAATAGAGGAGATATATAAAGATGTATTTCACCCATAGTTGTCTAATTTTATATTGATACCAAGAGAAAGATATCATTACTTAGAGTTCTTTTCGGAAGTTACAGTAGACCAGTAGCTAGTGTCTTGCCTCTTAAGGTGTGAGACCGTGGTTCAATTCCTAATTCAGCCAATTCAAACAGAATGAAATATAAATAAAATTGCTATGAAAAGTGTGTAAAAAATCTGTCGTTCGTAGTTGACATTAAACAATAGGTCCCGCCATTTATTGATAAAATTAACACACATAACATGGGTGGTGTGAAAAGCTAAGAACTTAAGAAGAAGACACAAATGTGTCGCAAAAAATATACTTACGTCTGAAATTCTTCAAACCAATTCGTCTAATATTATTCGTGTTGCAAACACTAGAGAAAGCTAAGGTCAATTATAAAAGCAGTAGGACTTTTTTTTTTTTTTTTTTTTTTTTTATGAAACCAGCACTCAGGGGATGGCCCCTACTCATGCAGTGCATTGTGCAGGTTTTTTAGGAAAGGTGGAAAGGGGGAAGATGCGAACGGCAAGGAAACGAGTTGCTGCTAGGTGACTATAAAATGGCCAGTGCTATACCTTCACCATTAGACAGTCTACAGGCAATCGTCCCCAAGAAGCCCGCAGTTTCTCACACCACTTATGTTGTGTGTGTTAATTTTATACATAAGTGGCGGGACCTACAGTTTAAAGTCGACTCCGAACGACAGATTTTTGAGAAACTGAGAAGAAATCGCCGAAAAAATACTTTTTGTATTTTTTATTTTTGATGGCCTGGGACTCGAACCCTGGCTTTTACGTCTAATAAGCCAGCACACTACCTACTAGACCACGGCGAGCCTTTGAAAAGGACGTCACAGTATCCCACGCATTCCAAATATAGACTGAGTAGATTTAATGATGCGGCTCTTGTAAATTTAAAAGGAGCTATTTAAGATTACTTGAAAGTCAAAGACGTAAATATTTGTGTTTTTCTTAAAACAAAGTGCGCATTTGATAACATTTCTCTTGAGTCCGTAGATACGACATTGAATAGGATAGGCAGAATGAATTTTGAAACAGTTCCGATGGAGTTGAACAGGATACAGAGACTACTATATCTATCTTCTTCTATATATATAAAAATGAATGTATGTTTGTATGTACCTTATAGAATCGTAAACTATGCATTTGATCATGTTATGATCTTTAGCAAAGTTGTTGCGCATGAGCCGGGGAAGGTTTCTAGGTTGGTATCACCAATTTCCGACAGGTGGAGCCACTGAAAATTACTAAAAATGAATTAAATCGTGAACTGTGTATTTGATTATGTTATGATCTTTAGCAAAGTTGTTGCGCATGAGCCGACGAAGGCTTATATGTTGGTATGACCAATTTCCGACAGGTGGCGCCACTGAGAATTACTATAAATGAATTAAATCGTAAACTGTGCATTTGATTATGTTATGACCTTTAGCAAAGTTGTTGCGCATGAGCCGGGGAAGGTTTCTAAGTTGTTATGACCAATTTTTGACAGGTGGCGCCACTGAGAATTACTAAAAAAGGCTTATAAGTTGGTATTACCAATTTCCGACAGCACTTCAATAAATGTTCATAATCGAAAACCTCTAAATTTTTAAAGTTTATGTCAATTTTTTTTTTAAATGAACAAAATCAATAAAATGATTCAAATTTGTTTTAGTTGGAGGCGTAGCAACGCGCGCAGGGTACAGCTAGTATATACATATATGTGGGTATAACCAGCCCCGAAACAGTGATGAAGGTTCTATTGCATTGAAGTCTGTTGCAAATGGCAGAGAGGACCAGAGCTCTGGGAACTATGATTAATGGATAATGTGAGATATACTAAATACGCGATTCATTAGGAGATACTTTTATTTAAAAAATCATGTGGCTGGCAGCTTCATCCTTATATAACTAAAGCACACTCTATACATACATACATAATTGATCATTACAACTCTTCAGTCAGGATTACGAACTAGCTTCTTACACCACGTGTGCGTTAATTTTATACATGAGCGGAGGGATCTACAGTTTAAAGTCGAGTACGAACGACAGATTTTTGAGAAGCTTTTCATGGCATATTTATTTACTCTCAGAGTTTTTGCCAGAAATCTGCTGAATGGAAGTCGCCCACACTCTATAACATAAGAAAATACCTTGTAACGCAATGAAACTTCGTAAAATTCCACGAGGGGAAAAGGCCAATAGTTTTCCGTAGAAGGGAAAGAACAATTTTAAAAAACACACGAGACGAAAGGAAAAACAAAGAGGTGCGCCCACTCTTCACAAACCAGATGAGTTCACAACAATCAATACTTTTGCTATGTAATTATATTGTGTAGAGATATTATTCATACATTAGACTATACAGAAGTAGCCTGAGAGCAGTAACCGTGCTTCTGAGCATGCTTTGTAAACTCAAGAAACATTTGTTCAGATTAGGAATCGCTTGTAGTATAAGTATTTGAAAACCGTGAATACTTTAAAGCACCTTGATGCTCTTAAGGTGCTGGGTAGCGAATTGTCTTACTGAAATCCTAAAGTTATTCAGAGAAGGCATTATAGAGAAACTCTAGTCGCCGTAGTGTAATACGTAGTGTGATGGCTTACTAGACGAGAAGCCGTGGTTCAATTCCTGGCTCAGATATCTCGAAGAAAACGAGATATGAAGAAATATTTCTTTCAGCATTTCGCTTTCAGTAGTCTTGTGGCGTAAGCTCTGAAAATAAAAATTGGGATGAAAAGTTTCTCAAATCTGTTCAGAGTGGATGTTAAAACTGTAGAACCCGGCATTTATGCATAAAATTAGCACACACAAGATGGGTGGTGTGAGAAGCTAAGTTGTAATCCTAACTCAATTGGTAGCAAGTCATTTTATATTTTTTGCTTTTATAAAATTTACTGCTCCTATAATAAAATTCAGTACTGTTGGGCTTCTCTGTTAGAAAAATACTCCGAATTTTAAATTCACTTTAAACTCATTGTGTCATCAGTTAATGAGTTAAATTTTATTTAAAACATTAAATATGAAATTAACTCCGTAAATGTATATTTTGAGAGGCGAAAACCAACAATAATATTTCAGTTAAAGCCACCAACAAATTGGATTTTGTTTAAGTATTTGAAATATTTCATATTTTGAAAAACAAAAAAAAAAAACATGATAATTTACTAATGCCTTAGAAGTAATAAGCCAAAGGAAAATTGCATATTTAGTGTCGGCAATTGCAATAATGCTATTGGAATCGACACTAACAAAATCATGTCCATGTTACTACTAAATTACGGACTAAATTTATTTAAAAGATAAATCATAAAAGGTTTTTGTAGCTAAACACGTGCTAGCATTGTCAGCCAGACTTTGGCCGGTTGCTCTGATTTGTTACAGACCACTGATATATTGTGTTCCTCTTTATTTTCTTTTTTACTGTTTTTACTTTAATTGTATCTGCTGACGATGCTTTACCTTTTTAAGCATTATTTCACATCGAATGCCTTACTTTTAATTCATTTAATGACTGTGTTCCTCTTGCTGCTTTAGTTGTTATACCGCAAAAATTTAAAAAATGCGAATGAATCATAAACGTTTTGTTCTATTTTTTAACTTTTTTTGTATTCAGGGTTCTACCAAAAAAATTATTGAGTGGTTAAATGTCGTTGAATACTTTATTTAAACTATATTGTTTAGCTTTTTAATCATTAAACTGGCCACTTGTAATTGACATAGTTTATACACTAGATTTAGAAAATCATCATAGAAATCAAAGAGAATAAAGTTACAATTTTGCTCGCGTAAATTCATTCCATTGAAACATGCAGAGGAATCTTGGACAAGTTGCTTTCGCTAAGTAGAGAAAACTTAAATTGCAAGATATTTTATGAGCCAAGGCAGCCTGTGATACTACGTTCTTCGAAGCCAAAATCTATCAGTCTTGTGAAAACGACTTTGATAGCACAGAAGGTATACATTGCGATCGTTCTGTACTCGTCATATAAAGACGTTCTAATCTCAGTGACATAATAGTCCCTTCACTTGAGTTGTGGAACTCAAAACTCCAGATAAAGCATGAATAAATACCTTAGATTAGGAGGTTGCACAATAGAATTTCTCTGGTGGCCTCGAACAATAACTGTCTCCAAGATCCTTAATAAAAACCCCACAAACTATCTGAAAATTATTTGATATAAAGGAGCTGAAGCCGGCATTGGCAGTGTATTGTATTCTTAGACGAAAACCCGAAAATCGAAATGCAAAAAAAAAATATTTCCTTCGAGGTCGACGTAAAGCTGCAGATCCCGACATTCACGGATAAAATTAACACAAAGAACATAAGTTTGTGTGAGAAACTAGGTTGTAAGCCTGACTTAAGGGTTTTTATAACCAATTAAGTAAGTAAGTAAACAAGCTGATTGAAATCTCCTTGGGCTAGTAGGTAGTGTATAGGTAGGCCGTGGTTCAACTCCTAACTTAGACGTCTCGAACAAAATGAATTTTGAAAAAAATCTTCTGGCATCTTCCTCTCAGCAGGAAATAAAATTTCTATGAAAAATTTCTCAAAAATCTGTCGTTCGTAGTGGTCTTTAAACTGTATACCACGCCACTCATGAACTTAGATAACAGGGGTGGTGTGAGCAGCTTGATTGTATTCCTGACTGAAGGGATGTAATGGCCACTTAAGTAAGTAAGAAAAGGAGCTGATTTGGGGTTATTAATGAGAGTATATGTGAATAAGTTGCTGTAGTCTAGTAGGTAGTGTGTAGGCTTATTAGACTGAAGGCCCGAGTTCAAACCGCAGGTCAGACATCAAAACGAAAATATGAAAATATTTCTTCGGCGACTTCCTCTCAGCAGATTTCTGGCAAAAACTCTCGAGAGTAAATAAAATTGGCATGAAAAGCTTCTCAAAAATCTGTCGTTCGGAATTGACTTTAAACTGTAGGTCCCGCCACTTATGTATGAAATTAACACACACACCATAAGTGGTGTGAGAAGCTAGGTCGTAATCCTGACTGAAGGGTTGCAATGATCAATTATGTATGTATGTATATGTGGATTTCATCTTACTTGCAACGTTGATATATTTTGAAAGGTGGGACTGACTTTTTTTAAAGTACTTCAAGCAGATATTTAAGGAATTCTCGATAGTGGTGGTATTTACGCTACGTAATGATATTTACGCTAAGTATGATAGAGAGAGCATGCTTATTGAAAGTTAAAGTCTATGGTTTCGAAGACCAAAAGCAAATAATTGTCATGAAATTAAGTTGCACCTATTTTGACTGTATTTTTTGTAATTAGAAAACATATTCAATCGATTTTTCTGCATTTTAATAAAATCATATTAGAATCCTATATGGCTTTTTCCATAAGGGAAAATTAAACACAAAACTTTAAGTGTGGGAAAAAATTACTCTGCTACTGCCACAAATGCAACATAAAACGTGTGTAAAAAAAAAAAACAATTTTACCGGAAACTATTAAAATTCCTTTAACAGAAAACTTCAAATAAAATGCAGCTCTTCGGCTTTACTCTGCTACAGAGTAAAGAAACGAAAACGAAAAAATAAATTTAAAAAAGCGGCCCTCAGAAGCATGAGAGGCAAAACGCTTAAGCAATAACTTTGTATGCAGATTGTAAGGAAAACTATGAAATATGAAAAGTTTCTCTAAAATGCGGATCAACTATAACAACAATAAATACATGGAAACATGGAAAATTGTTATGACCTAATTTAGGAAATCAAACTAGAGAAGAAGAGAAAAAAATATTTAAAATGAGTGAAAAACAGACTAAAAATGGGTATTGAAAATCGTATCGTTGTTGTTTTATATTTCCTTCAGAAAAAAAGGCAGAAAAAAGATGATTTAGTTTTGGATTTATTTTTGGTGCAGCAGTCAACATATGGCTGCATGTTAAGTAAGCACAATTTAAGCCCGAGTACAGTACAGAAATCAGCAACCGAATAAACTGATAAAAAGGAAGAGAAAGAAAACAAACCCAAAGACAATAATAGCAAATCCAGACAGAGTCGTCGAGGCTATTCAAAATTTTTAAATTATGAACTCAAAAAAGATAAAACTAAGAATATAGCACAAAAAGAGAAAAAAAAAAATAAATAAATCCTGAAAGAAATATTGTTAATAAAAAGCCGTAGTAGCGGAGGAAGAGTAAGAAGAATTGCCATAAAATTGGTGTCAAAAAGCCACTTACTTTACTATGTGTTTAGTTGGCTCTTTTTTTTTTTTTTTTTGCATATTTTTTCTTTGTTTTTGTAAATATCGTTAACAAAGCGTTAACAATTACGCTATTGTCAGCTAAATTCTTTTATACTTTTTATCGTTTTTTGGTTTTCCACCATCCCTCCTATTCGCTTTTTGCTGTCGCCTTTATCTTTATACGTATGTAGTTACAGATACAGATTTACATACTCAATAGATATTTTTTTTTATTTATTTGAAGCATTAGATACAGATTCTTAACAGTTTCTGTTCAGCTTTTAGGACAATAATATTGATGCTGGTAATGGTAATTATGAGAATGATGTACAGTGGGCTTATGTGTGGAAATATGAGATCACTTAATAAATCCGTTATGTTTTCGAATACTATAGGGTGGGTCATTTAAAAGTTTAAATTTAAAAATGGTATAAAAAAATTTGTTGTGAAGTACAAATCTCCGATTAGATGTGAAATATTATTTCATTCATATGGCTGCAGCAGCTGGCCTTTTCGTGAATTTTTTCTAGTTTATGCGGTCGTATCTCGACAATGGCATCACTTCAAATGCTCAATTGTCTCTGGTTTGCCGGCATAACACTTTTCTTTAACAGCGCCCGACAGAAAATAGTCCTACGTTGTTAAATCGCAGCTTTTTGGCCATCAAAAGTTTGACGCAATAAATCGATTGTGGCATGGGATGTGTGGCAAGTTGCATCATCCTGTTGAAACCAATCATCGCTTACATCAATACCATAAAGAGCGGTTATCATTTTGCGATAGGTGTCTCCATTGACCGTAATGGTTGCGCCGTGCTCATTTTCAACAAAATATGAGCCAATGGCACCTCCGCTCCACAGGCCGCACCAAACAGTCACTCGTAATGGGTGTATTGGTTTCTGTAACACCACGTGTGGGTTTTCTGATCCCCAAATACGATAATTTTGCTTTTTGACGTAACCACCAAGAAGAAAATGAGGTTCATCCGAAAAGGTGATTTTTTTTGGCAAAATCGACATCAGTTTCTCGTTGGCCAACGTCGCTACAGCGTAAATCGATTCATTACGTTCAGTGCAGATAATATACTGAATTGTGTGAGAGAAAAGAATGACATAAGCATTGCCAAATTTAAAATAACAGATGTTTCAAATTTAAAACGATGGATGGCCCACCCGATATACGGACAAATACAAATGTAACTCGACTGTACAGTCTAATCCCTCTTGCGGGATCCTGAACAATGCGATATTGAATGTAACAATAAAGCCTACGCTAGTCAAAGGCTGGTACAATAGAAAATTTAGTTGAATTCATACGTCACATTGGCATTTCTCTGCAGAGGAACAAATAAAAAAAAAACAAATGTGTAATGAATTCACTTCCAGAGAAGCCCGATAGAACAAAATTTGATTTAAACCTAACCTGAGCTTATCTTAGCCTCCTCATCGCAGTTATTATGGGACACTGGCCTCTACGTGCGTACACCACCAGGCTGGAAATATCCCACGAAGATTTCTATACGTACATAATTGGACCCTTCAGTCAGGATTACGACATAGCTTCCCACATCACTTATGTTGTGTGTGCTAGTTTTATACATGAGTGGGTGGATCTACAGTTTAAAGTCGATAGATTTTTTGACAAACTTTTCATGGCAATTTTATTTTGCTCTCATAGTTTTTGCTCTCATAGTTTTGTTGTCGCCGAAGAAATATTTGTTTCATATTTCGTTTTGTTCTATATATCTCACCGCGGGTTTGCAGCGTGGCCTCATATTTAATAAGCCAATACACTACCTACTAGACTACAGTGACTTCAAACGAAGATTTCTATGGAATCTGTAATAACGAGGAGGAAGTGTAGACCACTGAATATCTTCTTCGTTACTGTTCCTCACTTGGGAACCTGAGACGAATGGGTTTTGGGCAACCAGAATTTATTGACAGAAGGTGTCTACCCAAAGTTGATTTGCATTCAATTGACAGCTTCATTGAATTGTCGTGATAAGAGATGTTAAACAGGAGTTGAAATCATATCACGGGATAGTTATCATGAGTGTTACAACGTCTTAGTCAAGATTATAACCTAGTTTCTCACACCACCCCTGTTGTGTGTGTTAATTTTATAAATGAGTGGTGCGACCTATTGTTTAAATCGATTCCGAACTACATATTTTTGAGACACTTTTAATGGTAATTTTATTAACTCTCAGAGTTTTGCCAGAAATCTGCTGAGGGGAAGTCGCCGCAGAAATATTTTTTTTACTTTTCGTTTGTTTGGGGTTGAACCATGACCTCACGTCTAATAAGACAACACACTACCCACTAGACTACTAGTGTAAGACGTTTACAACAGCTGTAAAATGCTTTTAGCATCGATCAGGCCAAGCACTCAAGTGGTGGTTAAGCCAAAATTCACTTTATGAATGTAAAATGGAATAGGATCCATTCGACCCATTGGGGTTAAACTCTTGGTAGAATATAATGGTAGCGATAATCACCATCCGAATGAAAAAATATTTGGCCAGAAGCGGTCGGTTATTACTATATATAGTGGATAAAATATTTGACTATAAACTGTCGAAATCCGGAGTGGAAACTCAGAAAGCTCCATTAAATCTAGAAACTTTGAAAACGCATATCATTAAGTACCATCACTTTTTGAAAGTCAGCAATTATAATTTCGAAACTTCTTCTATTTACTCTTGGGTTATTTGAAGCTTTTTATTCCATTTTTTTTTAATTTTTTCTCTCCGTTAGCCCACTGTTTATATTATATCATCTATTCAAACTCGAACTGATGTATTCTTCATATAAAGTCGTCTTTTTATGTATTTGTAACACATCCGCATATTATTCATACATTGTGTAACATACACACAGATACGTGTTTCCATTTTCTCTCACGTTAACTTATCGTAGTCGTGCAACGCTGCACATACTACTACTGCAAGTGAATTCCAGTATGAGCCAGTTGCTGTAGTACTGTCATGGAGAGCACAAGGAGACGAAAAGTACTTAGCAAATGCAATTACTCTGTTTATTTTTGGTGTCATTAAAAAGAGAAACTAGCAAAACAACCAATTGCATGGTACGGGATAAGGCCTTACATTATGCTGGCCTTTTAAAAATAAAAAAAAATAAAACGAATTTTTTTAATCTAAACTTATTAGAACAAAAGCGCAAGTTCGCTAGAGAGTTAAAGTTGAATTCAGTATGTCAAGTTCCTAATTACATAAGCTTGTTCGACCACGGCGCACACTGTCGCGAACGTGGCCAAAAATGGTTAAAGTCAATGTGGGAAATTCTTTATTATTTTACCTTTATCTTATAGAAAACACTTCTATTAGTTGATATGTAAAATTTTTTTAAAAACTTTTGCGTAGTTTTTTAGTTATTGTATCTCTAAGTTAAGAATTCCCATGCAATATGGAAAATTTGTGCGAAAACTTGAAATTTGACATATTTTTGTCATAGTTAAAATTCAAAAATTCTTTGGTAAGGGCAAATTATTTGTAATAGAATTGTAAGCCAGGTATGTAATTGTAATTACAACGCTGTACTTGTTTATAAATATTAATCATATGTGAAATACCGTTAGTCAAAATACAGGTCTTCAAAAAATTAAGATTTTCATACATTTATTAACTTCAGTAGTGAATTTAAAAAAACACCCAATATCACTTTTGAAATTTTTTGATATTTTATTGCCACAAGTATGGACTTTAACATATATAAATTTCAGCTGTTTCTGACTGCTTTTGTGGGCGTTATAAATGTTTTTTAGTGTCAACATCATTGGAGATTCCTGATATTTTTGAGCAATGGGTGCAGCTTAAGAAAACAATATGTGTTGCATCACATCGAACAATTTGTGGAAAGTCATATTCAAAGATTTCTAACAGATATAGAGAAGGACAAACTGAAATTCATTCTTTTAAAAATTAGTAATAATTGGACAAAATATAGACGCGGAAAAAGTAGGTTTGAAACTGAGTTGAGTATCTGGCTAGATAATGAGCTATTTTGTAAAGATATTTGTGATGTAAGTTTTTCTAGATCATCGATTTCTTATATTTAAACATAAATAAATTCAATTCAATCATAATTTGCGATTGGAAAAAAGTATATATTCAATTTTTGTATGTCTTTTTGATACTTTTTTGAAAAAGAACATTTTTAAGGTAGGCATATCCTTGCTTCAAATTGAAGGAAATTTGGAGGAAGTGTTAAGCATGTTAAAGCTAATAAGTGTACCAAATTTTATTAACATATCTTTTTTTCCTCCAAGTTATAGCAATTTTTAATTTCAGGATATATGGGAAGGACACGAATCCTTTGACTTTAAATGACCAAATTTTAGGCATGATTATGTTTTACCAATTAATATAGGTGTGCCAAATTTCATTACTCTACTATTACTCCTTCTATTTTTGGCCACTCGTTATATGAAATCGCGACAGTGTGCGGCGTATTTGTGGCCAAATTCTCATGTAAAATATTAACTAAAATCTGGTCGCATATTAACTGAAGGCCTATCACAAGGCCATTTAATTCTTTCTCTTTCCATTACCACTTAGTTCCCGCTGGCATGTTTATTATTTTACACTCTGAAAGAGTATGTGTGTTTGCGTACAACTGTGAAAGTGAGATAGTATTACTGCATGTGTGTGTGTGTGTGTGTTTACGTGTTAAACGAGCTGACATATTGAAATGTTTGTGTTGTTAATTTTACTCTTTTTTTTGCGTTTTTTTTTTTTTTTTTTTGGAGCAATTACTTCCGCAAATTAAATATTTACCGGTTCTTCTCTTTTCCGGTATCTCGTTTTGTTTATTTTATTTTTTTTTTAATTTTTTTTATTCAGTTTTTGTTTATTTTTTTGCACATCAATTTTGTGGACTTTGTTTGAAGTGCGGTTAAAATCTCAGCGAAAATAGGTTAGAATATTTATTCGCTTGGATTGTTAACTAATTCAGTGGTTAATTGAAAGAAGTGGACTTTTAAGTGATAAGAAATGTTGAATAACGTGGAACATTTCAGAAATTCAGTGTTTGAGGTTTTAAGATTCGGTTCTGGAAATTCAATGATGAAGTGAATCTCACTGTGATGAATTCTCTTTTCGGAGAAATCTGCACCAACTGTCAATTTTAATGGCTGCAATAGTGATTAATTAACGACTCCTCATTTAACCAGAAGTGAGCTTCATCAATAAACTTTGCTAAGTGGACTAGGTTCTCTATGATTTTCGCAAACAAATGTACATCCTCGATTTGGAAGATTTATCCTGGCTATGAAGAATTCATGAATACTTGCCAAATCTTTTTGAACAGAAGTGTCAACATAGTTTGATATTTTTATCTGTCAAACCATATTTATCGATGTCGCACATATCGATGTCGTACATATCGGTGTCATACAATCTTTACTAATGAGCAACCGTTTGCTAGCTTTGCTTCAATGGCTAGCCATTACGACCGATAAAGATTGAATAAATTCGTGTACACGTAACCGCCGTAGGTAGTGTGTCGGCTTTTTAGACGTGAGGCCGCGGTTCAAATCCCAGGTCAATATCTCCAACAACCCAGCATATGAAAAAAATATTTCTTCGGCTATTGCCTCTCAGCAGAAAAACTCTCTGAGAGTAAATAAAATTGCCGTAAAAAGTATCTCTTTATATAAATGCATGGGTGTCTGCAATACTTATACAGAAAGGAACGAAAGAAAGGGCCTTTTAGAAAATCTGTTTGACCTACTAAAGCTCAAAAGAAAACGGATATTTGAAAACTTTTTATATTTTTTATGTATTAGTTTTCTAAGCAAAGCAAATAGTGGGAAGAACAACTTTGTTACGCGTGTTGTCTTATTTTCCAAATCATATATCAACAATTTCATATTTCACATATTTCTACAACGAACAATCACAATTATTTTTTGTAAACTTTATTTTGCTTCTTTTCATCAAATCAAATTCTTTTAAAACCTTGAAAAATTTAACCAGTCGAGTTTCGTTTGTATCCGTTGTAGACACACACAATTAAGGTATGTGTTTACCGACAACCTTTTCCCAATAGATCTCCAGACCGCCAATGTAACTCGTAAGCAAATCTTTACAGATCTTCACTGTATGAATCTGTGGATGCATGCAGCATTTCGTAGCTGATAGGTATACATAACATACAAACATAATTGATCATTACAATCCTTTAGTCAGGATTGCGACCTAGTTACTCACACCACTTATGTTGTATGTGTTAATTTACCATAAGTGGCAGGATCTACAGTTTAAAGTTGACTCTGAACGACAGATTTTTTGAGAAACTTTTCTTGGCAATTTTTATTCATTCTCCGCTGAAAAAGAACGAGTGATATGATCTAAGTCATATCAAAAATTAACAGAACGATTTCATTATAGATACTTGAAAATCATTTTGAGCGGGATTGTGTCTATTTTTCTGCTGTCAGTGTAGAAAACCATTGTCAACAATTGTTCCCAGGCCTAGATCTAATTTTATTATTGACGACTCTATTAAACCTGAAGTTTTGGGTATTCATAGTGTGAATACGATGCGTTTCAGTCGCATCGTCTACCCAAATTCTTGGTTTATGTTTCAGCCGATAGACAAAAGGTATATTCCCAGTTTCTTTCCACTTTCTAGCTGACGTTCAACTCCGATTTTATAGCCATTCTCATGATCGATATTATTAATCTCTAAGCTAACAATTATCCTATCAATCGATGCCAAATATGTCGTATTCCCTCAATATGCTCCTTTCAATTAAGTAATCTTTTAATTTCAGGGCATTCAAAAGCAATTCTCAGGTTAGGTTAGGTTAGGTGACAAGCCCTCTTTAGGAACAAACTCCCAAGAAACCAGCGTTTAGGACCATTGTGATACCTCAATTAGTATCCAACGCGAGGAACCAAACCGACTCCAGAATAAATTTTGCTCTTGCGGCCATCTTAACCTTAGAGATTTAAGGCAATGATTTTCATTACAAAGCGCTGCCAGATTAAATCACTGACAAGGATCTGGAACAAATCCTAGCCTCTGTAACCGACCAGCCCTTTGTAGGTTGAGCAGGGGCTTTTCGAATGTTTGGACTCTTTGTCGACAGCCGACATTGAGGCTTTCTATAGATTCAGAAATAGGTTAAGCTGGTAGAGAAGTGCTAGGGTTTTAAGATTGTAGTCGCGTTCTTTTGTGTCCTTCTCTTTTTCCTCCCTTTTCTACCTCCAATTCTTTTCCAATTTCCCTATCTCCTTCCCTATTCTCTCTCTCTCTCCTCTTGTACTTGTCCCAATGACAACTGCACGTCCTCAAACCTAACATGACCTAAGTCAGAGATGACAGAAAATGAAAAGTCAAGAACCTCCGTCTCTGCATGGCATGGATACTTAAACATAAAGTGAAAAACCGTCTCTTATTGCTTCTGTAAAACCAGTTTAACTGCGATTATCGGTACACTTAAGGCATGTAACATATCGGAGATTGTAAGTTCATTATTCCTATGTACTGAAAGTTTCCTTTTGAATAATTCGAAATATCCCTGCGAAATACTGGACATTAAGAAACTAGAACGGAACCTTCTTTTAAAAATTCTTCTTAAACTTAGCACTTTTTGCCATAGGCATTATAAGGCCTTTTAATAAAGGCCTTAGAAATGCTTTACACCCCTTTTATTGAATAATATTTTGTGTTGTTGCGTAAATCTATTCTATTATCAACTGCTTTGGCTTTTAATGTTGTTGTTGTTGCTGTTGGCTCTGAGTTATTGTCTTAAATCTTGTCGATTGTTGTCAAGTGTTTGTTATGTAAGAAATTGCGTTAGTATATGTAAGTGTTTGTGTATATAAGTGTGTGTATTGTATTCCTGTATATGTAAGTATATGTAAGTGTTTGTGTGTATAAGTGTGTGTGTTGTATTCCTGTATTTGTGTGCGTGTTATTGCTGTTAGTCAACTTAAATGAATTACTCATACCCCATACACACGCACATAGTACACGCTCTTACCGTTCTTTTAACACTTCCTAAAGTTGACTTCAATAATACAGTCAGTGTGTGTTTTAAAACTGTAATTCCCTTAAGCCCCCCCATTCACTCTTTCATCGTGAAGCCTATTCTTTAAGTTCGTTTAATATCTTAGAAAAGTAAAAAACATGCCTCTCTCTCGCTCTCTAGTATATGAAATCAATAATTTTTTTTCTTCTTCTTCTTCTTTTTAGTTTTATTTTAAAATTTTTTTCTGTTTTTTATTTCTTATTTTTTCTCTCTTTATCTTTATCTGTTTTGTTGTTATTGATTTAATTTTTTTTTGTATCGTATTTTACGGTTTTATTTTGAAACAAATCCATGCTTCAATAGCATTTTGAGCAAGAGAGTGCCTCTCATCTTATGGAATAAATTAAATTTAATGTGTGTGTGATTATTAAGGCAACAACCTATAAAATAGAAGAACATTTTTATTTATTTTTAAATTTAAAATATTTCACTTACGCAGTTTAATAAATAAACCATCAATGTGGACAATAGCGACTTTAGATTTAATTTTTGTAGGGGACAAGTCGTTGCTGTTAAATAGAATAGAAATTGTAACTTCTTTCAAGAAATTTAAAGTTCTATACATCTGAGAGATTTTAAAGACGCATTAAATACGCTTTAAAGACGTTGTTAAAACTTTATTTATTTTTCTACGTTACACGAACGTCTCAGAGAAATAAATTGTTTGCAAAGTTTTTAAATAAAACCGAAAAACAATTCTAAAGAAAGTTCTTCTTTATGGCATTCATTTATTTGCATCACAAAATATATCAAGGGAGGCCTTTCGAAAGGCCCATTTGATTTTCGGGATTAATAATTTCCATGAAAAGAATTTTTATTAAGACTGATAATGCCAATGCATTTTGTTCCCGATGCAGACGTACATACATAATTGGTCATTACAACACTTCCATCAGGATTACAACCTAGATTCTCACACCACTTATGTTGTGTGTGCTAATTTTACACATGAGTGGCACGACCTACAGTTTAAAATCAATTCCGAACGTCAGATTTTTTTTGAGAAAATTTTCATGGCAATTTTATTTACTCTCTAAGAGTTTTTGCCAGAAATCTGCAGAGAGGAAGTCGAGAGTAAAGAAAAAACAAATTAATAAAAAAATTGTTTGGTGGTGTGGTACTTCACATTACATGGAGCGACACATCAAATTTCATGCAGCGTGTAGTGGTCTTATTGTGGCAATGATTACAACGTTGCTGTTAAAATTTCCATCGTTAAGGCTACGCTTGAACCAAGTCCCATTTCCTTATAGATATTATAGATTTCCTGTTCACATTCTGTAACAATAGGCTTTTCTTACAGATCGTGCTTTACCCCTTTTACTGACATACATTTGCGTTTCTTGGCCTATTGCAATAACGCAAGTGAAATGTCGTTTTCACTATCCGATTCAGTAGAATAAGAATTTCGAAAAAGCTCTGCCTCAGCATTTAATAATAGGGGAGGTAGTTTTCAAAATTCACTTCATCTTCTTCTTCAGAATCTTCGTCTGTGACGTAGTTTGAGTGGGCACAATTGAAATGCCGTAAAATTTTGCGAAAACTCCTCATCACTTTGCTATAGAGCATTTATTACCTCATTTAATGTTAAAAATCTAGAAAAGAAAAAATTTTTCTTTTTCACGATTTTTACACACTAATGCCGAACGTACTACATGTAGTACGTCATCAAATACATCAACTAAAATCACATATAATTTTGCCACGAATTTGTTTTTACATCTATTATAATTAAAACAACATAGAAACGCAACAATAATAAAATATGCAAATACAACTTTTTCTAACCGATTACGAGGCATCTTCAGACTTTTGCAAATTTCAAAAAACTGAAATCTTTGGTTCAAAAAAATACATATAAGCAATTATCCTAGACAAAATTTATCAAGGAATGCTTTGTTGACCGTTATATTCTGTAGCACAACAACAAGTAGATTTGAAAATTTAAAGCACAGTAAAAGCAGAAACCTGAACATAATAGGTGTACTACATGTAGTACGCTCGGCATATCTGGGTTAATTTCAAGAATATACAGTTAAAAGAAGAAGAAAAGAACCGCGCGCGATATGTGCACTATGAACTGATTTTTTCAGAGTATATTTAAAGGACTGGCATTCAACGGATCATGATACTTTTAAAAACTGTACTGGACAGGGAAATAGACACAATTTGACATTATCAACTATTGTATTACAGTTATTTACATCGATAGTTCTCATGCAGTTAAAAGAAGAAGAAGAAACCGCATCCGATATGTGCTCTATGAACTGGATTTTTTGCAAAGTAAATTTCATAAAACTGGCGTTAAACGATTCATGATATTTTCATAAACTGTACTGAACAGGAAAATCAACAAATCAATTAACATTCTCAATTGTTTTACCCCAGTTATCGGCATCGATAGTTCTTGTGCAATTAGAAGAAAAAACCGCACCCGATATTTGCTCTATGAACTGGATTTTTTCAAAGTAAATTTCAAAAAACTGGCATTCAAGGATTCATGATATTTTCATAAACTGTACTGAACAGGAAAATCCAAACAATTTGACATTATCAATTGCTGTAGCATAGTTATCGTTATCGATAGTTCTCATGCGGCTATAAGAAGACCAAAAAACCGCACCCGCTATATATACGTGTAAAACACGTATTACCACAAATCTCCGCTAATATTTCTGGCATTTGTCTCATTTCTAAGATAAAATATTTTTTTTTGACACATTTTTTCAACTCTACGTCCCAATAATGACAAGCGCTGAGATAATTCTATGGAATTTCAAATAGCATGGCATGAAGACTTATTTCGAAATATTTTTGCATTAAAAAATTAATGTGGCGCGGTGTTCATGAGTTTGTATTTCAATTTAATTTTATTTCTCATTATTATTGTGTTGGTTTCTTCCTTTTTTTTTTTTGTTTGTTTTTGTGTTTGTTTGTAAATCAAATGTTAACCCCTTTTCAGTTTTTGGGCAAATTATCTCGACACGCTACAAAAGATTAATGAAATACTGTCAGAATTTGATTTTTACTTTATTTTGTGGATGCTTTTTAAATATTTTTCTTCACTTTTTTTTCTTTTAGAAAATTTTATGAGGATTTTGCATTTTTTTTTTTTTTTTTTGTTTGTTTTGGCGGTTAAACAAATAAGCAAATCATTTATAGAGAGACCCTCAAAACCAACAAGATTGATTCCGTATAATTTCGTAATAAGCAACAACAGCAACGACAACAACAACTACAACAACAATATTAATAATAAAGAAAAAAACGACATGAAATTACTTTGTACTTAAAAGTTTGCCTCATGCATGCATGATGTTGCTGCTTAGGCGGCAAATAAAACCAAAGAACGTCAGCGTTAAGGAACAAAAGAGAGCAAAAAGGGGGAAAACAATAACAATAACGATAAAATAAAATCAACTCAACACAACATAACAAAGCAATACATTGTATCATTAAAGCTAAGCGCACACCTTGACAGTGACGTTAAAATGGTCCACACCATTGAAATAAATGAGTGGCTTGAACCTTTTAAGAGAATTGCACACGAAAAAAGTGAAAAAAATATTCTAAAAAATATGAATTCATTCGTTACCTTCCTTCAAGTTTAAAACTCATCAAAAGACCGGTCACTTAAAAACAAAAAAAAAAACAATTTTTTTTTTGTTAAAACCTGACTTTAATTCTCCAGAAAGGATTATTGTTACGACTTTACGGGTACATTATAATTGTTTTTTATTGTTGTTGTTGTTTTTTATTTTTTTCTTTCTTGCAGCCATGCAACAAAGTAATTAAATTTTATATTGAAGATCTCGGAAGCTCTTTTTATTTTGAATTCTTGGTACGAGTAGTGGGGGTGTTTTTTTTTGATGACCGCCTTGTGATCAGAAGATCAGCATTTCATTAATTCTGCGTTTATGATGTTGTTTGCGATACATTCGCAACTGGTTTGTAGTACTTTGTGTAGAAATTGTTTGCTTTAAAAAGGGGAAATAATTTTAATGAAATTGAAATACGCTTTTAAAACTTATGCTTTTCAAAAGTATATGTTCTCTGAACTCATTACTATTGGATTAGATTAGCATGGATGATATTGGATTAAGCAACCCACCACTAACTAAATTAGATAACTAGTGGATTTTGAAAAGGAGTGCCTAATGAAATTATAAAAATAATCACTGTTTACTAACCCTGCATATAGAAACTTCCTTGAAAATGATATGATCTTTCCGAAAAAACTCTAGTTTTCGAATTTTCTGACGTACATACTTACAATCCAACAGTTGAGATTATTACCTAGCTTCTCACCCTTGAATGGCAGGATCTTTAGCTTAAAGTTAACTACGAACGACAGATTTTTGAGAAACTTTTCATGGCAATTTTATTTACTCTCAGGGTTTTTACCAGAAATCGGCAGGAAGGAAGTGGCCGAAGAAATATTTTTTTCGTATTTCGTTTTGTTGGAGATGGCTGACTTGGAGATTGAACCGTAGACTCACCTACGGCGCATGTATATAGAATCCTCCAATGAAAATGATCTTCCAGCGCAAATTCTTGTTGATTGCCAAGAATGTGTATTGTAAATAGATAGACTTGAAGACTTCGACAATATTTGCTTAATAGTGAAATAGATTTTTATGACAAACAAAATACGTATGGGTGGCTATAATGCTTAAGTTTTAGGATTGAAAACAATCCATAATAAACGAAGATATTGTGCATTCCACCAAACAGATGACACTTCATTTCTGAAATGAATTGAAGTTTTTGATGGCATTATTCAACAAAAACAATGTTTTAATAGAAATTCTAAATTTCAATTCCACTTAAATGCAAATGATGATGATGATGATTACACTTCATAATTATTCATCAACGAAAAAGCATTGAAAAGATGAATGCGGATACATTGTAGCCACTGCCACGAAACCGCTTAAACAAATGAGCCAAGTTTTAGGAGAGAAAAAAAAAGATAAAAACTACAATAAAACTTTTGTAAATTTTTTATATTTAAATGCTTTTAATTGATGTTTTTAAACAGAATCTGCTCGTAACTGACAAAGAGAATGTTGGAATATATATTTTTTTTAATAAATTCATATGAATAAATGCAATAAAAATAGTTTTTTTTTCATTCTTGTGGATGAAACAAAGAAATTTGCGAGTAATTGTTGGTTAAGAAAAAAAAAAAAAAAAAAACAAGTAGAAAAACATGAAATAGTCACAGTTTTTAAGAAAGATATGATTTTTATTATTTTTTTTTTTTTTTTGTAATACAGTTTATTAAGCATTGAATATTTTCAATATGCACGCATGTGAAACAATACCAAAATTTCAAATAATTGATTCGTTAATTGAAGAGAAGTCTGGATTCCAGCTTGTTTTGCTAGCAGCAGACTTAGACTTAGACGGTCTATATAATGCCACACGACTTGTCAATGTAAGTAAATTTGAGGTTCTTGTGACGGACCGTAATATAATATTTACTTGATTAAACACTGTATACAAGAGCTACACATACATACCAGAGATCAGCAATAAGTATTAAAAAAGCTGAGTAGAATAGAATAATACTCATAATTTCTGATACTTATACGCATTCATACTTATTTTAATATCATGGAATCTCTACTCATATTCAAAGTTTGAAGTACTCATCATACTTCATACTTAACAACACGTATGATGTTATTGATTTCGACTCTCCATAACTCAACATATACACGAAGCACAAAACGAGTATGTTTCGCGTACGAACACTAAAATACTCACTAAATGGTTGTGTGTTTGCTCTGCTTGCTGCTCTGTCTCTTTTGCTTATGTGCCTTTTTCCTTTTCTATTGCAAATGCAGTAACAACTAAGTCTGTAAATGTTGAGTCACTCGAATCATTTATAAGAATTATAAGTATTTTTCTAAAGTTATGAATCTGAATGAGTAGGCTTATGAATCAAACATATTTCGAATGGTATGAGTTTGATGTCAACGTTGTACGCATACTCATTGCAACCTGTACTTATAAATCAACGTTGTAGTGAGTATTAATGAATCAGAATACATAGTTTAATTTCAGTATTGTTGACTTATTTTATGAGTGCTTATGAGTAGGCAAAAAACGACTTATTGCTGATCTCTGGTCAGAAACCCTTATTACACAGATGTGTACTTATTCTCGTGCTTTGGTTTTCTAATTAATACTCTTAGGTCAGACAATACACATACATTACAATCCTGTAATCAGGATTACGCACTAGTTTCTCGCTCGACTTATGTTGCGTGTGTTAATTTTTATATGAGGAGCGAGACCTACAGTTTAAAGTCGACTCCGAACGATAAACTTTTACGAAACTTTTCCATGGCAATTTTTTTAAATCCGGTATAGTATGGGACCGTCTGAGGTAGCTCAACAAGGTGGGCAGGTTTTCCTCTGCTGGATACCAGGTAATGTGGGAATTCTCGACAATGAGCAAGCAGACGAGAAAAGGATAGCTTCCACGCTGCTGATGCTACCAGACCCCGAGGAGAAGGTGCAGATATATCCTTAATAGAAGGCCAGTATACCAGTTGGTCAGCATAGACTCTTTTCAAACGTTACGAAGTTGTTGAGGAAGTAATTTTACAAAATGCATTCATTTAATCTACCATACTTTGTGAAATAAACTGAGTAATTAATTTTAGCTTCAAAATAATATTTTATAAACCCAAATAGATAATCGAGTTTAACAGAACATATTTCACTTCAATAAACATTTCAAACCCACCATTCGAATAAAATTGCTTGCCTAACTAATTGTGTTTCCGAATAAGTCAAGTCAAGTCGAGTGTAGCCAACAACAACGTGTAGATACAATTTTTGCTAAACTGCTGACACAGGTACACTGAGACGCTGATAGCATTAAGTGGCCACTTTAGCAAGCAAACAAGCGTTAGAAGAGATTTATCTTCTGCCATTAAAAAAATCTTTAAAGCTGTCAGCCAGTATTTCCGTCGTAAAATTTCTTGGTATGCAAACAAAACAATATGTAAACGAACTAAATGGCTGAATAGCATTATTATTTTTTTTTTTTGGAAAAGGAAGGATGAATAAATTTTTAATGCACACATACATACACACAGTGGCATAGAGGAGTAGTACAATAGAGCTGTGTTTTTGGATAAACATCCTGTATGGGCATTGAATATTGAATGTTTGCTTTAAGCAAGAACAAGTCCTTTTTGCAAAAAGGCTTCGTTTATTTTATTTTCAGTTTTCTTTACTTTTTTTGTGTCAAATGAGGTTTTTTCTTTTTCGTCTTTTTGTTTTTGTTGGTATTTGAGAAGAAAAACTAACAAAAATTTTGTTTGTTTGTATTTGTATGATACACACACATACATACAAACATACATACACAAGCTGTTTAAGGTAGAAAAATAAACACACGTAATAACCACCACACCACACCACCACAAATACAAACAGAAGGTATGGAAAGTGAAAGGACAAAACCAAACTGAATGAGCGAAAATAGCACAGAATCCTTAAGTGTACAAACATTAGTAACAACAACCATAACATCTACAACAACAACGACAAAGTTGACAATGTTTGTAGTGAGAAAGAAGAAGTCTCCTGAAATCAAGTGTGCAATTTTACTCAGAGACCAATACACCGGTTGACTTTTAGCCTCTTCAAACATAACAGATTCTGGTCATACAATACTAACACAGTACCAACACACACATACAAAACGCCTACACATATTGAATTTAATTTCACGTTTTCTTTCGTTGTTTTCTTCTCTTTTACTCTACTACGCTTTACTATTTCGATTCTATTCGAAAGATTTTATTTAATTTTTCTTTCTCGCTATTGTTGTTGCTGTTGTTCTAGGTCATTTTGTTGATTTCCTTGTTTGCCTACTGGAAATTGAATATTTTTCTTACAGATTTTATGTGCTTCTCTTGTGTTTCCTCTTGCTGGTATCCTTTTTTAAGTGATGACTTTTTGTCCTCTCTTTTTGTACAATGGTTTGGCCTTTAATGTTATTTGATCATGAGAATTGTAAATAGAATTTCATTTTAAAATAATTAAATCACAAAATTAAGTTCCATTAAAAGAGATAAGAGTGTTGAATAAGAGTCGTAATAAGAAAATTCAATTTTCTCACAATAATTATTATTTTACTTGGGGGAGAGCTGCGCTTCTCATTTAAAACGAAATAATTTTTTTTTATCATCATAACAGGTGCTCTTACAACTGTTCATTGTTCATTATCCTTAAACACCAGTTGTCACCAGTTATGTTGACGAAACAAGCATTAGCAAACACAGCAATGCCGCTAAATGATGATGGAATCGTAGAAGCAAGGGACTCATGGGTAATATTTCTAATTTGACAACACCTTAACTTAAAAGATTCTCAAAAAATCTGTCCTTCGGAGTCGACTTTAACCGCCTCTCATCTATAAAAGGAACACACACAACGTTAGTGGTGTGAGAAGCCAGAATTGTAATGACAAATTAAGTAATTTAACTGAAAAAGAGACATCCATTCCGGACATGGACGTTTAGAATAATGGTGCGATGCATTGCTCAATGAACTCCGTACAACCTTACAACGATGGCTCCAATTTGGAAGGAACCATTGGCTGTGATAAAAATTATTGTAGACTAAATTGCCACTAAATTATCACACTTTCTGATAGCCAAACGGCTACCAGATCACTGATTTCTAGTGTAATAAATACCAAGACGGTATACGACTGTTGTAGATATTTCAACGAGGTAGCCGGTCGATATGATGTTCATATCGCATGGGTACCAGTACACATGTAAAGTAACTGCAAAGGTAAAATGGCCAGACGTGACACAACCATCGAGCTCTCTGATTAGTTCTCGACGTTGGGAATCGCTTTGGTAACCTTTAAGCTTTTAAT
This sequence comes from Sarcophaga caerulescens, assembly GCA_927399465.1. Taxonomy (NCBI): domain Eukaryota; kingdom Metazoa; phylum Arthropoda; class Insecta; order Diptera; family Sarcophagidae; genus Sarcophaga; species Sarcophaga caerulescens. The sequence goes on from OV656866.1 coordinate 40,774,331, forward strand.
TGACAATCCGATCGTACAGTCTGCCAACAATAGGTGGGCAAAATCGAACACGAGCATAACGGCGCAGAAAATCTGGCCAAAGCTGGATGGAAGGCGCATAGCAGCTTTGCTTAGACTCCATAGAAGCAAGCTCAGTATTGTTACCGGAGTAATTATGGACCATTACATTATGAGCACGCATCCGATATGCATTGGTTTTGTGCACCTCGCGAACATTTTCAGTGGAAGTTGTAGAGATGATGAGGAGGAAAAGACTGCTCTTCATCTACTGTATACATGCCCGGCACTATGTCTAAGGACATGTTAAGTTTTTACATGAGAGGCAGGACCTACAGTTTAAAGCCGACTCCGAACAACAGATTTTTGAAAAACTTTTTCATGGCAATTTTATTTACTCTCAAGAGTTTTCGTCAGAAATCTGCTGAGAGGAAATCGCCGAAGAAATATTTTTTCATATTTCGTTTTCGTTGGAGATGTCTGACCTGGGGTTTGAATCGTGGTCTCACGTCTAATAAGTCATCACATTATTTACCAGACTACGGCGACTATACGAGTAAAAATGAATTTTCACTAATATTTAAGCGTAGATAACTTTGCACAATATTTTGTGGTTTTAAGAATAAATTATTAGAATCTGAGAATCTAAGAAAGTGTGCCTAAGCAAGTGCCTAATGGAATTAATATTACCAGACATATTGAATTTTGGAGGCCTCTGTAGACAATTTGTACACGAACTTTCACGTCTAATCAATATTAAAAACTCAAAATGTATGACATCATACAACAACAAATGAAAAGTGTCCTGTAAAAATTCTACTTTTAATACCCTGACTATGTATGCACCTGTCTAATGACAATTTCATTAATGCGCTCACATCTATCAAATAACATTCAATGATTCAATGATTATGAAGGAGCAGCAGGTGAAAAATTATAAGGACTACCGTAAAACCCATCTCTAAGCGTCGTTGATTGTATTAAAGGCGGTAGTTTATTAATAATAAACGTGTGTGTTGTTCTGTTGAAATGAGTTTAAAAGTTATGGTGTGCGTGTGTGTGGTATGGTGCGACAGAGGATGATTAAATAGAGAGAGCGAGGGAGACATTGAAAATGTCAAATATTATTAAATGTATCAAATGAACAACAATACAACAACAGCAATAATTTTAATAAAACCACCAGCAATGAGAAAATGTGAAAAACAATAACAACAACTGTTAGAAAACAAAACAAAAACAAAAATCGAAATAAAATCGAATTTGGCAGGTATGGCAAAGAAAACAAAAATACTGTAAAATACATCAGCTGTAACGGCAATAGACAGAGACATGCCAACAACATATCGGCAACTATTTGTCGATTGCCAGCAATAACAAAAACAACAACTACAACTATTATAACTACAATAAGCATAACAAATAAATTACTAAAGCAATTCGACAAACAAGTCAAAAAGGGAAAAGAAACGGAGAGATAGAAAAGAGAGAGAGAGAGCACTAAATTACATAGCAAGAGTATGAAAAAATATATGAAATCATCGATTGTTAAAGGGCATTTACTTCTTATACAAACACACGCTCTGTGTCCTCTCTTTTATGGCATAAGCATGGCTACAGAACATTTTGTTCTGGTATAGTATTTCAGTTATGTTCTCAACACAAACATTTATGTATGTATGTGTTGTACAACATGCATGCATGCATGCATGACTTTACACTGACCGAAGAAATGTTGTAAAATAGGCCTTTTGTTTGGTGACTTCACAGGTCCTGAGAAAAAAGTACAAATAAAAATTTCTCTGTCTCTCTCTCTCTCTTTGCCTAGACACTTTTCTATTGTAAAATGTAAATATAATTTATTGTTGTTATTATTGTATTAGCTAGCCTTAGCAAGAGTTATATGCCAACAGCAATAAGAAAATATTGAATATTATTGAGAGCAATAGAGCGGAGATAGAGAGAGAGAGCAGAGAAAACGTAAAACAAATGAACAATGTCAGGTCATAAATTGGTTTTTTTCTATGACTTTTCCTTTCTTTTACTTTCTCCACACTCTCTTTTTGTTTTATGCACGTATACGTTTATTCAAGTATTCGTATGTGTCTGTACGTGTAGATGCCATTTATATTATTTGCTCTCTTTTAAGTGCAAATGCAAGCATGTATGTGTGTATGGATGTTATTATAGTTTTTCTGTGTTTGTTTTTGTAGGACAAGTGTTTTTCTAGAACAAGAGCAAAAAACAATTGAATTTTTATTGATTTAAAGGCAACAGTAGAGTAACATGCTGAAGAGACAGCCTGCAATTTTATTAAAATATTGACTTTAAGTTTCACTTGTTAAAGTGCCAAAAAGAAACGAAAATTTGATTCAAACTTGGAAGGAACAAAATTATTCAATTCTTATCATTTTACAAGGAATATGAAAAAAAAAATGATAGTCTGCAGAATTATTTCAACAGAATCACGTCCAGATAAAGTCAAAATCAAGAAATTATAAATATTTACAAACTGGAACTACTTAGAGGCAGGAGAATTCGTTATTATAGCCCTTCTTGAAAGAACAAGTTCCACTTACTGTTATCACAATTCATACCCAACAAACCAACTCGACTTCAGAACAAATCCTGTCGTTGTAGAATGCTTTATATTGGAGAGTTCAATCAAGGATGATAAAAATTGAGAGTGTAAGAACTTCTGCTTATTCATGGCAAGATCAGGTTACTTATACCTTCGTGCTCCGTACCTCATAGCTCCTAGAGTCAACTCTATCGGCATATCTTCCAATAAGACATCGTAAGACCAATAAGTATAGTAATTATCCTAGGTCACACATCTCCAGTGAAATGTGAAAAAATATGTTTGCGACGACTTCCTCTCAGCAGATTTCTGCCAAAAATTCTGAGAGTAAATAAAATTGGCATGAAAAAGTTTCTCAAGAATCTATCGTTCGGAAGCGACTTTAAACTGTCGGTCATGCCACTCATGATTAAAATTAACGCACACAACATAAGTGGTGTGAGAAACTAGGTAGTAATTCTGACTAAAGGGTTGTTATGACCAATTATGTCAATGATGAAATCATACTAAACAATGCATTTTGCAGGGCTCATTGACAACTTTATAACTATCGGGTAGGAAATCTATCGTTTTAAATTTTAACCATCGGTTATTTCGAATCTGACAATACTTATGTCATTCTATTCTGTCAAAAAATTCAATATATGACCTCCACTGAACGTAATGAATCGTTTTGTGCTTGAACGACGTTAGGATTTATTTGAAATTTATTTCCAAAATAAAGACAATTGCTGGAAAATTGCAAGAAAATATCGTACAAAATTTAGTCTTAGAGAAGGAGGCCAATATTCGTGTTGCTATTGGCGAAATACGACCCCATACACTTGAAAAAGTGTACGAAAGTTAGTCCGATTGAATGAGGTACTGTGAGGGTACTGTGAGGCAGCCATATGAATGAAATAATATTCCATTTCCAACCGGAACAATTGTACTTCACAACAAAAAATTAAATTTGAAGAAATATCATGCCATTTTTGTTTTATTGGATTATTAAATTTAAACTTTTAAATTGCACACCCTTTACATATGACGACTTTTCACACCATATTCGACGATACTGTTCGAACTTTTCGCTGAAAATATATTTTTCGGTAAAAACACGTTTCTCACACTATATAAGTTTTGCAAATAAAATTCAATAATTTGTTATCATTTTTTGCTAGTTTTTGTTAGTTGCCGCACTGACTTTATGCTGCAGAACCAAATAGCAATAAAAAATCACCCGTTAAAATAAAAATTTTTATTTGTTGCAATCATAAAGCATATGTCTGACGTTTTTTTTCTTTTAACAACCAAAAGAAACGCATTTCAACATGAATAGATTGTGGCCTGTTTTTAATTTTAAAATTTCAATTTTCCCTCCACTAATTTATTTACCAATTATTTGAAAATTATGTAAATTAAGTAGAAAAAGTATGAAATAAAAGTTGTATTGTAATGAAAATAATAATAAAAAAAAAAGAAAAGAAAATAAACGAAAAATGTTAAAAATAATCAACCATAATGTAGATTTTCTAAGCAGATACACACATTAAATCATTTTAATAATTAAAAATAAGGAAACAACATAACAAACATAACAAAAATTTCCAAAAATTCCTATAAATTTTTTGTGTAACAAACAATTGCTGTTAATTTACGAAAAAACTAAAATAAAATAATAACAATAAAAATAAATATAACAATATTTATTTAAATTTTCTATCTATGCTCTTTGTTTTGTTTTTTTTTTTTGTCGGGCGTTAATTAATTTTTTTTTATAATTATTTTCCCCTTTTCCAAGGTATGGCATGAGATGATGATCCATTTGAAATTTCTACGCTCGTAACCCACACCGACAATAAAGAGTAGAAAAAACACGAGAAAAAAATTGTTGTTTTTGGTTTTATTTTCATAAATATTAGAAAAAATTAGCATATTTTATTAAATTTAAAATAATCACTTACTTTTCTTTTTTCTTTCTTTCTTTTTTTTTTGGTTTTAATATGAAGAAATAATTTGAAAAGGGAGCAGGTAATAAAATGTAACCAAAAAAGTAGAACCAACACCGAATGTTAAAAGCCTTAAAATTTTTGAAATAAATATAAATTAAATTTGAAACTCGGGTGCTCTGGTAGTCTAGTGGATAGTGTGCTAGACTATTAGTGTGAGGGTCGTATGTTCCACTCCCATCAGAGACTCTGATCTGTTACACTACATCAAGCATATGGTCGAAGTTGCACAGTTAATATATTTAATTATAATTTATATTTGTGTTGTAATTAACAAATAAAAAAATTTTAAACTAGGTTTGCAACATGTGGCAGAGTGTTTTTATGATGGAATATGGCTTCATATCTGGTCACATATATCGAGCATTTCTCGCTGCAATACAACCAATTGTGTTCGGTACTGGTTCCCTTTACAGAGTATTGTGATATAAGCAACTTCCTTCCAAATACGGAGCATTATGTGTTCGATATCTAAATAGTTGACCAAGCTTCACATTAAATTTTTTGTATTTTTCATGTTACGAGACCACAACAGTAGCAGAAGAAATTTTTTATACGCAAATCAATTCGAGTCCTGGGTCTATTAACATCGCAGACACATGGAGCAAAGCCTTTGGAAGTATTACTGCAGAGTAAACTGATATAAAAGGGTTACAATGAGAGCATTTCAAGAAAGGCCAGACATGGTATGCATGCAACCCAAGGCTTATGCATTGGTTCTACATCAGATGGTTTGACCATCATGGAGTACAGAAAAACTGAGGTTTTGGTCACAGTGTAAAGTATTTCGAGCCTTTGGGGAAACTCTTGGGTATCTCACAATTAGAAGTATTTGCCAGAAAGAGGAGAAATTGCAATACTGCTTGACAGTCAATCCGCCATCCGAGCACTAAGATCTTATAAGATTAACTACAAAATATTATGGTACTGTCTAGGTGTTTGAATCAGCTAGTCCCAGGTCATATCAGTATTCATAGGAATGCTTACTTATTTAATTGGTCTTTACAACCGTTCAGTCAGGATTACAATCTAACTTCTCACACCACTCATGTTGTGTGTGTTCATTTTATTCATGAGTTTAATATCGGCTCCGAACGATCGATTTTTGAGAAGCTTTTTATGGCAATTTTATTTACTCTCATAGTTTTTGCCAGAAGACTGCTGATAGGAAGTTGCTGAAGTTTGTATTTTGTTTTGTTCGAGAAATCTGAGCCATGGGTTGAACTATGAGCTCTCGTTTAATACGTTAGCAGAGTAGACTATGGATAATAGAAATTCATAGCAAAAAGCAGGCGATAAACTTGCAAGAAAGCTTTCCTTCTCTAGGCCGATGATGTGGTCAGGATTCATCTAGGGAGCAGAAAAATCTATTTGTATGATTATATCCTGGGAAAGGTAAGATCGAGAGAGATATGGAGACTTTTTTTTATTATTAGACAACTATTGTTGGAAGATATTTGAGTCCTGCATCAGATTCTCCGGCCGTAGCTTAAGAATGGGATTCTGGACTTAAAGAACATTTATATTAAATAAGGATCGATTCAAGCCCAACCTGAAGGTTCTATGATGAAGATATCAAATCTCCACAACGCCTACTTGAAATATTTTGTTAAAGCATTTCAGAAGAAAATACGTATCGTTTTATCGGGTACTACGTAGAGATTTATTGGTCAGTAACAAGATCCCGAGAATCTAACAGAGCAACAGCGTTATGGGACATATTGTAGAGAAATCATTCTCAGGCTAAGCATAGTACAATAGACTGTTTAGTTGCAGTATTTCAGTTTCTTTGCAAAATGAGCATGGGATAATACGAGTAACTGTTTGGCGTAGAAGGTTTAATCCGATTTACTTGCCAATCGACCAAGAATGGCTATACTCTACGAGGTAGATAGTTTTAATATAAAAATATGGAACCAAAAGATTTTTTAATTCACAGAAGCAGATCGCGTAGAATTGAAGTTTCGAAATCTTTTTATTTGTTTGGAATGCCTTTCCAATTAATTGCTTGCCTCTGCAGCAAATCAATCGCTGTTTAGTTGCTTGCAATAAAACTTATTATGAAATTAAATACACCTGTGTAGGGTATTGGCTGGCACCTTTTAAATGCTGTAAAACTTCCACTAATTATAACAATATTCATACATAAACAGATAATATATAGCAAGAGCGATAAGCGTTGCCATTATAAAACTTTTAGTCGGCAACTCGGGTCAACCAACCAAACGCATGAGCACAAATGTCTTCCTGTCTTTGGCTTCACACACTATTTTCTGGTAAACCAAACGTATCATAATTTAAGTCTTTAAAGAAATAAAAACCAGAGTAGTTATGGTGCGTTTAAGACACCAACATCTGCATCCATGCGTAAGAATGACTGAAACCACCTTCTTCTAAAACGAGCTGTACGTAGGCAGTCGGTCAAGCAGTCACACATTCATTGTAGTAAGTTTTACAAACTCTTAAAATATTTTTAAATATTTGTACGTAAGTAAGTGTGTAAATTATTTTATTTCTTTTCTTATTTACTGATATTTTTCAACGTATCTTTATTATTTTTTTTTTGTATTTAAAAATAAATTTAATAGAGAATGTTTTGAGAAGAGTATGAGTAAAAAACACAAAATTTCACTTTTCACTCTGTGGATTTTTGACTGACAAGTGTTTTCATCGTTTTTCATAGTGCCTTTGCTTTTGTAATTTTTTTTTTTTTTTTAATTTTTTACAGAAAAGTTTTTAAAAACATTTATTTGCATATTTTTGAAAGGTTCTTTTTATCGTTTTCTGGAGTGATTAATTAGTTGGGAGTTTACAATTTTGAGAAAAAATTAATTCATATTGAATGGGTACTTAAGCAACAATTTTATGAAAATCAAAAATATTTTTTCAAATGCTATCAGTTGTGACTTTTTCCCAAATATTTACTTCATAGACTTGATCAGCATCTGAACGAGTAAACTAAAAAGCTTTGCTAAATTCTATACTCGGTAAAATATATTATTCAACGAGTAAAACTGTCGAAGAATATCATTATCATCAGATGGAATGCAACAAAAGTCATGACTTAATTAACACTCAGGCTGATAAATTTAGGTTATGTTTGCTGTCACGGCTACTGTTCTCAAAATGACTGGTTCACATACGCTTATAGGATGAAGAAGTATACGTCTGTATGTAGTTATCGGACGGTTGCATAAAAAGGTACATACATACATACGTAATTGACCATTACAACCCTTCAATTACGATTACAACCTAGTTCCTCACATCACCTATGTTGAGTATGTTAAGTTTATACACGAGCGGCGGGACCTTCAGAGTTTTTACAAGAAATCTGCTGAGAGCAAGTCGACAAAGAAATATTTTTTTTTGTATGATCTGGGGTTTGAACCATGGCGTTACGTCTAATAATTAAACACACTACCTACTAGAGTTCGGCGACATGTCAATAGCTAAAAATCTGATGATGTATCAGTCGAGCGAGGATCTTAAAAAGTTCTAAAACTAGCCTTCTAGCGTAAACTGAATCGTAACAGATGTCAATTCAATGAGAAACCTTAAAGTATGTTGAAGTTTTATCGCCATTTTCCAAATTCAAACCAGCATTGATTTAGTTTAGAGTCAATCCCGTACCGCGAAGACTTTTTGTAGGTCAGGTGCGTTTATTCAAATTGTGAAAACCATGCTGCAATGCACTGTATCGCCGGATTAGTAGTAGAAAATAGAAAATGCCTTCTCGTTTCTCCACTCACATAAAAGTCAAGTACAAAAAGTACAAAAGTGTACTACAACATTACCGCAACGAGAGACTAAAAGTATTAGGAGCCTAGGAATATATTCTACGAGTTCTTAGTCCTACAGAAAATTTTATTTCCAAATAGTCTTCTGTTCCTCACTTAATTGGTTATTACAACCTTTTAGTCAGTATTATAACCTAGTTTCTCACACCACCTATGTTTTATGTGATACATTTATCCACGTCTCGAGCACAAAAGACAGATTTTGTCTGAACTGAGGTTTGAACAACGGGCTCTCTTCTAATAACCCAACATACAACACATTAGACTACAGCGACTTCAGTCTTTTGTTTCACTGTCGAAAAAATCAATCTCAATAACAGAATTGATATCGCTACGACGTGAAATAGGTTAGCAAGAAGACCAAGCTGACATGTTGTCCACCGCAATAAAACCAAATTGATAATGTTGCTATCGGTATACTGCATGCTTCAAAAGTAATAGAAGTTCGTTGAGCAAGTGTTCTTGTACTGGTTTCAATACCTGCAAAGCTGAGAAGTGGTATCTGTTAGAAAACATACAAACCGGGCTTGGGATTTTAAGAGGTCACTTGTTCCAATTTTGGTTAATAATGGTTTCCTTTGATCGACTGCTTAACATCTGATTTTATGGAAACGAGGAAAGCGTTACGCTGATTTTACACCAAGGCTGTGCTACCAACTCCCAACTGAGTTTTTGAAGTGTGGTGGTGAGAACGGATTAGATGCCTACATTATTTTCGGAAATATACGAAAGGGATTAAAAAAACTAAATGACTCATGTGTGTTTTTCATATACAACACAGAAAGAGATGATTCAAAACGTATGAGAATATTAAGACAAATTCTTTATTGTCTCTAATTAACATCACCACGTTGTTGGTTCTCGTCCATGAATGCCGTGGAATGGAATTCTTCTGGGGAATTTTTTAAATCATTCAAAGATAACAAAGGTAACTTATGGTGCCAACGACCAGAATGGGGCTCATAATGTGCAATATGTCATCAAGCAAGGTCTCAATTAAACTAAACGGATATTCTCCGCACGTTTTACAGGGAGATTTAACTTCGTTGAGAGCATGATGTACAAGGTACTTGCAATGCTTGTAATATACAAAGACTCTGCTGGACTTGTATGAATACGAAGATAACTGACTGTCTTTTGTCTTTAAATCGCTTAACCATTTATGGCACAATCGTGATTCTAACCGCCCACTGTCCTATTCGAGGGCACATAGATAAATTTGGTATTCTATCAAATGACTTCCATAGGAACTAAGAGACTGTCTTTCAACACATTGTTACAGTGTCATTGCCTTGCTCTTGGCATAAAGTAGCTGAGGTTGTTAGACTCTAATTTGCAATGTTTTTTGCACGATTTATTCTGTAGTCAGGAAGGTTGTGTATAGGAAATGATTGGCAGCGGAGTTAAATATTAGTTGTGATACCACAAATATCCTGAATGCTGGTCTAAGTGGGACCTTACCCTTTATAGAGGGTCCTCCAACTTCCATAACCTAACCTAATCTCAAATATACCATCCAAGTTCATACATAACATAATTGGTCATTACAATCTTTCAGGCAGAATTACGATCTAGTTTCTCACACCACTTATGTTGTGTGTGTTCATTTTATTCATGAGTTTAATATCGGCTCCCAACGACAGAGTTTTGAGAAACTTTTTATTACAATTATCAGAGTTTTTGTTAGGAATCTGCTGTGAGGCGAAATATTGTTTCGTATTTTATTTCGTTGGATATGGCTGAGCTGGGATTTGAACCGGGCTCTCATATGTACGTGCACTACTGCACGAAGAGATCTTATTGTACCCAAACAAGCTATGCTCTTTGAGGCGGATGCAAGCTTAACTTAATAAGGGGCTGTCATGTTATGATGATGCTCCATAAGAAATGTTTCTTGCCCTTTCTTTTACTTTTCATAGAAAAAAACTTTATTACGTTGTTAGGAACAAGTCTTGCAGACTTTTTTCTTTCATATAGAGCATCAGGCATTTTTCAATTGCTTTGGAAGCAAATCAGTTGAGGCACATGTCTTAACATGCCCTTCATTGGAACTGATTTAAGATTGCAGGTTCGACTAAATCAACACAGCTATAAAGTTAGCTAAGCTACTAAATACTCCATATTTATTGACCTTAAAACATTACGTTTGTGTTCATCTATATGAAGAATAATTCTTAAATCTTTACATCTCTTATTATTAATGAGCCGACCTTTTCTTTATGACTTAAAATATATGTATGTATGTATATATACTGGTTTTGAATAAACACTTAATAAAACCTTTTGTTGAAAATTCCTTAAAACAAAATAATTAATTTTATTTTAGAATCCAAAAAACAGAGAGAAAAAAAGAAAAATATTGTCATCTTACACACGATTAAGGTAATCAAAGATGAGTTCAATGACCAACATTTATTTGAAGTCAATACGAAACAATTAAAATGGTTCCCTTCACCCAATAAAATAAGAAAAAACAGAAAAAAACCGAAATCAAAGAGACAAAATGAAGACAAAGTACAGGCAGGCAGGCATATAAAGACAATGGCTGTGGTAGAAAAAAAAAAAAAAAAAAAATATAAAAAAACATCGTCTTTTTTTTTGGTGTTGTTGTTATACACAGAGGAGATCTATTAAACAAACGCTATAATTAATTACAAAATTGGGACAAGAGAATACAGAAATACAGTCAACAAAACAGATAAAGTTGGAAACAGAGATGGAAAAAAACACCGAAAACTTACAAAATCTATAAAATTGTAATTAACATGGCTCAGATACAACTACAGTGAGCGTCAAAAGAAACTGTACACTAAGGATAAAATTCTAAGGGCCATAATTACAACCTGCCATTAACTAAAGGGAGAATTTTAACGGGCAGATAAATTGTTTTTCATTATTATAAGTAGACAATATGGTAGAAGTGAGCGTTAAGCTAAAGATACGATCATCCTACCCGTAACTTTTAAAGTTAAGTTTATGTTTGAAGTTGCCATATTATATATTATTTTCAATATGACAACTTCAAATATAAACAAAATGAGCATATACAACAAAAAAACGAAGTCCGTCGTTACCACTGCGTTTAAAAAAAAAAACTTGTTTAATTGAGCAGTGTTATTGACATTGCTACGGCACTGCCATATTTTTGAAAAAGTTAAATTTATTTTATCTGTACACCGAAGCTAGTTTATCACGAACGAGTTGATCTGAATTATAATTTTAGGCTTATGATTGCCTTTGAAGAATTTTGTTATGGTCTTAGTATATACATACATCATAATTTGTTCCTTCAGTCAGGATTACGGCTAGCTTCTCACACCACTTATATTGTGTGCGTTAATTTTATACATGAGTGGCTGGACCTAAAGCTTAAAGTCGACTGCGAACTACAGATTTTTGAGAAACTTTTCATGGCAATTTTATTTGCTCTAAAAGTTTTTAAATTTATTTTATCTGTAAGTTGTAATAACGAAAATAAGTTAAAGGTAAATTTACAGTTCCCTTTACCTAAAGGTACCTTTAACTAAACCCAAATTTAATGGCAAGTTGTAATAATGGCCCTAAGAATCACAAAACTCAACTTTTACCATTTAAGGAGAGTGCCTGGAAAATTTTTGTCAGTATTTCGAAATTAATGTTACGAAAATGAAAAATTTAGATTCTGGTGTTTTGCTTTTACATCGCTTAACATTAAAATTATAAACAAAAGCTACAAAAACAAAACAATGCAGTAAACAAGCCTGTTTACAAATGATCGTACTGCTTAATATAACAACAAACACCAGCATAAAAGAAAATGGTAAACAAGTAAACAAAAATACACAAACACAAACAAAAAAATACTATAATAATAAAAGTAAACAACGATATTTACATTTATAGAGATTTCGAGAAGGCGAAGTCATGAACATTTGCCTTCAAGAACATTCATCAGACTGTTTACTCTGCCATATAAATGGCAAGGCAAAGCAGGCAACTGAGTTAGTGAAGTTCAGTCAGTCTTGTGTGAATTCGCGGTGTGTTTGAAGAGAGTAATCGTGGTTCTAAGATCTCTGTTACAAAGATCTGTCGAATAATTGTCTAGTAATAGTTATTGTTTATGCAAAGCGTAAAAACAGAGGATCAAAAAAAAAGCAATTGTTATTGCTTACATCAAGTTGTGAACAGTGGCACACAGAATTGTACAATACATAAAGAATTTTAATTAAAACAAAACACAAATTTATTTTTAATTTATTTGCAATCTACGAGCTGATATTTCAAACGTTTTTAAAAGGTTAAAACGTAACAATATTTTTTTTAATGTACAGTTTCTTTTGACTCGCACTGTAAGTATAGGCCCATACAAGACAACAGCTACGGCTACAGCTGTATATTGAAACTGAGAAACAGCAAAATTACAATAATTAAATATTTAAACCTTTGAAATACAACAAAAACATACAACAACAACAACAAATCATTGGCATCAAATAAATAGAAACAGAACATAAAGTAACAACGGCTGCTGGTATTCAATAATGAATTTAAAAAAATCCCCAAAAACTACCACACGGTTGAGAACGATCGATTGTCATGATTTGTAAAAAATAATGATAATCACAATGATGATAATCACGATGAAGATGATCATGATGATGATGATTAAAAAGGTATTTTTGATTGACTACCTTGATTTGATTTCAGTTTCAGATTGAAACACTTGTTCATGCCTATCGGTTGTTTGTCCATTTTTTTTGTTGAATCGCCAGTTTTGTAAAACGCCAATCTTTTTTTCATTGGATACCCTTTAGCATGTGCTATTTTACCAACAATACCTCAGCATATCAGCCGTTTAATATAGCGTATCTGTAGCCCATCTCTTTAGGCTGTATGTTGATGTGTTTATTTATTAAAAAAAAATAAAAATCCATCTACACAGCAGTAAACATAACCATAATGATGATGTTTAAGAACAAAACGTACAGAATGAAGAAAAAAAAAATAATAAAGAACTGTCAGCTCAACATAATTTACACTGACTGGGGAAATAATGACGAATGACTGTGTTTAGGTATGCACTTGTTATTATCGTTTCCATTTCTATTGCAGATGTACGTGCAAGAGATTTCTCTTGTCTGACATTAACAGTATTTAGGTGAACCCGTCCATATTGTGGTTGTAGCAACTAGTGGGTATGATAGGTTAATCGAAAAGGTTGGTACTTGAGAACAATACACAGTGATGTAATGAAACAATACTTCATATCCTAGTCAAATTCGATAAGGAAAATTGCCTTGATTTTGTTAGATAAAGGTTGGATAACATTTCAGTACGAAGTGCCAGTGACAAGATAGGTATGTTTAGATAGATAGTTCGTAATGAGCAATTTCGCTTTAGTTGTGCTTATCTTCACATAACTAAACTATCTTTCTATGTCTTTAGTTTACGTTGCACGGAACCAGCAGTAACGACATCTCTTTTTTAATATTATTCAAACATGAAAGGAAAAGGTATTCGAAATATAATATTTCCATTCAATTTCTCCCAGAAACGGACATTATTCCAGAGCTTAACGTGTGCATCGTCACGATGGCACACCCCACGGTGCTCAAAGCACGGGTGGAAATAATTCTCCTACTAACGCCCCCACGCACAGTGATGCAGCCTCATGATAAGCATATCATGGCTTGTATCAAACATGCATTTGGACTTCCCTCTTGGTTAGGGTCGTAGACTACCTAAACTACATACATACATACGCACAAAACAACCCATCAGTCAGGTTTACGATCTAGTCTCTCACACCACTTATGTTGTGTGAGGTAACTTCATACATGAGGAGCGGGTCCTACAATTTAAAGTTGACACCAAACGACAAATTTTTGAGAAACCTTTCATGATAATCTCAGAGTTTTTGACAGAAATCTGCTGAGAGAAAATCGCCGAAGAAATAAATTTCATATTTCGGTTTTGTTGGATATGTCTGACCTGGAGTTTGAACCGAGTCTTCACGTCTAATAGGGAAATACACTACCGACGTCTAAAAAATAAACTCCTTTATGAAAATGGATAAGAGTGTAATGCCACCACGTTGCTCCAACAAAGGGGCCTCAGCGTTGTTGGACAAAGACGAATCTCTGAGGCTCCCGATCCCATAGTACCAGAAATAAGACTCCGGTCAGACTTCGCAGTCCAGGTTGCTGCTAATTGAACCTAGAACAAGCACCCACATACAGAGGACAACTATATAACGGTGACAACAGCACTAAGAACAAGGGGCACAAGAAACGGCAAAAGCTGGAGCCACTGGCGATTGAAGTAAAGGGGAATAAAAACTTCACTGGCGAAAACGCCCAATTCTTTGAACATCTTCTACGGCCCTTCTAAAATCTCACACCCCTGAGTGAAGGTAATACCCACGCTATATAAATCCCTAATGTCATCATAGTCTGGGTATGTAGTCAGTACATGCTTCCAGTCATCAGTCCCCATCCCACTCCGACAGTCAACTGTATCGGTCATCCTTCCAATCTTCATTACCGTGTCTCGTAAGTATGCACCCCAAATGTAAACCAAAGCAAAAATCTAGGTGTTCCCTTATAAATGTTACGATAGGTATAAACTGATAAGTCACCCTAACCTTGTCACTGTTTGTCGATCTTGTCTGCCAGACACTCCTGTAGAGGTGATTTGACACTAACACTTGCGAGATCGGAGGAAACATAATAATGCACAAGAAGCGACAGTAAAGCCGTCTCCTACAGATGCAGTTGCACAGAAGTTGGCCATGTTTTTGCAACAAGGCGGTGTTACATGCCGTACGACATTATTTTTATCGCATTGTGGTGTTATTGTGCCCTCTATCCAGATATGGTATACCTACAATATCTCCTCCAAACCTATTAATTTGACAAACTTTAGGATGCTGTTCTGTGTTTAAAAAAAAAATTTGTTGGCCAACAGGGAACATCTTATCATCATTAAATGTACGTTGAATTTATTCAAGTTATTTCTGCATAATCTGGTGCAAGACTTAAATGCCGTCCTATTATAATTACACACCAAAAATTTAGATTGTTTCAAACCGTGTCTCTCTAACTTCTTTTTCGCTGAGCTACTCTTCTGAGGTGATGAGTCCCAGCGAATTCCTACATGAGCTACGTGACGCAGCAGAGAATAACCCTAATTCCCCTACCTACCTACAAATTGTTCTATTATATTGCATAGAGTGTTGTAATTCCAACTGTCTGACTGAAATATAATGGATTGTTTTTTACTACACCTTATGTTAATATTGTAGCTTCGTGTTCTCTTTTCCCAAAAATAATTATATTCACATGAAAAAACAAAAAAAAAAATATTAAAAACGATAAAAATAGATTACAAACATGCCACTTTAAATGATTAGAATATATGCCGCACTAATTCGTTCATAGAAACACACAACCACTCATACTTTGTACGTGTACATGCAACAAATGATTTATTTGACGAAAACGCGGCATACGTCTGATTGACTGACTGCCAACAATCAAAACAGTCAAAACAATCATCAACAATCAAATGTTTTTCATTTTTTTTCTATCTTCTATTCCTTTTTTGTTTTTTCTGTGTCTCGTTTACCAAATAGTTTTTAAAATCTCAATGACTCGACATTTAAAGAGTTTTGATTTTGTTTTTATTGTTGTTCTTAAAAACACACTTGACATGAAGCATTTAACACTTGACATACGAGAACTCGTGTTTAGCGCCATAGCATTCTACACATGCGCATTACGCTTACGGTCCGTCTGCCATAAGTGGCTTATGGGTAATTATAAAATCGATATCTTGGTTGTACGACATGATTTTAGATTGGAGCTAAAGATATTAGGTTTTAAATGAATAATAATCCAGTTAATAATATTGTAATTAAATTATTATGAACCAATGTAAAAAAGTTTTGAGTTTAATAATTTAAAAAGTTTTGCATTCCACTTCAGATATTTCTTTTTCGTAATCAAAGCTGCTTGTTTTATGAATGAATTTATGAAATTTATAATGGAATTTATCATTAAAATTGTTCATTTAATGGAATAAAATATGCGTCAACACGCGTCATTATGCGTCAAGATGCGCCTACATGCGTTTAGTTTAAAAACGGTATCCGTGGACTAAAAATTTTTCATTTCACCAGTTTGGTACATGCAAAGCGCTATCACGTAGGAGTAAAAAGCACCCTGACTTCCAATAATCAGTTGATTGACACATCTCCCCCCGTGTCCGAATCTTTTACGGTGATTTTTCAAAAACCAGTTTTCTTTCGTCTCTCTCGTGCTTACTGTGTATAACCTCCTAAACGAACTTCAATCCTACCCAATAAACATTAATTTCTCTCACACTACTATCCCTTATTCTTTCCGCCACACGTCACTTGCTTAGACTCTTGCATTTGGAACGTGCCCAGAATAGAAGAGAGATTAAGAAATATCTCTGAACAGTCGAAGAAGGACATAGGAAAACTAAGTGGCATTATCAGCAGCTACAGACCTACGAGTCTTCCTTAGATGAAGTGCCTCTTTAACGCAAACATCAACTTAACAGCTGCAATGTCACGAATACTCTGGCCCAATACAATCTGAAACAAAATGATACTGTCATCGCTAGTGGAGTATTTGCTGTCAATAGTGTTAGAGGTCATATGCTTGGGAACAGCAACAGCGTAATTTTAAATTTTAAGATTTTAAAATCATACTAAAACAAACTTTCTTGGGTTGCATTTAAAACCAAAATTTATGGTTAAAATACCCTGTACTAGGACAGGGACACCAGATTTCTGGCAAAAACTCTGAGAGCAAATAAAATTGTCATGAAAAGTTTCTCAAAAATCTGTCGTTCGGAATCGACTTAAAACTGTAGGTCCCGCCACTTACGTATAAAATTAACGTACACAACATAAGTGGTGTGAGAAGCTAGGTTGTAATGCTGACTTAAGGGACCAAGAAAAAACGTATGTATATAGACGTGCTTGATCATCACAATCTGCAGCAGGATTAACACAGATGAGTTGTGAGACAAGTGATATGTCGAATGTATATCAAAAGCAACATGCATGGCTACATCAGTTGCCAAAGGCTGGTTTCAGTCTATGACTGGTTTTACTCTAGTCGGAATGTATGTATGTATGTAGAAAATGGTATTTATTTTTCTAAGGATATAACAAAACCATGCTACCCATCTAATATACATACGTAGTTTGTTGGGTAATAAAATTGTAGTCATAGCCAAAGTGTGGTGTAAACATATGATAAAATGGTGAGGGTTTAAGGGCTTAAAGAGATATTGTAGCAAATCAATTAAACGTAATAAAAAGAAAGAAAACAAACAAATAAATTTTTCAAATAAACTTGTAATATTTGAAACCATAAAACCATATCTACGACATAAATCGATCGTAAAACCTGAAATAAAAAACAACAATTTTTTTTAATAGTTTTTCAAAACTAAATTTGAAACACGCGCAAAAAACTTTGAAAACTACTTAAAAATACTACAAAAACAAAATAATACAAAAAAATTTTATAGTAAAGTAAAGTAAAAAGTCTTTTGAAAAGAAAGTGTGAATCAATTAGTTTTAAGACACTCCAAAAGGCTCTTAAATTTTCATTTAAACACAGCAACTAACAAAAACACAAACAAAGTAATAAAAAAAAAAATGGAAAACAGAACGGGAAAATAATTAGATTTTATGAGAATCCCCCATTATTTTATGGCTGCAACAATTTTTAAGTGAGTGTGGCATACGAGTAGTGAGTGTCTCGTTATCCAAGTGTTTTTTTATTTCATTCTCTACATTTTATTGTTACATGTTGCAACTACAACTTCTGAGTAACAATAATAATTTTAACAACTAATTGTGGGTAGACAGGCGACAAGTCTGCCACAAACAACGTATTGAGAACGAAAACCAAATCCAAGAAACAGTTGAAATACAAAAACAGAGACAAAAATAGAGATAGAGACAGTGACAGAGATGTTGTGAACTGAATTTGGGTTTTGAGATAAAATGTTACGAAATGGTCAATTAAAATGACAAAAACAACAAGTGAAAAATGGTCATAAAAACTCAACCCTTTCTTCCTTTATTTACTTGCTTTTTTTTTTATTGTAGTTGCCATGGGGTTTACACTCTCTTAAACAAACGTCTTGTAGCTGTCGCAGTTGGGTCATAAAAATTGCAGAATAGCCTGTAGAATAATCGGTTCAAAGAGAAAACAGAGAATAGAACGAAATACGATATAAATATTATAACAACTTAATTATTTTACTTAATGGTTGAAACAATTAAACACACAGCAACCAACAATGTTTGTAATCATAAGGGAGGCTCTTCAAATTATGGGATGGCTTAAACACAACATATGATATGTTCAGAAAATCCCAGGCGTGGAATACTCATACATACATAATTGTTCATAACAACAACCCTTAAGTCAGGATTACGACTAAACATCACACACCTTATATTTATGTTGTGGGTGTTAATTTTATACATGAGTGGCTGGACCTATAGTTTAAAGTCGATTCCGAACGACAAATTTTTGAGAAACTTCATCATGGCAATATTTTATTTACTCACAGAGAGTTTTTGCCAGAAATCTGCTAAGAGTCTATCTAATAGACTCCTGCGACTTCAAGTTGCATGTAAAAACATAAAATCATGGCAGTTAAACCTGACCAACAAAATTGTCAACATTATACAGAATTTACAACATTTGTTTTCGTCGGAGTTGGAAAACCCCTTAGGGCCATTGAATGCTGTCACATGCGGTATGTGATGATTCCGCTGACAATTTATCTCCTTCCGAGAATTTTTACACGAAAATTTCAACAGTTATAGGACCAACTATCTCCTCCAATTGCATTCTTTCATTTTCTCGCTGTCTATATTTCAAGTATGCATATTTTGTATCATTAAAATATTCTACGCTATATAAATAATCTGTATTTAAAGTTTTTCCTATTCTAAAGAGGTATTTCTCAAAATAGACGCGATCGAAAAGCATATGTCTTATGCCGTAATTAACTTCTCCCCCCTCTTTTACTGAACCATTGATCCATCCTTGATATCAGTCTTGCTGTTCACCTTCCTTCACTTCTCCTAAAGTTTTCTCATAGTTTCCATTCGTAACTGATTATTCGTTACGTTGCCTTCGTTCGGCTCAGAGTTGAACTGTCTATTCGATGAAAAAGTAATTGTAATTATTTGTTAATAAGTGTCTGCACGTCATCCATTACATTTTCTGACCTGAGCGACCATCAGAAATAACATTTTTTTTCTGGACATCAAATCAGTTGCCTATTGATGTAGACATTCAAAGAAGGAAATGGAGATGGAATGAGCACGAGCTTCGCAAGCAACGTGGAGAGAACTCGCGAGAGAACTGTGATCAATTGGAATTCGCAGAGCACTGGAAATAGTTTTCTAGGTGACCTAAAATCACACAACCATACGTGGCCAACAGCTAAAAAGTAAGCCTTAAATAAAGTCCATTAAGAAAAGTTTTGTTAAAATCCCATGAACCCAAGTAGAATATTCAAACAAAAGAAGACAGATAAGTAACGGTAATTATTTTCCATAATCAGTGCCAAACTTTCAAAGTTTTTACCAAAAATCTGCTGAGAGGAAGTCGCCGTTTTTTTTTATATTTCGTTTTATTTGAGATGTTTGAACCGTGACCTCACTTCTAATTAGTTCACACACTACCTACTAGACAATGGCGACTCGTTTCAGGGGTATTGTTTCTAAATTTCAGGGAAATCGGTCAAGTAGTCTTTGCTAAATCGTGGTGGCCAGGTCGAAAAAATTTTTTTTTCGATAAAACTTTGCACACCTGGACGCGTTGTACTAATATTATAGGGTTTTTTCTGCTTCTTTTCATATCGCTTGAAGGAAAGGAAGATTTCTATCTTAATTCTATTTTTTTTTATTGAAAATTAGTAAGTTTCAGATCTTATCTTGTATCCTTCTTATTTACCCCTATAAGAGATATCTAGCCGCCAGAGAGTGTCAACACCATTATACCCTATCTTTATATGACTCCAACCTGTAAACCTCTACTAGTAATTGCTTTCATTATATCTGCATTATCCAGAGGGAGGGGAATTTATTTCCATATTAAACAGAAGTCCACCCATTATCAGTTTGTTCCCACGTTACTTATGCAGAGCAAGAAATAAATTAAAATAACATTTTGATTTTACAGTGCTTCACAATAATTATGTTTCAAGGCTTTAAGACAAATAAATTTTAGATAATTTTTTTTATTTATAAATTAACAATAAAAACATACTAATCATATACACCCATACCCCGCGTTGCGTCTTTTCGTTTTGCCTTTTTTCGAAGTTGCGTCGCTGCTTAATTACTACAAATTTTCATTGTGTGTCGTTAGATTTTCGAAGTTGCATTGTTTTGGGTTTGAGTCTTCAATTTTTTTGAAATTATTTGAAATTTTCTTTATTTTTCTTTTTTTTTTTTCTAAAAGATGTCACGACTTTTGTTTCTAATTGCGCCATGCCATCAAAACTCGGGGCTTTTCTTACTAACTGAAAATAAACGCAATTTTGATACAGTTTTATTTTCACTTTATGTTTCTAATTTTAGAGTTCAGTTTCAATTAGTGTGTTGCGTTTTTTTTTAACGAGAATAATACATTTTTATAAATTTTTAAGCGTTGTTTCTGGTTACAAAAAAGATAAATATTTTTCCAATTTGTGTTTTGTATGTATGTATGTAATAAAATTTTATATTAGTTTTGTTTTTTAAATGTTTACTTTGTTAAATTTTCTTATTAAAAAGTAGTATTTTCGTAACCCTGGTACCTATCTTCGATCTTTACATGGTTTGTTATAGAAAATCATATCGTCGTGTTTTTTTAGAACGCAACCAAGTCGCAAAGTGAGGTATGGGTGTAGCGACTATTGTGTATTGATTTTGAATTTAATTTCATATTAAAATTAAATTCCATTACCAAACAAGCATGTTTTAGCATGCTGGAGGAAATAAATCTAATGATACGATAGTATTTTGTATTGAATTTTTAATTGAAAAACTGTTGATAATACAACTAATTTTGCTTTTAAATAATTAATTACGTACGGCTATGTTTTGTATTTATTTTAAAAGGTTTTATTTAAAAAAAGAAAAAAATAAAATAAAATGAAATGAAATAAAATAAAATATTCGAATCATTCAAAAAAAATTTTAAAAAATATGTCAGACATGGTTTCAAATACACACACACACACACACAAACTTTGTGGCATTCATTTACCCGTTAACACAAGTAATAGATCACTTTGTTATGATTAGTTAAAGCTGTCACATTTTGACAAGCGTTGTCATCTAAATTTCAAAATATTTTCTAAAACATTTTTTGCCTTTTTTTGTTTTTGTTTTTAATTTATTTGAATAGTATTTTGGTTTCAATTTAATTGTTGTTTTTTTTTTTTAATTTCATTTTTTTTTGTTATGTTTGAGGGCGATTTGATAAATTAGTTTTTGCGGCCAAATTAATAGATTTAAATATTATTTTACTAAATACAACTGAAAACAAAAAAAAAAAAAAAAAACAAATTAATTCGTAAATTAAAAAAATTAAAATATTAATTCAATTTAGAAACATTTCTTAACATGTTTTTTGAAGTAGGCAGTGAAAGTGATTGATTAACTTTGAAATTATATCTCGACATGGAAATGTACATATATATTATGAATGTTTTGCTCTGTTGGGTTTAAACCTGTAACATATGGTAGATAAAACCAGATCGTGGAGAGTATTGGTAGTTTAATGAGATCTCACATGGTATTCCAAAGAGGGCATGATTACATGACATATCGACAGCTCACTCGATAACAGGCTCGAATCAGCAAACTCAAAAATTTTGGCAAGTGCTCTTCAACAAGATAACGTAATAAAAGTAAAAGGAGACATACTTGCGGATCATTCTGTGATATACAGATGGCTCAAAGGCAGAGGTGAGTGGAAAAGATGTGCTTAGTTCGGTTGGGAACGTAAGAACAGCTGAAATATAGCAATACTATCTTGTGTAGGATTATCTGAAGAACCTGAAACAGGAAAGACGCCGTAGTCAAGTAGGTAGTGTGTTGGTCTATTAGACGTAAGGCCACGGTTCAAACCCCAGGTCAGACATATCGATCAAAACAAAATATGAAAAAATATTTCTTTAGCGACTTTCTCTCAGCAGATTGCTGGCAAAAATGCTCAGAGTAAATAAAATTGCCATGAAAAGTTCCTCAGAAATCTTTACCGACCTTGTCTTTAGTCCACGCACACCATTTTTAAACTAAACGCATGTAGGCGCACCCTAACGCATGCTAACGCTCCTTAACGCATGTTGAAGCATTTTTTATTTCGTCGAATGAACAATTAATCCTTAATTACATTATAAATTTAATAATTTCATTCATAAAACAAGCATAAATGGTGTGAGAAACTAGGTCGTAATCCTGACTAAAGGGTTCTAATCTCCTATTATGTATGTACATATGTATGTATGTACCTGAAACAGCTAATATCGGATTACATGTTATGTGGGAATTCCGGATAATAGACCAGAAACTTCTCTAGCCAGACAGGTTTCAAACAATATAAACTTTGAAGTTTGCATTAAACTTTCTAGCATTCTAACATTCTCAGGATAGTAATTTGACTTCTGACCGGACATTGAAAACCTAAACATTTTTAATTAGAATACGAATTGCTTTAAGCCACATGCATAAAAAGTATCACACACAACATAAGTGGTGTGAGATACTAGGAGGTTATCCTGACTAAAAGGGTTGTAATGACGAATTATGTATGCATGTATGTATATAGGTTTTGTGGTGAGGAAAACCAATCACCAGAAGAGGCACTTGTATTCCGGTATTAATGGACAAAAACGGACGACGAGCCGATGTTCGGTATTGACTTACTCACAGTCTGTCAGTCACAAGCATTCTGTCACTTTCAGAATAGAAGTCACTGCAGCTATCAGGCAGTCCAAACGATAATGCCTGATAATAATATTAGAATCCATAATACATATACCACATAACACAGTCTGTTGAGGATTATGGACCTATCGAAATAAACTACACGGATCTTAGTGGGAACCACAGGATCTTCGGACCAGGCGACCGTAATTGGAATTTTAAAATCACATTTCCTATTCAGAAAATTTTTAGGAAATTTTACAACAAGTCCATAATCTAGGCAGAGCCGGTACATAAGTGCATTAGGTCCTTCCGCCTCCAGCTCAACACTCTGATTTAAGAGAAGGCTTAAGAGAGACTTAACTTCGTTCGCAGCAGTATTGTACTCGCCACATTGCTAAACTGTGGTGGAATTAAATGGATAACAAGAGGACTGATTGTCTTCTGGCCTTTAATAGCATCCATTGCACTACTCCGAGGCATAGACCGAAAGATTTGGCATTTCTTGGCTATGGATCTGAGAAGGTGTTTTTCATCTCAATGTCATGCTCTTGTCATAATAATTTAAATTTTCTTATAACAATTTTCCGTGACTGTTGTAATTATAAACTGATTAATTTCTTTCTTAAATGCTATTGTACATCCCTTTAAAAAAAAAAACTTTTAAAATTCCAATATAATCTTGAAAAATTTTCAAACATGAAAACGATTTTCTTTGACAATCGAATGAAAATGTTCCAAATATGTATGTATGTTTGATACATACTATAATTGAACAAAAATTTTCCAAGAAATTTGGGGAGAAATAGGAAAACAAAAATAAAAACTTTTAAATGCAGTTGTTCATGTACTTTATTATCACGTTTCTTAGCTTTGCTGCATTTTTGTGCTATTTTTGTTTCAATTTATTTTCACTTCATTTTCCTGTGACATGCCCAATGTAACAATTTTAATACATTTAACATTAATTAATGTCGTAAAGTAAAGTTTTCGTTGAAAAACTCAAAGAACGAAAACGAAATGAAAAACGAGAGAAAAAAATTTAAAAAACTTTTCCTCTGTATTTCGTAATGAATAATAAACTTGAAAAATAAATACAGTGAGGACCAGAATGAGAAGAAAAAAAGTTTTCAAATATTTTTGTTCATTTCGACGACAATACTGGTGGGTAAGATGGTACTCACTCAATCATTCACACTCAATGATACAAAATTTTAAGTTGGAAAATAAAAACAGAAATAAAAACTAAATACGAGATGAAATAAAATAAATTGTACCTTTTTTTGTTTTTTTTTTTTTTTTGAAGGGGGGAATGGAAATACATAAAGAGACATATTCAAACATTTGTCTTTTGCTATGTGCTATGTGTGTGTCTGTTCATCTCTATTTGTTGTATTTTAAGTCTCTCATAAATATCATTTCATATCATTGTATCAATTTTCAATAGGTATTGTTAGATACATACGTACAGATACACGACGCACCATTATCGTCGTCATTATTATTGTAAATGTTTCTCATCAATACTCGCATGTACACCCCTACCTCACTTTGCGTCGTGGTTATGTTCCAAAAAAACCCGACGCAAATTGAAGCGACACAAAGTGAATTGTGCTTTTCTATAGCAATATCCCATATCGAATATAGGTTCCAGGCTTACGAAAATACTACTTTTTAAGAAGAATATTTAACAAAGTAAACATTTAACAATATGTACCTTTTTTGTAACCAGAAACAACCCTTAAAAATTTATTGAAACTGAACTCTAAAATTAGAAACACAAAGTGAAAATAAAACTGTATTTAAATTGCGTTTATTTTCACTTAGTAAGGGAATCCCCAAATGTCGTGCCATCTTTTTGAAAAAAAAAAAAACGAAATTTAAAAAATAAAATAAAGAATTAAAGACTCGAACCCAAAACAACGCAACTTCGAACAGCTTACGACGCACAGTGCGAATTAGTACAAATTCAGCAGCGACGAAAATTCAAAAAAACGCAAAACGAATCGACGCAAATCGAGGTTTGGGTGTAGTTTCTAATGTATCGAATAGGTAGTGCGTATGGTGCGACAAACGGTATAAAATCGTATTTAAAATTAAAAACTAAAAATAATCTTTAAAACTTAAATTATTTAATTTTTTTCCGCTGTTGTTTTGTTGTTGTTTAACGTATATCTATTCACATCTGTATGCGGTTGTTGTTTATATTGAACAAATCCAATAAATCTTGGCTGAATTACAAAAGTCGTTAACTTACAACAACAACAGCAACAATAGCAACAAATATATCTTCTAATACACGATTTATCAAAAATAAACTTTAAAAGTCTTCTTTCTCTTTCTCAGTTTTATTTACAAGAGCGGAAGTATGGCCGATTAGGGACTTATAGGCTCACCCAGTGCAAGTTTATTTCTTAAAAGAATTTTATTTCTTTTCAGAATATTTTTCTATGGCCAGAGAATCCAATTTACTTCAGAGCTTGTGAAGCTATTAAGCTAAAGTTCAGTCAGTCTTGTGTGCAGACGCGGTGTGTTTGAAGAGAGTAATCGTGGTTTGAAGATCTTCGTTACAAAGATCTGTCGAACAATTGACTAGTAATTGTTATTATTTATGCAAAAGAGTGCAAAAAGGAATAACAAACAAAGCAATTGTTGTTGTTTACATCAAGTTGTACACAGTGGCAGAGAGTATTGTGCGAAAAATAAAAAATTTAATTAAAACTAAACACAAATTTATTTTTATTTTATTTACAATCTACGAGCTCATATTTTAAACATTTCTAAAAGGTAAAAACGTAACAATTGACTAAATTATGAACATTTTTTGGGGTTATAATACCCCATCTAAGGATAGGCAATGCTCCACTGATTATATTCAAGATTGTATTAGTCGTTGTCGATGTAGTCTCGTAGGGAGTGTACTGGCTTATTAGACCTAAGGCCACGGCTTAAACCCAGGTCAGGCATATCAAACAAAAGAAAATATAAACAAAATAAATATTTCTACGGCGACTTCTTCTCAGCAGTCTTCTGGCAAAAACTCTGAGAGTAATTAGCAAATTGCCAAGAAAAGTTTCTCAAAAGAAGATCTGTTGTTAACTCTGAGTTAACTCCGAACTTCAAACTGAAGGTCTCGCCATTAATGGATGTAATTTTTCATGGCAATTTTATTAAATCTCAGGATTTTTGCCAGACATTTTTTTCGTATTTGGTTTTTTTTTTTTGTTGAAGATGTCCGACCTGGGGTATGAACCATGTCCTCATGTCTAATAGACATGAGACTAGACTACGGCGACTTCACCTATTAAACTTTTAGCCACCCTATTCCCATATGGGTTAAAATTTCGATGGAAATCTTTGCTATCTTTTACAATGTATGTAATTCAAAGTCAATGAACAGGACACCCCTTTTACACTCTCCTAATATTTTTTTGTTAAGATTTTGGAATATAAGTAATCCAGTTACCTATTCTAATATCTTCCATGAAGGTAATTACCAGAGATCAGCAATGAGTATTCAAAAAGATGAGTAGAATCGAATCATACTCATAATTTCTGATAATTATACGCATTCATATTTATTTTAATATCACGGAACCTCTATTCATATTCAAAGTTTGAAGTACTCATCATATTCATACTTAACAACACGTATGGTGTTGTTGATTTCGACTCTCCATAACTCAACATAACAATACAAGAATCACAAAATAAGTATGATTCGCGTACGAACACTAAAATACTAACTAAATCGTTGTGCGTTTGTTCTGCTTGCTGCTCTGTCTGTTTTGCTTATGTGTCTTTTTCCTTTTTTGTAAATGCAACAATAACTAAGACTGTCACTCCAGTCACTCGAACCATTTATAAGTATTTTTCTAAAGTTATAACTCTAAATGAGTAGGCTTATGAATCAAACATATTTCGAATGGTATGAGTTGGATGTCAACGTTGTACGCATACTCATTTCAACCTATACTTATAAATCAACGTTGTATTAAGTACAAATGAGTCAGAGTAGTTGAATTTCAATATAGTTGACTCACTTATGTTCAAAATTTCATGAGTGCTTATGAGTAGCGAAAAAATGATTCATTGCTGATCTCTGGTATGTACGTATTTGTCGTAAAACAATACAATTTTAATTTTAACATTTTTGTCAATACAGTAATTGGCCTTCTTCTTACAGAATTAATTGACTATTCACTATTTCCTTTTGTTTCTTTCTTTATTCAAGTTTCTTTGGACACAGCCATTACACGATAATGGTCCATTTATTAAAATGTATTCTTTTATTCGGCTCTCTGCCTTTACATTACTTTAGTTTCTGTCTAGTGCTAGTGCTGGTGCTACAGCCGGTGCATGTGATCATTAGGGCCGATAAATTGATGGGGAGTAAATTTGAAAAAATTATTTTGATTACAAAAAAACAAACGTATGTATGTACATATATATATGTACATATACATATCTCCTCTATCTTTAGATTTCCATAGAAATATTCTCCTTTATTTTTTCATTTTATTTTTACCAAATCGAAATGGTTAAAAAAATGAAACGTTTGGTAGAAGGGCTACAGGAACGGCATTAATAAAGAGAAACAAATATTGTCTCTCTGATAAATTTTTCTTGTTTGCTTTTCTTGCTTTAATATTGTATTTCGGTACCAGAAAAATTATGTTAATTTTTCTCAGGGAGACCAAGACTATTCTTAGAAATAATAACTAATTAAGGAACAAAATAAAAAGAAAATGTAAAGTTAATAACTGTCAGGGCAGAAATTGAAACCTTTTAAGAATATTTTTTTTTGTTTTTAGTTACAGATATTGAGGTGGATAAGTTTGTATAATGAGTATGAGTATGAGTATAAGTTGTATCATGTAATACAAATACAATAGTTTTTTAAGACAAATTGAGTTTAATGAACTTTTTTTTTTAGGAGAAACTAAGAAAAAGAAAGATTTTAAAATGCTACATGAACTTATTTTAATAAAATTAAATTTAATTTAAACAATTTTTAATTATGCATACATACATACATAATTGGTCATTATAACCCTTCAGTCAGGATTACGACCTGGCTTCTCACACCACTTATGTTTGTGCGTTAATTTTATACAGTAGCTGGACCTACAGTTTAAAGTCGACTCCGAACGACAGATTTTTGAGAAGCTTATCATGGCGATTTTATTTACTCTCAGAGTTTTTGCCAGAAATCTGCTGAGACGAAGTCACCAAAGAAATATTTTCGTTTTGATGTCTGACCTGGGAGTTGAACTGGGGCCTTCAATCTGATAAGCCAACACACTATCTACTATACTACGATGACTTCTTGACTAATTTTGCACCCACCTTTTCAAAAAGGATCCAAAGCTGTACTAATCTAATTGATGAACTTTACTCTCCAAAAGCTTTCACTGACGCAAAGTGAGCTTTCATCAATGTTCAATCGTAGGATATTGCTTAAGTTCTCTCCCTAAAAACAATGGATCCTGTTGTGAATTTTGTTGCGGAACTTTTTCTGAAAAGTCATTTCTGCCATTGCGAAAGGTCGGTCATACGGCAAGGAATGGGAATAGATGTACATTGCAAAGCAATGCACTCCTACACTTAATATGGAACATTGTTGCGGGGTATCTCTTAGAGGAGCTACTGCAATACGATTTTAACATCAATATTGACAGGGATGATATGGCCATTACGGTTTCGGGCTTTAATTCACACACCCTCTCTTTGAAACGGAACCAGAATAGTGCTTTCAGTGTGGTTTTGTCATCAATACCCGGAAAAGATAATTTTTGCTTCTTACTAGTAGACACGAAGGTGAAGTATCTGTGTGAGTTATTTTGAACTTCAAACCCTCACGGTAGATAATGTAATTTGAGAGCGTAAAGAGGGGCTGATAATAAGATTTGGTGAACTTAAAAATGCCATCACATAGTGGCTCTATCGGGCCGTGGAAAACTAAATCTTACTTTACACAGCCATCAGGTTTAGTGGACGGCGTGTAAACATAATCGCCGTAGTCTTGTAGGTAGTGTGTTGGCTTATTAGACGTAAGGCCAAGGTTCAAACCTCAAGTCAGACAGCAAAACGAAATATGAAATAATATTCCTGCAAACACGGCGACTTCCTCTCGGCGGTATTTTGTCAAGAACTCGGAGGGTAAATAAAATTGCCATGAAAAGTTTCTCAAAAATCTGTCGTTCGGAGTCGACTTTAAACTGTAGGTCCCGCCACTCATGTATAAAATTAATGCACACAACATAAGCTGTGTGAGAAGCTAGGCCGTAATCCTGACTGAAGGGTTGTAATGGCCAATTATGTATGCATGTGTAAACATAATTGTCACTGTAGACTGATGGACAAGGTAACTTGCCATGTCAGATGCCATGATCATCAGTACACTCTGTTACACTTCAAATGGACCACGATTCAAACTCCAGGTCAGTCATCTCCAAAGAAAACCGAAGTTTAAAATAAAAATATTTCTACGGCGGTTTCCTCTCAGGAGAGAGTAAAACAAAATTCCCATGAAAAAGCTTCTCAAAAATCTGTCGTTCAAGGTCGACTTTAAACTGTAGGTTCCGCAACTCATGTATAAAATTAATACACACAACATAAGCGGTGTGAGAAACTAGATTGTAATCCTGACTGAAGGGTTGTAATGATCAATTATGGATGATTTCTTATATCTTGATGATTAATTCGTTTTCTGTTAAAGAATTAACAGTTCTCTGTTAAGCTTAATATTGGCTGTGTTAAAATTTTTGCTTTTTTTTTGGAAATCATAGTAAAATATTGGATTGATCGAATGGACCTAGTAATACAAAGGCACGATGGAGATATCATATTTTAAAATTGTCATAAAACAATATTCTAATATCTGGCTTATCATTTTAAGATCTCATACTCCTAAAAAAAGGCACCCAGTCGGCTACACAATAGAAATTCTGTCGATATTCATAATCGAGCAGCAAACTGTATCATCTGCAACGAAAATGAATGAATTTTTTATTCCAGTCTATACACGTCCTCTTTTTATTTTAAAATTTCTTCGTTGATTTACAGTTTAAAACGAGTTTATGTTCATAATGATTTTCAATTTCCCTCACTCACTCTCACTCACTCTAAATTCTGTGCTCTAATGAATGTTTTCCATTTAATTTTTATTTTTAGCATTTCATTTGCAATTAGTACGGTTTTAAATTGTATCTTTAGTGTGAAATCACGTACGCACATTAACCTCAGAGAGGGTGTAGCCAGGTAAACGTAAAACTGTATCTGCATCGGCCATTCTTCAATTCATTCATCCATCAATACAAACAAATGTGTGAACACAATGTGCATGTGATGCACATCTCTCATTCCTGGTTTCTTTAGAACGCAATCCTTTTGTTTGTTTGCTTGCTTGTTTCTAGACGTACGCATTCGAGGTGATTTTGTTGCATGTTGGCCAAAATCACGTGCTGATAAGAATCTCTGTTGCAAATTTGTGCTGTGTTGTGACCGGATTAAATAGCAGAATTATTTCTAAATACACTAGAGGAACAAGAATCACAGAGTTTGGCAGTTGTGCTGAAAATATAGGAGAGAAACTATTTCCATGGAATATTTTTTTTTTAAGGGAACAATTAGATTTCATAAAGAATTGTTAAAATTTTTTACAAAAAACACGTTTTGGTTTTTATTTTATTAAACGGATTAAAAAACTGATTACAATCACCATCTCTTTTTTAAGGGAATTAAATTTTTTTTTATTAAATTTTTTATAGGAGAAAGAGCTTATGCCGTTTAAAAATGAATTTCAAATCAAAATTCAATTCAAAATTTTATTATGCCATCGTATACAATTTTAAATAAAAATTGTAAAAAAATGCCATAAAAGAAATCAATATGATGTGATAAAAACAAATAAGTTTTATAAGCAATAAAAAAATGCTTTTTTCTTTTCGGTTATTTAACATAAAACAGTACAGTTTTGTTGGCCTAATTAAAAAGGCCATACAAAACGACAATCAATAAATGCTTTACAAACGATTTTAATGCTGCAGCATTAAACTGGAAAACAAAGAAAAAATGTATCTCTTCTGCTATTAAAATAAAATGCAATTAAAAATAAAAAAATTTCATTAAACAGGGCCTATGTATTACAACGAATTTTTGAAAAACAGCTAAGCAATCTGCATCGTAATATTTCTCATGATCATCTGCTTATAGCTCTTAGGTGTGTGAGAAATTTATTTCTCTCCCTCTCTCTGTCTGTTCATTCAAACACTAAAATACTCGAATATTTATAAAATAAGTAGAAGAAGAAGAAGTAGTAGAGGAAGCAAAGAAATGAAACACAAACAAAAAAAGGTGTATGAGATGCATTAAAGCGTGTTTCTATCTAAATTGATCGTATGTTTGGGGACATACATGAGTAGATAGACACTCGCACCCATATGTCTCTTATACCACTCACTTCATGCATTTAATTTATGATACAATGCCGTGTATAATTGATGAGCCTTGTGACCAACATGCTGCTGCCAGTACATTAAATAGTGAATTGAAGTTATAGACTCAACACACATTTCTATAAAATTATTCTAAAAAATAACAATTTACTGACTTAGTTACTTAATTAGTCCTTTAGCTAGGATAACTACCTAGCTTTTCACACCACCTACACTATGTGTGTTAATTTTTGCCATGAGTAATGGGGGAGAAACTTTTCAAAGCAATTTTATTTACTCTTAGACTTTTGAGTACAAAAGACTGTTCGAGATGCCTGAGCTGGAGTTTGTACCCTGTGGCAATCCTACACAGTATCTACTATACTGCAGTGACTTTAGTGAAATGTGGTTTTTAAGGTAAATTAATTTAAATTAAGTTCTAGGTTAAGATCGGTAACTAGGATTGCGCATTTAATCACTATCAAGTTCTCAGAATACTCAATCTCTTCTCCTACGTCCTCTTCAACAATATTTTTAATAATTCTTTTACCCTCGACTTCTGCATCCATGCACATTGGACATCATGCAAGGCAATGCATTCGAAAGTTTTCCTGCGCAGTAAATGAATGATTTATGAAGTTAAGGGTATAGTCAGCCAATAAGTCCACAACTTGATCTAATCTAGACCTCTGGACCCTTTGATGCCATTTCTAATGGGTGTTTTCTGGCGTTTGACTAACATCCATAAGTTTTTCCATATAATCTAATTTATACCAAAAGACAAGACAAATCGACCTATAGTGCTCGTCGTAATTAGTGATATCCTAGCCTTGTTTTCAAAGGAATACGGACCAATAACGCCACCAGCTCAAAATTTATGCCAAACAGTGTCTTTTTAGGATGCATTGAACGATTTAGGGTGGCTATTACATCATTGAAACTGTAATTAATTTATTTTCAATTTTAATTAGAACAAGTAAGGTAACCTTACAGATGATTTTGGAAATCCAAAGAATGTTCATTCTACATAGAATTCCGGGAGATGCTCTGCCTCAAGCTTAAACTTCCTTGGCTGGAAACTTTTAAGAAGTTCATCAGTCTACTCTCTATCATTGTAAAATCGATTTTAAAATATAGAAAGACATAAAAAATGGCTTTAACATAAAAAATAATTTCTGTTCAATTTAGTACAACTTTTCATATCATTTCACTCCTTTGCACTTCTGTGTTATAAAATGTTTCGCTGTTGATACATTAAATACCCTACACCACCTGATGTGTTAGAGTTTGTTTACTTATTTATCTTTTTGTTTGGGAGGAATTGAAGTATGAAACATTATATTGTTTATTAGAATTAGGAACTGGTAGAGCCATAAAACGAAATTAAAATCGGATTAATCGAAATCCGGTAACAAATTTGTTAAAAAATTTTAATAAAAAATATGGTTTTAAGCCTAAGTTACTTTGCTTAGCTTAGCTTCAAGTCTGTAGAATACAGAGCAGATTTAAATTCTTAACTTTATCCTATGTCAGGAGGATAAGTTATAGAATAATCATAGCTTCAGATACTCTGGGGTTCCATTATAAAGCTGTTTTTGTTATGTTACCGCTGCACGCTTGATGCTGTCGCTTGACGCTTGATGCTATCGCTTGAAGTCGCCGCAGTCTAGTAGGTGTCGTGCTGACATATTAAATGTGAGGCTACGGTTCAAAACCCCTCCCAAACGTCTCGATCGAAATGGAATATAAAAAAATATTTGTTCGGCGACTTCCTCTCAACAGATTTCTGTCAAAAAGCAATTGAAATTGCCATGAAAAATTTTCTCAAAAATTTATCGTTCGGAATTAACTTTAAACTGTAGGCCCCACCACTCATGTATAAAAATTACACACACAACATATGTGGTGTGAGAACAAGGTCGTATTCCTGACTGAATCATCATCAGACAGGTTTCAGTTCAATAAAGGAAAATGGATTTCTCACGTGCCCTACTCTTTAAACATTTCCCTTCTTCTATATCTGATATCATTTTCTAATTCTCTTCAAGTAGGGAAAGAGTTTTCTGGTCTTTTTCACATCCTCGCTTGTAATATCCTCTTGCATATCGGCATTGATACGGATTGTAAATGTTTTTTCCAATTCTTATCCCCATGAAAAACTAGGGCATAATACTAAACTTTTCCTGTGCTGTTTCCCCTTCAAATTATTACACTGCGGACAAATAGCATTTTTGTAGCGTATCATAAAGTCAATCTTAATCGTTTGCATAGTGTGTTGTTGTTTTTATTGAATTTCATTATTGAAAAATATTTACTGCGTATCTCTCTTTTTCGGAGATGAATTAAAAATTTAAAAATATTTTTCCATTACTTGCTGATGCTGTTGTTGTTGTTTTATTGTAGTTTTATTTTTCGTGTATGTATGTATTATTGTTGTTGTTGTTTTTATTTTTATGATCCCAATATAAATGGTACATACCGTCTAACACAACTCTATCTGTCGTTTTGTCTTAACGAAAATAGTACCAAAACGTAAATGTGTATACTTGTAGCACTCAAATCAATGGTTATGGATTGAAACAATTTGAAAGAACAGAAAAAAAAAAACATCTTTAAGATGCCACATACCAAAAATTATTAGTATTTTATGTTGTTGTTATTATTTTAGTCATTGTGATAGTATGGGTAAGAACAATGCAGGTAAGAAACGATAGATTTGAAATTAAATAAATGCGACTATAAAAAATTGAATATTGAAACACATTGAATTCCTATCAAAAAACAAAAACAAAAAAATGGTTTTGGTAACTCACTGGTAACGCTTCTTATACGAGGGTGGTTAAAAAATTAATATACATATTAGAGAAGACAGAACTAAATTTGGAACACATTTTCTCTATTTCTCTTCCCAGCAAAATGCAACAGTTTGGATAGGCTGTTTAGAGTGAGAATGCCTTCGTTGACAAAGTTTTTACTGCCGAACATTTTTGAACTTTTTTTAAAATATTACGTGATGAATATTCTGTAACATAAGGAGATTGATTGAGCAATTCAAATATTCATCACAAGAGTGGAATAGTGAAACTGCTGCATCGTTTTTATGAAACAACATTTTTTTCAGCAATTGTTTCCCTTTTTTCTTCATTTGTGCAATAAGTTAGAACGATAATGGCAGTTGTTTCTGAAAAAAAAATCGACTACTTTGGACTCAATTTCATCAATCTACTGTTTCACTGTAACAAGCGTGAAATGGTGGATCTATATCTCATCCCTGGTTATTGACCAAGACAAAAACCAAGCTTTAGGTTTCGTTATCACAAAATTTTCAATCAATATGCGAACGGAATATTAGTCAACCTGTTCATAGAGACGCTGAAGTAAAACAAGGATGCGCTCTATAACCATAGCTATTCATTATCCTGCTGGACGATATCATGACGAAATCCTTTCATGGAGAAGAGATATTACATTGAGTATACAAGGAAAGCTAGAAGATGGAAAAGAAGAAGTGGAAAGATTAAAGTGCATAGATGGGCCTGATATAAATATTAAGAAAACCCAAGCCATGAGTATTAACAACGTTAGTCCATAGGATAACCATTCACGTAGGTATGTATATCCATGCACTACAATGTCAATTAATTTTGCACAGATACAGATGGCAATAACACGTTCAATAAGGCTAGAGCGGCATTCGGATTACTGCAATCAGTATGGAGAAACACGCAAATATTTAACGCTTATGTATGATGAACTTTGTTGTCATATTCAGTTCATTGGACAGAGACATTTTAAATGAAAGTATTAAACTACATAAGTTGACCAATTTTTCATTTTAATCGTACAACGTTTATTTTGGATGTTTCTAGAAAACATAATTTGGAGTCTCGAAACTTAAATAATCTATTACCAACAATGCGTCAGATCAGCTTATTTTGGAACCACCTCGTATGTTTTTCTATTTTTTCTGTATTCAATGATTAAGTGCGTTATGAGTTGGATACATTTCGGTTTTCTTTTTTAGTTCTTTTATTTTTTAGTTGCCGCCTAATGCAGGTACAATTTAAAACGCTTTTGTACTTTTCTATCAAAGGGGTTTAAAATTATGTTCTCAGATATTTTAACTTTAACTAGAAGAAAAAATGTTATAAAATATGTTGTATTAAAAAATAAATTTTTAAAGTACGACCGACTGTTGCCTTGGATATTCCAGTCGAGCGCCGCTTTGCAAATACTTTCGTGTTGTTTTCGAAGCATTTGTTCGATCCACTTCCAAGTCCTTCTAAGTATTTCCACATGAATAGACGTTTGATTTGATGTCATCCAAAGGTCTTCATTTTGAATGGTAGATGGCCAGATTATACAATGAATGACCCTTAAAATTCATTAACAAATGCTTGTATTTTCAATGTTACGTTGATATTTGTTAATCATGCTTCAATGGCCTTGACTTCGCAATACAACATTTAAACACTCTAAGCATCTTCAGCACACCACTTGATATAACATATGTACTTGATATGTGAACAATATTCATACAAACTTTTCATTCAAACTGGAAGATCTTAAAATAAATTTTCGCAACACCCTCCTCAAATTCTTCTTGTTAAAATTAATATGAAATTAAGACGTTGACAATCACTTAGAAAAACCTCGAGAACTTATGGTCGTTTAAAACCTATTTTGTGGTCGACTATTCTTTCCTTATTTACTTGCTTAATCGGTCATTACAAACCTTTAGACTGGTCTACGATATAGCTGCTCACACCACCCGTGTTGTCGACTACGAGCGACCGATTTGAGCAACTTTTCCTGGCAATTTTATTTTACTCTCAGAGTTTTTGTCAGAAATTTGCTGAAGGGAAGCCGCGCTAGAGAAATATTTTTTTTATTCTTCGTTTTGTTCGGGATGTCTGGTTTTAGGTTTGAACCACAGGTTCACGTCTATAAGCCAACACACTGCCTACTAAATTACGGTGTCTTTTTACTCTTCCCAGCGTGTAAAATTAATCACAGTGAACTCAGATATGAAATCTAACTATTTTTACACATGGTTGTAGATATGCCATTCGAGCACTACTACTGTGATTAAACCCAAGATAGGGTAAAACCAAAGAAAATAAAGTATAAAGAATGTGCATTTCAACATATTTTGGAATATTTTTCAAAAATACTTCATGACGCGGGGGGAAAGATAGAAGGGAAGGAAAGAGAAACGAAGAGCGTAACAATGCGTTGCTCTCATCGTGCGTTTTCGTTGTTTGACCACTTTTTTATTAAATTTTCTGAAATCACCTATTCTGGTCAGTGTTGCCACGAAAAAAAATATTGCAACCAACATTTGTGAAAAAAATTACCAAATAAGAAAAAATATAACCAAAATTAAAATCACAGTTTTTTTATTTTATTTTTCAAATATAAATTATAATTAATACAACATAGTAAGAAAAGAAACAAAACATAACAAATTAAAATTTTAGTATTACAAATTAATTCATTTCTACAAACAAAAGCTCTTTTTATAAGAAAAATAAATAACCAAATCCGAAAATTTTGGTTAAAAATAGCTAAACGGCAACACTGGTTGTGATTAGTGAGCAAGAGAGAGAAAATAAGTTGAGAGAATTTATTTATTTACAGCCATAGAAAACTGTCAATAATATACGATACTTTGATTTTCATTTCATCAACATACATATGTAAAGCTATCTATCTTAATAATTTTAGATAAATAAAGATAAAATAAAAAATCCATTTTTTTTATTAAAATAACATAAAGCTATCCATCTTTGGCTTAAAAATTATACCTAGTTTTTTTTAGATAAACAAAAATAAAAAAACCCATTTTTTATTAGAAGAAAAAATAAAAAAATTAAATCAGCTAATCACATAGAACATTTTTAACATAAAATATTTTTTGAGTGTTATTCTGAAATAAAATGATAACGCATCCACTATACACGTGTTCTTGTCGCAGTCTGATCGACAACTAAATCAAATAACACAAGAATGCGTGTGAGTTCTCTCTGCACAATTGTGCGGGTCGTAATCTTAAACAAATTTTGTTGAGAGCGGGTCGTAATGTTACAACCCGCCATAAGAAATTTTACTTCTACATGATGCGCATTCTTTATATCCATATTCTTTGGTAAAACTAAATCGGCTAGGTAGGCATAATAAAGTCACCCTCCGCTGGGTCCCTGTTCATGGGGAAATTCCTCACAATGCAGTAACAAATTAACTTGCGAGGTTTGGAGCTTCCACTACGTTGACGGGACCAGAACTCTTCTGTGGGTTGGGAGCGGATGCCTGGAGGGATATGATCAACGGAAGGTAAAATAAAGGGATGTGAAGTGAATTTGTGACAAACTAAGTATGGATGATGCAATCATAACTTTTGTTGGTAGATTAAAATAAGAGAAGATCTGAGTTATACATTAGACTATCGAGGCATAACCTGTGACTCTTTAGACAGGAGACTTTAGGCTTAGAGAATACCAATTCAAAATGGGGATTGTCTCAAGTCCAATATGTAGATTTTGAGACGATGAGAATGAATCATCGGAACACTTTCTTGAAACCTGTGAGGTAACATCTGGATGTATATGAGGTAACATTATAGGGAGACATTTTAGGGATATCCTATAAAGTTTAAAGGGAGTACAATAGATCGTATGGTCGCAGCATCTCTTCAAAACAATGATTATAGTAAAGTACATATAAATAAATATGTATACAAATCTGATCAATTTATATTCCTATGATTTTAATTCTAATTATATTGTTTTCATTTTTATTCATTAAAATTTTATTTCATTTCTTTTTTACTTGCAGGGTTCCTCGCCCACTCTAACACTAATATCTTCAAAAGTAAGTACATGTGATGCGATGCTCACTAGTATGCCACATACCATAGAAAATAGCTGCTAATATATGCCTTTAGATACAAAGCTCACTTATACAATATTTATTTAGATTTTGTAGATGGCAAAAAACAATTCATTTTTTTTTCTATAAATACAAATCATAACATATCTTTTAAATAATTATGCACGTGAACATATATTTAATTATCTTTTCTTTCTTAGAAAATTCATATTTATTTCGAATATTAGAATCAGACTTCAAATTAATTTCAAATAAAATTATATTACAACTAGAAACTACAGCACACAAAGCATATTAAATTAGAAACAAATTTTTTTCGATACCATATATACATACATACATATATTAGTATGATATAAAATATATAAATTAATTTAAAATTTATAAAAATATTTCATGACTATTTTTTTGTAGTGCCTACTATTTTATACATCACGGACTAGTAATTGTACATTTAATATGAAAAGTACGATATTTGAATGAAATGTAGTCCAAGATAGTGGTATTATGTCAATGAGTTTAATATTTCACATTAAGGAGGCTCAAAAGTTGCCACAGTAAATTCAAAGGCGTTGGTAGTATATATTTTATCGTTAATTACTGTTAGAGACATAAAGATAACATGATTTTAAATTTGATGATACGATTGCTGGCAGAATCAACAAATAATCAAGAAATCATAGAGGATATTGTGGAGGAAAAGATATATCGTGTTCGACATTATTTCAATCCTCGTAATCTGCTGAAATAAAAAAAATTCTGATTAGTGACGACATTCCATATGTTTTTTTTTTATGAAATCCCAAGGATAATCTTCGTATATATTGTGAAACATTTTTTGTTAAAGGACTAGTGAGAACTTAAATATCACATAAGCTAGGTTAGCTAAGTCATAGTCTGTCATTTAGTAAAACAATTGTTACTTTGCAAATAAACAAAATTCCATTTAAAACAATTTTTTTATTTTATAGAATATAATACAATATTCCACGTACATATATAAGAACTTGCAAAAATGCTAGCAGGATAGTGCTTAAAAACGGGAAATTCTTATATCGAAATCCTGCATATGAATATAAATACCCGTGTGTCATTCAAGGTTTATTTGTTTCATTGACGGCAATAGCTTCGAATTCGATAGAATGCCGGCTGGTCAAAGAAGGCTTCTAAAGAATTTTACAAATTACGAAAGGCAAAGCTTGGTGGATTGTAAGTTTTCCATCAAGCATCAAAAATCTGAGATTGCATTGCCTCAGTTGGTTATGCCTTCTGGATGGAACAGAGTGCAGCCTTTGCTTCAAGGAGATTGAAACCGTAAGGAACATTCTATGAAATTGCATTGCGCTGTTCAATTTGATTTGATTGTTTTTCCAATAAATCTGCCTTAAAGCGTTAATGATGAATATTGCCTTCCAATGGCTCAAAAAAATCCAGAAACGTTTAACCGCTTGAACGAGGAAGCTATAGAACAGGATTAATTGTGGAAAGAAAGTAGTCACAAAACGAATGCATATAAACGAATTTGTTTAAAGTAAATTTAAAATATGAGGTACAAGTTTTCACGTTTATAAGCGGGGAATGCTTAAAAGCGGGATCCATATATCGAAAATCAAGATTGACTAAGTTTCTCAAAAAAATCTGTAATTCGTAGTCGACTTTAGATTGTAAGTCTCGCTACTCATGCATAAAATTAACACACATAACATAAGTGGTGTAATAAGCTAGGATTTAATCCCGATCGAAGGGTTGTAATGGCTAATTATGTATGTATGGATATGTAATATAGAATTGTCATTACTGACTACAACACAATTTCGTGAATTGTTGACTGAAGAGAACATGATCAATCGTTTAACAAGTTGTAGGACTTGACCAAAAACAATCTCCCAAGGCTAACAGCATTACTTTTCTTAGTGTCAATCGCAGTTTTGTTACCAACTATGATGATTCATCTATTCTATTATATGCCCTTCTCCAAGCAAACTAACTTAATTAATTGGCCATTACAAGACTTAAGTCAGTATTAAAACCTAGCTTCTCACACCACCTATGTTGTGTACAGAAATTTTTGAAACTGAAAGTAAGTTTATTTCATATTTCGTTTTGTTAGTCATGTCTGAGCTCGGCTTTGAACCACAAGCTTAGGTCTAATAAGCCAACACTCTACCTACCAGAGTCTAAGCATCTAAAGTAAACTAATTTGCTTTACTTACTTAAGAGTAAACTATGTATGTGAACTTCGATAGAGACACGAAAGCTTACAAAGCAAAACGATTATGAATCTGATTCGATGAAGGTTAGCTATTTAACTGAGTTCAACTAAGCCTATGATATTAAGGCTTAAGGGATAGCAAAGACTGGTATCAGATTGTCTACTTCAGGCTTTGGCAACATAATTAAAAATGAGAATGCAAGCCAGATAATCTGCTTGTGTTACAATACATCAGATTTGAACACATTATGATTATAAAAGATTTTCTGCAGTGACTACTGGTATTATATCTCGATTACTAGTGTTTGGATTCAATCATTTCAAATACTATACAATGCTACTTAAGCATAGTAAATGGTGTAATTACTTGTCCATTGTCTAATATTAAAAAGTCGGGCCATCTTCATAGTGACATCTGCGTAATACTGGTTATCATGAAGAAGTTGATGGGTTCATTAATTCCTGGCACTGTCCATCATTGTCGAAAATAGACACAGATTTCTGTGTTGCAATATCCTGGACGAATTGGCCAACTTGCCGTCAACGAGGGCTCTAAGAGTTTGATAGGACTTCTTAATGATTTGAAGAAAATTTAAATTTAGAGAATAAACTTATCTAAGGTTTGAACTTCTATATGGTTTGAGATTGATTGGTTCACAAACATTGTTATTATCAATTAAGCACGCAAAGTTTACTTTGCAAAGCTTTCAATTTTGTAGAAGGGAAAAAAATAAGCAATAGAGGTGAAAATGGATGTGCTGTTTTTACAAACAATAAAAAATTTAAACAGGTTTTTCCAAAATAAGGATTCCGTATATAAAATGAATCTGAGCAACGATAGATATCGTTGTACTATTTTAGACAGCTCTGTACCGGATCATAGGAAACTGCCCACGAATTGGGCAAGTTTGAGATATGAATATGACACAGTACTCGGATAAAAGACGGGCCCAAGAGGTGACCCTTTTCTAGTCCAAACTAGTGCTTCATTATTGTGAACCCTTCTTATTTTGAACTTCCTTTCAGTCCCTGCTGATATGAACGCCCTTAATGATAAGTCAACATACAAACTAATACCGAAATTATAATGCTTGTGCTGTTTTTAAGTGTATATGCAAGACCATGTCTCAATAATCGACATATTTTTACATGTTTATGGTGGCTTTTATTTCGGCACACAATCACTCGCTCTTTCTCTCTTTCTCTCTATCTCTCTCTACATTTGTCTTTGTTTTGCTGAGCTGTTGATGGCTGTTGTGAATTTGTTTTGTGCATGAACCGTGATTACATACATACATACATAGTATATGCCAGGATATGATAAAATTATAAATACACACACATTTGCACAGAAAGCATGGAGAATATGGGGGATACGGATGGTCTCATGCAAACTTGTTCATGGAAGAAAAATTACAAGAATAACAACTGAAATAATAACGAAAAAAAACTTAAAGCTACCATGCAGTGCTAACGAAACACGCAAATGCTGAGATGATGACTCAACACAACAATAATAATCATCATCATCAACATCTTATTGAACAGGAAATTTTTGTAATTCCTTTTAATATCATTTCTCTCTCTTGCTTGTATTAAATAGAAGTGCATGTTGACGTTTATGTGGTATGAGAGGGAGAGAGGTTTTTGGTGTTTAATACAAAGAATTATAAAATAAAACTTTATTTTTCAAATCTTATAAAAAAAATATTCCTTTTTAATACGATTTTTTTCTCTCTCGTTCGTTATTTTTGTTCTACAATGTTTTCAAAACATCGGGGATTTGTTTCTTGGTGAAATTCATTTCATATTTTGCGTTCATTTTCTAACAAAATAGAATGTCATGTTGCACAAACGAAAAATATTATTTTATCTCGTTTGGTATGAAGGATTTTTGGTTTAATGCCAACAAATCGCACATTCAAACCAAAATTTGTTTTGTATCGAAACAAAACACAAGAAAATAAATAACAAAATAAGAAATATGTACGTGCAAAATAAAT
The DNA here is from genome assembly GCA_927399465.1 of Sarcophaga caerulescens. Lineage (NCBI taxonomy): Eukaryota > Metazoa > Arthropoda > Insecta > Diptera > Sarcophagidae > Sarcophaga > Sarcophaga caerulescens. Next base: position 40,817,203 of record OV656866.1, read on the forward strand.
ACTCGTGTGCATATGCCATACATGCAACATTTCCTTAAATTATGGTATAAATTCCACAAAATCGATACAGAATAGGAGAAATGTCAAGTGCACTCAGATTTTATTTTTTATTATTTTTGGCAAAATTTATTTCAATGAACCGTCTTTATGTTACTTTTTAGAAACCAGAGGAATTAATAAAAATAAAACAATAACAATAAAACAAGTCGCCGTAGTCTAGTAGGTAGTGTGTTGGCTTATTAGACTGAAGGCCCGAGTTCAAACCCCAGGTCAGACATCAAAACGAAAATATGAAAATATTTCTTCGGTGACTTCCTCTCAGCAGATTTCTGGCAACAACTCTGAGAGTAAAATTGCCATGAAAAGCTTCTCAAAAAAGCTTCTTCAAAAGTAAAGTAAGTTTCTCAAAGAAATCTGTCGTTCGGAATCGAATTTAAACTGTAGGTCTCGTCACTCATGTATAAAATTAACGCACACAACATAAGTGGTGTGAGAAGGTCGTAATCCTGACTGAAGGGTTGTAATGACCAATTATGTATGTATGTATATAAAACAATGATTCCAGGATCTCTTACTGCTTTCTTAAATGTGCTTTAGTCAGTGGTCAGCATAAATGCATTAATGTTTCGAATGAATCCTGCATTTGCAAGTAGATTCCACTTTCTTCACGCGGTTTCTCATTCATATGAAAAATTGGAGACTTCATGTGCCGTTAGAAATAGAGGCATGACGACAATCAGTCTGTCCTCAAGGTGACAATACCGTTTTCCTTTGTAATTGCCGTTGTCTAGTAGGGAGTGTGTTAGCTTATTAGACGTGTGGCCACGGTTCAAAGCCCAGGTCAGACATCTCCAACAATACGAAGTACGCAAAAATATCTCTTCAGCGACTTTCCCTCAGCAGATTTCTAGCAAAAACTCTGAGAGCTAATAAAAATTGCTATGTAAAGTTTCTCAAACAATCTATCGTTCGGAGTAGACTTCAAACGATAGGTCTCGCCATTCATGGATAAATTTAACACGCACAACATAAGTGGTGTGAGAAACTAGGTCATAATCCTGACTGAAGGATTGTGAAGACCAATTATGTATGTATACCGCTTTCCTAAAAGTTGATGGGAACTATAGTGTGGCCTTTCTGAAGAATGCAGTAGTTTACTGTACGCCCATATGGTGGGAAGCAGTTGCAAGACTATGTAGCATGACGGCAACCACAAAAGCCCTTAACGTCGTATTGAATTGACATCCTACTGAACTTTTTCTGCAGAAATCGGCAACTCTTGCAGTAATCAGACAGAACTTGAAGAACAGTTGGCTTATACGACGTGAGGCCACGGTTCAAATTTGAAAAAAATATTTCATCGGCGACTTCCTCTCGGCGGTATTTTGTCAAGAACTCGGAGGGTAAATAAAATTGTCATGAAAATTTCCTCAAAATCTGTCGTTGGAAATCGCATTTAAAATAGCGGGGCCTACTCATATATAAAATTAACACACACAACAAAGTGGTGTGAAGAGCTAGGTTGTAATCCTGACTGAAGGATTGTAACGACTAGTTATGTACATATGTATGTACGTATCACAATGAACGTAATGAATTCGCGTAAGTTCCCACTTATGTGGGATAATGCCATTATACCCATCTAATACACCGATTAAAAATTCTGTATCAAATTCTTTAAATTTACTACGATCTACACTTTGTGGGCATTATTTCGTTGTTAGACTTGTTACCGATTAAACAGGCCTTCTATTCCTGAAAACGTATACGTATTTTTGTTTTCCTTTTCTAACATTCACTGCTTATTATCACACTCATACTTTGCATCATTTGCTATCATAAAATTATCTTTTTACTTTACAAATGACCTTGAAAACATTCTTATGCGATGCCATATATATATAAGCTCCGATACTTTATTTTTCCTTTTGCTGATAACATCTCAGCGTTTCCTTAAATTTCAAGCCTTATAAAATACTCCTAAAAGTTAATCTTAAATCTTTACCTCATTTGATTTGTATTTTTATAATGACTTGTAAAAATATTTTTTCTTTTTCTTTTTTTTTATTTCATTTTTATTCTTATTTTCAATCTTTTTTTTTTGTAGCCATTTTACTGCCATATCATAAAAATAGAGAATCTTGTAGACTCTTTTGTAAAATGAAGGTTGTAAATGCCAAAACCACTCAGGTAAACTGATTGCAATTGTTTGGAGCAGCAGAACTAAATATCGGTTTCTGTGCCATTAGAGCAAGAAATAGCAATAAAATGTAAACGATTTAAAAATAGAATTTAGATGATTGCACCAAGGAATTTGGGTAAAGAATGCATATATTACGAGGGTCACTCTTAAAGTATTTTGTGGCAAAAAAATGATACCATATTAATATTGTTACGAAAATGAAGAATCTAGATACTGGTGTTTTGCTTTTACATCACTTAACATTAAAATTATAAACAAAAGCTACAAAACAATGCAGTAAACAAACACCAGCATAAAAAAATGGTAAACAAGTGAACAAAAATTCACAAATAACACTACAAGAATGAATGTAAACAAAATGAGTTAGCGAACTTCAGTCAGTCTTGAGTAAAGACGCGGTGCGTGTGAAGAGAGTAATCGTGGTTTGAAGATCTCCCTTACACAGATCTGTCGAATAATTGTCTAGTAATTGTTATTGTTTATGTAAAGGATATAAACAGAGGAATAACAAAAAAGGAAATTGTTGTTGTTTACATAAAGTTGTGAACAGTGGCATACAAAATTGTGCGAATAATAAAGAATCTTAATTACAACTAAACACACATTTATTTTTGTTTTATTCCCAATCTACGAGCTCATATTTTAAACGTTTTTAAAAGGTATAAACGTAACAACACAATAATTCCTTAAATTAAATATGAATTTAAGAGAAAATTTTCTTTTGTTGTTGTAATAAAGAAACTGTTCTTACTTCTCTATTTCAATCCCAGAAACAATCTCATTTTGATATCCCTATATGAAGATAAGAATACACCTATAATCATGGCTTAACCAATTTTCAGTATTCAGCAATCCAATAAACTCCTAAAGACAGAATTAATTCATTTGTTATTCGCTTGAATTCATAACAGCTCCTTACACAAAAAGGCGCTGCAACAGACAGTTCATTTTATTCAATTAACTACTTTTTATTTCTGGAGAATAGTCGCATTCTCCTTTAAATTATTACAGCTTTTACAGAAGTTATCCGAAATTATGCAGAAGAAAACACACCTCCATACTTCTTCGAGTAATAATCAATGCAGAACAAATACTCCACGACATACCCCTTTCAGTTCGTAACAAACTCGGGTCTGGCTTTACTAGTTAGCCAGTGATTATAACAGGCAAGTCTGAAAGCAAAGTTACTTTCCATTTCATTAGAACATTAAGAGCAGAATTGATGTTGCATAGACACTTTCTAAGTCAGTCATAGCTGTCCAGTTATGTTGTCAGTATCGCTACCCTATGCCGTAGTCTAGTAGGTAGTGTGTTGGCTTATTAGACGTGAGGCCTTGGTTGAACCCCTGGAATGAAAGGAATATTTCTTAACCATACAATGTTTAATAAATTATCGAAAGAGGGACAAGAACCATAACTAAACGGGGTAAATGGCAAGGATAAAAACGGAACCTTGATTACAGAATCGCAAGGCACTTTTCTGCCAAATCCAATCAATCATGACGAAATGGAGAAGAACCATGAAAAGGCCAAAGTCGCGATCATGGGACTTAAGAGCAATAAAGCTGCAGTCCCCTAAAGTTGGCCCCTGATGTTGCCCCCTGATCCCGTGTCTGCTGAATTGTTTAAAACGATTATAATGAGCTGGAAGGACGCATGCGCCAGCTTATTTACAATATATACATACCTAGACGAACGTATGCCCAACGATTGGAATCTCAGTGTCCTCAGCCCTGTCCTAAAAAAAATGAATACCACATAATTCATCCTCACTACAGGGGTGAAAGCCTTCTCCCCATCCAATAAATAAAGATGCAGACCCCTGATGCTGCCCACTGATGGCATGCCTGCTGAATTGTTTAAAACGACTATAATGAGCTGGTAGGACGGCATGCGCCAGCTTATTTACAAAATATGGCTAGACGAACGTATGCCCAACGATTGGAATCTCAGTGTTCTCTGGACTGTCCTGAAAAAATTTGGGACCACACAATACGCCCCCCACTACAAGGGTAAAAGCCTTCTCGCCATCGCATACAAGGTTTCTACGGGCGTATTGTATGAACGATTGAAGACACTCGTCCAAATACTGGGAGCTAGAGGCTTATCACAAGTAGTTCGCAAAGATAAAATATCGCCTACGTTTTATATCATTGTCCCAGCTTACATACATAAATATGTACATAATTGGCCATTACAACCCTTTAGTCAGAATTACGACCTAGTTTCTCACAACACTCATGTTGTGTGCGTTAATTTTATACGTGAGTGGCGGGACCTACAGTTTAACGTCGACTCTGAACGACAGATTTTTGAGAAACTTTCTCATGGCAGGTTTAGTTAGAGTTTTTGCTAGCAATCTGTTGAGGGAAAATCGCCGTCATATTTTCGTTTTGATGCCTGACCTGGCATACGAACCCGGGCTTTACGTCTAATAAGCCAATACGCTACCTACTAGACTACGGCGACTTCACTAAATAGATCTTTACAACCCTTTAGTTATGATTACAACCAAGATTTTCATCACACTACCTACCTAAAAGACTACGGCGACTTATTTTCAACTAAAAAAAAAAAAAAAAAACATTTCTCAATAGAAACATTGTCATACAACTGTAGCGGGTTTGTAGCATTTCTATGGCAGTAGAGCTCAACGCCTTTGTAATAACTTACATACGGTTAGGTTAGGTTAGCGGGTAGCTTGGAGTTCACAGGCAACTTTAATCCGTGGCCCACAAGGCCCATTATGTTATTTGTAATAACTTAACTGACAGTGATCCCCTCTGGAATTTCTAGCGCCCTCTCAACTCAACTCCTCATTATCCATTAAATAATAGAAACATCAGTATTTCAATTTTTAATAAGATTTTTACGCTTAAATTTTTTAATTGCGACTTCAAACCTCCGCACTACAATAAAATCGCATCGCAACACTCATCACACGAAAATGTTGCTCATCCCTATATAATGTGGCCAGAGAGAAGAAGATAATGAAGTAGAAGAAGAAGAAGAGAAAAATGTGACTTTTAATTCAATTATTAATGTTTCCAAGAAAAACTCATGTAAACTCCAACTGGTTTAAAACACTTGGCCAACCGAACCTAAATCCACTCCATAAAGTGGTACTCATACTGTCATAAGCAATGCACAATAAATACTTAGTGACTCAAAATGTTTTAAAGCGGCGATGGCGGCGGCATTGGTACATTGGTAGGAAACAAAAAAGGATCAACAGGAAAAGCAAAAATCGTTTCATTTGGTATTTTTTTTTTTGTAAAGCCAACATCATTACAAAAACAAAGTGTTTTTAAAAAGTTTCAGAACAAAAACCAAAAAAAAGTGAAAAAAAGTGAAAAAAAAGTGAAAAAAGTGATGCGTAATAATAAAATGTACGAAAACAAAAAAAAAAGACAAAAAAAAAATTGAAAATCATTAAAATGAAAATGTTTATGGACACATAAAGTTCAACGACAAAGGTGATGGCAACAGCTACGACAACAATAAAACAACAACAACAATAACAAAAATAATAATTGCAAAAAGCAATAAAGAAGCAATCGACTAAAGTGACTGGGTAATGAGACGAAATTTTGTCAATATTTAATATACGAGGGCCGTGTCGGACATGTGTTGGAAAGGTAAACTAAATTTGGTGGTGGTGGAGTCTGTTTATACTTTATAATCTTATCATTTTTGTAAAAACTCCAGGATCGTCAGGAAATGTTGCCGCTCTTTCGACTTTATTTCACACTTATTTGGGTCCCCGGGTACAGTAATCTTCCCGGAAACTGCAGAGCCGACGAGCTCGCCACTACTTCCGGGGTTGCCACTTACCTCGCCAAGCTGGCCATCGCGCGGAAATTCTTTCAAGACGTCAACCTATCCTGGGACAATGAGGAGTCCTGCTCCACCGCTAGGTTCACTTGGCCCTCGATAGATAGAAGGCGCACCAACCAGTTACTTGGATTTGGTGGTAACGTCATCTCGATCACAGTGGCCATGCTTACAGGTCATTGTGTTATGGGAAGACACGCGGAAAGAATGCAGCTCCCATCTAACCACTTCTGCCGTGGGTACAGATCCGCTGAGGAAGAGAAGACAGTTATCCATTTTCTTTGTCAATGCCCATCTCTTGCGAGGTGCAGATGTAGGTTATTTGTGTCTCCAATCCTTGTCAGCTTGACGGAGCTATCATCCATTGATGTCAAGGGTATAGCTTCGTTTATCAAACTTTCGGGCTGGTTTTCCAGTGTGGGGTAGTCGTGCTTTAAATGTGCAACCCTTGCGCTAGTCAACCTCTTCTTCTTCCCTGGTTTGGAGGAACTTGGTCAGTGCAGAAACTGCGTTCAACTGTGGCGTCACAACTACCGGCTATGCGTGTTCATGTGAGCTTTAGGTATCAAAGCCACGACTCCAACCTGACCTAACCTAACCTACAGTAACCATAACTATATGGTTATCGTTACAGACGACATCAACGTTGCATTTACAAGTCAAGAAAATTGGGGTTTTTTGCGTAATAAAATCGACTGTTACGCTGGATTCTGTTCAGAGGTTGATAGTAGATTAGATTGGACAGCTTTGGAAGACAAGGATCATACGCTTATCTGATGATGCTGAAACTAGCAAATACCTCTGATTACACTTAGTACCCGTAGTAGAAATGAGTATACTGATACGGGGGGATTACCGCTGCTCCTCGTCTGGTCTCTTGCTTTGGTCGAACCTAAAATTTATATTCCCACTGTAAAATAACAAAGCGGAATAACATGGAGTCTCTCACGCCAACTCAAGGCTTTGGATTATGCGGATGGTATTTGTCGAATCTCGTAAAGAATGTCTCCAACATGCAAACAAAGTTAGAACATTTAGAAAGAACAGCACGCAATGATGGATTCGATTAAATATCAAGAAAACCAAAGCCATGAGAATTAACAACGTGAGCACCGACAACGTCATGCTACAGGCCAACCAGTCGAATACTTGGATAGCTTCTGCTATCTAGGAATTATAGTGAAAATGGTGGCGCAGAAACAGACCTAATCAACAGGCTTAATAAAGAGAAAACCTCACAAATGCCCAGACGAACCAAGCTCAGAATATTCAATGCAAGTGTAAAATCAATGTTGTTGTTAGGATGTGAAACCTGCTTAGTATGGAACACCATCTCGCAAGAACTATAGGTATTCTTCAACCAGTGTCTCAGAATCATAAGCAGAATATTCTGGCCTAATAACAACAGCAACATAGATTTGTGGAACCTTGCCAACGGGACACCCATAATAACGCAGATAAAACATAGGAAATGGAAATGAATCGGCCATACTTTCAGAATGTGTAGATTTTATTTAATTTATTTATTTTTTTCGTCAATACAGAAAGTACGTCTCTCACTAAATAAATTTTCGAACGTTCGCAAATTTTTACGATGAGTAATAAATGACATAGACTATACAAAAACGATATCAAAAATATCCAGTAAATAATATCACACGCTCCTGTGGTACTTGTAAATAAATTGCGTTGATATTCACTGCAAACTACTGGCTAAAGTGGTGAGTAAACAATAATTTTAAGACCTCATATCGTGTGGCATTTCCTTTTCAATGCAGGACACAATTGCAGACATTCCTATTACGCTGCATCTAAACAATCCCTAAGTAATACCAGCAACCGGAATTTACCACAAAACCTTGAATCATTAACATTCCAGACAAATTTTATTCCACGTTTTTAAGGAAACACTGACAAGATAAAATGAAATACAAATACAATGTCTTGGGACATTAAATACTAAAACAATAGCACCGTGACTGTGTGGTAATAGTGGCGCAGGCGCTTTGTATACCATGAATGTGAATGAAAGCAGAATGTATTTCCAAATTCTAAGAATTGACTTTTAATAACTGAAATACATTTCAGAGAACAAAAATTAAAAATTAAATTGTCTTTAAAGTTCCCTTTTTTTTTGAATATACCTTCGAAGTTTACGGTCGATCATACAACACTTTCGTGTGATTTCCAATGATTTAGGAGACATTTTACTGAGCATTTGCCACACTAGCACTAGTTACGTTTTGTTAATGAAATCTACTTGCCAAACAGTGAGAAACACTTAAAGAATCTCAAACGCAGACAACAGAAAATAAATACTTATTCTCTCCTTCTTTTCTTTTGTTTTTTTTCAATCTCAATTGCTGGCCAAAACTTAAATCTTCGCCAACAGTATTGGTGTTAGAATTTTCAAGTAGAATTTATTGTTGCCTGTGTACGGGGAACAGAGCTACAATAACTTCTGATTAAATTACTTACTTGAATTCAATTCTTTCTATCCATTTGAAGTAAGTATGAGTGTGTGTGTGTGTGGAAATGGGTATGGCTACTGCTGTGTGTATCCGCCATCCCTAGCTTATGTTAGAACAAGATTGAGTAGAAGTGAGTACCGTGTATCGATCTTGACGTTATCTCTTCATGTCAGAATAAACTTAGGAAATATTGTATCTTTTATTTTTGTTATTGTTGATGTTTTCTAAGTGCAAATAAGAAACTAAAATTTATTTTCGTTTTATTCGTACCTTTTTCGCTGTTCACTTTATTTAGTCAGAGTTCGGGTGTTGACTGAGAATCAAGGAAAGTGGTAAGTATTGTTAAGGTACTCAAACGGTGTCTGTAATCCATTACAGATTTGTCAGAAATCTGAAGCTTAGGAGCTACGACTTTTGGTTTCTTGCGATTCCTCTATATTCCTTCCATATGAAATATTAATGGATGTAGTTTGCTTATAAGCCATCACATTACGATGTTCCTGTTTATTCAACAATGAGTATAGGGGCTCTTTTGAGATGTCGTTTATCTAGTTGTTTAGCCGGGTTATAGGGTAGGGTTAGTATGGGTAAGATGGGGTAGGGTTAAGGTGTACAAACCTTTTGATATTATTTTGTATATATGTGTGCCTGATCAAGGATGTGTGTATGTGATGTGTGTGGTGAATGTGATGTGTGTTGATTATGTTATTGTTATTATTTGTTAGTGATGTTTGTGCTGTCATATTATAAGTCAGGGTTGGGGTTGTGTGTACTTGTTCACTCGTGTGAACACTAGTAAATTGATAGTTATCTACTACGTCCTATTCTGATGACAAAGTCTAATTGATTTTAGTCTAATTGTTTACATAGTAGTGCAGACCACTCCCGATTCCATAAAAGTTAGGTATAGTAGTATATGCCGATGACTAAAGTTTGACAGTATCGACACAAACCGAATTGAAGAAGTAAACCCTGATAGCTTAGGATTTCTTGTTCATGTAAAAATCGTCCACTTTATATTAGCAGACCACAGTATGCATACACACATACATAATTGGCCATTAAAACCCTTCAGTCAGGATAACAATCTAGCTTCTCACACCACCCAATCAGCTTAGAGCAAGTTGCCGAAGAAATATTTCTTTTAAATTTCGTTTTTGTTGAAGATAACTGGCCTGAGATTTGAATCGAAGACTCACGTCTAATAAGCCAACATACTATCTACTTGACTACCACTACTTCATAATGTGCATTCCTATTCTTAATGGCTTGTAGTAATTGCCCTTGCTTACCATATCTTTTCACGAGGTCGACTTTTATTGTATGGATTCAAAGACAGAATAAACACTCAGAAAAAGAACAAAAAAAAAAAAAACAAAAAAAAAAGAACATTACGTTATAATAACAAAACTTCATAGGGAGTGAGAGAAATCAAAATCAACAATAAGTTCTAGAAGTTCCATATCAGAAGGGTAATGTGATCAGTGCAGTGGCAGGAACGTTGTTGCTACTAGGCAAACCAGAGCCCTGATTGTTACTTGATTGTCAGGGAAAATTGAAATTCCTACCCGAAGAATTTTGATTTCTTCGCATTTTATATGCCTGTAGAAGCACAAAGACTTCTGCCTGAAAAAATAATAGAGCCCGCTGACCACAATATGAGAAGGATAACCGCCAGCCGCTTAAATGTCTATGTGCTCTTCTGCGAGAGATTTCTTCAATCATTATTTTATGAACAACTGGAAAGTTGGACCTCTTCCTTCGAGCGGATCCGACACCTAACCTCGCAGTAATATTACAGGGAAGGCTTCAAAGTAAAATAAAACAAAATTTACGAGATAAATAAGCAGGTATTTAGCAGGTGTGTAGACCAAGAAAACACTGTACGCCTTATAACAGAACATATTGAATTACTCCCCAGTACTTATTTTTTTCAGATTTCAAGAAAGCCTTCGATATCATTACGACAACTGTCATAATTAAAATTGCTATTTAAAGTTTCTCAAAGAAACTGTCGTTCGTATTCGACTTTAAACTCTAGGTCACTCATGTATAAAATTAACGCACACAATATATGTAAGTGGTGTGAGAACCTACATAGGTCGTAATCCTGACGGAAGGGTTGTAATAACCATTTATGATGTATGTATGTGTGAATGTGAACAATCATATGGAAAGCATTGAGAAGAAAAGAAGTACTCTAGAAAGTAACACGAATAGTCAATTTAGGTACGTGGATGCAGTTCTCTCAGTTCTTTACACCGAGATTATCAATCAATCATTGGCCACAATGACTGGAGTAAAACAATCTATTCACCATTGTACAGGATGATATCATGAGCAAAGTCTATTCAGTGCGAAGAGAAGTTCCATGAAGTGTTTCACGCCAACGCGAGGTTTGGATCAAGCCGATGATATTTCTCCACAATCGCGCAAGATGTTCATATTGATCAGACAAAATTAGAAAACATACAAAGATTAGTGACCAATGTCTTGTAAATTAATAACGTTAGCACGGATAATATCATACTACACAAGACCAATCACTCGAGTACGTAGAATGTTCGGCTATCTAGGAAGTAACGGTGATTCTATTTAGGAGGTAAAGGCGGTTCAGAAACGAGTTTAAATAACAGACTGAATAAAGCGAAAGAGGCATATAAACGTTTAAAATCAGTATGGGAAAATTGACAAATATCCAGACTAATCAATCTTAGGATATTCACGGTATGTGTAAACCCAAGTTTGTTGTATGCAAGTGTAACTTTATTGTATGGAAAATCACAATGCATTCTGTATATTATGGTGATAGAATGGATTTCTGACAGTGTGATCTTAGGAAGTCGTTAAAATAATAGCAGCAAAACGTTATAGAGTTGCTGGAAGATCGCGTAATTGCAATCGTTGCTAAGATACTAATATCAAGCAAATATTACTTTTCCGATCAACGCGTAAAATGCTGAAGATTTCCTAAGATTTTTTCTGTAATGTGTACTAGTCTTCCTCCCATACCAACTCAATATTGTGTGTTTAAGGTAAAAAAATAATTCACAGTGTGCTACTAATCTGCCACCTTCAACTGTATGTTCTTAATGTTATTGTTGCCTTCGCTTATATCCCGAGCAAATCTTTCATTTGAGTTTAATTTTTTTCATTCGTTTTTTTCTGTACTGTTCTGTTCACAAACAATAAAAATGTTGATGAGGTTGTATCGGGGATTCATTTGTCGAAAATTTGCCACAAAATGCTTTTAAGCAACATTTCAAGTAAAACACCAGAGAAATAAAAAAAAAGGAAAAAACGAACAGAATGAACGGAAAAAAAATGAAATAATTTTTGTTTCCATTTATTTTCAACAGTTTGTTATTGTTGTTATTGTTGTTTTATTTCTTTCTTAAGTTTAATTTTATTATTGTTGAAATCATTGTTGGTATGAATATTTGCTGTTAGTGTTACTGTTGTTGCTATTGTTGAATTTGTATACTTCAATGCGTTTACTTCTTGACTTAATGTGTGCTCGGTTTTGGGATGCTTACTAATATTTTTGTTGTTGTCGTTGTTGTCATTATTGTTCGTGGTACTGGTGGTGGTGGTGATGGTAGTGTTGAAGCTGTTGTGGCGACGTAAATCGTCTCAATTCGCTTGTGTACTGCAAAGCAATCATCGTAATGATGTTGCTGCTTTGCTGCTTTGAAAAGGATTAAACGCGAATACATTGCTAAACTCAGCTAAAGCTAAAGCTACTGATGATCACGATGATGATGATGATGTTGATGATGACGATGACACAACATGAAAAGTTAAAACACGCTGAAAAATATTAAATACACTCCATTGCAGACTTTTGACAGCAAACGTAAATTTGTTTTGTTGTGTGTTTTATGTTTTTTTTTTGTTAATTTTTATTCTGCATTCATTACACTCCTTACTAACCAATACCTAGAGCCACGCTATCACATATTCACACTCCTTTTTTAGGTGCCGTTTTTTTATTCTCTTTTTTATTCTTTACTCGAAAAACGCACAAATTATTGAAGACAATTTTTTCTGTTGCTGCGGCTGCTGCCATTGCTTTTCGTTGTTGTTCGTTTAATTGCACTTTGTGTCCGAGATTTCTGCTTTAGCAATTAAAATAGGGTACAAAACCAAAAATATAAAAAAAGAGCGCACAGAAAGAAAAAAGGGTCTAAAAATCTTAAGACTCATAAAGTACATTTTTATGAGTTTCTGTACTCATCCTACCACATTAAGACAGAGTCATACGTCCACACAACTATACAGATACGAGTATACAGAGAGACAGACAGACACACATGAGAATGTGATCCTTTTCACATTTGAGTTTTTCTAAATGAAACCTTATTCTACAGTTTTGCGTGCCGTGCCATGCCGTATGTAGATTGTTTTGATGTGCCGTTTATCGTCAAGTTTCCATATATCATCAAATATTATGGCCTATTACAGAATTCCTTGTAACTTTGTTTAAAAAAGCCCACTAAAAACAACAACAAACGTTGCAAGCAAATCATGAAACCATGTTGCATGTACTTAAGAAAAGTCATTGATGTCCAGCCATACTTAGGTGGCTTAAAAGCTCAAGAAAATTATAATGCATTGTAGGTGAGTGTTCAAGGACAACGTAGCCAACGTAGTCGTGCATGGCGCTGCTTCATTATGTTGCGGACGTTAAGCGTACTTAGAAGCAATTTAGATTAATTTGTAGAAATATTGATTAACTTGGCTGGCAACTGACAAATAATTTTCAATGAATGGTTATGACTTTCATAAATCCACATAAAAATTGAGCTAAGGAATGTGAACATTGGCAATGGGATTTCAAGAGACCAATACCCCTATATATGCAGCATTGTTAACTAAATGCAGAGGGTATAATTCATTTAGAGATAAAATTAATAAGAGGGTGGACTTTGAAGTTATTTTTTATATCCCATCAACATTGCAATAACTGAAGTGCTTTGAACATCGAAGATATGGTGTTACCGACGCAGAATTTTTTTTAATTTGGCATAGTATGGGAGGTCGTGGTAGGCTAGGTTAGGTTAGAGGACGTGTACTTGTCGACTGAGGCAAGTACAGTATCCGGAGGTCGCTCTTGTAAAATCCAAGTTGACTTGAGCACACTAATCAACTTGTTGTGATACCACATGTAAGGACACCCGAGAGTTTACTTACAAGTCAATATTATTCGGTCTTGACTATTAGCAATTAGGCTTCATCTTAGAGTAAGACTCCCTTAAAGTAAGCTGGCAGCCAGACTGAAAGTTTGTTGGAAGTTTCATTAAAATATGAGCTAAATGCAAGCAGATTGCATTCAGCTCGAGGCAGACATTGGAACTTGATGAGGGCAATTCGCTTTCAAAGCCAATTGAATGCTCTCTGCCTTGTCGTATTATCTACAGGTTTTCCCATCTAGCAGCACTCGTGATCGTAACTGATTTACTCTTTATTTCTAATTACAATCCAAAGACCCAGGCATTTTCATCAAATGATTACAAACCATAATTTGTAAAACGTTTAACTTATGAGGAGACGAAACCGTGCTTATATAATCATCAGGCATGATTGAGACGGAGCACTTCTAGAGATTGGAAGTATGTAAATAAGCCATGACCAGGCCGAAATCTTCAGTATATTTGATCGGAATATACCAATTGATATCGCTTTTGATTCTTTTTTCCAACGTGGATACTAAAGAGATCACACTATAATAGTTTACAACAACCAGAGAGCTACAGAATGTCTTTCAATTACTTACTGACGAATGTACATCGTGCGACAAAGTTGAATCTTTTCAGAATCTTATTGAATCTCATTGTACTACATGCTGAGATAATTGCTATAAAAACTGCCGCTTTGTGAATTCGGTGTCAGAGTATGTGGAATGGACAAACACCGGGTTCCGCAATTAGATTCATAGATAATAAGTGCATCACATCTGAGAGTATCCTAAAATGTTGGGTGTTTCCGAAGAAGTTAGGAAGCTTACTCTATATGGGTTTCTGAATACAGAAATAACAACAAAGCCTACTTCTTTACGAAGACTGGTACAGCGGAAAGTTTAATTGGATTCCTCTGAAGATTATCAATCAAATGGTGTAACACAAACTTCACTTGTTTACAAAAAAAAGTAAAAATATGGGAAATTAATCCACCTGTAGAGGAACAGATGAATATGGGATATATGCAAAGCAGAGTCTATCTTAGGAATCTCATAGTAAATATAACAAAACATTGACTTCTGAATGCCTCACGCCTCCAACTGTAGGAGCAGTAATGTTGAGAACGAAGACCGCAGAACGTTTTCTCTGTTATTGCCCGGCGCATGAGTACCTGCGATCAAGGATTTTAAAGCACCCAGAGTTTGTTAACCGCATGAGTCTAGTAAAGAGGGATTTGAACAGAATCCTCATCTTCATAAGACTATCGGGCTAGTTGAGAATTCTCTGTCAGCTGTATGATGAAATAACGGTGTTGCAATGGTAACTTATAGGACCTAAGTAAGCTATGCTTCTTAAGGAGACTGGCAATTTAATCTTATTAAGGTCAGGCTCATCGTTATTCACGGTATGCACTTTGCTCACATTAAAAACAAAAAACTCGCAACGCAATCGACGTAATTGGTAGTGGCGTTAAGTAGTGGTTAAAATGGTTGACTAAAAACCGTAATAATTTAAGTTCAAACCACGAAATGGCGAGCATAGTTTTCGAATTTGTTCTAATTATATTGAGTGCCTAATGCAGAACAAATAACACATTTTTTGGAAAGTTTCAAAAAGGATCATCAGGAACAAATGCTGAAGATCTCAATTGTTATTGTTGTTATTTCTTCACTTCTATACACACACTGAGCGCCATAAGTGCGTCAACATCCACCATAATTTTAAATTTTCTGTTATAAAAAATATACTTGTAGCAGAACAATAATTGAATTGTTGTTTTTGTTTTAACATTTTATAAGTAATAAATAAACGTTTTTATTTTTGGAAATTTATTCGACTATTCTCATTTACTTTTCTCGCTATCATAAGAAAATGAATTATTTCAGTGGTGTTTACTCACTTTTGGCGCTCAGTGTATATACATAGTCGGTCATTACAACCATTTAGTTGGGATTACGACCAAGCTTCTCACGCCACTTATTCTGTTTGTGTTAATTTAATACATGAGTGGCAAGACCTACAGTTTAAAGTCGACTCCGAACAACAGATTTATGAGAAACTTTTAATGGAAATTTTATTTACTCTTAGAGAGTTTTTGCCACAAATCTACTGAGAGGAAGTCGCCGTTGAGGTATTTTTCAAATTTCGTTTTAATGGATATGTCTGACATGGCGCACAACCCTTTAGACTGCCTCACCACTACACACAACACATATTCACAGAAATTGTAATCTCTATGAAATGACAGATCAACCTGCAATAGCCTCGGGGCAGATCGACATGCAATAGCCTCTCGAACCTACTACAGTAGACCCATCATTTGGTTTGCTGCACTAACTAGAATACTCCAATCAGAGAAGTTGTGAATTTCTTTTTACTGCAACACGCGTGTCTTAGTCTGCTAAGTTTACCGTATTTTTGGCAATTTTTTCTGCAGCAACTTTTCCTATATCGTTGTATGGAAGTCGTCCTAATCTAGTAGGTAGTGCGTGGGCTTATTAGACAGGAGAGCTCGGATCAAGCCCCAGGTCAGAAATCTCTAACAAAACGAAATATTTTTTCGGCGACTTTTTCTCAGCAGATTTCTGGCAAAAACTCTCTGAGAGTGCATGTGAAATTCACATGAAAAATTTCTCAATAATCTGTTGTTCGAATTCGACTTTAAACTGTATAAAATTAAAACACACTCTACATAAGTGGTGTTAAAAGTTAGGTCGTAATCCTTACTAAAGGGTTGAAATGACCAATTATGTGTGTATATATAGAAGACTAAATGTTGTTTTATTCTCTAATTTCACAACATAAACATAAAACATTGGAATATAAAATCCATTGAATTCCTAACTCATACATATATTGTACGACGTTCATGAACAGCCACTTTAGCAATTAATTTCTTTGAATTTATTCTCTGTACAGAAACGTTAAAAAACTATTAAAAAGAGTTCTCATACAATAAATAAATAAAATGAAAAATAAATAAAAAAATTAGAGAAAAAAAACAGATACAATTAAAAAAATGGCGAACTTTTGCTTTAAAAATGGCATTTTCAGGTAAATATAATAAAAAAAAAAATTAAAAACCCTTAAAAAGAACGTAAAGCTTCTTCCTTTTTTTGTTTTTGTTGTTGATTCGGATACTGAAAAATAACAAAATTTCTAAGAATTACGGTTGAACTAAACTGAAACCGACACTGACACACATTCAAACTAAACAAGTCATTCAAATAGTCAGCCAGCCAGCCAGCTAACCAGCCAACCACCAACGAAACTTCTAAACAATTCAGGAAACCAACCCACAGACAAATGATGAGAGATGAGATGTTCTTTGTGTATATAACGATAACGTGAAGGAGAAGTTGAGAATATTCATACTCTCGTACATATTGTACAAGCCATTGAAAGCACAATTCAGTTGGTACTTGTGCTGGAAAGAAATGAAATAAAATAAAATGATTTGAAACCTTAAATACGTATAAACATTCAAAGAGATAATGTTTGTATGTACTGACTGACTGACCCAAAAAAAAAAAAATAAAAACAAAAACAAAATAAAAAAGGATGATATACGGATAAAGTAGTTAGAAAATGAATATGACCGAAAGAAAAAATATGATTATTTTCAAATGTAGGATTACTTTTTTGGTTCTCAGATGTATTTGAAATACAAAAAAATAAATCATTTAAAAAAGTTATTAAAAAAATAGAAAATAAACATCAAATAAAGCTTTGTTCATAAAAAATGCGGCCACTTTGCAATAACTTAAGAGAGAAACTTAGTGGCAATGCTGTATTTATCATTATCAGTCGATATATAGATGCACACTCGGTAAGCGATAGATAATCTAAATAGAAAATTTTATTTAAAGATTTGACATGTTCAAAACCTAATAGTACTGAATATGATGTCCTATTTTGAAAGGATACCAGGAACTATCCCTATAATATACTTGCGGACTTATGCATCCAAGAGAGTTCTTACTACTAGTTCTCACACTTGCTCATCCTGTATCTAAAGTTTGCAAAGCCTAATGCTGTCTATAATACCAAGCATTTTCATAGTTTGATTCACTTCTAACGAAACTTATTGTTTTGAATGCCTTAATTTGAATGAGTTATTAGCTTCTGGAACTATCATTTATTCCTGGCATCGAAAAAGCATTATAATGTCTCAATTTCATAAGATCTTTTTACTATTTACTCCATTTAATTACAACTGAGAAAGAAATACAAATCGCTTATTTGGGCAGATTTCTCAAACTGTATTTTGAGGCTTCTGGACCGAGTATATTTTTATTTAAAATTTATCTGTTTCATAAGACGTATCCGTTCGTGATCGATTGAGCATTGCATCGCATAATAAATTACGGAGAGAATTCGTTCTTGAATGAGCAGTACTTACAATATGTACAGATGTAAGCCTAATAGGCTTTTTATAACCTACTTTTGACTTTTCCTTGTATAACCACATAAGTGTTAGTCCTGAACAAAGAGAATTAAAAGGAAACCAGTGTGAATCGAATAACAACTCCATACGGTACCCAATAGATTACCTCGTTATGAATATAGAAACATTGTTTGTCAAATTGAAATCGCAGAAACTATCAAGTCTGTAGATCTTGTGCAGCAGTGAGGGAAAGTTACATTGATCATATGTTTGGTGACTCTGAATATCTCATCATCTCATTAAAAGAAGATCCCACATTACCTGTGGTCTCGACATTAGACAAAAATCACATGTGTGGCTTGTATGTCACACTCACAATGAGAACACAGAATAAGGAAGTCCAAATCGATATCTTCACGACAGTGTCCATCTCCCTTTTTCCGTGTGCTTGACCATCTTCTCCAACATTCTTCAATTCTTCTGCTTTGTACTTTAAACGACGACCACCGTTTGCAATAAATCTTCAAAAATTAGTCATCATCATTGGTTTCTCATACATTGGATGTCTGGAAAAGATTTCGCTCCATTACCCTACCCATAAGTAATTATATTAATAAATGCGATAAGTAGCATTTTAAACTGTGTGTTGCATTGCATTTAAGAAACAAAATCCAACTTGATAGACCCAGTATTAGGGACACACAACGCCGTATCTAAGGAAATAAAATGATATTAGTAAGAAACAGCATAAAAAGGAAAAAGGCACATAAAAAGTTAGAAGATTAAAATAAAATTAAATATTTTTTTTTACTTAAACAACATAATGAATGTCATACATTTCAAAGAGTGAAATCAAATTCGGAAATAATAAGTCATTGTAATATTTTAAATGGATTTAACAAGCAGTCTTTTGGCAAAAGCGCTGATGGAAAATAAAATTGCCATGACAAGCTTCTCAAAAAATTTGTAGTTGGAAATACACTATAAACTGTAGGCTGCTCTACTCATGGATAAAATTAACGCACACAACATGGGTGGTGTGAGAAGCTAGATCTTAAGCCTATTTAAAGGGTTGTAAAAATCATTTGAGTAAGTGAAATGAACGAACGATTGGTTGAGTCTATCGGCATGACTTCCAGTAAGACAGTGGCGCGGGAGGATTTTGTTTGTACAATGAATGCATATGCGATTTAAAGACAGAAGACATTTAGTGTTCTTTTTATCAATATAAATTCAGCACAGTCTATCAATTTAGAAATACTTTCCTGTTGGCAACGAAGTTGAACTTTCTTTTAAAATGAATAAAGAATACTTGATTTAAATTTATTCATCTGAATACCTATGCCTTAGAATATATTCAATATTGTAAAGCCTTCCCAAAACCCCTATAAGAGTTACCTTTGAATGATCTGAAATTTCCATATAAATTGCATGGATTCATGAACGTCGAGGGGAAATTCGCTACAGACTTAATAGCTTCCTGGCTGTCGTAGTAAATTAAGAAATTTTCAGCAAATATTCTCCATTTTATATTTGCACACAATTGAATGAATGAACACTTTTAAATGTCTGTCTAAGCAAAAGTATCGTATTTTATTATGATACAGCATAGCATAGCTTAGCATGGCATGATGTCGTAACTTATCGTATACTTTGCCTTCCAGTTTAATGTAGAGTCGAGTGGTATGGTATGATATCGTATCGTACGTATCATTTTCGCGACTACTTTGACCATCATTTGTTGCCGTATGTTGCGTTTTAACTTCTTTTTTTTTTTTTTTGATTATAAATTTTGCGTTAAAGTTTCGTTGTTTTTCAGAGTTTTTTTATTTACGTTTCGTTTTAGAATTTTAAACTCTTTGTTGTTGAAATGGAGTTAGAAGTGCGGAAATTGTGGAATACTATGTTATTGTTGTTGGTTGTTTTTGGTTGCAAAGTGTTTTGTTATGTTTTTACTGCTGCTGCTGTTATTGTTGTTGCTGTAAAACTGTGCCAAACCAGCTCTCTAGAATGTTGGTCAAATTTCATCATATGATCACACATGTATAGTATTAGGCTGTAGCTCTGGAGTTGTTGTTGTTTGAACATGAATGCATTTAAAATAACGTGAATAAAACAGAGAATAAAAGAGGAATTTAGGATAGAAAAACAAAAACAAAAAACTAATAGAGGTTAGGAAGAGTAGGCCAGAGGAACAACATGGAGGCAAGCAGGCATATGACGAAATTTTGCTTTTAGGCAGACAGGTCTTTGGAGTTTTTACGTGAGTAAGTGTATGAGTGTTTAATAGACAATAATAACAACAAAATCAACAGAGAAAAAACAACACAAAACAGCTGTATTCTGTTAATATTTCATTTGAGATTCACAACGTATACACACACACACTTATTTAGCCAAAGTTACAAACGTATCGCAACATATTTTTTTTTTAATTTTTCATACACATTTGAAGAAACAAACGAACACGAGAGAAAAAAAGAAAAAAAAGAAATTTCAAATGGCCTTGAGTATGGTAAAATGGAGCAAACATAGATACAGGCACAGAAACACACATACACACACACTCACTGTGGCACAGAGAGATATACTCGTAAAGTCATACTGAAAGATACTTTTAGTTTTTTAATGAAGAATTATTTTCTGTGTTTTTTTTTTTTTCTTTCGATTTCTTTTGGCCTTTAGACGTCATTTTCCATTTTAATTTTACTTTTAAGCCAAACATTTCTTTAAGCTTTGAGCTACCAACACTACTACACACAGCAAATGGGGTGTTCAGCTTGTGTTGCTGGCGTTGTTGTATGTATTTGTGAGATAAAACATGTCAATTTGGGTTTTATCACTGTTTGGGAAAAACTTAAAATTTTAACGCCAATAATGGTTGGGTTTTTTTATATTTTGTACTTAAAAAAATGGAAGCCTTTTTACTTCATTTAGCAGCTTAAAAGTTTCAAAACAAAAAAATTAAAAAAAAAAATTTATGATTATAAAGTTTTTAAAATTATAATTAAAATTCAAACAGCTTAACAGGAATTTGGAATAGAAAACAAAAATATTGTTAACTTCATGTAAGTACTTTACAAATTACACAAGAATTTGCAAAACTACTGTAATTTACTCAAACAACAATTTCAAAACCTTTTGAAGCAGTCGGATTCATTAAAAAATAAAAACATAGTGCAGCACACTAATTGAAACCGAGTGATGTCATATACATAATTGGTCATTACAACCCTTTAGTCAGGATTACGACCTAGCTTCTCATACCACTTAGGCTGCGTGTGGTAATTTTATACATGAGTGGAGTTTAAAGTCGTATTCTGGCAAAAACTCGGGGATTAAATAAAATTCCCATGAAAAGTTTCACAGATCTGTTGTTCATTCAGTCATGAATGAAATTATCACTCATAGCATGGGTGTTGTGTGGAGCTAGGTTTTAATCCAGACTAAAGAGTTGTTATGGCCAATTAAGTTAATGAAACTTCTCAAATACAATCAGATGTCAGCTGATCTTTAGAAATCCTATGGATTTAATAAAGCTTTTGTCGATGACATTTGGTTCCACAATAATCTGTGGTTTCATGTCAAGACATTGACAAAGAATAGCTAAAGCAGTGTTTTCTTCCTTATTATTACACTTTCTCAGAAATAGTTGTAGTAAATTGTCCTCCATAGATACGGTGACCATTATTTCCATGAGAAAAAAGCGGAAAAATATATATAATTGAAAAACAAAAAAAATTAATTTCTTATAATTAATATTTTATATAAAGATTTTTAAAATACAGACATAAATTGGTACAAATAATATACACAAACTTAAATTTATACATATGTATACATACATATGGAAATACTTATGTGTATAAATTTACTTCTGATATTCCTCTACAGAATGTATTTTTTTTTTGTTAAGTCTTGGGCCTGTTAGATAAAAATGTTTTAAATTCCGAACAGTCAAAATTGCATTTTATGGTCTGAAGAGATTCTAAAGTTTCTAGTTCATTTGGGATTTTTCGGAAGACAAAATATTGTTAGATATTGAAAAAACTCTTTCCGTTGCTGCGTTAGACGCTGGCAAAGCAGATGAAAAAATCTACTAATTTCAGGATGTTTTTATAAAAAATATTTTTCGTTTCGAAAAATTTGAAAATTTCAATCCATTTTTTATCGGGATTTAATGCTGATTGTTTCCATATTTCAATTTGTTCAGCATTTCATTTCTAATTTCAGTTACCTTTATTAACGACTTTTGAACTGAAGATCAAGATGGAATTGCATCTAACAATATCTAAGCAAGTCCCTCAAATTCTTTAAAACATTCATCCCATTGGTTCAGGCAACTAATACAGTTTCTGTAAAAGTTTTTAACTTTTTCCTTAAACAATTTTGTATGTTAAGTCGTAAAAATACTTCATTGTGACGTTCTATTAACTTTGATTTAAATTCTTTTAATATTATATCCGCTTCAGGCATTGAAATATGCTGACTTTCTAAACGCAGTATATACATATTTATGGAAGACACTAGCTTGACTGTGTGTAAATTATAACCAAGACATAGCAAAAGGATCATTAAAAGAATTAAAGAATATAGTTTTGCATTTTTCTTGTTTAAGAAAGTACTTTATCGTTTTTACCTAATTAGTGAAAAAGTGGACAAAAGCGGATATTTTGGAAAATAAATACTTTTTAGGAGTTACGTGTGGAAAAATAGTGGACAAATAGCAGACGCAAAAAATATGGCGGACAGGAGGTTAAAATAGCGGACTGTCCGCTATAATAGTGGACGGATGGTCGCCGTATCCATAGAGCATGTGGTTTCTTACTTATTATTACACTTCCTCAAGAAATTGTTGTAGCAAATTGCCCTCCATAAACGTGTGGAAGCCTGGATGTCCTCGAAACAGATTCTAGGGAGAAATAATACATCTTTACATCTTAGCAAACGAGTGATTCCACATCTTACGTGTATCTATGTTTATACGTAAATCTGTTGGTATGTTGACGTTGCTCTGCCCATCTAATGCAATATTCGTTGATTATACAATGTGTAATACATGGTACATTAGAAAGGGGGACCTCATGCAAAAGCATGTACATATGTGATGACTGGAACATCAAAAAGGTTTTTGTAAACTATCTTAAAACAATTCTTAGGTAATGAAACATCAAAACTCCTATTAATACTAGCGTTGCAGCTACAAAAGGGAGTGCAAGTCAATATACTTACACAAGTGGTTATTACAATCACTTTGTCAGGATTCCAAACTAGCTTCTCACACAACCCATGGTATGTGTGTGTTAATTTTACCCATGGGTGACGGGGCCTACAGTTTAACCTTGACTCCAAAAGGCAGGCTGGATTTGACAAGTACTTGACAATTACACATCCTCAAACCTAGCCTATCCTTATCTTTTCAAATGATGGTATTTTAGATTAAATTAAATATTGCCACGTGATTGCGACGTTATCTACATTAGCTCGGCTTCTTAGATCGTATATAATTAAATATAAAGAAGACGACCAGAACTTTATATCCTAGATTTTTCTACATTTGCGTCCATATTTCATTGAATCGTTAACTATTGATGAAAAATAAAAAATAAAACTTTTTTGATTTACTCATTTGCCCGTTAATGATTCTCCCAAGGTGTAAACTTCATGAACTATGCAAAATGTCCTTGATGTTGTTTATCTTCATCTTTTTGTCTTTTTGTTTCATTTCAAATCCAGGAATAAGCGAAAGGCGAAAGAAACGAAATATCATTTGAACGCATTGATTAATAACCGTCATCATTTAAAAGCTTTTTAAACCATTTTTAAATCATTTAGCAAAGAAAGAAAAACTATTTAAAACGAGAGAAAAAAGAAATAAAAACATAACCTGTAAACGCATATAAAAGGATTTAATTTATGATGCAAACAAAATAACAAGACACAGACAGAGACAGAGACACAGATTCTGATTCAAACTCAATTGTATGTACAGTACGAAACTCGGTATGAAAATAAAACATTTCCACAAACGATTTCTTAATTTCAACTCGTCAATCATTTACGACAGGCTCTCCTTCAATTCTCGTCAGGAGTAAAAAAGTAACGCAATGCACGGATTCGCATACGTTGGATGAATGTCCACCAAAATGTAAACCATTTACGTTCATGTGTATGCGATTTCATGAATTTTCTTTTGAATTCGAAAAAATCCGTTTCTATTTTGGGCCACAGAACAAAACAAACCAAGCGATAAGTTGCAGTGCGTTAATACCATTTTGCTAGAATCATCATACGTTCAAGTCATTCGTCCACTCATTCGTTCATTCATTCATTTATTCATTAATTTATTTATTGTTAGCTGGTATGCTGGCTGTTTGCCTTACATTTTGTAGCAGTTCATGTACATCGTAAATGAAATAATTACTTTTCGCATACGTCGTTTAAAATATCGCTGGTTTATGTATGTATACCTGGTTGGTTATCTGACAGACTGCTTGCAAGACAAAAGTGACTGATTGACCATCCAGACGAATGACTTAAGGATGATGATTTTTATACTTACAATTATAAAGTATGATACCAAGATTGTTGTTGTTTTTATTTTATTTGCAAGCCGCTGATTTCTGTCTTCTTGACGCATTTTGAACAATGAACAGTGGTAACGAAGGTAGGAGTTTAAGATCGATCTTTGTAAGGTACACACAAGATTGTCATTTGCAGTGATCCAGATTTTTATAGTCATGCAAAAGCCATAAACTATATATCGTTTCTCCGTATAATAGTTTGTGTAGGTTACACGAGTAGCTCCAGAATCCAGTTCCAAATACATTACATGTGGTTCTCGTAAGAATGCCAGTACTCTTGACAAACCAGATTCGACAGTGACACATTTTCGACGATAATTTTTCCCGGAAACCATCTGTAACTAGGTGCCTTAATCTAATTTCCCACAGAACGGGAGATTTTTACAGAAAGAGTCTCATAAAACACGACATTCAGAAAGAAAGTGCCGTACAAATTCGTATTTATTCAAAATAGCTTCTACAGTAGTAATAGTAATATATACTACAGTAAGCGCCAAAAGAAACTGTACACTATGGATAAAATACTAACAATCACCAAACTCAACTTTTACCACTTGAGGAGAGTACCCGTAAAAATTTAACAATATTTAGAAATTTTTTTGTTTCAATTTTAAAAACTGGCAATGAAACAATTTAATTATTTTTTTTATGTACAATTCCTTTCGACGCTCACTGTATGTCCTTACACACTAAGGAACATGACTGAATTTAATAAGATCTCGGGTTCCTGCCTCCATCAGAGCTGGCAAGAGCATTGTATACGTACTTCAAATAGTAACAACAGGTCACGTGGATTTTGTTTCATAGTTCTCGCGAGAGCAAACCGTTGTCATTAACGAAAATGATCAGATTTTACAATGACAAATCCATGTAGTCCAAGGCGTCTAAGTTTAAACTCCCGTGAAGCGTGGAAGTTATAGAGAAAGTCTCTCATCTACTATAATAGCCACAATATGAGTAGTATTCCGATATTTTTCAGGCTATGAACGTTTTGTTGTCAAAAGCTAAATAAAGTATTTGACTTTAATCGTAATGGTTAGGTTATAAGTACTTTTCACTACTTTCACATTAACATGTTGCGGAGCTTAAATAATGAACAAATAAGTGTAAAAGCGCGTCCTAAGGATGCCTGACGTTCTCTTATAAACAAGCTCATTGTAGTGTCTTAAATCGTCTTAGTCAATGTGCCATTGACTGACTTTGTAATTCGGTTTTATGAATTCCAAAAGAGGTTGCATTCTCAAAATTTATCTCATGTGGTTTCCTAGTTAAGGAAGTAGATTAAAGGGAAGCAGGCCAGTCGTAGGGATTCAAGGCATACTTCTTAGCTATCATGTCGTTTTGTTGTATGCTCACCATAATTTTCTTCTCGTCAGTATCGCCCTAAAGGAGTGTCCAGTTCGTCCTGTTGTATTATTATTCTACAACAGTTTGCCTAACGTTTGCATTCACTTCGATAGATACTCATATAATAACAATTACTGTGCCATGCCTCAGAAACTTTTAATCGTCTTGTTACAGTACCGGACAGTACCTGTTCGCGTATCTTTGGATGCTGTTGCATTAATTGCATTTTGACTATTAGTGAATATACTTCAATCCCCTTGTGACAAGTTTGCCTAATTTCAGTGCGCTTCTTCATTTCAACCTACTTTGGATGACCAAATAATGCATACCATACTACTATCATGGAAAATCGTTAATCGCTCTAACGTCAGTAAAAATTTTAATATTTGCGGTGGCAAAGCGCACATATTCTATTCCAATATTAAATGAAATTAAATCACGGTCCTATCTTAGGACGCCGTAGTGTACGGTGTGTTGATTTATTTGACATGAAGCTACGATTCAAACCCCAGGTCAAACATCTCCAACATAACAAAATTCTAAAAATATTTCTACGGCGACTGCCTCTCAGCAAATTTCTGGCAAAAACTCTGTCAGATAAATACAATTGCCATGAAAAAGCTTCTCAAAAATCTGTCGTTCTTTCACCTTCAGGTCCCACCACTCATGTGTAAAATTAACACACACAATGTAGGTGGCTGGAGAAGCTGGATCGTAAACCTGACTGAAGGGTTGTAATGATCAACTATCTGTCATCATGGACGACCACAGCCAATGCGAGCATTGGCCTAATTTGTATATAAAATTTCTCTTCGCCGATTAGCTCCATTTTTGGATGAACCTACAAAATTATTAAATTTTCGAAGATACCAATCCACATGAATCGCGAAAACTCACTGTTTGGCGTAAATCGTGTGTTAGCGGCATCATTGGTCAATATATCTTTAAGAACGTCGTTGGACAGACCTGTCACTGTCAACGGTGATCAGGTCTGTCACTGGTGTGAGAACTAGATCGTAATCCTGATATCCTCTGCATGTGTCGTAGTCAGTTTACTTTCTGTATCATTGTTTTGTAGTAGGTTAAAGGACGTATACTTGTCAATTGAGACGAGTACAGTACCCGGAGGTCAAGTTGACCTATTGTACTGTTCCATAGTATCCAAGGCGATATTTCACATCAATTCCGTAATTCGGTTTTAAGTGCTCCCCAAGGCTTTTTAATTCATTTCCCTTGCTTTCCTATTACTGTGGTAATAAAACAGTACTTGAACCACAGTGCCAAGAATGTATTGTTCTTTCTTCTCCGTGAAGACGATAATAAGAAGACAACAATAAAAAAAGCAAATCAAAGTAAAGTGGAGTGAAGCGGAGTGATGTGAAGTGCATGTACTCAGTTTCTGTTTAAATGCCAGCCCGTGAGCAATAAGTTTGTAATTTTTATATTCTTTTTAATTTTATTTTTAATTTTTATTTTGATTTTGTTTCTTTGCTGGTACAGCGAAGCATTATTAAGCTTTTGTTCAGGTAATCGGTGGTAAAGTTAAGAAAAAGAAAAAAAAATAAAAAAAAATAAAACAATCAGAATAAAATACAAAAAGATGACTTTAAAATTAAAGTATAAAGTACTGATTGTGCACACACTGGCAATCATACATATGTACATTCATAATGTACAAGCTTAAGTAGATACAAATGAGAATATTTCCTTAGTCATCTAGACTAAAATGCCATGCAATTCAAGTCATCATCT
Organism: Sarcophaga caerulescens; assembly: GCA_927399465.1. Lineage (NCBI taxonomy): Eukaryota > Metazoa > Arthropoda > Insecta > Diptera > Sarcophagidae > Sarcophaga > Sarcophaga caerulescens. The sequence continues at coordinate 40,844,961 of OV656866.1, forward strand.
ACCTCTACCAGCTCCAGCTCCAGCATCAACATCATTATCGTTATAGTCATTGTCAGTCATATATGTACGTATGTTGCTTTTGGAGATGGAGAATTAGTCTGTGTGGCTATATTGGCCAAAGCCATTACCACCACTAGCCATAACATACATACATACATACGTACATATATTGTCGCTGTTGTCAGCATTACTGCATTACTGCGCAACATTATCACATGATGTACAATGAGCAATAAACATTGGAATGATATGAAACTGCTCTGGCTAACAGACAGATTTGTTAAAAGACAAGTTTAAAGTTTTGCATGATCCTTCCTTCCTTCCTTCCTTCACTTTTACTTGACCAACAATGCACATACGTGTGTGCATCTCAAAACACAGGCAAATGGCATAACACTACACGTAGTCTGTCTCTGTTTCTGTTACTGTGGTAATAAAATCTCATTTCGAGTGAATAATAAAAAATGAAATGCCATTTATTAAAGCATTAATAAGTGCGACGTTCATTTATGTACGTGCAACGTGCACTTGCACTTGATATGCCCACCATTGCCTCTGTTTTCACTCCTCCATTCTGTAATTTTGTTTTTTTATTCGTTCTTTTTTTTTTTTTGGCATTTGCCACCATTGGCAAAATGTTAACACAGTAACGTAATACAATATTTTTGTGTGGCTGTGGCTGTGGAAAGGGGTAAAGTGCTGGTGGTGGTAGTGGTAGTTTGTGAATATTATTTGCAACCTTCATCGTTGCCACTGACATCTTGCCAAATTGTTTCGAATATGCATATTCGAACATAAGGAATGAATTGTGAATATGACTGGGAGAGTATGAAATAAATGCACAGACATACTTACGCACAACAACAATGTTAAGATACAGTGTGACAGTTTTCAAGTAATACCAGAAGAATTTCAAGCAAAATAATGAAACAAAAGATGTGATACAAATTTATTTAATTTTCTATGTATCATAAGCAAAGGATAGCCACAACTGTAGTGTATGGGATATTGCTTAAGAACATTAGGATTATAATCGATTTGCATAGCAAGAAATAGCAAAGATTTCTTTCACAAAATTTTACGAATAAGGCGAGTAAACCTCCATTTCAATGGGTGGACCATTTAAAAGTTTAAATTTAAACATGCAATTAAACAAAAACGGCTCAAAATTTTTCTAAACTTATTTTTTTGTTGTGAACTACAATTGTTCCGGTTAGACATGGAATAATACTTCATTCATACGGCTGTCGCGGCTGACCTCACGGTACTTCATTCGATCGGACCAATTTTCGTGAACTTTTTGCGAGTGTACGAGTATGGAGTCGTATCTCGGCAATGGCATCACGAATGTTATCATGGTGCGATAGGTGTCTCTATTGACCGTAATGGTTATGCCGTCCTCATTTTCAAAGAAATATGGGCCAATGATGCCTCCGCTCCACAAGCCGTTCCAAACAGTCACTCGTAATGGGTGTATTGGCATCTGTAAGACCACGTATGGGTTTTCTGAGCCCCAAATACGGCGATTTTGTCTATTAACGTACCCATCAAAATGAAAATGGGCTTCATCTAAAGAGATGATTTTTTTTTCGTGAAGTTTCTCGTTGGCCCATCTAGCGAAGCGAATACGAAGCGGATGTTGATGCGGCTTCAACTCTCGAACCAAATGAATTTTGTAAGGTGTCATACCGAGATCTTTTGCCAAAATCCACGTAAACTAGTGCGTGAAATGTTCAATTCTTGAGAACATAGATGAGTTCAAGTTGATAGTTTCTCACGCACACTGTTAGTCAACATCAACAATGAAACCAGTTTCACTAACTTTAGCAATAAACTTGGGTATACCGGGCTCTTTTGATCCTTTTCTGCGACTAAATTTTCTACGACATTTTCGTGCAATTTCCGGCCAATTGTCATTGTTTTGCAAATAAATATCCAATAAATCCCCACTTTGCTCAAGCGTTCGATTCATTACTTTCAGTGGAGATAATATCCTGAATTTTGTGACATAATAGAATGACATAAGTATTGACAGATTTGAAATATCAGACGGTTCAAATTTAAACCGATAGATGGCCCATCCGATACTTTGAATTGCAAGAGACAAGTTCCTTACCTTAATTAGACCACATTTTCAATTTTTAATGCAAGATTAAATGTAAAGCTATAAAAAAAATACAGATCTGTTGTACGACCTTGTTCAATTCCAAAACTTCGGATAAAGTCAGGAATCTCCTTCAGCCATAGATTAATCACAGATAACCCACTGATCCAGACTACTCAATTCCAGATGCCTAAGCAACAGCGCGTTGTAATCTATTTCACTTTAAAGCTGTTGTTTCTATTGTTTGTCGACGAATTTATATAGGAAGAAGTTGCTACAACCTATAGTGATCACCGTTGACAGTGACAGGCCTGGCCAACGATATTCTCAAAGAAATATTGACTGATAACACCGCCAGCCCACGATTCATACCAAAGACTGCGTTTTCTGGATTCACTGGACGTTCTTCGATCTCGTGTGGATTGGCATCGAAGCAAATACGATAATTTTGTTTGTTCACGTACCCATTCATCCAGAAATGGATCTAATCGCCGAAAATGATTTTTCTCGTCATTGTCTATGGTCTTCCATGGTAATTCGGCAAAATTAACATACATACATACATATGTGCGTTAATTTTGTACATGAGTGGTAGGACCTACAGTTTAACCGTTTGACTGCCACGCGGCGCAAAAGCGCTGCGTTAATTTGTTACAAAAATCGCGACGCAGCGCATTTGCGCTTCTTTGTTGTCCCGTGGGTATTAACGTACTTTATAACACAAGTGCATTCTAAAATAACTTTTTACTGTTTTTATATATTATTTTTAAAAAATAACCAAGTCACGGGCTCTTATTTCGGACGTTGATTCGACTGCTAGTGAATCTGAGGGTGGTGGCAGAACAGACAGCAGTAGTGATGAAAGCATTATTATAACTCATCGAAGAAAGACTAAGGATTGAAAGTGAGTCTTCTATCTCATCTTCATCTTAAGAAACAGAAGAAACACCAACTTTTACGAATATTCCTCCGACAAATGTGTTTTCGAAAACAACAAATAATTTTTTCGAGACTCCTGGACCTAGATGTGCACCTCCCCCTGATATATAATATAATAATATAATAATATTATTTCTTTCGCTTAGAAGTCAAACGGTTAAAGTCGATGCCGAACGATATATATTTTTTTTTAAGAAACTTTTCATGTCAATTTTTATTTATTCTCAGAAGAAGTCGCCGGAGAAATATTGTTTTATATTTTATTTTGTTGGAGATGTCTGACCCGGGGTTTGAATCGTGGCCTCACGTCTAATAAGCTAACATACAACCTACTAGACTACGGCGATTTGGAAAAACGGACTGACACCTAATGTAACAAATGTAGTCCTTATCAATTCTAAAAGTGCGAAAGTTCCTATGGGACTATGGGTTTTCATATCTCAATGGAAGTTTTTATCTACCGTACATTCATAATTTTAACAACTTTTGTTCCATGCATCCCATGCCACACTGTTCACTTATTAAACCCTCTATACGGCCATTGTGAGCTGACACTCTGTGCTGCTTCTAGCGATGATGATGATTATTTTTTTGGTGGTGGTGCAGCAGTGGGTGCTTTTTCTTCTTCCACATCTTTTGTGTGTTGTGGCAACAACTACAACAACAATCAAAACAATTGAGTAACAAAAACAAAAAAAACCAAACATACTCATATTGTAGTTGTTTTATTATTGTTATTATTGTTTTGTATATTACTGCTGCTGATGTTGTTGTTATAGTTATTGCTACTGCCAACCAAGTTTTACATTAAACATACATCGATGACTACAACACGTACAACAACATATTTTATGTTTAGTTTTGTTTTTTTATTTTTTTTTTTTCAAAAAATTTCTTTGTTGTTATTGTTGTTGTTGTATTTGGTAAATAAGAAAAATTCATTATCATGCAACAAAAGCAACGAAAAGTAGAGAAAAAAAATCCAAAATCAGGAGGCAAAATGAATAACGCACCACACCACACCACAATAAAGTGTATGAGAAATATTATTTGACTTTGATTCAAACGTATGGTTGTACTTACGAATATAATGTGGCTTAAAACACAACAGGTAAAATATGTATGAAAAATAAAACAGATGTGACATACCTATCCTTAGGTGAGGGGCCATGTATTGAACAAATTGTTATTCAATGCAAAATTCTTTTATAAAACAATTAGACCTGTCATCATAGCTTCAGCAACGTCATCTCTGTGGAAATAGCAGAAGTGGAGAGAAAAGCTCCGAACACAACCTGTATACACAGTGCTTGTTTCTACACAACGACAAGTGGCAACCTTATCAGTCTAGAACCTGCTGTATTCGGTTAATTGCCTGCTTATCTATAAGAACATGATTAATAAGAAAGAAAGCAAATGAATAAATAATAGAAGTGCAGTGGCTATCTTCTGGAGTTTGAAACCGTAGAGCACATTTCGTATTGCACAGTATGCCTTTCAATAGGGGACCGGACCTGGCCATTTCATCAGCAATACCACTTCCAACGATATCCATACGTACTGGAATCCATATAAAAGTAAGCTTTGATGTGGCTACATGGTATCGCAGACAGTTTTCGGACGAACACACAAGACTCACACTCCAACACGGGAAGAATGGTTTGCTGAATCTATCATCGGTGACGGTGATATAACGGTCTTCACATTTGGCTTAAAAATAAAATGCTAAACTGGATTTGGGGTCTATTACGATAAACTGGCACTGAACGGGTCATACAGATTTCTTAACCAGACCATCGTATTTCAGAAGGAAAGTTTTGCTATTGAAGAAGCTGCACGCATGGTTGAAACCGGGACCTATCTCCTTCGAACTTGTGTGGACAATCGAACAAGAATCAAATCTCGTCAAATCAAAGAGCGTCAGGAGTTGCTTGAATCTCTTTACATCATATAGGTACCACTATGGAATAGAGAGGAACGAAATGGTGAACTAACTGGCACGGAAGGGTTCAGAGAAGTCTAAAGAGGGGACGGATATATGTGCCTCTACAGGAACACTTTTCCAAATTGGAATAAGCAGCATGGAATTCAATAAATAAATGGTGGTAATCGCCGTAGTCTAGTAGGTAGTGCGTTGGCCTATTAGACATAAAGCCCGGGTTCGTATCCCAGGCCAGGCATCTAAACGAAATATGAAAAAAATATTTCTTCGGCGACTGCCTCTCAGCAGATTTCTGGCAAAAACTCTGAGAGTAAATAAAATTGCCATGAAGAGCTTCTCAAAAATCTGTCGTATGTATGTATTTGTAGGTGGTCTGACATTCCTGGTTGCCGAAGTGGACAGTGGAAGAACCAGGGAACTCCTTGAGTGCAAAAAGAAAACGGTTTGCATTCTAACAGGAATTCTAACGGGACACTGCGCTCTGGCAATTTCGCTGACAAGCAAGGTCTGCCCCACCAGAATTACTGCAGAAGCTGCCATGATGTACAGGAAATGGAATCGGTGCAACAGAACTAATGTCATCGGTTTTAAGGTGACAGAACTTTTGAATATCTGGGCATGGTGGCAAAAGTGCCACTAAGAGAAGTGTACGGTTTCTTCGGAGCATGGGGTGGCTCAAACCCACCACTAACAGATCAAAGGGGTGTACCTCACGCTGGGTAACACAAGGGGCCAAATGGCCATCGAGAGAACTTGCCTGTGAACGGCAAGGTTAGCGGGTACTAATCTAAGCTTTGAATAATTTCCTTAAGAAATTCTCAGAATTCGTTGACGAGGACAAACGTCGTAGTTATGTTTGTTAAAGACCCTGTGGCCAGAATCTTTGCGTAGAAGAGAAGGTTTTCAGTGAAAATACCACCACCCAACCTCCGTTTGTAAAATACTACACCTTTCAGGCAGCCTATACGAAAGTTTGATATCAGAACTACTAATATAGACAACAGCCTACTCTGTCTAGTACCTTGAAACGATCGACATACAATTTAAGAGTCCCACAGGAAACCTTCAGGTCTTCAAAACAAGTGTACCTAGTTAGAATTCCAAAATCAAATGGCCTCTTTTCATTACATTTAGACTCTTTTGGATGCAAAACTTTTAACTCTCTGTGGCGTTCGATTATGCCAAGGTTGCCCATTACCGACTAACTAGAATCACAAGAATTCAATAAAACGAAAATAATTTTAAATACACACACACAGATTTATTCATCTTTATGCTGACTTTTTCACACACCAAATGCATAAAAAAGAGAAGCAAGAAGATTTTTATTATTTTTGCAAATACGAATAAAAAAAACAGCCTTTTTGCACTTTTATTTCAAACAACAGCACTTTACGATCAAGTTCTCTTCAGTTGCATGGCAAATGTAATGGTTTTTGAAAAATTTATTTTTCGTTTTAAAGTTTTCGTTTCTTTTTCTTTTTTTTTAAGACACTTTATTCATACAATCGAAGGAAAAAAGAAAGAAAAAAAAAAACACCTTCAGTCAGTCAGTCAGTGAGTCAAGTCAGTCATTTATTTAGCCAAGCCAAGTCAAGTTAAGTCGAGTCAAGACAAGTTGAGTTTCCAAAGTCTCAGTCTCTGTCTCAGTCTGTTGAACCAACAAACAGATTTCAGTTTAAATAAATGTTGTACTTAATGACTGCAATGAAATATACTTTATAAACCGATAAACAGATACATGAATAAAAATAAAACAAATACAACAACAACAACAAATATAAAAAAATCGGACTTAAAGTATCTTTTCATATGTGTTTTGTTGCGATTTTAGGTACAACAATACGTTCTTCTTAATTTTTATTTATTCAGTCCCATTAAGTAAAAAGACAAACTCATACTCGATACCTTTTCTTCTTATAATTTTTTCATTTTTTTTTTGTTGTTTTCTTGCCAATTTGTTGGTATCTGTGTACGGGTGTATTCAAGCTTTAAGTATCCTGTAGATGGCTGGTTGGCTGGCTATCCTCCACATAAAAACCATCAGCCAGCTTCACTTTTTGACCGTTAATGAGTTGCGTTCATTTTCATTATTTGTGAGTTGCATAAAATTTTAATTCATTTATTGTTTCTTTTTTTTTGTATTCCCTTCATTCGTTCTTCTTTCTTTAGTTCATAACTTGCGCCCTCCTCCCCTGTTTTATTGTCTGTCTGTTCTGTTTGTGTGACTCACATTTTTCTTGATTTCCTTTCAGTAGAGCAAAGAAAAAAGGATACTTTTGTCAAGTACAAGTTCTGAATTTCGTTTTTTTTGTTGTTGTTCTCGTGGCCCATAAAACAAAAATTATTACCACGTCTTCAATATTTTTCAAGATAATTTCTGTTTTTCACCGATAAAACTCAATCAAGTTAATCGATATCATTAACAGCCGCTCCAAAGCCGTGTTTACAGTTTAAAGCAGCAACATTTCGTTGTCATTCGTTAAATAAATTAAAAATAAAAGAGATTCTCAACCAAGGCCAATAGTTGCAGGATAAAATTTAATTATTTTTATGACTTTATTTAATGGCACTTTTAATCCTTTCAATAAAGATTGTTACATACATTACCATATGTACGAATAAGACCTTATATCTGTAATTGAAAAATTTAAGCTTTTAAGAAAAATTAAAAAAAACTTGGTAAAACTTTATTTTTCCTACAGACAATTTTATTATTGTGTTTGAAATAGTTTTCAAAATAAAAGTGCATAAAAGGGACTTATGTTATCACCGACATCCTACCTCCCTTTCCTACCTCTTCTCCATTTCCAATTTCTCTATCTCCTTCACTATCCCCTATCTCCCTTTCCTCTAGGACCTATTACCAATGGGTCAAGGTATTGCATTTGTCACAATGACAAGTACACATCCTCAAACTTAACCTAACCTAACCTATATTGTTAGCCTGGTGGGTAGTGCATTAGTTTACTAAATATGAAATAATATTTCTAATGTGACTTGCTTGCAGCAGCCTTCTGGTAGAAACTCTCAGGGTAAAATAAAATTGCCAACAAAAACTTTCTTAAATCTGTCGCTCGGAATCGACATTAAGCTGTAGGTCCCACCACTCATGGATAAAATTAACACACTCAGCATGGTTGCTGGGGAAGTCGCCATAGTCTAGTAGGTAGTGTGTTGGCTTATTAGACTGAAGGCCCGAGTTCAAACCCCAGGTCAGACATCGAAACAGAAATATGAAAATATTTCTTCGGCGACTTCCTCTCAGCAGATTTCTGGCAAAAACTCTGAGAGTAAATAAAATTGCAATGAAAAGCTTCTCAAAAGTCTGTCGTTCGGAGTCGACTTTAAACTGTAGGTCCCGCCACTTATGTATAAAATTAACGCACACAACATAAGTTGTATGAGAAGCTAGGTCGTAATCCTGACTGAAGGGTTGTAATGTATGCATGGTTGCTGGGAGAAGCTAGGTTGTAATACTTAATGAAGAGGTAGGTTAGGCTTAAGAAAGTGTACTTGTCATGGGGACAAGTAAAATATGCAGAGGTTAAAATAAACCATCGTTAATATGTTCTAGAGGAGAGAGAGAGAGGATAGTGAAGAAGATAATAAAATCCGAAAAAGTGAAGAGGTAGGTAATGGAGGATATAAGGGATGGATGAAAAGAAATGATCCACAAACACACAAGAGAGCGCTACTACAATATTGATGCCCTAGCCCTTTTCAACCAGCTCAACCTATTTATGAATCTATGGAAAGCCCTATTGTCGGCTCCAGACTAAGTGTCCAAACCTTCGAAGAAGCCTCTGCGCAGGGTCGTCCACCTTAATCTACTATGGACTGGATAGTCCGATAGTTTCCAACACCTACTCATTGCAACATACTTTGCAATAGTTCGACTGGGATCAGCTTCAGATCCTTGCTAGCGATATTATTTCGCAGTGCCCTGTTATGAAACCAAAGAATAAAGGGTTGTAGTGACCAATTATGTAAATACTCTTAGGCAATAATAATGGCCATCCTAACATTCCAAAACTCTCTGTTGTATACTAATCACTTGCTTAGCTAGAAATTGAGTAAAAGAAAACTGAAAAGAATGTAAAAAAATGATAAAATAATGATTACTTCTCAGTTCTATACGCCTGCAATTTGTCTGTGAAAAATATAAAATTCATGTAAAAAAGTTTTTAGCCGATCGAGATAAAAGCTTAAAGATTTGGTGAGCCCACCTAACATCCAGTCAAGACGAATTTAGGCTGACGATGAATTGATTAATAATTTGTCATTATTATTGTTAAAAAAATTACCAGAATCTGGCCAATTGTCGCTTATGCTAAAAACATGGCTTATGCTCGGGTTGTGGTAGCACGGAAAATGATAGGGAGACTGATTATATCCTACGTTGTGGCGTAAAACAACATTTTTTGTTCATCTAAATCATCAAAATTCTACTTAGTTTCCTTCTAAAGCTTCATGGATCAGTGGTTTACCACTAGAATTAGTTATGCAAAGGCATACAGAAATTATTATGTATTGAATATAACATCGATTAACAACGTCACGTCTTCTCTGTCCAAATGTCTATGTCAGGCTGAATTTGACTTTTGGCTTGGATTATGTTGACTTTCAAGACGGCTGTAGTTTGTGACTTATTCGCACACTCGGGGGACATAAGAAAACGTCACAAGAAGTTTACACACAATCCGAATGGCTAGTTCACATCACCTGCGTGTGATATGATCATGCCCTTCAAACGCTCGTGCAATATATCCAATGTTGATATGAGCTTTGTTGAAACCACGTGGTTTTTGTGCTTCGATTATCCAATTGAGTTCAAAAGATGTTGATAATGATCGACGTATGTATAGTTCTCGCCGTTGACAGCGGTGGCCTGGCTAATATCTTTCTCAAAGACATTTTAGCCGATGACTCCACATAAATACATACATACATCATTAGCCATTTACAATTCTTCAGTCAGGATTACAACCTAGTTTTTCACACCACTTATGTTGTGTGTGTTCATTTTTTTATCAATGAGTGGCAGGGCCTACAGTAGAAAACCGAAACGACAGATTTTTGATAAACTTTTCATGGAAATTTTATTTACTCTCAGAGACTTTTTCCAGAAATCTGCTAAGAGGAAGTTGCCAAAGGAATATTTTTTTCATATTTCTTTTTGTCGAAGATGTCTGAACTGGGGTTTGAACCGTAATTTCGCTTCTAATAAGCCAACACACTACCACCTACAATACATCGATTTCTTCCATGTAGGGTGTATAAAACTTCCACAGCAATAACTGCATTTCAAATGCGCCTCTTGGGCTTAAAACAATAATTTTTATTACAATACTTGCATTATTACTCTTTTAATTTTGCTCCTTATTTCTTCTGTTCATTTTCAATGTCAGCAGAAACCCTTTTTGTTTTTCGATTACTATATGTGCGTGCGGATGCGCAAAAATAATATCAGGGACACCATAAAGCGCCAATAATATTGTCAACAATATTGTTGTACTTGTACAAAATTACAATATTTTTCTATGCCGTTTTTAAGTTGTTTGTCATTCAAATAATTGCTGTTGCTGCTGTCATCAAGTATGTGTTGGTTGATGTCATCAAAAGACACAACTCAGCCAAAGAAGTACTCGTTTTTAATTCTGTTATCGCACATAAAATATGAATTTCATTAAAATACACAAAACAACAACAACAATAAATATTATAAAAAATGTTGCAGCAACAATAAATCGGTAATGGACTGTGTTCATGCATTCCAAGGCTAAAGATGTTAGGGTTTCTTTGAATTTAAACAGAAAAAATTGTTTTTTTTTTCTGTTTTTTTTTCTCAATATTTTGTTGCCATTACTTTAGCGAGTGAGTGAGTGAGTGTAAGAACGTGTATGACATGTGAAGTTTATTAGGAATACTTTAACTTATAATTTATTATTAAACATACGAAAAAATATGCTGCCCTGCCCGTTCGTTCTTTTGTTGCTATTGTTGTTACGTTTCATTAAAATATTTTTTTTGTTTTTGTTATTATTTTTTTTAATGTTTTTTTATTGTTGTTGTTGTTGTTTAATATGAAATTCGATTCAATACTTCAGTGTAATTTATTGGTTCTAGCAATTCTATCCGTTTCTTTCGTTTTTTTTTAATTCATTCACAAAGGAAGTGATGGTAGTTGTTGTTGTTGTCGTTTGTGCAAAACGACAGGAAATTGAAAGTGAATTATTGAATATTTTATGATTTGATTTGATTAAACAGATACCGACCGAACCCTATTAAAAGAAATTATCGGTTGTTTGAGTTTTATTTTCACCTCAAATTGATTGGCACAAATCCTTTTATTGTAAAATTTGCTTGTAAGTGTCAATAATATGACAAAATGCTCACAGAAATATGCCGCCAGATATGCGTTCTTGGAATTGTATTTGAATTTCAGACAATCATTTGGTCATGTTTAAATGACTAAGAAATTTTTTTCGTGACCTTAAGCGTATGGCAAACAATATACAAAGCGAGCCTACGAGTAATTGGCAAATTCTTGGTTGGAATATTCACGAATTCATTGTGATTTTTAAAATAAATTTATTCCGTGAAAAGTTATGTTGAAACATTAGAGAAAATTCGTTTTTAATCGTAATTTTTGTTTAATACAGACTGCTAAAAAAGGATGCTGTATTAAGAAAAACAAGTTCTTTTTCGATCTGATAACTTCGACTTTAAAAAATAAAATTAAAATTCGTTCTGGTCGGACAAATACTAGCAAAAAGTAGCAAGTAGGATCGTTGTCTAAATGCTGACGTATATGTTGGCAGTTATCTTGCCAACTATTCGCTGTACAGTTCCTAACTCCAGCGGCCATCATACATTCACACACCATTACATTACCTGCTTCAAACCTAAAGGTGAGTTTAACAAGTCGTGCATCTAAACGCTTCCAGATTGTCCATTCCCTACCATCTGATCCCATGCAATTTATTGTGACCATATTCCAAAACTCAATAAACACGGTTTCACAGATTGTTTCCCCAACAGAAAACAACAAAAACAAATGCTCCATAAGCAAGTGGCCGTAGTCTAGTACGTAGTGTGATGGCATATTAGACATAAGGCCACGGTTCATACTCCAGGTCAGTCATCAAAACGAAAATATGAAAAAATATTTCTTCGGCGATTTCCTTTTGCATTAGTGCAGCTGAAATGTATCGGTATGGTTGACAGCTATTCAAAAATTTTTATCAACATGCTCAGATCTTCTTTATTCAGGCTTAATATCTCCATGTGATGTTTAAAATCTAGGTAGATATAGATGATCTGGTAATTTTTCCCACAGCGTCAGAGTGTTACATTAAGTCCTATTCAACAAATTTAGCTTTCAAAAGTGTTCGAAAGACCTTGTGATTTACTTAATGTTATGTATTCTAATATAATAAAAAAAATATTCTTAAAATTATGCGGAAAATATAAACAAATTTATAAAATTTTAATTTATTTTTTTAACAACACCATCAACGCTAACATTATGTGGCCATAACAAAATCATAAAATGCGCAAAACGATACGCCACTAATCATACAATTTATGAACACACATCATAAATACTTTGGACAAGTCATGAAATGGTTTATTAATGCAACGCCCAGCATATAAAATCAACGTGTTCGACATACAAAACCAGAATAACGAACATAAGTAATGTTATGCTTAAAAAAGGAAAAAATATAAAATTTTTCTAATAAATTTGCAAAAAAAAAACAAAATTATTTTCTAAAAATTTTATTTCAAATTAAACGAAACATTTTGCAATTTTTTGTTAATTTTTTTAATTCTTAGCCAAACAAAAAGCAACACAAGAAATGAAAATTTTTTTTAATTGTAAAAAAGAAGAAAAAGAACTTAAGTTTCGTCGTTGACGCAAGTAAAAATGTTTGAAAACATTCAACCAGCCAACCATCCAACCAGCCCCAAAACAATTTCAACATTTAAGCACCTGCTTAATATTCCAATTAACCGATGGCGCGGTCTAATTATTTATTACTTTCATTGACAATTATTGACATTTAATTTGTGACGATGTGCAATGAATTCATAACTGATCACCAACCAACCAACCAGTCTTACTGTATTCAGTCTCTCTTTATGAACATTTCTTCTTCTTCTTGTTGTTCTTTGTTTAACGGATTTTAAAATTTAAAATGAAACATTGAAAATAATTTCAAAAATAGAATTTCATGCACAATGAATTGCTCTTTCCATTCAAATGTATTTCGTCTTAAAGGAGTTGCAAGTGAATGACTGGCAAAATGTTGAAATGTAATGGAATTCAAAATTTGTGTAATGCTGCCAGCATTAAATCTATTGAATGATTGATTCATATGTATGCTAATGGATCAGATTAACACTCCGATTATAACAAATTATACCCGCGGTTTCCGGACCATAATACGGTTTCCCAAGCGTAGGTACGAACGATCAGAGAATGCATAATCATAATTTGACAAACTTGACTTAAAGATATTTAAACTTCACTGATCACTTACTTAATACATAATTTGGCCTGACTCTTGAGTCAGGATTACGACCTAGCTAGCTTTGTGTTAATTTTATCCATAAGTGGCGGCACCAACAGCTTAAAGTCGACTCCAAACGATAGTTTTTTGAGAAACTTTTTCATGGTAATTTTATTTACCCTCAGAGTTTTTGCCAGTAATTTGCTAAGCGGAATTCGCCTAAGAAATATTTTTTTTACATTTCGGTTAGATATGTTAGACCCGGGTTTGAACCGTGACCTCGCATGTTATAAGTCACCACAATACCTACTACACTACGACGACTTCTTCTTCACTGATTGTCAAACAAAAATTAGGACAATAGCATGGGTACCTCATCACCAAGGACCGACTGAATAATCAACCTAATAAAGCTAAGCAATTATAAAACATAAACACGTAGAATCTAATGCCTTTTTAGAGCATTTTTAACCAGACTACGAGAGTGAGCGGAATTTTAATATAAACTACTATGGAATAACGCCACAGTAGCGAAAAAGTGGAGTAGAGAATTAAAACCAAGTAAATACGACTTGAAGTCGACTTGAAGTCGCCGTAGTCTAGTAGGTAGTGTGTTGGCTCATTAGACGTAAAGCCAGGGTTCGAGTCCCAGGCCAGACATCAAAACAAAATACAAAAAGTATTTCTTCGGCGATTTCCTCTCAGCAGATTTCTGGCAAAAACTCTGAGAGTAAATAAAATTGCCATGAAAAGTTTCTCAAAAAATCTGTCGTTCGGAGTCGACTTTAAACTGTAGGTTCCGCCACTTATGTATAAAATTAACACACACAACATAAGTGGTGTGAGAAACTAGGTCAATAATCCTGACTGAAGGGTTGTAATGACCAATTATGTATGTAAATACGACTTAAGTGTACTAATTAGCATCCTACATGATCATCTGCTTATATGCCCAATACATACATACATACATACATAATTGGCCATTACAACCCTTAAGTCAGGATTACGACATAGCTTCTCACGCCGATTCCGAACGACAGATTTTTGGGAAACTCTTCATGCCAATTTTATTTACTCCCAGAGTTTTTGCCAGAAATCTGCAGGGATTTTCTTTTGTTGAAATTGTCTGACCGGAGTTTTGAACCGAGGCCTCATATCTAATAAGATACTCCGTTCCATGACTTACATATATGCATAATTCTTAGTATCCAATTCTTAAGGAATACATATCGCGTACTTACTTCTTCAATTTCTTCCAATCTACTCTTTCAGATAAATAATCTCTGGTGGTCCAAAATGGTGGAAAAGATATTAAAGGTTCCTTTCCATTGCTGTATTTGTCCAACAAAGTTTTCTATGCCTCGAAAGACCTTGTGGTTCTCTAGCTATGTTATGTACTCTATCCCAAAGCTCAGTGCATACCATGTCAACATAAGCAGCTGTGCCTTTTGTCTAGAATTGTCGGTCCGGTTTGTAATAGGTATGCTAAGTATCCTTTCCGATATCTCACCAGATCAACCAACATCTATTCACCATACATACATCCTGCTATTGTTTTCCTATTACTTTCCGGATTTTTTGTTTAACTTAGGAATTTGACTTGCTTGGATATCCTGATGTCCTTGTCAAAGGATCTGAACTTCTTCGTTTACATTGTAAAGGAGCTGATCTCCGTCCGCTCATACGTGCCCAGTTCACTTTTATATGTAAAACACCTTTCGCTATTCCTTGCAATTGGTTTAGATTCTTCCGCTTCATGTCATACGCGTAACAGACCTTTGGATATAGTGTCTGACTTCATGTGGTTCCGTTACCACGGATCGTCCTTTTATAACAGCTGATGTTCATTAGCTAGCTTTTCACACCATTTATGGTATATATGTATGTATATATGTATATTCAGTTTAAAGTCGATTCCGAACAACAGATTTTTGTGGAACTTTTCATGACAATTTTATTAACTCTGAGAGTTTACGCGAGAAATTTGCTGAAAGGAAGTGGACGAAGAAATATTTTTTCATTTTTCGTTTTGTTGGGGATGTCTGACGAGGGGTTTGAACCGAGGCCTCATGTCTAGTAAGGTCTACTAGACTAGGACGACTTTATATTATAGAGCACTTCTCCTAATACTGAATAGTGCAGCAAACACTTACTTTAAGAGAATTAAAGCAAGGGATAATCAGAATTCCGACAGTGTTCACTCTTTTCCACTTGCTTTACTGCCAAAGAATAAACACGATAATTGAAAGTGTACAGGTTGTTCTATAAGCCTCAATGGGTGTTAGCTTGTACGTCATATCCGAGTTGTCGAATAAATATCTGATACATTTTTCATTAAGCAGCTGTACGTGAATCCATCTAGCAAAGTGGGTGCCGAAATAACTAAAACTCAGTGAAACTTAGTAGAACTTCTTCTAAAGCAGATGGAGACTACTCACTTGTGTATGCTAGTGTAGTGCACTATCTGGATCCAAGAAAGGGTTTCCCGGTATTTTACTTCTAAGTGGAACTGCATTTTATATTCAAATAAAATAGTTTCAATTTTTTGTATCGTCTGAAACGATATGAGGTTAGGTTTTCTAAAGTCTAGGGTAATAGAATTTCGATTATGGCTTAATGATCAGTTAACTAACCTTAAACGATTTCTAGTATACCTAGTGAAAATTCATAGAAATATCTGTTTTCCAAGTGGGACGTTTTAATTTCCAGAAATACAAATTTACACATCATTGCCTTAAAGAAAGACTTACTTATTCATTCTCGTTTTAAATGAAATATTTTGTGCGTACATTTGAGGCACTATTCTTTGAGTAATGGTTTGTGAGCCCCAGTACTTTACGTAAAAAAAAAAAGAAAAAAAAAAACTTGAATTAAAAACATGCAAGAAACAAATGAAATATTAAGTTGTTTTGCCACATTTAATCGACATCTTTACCGTCTGCGTCTTCGACTCTGTCTGATAAATGTCTGCAGTGCCAACAACAATGTGACAAATAATATACATTTTATTCGTTTATGTTGTTATTTTATTCCATGGATACGATTGTAAATGTTTATTGTACCCGAAAAAAGATGTTCACAAAAAAGTGAGACAAACGAAAAATACCAAAAAAAAAAAAAAAAAATAAAATTTAGAAACAACCTAAAACGCGAAATTAGCACTGACCCTGTGAGATATTTGTTTAAGGTAAGAATTTTTGAAATAATAATTTTACTAGTCCAATCAATTTGTTTACAACTGCACACTGTTTGAAAGACTTTTTCGGCATTTCAACTGGATAATCAGTTTCTTGACGCTGGCCCCCTACAATAACTTGTTTAACAATATATGATTGTGGTTAAATAAATCTTGATTTAGTCAGTTCCAAGGGAAAGTATTTAGGCATGTGCCTTAACTGATTTGCTCCTAAAGCAGTGTGAGAAGTGCTTATGTGCAATATTAAAGGAAAAAAGGCTTCATGGGAACTGCAACAATGTAATAAAGTTTTTTTCTATATTTCTTATGGTGCTGTGCATGCGATTTACATTTTTTAGAACCTCATACCATGATAGCCCTTCATTCACTTAAGTTTGCATTAACTTCAAAGAGCTTGTTTGAGTTCAATAAAATGCCTTCGTGTAGTCGTTGTATTAGACTTAATAGACATGAGGCCTCAGTTCAAACCCCAAGTCAGACATCTCCAGCTAATCTAAATATGAACAAATATTTCTTTGGCAACTTACTCTCAGTATATTTCTTGCAAAAACTCTGAGAGTAAATAAAATTGCCATCAAAAGTTTCTTAACAAACAAAACTGTAGGTCCCGCCACTAATATATAAAATTGATACACACGACATAAATGGTGTGCCAAGCTAGGTCGTAATCCTGACTGAAGGGTTGTAATGGCCAATTATGTGTGTATGTATGTATGTAAGATCCCTTCGTAACACTGATGCTACCGATTCCTTTTTACAACTCCAACACAACACAATTATAACTCCTGGTTGGCATACTTAACCATCTGAACAGCTTGATGAAAATGTGACTCTTTATCTGATAAATCACCTTTGGTTAGAGGCGTTCTGTCTGGGTACCCAAGAATCCTTTATTCCAGGTTCGCAAGTTACAGGCAATGACTGAAGATATTCTCAGGTTTCTTCTTCCTCTTCATTACAGTTATTGTACTTGCCTATAAGCTAGAAATATCCAGAAGAAGACGAAAAACTTTCATCTTGATTCTCTTTCGAAAAATCTTTCTAGACAGCCCCTGGCCACCGTTCTTCTTAGGCAGCTTTAGATCAGAAGGGCGAAAGGTCAAACAGCTTCCCTTCTTAAGAAAATTTCGACAGTAAAGGCCTCACCACAACACCCAGTTGTTCACACATGGCGTTGTTTCTAGCATTATAAGATGACAACCATATCACACCAAAATCTACTGCAATTGATAAGCAGCATTGAAGTGTATTGGATCTTTTAAAATATGCATGACTAAGGCAGCTTTAGATCAGAATGGCGAAAGATCAAACAGCGTCACCTCTTAAGAAAATTTCGACAGTAAAGTCCTTACCACAACACCCGGTAGTGTACATATGACATTGTTTGTAGCATTGCAAGATGGCAACCATATCACACCAGAATCTAATACAATTGATAAGCAGCATTCAAATTTATTGGATTTTTTAAAATATACACGACTTAGTTTACCTCATCAAGCGTTTATACTTCCGAAAATGGATTAGTTCTCTATCGCATACAGAATTGGGGGAAACAGATCTTTATTGAGCAAAGGGAATGTATTTGATAATAGGGAAACAGTAAGCACAGTAAAGCAATTCTAATGGCACTGTTTTCCCTATTCAAAGCTCGTGTATTATAGCTAAGGCTATCATTATGTTTATGCGCTGTTCCAGACTTGCAACATATGACGTCCATTTGTATTGAGTCTCATGTGTTTGTTTCTTTTTTTGTTTTTCCTCTTCATTTATTCCAACATTTGCACTTTTTAGGGAATTTTAAGGTTTTTGAGTACTTGTACTTAAAAAATATACATTTTCGGTTAATTTTTGGTTTTTTATTTCATTTCATTTGGCAATGGTTATTTTAAAAAACATACAATAAATATAAAAATTTGTTTACATACACTGAAAGAAATTCTGTGGAAAAATTTGAATATATTGGTGGCATTTTTGTGGTCACTAGAGTCAATGATTGTCTCACACGAAATCTCGTATGAATGATTTATGAGATGATGATATCACGTCCGCTGTTACAGACTTATATTCATCAAAGTAGGTTGCCTTAAAGGTTCATACTCCTTCGCATTAAAGTAGCTTTTGTGTGTACAAGAACATTAAGGCACTTCACAACAATTTCTCTCTGTAAATCCAATTAGAGGACCAATTCAATAAAATAATGAATGCAGACCATGTCATAAAGACATCAAAACGTTATGACATTGCCAGGCTACTGTAGGATCAAGTTTTTAATATTTATAGGTAAGTTACTCTACCAGCCATTACTCACCTCAGAGAAGTTGATTTGAACGCACAGACTTCTATAGAATTTGTGGCAGGTACCCCTTAGTAATGAATACACAGCAAGCCGACTTGATCACAATGAACCCACTGCTATGACACAACTTAGAAGCATCTAAACTACTTTTGGAAGGTATTATCGTCAAGCTGCTAAATAAACAGGAGCCAACTGACCCATGCAATTGAGGGATTATTTATGACAAATTTTAGCACCAAAATTGAGACCGAGACAGATTTTCCATCACGGAAATCGTGCACATACTACGTAAATAGCTTTAAAGTAACTGTAAAGCAGATCTACAGGATTTAAACAATCTTTTGTTATATCGGCTGCTCTAGCTGACATGCCAAACGTTCATAGTTCCACTAGTTAATCTCTCCGTAAGGAAGTTAACTGTCGAATTCGCTATGAAACTCAACTCTATCATAGGATTCCTATACTTTCTCAATGTAGAGACTGCTGAACGTTTTGAAATAAACGTCCTCTTCATTGAATATCAAATTCAGAATTCTCAGCTCAAGAGTATTGAGTCCATTAAGCTAGAAATCAGAGAAAATAAATGTAATTGAATTTTTAATACGCTGTGTAAGAACACTGTCGATATAGTTTGTATTGGAAAAGATTGGAATTAACAAGATACCACTGAAGTGGAGTAGAAAAAGGGACAATGTAATTGACAAGGCAACAAAAAAAAATGGAGAGCAGATAGTAGGGAATGAAATTAAAGCTCACTTGGGCACACATAGTGTACCACATGAAGCTTTATCACTAAGATAATTGACTAACCGGTCTGATCATGTGCATTCAAAACATGACTCTTTTAAACACACGCTGAAAACCAGCCATAATGAGTCTAGTAATCGATCTGATATTAAGTAGTGACGGGCTCTTTAATGTACCTTTAAATGTCAAAGAAAAGTCTGCATTGAACGAGTTACATACACTACGAAGTTACATACAATACTCGTTTCTTCCTCAACATATCTACAAACACTGATGAAGGCATAATTGAAGAAGCGAAATTTCTCCGAGTGCCATGACTACCCATCACATAATGACTCGTGAGTAGAGGTACAGTAACGGACTGTTTTTACAATCCAGTTTGAATAACAGCGTCGAACGAGAGACGGGCATTACCTAATGAAATGGGCAATACTCTCCTCTTTTTCAACCGATCTACAGCCTCTCTAGAAGTCATTAAAAGGTAAATCGCTCCTTATGTCTACCATTAACATAATGACTTATGAGTATATGTAACGAAGGGTTCTTACAATTCAATTTGAATAGTCGATTAATACGCTTCCTATTCAATTTAAGCAAGAAGAATCTGGCAATGAAATAAAATTCTTCTTCGAACTAGGATTTGTTAGCAGCCAATGAATACCTTCCTCAACCTGACGTACAGCCTAACGGAGTTAAGAAGATGATATATTTTCATACATGAATTGTTAATCCCTATGAGTGTGTCTGCGCTAGCATTAGATACACGACTACCCAGTATGACATTGATACTAAACTGCCGCGAAAATCGAACACGTGAGTTGCGGTTTAAAACTAAAAGTTACTGGACCTGGTTGCCGCTTTGCATCAGTGAAGGTACTAAGAAATTACCGTATTAGAAATTCCCTTACTCAGGATCAATTCAGCAATGCGGTTTCTAACCATTACTTTACATTGGTCAAAGAGACGAAGAGATATCCTAAGACGTAGCCTTTTGGAGAAAATTCCGCAGCCTACTTCATTCTCACATCTAATGCCGTCTGTGTAGAGTTTCTCGCAGATATTTCGTCGGATATATCCACGTCAGAGGACCAGTCTTGGGATCCTAATATGAAATTCCATATTAATATTGGACTGAGGAAGAAGTGATAAGTGGGTGTAGTGTGCTAGTTACATTGCGACAAGTGTAAAATGTTGCCAGCCAAGTGCAATTAGATTAAAATTAAAATAATAAGTTGGGCTCCATATAGGATAGAAGAGAGACATGTGAAGAAACATATACCCATATTGCCTGCGTGCTTTAGATAACATGGAGCTGCCTGCAGTAAAAAAAAAAAACGCTTCTTACAGTTCTATACTGTAACAACGTCAAAATTTAGTAACACATTTTACTTAAAGGTATTGACAACCGTCGATTTTATAGCAGCGCATGAAACAGTTCTCGTAAACTTCTCCGTGTACAAAAACTCAATTGCCTCCGTGCGAAGTTTTTATTATGATTACTTTTTCTTTTGTTATTGTTGATGTTGCTGCTATCGATATTATTGTTATTGTTGTTATTGTTAATATTATTTGGTCGCTTGCAAAAATTTGTTGTTCTTATTTTTCTCATTTTAAATTCAAACACCATACTCTACTTCCTATGCTTCAAGCGTTTCTCTTTACCTTCTCCTCCGCCAACTACTCTGTATGTCTGCATGCTTATACTATTACACTTATGGCCACAAATATTCATACAATTGGTTAAGTTTTCTGCAATGAAAGCAAAAAAAAAAATACAAATACACAACAGCAGCAATAACAACAACAACCACTAAAAACAACAAATACTTTAGAAGTGAAGGAAAGAGAATAAATTACAAAAAATAAACAAACTATGGGGATGGATACGTTTTATAACTTAACCTTGACTTTGAAAATTGTTTTGTGCAATAACAACAACAACATCAAATACTAGCACAACTTATAAACAAATACATGCATACACACATACATACATACATATACTATATGTAGTAAATGACAACCATACACTGACACATCATTGACTTTATTTTTGCTCACATTAACGGCCCCACAATATTTAGTTGAAGAAATTACTGAAGACGGGAGTTTCTGGTTTTTTTTTTGTTCAAAGTTTCATTAAATTTAACGAAACGTTGCAAGCATTTAAAAATTCTAAACAGAATAATAAAAACAACAATTTTTAATAATTATTTCTCCTCATGAAAGCTTTTTAATATGAACTAATTAATGAAGTATAAATTAAACAAAATATTCGATTCACATCGTTTGTAACATAAATATTTGCAACTTTAAATGCTCAGTCAAAATTGTTGTTACTTTCGTTTACGGGATTATTTTAAGCGGTATTAACATTTACAGCTATGTGTGTATACTTACTTACTTAACAACCCGATTAACGGATTTCGGCCTGCCGTAACACATCCTTCCAGGCGCCTCTGCTTCTTGCGCACCTACGCGAGTTGGTCACACCAATCGCTGACATGGCTTCCTCGATTTGATCCTTCCAAAGCAAACAAGGTCGTCCTCTTCGCTGACTTCCGCAGATCCCCACATCAAATACCTGTCTCGCCGGAGCATCCTCCTCCATTCGAACGACATGGCAGAGCCAGCGCAGCAGCTAGATGTTAATACACTGCACAACGTCGATGTCGCACTGGACCGAAGATCTTACGTAGGACTTTTCTCTCGAATACTCTCAAGGCTGCTGCATCAGTGCTTAATAGGGCACATGCCTCTAAGTGTGTATAAGATATCGTAAATGAAAATCTATTGTTTTCCTAATAGGCGACTTAAGAAACTTCGAGGTCTCTTGTGTTGCATAACTACAATTGCATCGCGACAAGTGATACCGTAATTGCTTGACTCTAACGCACTTAAAGGTCAAGAGGTGAATATAAAACATAAACTGTCTTGACATACATACATAATTGGTGTTCACAACTCTTCAGTCTGGATTGCGACCTGGCTTCTTACATCACTTATGTTGTGTGTGTTAATTTTTATACATAACTGGCGGGTTCCTACAGTTTAAACTCGACTCCGAACGACAGACTTTTGAGAAATTTTTCATGGCAATTTTATTTACTACCAGAGTTGTTCCCAGAAATCTGCTGAGAGAAAGTCGCCGAAGAAATATTTCGTTTCATATTTCGTTTTATTGGAGATATCTGTCCTGGTTTAAACCTAGTTACGAACAGAAGTTCCTTTTTCTCGATTTTCCTTTAGCAGTGTTCTGGCAAAATCTCGGAGTAAAAAACATTGCCATGAAATCTTACTCAAATCTATTGTTCGGAGTGGACATTAACTTGTAGATACCGCACACAACATGAATCATGTGAGAAACTAGCTTGTAATCCTAACTAAATATTTGTAATGACCATTTAAGTTCAATAACTGTTATGCTAAAAACACTATAGACGTAACACAGTAAGCACAGCAATTTTTCAACAACAATTTGCTTGCTTGTCGCGCTGCCTTCAAATTAATCACTTCCACATACATCCATCTATTTTAGTTTTGAGAGAAAGCTGCGTTTGCTGTGTTGTGTTTATTATGTTTACGGCATGAGTTCAAGAAGGAACTTATTTTCCATTTGTTAATCTGAATTGCATAGCAACAAAGTGAGCCTCTTTATGAAACTTATCACTTACGATTACTTTAAACAAAACTGTGAGAAACGATCTCGAGAACAGAATTAACGTTGACCAAAATTTTATAAGTTGTTGTAGCAATTTTATTGACAAACAATTTCTGTTCTAAAGCCAAAAGAAGGTTATCCTTGGCAAAATACAGCCTGCATATGTGAACTACTTTAATGACGTTTTTGGAAAAGTTGAACTATCCTTCATAATAAATTTAAAGCTCATTTAGTACAGATATTCTGATAATAGAATAGCAGCTTGTAATAAAATGTTTGAAGGTAGATAGGTAGTGTGTTAGTATAGTAAATGAAATCTTGTCCAACATCGCACATAAGAAAAAATATAAAAAACATTTCTTTAGGTGCCCTCCCCTTAGCAGTGTTCTAACAAAAGCCCGGAATGCAAATAAAATTGCCACGAAAATCTTCTCAGTCTGACATTCTGAGCAGAGATCAGCAATGAGTATTCAAAAAGATGAGTAAAATCGAATCATACTCATAATTTCTGATACTTATACGCATTCATACTTATTTTAATATCATGGAATCTCTACTCATATTCAAAGTTTGAAGTACACATCATACTTTATACATAACAACACATTTGATGTTGTCGAATTCGACTCTCCATAACTCAACATTTACAAAAATCACAAAATAAGTATGATTCGCATACGAACACTAAAATACTCACTAGAAGGTTGTGTGTTTGCTCTGCTTGCGGATCTGTCTTTTTTTTTGCTTATGTGACGTTTTTCTTTTCTTGTAAATGCAACAACAACTAAGACTGCAAATTTTGATGAATGATTCGAGTCACTCGAAGTATTTTTCTAAATTTATGAATCAAAAATATTTCGAATGGTATGATTTTGATATCAACGTTTTAGGCATACTCATTGCAACCTGTCCTTATAAATCAATGTTGTGGTGAGTACGAGTACGAATGAATCAGAGTAGTTAAATTTCAATATTGTTGACTCACTTATATTCATAATTTCATGAGTGCTTATGAGTACCGAAAAAACGATTCATTGTTGATCTCTGATTCGGAGTAGACGTTAAACGGCAATATTGTTTTCAAAAAGATATGGTGTTCGCTATGGCAGAGTTTAGATCGATGAAGTTTCAAAAAGGGGACTCCTTTAGTTTATTTGTTAAAGACACCTTGAATGTTTGTATTTTGTTTTATTTAATTTATTAATGAAGCGAACTTATACCAGAGCTAATTTTGTTTTTGTATTTATAAACAAAATTTTGGAGTTTTTTAAGAATAATATTTGAATGAAATTAACATATTTATGACAGCCACTGTATATTATTGTATTTCTAAAAATTATTATTTTAGCTTAGCCTAGACAACAACCCATATATGTACTTACTTACAAGCAAATGCTAGCCAGCAAGAAGCATGTCAAGCAATAGTTTCATTTCATTTATTTTTCAATTCAATTCAATTTATTTGATTTTAACTCCATTTTGTTATCATTTATTTATTTATTTGTATTTAGTTTAACAATATAATTTTATTATTATTGTTATAATTTTATTGTTTATTTACAGATAATCAAGACAAATGAGGACAACTATTAGTTTTTCTTAAACATACAAAAATACAAATTACAAATACAAATAATTTCAAATACAAAGATATCAGTTAATAAAAAGAAGGTGATATTTAGGAAAGTTCTCAATGAAATAAATTAAAGAAAATAAATAATAAAAAATAAATGAAAATAATAATAATTTAAAAATAAAATTATCAAAAACAGAACGTAAATAATTAAATAAAATCAACCAGCAAGCAAAATAAAATAAATACCATATACACTCAGAGAAACTTTGCAGAACCAACAGGTATTTGTTAATTATATTTCTTAGAACTTAAAATCATCTTTAAAATCAAATCGAATCAAATCCAATGTAAATGCAACAAAATTCCATTGCATTCAAAATAATTAATTAATTGGTTCAAATGATATTTTTTGGCAATCTTTTAAGTCTTATTTTTAGTCTTAAGCAATTCAATTCTTAGAATTTTTTTTTTATTTTTCTTCTTTGTAAAAACAATAAAATATTCTCTGAATATGGCATAATTCATGCTACTTGTACATACAACAGATAGGAGTAATAAAAAACTTTGGTTTTTTTGGCAACTTTTATTGTCTACCTATTAAAAATGTAGGCATTTGTTGTTGTTATTTGTTAATTTATTCCAATTTATAGCCGTATTGTATCCAGCACTAATGTATCCTTAAAGGATGTGTCTGTTATTTTTAATACATTTTTATAGTTGTGTGCTCATTTAACCTTAAGGTAAAGTGAACCGTACATTGCCAGAAAATAATTTTGTTTTCTTTTTTGCTATGAGCCAAACGGCCAGTTTTTATTATTATTGCCGCTGCTTTACTTAGAAGTAGTTTAGTTGCAATATACATAAACGCTGCACAGTTGGCCAAAAATGTATCAATAGTTATACAAATTATTTTCTGTTGTACTACCCCTCCATCTATAAGCTAAGGCCTGACAAATTTCAGGACGTTATTTGGTGCCAACAAGTACAATTTGCTGGCCAAGGGCTTGTGCCGTATGCACTCAAGTGTTTTCTTTTGGACTGCAAAAATGACGAAGCGGGTTTCAAGTATGCATTCTGATGATTCATTACCCTTATCACAGGATCTAAATATTGGGTTCGAAACATTTTGAGTCAATAGAGTCTTGACAACAAGTTGTTTACTAACATCGGGTTCATTTTTTGTAGTCTGATGAATAATTCAAATCTTCTTCTTTTGTACGCATGCAATAAAACAAATCTAAACAAACGTTTTGTTTGCCTCAAACCTAGTTGGTTTGAAAAGAATCTCCATCTTTCTCTCTATATCTTCTTTTTCGCTTCAGCCCCATGATAGGTTCTGGCTCAATTAGCGGCGTAGAAGCCTTTCTCCTCGCAAGCTGATTGAGTGGAATTCTCAAGTGATTTAGACTCAGCAGAGAGTAACTTCGCTGTCTAGCTGAGTTAATTTCATTAGAGCCGAGTGTTTTATACCTTCTGCCACATCTTTCAATGGGGAAATTTCCATTTAGAAGATACTCATGAGTTTAAATATGGGCTCAGAATATTGCATCTTCAAAATTACTAGTTTCTGTTCCAAAATCTTTTCTCGATCCTTATGGTCCCTCTTTTAAAAGCTTATGTAGTCTTCACGTTAATCCATTCACTCTTGCTAATAAGTCTCATTGCGAAGCAATGTCCAAAATCGTATAATCTACTGGTCCTGTTCAGGAGCGTACTAAGAAACTATCTGTCATCCCCCCAATTCATCTGGTCAAGATGAATCCTGATGAGTCTCATATTAGGCATGGCTCCTCTAGCTATAGTCTCCAAAGCTCTAGTCCTCGCTACCATATGCTACGAACAAAGCCTTTAGCATCTGTAGAACGGGTATTCAAAAAAGTAATCATAATTTAAAGGTAACTTAGTATACATACATACATAATTGGCCATTACAACCCTTCAGTCAGGATTACGGCCTAGCTTCTCACACCACTCATGTTGTGTGTATTAATTTTATAAATTATTGGTGGGACCTACAGTTTAAAGTCGAATCCGAACGACAGATTTTTGAGAAACATTTCATGGCAATTTTATTTACTGTCAGAGTTTTTGCCAGAAATCTGCTGAGAGGAAGTCGCCAAAGAAATAATTTTAATTTTATATTTCGGTTTTGATGTCTGAGCTGGGGTTTGAACCTGGGCCTTTCGTCTAATAAGCCAACACACTACCTACTAGACTACGGCGATACTAAGGATAACCAAAGCTTATTAGCGGCCCGTTGTGATGCCACAGAAGACTACGCCCCACAGCTATCACGACAATCAGCAACAAAGCTTGCAATTCAAGCATAACTTATGTCAATTGTTTTGTTGAACTTTCTTAATCAAATTTCTGCATAAATATGACTAATACAATAACTAATGTAAAATGCCTTATTTCAACAACTGTTGAAGCTGAAAATTTTCTTCTTTACTAATATGAGTGCAACGTGGCCTTGAAGTGTCCGTGAAAGTGCACATTATATTTATGGACCTTTATATGTCTCTATGTTATTAAGTATGCTATTATGCTTGAGGAAATATCCCTTAACTGTGTTCTACAGAAGCCTAAGATTGCATCTTCCCACCTTATTAATGTAAATCCAAAGTGTCTTTAAGCCCCACAGAGTTGCATTCACTGTAGAAGTGCATCTGACATAGAAAACTGTTATCAATACACTCAAGATTCATCAGGATTGCGAAATACCTTTCTCGTTAAATGAAATCATCACACTGTTAATGAGCCCATAACATGGGTGGTGAGAGAAGCTAGAGCGTAATTCTGGCTAAAGGGTTGTAATGGCCTACTGTAATTTATGACTACCTTCACTCTCACCTGTAAGGCACTAAAAAGGCTCGAAATAACTATCGGTCCACCAAAGCAAAATAGTAAAAGGTAAATAGAGTTAATCGTTTGAATAAAACAGAATTTTAAGCCTGATTTTAACCTTAACTAATGTGATGGAATGCCGTCTGTAATAATCCGTATAGTGTGACTTCTAAAAAGACTCTATAAAAATCGGGAGAAGTGACTACAGGCACCATAGGTAGCAAGTTTCGAGAAAAGTGTACTGTGTTTGTGTCAAATGTTTTGAAAACGTCTGGCTCTCATCAAAATTGATGGATAACTGGTTCCATCGTTCTAAGAGTGACAGCAATAGATCAGTACGAACTTCACGGAAATTATGCTACATATTGCTGACTCTTTTTTATACAAAATGTATAAAATGACTACTACCGTAGTCTAGTAGGTAGTGTGTTGGGTTATTAGACGTAAAGCCCGGGTTCGTATCCCAGGTTAGGCATCAAAACGAAATATGAAAAAAATATTTCTTCGGCGACTGACTCTCAACAGATTTCTGGCAAAAACTCTGAAAGTAAAATAAACTTGCCATGAAAAAATTTCTCAAAAATCTATCATTCGGAGTCGACGTTAAACTGTAGGCCCCGCCACTCACGTATAAAATTAATGCACACAACATAAGTGGTGTGAAAAGCTAGGTCGAAATCCTGACTGAAAAGTTGTAATGACCAATTATGTATGTATGTATGTATGTATATTAAAAAAATTAAGAAAAATGTTACTTCTGTCCCACTGTGCCATAATATTTTTCAAATGTTTACGTCTTGCAACTTTGTGTGCGAAGAAGAAGAGTCAAACGGCATGATGATGATGATCACCATAAACAAGGGCGTGTGTTGGGTTCTATGCTTATTTAGGGTTGTTAAAAATATTTGTCTGGCGATTGTTCATGGTCGCGACATGCCAGGCAGGTGGTGTATTTATGGTTTTTTGAAATTCGAAAAAAAAACCAAAAACTTTAAACCACAAGCACCTACTAAAACTTAAACAAAGCTTAAGTGTTCAAATAAAAGCCAGCCTAAGCCAAGCCAAACAAAAAAAAAATTAAATTTTAATGATCATTTCCAAAAATCATACCCAATTGCGTTCACGAAACTAAGCAAATAATTTCAAATTTTTTAATTCTAAGTATCCTGGTTTTATCTGCTCTTCTCTTATGTTTTCATAAATTATTCTAACATACTGATCCTGTTTACTTATTATTTCGAAGTTAAGCTTCTACTTCCTTTGAGATCTTAAACGCAGAATAGTTTCTAAAAACAAAACCACCTGTTTTCTTTCGAGCACAAACTAATGGCATATAAAATACGAAAGAAAGAAAAGAAAAAAAATCTGCGAAAAAATTTACCGCTAACAGGCACAAAAAGGATAATAATTCCCGTATGCTTTGAAAAATTGTCTGTGAATCCGATCTTGTCTTTTACGGTGTGTCTAACCATTGTTTTGGCACATGCTAAACTTAAGGCTACACAGGATGCTTCTTCTCCCGTCTTTTTTTTTAAGTTAGTTGTTATGCAGTTGTTAGTTAGTTGTTAAGTTAGTTGTTAGGCTCTTGGACATTTGGAGGGTTTTTATCACAGCCAGACACATCTGTCTTGGCTGCTTTTTTTTCTCTTCTTATTTAGGCACGAGTTATTTGGACATAAATAATCGACCTTTTAAGTTAAACAGCCAATTCAAGTTCAAACCCAAAGAACCAATTAATTTATGCGATAAGCGTTTGAAAATTTCATTTTTATTGATAAGAAATGTAATGAAAGAAACGAAGGAGTTGTTTCTTAGGAAATCTTGTAAAATTTACAAAGAAACTTAATTTATGAAAGAATCAATAATCAATTACGGTCAACACAGTTTGACATTCTCAGCTGTCAAATCGCAGTTATCGATAGTTGAAGGGTGTTTTCCGAGTCGTTTGAGAGCTATCGATAACTGCTATTTGACAACTGTAAATGTCAAACTGTGTTGACAGTTCTGTTTTGTAAGTTTGGGCAAGACATATAACGTTTAACGTCAGAAGAAATTGGAAATTTATTATGAATTTACTTTGAAAAAGAAAAAAATCTCTTCATACAGCTTTACGTCAATATTGCGCTCAATATAATCGGCAATTCATGCAGTTATCGATCATTCTCGCATTTATTTTACTCATTTTCTACTACAAAACCATCAACAAAACATAGAAATGTACGTAGAGAACAAAATATTCCAGCTAAAGCGTAAAAATCTGAATGAGAACTAAAATGTCGATTTGTCGTCAAACTGGTTGGCCCTTGTCCCTCGATTACGTGAAAAAATTTTACGTAAAAATCTTACATACGGGGCTATAAAATACAGCACAATTAAAGCCAAACAATCATTTTTTGAGACACATTTTTAAACAAAGATAACAGTTTTGAATTGTTTGGAATTGTGTTTACTAGTGAAGCTCATTCCTAGTTAAATAACTACGACAATAAGTAAAATTGTTGCCTTTGCTACGTAGACAATCCTCAAGGCGTTAACTGATCACCGTTACTTCCACGAAAATTGAGAATTTGTGCGAAATTTGTACTCTAAATTCGGTACTTATTTCTTTGGAAATGAGCAGTAACTGCTGTCACGGTGAATGCCGAGAGCTAACCATACTTGCGCAACACGGCTACTCTGGACGGATTGCATCCGGAATGTTTAATTTTCCATAACTCTGGCGCATAAATCAGACTGAAATTGAACGATGACTTTGAGTCCTAGTTTGTGGCATATTCGCACATCTGTGCGTCTGAGAAAAACTGCTCAAGAAAAAGTCTAACGAAATCAAATCGCACAATTTCGGTGCCCAGTTCAAATCAGTTCCACGTTAGATGATCATGTCCTCAAATCGATTGTGCAGAATATCAAATGTGGCATGAGCTGTGTGATATGTTAGTAATCATCGATCTTTAAAGTCCACCAATGACAATGCTAGCCAGGCCAACGTCGCTCTCAACGCCAACCTAAAATCCACAAGAAATATTGACTTGGATTTGTGATTTCCTAACTAAGGTTTTGATTGTCTCGAACATATTTGGTTTGAAAAGAGTCTTAGCCTCTTTTAATCTTTCCTTTTTGAATATACTTTTCCGTTTCTACTCCACTGAAAGGTTCTGACGTTATCAGCAGCTTTAAAACTTCTCTCCTAGCAAGCTCTTGATCTTGAATTCTCACTTGGCCCTGGGTAAACTTTTTTCTCTTACTAGCTGATTAAGTTTACACAGTTAGTTCCATACTATCCGCTGTTTACTCTTATAATAGCGGGATGCTCGACTGGAGGCGAGGCTATCAGATAAGATTGCTAAGTCATGTCTCTGTAATTTCAATCCATAATTTTCGCCATGGGCTCGGCAAATTCATTCAGGGACCAAAAATTCTCGTTCATGTCCTAAGATCTGTGTATACCACAAAATAGTTCCTCTTAAAAGAATATTTAGATTACATACATTCATACATACATAATTGGTCATTACAAGCCTTAAGTCAGGGTTACGACCCAGCTTCTCACATCACTTATGCTGTGTGTGTTAATTTTATACATGAGTGGTATGACCTAATGTTTAAAGTCGATTCCGAACGACAGATTTTTTGAGAAACTTTTTCATGGAAATTATATTTACTGTTAGGGTTTCTGCAAAAACAATTCTGAGAGGCAGTCGCCGAAGAAATATTATTTGTTAGTTATTTCGTTTTGTTGGAGATGCCTGACCTGAGTTTTGAATCGTGGCCTCGAATCTAATAAACCAATACACTACCTACTAGACTACGGCGAATTCCACTTCGGCCACCTTATAATAGCGGGATGCTCGACTGTTAGCTTGACTATCAGATACTATTGCTACCGCAAGTCCTTTGTACTTCCTATCCATGAGTCAGGTTCGAAAAATTTCATTCAGGGACAAAAAATCATTCCCCAAGATATATTCTTCACCAATGTGTAGATCACAAAATAGTTCCTGTTTTAAAATAATACTTAGCTTACAGATTACTAGAATCAATTTTGTTACTAAGACTCGTTGCAAAGGATTTCCCAAAGTCATAGAGTCGACTAATTCTATACAGAGGGTAACTAAAGAGGATGCTGTCAGTCACCTGATTCATTAACTCACAAAAACCTGTAATGAAATTTATATTAGACTTGTCTGTCATTATTCTATCCATAGACTCCTATGCTAAGCTAAGCTCTGTTCTTTTTAACCCTGTGTAGAGGACTTAAATCCAACAGAGCTTCTACCACAGCTATAAGTCAGGTTTTATTTGCGCTTTTTATACCAAGACACGCTTGTCTCTGTATGTTGTTTACCTTAATTTTTCAGATTTGTTCTATCTACCTGGATAATAGCTCCATAGGTCACTACTGGTCTGACAAACATAGTATGCATCCATGGCATTCATAAACCCTGGGTTACATGCCTTTCAAGCTATCTGCATGTCATTGTATGCATATCGTATATGGCATTCATTCCTTACACTAGCATAATTTTATTAAGAATATTTTATACGAAAAACCACTCATATTTCTAACCTTAAAACATATTTGCAAATAAATTCTCTTTAAACTTTTCTCACATCTTTATTTAATAACTTTTACTTTCTCAATTAAACAATTAAAGTCTTATTATTCTCCTCTAATAATTTCCGACTATTAAGCCAACAGTTAAGTTTTTCTTTTCAAATATAAATTGACACTTTCTGTCTATTTACGAATTATGCACTTAAAATTTCAAATCCCTAAATGCTACAGTCGCTGGTTAAAGTTTTCATGCCACACAAATTTAATGGAAACATTTGAATTTATTTTTCACTATCTGTTCCTCTATGTGGTAAGTTAAGTCTCACATAAGTTTTATTTTTAACAATTTGAATCATTACGAGTGTATGATAACTTGTTTCCCTCAGTATCTTGTGACACATAAATTTCCACTGCTATTATGCACAAACAACAACACTTTAGCAAGCGCGTGATTGTCGTTGTGTCTCTGTTAAACATTTCCCCAAACACCAAAAACTCAAAAGGCGACATAAAAAATTATGAAAAAAAAATATTTTCTCTCTCTCTGATTTGTATGTCACGATTGCCGTTTAATTGGTCGATTGTACTTTATGAGAGCATTTATGGCATTCACTCACTAAACAAATGAAATGTTTAAATAATCGTAGTGAGTGAGCAGTGAGTGAGTGTATGCAAATATGTTTGAATAAGTGATAGTCTACTGAGGCACATTGGAAATGAGAAAACAAAACGAGAACAATTTCCTGTCATAAACTTTTTAACTCAAGATCATAGTTAAATGAAGGGAAGGTGCCACTAGTGGCATATTTTATTCGTGAATTGTTGATTTCTGTGTGCCTAGAGAATGATTGAATTTTTATTTCGACAACAATGGTGAGTAGTGCAGTAGTACTCTTATCCCCAACAGTGCTCTTATACAGCAGTTATAAGACATATGATAACCTATGGGTGCCTTGTGTGATAGGGATCTTTCGATAGGACAACTAATTTGAACCTAATACGTCAAATGAAAAAATCTGCCTTGTGCCCTCATTAGTGGTGCCTTGTATACCACAGCTATGTTAGTTCTGGAGATATTTGCATGCCTCTTTCCGCTTGACCTATTCTGGAGGGGCTTGGCGGCTAATATTAGAAGGAGTCTCATTTGTTTTAAAATTGGTCACGAAAGATGCTGAACGAATTCGGGTTACGACAAGTGTTGATTATATGATGTCACGACTAGAATTCTAGGCAAAATTCGGGACTTTCACTCGGATTAGAGAGATTTTGAAAAATAGCGCAACGCGCATCTTTAACTATTTGGTTCAGATTTTTACTGAAGGCATTAAATTAAATGGATTTGTGGGCATTACTGGATACAAAGGTAGGTTACTGGAACACTGTAGCGTCTGCCAATCGGGGGCGTGGGCAAGAATTATAAAAAACGTTAATATCTCCGGAGTATTAGATACAAGGCACTCATCCTCCCCGTGCTTTTTTATGGCGCAGATGCATGGAAACTATTAAGCACTGATGCAGCAGCCTTGACAGTAGTCGAGAGGAAACTCATACCTAAGTATCAGTGATGATTTCCGCATTCGATCCAACAACGATTTGTATGAGTTCCTCAACGACGTGGACGCTGGGCAGTGTGTTAACGACCAGAGGCTGGACTGGCTCAGCCATGTCGTTCGGATGGATGCTTCGGCGAGACGGGTATTTGATGCGGGTGAAGAGAATGACCTTGGTTGCGTTGGCAGGACCAAGTCGAGGAAGCCCTGTCATCGATTGGTGTATCCAGGCAAAGGCGCGCAAGAAGCAGAGGCGCCTGGAAGGATGTGGCCGGAATCTGATAATAGGGTTGTTAATGACCAAATAAGTAGGTAAGTAATATCTCCGGAAAAGATATTGTCATACTTTCTGATAGCCAGACGGCAATCAAAGCACTTGACGACGAGGCAATGAACTCTAAGACTCACGAACTTCACAACGAGGTGGTATTATGTGGGTATCGCGACATAGCGTGGTGTTAGGTGGGTATGGATGTGACACAATCTTTGAAATCTGTGATGCTTTGTTTACTTAGGGAATCTCTTTAAAGACCTGCGGGCTTGTAATTGAAAAGGTAGTTATGTATTCCGTTAACGCCTGAAAGACGGCTTTAAAGGAGGGCAGAATAGCTCAAAAACTCTGGTCAAAGTTACATAGAGAACGCACGGAAAGTCTGCTTAAATTTCAAAGGAGGACGCTGAGTGTAGTTATCTGAGTCACTGCTGGGCATTTCATTATTGGCACTCATGCAAGACCCATCACTCTTGAACACATGGCCAATGACTTCTTCAGGAGCTATAGAGATGTGAAAGATGCCACACATTCAGCGTTTTGTCGAAGAACAAAAACTACATACATATCCTTGTAGAAACAAAAGTTAAACTTTTTTTATTCACAATTAACGTCCAAGCGATGCTTAGGTGCATACATAGAATTGTTTGACCATCAACCAATCAATTTAAAAGATTAAGACACAGTAAAACTTTTACTAAAATCCATGCAACAAAATATTGAAATTAATTTTGCTGAACAAAAAAACTCATTCTGTGACAAATGACGCAAGCAAAATGCAAAAATATTATTACTGATTCAAAAACAATATGCCACTCAAAAAACCATTTGTGGGTCATAACTCAATTTGCTTAATTTACTTGACCATTTTTACTCACAACAGCAACAAAATTGGCCACAAAAGTAAATCGAATAAAAACCCAAAAAGTGTGCAAAAAAATATTGAAAGAAAAACATGACAATTTTACGAAGAAACAGAAGGAAAAATAATCATAATCTGCAGGAAAAAAATGAAATGAAATAAAATTGCAGATTGCATATCCTCAAAATGAATTTGAGCGAATTAATTGACCGGAGAGAGAGCGAGACCACCCTTTACGATATTTTAACATGTCATTGAAAGTGTAAAAGCAACAGGAAGAAAATTATTTGGAAATCAAATTATCGTAAGAAATTCTTCAAACAATTTATTTAAAGGTTTGTCAAGACAAACAAAGATACAGGATTCAGAAATTCATATGCGAATCAAAAGGCATTTTATTTCATTTTTATTTAAAATAGTTGAGGAAAAACAGATAAAACTCATGCAAATCTATTAACAATCAATTTTAAAATTTGTATTCCCCCTTAAAACATCAAACGTTTCAGTCTCTCCTTATTTTGGGAAACAGCAATTTTAACTGTTTTTAATAACCAAAGCCTTGAAAATAAATCAAAAACTCGTATTGTACACACTAAGGGATTATGTGGAAAGCAAAATATTAAGTATTGTTTAGAGCACAGTACTATGGGTATTCAGGTAAAGTGCTTAAGATGATAGGTTCTTTGTCTTTAGAAAACATACATATATAGCGTAGTAGTCTAAGAGGTAGTGTGTTAGCTTATTAGACGTAAGCCCACGGTACAAACCCAAGGTCAGACACATCCAACAAAAACGAAATTTGAAAATTTTTTTTTTTTGGGCGTCTTCCTCGTAGTAGATTTCTGGTAATAACTCTGAGGGTAAATAAAAAAGTGCCATGAAAAAGTTTCTCAAAAATTAAAAAATCGGAGTCGACTTGAAACTGTATAATTAGCGAAGGTTTGTAATGACCAATTATGTAGCTATGTATGTATACACTGCTGGAATAGAGATCTTTATCAGCGACTAGTCAGTAGCCCGCTTTGTTCAAATTCAGCAGTAAACTTTTTCTAGCACTATTTAGACACTTATATAGTCCCTCATATAGCACAACATGGCATCCTAGACACATAACAACCCGATCTATCCGCCAACGCTTCTGTTCGTTCTTCTTGATCCATTTTCCGAGAAGTCCGTAGAAGATTCAGATTGGAGGCTTATGACCAGCTATTAAATTGCCCTCAAAAAATAAACCTTTCGAAAGCATCAGCCGTCTCGTTTCCGCATATAACGCTATTTCTAGGGAGCCATGAGTCATGATCTAAAGTGAACCTGAAATCTGAAATCTGTACAGAAAACTTCAGATTCAGAGCCTCTATTCAATTTCGTTACATCTGTAAGGATATTTACTCTTCTGGTAACACGGTATTTAAAATATCAAATTGTCCTGTTGAGTGCTGATTCCAGCAGTCATATTCCTTCAGAAGTATGGTACTGGGCACTACTCAATACTTGGCATATAAATCAATGTCAAGTTGTAGCGTAAGGACAGCTCTTAATCACTTCGCTGATACTCGAAGGAGATAAAAGATGAGGCATTATGTGTGGTATATCACATTGTCACCTAGCGCATGACTCACATCACCTCCACATGAGATGAGCATGTCTTCAAATCGCTATTGCAGAATATCTAATGTAGCAGTGTGGCACGTAGCTACGTCCTCTAAACACAACATGTCGTTGGTGTCTAGAGCATTTGATTCAGGCCACAACAGTGGTGACCTGGCCAACGGTGTTCTCAAAGAACGCCAGCTCCAAATCCCTACCTAACAGTGATCTCATACGGGCTAATATTACCAAAAATTCGACAATTTTGTTTCATGTATCCATTCTTCCAGACATGGAACATACTGTTACGAAATTGAAAAATCTAGATACTGGTGTTTTGCTTTTACATCACTTAATATTAAAATTATAAACAAAAGCTACAAAAACAAAACAATGCAGTAAACAAACTTGTTTACGAATTATCGTACTGCTTAATATAACAACAAACACCAGCATAAAAAAAATGGTAAACAAGTGAACAAAAATCCCCGAAAACACTACAAGAATAAATGTAAACAAAATGCACAAACAACACTACAATAATAAATCTTTACATTTATAGAGATTTCGAGAAGGTGAAGTCATGAACATTCGCCTTCAAGAACATTAATCAGACTGTTTACGTTGCCATATAAACGGCAAGGCAAAGCAGGCGACTAAGTTAGTGAAGTTCAGTCAGTCTTGTGTCAAGACACGGTGCGTTTGAAGAGAGTAATCGTGGTTTCAAGATCGCCGTTACAAAGAGTAATTGTTATTGTTTATGCAAAGGGTATAAATAGAAGAATAACAAAGAAAAGTAATTGTTGTTGTTTACAACAAATTGTGAACACCCATTTTGATAAAACAATTTTTGTTACTTGCATGTGTTGTTGAACACTTTATTAAATCTATGTATGTGTTTCAGATTATTTATTCATTATTGCATGTATGAAGTGAATCTCCATAATATTTTTAATTCTAAAGTCCACACGATGTGTATTTAAACGCAATGGCATGGAATAATTTCCACCAAAAACAAAGTACATACGTAAACGAAATACTAATGCAATCGAATAAATGTATCCACGTATGTATGTATAATATAACTTCTAATACATTTTCAATCGTGTGTGTATTGATTTATAAACACACTATCTGTGGCTATGTATGTACATACATGTGTGTACTTTTGTAGCATAAAGTAAATCAAATCAAATTTATAAAGATAATTATACACATGCGATGCGGTGTGTCTTAATTTAATGATGGGTTTCACATCGACAAAAATTTCATACTCCAACAACGACGAACTCCAACTATGAATCCAAAAAAAATTACTCACGGTCAAACTCACAGTTAATCTACTTTGGAAACAAAAAAAAAAAAAAAAGAAGGAATGAAAATTACCTATTTGACGTTTGCGTATTGTTGTTGTTGTTTATTCCTCGAATTAAGCGAAATCAAATTTAGATCAATACATACATACGTACATATTTTTTTTTATTTTATTAGGGTATGGGGGTATTTAGGGTTTTATATGGAAGCAAAAACAAAAAAATTTGTTAAAGATTCTTCGTTTATTTTTTTATATATGTAAACCAATAACGGTATTTGTTTGACTGTATTGAGCAGACATGACCTGGAGTCATAAGTCGTATAGTTATTGCAAGAGACTGAGAGCGTATCGTCATACAACAGTGATGCTGATGATGATAATGATGATGATGGTAATACCAGCAATCAATCGGTAGTCTGCTATTATACATGATGTACGTGTGTCTTTTCAATTATAGTGGCAAACAAATTAAAATGGCATTAAAAAATTGATACAAATTCCATTTTAATTACATTTTTTTTATATTGGTTAATAATTTTTCTTTGTCATTTGATGGCGTTTAATGCAAATATTTCTTACATTTCCTCAACCTATGTAGGGTATCTCTGATATGTCTTCTTCAATCCTGTTGGCATTGCAAACTTTCAACATAAGTAAGGACAACTCTATTCCTTGCTAAAAAAAAATCCAGGTATTTCATGCTAATATGTATTAGAATCGCACTGCTTACGAGTATTTGTTGTAGTGATTCGTTCTCCTCGTCTCAGAGTCTACATATGAAGTAGGTAGGTAGGTAGGTTAGATTGGTAGCTTTGATGCTAAAAGCTCACTTGAGCACGCATAGCGGCCCGTTGTGACGCCACAGGTAAACGCAGACTCTGAACTGACCAAGTTCCTCCAAACCAGGGAAGAAGAAGAAGTTGGTCAGCGCAAGGGCTGCACATTTAAAGCACAACTACCCTACACTGGAAAACCAGTCCGAAAGTTTGATAAATGCAGCTATATCCTTGACACCAATGGATGATAACTCCGTCAAGCTGACAAAGATTGGAGAGTCAGATAACCAATATCTGCACCTCACAAGAGATGGGCATTGACGAAGAAAGTGGATAACAGTCTCCTCTTCCTCAGCAGATGTCGTTAGATGGGAGCTGCATTCTTTCCGCGTGTCTTCCCATAACACAACTAGTCTGTAAGCATCGCCACTGTGATCGAGACGACGTTACCACCAAATCCAAGTAACTGGTTGGTGCGCCTTCTATCTATCGAGGGCCAAGTGAACCTAGCGGTGGAGCAGGACTCCTCATTGTCCCAGGATAGGTTGGCGTCTCGAAAGAATTTCCGCGCGATGGCCAGCTTGACCGAGGTAAATGGCATCCCCAAGTCGATTGAAGAGGGTTCCGTGCACCAGGCCTGGCGAGCTCGTCGGCTCTACAGTTTCCCGGAATATTACTGTGCCCGGGAACCCAGATAAGTGTGACACTGAAGCGCCCAGAAGGGAGGTCGAGACAGCATCGACATTCCCTGACGATCTTGGAGTTATTCACACCGTTCGCCAGAGATCTTATGGCAGGCTAACTATCAGAAACTATTACCCAACAAATGCCTTAATTGTCTCAAATTTCTTTCCCCTAAACCCCTTTTTCTACTCCACAGAAAACCTACTTCACACAAGCCTGTTTGTCACTACATATTACATATTATTTCTATGTTTCATCCTCTGTGCTTCTTGTAGAAGTTGAATTGAGGACATCAGTGGACGGTGTAAACTTTTGCTTGAAAGAAACTTGCGAGTTTCCTCCTGGGCTTTAAATATTCCACTGTGGGACAGAGACGGATGTGTACTTGTCCTTGCCCCATCTGTTTTAGAAGTCGCCGTAGTCTAGTAGGTAGGGTGTTGGCTTATTAGGCGAAAGGCCCGAGTTCAAATCCCAGGTCAGACATCAAAACGAAAATATGAAAATAGTTCTTCGGCGACTTCCTCTCAGCAGATTTCTGCCAAAAACTCTGAGAGTAAAAATTGCCATGAAAAAGCTTCTCAAAAATCTGTCGCTCGGAGTCGACTTTAAACTGTAGGTCCCGCCACTCATGTATAAAATTGACACATACAGCATAAGTGGTGTGAGAAGCTAAAGTCGTAATCCTGACTGAAGGGTTGTAATGACCAGCAATGTATGTATGTGTGACAAACGGCTTAATAAAAAGCTTAGACCTTACAAACGAGCTAATGGAAGCGCTATCTGTCTTTATAAAAGTTGCAATCCAACAGG
This sequence comes from Sarcophaga caerulescens, assembly GCA_927399465.1. Lineage (NCBI taxonomy): Eukaryota > Metazoa > Arthropoda > Insecta > Diptera > Sarcophagidae > Sarcophaga > Sarcophaga caerulescens. The sequence goes on from OV656866.1 coordinate 40,885,201, forward strand.
AGCTGTTTCTTTTCATTGTAAGAAAGCGAATATATTTATTAAAATCAAAATATGTGGTGTACATTAAATTCACCAACAGTTCTATTTATTTATGCTCAAAATCTACACAGAATATTCCCCACACTACAAAATGTTTCCACAAACGTGGACTATGTTTCCACAAACATGATTGCAGTTGGAAATTTAACAAAAACATTTATACGAGACAGTTGGCAATTCATTCTAATGGCGTTTATAAAACATTAATTTTTTTTAAATCATTATTCTTCAGGAAGAATATAAATGCTATACAACACAAGAATATTTCTATGCCATCTAGTAGCCAAATACATAACTCGTCTTAGCAAATACACAAACCCAGTATTTATTTTTATTTTATTTAATGAACGATAGAGGGATTGTGGAAGCAATTCTAAAGAAAAGTATATGACGTTAGAGTTGAATATTTTACATTCAGAGCTTTACATTTTACAACACTTTCAAATAATAAGCCGTGGTGAATTTAACCCAAATTTAAAAATAAAAAAAAAAGAATTAAAAAATAAAAAAATTTTAAATTATTTTATTAAAATTTAAATAAATTAAAAATTTTCTGGTTTATTTTAAAGAAATATTTCGTAAGAACTAACAAATAAATTTTTAATGATTACTTATCACATATTTATTTATTTATTAATTCAGGCGTAAATACAGTACAACAAGATATCATCTTATTTAATAGTACTGTTAAGGATATAGGCATAACAAAATATAAGAAAATACAAAATAATAACGTTAAAAATAAATACTACAAAAAAAAAAAATTTAATCGCCCTTTCCATATTCCACTCTTTTCGAATAAATAGCCTACTAAGCCAAAAACTTTACCGATTTTCTACCATTATGACGTGATTAACATCTAGTTACTAATGTTTACATAAATATGTGAGAGGCCTATTGATGACATTATGCATGGAATATAAGATTGTCCAAATATCCAACATAGCTTAGCGTTCAAAATGTCCATGACGAATAAATTAGGCTGAATATGATCGATGACATGGGATATATTAGCTTTAATTGTGACTTACGCAGTTACAACTGCGACTAAACACGAAGTCTAACAGTATAGCTGATATAAGTGGGCAGTTTACATCACCTCCATATGAGATGAATATGCGCTCAAATCGCTCGTGTAGATTATCCAATGTAATATGAGCTAATTATGTAGCACGTAACGTCGTTCTCGATTAAAAATGGGCCGATGTCGCCGCCAGTCCAAAATCCACACAAAACAGTGACTATTTCAGGACTTGGATCGACCCAATTTTGCCTGTTCACCTACTTATGCATCCAAAAATGCCATGCCAACTTCCTCAAAACCCATTCAGCGAACATCCACACGTCGTTGCCTATGGTCATTGTTGGTGGCAAAACTTCTTCTTTTTCTTAATTGGCCATTAACAACCCGATTACCGGATTTCGGCCTCCATTAGCACATCCTACCTGGCGCCTCTGCTTCTTTCGCGCCTTCGCCAGTTGGGTATATCAACCGATGACAGGGTTTCCTCGACTTGATCCTTAGCAAACCTTCGCATAAAATACCCGCCTTGCCGGAGCAACCTCATCCAGAGAACACTGAGGTTCCAATCGTTGGGTATACATATTTTGCTGGTGCATGCACCCTACCAGCTTATTACCTCCGGACTCAAATAATTCAGCGGTCAGAGTAGACAAGTGTTGCCTCAGCACCTTTTGCCAACCTGTAACCAAGTTTCCGTTTTCATCCTTGCAGGAAGATGCTCCGGCTTGACGCTTGGCTAGACGCTTAACCCCTTGATAGAATTTTCATCATTCTTACATCTGCACATTTCGATATCTTCATTTGGCAGAACAGACCTAATAAATGACAACTAATTTGACAGATGTAGCTTCAACAAAATGGCCGTTATCAACTATCAAAGTTCGGAAGTCCTAGTCTAGTTTTCTTTGTCTCCCTAAAGCCACAATGAATTTGTGTTTTACACTTCTTTCACAATCTTAAATGTATTACACTTAAAGATATTTATAAAATATGTTTCAGAGGGCCTATAAGTCCATGTTATAGTTATGATAGAGTAAATTCAGTATAACTTGTTTAAAAAAAAAAAAAAAAAAAAAAATTAAATTGAATTTCTACGAACACTTTATATGCGATTGAGATTAAGAACAATAAAAACATCAGAAGCCCCTTCAGGCAACTATTGGGGGCAGCCTTCCTGAGAGATTTTTCTATTGCATTAAATTTGTGTGACATCAACTTTAAGTCAAAATGTAAGAGTACGAATACGAATACCTACTAGAAATCGCCGTAGTCTATTCATAGTCCGATAGACAGTAAAAGTCTAAGTACGGCAAAATATTTTAGCAATTTCATTAATTTTAACCAACAGTTTGTATACAAAATTAAGGTTTTTATATTTATTATATTAATTTATTTCTGTTTTATTATAAAACAAACTATTTTTTAATGTTTTTCATAAAACAAGAGAAAAATAAGGAAAAGTTTCAGATGACTCAATAGGTACTCCCAAGGAGAACACAGAGTAAATTTAAAATTCAAAGGCATAATATATGACTATGCTTTAGCTTGTATTTAGAAGAATATCCCTTAAGGTTAAGCACTCCATTTAACCCATTTGGAATTGAATGTACAAGTTTTGTTTAGTGTTTTCTGGTGGCACCATGAGCAAGTTTTTCGGTTGACTTTTGTTTGAGGTTTAGCGATTACGTAACCGTTTTTTCAAATGATGTCCTAAATACTCTCTTGAAGTCATATCGGGACTTTGTGTAAGAGTATTAAGCCTGTGGGGTCTTTTTTTTTTTGGTCAAAATATATTGGAGTACTAAGACTTTTGCTATCCACTGTATCTAGCAAAATAAATATTCAAAAATTTATAAATTATAAATAATTCACTTCACTTGTGCGGATTTTCAGCGTTTTTGATTTGACTCAAAACTTGACAAAAAATTCCCCTGAAATTTTTACAAGATTTATTGAAATCCCAGAATTTCATTTCAATATATCAGAAAGAGGACCTCTTCAAATATGAAGGAATATATTTTATTCTGCATTAATTCCTAAAGTCCGCTTAATTTCAAAATAAAAAAAAAAATTAAAAAATAAAATTTTATAAAAATGCAAAAAAGAAAAGAAAAAAATTTTCGATTGGCGCTTAAATAATGTTAAACAAGTATTGTGAAAATATTTAATTTTTAGCAACGCGTTTTTAAATAAAATAAATGTTAAATTAAATACGATTCAGCAAACGGCAATAATTTCAAGAAATGAGGTCAAAAATTTTTAAATTATTTTATTTTTTTTTCAGATGAAAATGATGTTAAGCACTTTAATTGTTTAACATTAAATGAATCATTTACTATCACTTTCGAAAAGGTTATAGAAAAACATAAAAAGAATTTTATTACAACAAAACAATAGAACAAATAACAGAGGAAAAAAATATGAAATTTCTATAAAAACTCTTCTCCTCAGCTATGAACCATCAGTTCTTTGTAATCTCAATTTGAAAAAATATCTTAAGATTGTACTTCAAATCTTCATAATGAAAATCATTGCTGCTGTTTGTGCTATCTCTATTATCTTGACTGTTGTGTCTGGCGGTTTTTATGGCATGCCTCCTGGATGTGGCAAACCCGGTGGTTGTGATGGAGACGATGGTTCCACTATTCCTGTTTAGTTGTCAACCTAATTTAGTGCCTGTTCCATGTGCCTCTTCTACCATTGATGGTGGCATTGGTGCCTATTCCGAAAATGTGCCCGTAATTCTTAATGCCCCGTATGGCTATCAAGGATTACCACAACCATTGAATCAGTATCTCAATTTTTATGGAAAAATCGCTAATGAAAACTAAGATTTGAAAGCAATAGCTTCAGAATGTTATTTTTCTTGTGAGCAAAAGAATGTGAACAAATAAAAATTAAAATCATGAAAATATCTGTGTTCCTTTTTATTTTGAAATGTCTTTGTAGAGGAATCTTTAAAATCTTTAAAGATTTAAATCGAACCAAAACCTTTGTTCAAATTTGGTTTATACTTTCAATAGAATTGTTTTGTCAAATTCGATAAATCTGTACTTTCATGAGGTCGTTGTAGTCTAGTAGGTAGCGTGCTGGCTTATTAGACGTGTGGCCATGTTTCAAACCCCAGCCTAGACATTTCGAACAAAATGATATATAAAGAAATATTTCTTTGGCAATATCCTCTCAGCAGATTTCAGGCAAAAACTGTAAGACAGTGGACTTTTGGAGTCCACTTTAAACTTTAGGTGCCGCCACTCATGAAGTTATGTTTCTTTAGAAAATTATTAATTTCAAGTCTCGTAATTTACATCTGCCACTATATTGTTATTCCAAGAGGCTATGTATCAAGCAATGTAAATCAATAAAAAGTTTGTTTAAAATAAGATTTGCTTACCTGGGCTGCACAGAACCGCACTAATGTCATCAGCAAACATCACCATTCCGAATAAAATAAGAGAAGGCACCTGGTCAATAATTGCATTGACAAATGAAAACTACTGGTAGCAGACTAAACAATATTACTTTGGGAATTTACAACCTCGAAAAACAGATAAAGAAAATAGTCCAAAAGGACTGACTTTAATTATGTGAAAAATTGCGAAGTTTGCTGCATTTTATAGGAATGCTAGAAATTACATGACACTGTCGAGAGTACTAGTACTAGTGCAAAAACGTTCCCATGACTTCTAGTAAACCAAATCGGCTGCTCATAAACATTAATCGAAACTGAATGAAACTAAATGATCTGAAAATTACATTTTCCTTCAATCAAAGCTCTAGTGCAACAAAGAAGATGGGAAGGCAACTAGTGTTATGGATTTAGCAAATTAATACATCTTATTTCAGAGTATTCGTCAACTAGTAAGGAGTATCATTAGTAAACATCATCACAAAGATACTGTCTCTCATTATATTGCAAAGCGATTCTTCAACAATGGAAACATTGTTGCGACATAAACCAGCAGATCTGATAAAAGTTGTGCTGATCAAGCAAACTAGTTCCGCATAATTCTAGAGCAATAGGTAGAATGGAACTCATCACTATTTTTACTTCTCATAGGTTGTAAAAGATCAGTTGCTACATTCAGCAAGCATGTAATTTGTTACACCCAGTAATTACGAGACACCCAGTAGTTCATGCTTTACGATCAAGTGTATGCTAATACTTTTGTTGTAAGAGATTGAAAGCAATAGGGAAGTAACCGTGAGAATTTAATAGCATCTTAATCGAAAGCTCCATAATCTTGAAAACTTACGAAACTCTGCCTCCTCGTTGCAGAGCTGGGCATTGGCGCAGGAGTTGAAAAACAATGTCTTCCTACTCCTCAGACGCAGAGTTAATGCAGAAGTTTGAGGGAATGCCAAGTCTATCGGCATATCTTCCAACAGAGTAGTGGACTGTGTAGTTATGAAGTATGAAAAGTTATGCAACAGAAGAAAATCAGTTCTCTTCTTTTCGACATCAGTCCAACTGAGTTTAGTAGTGCATTACGTACCTTCATGTTGCAAGATAGGTTTGAAGGTTCCCATTAAAATGATCTGGGAATACTTGAAACAATCGAAACACCTATGAACTTTATAATGTTGGAGACTGTAGGCTTTCCGTCGATCCCAGTGAGGATTACGACATATCTTCTCACACCACTTAGGTTGTGTGTGTTAATTTTTATAACTAATGAAAGCGAACGACAAATTTTTGAGAAACTGTTCATGACACTTTTATTTACTCTTAGAGATTTTGGCAGAAATCTGCTGAGAGGAAGTCGACGAAGATATATTTTTTAAAATTTCGTTTTATTCGTGATATCTTATTTGGGGTTTTAACCGTAGCCTTACGTCTAATAAGCCAACACACTACCTATTACACTACGACGACTACATCAGCAATACAACTCTCAATGATATCCGTATTTCCTAAAATCCATATAAGAGTTACCTTTCGTTGATCTGAAATTTCCCCGAGAAATCCTTGGCATTGACAGACATTGCGGTAACGTTTGTTAGGCACTTAATAGCAACCTGACTGTCCGTGTAAATCAAGATATTTTCAGGGAGTGTTATACCACCCAACAAGCATTGCAACAATTTCAAACTGGCAAAGACTTTAATCTGGAAAGCACTGCAGTGATCGAACGGCTTATAAAAAAGTTTAATATCAGAAACCTAAGTCTAAAAAATTCTTTTTCGGTGACTTACTCTCAGCAGATTTCTGACAAAAACTTTGAGAGTAAATAAAAAATTGCCACGAAAAAGTTTCTTAAAAAATTTGTCGTTCGGAGTCGACTTCAAACTGTAAATTCCGCAACTCATGTACATATAATATTTAGCACTCACAACATAAGTGGTGTGAGAAGCGAGGTCGTAATACTGACTGACGGGTTGTAATCACCAATTATGTATGAATGCACGTAAACATATATATCACAGCCTACACTGTTCATGAGTTTACAGCAGTCGATATAATCGACAAGGGTGTTACCGAGAATTTCGGGATATTCATACCGGAAGAGCCTTGTTGGAATTCTAAAATCAATTGAATATTATAAAGAACCAAATAAACAAATCGAATGTATCTATGTCTTCCCAGAATTACAACAAGTTCAATGTCCAGATTGGATTCGTTCTGGCATGGTATGATTTTCCATAACAAACAATATTAAACTCCTTCGAATGTTGGTTACAAATACATTTTATACATCAAAAATTTATAGCTTTTCATGCTTAAAATTGTTTATTTTTTTTTATTTTTCTCGCGAATAATTCTAATAATTTTTTTTTATTAACAATCAAATCATAAGCCAAATAACAAAGAATGATTTCTGTAATCCAAGAATGATTTCCACTCAATACCGGTCTTCAATGATGGTGATGATAATAATTGGGGTATTGCAACAGATTCTGCGTTAATCCATGATAATTATGGGGAGCATTAGCAATTGTTGGCACATATTCGGAATGGGCGCCCATATAATTATAAACACCGGCGCCGTTTGACGAAGAAGCACAAGGAACAGGCGCCAAATTAGGCTGGCAACTGAACAAATAGTTCTTAGGACAGGGAGGAGCAGGAATTACAGAACCTTTGTCATTGTCATCGGGTTTGACATTGCCATTATAATAATTGTGAGCAGATACAGCAGCACAGGCAGCTAAAACGACCAAAAGTACGACGATAGTTTTCATGTCGAATTGTTGATTGTTGCTCGTTGCTTTGCAATATGAAATGAATTGAACTGAACTGATAATAAGTTGGCTACAGTGTGAGGTTTTTATATGAATTCTGGCTTAATAATTCGAGGTAAATTAAGACATTGGGTCAACATTTTTTTATTTTTTTTGTTATATTTTCTTTACAGGTAAGCATTTTTATGAAAATTACGTTTTTTGCATAAAGTAAAGAAACTGTTTTAAAGGGCGATTAGTTTTTTTTATATTCGAATGTACATATGTTTAAAAAATTATAAATTTTTATTTTATTAACATATTATTATATGAAAACATTTATTGTATTTTGTAAACTGGGGTAGAAGGTAGAATTTTAAAAAGAAAGTAAGACAATACGGGGAAAAACTACAACAATTTAAAAACAATGGAGCCTTTATAGCCTTCAAATTAAATCAAGTTTCAATAGACTACAATGACAATTCAAAGAAAATTAAACAAAAACTCAGTTCAATGAAAAAAAGTATTGTAACCCGTAAATTCACGATATTAGATCATCCTCTTATCCATTTTTGTCTAGAACAGTCTAGCAATATGGCACTTATCCTCTTGCTGCCAACGAAATTGAGACAATGATATACTTTGCAATATGGTGAAGTTTGCGAGCTCTGCTCCAGCCCTTGACATTTCATCAGCAGTGCAATTTCCAGTGATATTTCTATGTCTCAGAACTTTGAATAATTCGAAATCTTCTTGAGAAATCCTCGGCATTCATAGACAAGAAAATATGTTCGTTAAAAACGTGAACGCAGTCTGGTTGTCCGAGTAAATTATGAGATTTTTGCTGAAAATCATTGCGCTGTGTTCAAATTGATAAAAATTTTTTGAAAGTGTAGTTCAGTCAATAAGTTCTGAGTGTTCAAAACTCCTTCATCTAGTGTACCCAAAACCCTGACAATGGCGGAAAAAATTTTCTGTGCTCACGTCTTGTTAGGCTTAGAGCGTCCTGGAATGAATTCTGGTGGGATTTAACGGTCATTTTGCTCTGGCTGTGTAAAAATTAATCCGTACGTGATCTGCATGATATTTTCAATACGCTTCTTTATTTTCATATTTCAAAAAGTTGTAATTTTTTACTTTTACTATACTTTGCAGTAAAAGGGTATTGGAGGTCTGTTCATACAGAACATTTGATGAGCGGACGGTCGATATTATATTGCCACCGTCATCGCTGATGCAGTGATTGAAAATTGTCTCTAATGAAATATCCATGCACCATTTAATATACTTTGAGCCATTTGATTAATCAATTAGTAGAATTCCATAACATTTAGAGATTTTTACCTCTTAATTCTTTGAATAAAAAAAAATTTTAAAACTAAGTCACATATTTTTAAACTCAATCTGCACTATACTCCAAAAAAATAAAAAAAAAAAAATTGTTAAGGAGGTTATTAAAATGGATTTGTTTGTAAGACGACGTCATTTTCTGGCTCAAAACTGTTTCTGTGGAGTCATTTCTGACTGCTTGGAATGGAGGAAATAGTAACTCGGGTCTAAATCCAAAGAATAACATCAATCTGATAGAAATAATATGCGCTATATCAATATTTCTTCCGTATCAAAAGCAGACAATGTTCTCCTCATCGCTATTGGTCTTCTCTTTACATCAATATCCCATAATTTTTTTTAACACATTGATCTGGAGCAAGCAAGCTCATTTTACCAGCGAGTAATACGGACTCATATTTCACACCACCTGGCTTGATGACGACACTAGAACAGCAGCATTATATCTTCTTGTCCAGTATACGTTAGCAAACTGTTTAACATCAAGCGATTCAATATAGGAAGTCTCCATGAAATTTGCAGGGCATTTCAAATCTAGAGTAATTGTATCCAACGAATTCTGGAGACGAATGCGTTTTATTTATGACAGCCATAATAGTTCTCGTAGTTGTGGACACATACTCAGCGACCATTTTTCAGAGGGCTGGTTGTATTATTAATACATCCGAATATCGCTTTAAGTTCGAAAAGTCTTATGAGTGCTCTTATGGATTAGAATTTTATAAGCTACCATCAGTACATTACGTTTCGCTTGATATTGGACACTAAACTGTAATGTTTTAATGTCGTAAGCATCGACAAGAAGAATCAAAGCACTTGTGTTTTGGTGGGCAGATGCAATAGAAGGTCTACGGCAAAAATGCTTATAAAAAAGAAAAATAAAAAAATTTTATCGAGTTAAACGAAATGGTTTTGTAGAAGAAGAATTTATTACAACGAAAAATCGAGACGGAGTGAGCTATGGAATGATCTAAAATGATAAGCTATGGAGTGTGAGCTATGAAAGAAATTATGTGTGAAGAGTTCTGTTTTTCGAACTGGACAGAATAATTACAAGCACCAGTGCGGATACGCTCGAACTAAAAATGGGTGATGATTATACAGTGAGTTGAGCTGAATATCCGACCTTTTTTTTGATTTTTCCACAAAATGACAGATGTACTGACCAGACGGCTTTATAAATTTTCCAAAAATTATTTTTAAATAATTTCCCAACATTTCAATATTTTTTTAAACAAATTTTTTTTTCTTGGAAAATCCTCCTCCTTAAACAATAACCAGCAACTGAAACGTCATAGACGTCTAAATTATAACAAAATTAAACAATTCATATGTAAAATACCACAACAACAACAACTACAATAACAATACTAATGAAAAGTTTTGAAGACAAAAAAACAAAACATTTTACGATTTTGAATACTTATTCGAATACGTATTTGAAAACAAATAAAATTTCAAACAAGATACAAAAATTTAGAGAAAAAAGGAAAAAACAATGCCAACAACAAGAATAACAATATCAACAAGAAAAACATTGTTTTTCTATTTCTTTATTATTAATGGTACTACTGGCGTTGATGATGATGATGTTGCGAATTGAATATTTGAAAATTGAATATTTGAAAAAAAAACAACAGAATCAAATAAAATTTTGTCTCTGTCGCATCGTTTTGACTTAAAAATATCAAATCAGTTGAAATTTTTATCTGACGGAAATCGGTTGTGTGCGTTTCTTTTTTTTTTTTTTGGCCTTTTTTCCAAGGGGGGTTTTGTTTCAAATAATCTTGTATAGAATTTAAGAAAAATTGCTAAGAAATTGGGGAAATAAATGCTAAACGTTTGTTATTTAAAAAATATTAAAAGAAAGTGGTTTTTAATAAAATTACAAATTTACTTAAGTAAAGAGAAAAAAAAAAAAATATTTTTAAGAAAAAAAAAAAGAATTTAATTACAAGGCCTGTTCAATCAAATAAAAAATTTTTTTTCAAAATTTCTTTGTCCAACTTAAAGAAAATATAATTAAAGTGTTTTTAAATTACTGCTTAATTGCATAATTAAATGTGTTGTTGTTGTTGTTTAAAAAAAATATTGTTTTAAGCATTAAAGTGAATTGAACTGAATTTTTTGTCACCATGAAGAAACTTCACTTGGGTGGTGCCAAACACAAGGCCAAATCATATAAACCATTTAAAAATAAAAATCGTCGGGTAAGCCCTTTAAAATTTATTTGTTTTTTTTTTTTCAAAGATTTCTCTCTAGTAATAGAGACTGTTGTAAATGAATTATTTTTTTTATAGAATTTGTTGTCTGAAACATTTTTAGCTTATCTCAGTAAATTATTTGTCTATTTTTTGTTTCTCGTTATTGTGTGTTTTCTTCGCTCTTGTATCAAAACATTTGCATTTGTTTTGCCTTTTGGCCAATTGTTGGGGAATTGTCAGGTCCAAATGAAAAGATATTTTTAACTCTACATCATGTTTGTTCTTTCATTATCTGTTGTTTTTGTTTCTTCATAAATTTTTACTAAATTTTTTTTTTTTTAATGTTTTCTTTCTTTAATTTTTCTGAATGGCCTTTTTATCACACACTCACTTATGGCTGTCTCAAGTTTATTGGAATAAAAATATTGTTTTTTGGTTTTTTTTTTATAAAAGAATAAATAGTTTTTGTTGACTTCAAATAACAACAAGAAATATTTACAAAATTGATTTAAGAATTTTAATTTTTTTTAAGAAACATTATTGTTTAGTTCATGAAATATTCTCCCTTCCATGATACTAGTAGAGTATCCCAGTTTAAATTTCTGAAAAATACAAAAATATTCACTTCCATGCACATAGTACATTCCTACATACATAGTTAGGACTACAACCTAGCTTCCCCCACCACTTATGTTGTGTGCGTTAATTTTATACATGAGCGGTGGGACCTACAGTACAAAGTCGACTCCGAATGAGAAATTTTTGAGAAACTTTTCATGGCAAAGTTATTTATTCTCAGAGAAATCAGAAATTTCCGAGAAGTCGCCGATTATTGGAGATATCTGCATTGGGATTTGAACTTCTAATAAGCTAACATACTACCTACTAGACTACGACGACCTTTAAACGCTTCCTACCACTAAATTTAAACAAAACACGGTGTGCGTGAGATATCTTCGAATTTTTTATTCGTTTGAAAGACCTATTGATGCCATTATATGTTGAACATTCCATCCTTCAAATAAACGCTTCTCTAGGTTAGAGGACGTGTACTTGTCAACTGAGACAAGTACAGTACTCGGAGGTCAAATTGACCCATTGTACATTGCTTCTCTAAGTCAGTACAATTTTCTCTAACTCTCGAGCATTATTCACGCAGAATTTGAACACCGAAATGGATTATGTCGGCTTTTTCGCATACACCTATGACTTATGAAATCTTCACAAGAAAAAGTTTAACTTTGTCAAATTCAAATGATCTCGGTGACCAATTCATATCACCTCCAGGTGGAGTGACCATGCCCTCAAATCGCTCGTGCTGAATATCCAAAGTGGCATATAATCCTCGTCGTTGTTAGCTACAACCTCCAAGAAATACGGACCGGCGTCATCGACCAGTCCAAATTTCACACCAAAATACACAACAAACCTTGATTTTTTCAGGATGCATGCAAACTATATATTTTGACCAGGTCAAGCTCAGTATAGTTGAGCACTTTTTATTATAAAAGAATTTAATTAAGCAAAGCCGATCGTACAATCCATTTCACCATTCTATTTCAGAAGAACTTGATCCCATCACATATAATATAAAGATATTCAAATGTAATACTAATACTCTAGTTTTAAAGCAATACAATAAGTGTCCTGCCATGTGTACTGAACTTAAAAAAGAGTCAATGTAGTGTAAAACCTAATTTGAGTATTTTTTTTATACAAAATTAACCAAAATAAAAACCAGTCGTGAACTTGTTTACAAATTATCGCACTGCTTAATATATCAACAAACACAAGCTTAAAAAATGGTAAACAAGTAAACAAAAATATACCAACAACACTACAATATAAACGTAAACAACGATGTTTATATTTATAGAGATTTCGTGACGACGAAATCATGAACGTTCGCCTTCAAGAACATTCATCAGATTACTTTGCCATATAAAAGACAAGGCAAAGCAGGCGAGTTAGTTAGTAAAGTTCAGTCAGTCTTGAGTGAAGACACGGTGCGTTTGAAGAGAGTAATGGTGGTTTGACAAAGATCTGTCGAATAATTGTTATTGTGTATGTAATAGTAATTGTTATTGTTTATGCAAAAGGTATAAACAGAGGAATAACAAAGAAAAGCAATTGTTGTTGTTTACATCAAGTTGTGATACAGAATCGTGCGAATGATAAAGAATTTCAAATAAAACTAAACACATATTTATTTCTATTTTATTTGCAATCTACGAGCTCATATTTTAAACGTTTTTAAAAGGTAAAAACGTAACAATCAGTTTAGTTATTAATCCTCCAGTATGATGCCAATTCTTGATATATTAAATGCTAAATTACAATAGTTTATATGAAGTCGCCGTAGTCTAGTAGGTAGTGTGTTGGCTTATTAGACTGAAGGCCCGAGTGCTAATCCCAGGTCAGACATCAAAACGAAAATATGAAAATATTTCTTCGGCGACTTCCTCTCAGCAGATTTCTGGCAAAAATCTGAGAGTAAATAAAATTGCCATGAATAGCTTCTCAAAAATCTGTCGTTCGGAGTCGACTTTAAACTGTAGGTCCCGCCACTCATGTATAAATTTAACGCACACAACACGGGTTGTGTGAGAAGCTAGGTCGTAATCCTTACTGAAGGGTTGTAATGACCAATTATGTATGTATGTATAATAGTTTTCTTTGTTGCAAACAAGTCTCCAAATAATTTATGGTCACATTAAATAACAGAAAATTTAAATAAATTTTTTAATATTCTCATAAAAAATCCGATGTTAAATTGAATATTATTTACTACATATTTGCTAATCAATTGCTGATAAGAATAACAAACTAAAAATATTTCATTATCGTAATTTCAATTATTTATTTATGTTCTATCATTCAACCATTTAGGAACAGAAAAAATTCAAATTTAAATCAAAATAAATAGAAACGGAACCAACCAATTCTACTCGTACTTAATAAATCATAAAAAAATTTTGCGTAAACAAAATCAGTTGGTTTGTGAATTCAAACTTGCTGCCATAGCTAGAACCCTTGGCCTCTCCATTACCAACTCGGACAAAATTAGTCAGCGTAAGGCAAAAATAAAATGAAAAAAAAAATTCATAAGAACACATGGCCAAAAATAATTAAAGAAAATATTTATTGAAATAACAAAAGACTAAATAGTAAAAGAAAACATGTGAATAAATAAATAAAAAAAATATAGCGGACAAGGAATGGAAGAGGAGAGTGAAAAGTGAAGGAAAAGTATAGGAATAGAAAATTTAAAAACAATTGGAGCATTCAAGTTCATTACGTTGCAACAACTAATAAAAATTTATTAAAAAATAAACAAAAAAAAACAAAAAAAAATGTGCAGAACAAAAAAACAAATGAAATGAAAATAAAATTCGAAAATAACAACCCTGTGTTTACCGCATGTTGAAGTTTTGAAAACCGTTGTTTTCATTTGACATTCGTTAACCAGAGACATCAAAAAGCAACGAATAATAATTGCAAGAGAAATTGTGGAAAAGCAAAAGACAAAATAAAAAAAATATATATTTCCGACGCCTGCGCTTTAATAAAACTCATCGTTTTTGTTTTTTTTTTGTCAATTTTAATTGTAGACATCATGCCTTTCTTCTATGAATGGGATTTTTTTTTATTTGGCTCATCCCAACTTGTAGTAAAAATAGAACAAATTTCACTTCTTTTTTCCTTTTTGTTGTTGTTCTTATTTCAATTATAAAATTGTATTATTTTTAGAAAAATTCATTCATGAATTTCAAATATTTCCTGTTAATTAAGTGTTATCGCTGTTTTCTTTTATTTTTCTTACAATTTTTATTCAAAATTGAACAGAATCTTTGCAAAACAAATTCCTTCAGATTTGTTTACATTTTGAAAAGCACAAGTGGAGATTGGAATAAAAACAAAATAATAACAAGAGGAAGAGAAATAATAAAACACACACACACACACACACAAAAATGCTTTTCTCAATTGACAGAACATTGTTTATTTCACGTTCTCATATTGTTTATGCCATTGCAATAGTTAGGGATGTATTAAGGTGACCAGATGGTACTGAAATTAATATATAATATAATAATGAAATCTGAAATAATTTCAAAGCATTTTTTAAATCTGATTTCCATAATTTGCCTGCCCTAGCTGCAAACTATATGGTCTCTTCGATGTGTGCAATTTTTTGACTTCATTTTCAAATAAATAGCGTTATGGCAATGCTTAAAAAATTACTGATCCGCTGGCTTAATCCAACGTCTTTACATACATACATACATAATTGGCCATTACAACCCTTCCTTCAGGATTGCGGCCTAGCTTCTCAACGTCTTAACATAGCCCTATAAAATAGTAATCCAGAGAGGTCAAGAACTGGGGGTTCGGAGAACAAATTGCAAACAAAAAAGCAAATTGATTTTGTAACAAATCGTACTCTATGATAAGGTTCATCGTCCTTTTTTAAATCGAAATGTTCTTGTTGTGTACATACATACATAACATACATAAATGGTCATTACAACCCTTTAGTCAGGGTTACGACCTCACACCGCTTATGTAGTGTGCGTTAATTTTTATACATGAGTGGCGGGACCTGCAGTTTAACGTCGACTCCGAATGACAGATTTTTGAGAAACTTTTCATGGCAATTTTATTTACTCTCTGAGATTTTTTGCCAGAGATCTGCTGAGAGGAAGTCGCCGAAAAAAGTTTTTTCATATTTCGTTTAGTTGGAGATGTCTGACCTGGCGTTTGAACCTCACGTCTAATAAGCCAACACTCTACCTACTAGACAACGACCACATAAATTGAAATTCAGTCTACATGGCACGGTAGCTCCCGGTGTTTACCGTACCGGCAGTATTGTCAAATCAATATTGCCGTCAGCGAATAAGCCGCATTTGTCGTTACCGGTTTCAAGATTGTCTTTGCTCCAATTCTTCGTTTAACTTCGTCATTAAACACAATTCTTTGATTAAACGTTCATATCTATCTAGTTTCACATGAGTCTAATTCGAAAAAATGCAATTCAATCGATAACCGTTTGTACAAGCTGTGTTTTATAGATACGTGAGCCACGATCCTTACGTAAAATTTTCTATGTGGTGGAATAAGAACGGCCCACATGTTGACAACGACGATGAATATACATTTTAGCGTAATTTTCGACACCGTTAGTTTTCTTCAGCAAAAAAAAAACATACAAACATCTTACCTAGCTTACTGTGTGAACATAACCAAAGGTGACTTTTTGTAACTCAGCCAACAAGTATGACTGCTACTATTGAATGAAATCATTTACGAGAAAGATCTTCAAGGAGCATCATATGTTAGTAGGAGTATAGTATGAAGTGTGTTGGTTTACTGGACGAGATCTCAAGAGTTCAAAGCTCAGCTTTGAAGTATCGAAATAAGGAATATACGAAAATATACTTCTTTCAACGATCTTCTCTTAGCAGTGTTCTGTCAAAAGTTCTGTGAATAAAAATAATCGCCATTAAAAAGCTTCTCAAATTTGTGTTTCAGTGTCGACGTTAAAATGTAAGTTCCACCTCACCTAAGTAAAATTAACGAACACAACATGGGTGGCGTGGCCGTAATTCTGACTAAATGATTGTAGTGATCGATAAAAAAAATATATAAACGTCTTCCCGTGAGTTGCGTTCTTTTAGTGGTAACGGAAGTTGCCAGTGCTAACGCCTTCTAAAACGTTTTTCATGTACTTGTTGGCTCTTTGGTATTACAATAGAACGTTCATTTCATTTGCGATGTGATTGTGATGTTTAATTTCATTAGGGTGTATCACAATGCTTCTGTAATCATCCATAAATTCTTGTTCGGTCGTATTTGAAGTTATTGGACATGGAAAGCATAGGCAGTTCCCCATAACTGGGGTAAGATTCTTAAGTCCCAACTCAAATAAAATTTTAACCAAAAGTTTCAATTTAATTTCAGCAAATTTTGCTTCTATCTGAAATTCACGAATCCGACGTCTACTAAGGTGAATTCCAAGATATTTAATATGGAATTGTTGAGGCATTACAAGGTTATTTATTTGAAGGGTAAAGTACGTTTCTCTTAACAAGAATACATTTATGTTCATTTATTGTAATTCCCCACTGATTTAAGCACTTCTTTAGCTAGAAAATGTGACCCTGTAAATACCGAAACGATTCGTTAGAGTCCTCATGTGTGCTATGAGAAGCAATGTCATCAGCAAAGGTAGGTGGGTGAATATGTGGCTACTATAGACTGGGAATCACTCAAAAAGTCCAATTCTCAATTACAAATAATGGAAAACAATTCCAGTCGTCAAATATTAAGAAGAACTTTGTTTACGACTAACACTCTCGTAATGCATTACGTTATGTTGGTGTTACGAAGATAGAGTTTTATTGACTTCTGGCGCTTATCGGTCTGATGTTCGAAAAACTTATTGCATTCAAGTTGCATTTGTATAGATGCCTTTTTGTGGAATGGGTGATTTGACTCTGTCATCTTGGTAAATTCTCCTGTCAAGTAAAATCTGCATTTTGAGCAAAATAAAGTCAAGAACGTTTTATTCCTTCATTGATTGTAACATTGCTCTTGAAGATATACGGTCTAATGATGTCAACTATATATAGAGCTTATATTGCTCTACTAAAAAGTTTTTCTAGCGTTACTATTTTCTGCCATTATTTGTATGTGTCCATTCCAGTTTGACTTAGGTTTTTTAATATCAATTAAAATTCGCAGTGGTCTTAGGCTTGCAGGTCGTGCAACTAATGTACAAAAAAAGACCTTTCAGATCTATTGTTTGCGAGCCGATGAAGATTGTAATGGTCAATAACATATAAAAGAAAATACGTAATCTGTTGTCATGCCATGCTTCGCTTCGATATCGAGAATAGACTTTACTTGAATTGCGATTTCTCAGTTCCGTCTTTAGTAATATGTTTGATGAAGATCACACTCGTTTCTGAGAACGGCGACGAATTGATTGATTAGGATTTTCTGTGGCCTTAGCTCTTTCAGACCACTGTATTTTTTTCGAAATGCAGCATAAGTTTGACGAGCGTTGCTCTAGTGTAAGTTCATCTAAAGTGAAATGTCTAACCATGTCTAAAAGAAAACTGACAATACATATACCATACGTACACATACAGTGGACAGCAAAAGTCTTAGTGATCCAATATATTTTGACAAAAAAAAGTCCCTACTCATGCAAGAGTATTAAGCCTGTAGGCTTAATAGGCTTGTATTTAGGAGATCATTTGAAAGAATGGTTACGTAACCACTAAAACTCAATCAAAAGTCAACCGGAAAACTTGCTCATGGTGCCACCAGAAAACACTAAACAAAACTTGTACATTCAATTCCAAATGGGTTAAATGGAGTGCTTGACCTTAAGGGCCTTTATTAGGCCTTTGCATTTTAAATTTACTCAGGGTCCTCCTTGGAGGTACCTATGAAAACTGAACTGAAACTGAAACTTTTTCTTATTTTTCTCTTGTTTTATGAAAAACATTAAAAATTGTTTGTTTTATAATAAAACAGAAATAAATTAATAAAATAAATATAAAAACCTTAATTTTTTATACAAACTGTTGGTTAAAATTCATGAAATTGTCAAAATATATTGGATTACTAAGACTTTTGCTGTCCACTGTATATACTAGTCCAAAAATGAGCCTAGCTGATTAACATTTACACAGTTTATCTGTTAATCTATGTACTTAGACTCAGCTGGTTACTCTACTACCATTAAAATACAACATCTGTTTTTACGCACTGGAATACTTTGACAAATGCATATACACATCCACATACATAAATGTATTTGTATATATTTCCCGTTAAACTCTACACAAAGTATTTGAACCTGTCAAAATTTGTTGAGCAAAAATGGTTTGTACGAACGCAGGGGGTGGTGGTAGGCATATTGAGAGTTTAAGAGTTGATAACGGAACACAAAGAATGAGAGTATAAAAGCAAATTGAGAAGAAAACAACATATTTTAATACATTTTCCAAATACAGAAAAGAATGTAAAGCATTCTTCTTTCTTTTTTTTTTTGGATTCGTTAGTTCGAGTGCAGAGATAAGTAAGAAAAGTTAAAATCGAATGGAGAACAAAAAAAAAAGTGAAAAATAATTGAAAAATTAATTAAAAATTCTGTTTTATTTTGTACAATTAAAAAATTAATAATGAAAACCATAAATATTTAAAGGAAAATAGTACAAAAAGTAATGTAAAGTTTTCAAAATGAAATGAAAAAGGGTTTGCATTTGTCAAACACAACTAAAAAAAGGAAATTTTAAGGCAGACAGCCAGTTAGTGAACGAATTGAAACATATTCTTTTTCTTTTGTTTTTTTGGATGTAAAAAGGAAGAAAAAAAAATTTTATATGCAAAAAAAAATTGATAATTGCAACCTTGTATGCTAAGAATTGAGTACGGAATTTTTTTCAATTTTAAAAAATAATTTCTTTAAAATTTTTATTTCAATTAAGGCTGTCGATGTTGTTGTTTTTCATGTGAATCTTGCCTAATTATTTTTTTACTATAGTTTATTTTTCTTCCTTGTTTCCTTATTTATGCCTTGTCTCCTTTTAGATGTTTTTTGCGTGTGTCTGTTTTTTATGTTTCTTTTATTTTATTTTTTTTTTGGTTCTTCCTTCTTTTGAGGTTAAGTTGGTCGTGTGTAAAGCAACCATTAGAGAGAAGAACATGTTTCAACATGAAAACTGTGCCTTTCTTTTAAGCTACAAATACAAATACAAACCCTTTTGCAAGTGAAGTGTTGAAAAAGTGCTTAAAATAGCAAACAGTTGCAGAGAGAAGAACAGCCAGCAGTTAGAAATGCAAATTAATTTCTAACGTTTTTAGTTCAAGTGTTCCGTTTAAAGAAAAAAAAAAGTTCCATGCCTATAAATAGTAACACACACACTTTATAATTAAAATATGAGTTAAAAAAAAAATTTACAAAAAACATAAGAAAAGTAATACGAATTACGAATACATATGTATGTATGTAGTTACACAAAGTGGACCAAACACCCCAAAAATAACGCACAAAAATCTTTAAATTACTACTGCTGCTGCTGCTGCTGTTGCGGTTTAAATAGTTTTCTAACATTTAAAACGGGGAAAATAATTAAATTTTTATAGAAAAAAAGTATAAAGAACATGCAATTTTTTCACAAAAAAGGATATAAAAAAATTCGTTAAAAAAATTCCAAAAATATTACAAAATTATTTACGCACTACACTTAGAAAAATAAACAAAAAAAAAAACAGAAACCTTCACACGCATCCATTAAATTAAACGTCTGCCATTAAAACGACAACCTGCTGTGTGCGTTCAGTGTAAAATACTAAAACTTTTCTCAAACTCAAACAGTATGTGTGTGTGTTATGTGTGTGTGCTTCCTATGCTTGCCTATTAATATTATTATTCTCTATAGAGTCTAAATGTGTGCTTGCTTGGGTCTCAATGTATGTGTGTGTTTCAGTTTTTGTTGTTTTTGTTTTTATTGTTTTTAGCTTTAATTTCTTTAATTTTTATCCACCACTCTTCTTTTCTATATTCTTAAGTTTTTTTTTGTTGTTGTAGTTATTGTTGTTTTTGTTAGTGTTCCCTCAAGTAACTTGGTGTCATACTTACCTAAATTTCAAACATTATTTGTTTTGCAAATATACACACACACACACATACACACAGCCATTTACGGTTGTTCCTTGTTATTCACTCATATAATTACTCTCTTAGCGTAAACACTATAAAAAAAATAACAACAACAAAAACCAAACGTCATTGTATCACACATAAAACAAGAAACATAAAAAAAACAAAAAAAAAATTAAAAAACAAATTTAATAATAAAAACGAAGAAGAAGAAGTAGAAAAAAATTAACAAAAAAAAACCCCAAATTGTAGGCAATTGGCGCTTTATTGTCGCCAATTGTTAAAAACCAACACAGTAAAAGCTTTCAAACGTTATCCTTGCTAACGTAAGGGCATAGAGAAGAAGCAAAAGAATTAAGTTCGTTTTGTTAAAACTGTTTGCGTCAACAGCAGCAAAATATCTTCGTTCGAAGAAGACTATCGGGCTGATCGGCCCATGGTGCAACGTGCATCATCCTCAGATGTTCCCTCCATATCTGGTGGCCATCGAGAATCTCGATTTGGCCTCGGTTATTCATCATATCAAAGTGGATACAATAAATTATTTACACAGGTTGGTCACACTGTTTTTCGTTTTTTTTTGATACTTGTGTTCTGTTAATTTTTAAATGTCCCCATAAAGAATAATTAAAGACAGACTATGTATGGTCACCCTAGGGGAATGTCATTCCCAAGACACTAAGAATGACTAACTGGTTATGTATTGCAATTAATCGTAAATAATAAAATAAACGAAAATTATGTTAATAGGGTATTTTTTTTAAAGAGTTTGAGATGTTAAAATGATTATAATACCCAGAAATATTGTTGGAATGAAATGTTTTCTTTATTATAATCTGACAGATAATTTCAAGGCACTTTTTAATATGATTTCCGGCATATAGCAGACTCAACTAGCAGTTACAGGGTGCTTTTGTTTCACGCAATTTTTTATTATAATTTCTAGTAAATCTGGCTTCTAGTAAATGGTGGCTTGAGTTTTCAGTTTCTAATGCTTCAAGATATTCTATTATGTCGACATAAACTGGTATCATAATATAGCCTCAGAGAAAGCAATCCAGAGTGTTTAATTTGAAGACAGAACCAAATTTTGGCGCTATATGACAAGTTGCACTATCCTGTTGGAAGCGAAAGTTATTAATATTCCTTAGATTAATTTTTGGAAATAAAATTCTGCCATAATGGCTGCACCTAAGAATCAATTTTAATGGATGATTCTGTAATGAGTTGAGGATTGTATTTGCTCTAACTATTGTTACAAAAATGGAAAAATTTTGTGTTTTGCTTTTACATTGTTTAACATTAAAATTTTAAACAAAAGCTACAAAAACAAAACAATGCTGTAAACAAACCTGTTTACAAATTATCGCACTGCTTAATATAACAACAAAAACTAGCATAAAAAAATAGTAAACATGTTAACAAAAATCCACAAACAACACTTCAAGAATAAATCTAAACAACGATGTTTACATTTGTAGAGATTTCGAGAAGGCGAAGTCATGAACATTCACCTTCAAGAACATTCATCACACTGTTTACGTTGCCATATAAAAGGCAAAGCAAAGCAGGCAACTGAGTCAGTAAAAGTTCAGTCAGTTTTGTGTGAAGACGCGGTGCGTTTGAAGAGCGTAATCTTAGTTTGAAGATCTCCGTTACAAAGATCTGTCAAACAATTATCTAGTAATTGTTATTGATTATGCATAGGATGTAAACAGAGGAATAACAAAAAAGCAATTGTTACATTAAGTTGTGAACAGTGGCACACAGAAATGTGCGATTAATAAAGAATTTTAATAAAAACTACACACAAACCTATTTTCATTTTATTTGCAATCTACAAGCTAGTTCACGTTGGCCACCCTACTTTTAAGTATAGATTTAAGTTTGTTAAAGTGTATAAACCACCCCTGTATTTACGTTTATAATATTGTGATTTGTAAAGAATATAAACGAAAAGAGATCTTTACCCGATCAACCCCCCAACCCGAAGGTACGTTCTATGTACAAAATAAATAATAATTCGATTATTTATACTAATAATTTTGTATTTTATTTCCCCGCATTTTCGCCAAATATTTTATTTTATTCTCTCCTCGCTCACCCCCACATTTTGTGGTCCTTCGAGCCGAATATGAACCAGCGACCTATGGATCTACAGTCCATATCTATCTCTTCTACCCGACATAGTTCTCCAGAAATTCCTCGCCCTTCTCCTGTACAAAAGCGAAATGAAGTGGATAATGGCCCATCTACATCCGCTGCTTCCCGATCTTTTCAAAATTTCGCTACCCGATTACAGTCCACCCGTCTTCAACAGTTCTGTTAGGGACTGCTAATGTTAACACAGAATTAGATAATGCCATGTTTTCTGCGAGAGCTCTGATAGACCCAGCGTCTCAAGCTACTTTCATCTCTCAAAAGTTGCAACGGAAGCTAGATTTTCCAACCTATTCGGCACCTGCTGCCACTATTGTGGGCCTTAATGGCGCAGTGGTAGCAAACTCTAAAAAAGTTTGTATTATTTCGCTGGGATCTCCTATTGATCCATCGTTTAAATTGACTACAGAGGTATATGTTGCTGAAAAGCTCACTGGTCAATTACCCACATGCTCGTTAGCGAAGTATGCTGATTTTGATGCACCCGATCTCCCCTTATCAGATTTTAAATATTCCCATATGGATTTGCTGTTGGGTGGAGATGTATACTCCCGTATAATGCTGTCTGGAGTTCGAAAAGACCCCAAAAACCCTTTGATCGCCCAACAAACCGTTTTCTGTTGGATTGTGACCGGCAAAACACGTCAGTCAAACTCGTTACCCTTTAAGTCTGAATCCCCTACGGACTTGAGTCTTGGTCCTTCTCGTTCGTCTGCTCAAAATGCAAGATCTAATTACTACAGAGCCCCGAGATTAAAATCTAATACGAGGAAGTAATTGCGGTATACTTTTCCCTACTCTCCTCCAGTTACTACTTACCCTGTCATACTGTTTTTAAGTCGGATAATTGATGTTTTGTTTTGTTTGCCTCCCGAACATCCACTTAGATTCCCAATTTTTGAAATTGTCAGACGCCAGCACCGCTAAAACTCTGGGTTCACGTTGGAATGCGAGCATTGATACATTTTGCTTCAAGCCAGCACCAACGCCCTATTTCTCTATAGTCGCATTATAGTCTTATCTCAAATAGCCAAAGCTATTTGACCCCGTTGGGTGAGTGGCACCTAGAATCGTAGTTGCTAAGATTATTATGCGACAAATTTGTAAAGGCAGAACAATTTGGGACGAATGTTTGGAACCCATGACGTTTAACAAATGGCTTGAGTTTGTCGATGATTATTCGTACATCGACAGGATTTACATCCCCCGTTGGGTTAATTTAACCCTGAGCGTGAAGTACTTCATGTTGTGATGCTTCTGAGAAAGCATATGCTGCCATTCTGTATAGTAGAGTACTAACCCCGTCTGGTGAATTTGTCACCCACTTGCTCGCAGCCAAAGTAAAAGTCGTGCCTGTAGAAGTGTAAACTTTACCCAGTTTAGAGCTCTGCTGTACAACTCTATTGGCAAAAAATGGTATTTTCACTTCGTAAGAAGCTGAATCTTACCTTTGTGGGACAGATTCTACTATCGTTTTGTCCTGGTTTCAAAAATCCCCGTGTCATTGGCCAACTTTTGCGGCATATCGAGTATCGTTTATCGTGGACCAGGTAGGCACTGACAATTGGAATCACGTGGAATGTCTACATAAAGTTGATATACTATGATGACCGTTCTTACTGGTCAGAAAACTCATCAAGGAAATTTTGTTGTCGATTTTGTTGTCATTCGTCATGACAATTTACCCCTAACGATCGGAAATTTAGTCCAATCTAACAGGTTTATTGTTGCCCTGATTCGAAAATGCGAGTGGCCGGTGCTCGACTCGCCAATGGCGTTCTAACGCGGTCAATTGAGAAGCTATGCTGCTCCTTAATCAAGAGCAAACCTAATAGTTCTTTTATTTTTTGTCGTGGTGTGCTTGTCGATTTTATTTCCAGATAGTGTAATACCCTGTAGGCTAGTTGTCGAACGCCTAAGTGACAAACATCCCGGAAAAGGCTGGCAACAAGAAGGAACCCACTCACACCGAACGCAAAAGAAGAGCGCAACCCACAACCAGGCTCTCATGTTCAGTACCAGCTAAAAACTATATTTCTTTTATTATATAAGAATTATTTTACTTTTATGTGCAAATATTATTGTAATATTAACCTATATATGTATATATCCTGAATTGTTAATTTTGATCTCTGGCCAACTGACTTCTAGATCCTCTTGTTGCAATGTTGCAAGGGGGCGGGACGTTAATGTTGGCAACCCTACTTAAAAAAGTCTATAGGCGACAAATCGCATGATCTCTGTGGTCAGCTCACATCAGCTTCACGTGAAATAATCACAACCTCAAATCGTTCAAGCAGAATATTTAATTTGACACGAGTTGTGTGAGATCAGCAATGAGTATTTAAAAAGATGAGTAGAATCGAATCATACTCATAATTTTTGATACTCATACGCATTCATACTTATTGTAATATCATGGAACCTCTCTACTCATATTTAAAGTTTGAAGTACTCATCTTATTCATACTTAGCAACACGTATGATGTTGTTGATTTCGACTCTGCATAACTCAACATAACAATACAAGAATCACCAAATAAGTATGATTCGCGTACGAACACTAAAATACTTACTAGAAGGTTGTGTGTTTGCTATGCTTGCTGTTGTTTCTTTTTTCTTTTATTGTAAATGCCTAACAACTAAGACTGTAAATTTTGATGAATGATTCGAGACACTCGAACAGTTAACCACTGCCCGATATCAAAAAATTTTAGCAACTTTAACTGGTATGTGGTCGCATAAAGGGTAATCTTGTATCTAGCACATACTATGAGGTGATGAACTTACTAATCTGGCTTATTTCTGGTTGAAAGTCTCTATTACTGTCACTGAAAACCCTGTGATACCCTATTTCTTGCATTTAAAATTGGCATTTTAAGACACAGTTTTTATACTGTTACTCACAGACTTATGAGGATGTATGATTCCTTTTTCATATGCTCCTTGCCACGCTTAGGAATCATTTTAATAAGACGTTAAATGGCTGTATAAAGCAATTCTATTGGCATGAGATGTATGACAAGTTGCACCATCCTGTTGAAACCAAACATCGTTCACATCAATACCATAATGAACGGCTCCAAAAAAATCGGTTATCTTGGTGTGATTGGTGTCTCCATTGACCGTAATGGTTACGCCGTCCTCGTCGTTTTCAAAGAAATATGTGCAAATGATGATTCCGCTCCACGAGTACCAGCAAACAGTCACTCGCAATAGGTGCATTTTGTGACAGAAAAAAATTACATAAGTATTGCCAGATTCGAAATAACGAAATGGTTCAAAGTTAAACAGATAGATGGTCCACCCTATTTTGTGTCATTAGTGATTTTAAGTTTACGCGTTTTTCTTTTTCAAATTGGAAATTTAAATATATAATAAATATTGTTACTTACCTACATACATACACTGAGCGCCATAAGTGAGTCAACACCCACTATAATTGAATTGAGAATTTTGTTTTAAGATTTTATAAGTAATAAATATACGTTTTTATTTTTGGAAATTTATTCGACTATTCTCATTTACTTTTCTCGCTATCCTAAGAAAATGAATTATTTCAGTGGTGTTTACTCACTTTTGGCGCTTAGTGTACATAACTAATTGGTCATTATAAACCTTCTAGGCAGGATTACAACCCAGGTTCTCAGGTCACTTATGTTGTGTGTGTTAATTTTATGCATGACTGGCAGGACCTATAGTTTAAAGTCGATTTCAAACGACAGGATTTTTGAGAAATTTTTCATCGATAATTTATTTTACTCACAGAGTTTTTGTCAGAAATCTGCTGGGAGGAATTCGCCGAAAAAATATTTTTTCGTATTTATTTTTTTGTTGGAGATGTCTAACCTGCAGATTTGGAGTTTTAACCGTGGCCTCACATCTAATAAGCCAACACACTAACTACTAGACTACGCCAACTTTTAAATATTTTTAATTTAATTGATTCACTAAAAAAATAAAATTTCTTTCAAAACATCGCCTTAAATATGATTTAAAAAAAAAATTCAAAATTTTACTTTCAAACTCTTTTTCTTTCGACTGTAACTGGTTGTCATTTGGCATTTTATTAACCTTTTTAAGCATTTTTTTCTTTTAATTTATAATTTCCTTTGTTATTGTTTTTTTTTTTTATTATGGTTTCAATAAAACTATTTCCCTAATGAAAATGATGTCAAATGTAAAAACCTATTGTGGTCATGACCAACTGCCTCTTTTGTATGCCACACAAATCATTCATTTGTGACAGTCATCTCTCTTCATGTGAGAAAAAAAGCAAAAAAAAAAAACAAGAGAGAACATAATTTAAAGTGACATTTATTAACACTAAATCAACAGGTCTTTCATTTTCATTTCTATTTTCATTTTCATATTATTTTTATTTTTCTATTCCTTTTGAACAATTCAAAAAGAGCACAACTTTTTTTCTTGCAACATTTTATTTCAAACGAAACTACGATGATTTTTTTTTAGTAATAATTAAAGAATAAAAACAAAAAAAAAAAAAGAAGAAGAAATTATTGTTAACATATTAAAAAAAAAATAAATAAATCATACTTTTAAGTTGAGTTAAAATCGAAGGTTAAGAGGATACAGGTTATTAGTGTTGCATGCGGTAGGAGCCCAAACTCAATCTGTTCCGTTCCATTATAGTTCGTTTCTAATGGAAGGGAAGGGTATTGAAATGCAGCAATTTAACTAAATGTGTGGTGAGCAATTTAATATAAAAATACAACAACATGACATTGAAAGAGATGAATGTCTGTGGATGACACATTATATAAATTATTTGTATTATATGTCTGTATATCTGTATAGATATGCAATATAAATATGTATATATTTTTGTATTTACAAACAACAATGATACATAAATTTAAAATCTTTAATAATATATCTCATGTGCACTGAACATATACTTACAGTTGTGTTGAATACAACATCTGCAACCAGATAGTGTGGACATCAGAGATCAGCAATGAGTATTCAAAAAGATGAGTAGAATCGAATCATACTCATAATTTCTGAAACTTATATATATTCATACTTATTTTAATATCATAGAACCTCTCCTCATATTCAAAGTTTGAAGTACTCATCAGATTCATATTTAACAATACGTATGATGTTGTTGATTTCGACTCTCCATAACTTAACATTTACACGAAGCACAAAATAAGTATGAATCGCGTACTAACACTAAAATACTCTCCAAAAAGGTTGTGTGTTTGCTCTGCTTGCTGCTTAGTCTTCTTTGCTTATGTGTGTTTTTTCTTATTTTGTAAATGCAACAACAACTAAGACTGTAAATTTTGATGAATGCCTCGAGTCACTCGATTATGAATCAAACAAATTTCGAATAGTATGAGTTTGATGTCAACGTTGTATGCATACTCATAGCAACTTGTACTTATAAATCAACGCTGTAATGAGTACGAATGAATCAGAGTAGTTAAATTTCAATATTGTTGACTCACTTATTCAAAATTTCATAAGTGCTTATGAGAAGCCAAAAAAAACGTATCATTGCTGTCCTCTGATGTGGACACATGTAGCAAACTTTATAGTAAAGCTAGCAGTTTATGGCAAAATTTTCAGATCAATTGGAATACTATTAGCGAGGGAAAGATTTCTTTGCTTAATTCAAAGGGAAACCTTCATAAATAATGCTCACTTTAAATGGAAAACGTTTACAATTAAAACGTCTTTACTGTTGTACAAACTTTTTTCAAAAAGTAGTTGAAATCCTTTAAGTCCTGTTGAATGAAAACAAGTGTTGTATTCAATTCCTTTTTCCTGTTGTACTGCTGTTGGGCCGCTATGAGTGCTAAAGGGAACTTTTGGTATTAAAACTATCACTCCAACCTAGCTACCTACCAGAGAAGTATGAACTCACAAATGCTATTGTCATGCCAAAATAATAGGTACTATTGATTTGGATCCCTCCGTTGATTCCGCTTGTACAACAAGAATGAAGAAAAGATTTTATGCTGTTTATGATCGGCACCTACATATATATATACATAATTGGTCATTACATTCAGTCCAGACTAATGGCTCGAGAAAAGGTTATAGAAACAGATTTCAGAATAAGACGTAGATAGCATTTTGCTGGTGTTCACTGCCATTCTCCAATCGCACGAAAACTATCTAACTCCTGTGTTGTAATATAATGGGGAGTAATATACAGTGTCACTCGTAGTCACTACAGTCTAGTAGGTAGTGTGTTGGCTTATTAGACGTGAGGCCACGGTTTAATAAAGCAACCCAGCAGACTTCTGGCAAAAACTCTGACAGTAAATAAAATTGCCATGAATAGTTTCTCAAAATTGTAGTTGGAAGTTGTCTTTAAAGAGTGGAACTTGCCACTTTTGTATAAAATTAACACACACAACATAAGTGGTGTGAGAAGCTAGGTCGTAATCCCATCTGGAGGGTTGTAATGACCAATTGCGTGTTATGTATGTAATATACCTTGATGATGTTAATTGCGCTTGGCAATATTATTGTTCTTCAGAAACCTTTATAAGTACATCGAGTTTAGTTCAAACAGAACTAAGTGCCAGATGTAGGCTTCGTCAATCCAATGTAGGTTAAATACGACAGAATTCTGAATACATCGATAATCCCTCTCTACTCTATTTAAACTAATGGAAATTATAATTCAGCTACAAAACAGACCTCAGCCAATTACGAAAATAAAGTTTAAGCCTAGTGTTTTTACCTTATATGTCATATACCGGGTGGGCCATCTATCGGTTTAAATTTGAATCATCGGCTATTTCGAATCTGACAATAGTTATGTCATTTCATTCTGTCACAAAATTCATTATATTATCTGCACTGACCGTAATGAATCAATTTACGCTTGAGTAATATTTGAGATTTATTGGACGAACGATGATGTCGATTTTGCCAAAAAACAAATCAACTTTTCATCTTGGTGGCTACGTTAATAAGCAAAATTGTCGTATTTGAACGTGGACTTACAGAAGCCAATGCACCCATTACGAGTGACTGTCACACCTATCGCACCATTATAACAGTTTTTTTTTTTACCGCTCTTCTTGCCGCAGTCGATTTATTATTTACGTTTGATGGCCGTGTAATTAACATTTAATTAACAATAAGCTGCGATTCGACACCGTTGGTCTATTTTCTGTGGAGCGCCGTTGAAGAAGAGTGTTATGCCGACTAACTACAGACAATTGAACATTTGGAGGCAAACATTTGTGATGCCATTGTCGAGATACGACCCCATACATTCGAGAAAGTGTACGCAAATTGGTCCGCTCGAATAAGGTACTGCGAGGCCAGCCGTGGCAGCCATATGAATAAGATAATATTCCATTTCTAAGAGGAACAATTTTACTTCACAACAAAAAAATAAATTTGGCAAAATTTCAAACCGTTTTTGTTTTATTATTTAAATCATCCACCCTATAACTATCGATAGGTCTTATGTAGTTAAGATTAACTTAAGTCTTCAAGGTAGTAGAGCGTGAGAAATATGTACACGGGGAATGTCATTTCTTGGGTCGAATGCCCATTGAAAAATTTCACAGGGTGTTTGTATTCAATTGATTTTGTACCTCAAGAGTCATGTGAATAGAATATTTACTTTACAAATTTTATTCATTGAAAGTTTCTTGGGAGGCTTTGATTAGTAATGACTTAAGTTTAACATTCCATAGGTTTTTTTTTTAATAATTTAAGGTACTTAAAGGAATACATTTTAATTATTTGCTAAATTAAGTATTTACTGTCCGTTTTATCCAGCTTTTAAGTCCAATAAACTTAAATCTTCATTATTTTTCCTTCCTGCTATAATTACATACTCAACTGCATTATATTTCTCTCATATTGTTTGAAGTGAAAAAAGTAACAACAAACAACAACATCAATAATAAGAACTTCAGCAACAACAAAAAAAAAAAAAAAACAAAATAAAACGAATGAAAAAATATGAAAAAAAGAAAAAAATCATCATAATAATGAATTCATTCAAGTGGATGCACTTTAACACTGAGTTTGTTAGCAAAATTTATACGAGAAATTCAAAACGATGAACAACAAAAAAAAAAAAAACACAAGAAAGAAGAAGAATTAAACAACAACAAAAACAACAGTAACAGCAACAGCAAAAGCAACAACATTGATGAAGAAGAAGCTGAAATAAAATAAAGGATTGGTTGTTCATTTATATACCGTCGTCATCCTTTTAACTGCTTGCTAGTAGTGGTGTGTATGTATGTTGCTTTAATACACAGCTACAACACACACACACACACAGAGATACATTTACGAAAATATTTGTAAAGGGATTAAAGGCAATAATAAAGGGGTCATTTAATATACACACATGTACATACGTATGTGTATGTATACGTATGTGTGTATGCATTCTAATGTTTATGTGCTTAGCAAATGGGATGAATTATGACTTGAATATGTACTTTACACTGCAAAAACAAAAAAAAACTTAAACATTTAAAAACACTCTATGGAGAAGGGATTGAGAGATGGAGCAATACGCATACATACAATCGTATGTATATCACACATTCTGACACACGCATCAGAGCCATATTTTTAAAAACTCTTACAAGTGTATTTAACTTAAATGCACATGCATATGTATGTACGTGTATATGTGTATGTATAGGCATTAGACTACATACTGCATACAAAACTTACTTCCTTTTCACACAACTACTGGTGTGCTCTTTAGTCCATTTTTTTTCGTTCAATTTAAAATTTTCAATAAAATTTCCCAGAAAAACTGAAAAAATTTAAAACAAAAATTTTATTTTTTTTTGTTACATAAATATTTATGAATATGTTTTGTTTATAGCCGCTATTAAATTTTAAATAACAAAATGTATTATAAACACCTATAATTCAGTTTAATTAACACAAAATAACAATAAACATAAACAAATAAGAAATCTGTAGGCAGTCAAAACCGACCAAATTATACACTCTAGCAAATTGATCTTTTTTTTGGTTTTTCATTAAAAATTTGTTTTATATTAAAAAGAGAATCATGACATGCCACAATGATGATCTAACAAACAACACCTGCAATTATTTACTAACTTAGTTGGTCATTATAACCCTTTAGTCTGGATTACATTCGAGCTTCTAACACCACTTATGTTGTGTGTGTTAATTTTATTTATAAGTGGCAGGCAGGACCTACAGTTTAAAGTTACCTTCGAACGATAGATTTTTTAAAACCTTTTCATGGAGTTTTTGCCAGAAGATTCCTGAAAGGAAGTCGCCGAAATAAATATTTTTCCTATTTCGTTTTGTTCGAGATGTCTGAGCCAAGGGTTGAACCACGGGTTCTTGTCTAGTTAGCAAATACTCTACCTACAATAGAAATGTGTTTCTATCAGAGTTCAGCAATGAGTATTCAAAAAGATGAGTAGAATCGAATCACACTCATAATTTCTGATACTTATACGCATTCATACTTATTTTAATATCATATGTAGAACCTCTACTCATATTCAAAGTTTGAAGTACTCATCAGATTCATGCTTAATAACACGTATGATGTTGTTGATTTCGACTCTCCATGAGTCAACATTTACAAGAATCAAAAAATAAGTATAATTCGAGTACGAACACTAAAATACTTACTAAAAGGTTGTGTGTTTCCTCTGCTTGCTGCTCTGTCCTTTTTGCTTATGTGTCTTTTTTTGGTAATTGCAACAACAACTAAGACTGTAAATTTTGTTGATGGATTCGAGTCACTCGAATCATTTATAAGTGTTATAAGTATTTTTCTAAAATAATGAATCTGAATGAGTAGGCTTATGAATCAAACATATTTCGAATGGTTTGAGTCTGATGTCAACGTTGTACGCATATTAATTGCAACCTGTACTTATAAATCAACGTTGCAGTGAGTACGAATGAATCAGAGTAGTTAAATTTCAATATTGTTAACTCACTTATATTCAAAATGTCATCAGTGCTTATGAGTAACGAAAAAACGATTCATTGCTGATCTATGGTTTCTATCGAAATATTATTTTAAAGCACCTACTTGGTGTGGCATAGAAGTATGGTCTTCTTGCTAAACGACGAAAATTGCAACGTTAATATCGATTAAATAGTATCTAAGATGATTACTGACTTCAATTTGCCCTAAATTGAAGAATTTGTCCTGGTTAACCTGGGGTCTCAATAAGACATTACCACTAACCGGACGGCTGGAGTCGTCGTAGTCTAGTAGCTAGTGTTGGCTTATTAGACAGGAGGCCCAGATCATTCAAAAAAGTCAGTCAAAAATAAATATAAAAAAATATTTCTTCGCCGATTTCCTCTTAGCAAAGTAAGTGAGTAAATAAAAAATTGCAATGAGAACTTTCTCAAAAATCTGTCGTTCGAAGTCGACTTTAAACTATAGGTCCCGTTTATAACGGATAAAATTAACACACGCAACATAATTAGTGTGAGAAACTGGATCGTAATCCTGACTGAAGTGTTGTAATGGCCAATTGTTCATATATACACATATCGCACGGTACACGACACTATTACTACTTTCAAAGACTAGTCTGGTGAGAAATTAAGAAATCAAGATCATATGATTTGGTCCCATTATATACGGGAAGTCTCAAGCTATCCAAGATTCCATTCCACAATACTGCTTACATTGTTGCGAATACTGTTCTAAATGATGAATAAATTCTACCAAAATTAAAGCTCATCTTGTAAAAGTAAATAATATGATTTGTTCATGGCCCCAAACTGATATTTTATTAACATTTGCAAAATTTTGTAAATTTTTAAAAACTCAAATGGATGAACGGGTACTTTATAGTTTCGTGAGGACTATCGATATCTATGATTTGAGCAATGATAATGTCAAACTGTGTTCACATTCTTATCAATCATCGTCAATTGTTTTAGATCAGAACAAAGCTTGCAAATTGTTGAAATCTACTTTGAAAAAGCGTTCCCACGAGAACATTGCTGCTGCAACGCAAAGTTTTAAAGAAGACCCTGAAACATTCATTTATAATCGTTGTCTGCTTGTTGGGCTTTGGCCTTCAACTACATATGTAGATAACTTTACGTAAGACTCTTGGCTTACGAGCCTATAAATTACAGCTCGCATACGAATTGACATTGAACGACCATAGTGTGCGTCGCTTTTTTGTACATTGGGCTTATTGGAAACTGGCCGAAGATGATCAAGGCATTACGTTTAGTCATGAAGCTCATCTCTGGTTAAATGGCTATATTGGTAACAAAACTATACTCCAGCTGTTATAAATTACTTTTACAATGGCCAGTTTGGTGTGGTTTACAAGCTGACGACATCATCGGTCCTTATTTCTTTCGCAATGAGCAAGAAGCTGTAGTTATGGTGACTGTCAAGCACTAACCAGATATCCTGCCTTTCTCTTAATGAACTAAACATTTACGTCATTTGCTTCCAAGAAGATGACGTAACACTGTGCGCTTAGTGTGGCAGAAAATTTTAAAAATTGGTCATGTTCCATGGCTCCCCGTTTTGTGATATTTCTGAAAATATTTCCCGATTCTATTTAAATGCATTATGGTCTGTCGTGCCAAAATTCATCATCAACCGATAGACAGTTCCCTTTGGGGAAAAAAACTTTCAATCAAATTTATATCAAGGCCTTTAGAGGTGTAATAATATATGTAAATACTCGTATGGTGTATATATGGTGTATAAGTAGTTTAATAACCCCTATAATTCAATGAAAAATACCTTTAATTGTACTGAAAAAATTGCTGTTTTTTTTATTTCTTTTCAATTTTAAAAACAATTCGAATATGTTATGCAAATTGGCCATTTGCCAGATGTTAAATTTATTTGAAAATAATTAATGATTATTATAAACATAAAAATTGTTTAAATATATTTTCACAAATTATTAAAAATAATTGATTTGAACAAATTTCGGAATATTTCATTAAAGCAATATTGGCTTATACTTTCACGATATTCGGAAATTTGATCAATTACATACAGCTGCGGTCAAAATAATAGCACCAATTTAAAATTTTTATTGAGCCCGTTTATATCTACTAAAATGTTAGTCCGATTTAATTCAAAACTCAATAAAAAATTATTTTATGTACGTGGTTTATTATCATAAAAAAATAAATTGCTTTCTTTCAAAAGATTAAACTATTCTAATTGATTCATAAAAAAAACTTAAAAATTGCTCAGTCAAAATAATAGCACTTCAGGTAATTTTTTACAACAATTAGTTGTGTTACTTAAAATAAAATAAACAAAATTAAAATATTTCACAGGGATATCTAGTAGATTAATCTGAAATAGCTTTTCAGTATTTTGTTGCGTGTCCCTTATTCGCTATTACAGCTGCTCAACGCCTTCCCATAGAATCGACCAAATGTTGACATCTTTTAACTGTAATGGAACCCCAAATCTTCTGCACGGTTTTTCAAAGGTCTTCAACACTATTTGGCTTTATCGCAGATACTCCTTTCTTTATGTTCATCCACAGATTTTCGATGGGGTTCAAATCTGGAGATTGTGCAGGCCACTCCATCACATTGATTGAATTTTCGCTGAACCACTTTTTTGCCATTTTGCTTGTGTGTTTGGGTCATTATCTTGCTGGAAGACCCACACCAGCGGCATTTCGTAGGAAGCACATACGGTAACATTATTTCCTCAAGTATTTTAACATATACCGATGCATCCATGGTGGTTTTTATCCAATGTATGGGGCCTACACCATGATATGATAAACAGCCCCATACCCTAATACTACAGCCACCATGTTTGATAGTTTTTGCTGCGAACTGGGGCTTGTATTGACTATTAGGTGGCCTGCGAACAAAAGATCTGGAACCCTTTCCGCCAAAAAGAACAATTTTGGACTCATCTGTCCACAGCACGTTCCTTCACTTTTCCTTGGGCCAATTTGCATGTGCTTTTGCGAACGACAGCCGTTTTGCAACATGCTTAGAGGAAAGGAGCGGCACTTTTCGGGGACTACAAATGTTAAGGTTGTTGTCTTGTATCCTGCTACGAATAGTTTCCACGCTTGCCGGCACATCCAACTCTTTTTTGAGTTCCGTAGCTAGCATAAACGGATTGATTTTAGACGTTCGAACTAAACGTTTTAACATTAAGGGTGATAAAATTCGTTTCGTACCACGGGATTCCACTTTTGGCTCATGTCTCAAGGCATTTATTATCATTTTGTTAGAACAGTCCAGCAATTTTCGGATTTCGGAGTACGATTTCCCCTCGGATGGCAATTTTTTTATTAGTTCACGATTTTCTGGCGTGCAATGCTTACCGCGACCCATTGCTATGCATTGCTATTTTAACAAAAATATTGTGTAATTATACAGAAAATGCACCAACAATTGTAATTTTTCTACTTTTTTATATAATTTAATAAAATAAAATTAGCAGAAGCCTATTGGTGCTATTAAATTGACTGCATGAAAAGCGAAATGTTAATAAATGATCTGTCAATACTAATCGACGATTGCAAAATTTAAGAAAAAACATATGCTCTCTGAGAGAACACAAAATATGTAACTGTTTTTTACACTAAGAAGAAAATAATAGTAAACTGGTCAAATTTTTACGTCTTTCGAAAAAGATTATTGTAACTGGTGCTATTATATTGACCGGCACTGTATATAAATTTAAAAAAATTTTTATGCCAATTATTAAAATCCTGCTCTAGTTGGCTGTGCCTTATATCTATAAAGAAAATATTATGCAAGGATCGAAGCAAATTGTTACGTTTTTATCTTTTAAAAACGTTTAAAATATGAGCTCGTAGATTGCGAATAAAAATAAAAATAAATTTGTGTTTAGTTTTAATTAAAATTCTTTATTATTCGTACAATTCTGTGTGCCAATACTAGACAATTGTTTGACAGATCTTTGTAACGGAAATCATCATACCACGATTACTCTCTTTAAACACATCGCGTCATTTTTTGTCAGAACGAAATGTACATATTGTTGTGTAAAAGGCAGTGAATTTGTTCGACCAGACACTTGATTGTACTGCCCTCAACCTATATTGGCAATCCGACAAACCAGGCTGTCTCCCGTAATCCTGTTGCATTGGCAAACTTCGAGATGCTGTTGGTATAGTTCATAATTATATATACTCCGATGTTCCCCTCTGAGATGCATTAACGCCGCAAAGATTCCAAGTATATGTTCTCCTCGTCGTGGAGTCTACATAGTGTTTTTTAAGTCTACGATGAACGTTAAAATTTCGTTTCTTAATTTTTGATAAGTTTCTTCTTATTGTAATGAAGCAAAAAAGTTTAGATTGTCTTAAACCCGAGGGACATGAGAAGAGTCCTCATTTTTTCATTTACCGTATATACTTATCTGAATCTCGTCTACTACTCCGCAGAAAGATTCTGGTTTCATCGGCGGTGTTAAAACTACCCACATACCCATCTGACCTGGGATCCAGCTATGCCTTACTGATTTAAATTTTCATTCTAATCACGAATTAACCTCATACGAATCGAGTGCTGTGATAGCGGTCTGACTGTCAGTTAGTATATTTCTGTCCCGTCATTTGTACTTCCCGTTCTAGTTTATTGACTTTTGGTTTATCGAGAACCTACATCGAGTGTTTTTGAAGTAGCGATGTATGTCACTTCCACTATTTGGTAGAAGTCCACGAATCTTCCAGAGGAATTCGATATCAACAACACATGTATTAAAAAAGTCTGGTAGTGTCCAGAGTAAAAAGGAGTAGGAGTCAATAAGCATGGTTCCTCAGCAATTAAACAATTTTCTTAGAAGGAGTTGCCTCTAGGTAAAGACAGATGGTAACACTATCTTTTTAGGAAGTGGTATAAAATCCAAAGCAGTTGCTAACTAAACACGGAATAGAAAAACATCGAAACTGGCAAAGCTTTGCCACTGGCATATAGTCTTTAAAGAAATTAAAATCAGAAACTAGAGTATCAGAATAAATAGATTAACTTAAAAAAAATCGTATTAAAACGAAATATTTTCAAAATTTAATTTTGCATACGTCCATACAGAATAACATTCATTGTTTTATAAATTTAAACATATTCATACAAGTATGGGTTGTATTACGTACATACAATAAAAAAAAATGTCATTTTCATTTTTACAACTTTTCCATGAAAATATTTTGCCAAGAAAAAAGAAATATTTGCATTAAAAATGAATGCCTATGAGTATTTGCAATAAGACTCATTGTCGTCATAAATTATGGGATTTTTGACCTTTAGATTAACTTAAGGTCAGTATTTAAGTTTCTCTGAAAAGTACAGCGGCATTTAAAGCGCCAGTCTCTTGAATGAAATGAAATTTACTATAAATAATGAATAAAAAAAAAACAACAAATAATTATGATTCTGTACACAATGTTTTACTACCCCTCGTATTCAACAATTTTCTCGCTTTTGTTTTTATTTTCAGGGTTCTGCCGACTCCAATTATTCACAACCGTCATCCGATCTGTCGCTAGACGAGGAAAAAGAATCGCTTCGGCGAGATAAGGAACGCCAGGCCTTAAGCCAGTTGGACAAAGCGAGAGTAAGTCAATTAAAGTTACGTCAAACAATACGTTTCTAAATTTATGTTTACGCTTATGCATGCATTAGAATAAACCAGTTGCATTCGCTGTGCGAACAAATGTTGCCTACGATGGTACCATCGATGATGATTCACCCGTACAGGGTAATGCGGTGTCGTTCGATGTACGGGAATTTCTACACATTAAAGAGAAATATGATCATA
Source organism: Sarcophaga caerulescens (assembly GCA_927399465.1). Lineage (NCBI taxonomy): Eukaryota > Metazoa > Arthropoda > Insecta > Diptera > Sarcophagidae > Sarcophaga > Sarcophaga caerulescens. The sequence continues at coordinate 40,923,606 of OV656866.1, forward strand.
ACTGGTGGATCGGTCGTTTGGTTAAAGAAGGCTGTGATGTGGGATTCATACCCAGCCCCGTTAAGCTAGAACACATACGAGTGCAGGTTAATTTCTCATTATTTTTTGTATCATAAATCATATTTAATTTTGATTCTTCATTTTAGAATCAAAATCGACCCTCAAGACTGTATGGTACAAAAGGTTCATCCAGCGGGAATTTAGGCGGCGGTCAAGCAGGTGCGGAGCCATCACGAGGTAGCACACCCCCTACACCTGGTATGACACACATGTTCATGTTATTCTTTTAATTTCTTAGTTTTTTTTTTTTGTTTTTTTGATTTTACGTTTTGAAAAATAATTTGAAATTTTTATATCTTTTCTACCAATTTGATGTTGTGACCTTTTTTTAATTCGAAGGAAAAAACTATCAAGACTTCAAAGCTCTTCTTAAAGTCTTTGTTTATTTATTTTCTTTTTTTTTCTTCTGAAATTCCTTAAAAATAAATCGTGTAATAAATGGGGTGTAATTTTTTGGAGTAAATTTTATACGTTCGTAATCGTAATTTTCGTTCTTTTAATCTCTTTTAATTTTATTTTATTTACGAATAAAAATTTTCTTAATTCTTCTTCAATATTGTAAGTGTATAACCACCAAAAAAAAAAACGAATGTGAATTTTACTTCTTTTGTTTTATTTCCTATTATTTTACAATTTCTTTGAACAGATTGGATGGGAAGCTATGATGAATCAAAGTTAGAATTTCGTAGATTTACCATTAAGTCAGGATTATAACCTAGCTTCTCACACCACTCATGTTGTGTATGTAAATTTTGTCCACGAGAGGCGGAACCTACAGTTTAATGCCGAAATCCGAATGACAGATTTTTGAAAAACTTTTCATGGCAATTTTATTTTACTCTCAGAGCTTGTGCCAGAAGACTGTTGAGAGGATATAAAATATCCAATAAAAAATATTTTTTATACTTAGTTTTGTTGCATATGTCTGAGCCAGGTGTTAAACCACGGCCTCATGTCTGATAAGTCAACACACTACCAACTGGACTACGGCGACTGTGGAGCAATTTTGTATTAAAAGCATCGACAGAATTTTTCTTATATTGCTTCCGGCACCATTTTGGGAATATATGTAGGTGGGAGTTGCATTAGAAAAAGTTTTCTGTCAGAAGATTGTTAAATTATTGAGCAATATGACTGATAAAAGGATTTTCCCTATATAAAATAGAACTGATCAACAAAAAAAACCAAGTCATTTAATAATATATTCAATTCCTTTTAACAAAACGGACATATGCTTTGAAGATGTGTTAGCAGTTTAAAAAGCTGTAATAAATCTCAACGTAAACTAGACTTCACGGCCGGATTATATTCTAGCATTGGTCCTTAAAGAGTGCTTTTCAACACTGTTTTCCTATCTGCATATCTTTCTAACTCCCATCCATCCTTGGGTGAGGATAACACCATTAAAAACTACAGCCCGGTAGTAGAATGCTGTACGATATCCCAGGTTACTTAATCAACGTTTAGCTACCCACTTGTCTAATGGTGAGAGTATAACGATCTGGATTAGCATGTTGTATTGTTTATTGTTGTGGTTTAAACTCTTTTATCGCGCATTATTACAATTGATTGCTTTCAGTGTCGCTGTCAGAGTTCTTTCAAATTATGTCCTGCATTTTAGAGATGAACTCCCATCAGTTGAATTTGAGTTTAATACGTTCTGAGTTATCTCACAGTCTAATAATTGTCATGAACATTCCTTTGACTCATATTAGAAATTTATAATTTCCATGTATATGTTAGGTTAGAATAAATTTGCTGAGGCATTGAAGAGCATTCTTGGTTTTTAGAAATTCCCGTTTTAATGCCAATAGTACCTATTCTGTCATGCAACTATAACTCCTGATTGACATCTTTTAGCCATTTTGTTAGTTATCTAAAGTCTTTGGCTAAACACGTTCTGTAAACATATTCTGGATGCCCAAGAATCTCTCGTCGTAGGTTTCCAAAAGCCGGCCAATATCAGAGAAGATGCTCTGTGGTCTCCTCTTTTCCTTTGTCATTACAATTTCTGCAAAAGTTCTCTCCTGGCATGTACATCTTTATAATCCTTATGAGTTTCCTAAGATAGACATTATCCCTACATCCCTATCGGGCCAGATTTGTATGGTTTCCTTAGAAGCGGGTTAATTATTCCAATTTTGCTTCGTAAAAGAGTCAATTTAGACAATTTGTTTCCCCCCTCTACAGAGGAATACCAATTTCACGTATGATTTATTTAAATATGCAGACAGTCAGTTTTTTTTGTTATCTTCAGTGTCAGCGTGTCCAGGGATCCATATGAAGGTAACTGTTGAATATTTCGCCGTCTCCTATACAGTTATTCGGCATTCTTGAATAATATTAAATGGGATTTATTTGGTATCTAATGACCGTTTTAATGTCGGTAAACATAAGTAATTTCCATTCGATGTAGTTTGCTATTGGATTCGAACAGCTACAGCCTGTCGGCAAACATGCATATTCTTCATTCGATATACTTTGATACCGGATTCGAACAGCAACAGTTTTTTCCAATCATTTTAACATGAATAGTCGTACAGTAATCTGGTAGTGCAAGAAAAAATCTAAGTTTCAACATCCGCATTTGTTCCGTGCTCTGGATCCGCAAGTAGGTACTTACAGCACGTTTGCAAGGCAATATCAAACATTATCATAACAGTATGTAAGCGGTGTTTTTCTTTGTAAAACTAGTATCGAAAGTGGGCTCAGGTATTGTGTAGTCAATATAAATGTATTAATATCAACAATACTAAAGATTTTTAGGTGAGCATATATTCCAAATTGTGGCCCTCAGTCTCACAGCCAGTTGTTTCGCTAACGTGTATTGTGGTGGCTAGGTATATTGAACGATCACTACCATCGTCATAATACGCTCAAACAGTGTCTGATGATTTCTTTGCTCTACAGCCAGCCATCAAACCACATCCGCATAGAGTAGAGTAGAATAGAGTTGGTTTGATTACAAAGTCGTTGCCGCCTTAGTGGTTCTGGATTGTGCAGATTAGTTTACTCTCGGACAACATTTCGAGATATCTGACGTAATTAGATAAAGTAAGAGCTACTTTGTAGTGATATAAAGGCAGCAAATGGAAATCCTGGTCAGTAACGAATTTAATATCTAACTTTACATGGAACACAGCCAGGGTGAAGTAATATTCTTAATAGTTCTGTCTAATACGATTACAACATATCAAGCGTTATTTGATCAAATGAGAGCTACACTCCGTTGATACTAAAGGCAGCAAATGGAAAACATAATCTAATTTAACTTTAAATAGACACTGCGTGGGTGAAGTAAAACAAATAATGGTTATAGAGTTAGATAGCCTATAGACTGTTTTGTTTTTTATTTTTTTTTATTACTTTTTTTGTTATTTTTTATTTTACTCATCAGCCATCAAAATTAATACAAAAAAACTCCCCCTTGTTAGAGAAATCAATCAATAACTATAAAAAATGAAATGAAAAATGCAAACCAAATTATTGTGTTTCGTTAACTAGTAAAACAAAAATTCGTTGATTTGCATGATTTTTATTTCTTGGCTTCTTTTTAGAACAAAACTTAGCTTGTTTTCGTTTTTCTAGAAACGTTTCTTTAGATTATAATGGTTTTAAAAAACAATAATGAATTACAAAAAACTTTAAATGAAAAGCCAATTCTAATCATTTTGCACTTTAATTAAATTTCTTTGTAAAAAAAACTGTAACAAAACCAACAAAACTCAACTAAAAAAAAAAAAAATTTTATAAAAACTTATGCACAACACTGTATATAAAAAAAACTCTTCAAAAACTGAACATAAAAAAAATACCAACAACAACAAAACTACACAATATTGTACCACAAGATCCTTATAGTACAACACCTCGAAAGAAAAAAACAGGTTTGTTGTCTTTGTCTACTTTTCTATCTTTTTTTTTTTGTTTCTTTCTATTTTTTCTTTAATTTCTCTTAAAACTGTCTCTGTCTATACAAAGCACTCTCTACGTAGTCTATGATTTCTATTTCAAAATTTCCTTTCATACCGATTTATAGCGTATTGGTATACTAGCTTTAGAGCTATAGATTGGCTAGATCTAGATCTTCCAAGCTAAATAAATTCAAAAACAATACAAAACACCTTTAAAATATCTACATATGTACACGTAAACAATTTTAAATATCTTTATAAAAAAAAATAGTTTTTAGAGTCTTTTTTTTTTGTTAATTTAACTTCACCGTCGCGTTTTCCATACGAAACATTTTCTCTCTCTTATCGCTCGCCTGATCTTCTCCTTCGCAATGAAACATTTCGTATATCGTTCGTTAAATTCAGTTCAGTTCAATTCAATTCAATTCAAATAAAATTCACTGGCCTGCCTGTTTTTTCCTTAAATTATTGTTTTTGTTTATTAATTTATGCTTATTAGCGTTTTAGTTTTAGTTCAGCTTTTATTCTCCATTATTTCTTTAAGAAAACGTTCACAAAAGTTATACTTACATTTTGAAATACACATGTAAACTTGATTTGAAAATTCCATTTCGAAAAATCTCAATTAAAATGTCCTGAATGGATACCAAATGAAGGCAATTTACATTAAAATTTTCAATTAAAAATTTTCAAAAATCAACTGTGAGCCTTTAGAATCCTTCGTTATTATAGAGATTTTAAAATTCATTCAACTTCATTATAAGATATCTTCCGCTTTTTATTCACGTCACGCAGAGATGCAATAGCATTGCAGCCATACGATCTATTGTACTGCCCTTAATCAACGTATGATATCCCCATAAACCTATTGCCCTACATACATAATTTGGTCATTACAATCCTTCAGTCAGGACTACGACCCAGCTTCATACACTACTTAAGTTGTGTGTGTTAATTTTAATCCATCAGTGACGGAATATACAGTTTAAAGTCTTCAGATCTTCTGAGAAACTTTTCATGGCTATTTTATTTACTCTAAGAGTTATTTTTCATATTTCGTTATGTTTGACCATGGTCTCACGCCTAATAAGCCAACACACTAACTAATAAACTTTAAGAAGTTCAAGAAGACAATTTCATGCCCAGAATTTAACCCAGGGTTTTCCTTCTGATAATTCATTCCCATCATCACAGTATCTATGGACACCTGTTTTAAAGAAGTGTTATGTTATGCTACAGGGACATATAAAGGCCGGCTACTAATAATTCAAATCTCTCCCTACTTTAGTTTATCTTAAACTCATTTGTTTTAGGAAGAGCCCTTGCTTCGCCCAATCCACCATTTTGCTAAGCAGAAATTTTCCAAAAAGCTCTTTCTACTCCATAGTAGGGCTCGCATGGTTTTTAGTTTGCGCATTGCCTAGAAAGTTTAGTTTTCTGAGACAGTCCCATACTATTTCCAGTTTTAACTTTTAAGAGTCGAATGCTCGGATGGCGGCCTGACTGTTATGATATATTCTGCCCACAGTATTTTTTATTTAAGTTCAATCTTAATTCAATCTGTTTCGATGACATAGAGTGCTTCATGCCTTCGAAATATTTCATTCTGGTACCAGAACTCGCGCCTGTGTAAAAAAGTCCGTTCTTGTCCCATTTTTCCATCTTTTAGAAAGAGTACTTAGCTTCCCATATTACTCCATTCATTTATATAATTATGTCTTGTTGGAAAGTGTGGTTCTGTAAAGGGGACAGTTAAGGAGGCAGCTGTCATGCACTCGATTTTTACGAAGTTCTCTAAAGAATCACGTATAATACTTGACTCCCATTTCTACTCATAGTCTTTAGTTAGGACTGCAACCTAGGTTCACACACCACTCATGTTTTGTGCTTGGCGGGACCTACAGTTTAATGTACGATTGGCAATACAGTTTAATGTATTTCATGGCAATTTAAGTTTACACTCAGATTTTTTTGCAGAAGACTGAAGACAGAAGAACAAGTCGGAACCTACAGTTTAAATTCGACTCCGAACAACAGATTTTTGAGACACTTTTCAAGGCAATTTTATTTTCTCTCAGAGTTTTTGCCAGAAATCTGCTGAGAGGAAGTCGCAGAAGAAATATTTTATTTTCGTATTTCGTTTTGTTGGAGATGTCTGACTGTGAACCATGGTCACACATCTAATAAGCCAACACACTGCCTATTAGACTCCGGCACTTGTCAAGAACGACCCGAATAAATTGAACTCACCCGTTTCGGTTATCATTTGCCGATATTATAGGAATTTCGCAACAAGTCGAATATTTCAATCCTTTCAGGAGTGTTACCGACCCCACACTATTACAGAACGCGACTCCTTCATATGAACACTTTTAAATTCGTAGTTCAAAGTAGCATAAATTTTACATCATGAGACGTGTAGTCGTAGTTGATCTGTGTATGATTGTTGCTAAGATTCGTAGCTTTCAACTCAAACTGAACCAGTTATCGGTCTATACGGTATAATTTTGATGACATCCTTAATTAAAATTGCTGGGGAAACAAAATTTTGATACAAAAAAATTTTAAACCTTTTTAGTCGCTTAAAATCTCTATAATAATGACTGTTTTAAACATTCATTTCACAAAATCAATAAAAAAAAACAAAAAATTCTCAATTTTACCCACCAAAAATATTCACACACCCACCATATTCACGTTAGTGTTCAATACAAATGTTATTCAAATCAATCAATCAACAACAATCACAATAATTAAAAATAAAACAAACAACTACAATAACAACAACAAAAAAAGCAACAATAATAACAACCAACCAACAACAATTAAATTAAACATTCTCATGTAGATGCCATAAACTCGCTCATTCGAATATCCATACGTCTTTTTTTCGTTTCGTTTTTCCTGTTTTTTTTTCGCCCACTTGCTTGTTTTTCGATGATACTAACTAATCAGGTGACGAATCAGATTCTATGGGACCAGGACGTGGCAAAGCAACACTGGCCACACCGCCCAACAAGGAGAAACGTAAGCCGTTCTTTAAGAAACAGGAGACCGCATCGCCCTACGATGTTGTGCCATCGATGCGTCCCGTTGTCTTAGTGGGTCCAAGTCTAAAGGGTTACGAAGTAACCGATATGATGCAAAAGGCTTTATTCGACTTCCTGAAACATCGTTTCGAAGGTCGTATCATAATTACACGAGTCATGGCCGATATATCGCTTGCGAAACGTTCCATCATGAATAATCCCTCAAAGCGTGCCATCATGGAGCGATCGAGCAGTCGCTCCGATTGTCTAAGCAAAGTCCAAGAGGAGATTGAACGAATATTCGAATTGGCGCGAACGTTACAATTAGTCGTACTCGATTGTGATACAATCAATCATCCGTCACAACTAGCAAAAACTTCATTAGCACCAACAATAGTTTATCTTAAAATTAGTAGTAGTAAGGTAAGTGGCGAAAGCTATGGCATGATATCTTATGTTAGCCAACATTTGAGATAATCTCTCTTTTGTTATCTGTTTTTATAGGTTTTACAGCGTTTAATCAAATCACGTGGTAAATCACAGGCTAAAAATCTTTCCGTACAAATGGTAGCCGCTGAAAAATTGGCTCAATGCCCCCCGGAAATGTTTGATGTTATCCTAGATGAAAATCAATTAGAAGATGCCTGTGAACATATTGCTGAATATTTAGAGGTACGTACAACTTGTTATTTTTAATGGCTTTTTTTAGTTTTGATCCCACATTTGAACTGTCTGATCGAATTTAAAATCGAAGAAAAAAATCTGTTTAAATCGGATCAGCACCGGAAATAAATCCGGCTTTCTCTTGTTCGGGTATAATACCGTACTGTCTCTCTTTTTTATATAAATATGCCTATAGTAGTTCAATATCTTACTAGTAGGAACAACATTCCACTCTTGTAGGTAATATACAAGTCATAAAATTCTATTGACAATAAAAAAAGAATCCTCAGAGCTTTACGTGGCATCACTATAAACATTTTGTTGCTGATTTTATCAATTTTAGGAGCTTTCACAGAATTCAATAGATCTCTAGATCACTGGAAATACGAATTTCAATAGAGTATGTTGTTTAGCAAACACAGCGGACGGATTAGTTCTTTCATGATTACTTTTCTTTGCATCACTGAATCGGCAAGCATCGACGCTGTTTCGTAAAGGAAACGTAAATGTTACAGGCCCTTTTAGATTCTTAGCTGCGGAGGAATGAAAAGTTTGTATCTGGCGTAGCATCAAGACCTCGCAAATAGCTTCTCGCGTGACTCTATTGGCAGTATTCATTTTATCCAATAGAGGCAGGGCCTACTGTTTAAAGTTGACTGCGAATGATCGACTTGAGAAAATTTTTAGGTCCATTTTATTTTACTCTCAGAGTTTTTGCCAGAAAACTATCGAGAGAACGTCAGCGAAAGAAACATTTTTTTAAATTTCGTCTTGTTCGAGACTTGTGTGCCCGAGGTTTAATCACCATAATTTCAAAAAGAAAAGATATATTGATCACTGCTCTAACGAGTGTTCAAAGAATAATTAAAAACATCGATGTTTCTGTTGATGCAATGCATCGCAAACAAGAGGATGACTCTTACCTAATTTATTCAGCTTTCGCTTCTAACCTAAATTTCATAGGAGCTATGTATGTACTCGGATGGCGACTTAACTGTCAGATCGAATTGCTATCATCCGTCCTCTATGTTAAATTGAGAAAATTTGTAGATGGCGTCAAGTTTCGCTTAGAAGCAATTCACATGATTGATTTGAATCTACTCTGGGATTCAACACCTCCGCTTCTGTCCCACTATATGCCCTTGAGCCGTTTGTATACCCAATAATGTTCATTTTCTTAAGAGAGTATGTGGAAAGTCAAATTTTTCCTTTCACCCTTATTACTCATTCTCGTTGCGAAACTAGTCGATTCATTAGGTTAGGATGCACTTAATGAATCTGGATCTAATCTTGCCGCATATTATCCTGTCCTCAGGTATGCACATTAACTGCAACGTCATTAGGGGACAAACTTTCATTGCCATAGTTATACCAACGCAAGCCCGCCTCTATAGCTTTTCCAGACACTTGTGCTATTTTCCAGAATGTGTTTTCAAAACGTTTAATTACTACATTTTTGGGTCGAATATTGTTTTGGTGTAAGAAATTGGCGTAACAATTCGTTGAATCGAATGAAAAGCATCGATGTTTCATTGATGTTGATCAGTAAAAAAACGTCAAATTATTTTGATGTATCGATAAGCTACATCGACTGTTTTTAAAACATTGAAGAGTTATCGCTCACGACTATTATAGAAGACTTTTCAAACTCATATGTACATTAGGCTGGTTCATATATGGCACTTTTTTATTTTTTATTATTTTAATGTGGGCCAACCGGAATATATATTAAGTACAGTTAAAAAATAACACATGATTTTTTAAAAATTTTTGTATTAAGATTAAGGGGTCGCTACCGGCCTTCAAACTTTGGCGTTTTTGAAAAAAAAACTTGCTGCCTCTATATATATTCTTCCATTTGGGTGTGCATTAAAAAATGAATTTTATGCACACCATTATTGAATAAAGATTTTTTAAAAAAGAGGGAAACATTTTTTTCGGAATCATTTACTGAGACGGCTAAGCGACTTTTGTCCGATCGTCCTTCCGATCCTTCAAAATATAATATAAGCACTTCTTCTATTCGACGACAACGAATTGACTTGCGAGAAAATATGGGACAGTCCTTATGAAGTAAGTTTAAACCTAAACTGATAAACTTCTAGCAGTGCCAAAATTATCTAATGGTACTGGAGTTGCAGCTGCGTCGGCAGTTTTTGACACATTGGTAGAATGGAATCTTATCGAAAAAGTCACATGCATGAGCTTTGACACAACTGCCACAAATACTGGAAGGCGAAATGGTGCATGTATTTTGTTGGAACAAAAGATGGATAAAGATACGCTTTGGCTGGCGTGTCGTCATCACATCTTGGAAATAATGCTTGAAGCTGTGTTCCGCCAAGCACTTGGTACTTCAACTGGGCCTGAAGCATTGATATTTAAAAGATTTAAATTAGCCTGGAACAAAATTAATCGGAAAAACTTTAAATCGGGAATTTCTGATCAATTCGTTTTTAAAAATGTGAAAAATATTACTGATGACACCATTTGCTTCATCCTAAATCAGTTAAAAGAGTTTCAGCCTCGAGATGACTACAACGAACTATTGAAGCTATCTTTAATATTCTTAGGAGGTATTCCCGAATCTGAAGTGTCTTTTAGAGCACCTGGAGGTCTTCACCGGGCTAGATGGATGGCTAAAGCCATTTACTGTTTAAAGATTTATTTATTTAGAAATGAATTCAAGCTAACTGAAAGCGAAGCATCCTCAATTCGAAATGTTTGTATATTTTCAGTAAGAATTTATGTAAAACACTATTTTGTAACCCCATCAGCGGTTTGTGCGCCAAGAAATGATCTACAGCTTTTAAAGGACCTAAAATATTATGCAGAAGTAAATGAGTTGATTGGAACTGCAGCCCTTAAAAAAATCCTTGGTCATCTTTGGTACTTATCGGAAGAGCTTATTGCATTCGCCTTATTTGACGAACAAGTTTCTGTTGATACAAAAAAAAAAAATGGTGGCCGATTTAGATGTTGAAGGACCGGAATGATGATGCCACTCTAATAATTAGCAAACAATTAGAAGATTTTATTTCTAAAAACACTCTTAGATTTTTTAGCATTACTGGTATTTCATCCAATTTCTTAAAGAAAAGTGTTGAAGATTGGGAGGAAAATGAGGGTTACGTAAATGGTAGAGACATAGTTCGTTCTATGAGAGTTGTTAACGATATGGCAGAAAGAGGAGTAGCATTGATGGAGGAATATAATAAGCTACATACCAACAATGAACAGCAGAAGCAGTATTTATTGTCGCTGGTGAAAGATTATAGACAAAAAAAACCCAAATTGCAATAAATCAACTTTGCTCCAATAATTACTTTTAAGAAACTATATTTTATGTTAATCACCATTAATTTCATGAATTGACTGATTTTGTTAGATTTATATTTTACGTTTAAACATTAAAACCATTTTTTTAAATTAATACATATGTATATATTTTCAATAAACACATGTAATCTATTTGAAGATTTTTATGTAAATATGTATACATTATCCCTATTAATTTTGAAATAAATCTTTTTAAATATAGTAAAAATACGCTCGAAATCGTCTTATTTCTGGGCCATAGTACCACTATTAAAACACGCACTGGAAAAATATAAAGAAATTAAGAAAAAGTTATAAGGGCAGCGATTTTTATTAACACCACAGTTCGGGGGCCGGTAGCGACCCCTAAACCTTAACAGAAAAATTTAAAAAAAATCATGCATCATTTTTTAACAGTGCTTAATATATATTCCGGTTGGCCATTAGCAAAATCCAATGTTTTTATTTATGAACCACCCTAATGTACATACATACATAATTGGTCATTATAACCCTTCCGTCAGGATTACGACCTAGCTTCTCACACCACTTATGTTGTGTTCGTTAATTTTATACATGAGTAGCGGGACCTACAGTTTAAAGTCGACTCCGAACGACAGATTTTTTGAGAAACTTTTGATGGCAATTTTTTTACTTACTCACAGACTTTTTGCCAGAAAACTGCTGAGGGGAAGGCGACGAAGAAATATTTTTTCATGTTTCATTTTGTTGGAGATGTCTGACCAGGGGTTTAAACCGGGGCCCAACACACAGCCTACAAGACTATTTCGGTTACATATGCACTCGCCTCCGCTATTTTTCAGAATATGTTTTTAAATTGCTTAATTACGTTTATTGATCGATTATGTAGAGCATATTGTCTTTCTATAATTTGTATATGCATCGAATGAAAAGCATGGATATTTTATGGATGTTAATAAATATGAAAAATCACGAATTGTTTCGATGTATCGATAAGCTACTTCAAGTGTTTTTAAAACAGTGATGAGATGTCGCTCACCAGTTTTGTAGAATAGTTTTCAATCAGCCTTCTTAAAAGAGATTTTAATTGAAATATGCTCCTTGCCACTGTATTTAAAAAAAATTTCTAGAATGTGCATTGAGAGTATGTCATAGTATTCCTATTATTTTAAATGAATTAAAAATTCTTTTTATTTTAATTGAAAATTTAATTTTAAATTAAATTTGTTTTGTTTTATAATTCTTAGACCTATTGGAGAGCCACTCATCCAGATATTAATGCGGCTGCTGCCATACCTAGACCATTACCTCAGGAAGTTTCACCCACAACAGAACAGGCCCGTATGGGTCCAACGCCACCCGGTAAGTTAGACATGATTTCTAACAAATTATAAAAACAAATTTTATTTCGACATCATTGAGGTTAAAAACAGTCAAACATCGTGGCAATCATTATCATTATATGCTTTGGAGTGTAAAATTACATGCATTAGGAAAAAAAAAATTCATGAAAAAATTAAAATAAATTAAGAATGTATTCAACACCACATACAAAATATTATTTCTGTATGATTTACTTGAACTTTGAACTTTTGTTATGTTGAGACGTTTAAGTATCATTTCATACATATTTTTTTGTTTTGTTTTTTTTTATTGAAGAAAAAAAAAAACAAAATATACTGGACACCTTTTTAACAAATTTTTGTAAATTATGTTTATTCTACTTTTTCGCTTACTTTATTTGTTTTTTTTTTGGAAAAATATTTGGAAAATAAAAAAAAATTAATTAAAAAAAACATATTATAACAAAAACAAATAAACTAACAATCGAATGGGTAAACTTTCTCGTTCTGAAATTACCAAAAAAAAAAAAAAAATTAAAAAAAATTAAAAATTCCCTTTGCTTAACGCTTGTGTGTGGTTTTGCACCGCCAGTGGATGGGGGAGAGGACCCTAGAGATTATCGCATGAGTTCTATAGAGCGTGAGGGTAGTCGTGATAGAGACTTAGCACGTGAACGGGATCCAAATCGAGAAGCTGATTATGAACGTGAATTCTGGGATAATGAGTTCTCCAAGGGTCGTCGTACACCGCGTGAGCGTCAACGTGATTTAGAGTGGGAACGCGAGCGAGCAAGGGAATGGGAAAGAGAACGAGAAAGAGATTGGGAGAGAGAATTCGATTGGGACCAAGGTAAACATTAACCACATATATGATATTAACTTTATAAAACGAATTCGATTTTCTTTTTTCATTTAATTTCTTATAATTGTTATCAAATAAATTATACTTCCAAATACAAAAAAAAAAAAAAAAAAAAAAATATTAAAAACAAAATTTTGTTTTAAGTACTTCCGCTGAATAAAAAAAAATTATTAAAAATCTTAGAATTAAGCTTGGAAGCTTAAAATTAAAAAAACAATATTTTTAAAATTACGTTTATTGTTATACCTACTATACATACATATATACATACATATTGAGAAAGGCTTTTTTTAATTCAAAACGTATATACTTTTCAAATACTTGTTCGTACTTCTCCTTAAAAACAAACAATACATAGCGTTTTATGGTTTCTTTCTACTTCTTCTTCTTTTTAACTAAAATAGATGTTTTTATATCTACAATATATACATACATACATACATACCTTAATAATAGTTCATAAATAAGCTTTTTAAACATAATTTTTTTCCGTTTTAAATATTTTTTTTTTTAGCCTACACATCATTTGGTGCCTTTTCGTCATACGTTTAGTTTTCCAAAAAAAAAAAACAATCCAAAACTCCTTATCCATCTATAAATCTTTTCATATTTATTTACTTTAACAAACGATCTTTATCTTTTAAACATGAAGCGGCCGACCTATTAAGGCAGTTGTTCCTTTCTTTGAGTTTTTCTTTTTTAATACCTTGTACGTCATCATTGATCAATACGCCCCACGTAAATGAGTACAATTTTATTTTCAATATAAGTTTTCTTCTGTTTTTTTTTACTAACAATTTTTTTACATTCGTTCCCTGTTTTTTACTTATCCTGTTATTTAGTTTCATTATTTTTACTAAAATCCTATTCATTTGTAAAGAAAACTAATTCGTTTTACTAAAAAAACAAAAACATTAATTGTTCATCATCCAATTAATATTTCATCGAATTGTTCTTTAAAAAATTAATTTCTAGCGTGATAAGTTAGGTTAAATTAGTAGCCGCCTTAAAGTACATAGCTTACTTGGAACCTATAAGGCTCCGTTGCATCATATATATTACCTCTTCCTTCATATAATTAGAACTCTTGGCTGGCATCTCTCAGACGTAGCGAAGGATTTAGAAAGGTGTGGATTCTCTACAAATCGCCTTCGTTTAGGCACGTGCTGTTAATAAACTCTGGATGCCAAAAAATCCTTCATGTGAAGTTCTTCATGAGATCGTATCTCGTTATATCTACTATGAGCCTAGTGAGATGGACTCTGTTCAATTTTAATTTAATTAATTTTATTTCAATTTATTTCCATATCGAGCCAAATCTATTTAGTCTCTTTACAAATGTGTGCTAACGACTGAAGTTTGGGTTTGCCTCACTAGAGAGCTAATTACTGCTTTTTTTTTTATCGATAAATACCAGGACTACCGATATGGAATGAGCTTTCCTTATGAAAACAAAATACTAATTTTTAATGGGAAAGTAAACAACATTTTATTCAGAGTATTGGCATTTGCTGGCTACACATTTTTTTTTATCTTTCAGGCAATAAAACTGTTCGTCTTTTGACGGAAAAAAAATTTCGACTTCTTCCTAGGAATCGAAGTGCTGCTCAGCTAATGCATATTCTATCCATGAAAACAAGTAGCACTCGGAAGGAGTCAAGTCTGGTGAATACTTCTGGATGAGTAACAGCTTCCAGTTCAATGCTTTGATTGTTTCCTGAACCGGTTTTGCTTAGAGTGCAAATGGATTGTCATGTTGCAAAATTACTTTGCCGTGTTTTGTGGTCCATTATAGCCCTTTTTCGATTAAATTGGTTATTTGTTTTTTGATAGCGACCGAAGCATTAATATATGGTTTAAATAGGATATACGAACTCATGGTACATCATATCATTCTGGTCCCAAAATTGTCTTCCTGCCGAATCGATTTGATTCTGCAGCCAAACTTGATTTATGATTTCTGAAAATAAACCCATGTTTCATCGCCAGCAACAGTTCGATGCAACACTGATTTACTATTGTGTCTTTAAAGCAAAATTTCACAAGTGATTTTACAATTGTCCATCTGTCTATCATTTAATTCATGTGGCATAGATTTTCCAAGCTTTTGAATCTCTCCCATTGCTTTTAAACGACCAGAATTGTTTTTTCTTCACTTCTCTTTTAAAATTGTTATTCCTTTACCGTCGAAACCATTTACTGTATAACTCCAATGATATTGTTTGTTCATTGATTCGATGTATACTGAATATGTTTGACACAAAGAATTAAAGTTAAAGCTCGTTCACAATAAATATTCCTTAAGGAGACATTTGCATCTTTTCATTTCATATACTCTGAATCGTACAACAGTTGTCGGATATTGCAAAAGCCAAAAGTTTCAACATCCGTCTTTGTTGCATGGTCTTATGTACACTTCATACATTTAGGGTGTATATAATCATCCTTCAGAGCAGTGAAGAATAAGAGATCGTTTTCATACCCGTGAGTCTCTGAACAGTTCGCATTGAAGAAGGTTCAAATCAGTCGATTTGTTGTTCTTCTCATCAATTTCTATTGCGTTGTTTCATTTTATGAAAGATTTGTCGGCATATAACAATGACTTAAAAAGTAATTCAGGGACATTAAATCGCACGATCGTGAACAGTACCAGTTCGGCAAAAAAGTTGTCATCAAATTAAATTTGCATCAAATCCTAACAAGTGATTTATAATATGTATAACGAGCGTGCTGCATAGCAAGTTGCGTCATCTTGTTAGAACTAAATATTGTCGATGTCGAACTGATTCAGCTTGTCACGACAACGCTTCCAAGCCAACCACGCAATTTTAATGGATGTAAATGAAATTTTTTATTGGTTTAAGAATTGAGTTCACTTCAAATATGGCAATTTAACTTATTGATGTAGCAATTTAACTCTGTTCATCACTAAACACAATTCTTTTTTAATAAATTGTTATCTGTGGCCGTGGGTGGTTGTGTTTGGCTTTAATTCTTGTACGAGCTAGATTTTATTGGCTCGTAAATCAAGTTTCCTATCTAAAGTTTTCTACGAGTTGACGACTAAGTTGACCGTCAAATTTCTACAATTCAAAGATCTTTAAGGATCAAATATGACTAGCCAAGCCTTACTGAACACAATTAGGGATCCTAAGTTGTCAAACTATATTTATCGATATCGATAGTTTTCATGCAGCTAAAAAAAAACCCCGATACATGATATCTGTTTCGTTTATGTAGAAATTGGACTGTTGTAAGGTCTCTATTAGAAGTGATATACAATATTGCATTGGCGTTATAAGTTTTTAATCAAATATAAATGATTACAATAAAAAACTCAAATGTGTTGTTCATTAAAGAGTTCATTATTGTTTTTATCATTTCATTTCATTAAAATTCATCATTTCACATTATTTTAATATTTTATTTTGTATCTTTTTTATTTAAAAATTTAAATTTTATTTTCAGTTTCACCGGGAACTGTAGTACGTGTTCAATTTTAATTTCAAATTTATTTTTGCTCTTCATCAACATAAACTCGTCAAAAAAAAAAAAATTTTTTTTTCTAATTCTGTCGAATTTTCTACAACAAATCATTATCCTGTTATATACGTATTGTGTATATGTTTTTGTATTTTTCAAAAATATTTACAACATTTAAGAGAAATGAAATAAAAAATTGTTAAATAATAATCACATCATAATATTTGTTTTGTACGTTATCGTATCGTTATGTTATCGTATCGTTATCGTATTTATAAATGTTTTAATTAGTGAGTAAAATAATGTTGAATTTATATTCTCCCCTCCCCATGCGTTTGAAGTTTTTATTTTTGACAACCTTTTTTATCCCACCTCCTAAGGAATGTTAAACAACCAAACAACCATCATTAACTGTGTGATATTTGTAATCGATTTCTTTTTTACTATAAATGGTTATTAAAAAGTCTTGTTTTTAAGTGTCTTAAATCATTACAAATCATTGAATTTTTTAATATTTTAATTCACACCATTATGGTTAACATTTGAAAACACCCACACACATACATATTTTCTGTCACTTTCCATAGTTGCAATAAAAATAAAGCAAAAATGAAATAGAAATGCGCTAAAGACCGATTATTTTTGTGGGCAACTTGTTTTAGGGCATGCTCGTCCAACGAGGTAAAAATCTTGGAGACTGCTTAATTTAACTGCACAGTCGTTTTGAATAGCAAAGCTTACTTGGGTTGAATAAACTCCCATTATAATACATACATACAGAATTGCTCTTTACATCCCTTCAGTCAGGATTACAACCTAGCTTCTCACATCACCCATGTTCAGTGTGTTAATTTTATACTTGAATGGCAGGACCTACAGTTGAAAGTCGACTCCGGACTACAGCTTTTTTAGATAATTTTCATTGCAATTTTATTTTATTCCCAAAGTTTTTGCCAAAAATCTGCTGGCCTCACGTCTAATAAGCCAACACACTACCTACTAGGCTACGACTGTAGTAGCCTGTAGTAGTCTGTAAAACCTACGTTGTTTATTCCTTTAGACAATTATATGTCTTGGCTGGCATCTCTCAGTCATTCCTATAGTTTTATGAAAGTTGAGGATTTTATTCAAAACACCTTTAATTGGACAGTTTCTATCAACAAACTCTGGGTGCCCGCTTCAAGTGTCACAAGTTCAAAATGCCGGGCGAAGAATAAGACGATGTTCTAGAGCTTCCTCCACTTCCTCTTTTTTATCTTCGGCAGAAGTATTGTGAGGTATTTCTAGTCTACAGATGAGTGAACCAAGTCACCTGTATCTCGTAATAACTGTTATGAGGTTGCTAATATATATTGTGATCAGCTTTATCATTGCCAATCTTACGCATTATTTGAATTGAATTTTCCATCGTATTGTTTTGTTGTGAAGTACAATTGTTTCGGTTAGAAATGGAATTACTTACTGAATTGGCCATTAACAACTTGATTAACGTATTTCGGCCTGCCTTAACACATCCTTCCAGGCCCCTCTGCTTCTTGCGCTCCTACGCCAGTTGGTCACACAAATCGATGATAGGGTTTCCTCGATTTGGTCCTTCCAATGCAAACAAGGTCATAATCTTCGCCGACTTCGGCAGATCCCCACATCAAATACTGTCTCGCCGGAGCATCCTCCTCCATTCGAACGATATGGCCGAGCCAGCGCAGCCGCTGAATGTTAATACGCTGCACAACGTCTATGTCATTGAGGAGCTCATACAGCTCACTATTGGATCTGATTAGAAACGGAATATTATTCCAATAATATGACTGCCGCGGCTGGCCTCACAGTACCTTATTCGATCAGATCAATTTTCATACACCTTTTTAAGTATATGGGGTCGTATCTCGGCGATAGCATCACGAATGTTGACCTTCAAATGCACATTTGTCTCTGGTTTGTCAGCATAACACTCTTCTTTAACGGCGCTCCACAGAAAATCGTCCAACGATGTCAAATCGCAGCTTCTTGGTCATAATTGAGCGGCCATCAAAGTTTTGACGCAATAAGGAGACATATGGAAGTTGCACCATTCTGCTGAAATCAAACATCGTTCACATCAATACCATGGAGAGCGGGTACAAAAAAATAGGTTATTGTGTTGAAATAAGTGTCTCCATTAAACGTAATGGTTGCGCCGTCCTCATTTTCAAAGAAATATGGGCCAAAAATAACACCGCTCCACAAACCGCACCAAACAGTCACTCGTAATGGGTGCATTAGCTTCTGTAAGATCACGTGTGGGTTTTCTGAGCCCCAAATACGGCAATTCTGTCTATTAACGTACCCACCAAAATGAAAGTGAACTTCATCTGAAGAGATGATTTTTTGTTGGCAAAAACGATATCATCGTGTAGTTTCTCGTTGGTCCAATAAATCCCAACGTTGCTCAAGCGTTAATCGATTCATTACGTTCTGTGGAGATAATATACTGAATTTTTGACAGAATAGAATGACATTAGCAATGCCAGATTCGAAATAACCGATGGGTCAAATTTAAATCGATATTTGATATCAAATACAGTTCTGTTAGCATTGAAACAGGAAACTAAACTTAAAAATTTCCATGAGAAACATACAAACATATCATTTCTCTTTTCTTACATTTTCTTCTTTGAAACTTTTGCAGTTCAACATTATTTAGCACTCACAAGTAATGCATTTATAAACGTATTATACAGTCCTCGTTAAACGTCATTATCTAATCATCATTGACACATTTTAACGCTTCGATAGTTTTACTAACACAAAATAAAAAAAAAACGTTTTCATAATCCGCCCAAAGCCATTCAAAACAGTGCTGTTTGAAACGATCCACCAGTTCAATATTAAAAATAAAAATTATTTAATAGCCCTTATGCTAGCAGTTTTGTTAAATATTTTTGTTTAATTTGTTTACTTTTCTTTAATTATTATTAAAAAAAAAACAAAAACAATTAAATAACATTGTTGCTGTTACTTATTATACTATTTTTTAATTTTTGTTTGTTCAACTTTTAACATTTCAATGTTTGAGTTAAGTTTTGTTACGTTTCCTTCCTTATTATTACTTAAATAAACTACAAAAACAAAAATAAAAATTGTTTATGAAAATAATGCTTGAATTCTGTTTTAAACAAGATTATTAAACAAAAACAAAAACAAAAAAAAAAGATTTTAAATAACCCAGCAATTTATGTTTTATCTTTTGAAAGAAATTATATTCCTGCAGAAAATCTATTAATTTCAATGTCGTTGTGTAATTTACAGGAGGTGCTTCCTATCCGCAAAATCGACGTCCAGCCTCTGGTCGCCATCACGATCGCGTTGGTGTCGGCTATGAACGTGATCGCTTGGAGAGAGAACGCGAACGAGATCGTTACGAACGTGAGCGTGAAAGAGAACGGCTGCATGCACGCGAACGTGATCTCATGCATTACGATCTCAATAGCGAGGAATTGTTAGATGAACGCAACTATGCTGCCGACTATCCACCGCACAGAGGAGCAGTAGGAGGCGGTGCTGTAGTTGGTGGTCCGCATGGTCATTTATCGCGTGGCAGCCGTTTGGTTATGGATGATGCTGATCTTATGCATGAACGTGACGATCTGAGAGGAGGACGTTATTCGGCCGGAGCTACGGCTCGTGTCATTGATCCGCGTGATTTGCCACCTTCGGCGCCGACAACAAGACGCAGCGCCCCGGTGGTCGATCGCGATGAATACAGTCCGCACCGAGGTGGTGGGAGTAGTAGGAGAATGCTGAATGCCATGTAGGAATCGTGGATATAGGGGTGGGATCAGATCGATAACAAGGGACCGACGATGATGGCTGGCGCTGCTGCAGCCTCAACGTCAAGGGTTAGAGAGCACAAGGAAATACCATGTAGTAGTTCTAGTAATATCGATCGCCAATATCATCATCATCACCAAGACCATCTTCTAGCCACACAAACAAATAAACAACAGCAACAACAACATCAACATCAACAACAACAATCCACCATAAAATCATCACGTTTATTGTCCTCCTCAATATCTACCTCCGTCGAACCACAGGGCAGCAGTTGTAGTAGTAGTAGTAGTAGACGTAACAAAATATCACAACATAATCGTTTCACGTCTCATCACTCAATCAATGCCATGTCACCGCCCAGTGCAACATCTGTATCAGATGTCAATGCATCATCGTCCACATCCAATATGCCACCACCCATGCCAATGCAAGATAAAACGGATATCTTTCATCTTCATCATATCGATCAAGCACATTCCTCCAATACAACAACATCACAACAACCACTACCACCACCACCACTACCACCAACAACAACAACAACACAACTACCACTACAATCATCATCATCATCCAATTCGATAGGCAATGCAACAACGACCACGCCAATAACGATGACGATGAAATCACTCCAGAGTCAGCCGCAACAACAGCAACACTACCAAATGCTTAGGGGACGTCACAAAGAGGATATGACAGGCGCTGATAAAATCGATTATGCCACATCATCATTCACGAATGTCGATGATCTGACCAATGCCATACGCAATAAAGTTATCGTTGAAGAGGACGAAGAGGATATATTGAGCAGTGATAATAACTATTTATATTAAAGAGATTTCATGTGATTACATAAATCATAAACATTTATTAAAATTATCATCGTTATCGATCTATTGTTATCGATACTATTTTTTTTTATAATTTTTTCTGTTTCAATACAAATTATTTTCTTAAAATATTATTCAAGTTAAAGTTTAATAAACAACAATTAAACAAACAATCGTGTTAAAAAACAGGGAGTAAATAGAGAGAGACAGAGAGAAAACGATAACTTTTAATCATGGTATAAAAAATATAGAAGGTAGTTTCATTCTCTCTTTATTTTTTAAAATAAGGTTTTTTGAAGTTTTTTTTCTCACAAACCACATATATAGCGTTGCCACATTTATAATTTTGTTGTATATTCCCAATAAATTATTTCTAACAAATGTGTAATTTGGGCTAGTATTTAAAGAATTTCAATTAATTTTTAAAAAAATTGAGTTTAAATGTTTCAAAGGTTCAAAAAATCGGTATTAGGCTTATGTAATCAAAATATTTTTCAATTGAATTGAATTTATTATTTTCAAAGAAAATGTGGGAAATTTAAAATTAATATGGCAGCATTATTTTAACGAAAACGTCATAATCCTTAAGCATGTCAGATAGTGAATTTTAAAAAATAAAGAGAGAATGAAACTACCTTCTATATTTCTTATACCATGCTTTTAATTATAATTTTTCGCAAATTCCAAATACGATTTTCAAAATATTTAATTTCAATAACTGCTAGAGTTTTCAGGCATTTTTAGTTCGGACAATATGTTAACGCGGGGATATTGAAAATCTGCATGGGAAACTACTGACAAAGCATCGTAGATAATGTTCATACTTTTGAATCTTTATTGATGTGTGCCAGACTCAATCTCTTTCTGTAACGATAGGCCCTTGTGTTAGAGATATCATTAAAACTTCTTATTCGTTTGAAAGACTTATTTTATTGAAGCCTCGGCTTCTCCGGATGGCATAAATCATCCTGAATTTGACCGAAGACATGTGTTATGTTGTCTTTGAAGATGGCTGTAGTTTGTCGCTGTATTCGCAATCTAGGAAAATCACACAAGAAAAAGTCTCACATAGTCAAATCGCACGATTTTGGTGGCCAGTTCACATCATCTCCACTTGAGAAGACCATGCCCTCAAATCGGTCGTGCAGAATATTCGATGTAGCGTGAGTTGTGTGACACACAGCTCTGCCCATTTGAGATAAGATGCGCTGATGATCCAAGTCAGGCCAAAATAAAAGAAATCATTGCTCAACGTCGTTCTGAAAGAAATATGAACCGTTGACGCCTTCAGTCATAAATTTACACCAAACAGGGATGCATTTAACGGTCTTGGATGCTATCATGATTTGGTATCGTTCCAAATTCGGGAGTCTTATTTGTTCACATACACACTGATCCAGAAATAGGGCTTATCGCTGAAGATGATTTTGCGGTGAAAACTGGGGTCAATTGCCTACTGTTTGCGAACCCATTCAGCGAATCGTAAAAGGAGCAACCGCAACGTTTCTCAAATAGAACACTCATTTCGATTTGTTATCGAATGCCATATCTGTCCATGGTGATTAAGCAATACAGACTGAATAAATTAAAGTAAAAGTAAAATGACAGTAAAACAAAATTGCCGTTATGGGATGTTATGATATTTCTAATCAAGTTCACTGCATAAATGGGATACATGACGTCATTTGCATATTTTTATGCAACCAGTTTTTGAAGCTTGTTTCAATTGATTGTAACATCGTTCTTACAATCCAAATCTATTTTTGCAGATAAAAATTTAATACATAAACGGAGACGTCATACATTTGTTGGCGGAGCGTAGAAGAAAAGACAAATTCATTTGGTTTCAGTAATAATAAAGAATAGCCTTTGAAAACTACAAAATGCTAAGTTTTATTAGATCGTTTGCAGTCGAAATTTGCTTTTCCTATGCGTAAATTCTAGCAATAAGGATTTACCTTCAATTTTTAATGGAATTTGAAATGCTGGACATAAAAATAAATAAATTTTTTATTTAATTTTAAAAGGAAATATATTTTTTACTTTTATTCTTGGCATGGAAAGCTATTTGGTTGGAAAACACAGTGATTTTTAGAATTTTGTGATTAGAAAGTAAGGAAGGAAGTTTGAAGTGGTATGATAATGCTAGATTTACTCTTCAATTTTGGGTTGCTTGATGCAGATCATGCCTCTGTTTTTCTCTTTAAAATCGTGTTTTTTCCATTGCCCATACTGACTGCAGTGAAAGAAAATAAAAATATATTAAAAATTAAATTTATTTAACATGTGAAAACAATCATCAAAATGCAACAAATATAAAAATATATAAATAATTAAAAAAATATTTATTTTTTCTAAACAAAAACGCATTTGTAAAGTGCCAAAAAAATACATGATTTTTACCGCATATTATTAAAAATATTTCTTTTGGTTTTTTTTTTTATTGGAACGCATAAGACATAAAAACTAAATATTTAGAAAAGAAAATTTAAAAAATAAAAATCATTCAAAGAATTTTCGGTTTCTTTTTCAAAAAAAATAAAAAAAAAAATTTAAATCATTTACAAACAAACCTTAACAAAACTTTATAAATTAAATAGGAATTAAGAAAATGAAAAAACATGGAAAGTATAAATATAAAAATAATTAAAAAAAAAATTATAAAATTGCCTCCCCTTATAACTAAAATCCAAAAATAAAACCAAACAATGCTAAAAAAATTTATTTTGAAGTTGAAAAAAATTTAAGTTTTTTAATTTTTTAAAAGAAAACTAAAGTTTAATTGAAATTAAAACAAAAATTAAATTAAAATTAAAACTAAAACTAAAATGCTAACAAGCCTAATGTGTCTTAAATTTTAGCTAAAATATTTTAAATAAATAAAAAAATTAAATAAAATATAAATAATTGAGAAAAGATAAATACTTTAACTATAAATTTGAAAATAAATTTGAAATAGCAAATAATTAAAAAAATAAATAAAAATACTTACAAATTTAATTTTATTTTTTAAAATTAACAAAAAAAAATATTTTTTAAACAACCATTTAACCATTTTCCGGTTAAAATTTGGTTGTAAGTTTTGTAAAATTTTTGCATAAATTTATAAAAAGAAAAGTTAATAATAATAATAATAATATAAAATAAACTAAAAAAAGCTAAAGAATACAAAAATAATTAAAAAAAAAGTAAAACCATGTGGTGTACTGGTTAAGTGTCAGCTTTAATATTTTAATAATAATAAATAGTTAAATATATAATTAATTAAAATCTAAATATATATACGATCTATACGATTAACAACAACATTATGATAAATTACCAACAAAAAAAAAAAAAAAACAGAAAAATTAAATAATATTGATAAACAGTTTAAGCCTATTGCCAATATACTTAAACTACCATAAATTAAATACTTTGTAATTTATAAGGCTAAATTTACTAAACACTCGAACGTTAAGCTAAACTTTAAAATAAATTTAAAACTAAAAAAAAAAAAATTAATAACAAACATAAAATTTAATACAAATGATATCTTGTTGTACATAAAACTTTTTCTAAATGCAAAATTAAATTATTTTTTTTTGCCATTTTGTAAACACATTTATAATGCACAATTTTATTTAATTTTACCATAGTGTAACTTTAAATTATTTATTTTCATGAAATCTCTTTAATATTTAAATTCGTTTGTTTAGTTCTATAAAAAAAAAAAATCATAATAATTTTAAAATTTTAGTTTAATTTTCTATCACTATACTTAAATTAAAATTAAATTGAAATTTATATTTTAAATATATTTTATAGCTTAAATATAACAAAACTTTTAAAATTGTGTAGTTTAGGGTGGCCAGTTTTAAACTTAACCTTACTGCAAGCGTAAGCGAATACATTTGAAAAATTATTATTTTTTTATATGTAGTGTAGACTAATTGAACTACGTACCAGAGATCAGCAATGAGTCGTTTTTTCGCTACTCATAAGCATACATGAAATTTTGAATATAAGTGAGTCAACAATATTGAAATTTAACTACTCTGATCCATTCGTACTCACTACAACGTTGATTTATAAGTACAGGTTGCAATGAGTATGCATACAACGTTGGCATCAAACTCATACCACTCGAAATATGTTTGATTCAAAAGCCTACTCATTTAGATTCACAACTTTTGAAAAATACTTATAATACTTCTAAATGATTCAAGTGACTCGAATCATTCATCAAAATTTACAGTCTTAGTTGTTATTGCATTTACAAAAAAAGAAAAAAGATACAAAAGGAAAAAAGACAGAGCAGCCATCAGAGCAAACACACAACCTTCTAGTGAGAATTTTAGTTTTCGTACTCGTATCATACTTATTTTGTGTTTACGTGTACATGTTGAGTTATGGAGAGTCAAAATCAATAACATCATACGTGTTGTTAAGTATGGATATGAGTAGAGGTTCCATGAGATTAAAATAAGTATGAATGCGTATAAGTCTCAGAAATTATGAGTATGATTCGATTCTACTCATTTTTTTGAATACTCATTGCTGATCTCTGTTCTATACTATCTCTGCACTGACCCTTCAAATTTGCCTTGTACAATTGTACTGCTGTCTCTATTATGTTAACGTCAACCTCAGGCTGTGGTCTTAGTAAAGGCCTAATAGGTCTAATAGGGAATATTACAGAATTCTATCCACTTTTAAAAATTAAAGCAAAAATATTACGGCAGACGTTAAACGATAACTAAAATACCAAAACAATATAAAATGATATGGACACACATACACAATTGGTCATTACAACCATTCTGTTGTGTGTGTTAATTTTATACATGAGTGACGAAACCGGTAGTTTAAACTTTAAAGTCGACTCCGAACGAGAAATTTTTGCGAAACTTTTTCTAAGATGAAAACACATTACCTACTAGACTATGACTATTTCCCTTTTTAATAAAATGTAGTGTATTCTTGAAAAATTTTAGAAAATGAACTGAAAATTTCGATTCATATTTTCTCTTAATTGTCTTAATAAATGCCTAACAGATAAGCCTACAGATGTTTGCCTTCTGCTTTAAAATATGAGTTGTTGCGATTTGTCCTCCTCATTACAGAATCCACATATTGGACTTGTTCTCAACTTCGTCCAGATATATGTAGAAAAGAGTCTTCGAATCTTTTTATCTCTTTTGTAAACAAATATATCCCTTAAAATCTCCTCTTCCAATTTCATAGAAAAGAACCAAAGATTCTGAGGGCATAAACTTTTATTTGAAAAATAACCGCAAGTTTCCCATGTGTTCTGTATATTCAATTTTTGATTGTCACAAATTTCCACTAGCCGAGATATGTACTTCTGCCAGGGTAGATTGCAAATAAAATAAATTTGTGTTTAGTTTTAATTAAAATTCTTTATTATTCGCACAATTCTGTGTGCCAGTGTTCAAAACTTGATGTAAACAACAACAATTGCTTTTCTTTATTATTCCTCTGTTTATACCCTTTGCATACGTTGCGTTTGTTTAAATTACAATTGCCTACATGCATTTAGATAAGAAGTACATATGTATGTGACGTATGAGTGATATTTAATTCCATTAGTTTTATACATGACAAAATCTAAGATTTTTTATTGCATACTATTGAGCGTAACTATTCCAGTACATGTAATATGATACGTATGAGTAATATATTTCAAATGCAATTAAATAGAAAGTATACCCACTAGTAGTTTGGAATTTAGCATTTACAAGCTAGCTATGTTATGACAATTCTAATGAATTTTTAAAAATTTAAAATTTTCGAGATATTCTAACCTAAAAGTAAATACAAAAACCACAATTCTAAGCTATATAGTGGCGTTCTGGTGCCTCTCCTTTAAAATAATTACAACTTTTCATTTGGAATTGTAATATGAGGCTGATAACTAACCAGGATTAATTTCTTCAAGTAAATTGTATACATATAATCGTATAATGGTATATATATAATCTTTATAACGGAGATCTTCATACCACGATTACTCTCTTCAAACGCACCCCGTCTCCACACAAGACTGACTGAACTTCACTAACTCCGTCGCCTGCTTTGTCTTGCTTTTTATATGGCAGGTTAAACAGTCTGGTGAATGTTCTTTAAAGCGAACGTTCATGACTTCGCCTTTTCGAAATCTCTGTAAATGTAAACATCGTTGTTTACATTTATTCTTGTGGCGTCGTTTGTTGTATTTTTGTTTACCATTTTTTATGCTGGTGTTTGTTATTATATTAAACAGTACGATAATTTGTAAACAGGTTTGTTTACGGCATTGTTTTGTTTTTGTAGCTTTTGTTTATAATATTAATGTTAAGCGATGTAAAACCAAAACACCAGTATCTTGATTTTTCATTTTCGTAACAATATAATATTGTAGTTGCTCTTGGAGCCTATATTGCAATTATATTCTTGAATGATATACCTCGTGAACTGTCATCAGAAAACTAATACAATATTCGGTCAGCGAGTTTCAATCAAATATTCTTCCTTTATGTTTATTTTTTCAAAAAAGTTTTTATTTTCACCTCAAATTTTTATATGACATAAATAGGTGATTGACCATGGCAGAGACCGAATACTATTGCAAGAGCCTTTTATTCTTAAATTCACTCTAGTTCTCGGCTCCGTTAACGACTGAGTTGGTTAGGGAATTCCCATCTAACTAGTGATTCTTACCATGAGTCGCACAACATCTTAGTGCATCTTTTAGACCGATCCTCATGGGAGATCTTTGCAGAGAGCTGATCGCTTTACATCACTGTGGGCAGTAAAGTTCTCACAGTATTTCTCTCATGCCACGTCAATGTTATCAGGCCATTGACTCAAATTTAGACTTTTTCGATTTTTGTGCTAGACTTATGGATGCAATCTGTACATGGTTCGATTTACTGAGTATGTGCTCGCAGTTCCAGACATTTTTATGTACTAAAGGAAATTATTCGTGGGTGCAGATCCACTGGGGAAGAGGAGACTGTTATCCACTTTCTTTGTCAGTGCCCATCTCTTGCGAGGTGCAGGTATAGGTTATTTGGCTCTCCATTTCTTGTCAGCTAGATGGAGCTATCATCTATTGATGTCAAGGATATAGCTTCGTTTATCAAACTTTCTGGCTGGTTTTCCAGCATAGGGTAGTCGTACTTTTGATGTGCAGTCCTTGTGCTGATCGACTTCTTCCTCTTCCCTGATTTGATTTTTATCAGTACAGAGACTGCGTTCATCTGTGACGTCAAAACGGGCCGCAATGCGATATCAGAGCTACCGCTCCGACCTGAACCTGAATGGAAATTATATTTCGGGCTCTATTCTGAAAAGATTTCACATCCGATTATGTCGTGTTTTGAAAGGTAAGTCTTTAATAAATAATTTACGTAACTTAATAACTGACGTTGAATACTGGACATAGAATTAATGCAACTTAATGTCACTGTGTTTGATTTTGTGTAAACACACTGTAACTGAAAGCTAATAACTGCTAAGCTTTAGTATAAGCATTCATAACCTATTTAAATAATATGAACCAAAATAAGTATTTAACGTTATTTGAAATATTTATTCTAGGATTACAATTTAGATTATGAATATGGTTATGTAATGATTAACTAAACTCATGTAATTTGCTCTGGTCACCCTAAAATTTTAATAACTGTTTAATATCCTATTTTAATATTGTAACGTATGTATGTATTTGTAATTGTATTTTAAGTATTAAATTGTATATGCATTGTATTAATAATGATATGCTAACAGATGTAACACCAATAATTCGTATTTTTCATTACTTCACACTCGATCTACTTCATGCCATTCTTATATAGCGTAAACGTCAATAAATTTCATTATCGCCAGCCAGTGTGTAATTTCATAAAAACCCAAGTTATGATATTATTGTATTGTAGTGTTAGAAATGCTAGAGTACCGAATAAATTTTTGATAATCGTTGATCTGATTCTATCCTGGCAAGCAGTCTTTTACAATTCCAATCGCTGTAAGAATTCAACACGTTTCCTACAACATCATTGCAACCTAATTATGAACTAACGTGTGCTGTATTCAAAGCGATCGCTAAATTTAATTAAAAATTTAATTCCCTCTACTATACTACATATATTGTTTTAATTTTATTTTAATTTTTTTTTTTGTTGTTTGTATATTTAATGCTTAAGAGATAAAGTTTTTGAATTTCTTAACGATTTGTTGCAGATTTTCAGAATCATTTTAAAATTGTATGTAAAATTTTTGTAAATTATTAAAACAAAACAAAACTAACAAACAAACTATATATTTTATAATAATAAGCAGAATATAATATAAAATAAAAATCTGAAGGAATATTTAAGCCTCTTTCAACAAATTTCGCTTTCTTGTAGAAAGTTTTAAACTTGAAGTTGTAAGCCAGTAAAGCCTTACTTATCAGTAAAAGAAATGAAAACAAAAAAGTCCAAATGCATTAAGAGATGGATCATGTAAAGCTCTACCTTATTAGCCGTCTTTTTCATATTTTTTTAGAGTTGCGTATGCCTAGTACTCAGCAAATAGTTGTGTTCGTATATTCTTGTTATGTTTTGCATTGAGTCTGAAACCTCTTCCAAAAAGTTTATATATTATCACATGGTACTGCGAAGGGAATCATTTCCCTTGTACTTTTATCGCTCTATTTAGAATTCGACAATATAATAATGCTTTTCTCATAGTGTACTACGTTATACAGGCTATACAGTGAGACCATGTTTGAACCGATAGGATAAGTTCGATTACCATTTACATTATTTATCTTTTTATATACATACATGATTGGTCATTACAAACCTTCAGTCAGGATTACGACCTAGCTACTCACACCACAAATGTTGGGTGCGATAATTGTATACATGAGTGGCGGGAACCTACAGTTTAATGTCAACTCCGAACGACAGATTTTTGAGAAGCTCTTCATTGCAATTTTACTTTACTCTAAGAATTTTTCCCAGAAATCTGCTGAGAGGCGGTCGCCGAAAAAAATATATTTTTTCATATTTGGTTTTGATGCCTGACCTGGGATACGAACACGGGCTTTATGTCTACTAAGCCAACACACTACCTACTAGACTACGGCGACTACAATAGATAGATAGAAAGTCAATAGCATTCCTAAATGGTAAGCGCACAGCAAGCCTACATGATGGCTTAGCTGTATGTTGATCTTCACTCCTTTAACCTATCCACTTAGCAATTTTTCATATTTCATATTTTTATATGGATTGTTTGTCTTTATTTCTTTTTTCATAAAACTTTCAACAAGAAAATTTTCTATGTGTAAATTAGCACATAATTTCTAGATTCAAATGAAATGTGTAAATGAGTATAATTAATGCATATTTTTAAAATGCTTTATTAAAATGTAAGGATAAAATAAAAATAGATTATAAATAAAACAGAAATAAATTTAAAAAAAAATTTGTTTAATGCTATACAATATAATAAAATTTAATATTTAAATTAAAAACGAAATGTACTCATACAGACAGAAAGAAAAAATAAAATAAGTTTTTCAAAAGATAAAATTTAATTAAAATATTTGACGAAAAAAAAAATATTAAAAAGCAGAATTTTAAGCAAAGAAAATAAAAAAAAGCAAACTAAACTTTAACAAAAACAAACAGATGAACTTATTAAAAATTAAATAAAAAATGTCCTTAAAAAATAAAATAAA
Source organism: Sarcophaga caerulescens (assembly GCA_927399465.1). Classification (NCBI taxonomy): domain Eukaryota; kingdom Metazoa; phylum Arthropoda; class Insecta; order Diptera; family Sarcophagidae; genus Sarcophaga; species Sarcophaga caerulescens. Next base: position 40,954,618 of record OV656866.1, read on the forward strand.
TTTGATTATAATTAAAAGATAGCATAGCAACAACAAAGAAATATAAAAAATGATAAAAAATAATTACAAAATATACTTGAAATAAAATTTGTTTTTTTTCTTTTCCAATGAAATAAAATAAAATTAAAAATTTTTTATAGCAGAAATACTAAAAGTATTCTTTTTTTTCAAATTTTAATTGTTAAAAAGAAAAGGAAAAAACGAAACAAATAAAATAAAAAAATTCTTAGACAAAACTAAATCAACTAAAAAATAAATACAAAAACAAAGACAAAATAAAGAAATATAAGCTCTTTATTAAAATAAATACTAAAAAATAAATACAAAAAAATAACATTTTTTTCCAGCTATTTTCATAATTGCAATTATTTTTTAAGCATTGCAAGAAAAACAAAAAAACAAAAACAAAATATTATAAATAAAATTAAATCTTTAAATAAAAATAAATTAAAATAAATACACAAAACTAGGCACGAAATAAATAAAATTATTAAGAATTAAATAAATTTAATACCAAAAATACTTTATTATGATTTTTTAATTAAAAGAAATAAATTTATTTGTTTAAATAAGTTTATCAAAAAAACCTCTTCTCCCGTTATGTAAAATACATTCTATTTAAGTTCACCTTTTTAGTAAACTAAACTAATTTATATTTAAAATAAAAAAATTAAGAAAATAAAAAAAATATTAAAAATAATAAATATTTGCTACCTAAAGTTTTATTTTGAATTTCTCTACAAAAGTTTAAAGGCTTAAAGAAAATAAAAAATATTTTCATTCCATAAAACAATATGTTAGAAACAAATATATATTTTTTTTCAATAAAATGAATTAAAAAAAAAAAAAATAATTCTTATAAAATATAAAATTGTTTTAATTTTTTATTTACTCTTCTATAAGGTGGATTAATATCAGTAACAGAGATCAGCAATGAGTATTCAAAAAGATGAGTGGAATCGAATCATACTCTTAATTTCGGATACTTATACGCATTCATACTTATTTTAATATCATAGAACATCTACTCATATTCAAAGTTTGAAGTACTCATCATATTGGCTGCCTTCCAAAATGTTAGTTGCTTTGTGTTTGAACAAAGTATCGTGTTTCATAATGCCGCTGTACAAAATAAAAAAAGCAATCAGGCATCGGATTTATAGCTGATGCATTGTTTGGTTACTTTGCATATCTACATAGTTTATATACAGTAGTAGAACTGCATACAAACTTTGTATTGATACATTTTGGAAGGCAGCCATTCATTCGACTCCCCATTACTCAACATGTACACACAAACACAAAATAAGTATGAATCGTGTACGAACACTAAAATACTCACTAAAAGGTTGTGTGTTTGCTCTGCTTGCTGCTCAGTAGTTTTTCTTTTTTTGTAAATGCAACAATAACAAACACTGTAAATTTTGATTCGAGTGAATGAGTAGGCTTATGAATCAAACATATTTCAAATGGTATGAGTTTGATGTCAAGGTTGTACGCATACTCATTGCTTATGAATCAAATATATTTCGAATGGTATGAGTTTGATGTCAACGTTGTATGTATACTCATTGCAACCTGTACTTATAAATCAGAGTTGTAGTGAGTACGAATGAATCATAGTAGTTAAATTTCAATATTATTGACTCACTTATATTCAAAATTTCATGAGTGCTTATGAAATCTGCATGATCTCCGATCATATCAGATTCCCTTGAAGCTAGACCACATCTTTTGCAGTGGTTTTAATACGAAAGCCGAGCCTCCTTGAAAAAATTGATCCCATATAGGCCCATTGTTATACCACAATCAATACTCAGCGCTGGAATTCATTAATTCCCCCGAAAAAACGAACCCGATTTCAAAATAAATCCTGCATTTGTAGCAATATTAGAAAGCTCTGCAAAGAATGTTATAAAGTGAGAGGCCATAATGTCGAAAACGTTATGACTAAAGTAATGCACTGGCCCATGAGATGAAAGACAGTTTCTTTCTCCTCTTTAAACCCCCTTTAGACCTTCTTTAAACCCATTTTATACCCTCTAGAAACCTGTGGAAGTTATTCGCCGGAATGTTAAGTCATTCTGTATGCCTACTAAAAGAAAGGTTGCCCATACGAATCGGTATTGTGCTATGGATGGCCATGCGATTTGAGTGCGAAAGTAAGTTGATTCTCTTTATATACATACGTATCAAGCAGAGTTTACCAGTACCATATTGAATCTAATATATCTAACTTGAAGTCGCCATTGTCTTGTTGGTAGTGTGTTGGCTCATTACACGTGAGGCAAGACGATTCAAATTTTCTTCGGTTACTTCCTCTGAGAATAAATAAAATTGCCATGAACTTTAAACTGCACCACTTATGTGTAAAATTAACACACACAACAAAGAGAAGTTAGGTCGTAATCCTTACTGAAAGGTTGTAATGATAAATTATGTATGTACGTATATCTAACTGAGGCCTTCGGAATAACTATGCTCTGTAACATGTCGGAAATTAGGAGCTCCGTATCGTATGTCTCGGAATCTAGGAACTAATTTTAAAATTGCCCTGAAAAGTTTCAGGCATCCACAAACAAGTCCGGGCGTTTAAAATACGTTTGTTAAAGTCATAAGCGTCATAAGTTTCTCAAGGAAAATCCCGCCAAACAGAATGGCCATGCCACTGTTTGAAAAGCACTGCATTGGTTAGGCGAACTATAGGAAAGTTAAATATCAGAACCCCTAATAAGCATAACACAGATCTCCTTGTCATGCTACTTCGAGCTATCGGTATAAACCTTAAGAGACCCAGATATTTAGAGCAGAAGTTCCTAGATTGAATTCTAAAATCAAATGTTCTATTCAGAAAGTTATAGGGAATCCTATAGGATAATTAATGGTCAGATGATAGCCAATTTACTGTAGAATTGAATCGAGTGCACTGATGATCATCTATCATATGCTGTGAGTACCGATGAAAGCATTCCACTAACAAATCGAGAAAATAGTACAGGGTGAATAGACTTCAAAGGAATGTATATTGAAAGTTTAGTCACAGACTTATTGGCTCCCAGTCAATAATGACTCTTCTAATTTGATAAGTGACATGCGGTATTATTGTGTAAACCGTTAACGCGCCCTGAAAGATGCTGTTTCTAATGCCTTAGCTCTGTTGACATACGTAATCAAGAACGATAATATTCGCAATGCAGTACAGTAATGTCCAAAGGGTTTGAATGGAAGAATTGAACGTGGTTTCGACTAAATAATGTCAAATGACACAAGGGATGCGATACCATTGTCATATTAAGAGGCGAATTTTGTGAGCAATTATTTCACTTTTTTCAGTAGTTCATTATCCCGCAAAATTATGCATTTTGACTCGACTGAAGCATTTTTTGTGTGAATACGCTTGTACAGGTACAACTTACTTCATTACTTAATTAGTCATTACAACTCTTTAGTTATGATTACAACTTGTGTTCTGAGTGTGAATTTTATCCATGAATGGCAGAACGGTAGATTCTGCACGATAGATTTTTGAGAAATCTTTCATTGCAATTTTATTTACTCTTACAGAGTTTTTGACAGATGACCCCTGAGAGGCAGTCACCGAAGAATTAAATTTTTTCATATTTCATTTCGTTGGAGATGATTGACCAGGGTTTGAATCACCACGGTTTCGCATCTAATAACCAACACATTAACCACACATTCCAACCATAGTTGCCATATAGTTGCCACTGGTGAGATATCGGCCGAAATAGTGTTACCAAATGGTACTTTAAACGATTAAAAAATTAGTCGTTATATTTTTGTCTACACTTGGCTTGAATATTTCCTAATACTCCATCCTTTAATAATTGAACAGAAGGCAACCTTAACACTGTAGCTGCATCAAATTCAATAAATATAGACATGGCAACTCTTTCGACAAACTGACTTAATATGTATATGCCATGAAAATAGTTCATAACTCAGAACGAGTCAATTTTGTTTTATTTTTATTTAATTTTTTTATTTTTTTTTTTTGTTACTGAGAACCAACAACTTACTTAAGGGCACAAGAATATATTTTTGCAAATTGAAATGTTTAAGCCAAAAACCACTGCAGATTGGTTCTATATGGAAACCAACAAAACTATCCCACAATCTACAACACATGAGATGCTTGAAAGGGGCCAGCAAACGCAAAGAGTTTTTTGTACAGTTTGCAAGAAACTGTTGAATTTTCAAACTTATCCCTTGAATGAGTAAGACAACGTGAATAGAAAAAGATTCTTACAAACGTTTAAATACGAATGAATGAATTTATTTACAGTTTTCGATTTGAAAATATGGCAATGGAATTTGGAAAGGAATGGTTGATGTCCACATCATATCAGCGTGATTACGGTCCACCATATGACAATCGATGTAAAATACCAACAATGGCCAAAGAATATATACCCGATTGGTTTTGGAATCGTAAACCACTAAATGATTTCGGAAAGGAACGTGTAACAACGTCGGAATTTATGTTCATGGATGATCATTTTATCAATGTAAGTGAACAACGTAAGCGAGTAAATTTCTTAAGGCAAATCAGGTAAGTTGTACAGAATATTGTGACACTGCAATGTCTTGAGTGTGTGTGTAATTCTGCATATAATTACAGGAACCAACATCATCCTTTAACATAAAGGCAAGAATTCATTCACAGAGAATTCGATTTTGATAAGCTTGTTATGTTAATAACTTTAATAAAAAGGTTTAAAAGAACTTTTTTTATACAAAAGAAATGAATGTTTATGACTATAATTGGGTGTGTAGGAGTATCTGAGTGATATTTGGTCAGTATAACAAGGGTATCGTGTCACTGAGTTAATACAAAAGAGGTTTTAGATGGGCCTAATTGCTACTGGCAAAGGTTTTGTTTTGGTACTTGTGGTGAATTTAGTATTTCAAAAATCGTAAATAAGTCAACCAGCCGGGACCAGTTCATTTAGATTATCACCTCAAAAACATCATTAAAGTCATGATCATTTGCTTGCAATAGGCATCGAAAGTCGTGTTTAAATGTGTAAGGCTCTGATAGAAAGTTGCTGTAGGCTACTAGGTAGTATGTTGGCTTATTAGATGTGAGGCCACGCTTCAAACCACAGGTCAGACATCATAACAAAATATGAAAAAATATTTCTTCCGCGACTTGCTCTCAGCAGATTTCTGGCAAAAACTCTGAGAGTAAATAAAATTGCTATGAAAAGTTTCTCAAAAATGTGTCCTTCGGAATAGACTTCAAACTGTAGTTCCCGCCACTTATGTACTTAATTAACACACAGGACATATGTAGATGGTTTGAGAAACTAGGTCGTAAACCTGACCAAAGGTTTGTACTAGAGATGAGCGATATTTTCAAAACTGTGATTTAATCACGGTGATTGATAATTCACTGGTAACTACAGTGATTGAAATTGCCAAATAACAGTTACTAATAATGTCGTTCTTTCAAAATTGTTACATACTCAAATTTATTTCATTTTATTTTGAGCGAGGCAGAATTACTATTAGATAATGCTGATTATTTACTTTTGTCTTTTATACATGAACTTTCTGTGAAACTTAATTGTCAAACTTTATATAAAAAAAAAATTACATTAAAAATAATAACATTGATGACACCACTTTGATTTTGTTTAGTAGTCTTTTCGTAGTATGTATCTAGTTGTCTCTTTCTTACGACTTAATAAAATACGTTATTGTCATTATTGTATTATTGGAATACTGTGATCACAATCACTGTTTTAAAGAACAGTGATTAACAAATCACGTTCACTGAGAACAACGTTCTTCAAAAATCACTGGATCGCTCATCTCTAGTTTGTACATATGTGCTGATTGAAATATTATTTTTCTAAATTTTTTCCGATTCATGGCATTTTTTTCTACCACTTAATTAATTCTGGACATGTAGGCGCATTTCTCTGGCTGACTAGAACACACTACTTCGTTTATCGGGATCTCAAAAGTAAATAATAAATTGAATATAAAAATACCACAACAGCGCAGCAGATAGACAATGAAAAGCTTTCATTCTTTGAGTCCACATGGATCATATCAGCGGCTTTACATAACCTGTAATCCTTAAAATCCTTTCGTCAGAATTATGAACTATCTTCTCACACCACCCATGTTGAGCGTCTTAATTTGACCTATGTTGAAACGAGGAGTTGCCGAATTTTAGTAGGTAGTGTGCTGACATATCAAACGTGAGGCCACGGTTCAAACCCCAGGTCAGACATCTTCATCAAAACGATATATATCTTAGGCGACTTCCCCTCAACAGATTCCTGGCAACAAATCTGGCAGTAAATAAAATTGCCATGAAAAGTTTTCCCAAAAATCTGTCGTACGGAGTTGACTTTAAACTGTAGGTTCCGCCACTCATGTATAAAATTAGCACACACAACATAAGTGATGTGAGAAGCTAGGTCGTAATCCTCAATGAGGAATTAAAATGACCAGTTATGTAAGTTGTTAGTGTCCATGTCATTCATTTTAGGCCAAAAGAATTTTGTAATCATAGACTTATTGTTATCGTCAACGTCGTTCTCAGAGATGTATGAACCGTAGACGCTGCTAGCTATACAGTGTCTTTTTCGGAATGCGTTAAACGTTCTTGGGTTTGATTTAGATTGGTACGTCTCAAATACAACAATTTTGTTTGTTCCCATGCCAATGCACACAAATTTTTACATGAAAATTAAACTCAGTTGCCAACAGAGAGCACTTGTTGTTGAATACTACATCCGCCCATGGTTTTTTGGAAAGACAAAGTAAATAACTCCCAGCTAGTTTGACAGATGTAGCTTTAACAAAATGGCCGATTATCAGCTGTCAATGTCCTTGTTGATAGACATAACAATAAATTAGTATTGGCATCACTTGTCATGTCAAAAGAATTTCATTTCCATGTTTATCAAAGACAACAACCACTATTTTTAAGTTACATATATTAGCCATCACTGTGTTAAAAGTACTGCCAAATTCTAGAGAAAAAAAGTTTTAAGGTTCTTGTCTTCATTAGGAATTGAAAAGTTCAAAATTGTTGACTTATCTGCTGACAATTATTACTATTTTCTTCGGTTGCCATTGAGCAGTAACGATTCATTAGAAACCTCCAAAATCTTTTTAAAGTCTTAATAAAAATCCATATCAAGTAAGAAAACAAAAAATCTACGTAATGAGCTTAAAAGCAGATTGGTTTTACACGCATCCAACACTGCCAACACCCTTGTCGGAAACGCATGAAACATTGCAATTAGGCAGTAAAGTCATTGGCACTCATAAGAGAAAGGCTAAACGTCGTAACGATTTTTTTCCACGCAGTAAAGTGGAGTAAGTAATTTTCACTTTATGATTTCGCTAATGGCCCAACAAATTAAAAAAAAAAAAATATTTCAGAGTTGAAGAGGATAATCGAATGGATGAATTTAAAGAGAGCATCGCAGAAAAGGGATGCTCAACGAGCAGTTATATGCGTGATTTCGATGCACCGTACCCTGCTAAATGCCCACCAAAATTGCCTTTAGCCGATGATATTGATCCACTATTTAATCGTCGGCCGGTAAATGATTTTTATACGCTACCCTGGGCTACGAGTAAATTTATGGATGATCACATCGCTGCACCTAGTGAGGCTAGGAAGCGTATAAATTTCTTTCGTCAAATACGGTTTGTTTAGAAAATTTATAATTTTCGTTTCATTGTTTTCACACAAAATTTTTTTTTCTTCACATATAGGGAAAAATCATATTTCGACAGTATTTTAGAACAAGAAGATTCAAGTAAAGTTGAAATAAAAGAAAACAAATCTGGTGAATAAAAATTATTAAAAATAATTTCAATTTCTTTATTTGAACTTTAACGTTGCAGTTTACATTTAAGTAATCCTACTATTATAGCCTACATTAGTAAACCTTGTTGGGGTATGTTGGATAACCACTTGTAACGTGTAACACCTTCAAAAGCAGTTCTGTTCTTAATTGCCCGAAATTTGTTTTAATTTAGAGTTAGGTAAGGTGCGGTTAAATCCCATTGTAATACCGGTACAACCTATTCCGTCATACAGTTGTTAATCGACAGAGCTCAGCCATTCACCAAAATTAAAATCAAATCACCTTTAGCAACACGTGTTTTGTCAATAAATTGTGGATCAGGTTCTCTGGTTTCCAAACGCCTCTTGTCAGGCACTTCTTGTCTCTTGTCAGGCACTTGGAAACCAGAGAACCTGAAGTCTCAGGGGTCTCCTTTTAGCAACTTTGCTTAAAAAAAAGAAAGAAGTGTTTCCTCAAGACAGAATTAATGCCGATCAAACAATCCCTTCTAAGAGAGTAAAAAATCTGGGGTTATTCTGAATCACAAACTTTCTTAGAGGAATAAAATAATTGAAAGACTAAAGAGAGTGACAAGAAGTAATTAATCTATCATCACATCGTGGTAGATCTCACCTTAATTTACGATACTTATGTTTGATAAAGTGTTTGCAGAGGCCTATGGTACTGCAGAGTTCTAGATAGAGTTGTTGTTCAGTACACTCTGTTCGAATGTTCCTCAAATGTTACCAGTGGGACTCTAGAGGCTACTTTTGGCTTCGAAATAGTGTTAATTTAAGGGTTAATTTTAGCGGAATACCAAGTTGCGGTTAAGTTCATAAGGACGCCTTGAAGTTCGCCCTCGTGCATGGGTGCCTGAGTTTCTCAGGAAAATTACACATTATTTAAATGAACTGATATAAGGGTTCCAACAAGTCGTCGTTGTCTAGTAGGTAGTGTGTTGGCTTATTAGGCGTGCGATCACGGTTCAAATATAAAAAAAAAATTTTTCTTCCGTGACTTCCTCTCAGCAGATTTCTGGCAAAAACTCTTTACTCTCAGAGCTTCTCACACCACTGATGTTGTGTGCGTTAATTTTATACATGAGTGGCGGGACCTACAGTTTAAAGTCGACTCCGAACGACAGATTTTTGAGAAGCTCTTCACGGCAATTTTATTTACTCTCAGAGTTTTTGCCAGAAATCTGCTGAGTGGCAGTCGCCGAAGAAATATATTTTTTTTTTCATATTTCGTTTTGATGCCTGACCTTGGATAAGCCAACACACTACCTACTAGACTACGGCGACTACGCATACCGTTTTTTTTTTACTGAGATCGGGCTATTATTTTCGAAAATCCAAAATTTTTTTTATAAATTTTATTACGTGATCCTATTCGAATGACCCGGAGTATATTAGATCTCACATTAAAGTTTTACGCCTACACACATTGTCTGTTGCGTTCTTTTATTATACCTGCCGTTAGCCATTGCTGACAATTGTCAATTGCTGTGTATCGGTATGTCCTGTTTTTTGGTTTACCTCAAATTGTGACGAATCGTTGTCAATTTTAATTCCAACGAAAAGTGTTTCGCCTAAAAGAGTCCTACAAAAGAAATCAAAACCGTATTTGATTTGTGCTAAATTGTAAGCTGCCTTCAATGCAAATCGCCAACAACAATTACGAGCAACAATAGTGTATTTTGTTGCTGTTGTTATTAATACGTGTAACTACTGTTTTAAATAGTCAATGAGAACCATTAAAAGTGTTTGAATTGGTAAAATAAACGTTTAACACACCGGAAATGAATATTAAAAGCATAATTTACCACACTGACACCCTCTTCTGTCTTTGCATGAAGTGTTTTGTGTGTTTCAATACGGAGATTTGGTGTTGTAATGTTCTTAACAGAAAGTGAAAGTTAATATTAATGGAACGTTGGGTATTGGAGAGGCCTAGCGATATGACAGCTGGACTGACAGAGTGACAATAAATTGGTTGGCATTTTTATTCCAGGTTTAGGTATTATTTTCACTAGAGAAACCTTTCATTCTGCAGTGAAATATTCAAATCGTAAAACAGCATTAAAAATAAAACAGAGAATCATCATGGCTGTACAGGACTGCCTCATAACCATACTGTTACAGATCTATCCCACACATTGAGCTTTTTTCAGGCACATTTCTCGAAAATCAAAAGTGCGCGGTACGATTCTCACGTGACAAACAATAAATAAGTCAGACATTCTGGATCATTTCTCATCCAACTAAAGATAGAATTTCTTAAACGTGCCTTAAATATTGTACGTAGTATGTCTCTTAATTGTGCACTAAAGTGAACAAAATCACTTTCGTGTAATATCAAGCTCTTCTAAGTATGTTGTAGGAAAATGTATTTCTTTTTAAGCGCTTCCAATCTGTAAAATTTAAATTTAAACGCAACAAAGTGTGTATGAGCAACATTGAAATTTTTTATTCATATGAACGACCTGTTAATGCCTATACCTGTGAAATCTAACAGCGTTCAAATATTCACCACTTCTTCTCTGGGTTAACGCATAATAAATCCATAATTCTTTAGAATAAGTTTGACTAAATTTGACCGATGGCAGCGGTTAAATTGGTTACGCCTGCGTCTTAAGGAAATCGATTAAAACAAAAGTAATGGCCATGGCTTCTCTGGGTCGTGCGCCTCCGAAATGTCTCTAGTCCTGATGTAAAAATCTGGTTAAATTTGACTAACGGCAGGGGTTATTAACTTGGCTACACTGGCGACTTAAAAAACCCCATGAAACTCCATAACCATGCCCTTAAATCTCTTGTGCAGTGTATTCAATGCTACATGAGCCGTATGGTGGTGTCCATATCATCTAATTCCGGCCAAAAGAAGTTGGTAATCATCAACCTAAAGTGTTGGCCGTTGATAGTGATGGCCCAATTAAAATCGTTTTAAATGAAATATCTATCGATGATGCCGCCAGTCTAAATTCCAAAGCAAATAATGATTATTTTTGGAATGCATTGGATCTAATGTGGACTTGTATCACCCCAAATTCAAAAATTTTGTTTGCTTAGGCACCTATCCATCTAGAAATGAACCACTTCGCTGTAGAAGATTTTTCGATGAAAGTTAGGGACAGTTTCTAACCATTCTAGCAACTGAAGCCGTCGTAGCCTAGTAAGAATGTGTTGGCTCAGCAGATTTCTGGCAAAAAAACCCTGAAAATAAATTAAATTGTCGTGAAAAATTTGTCAAATGTCTATTGCCCTGACAAACTTCAGGACGCTGCTTGATGTCGACAATGACAATTCTCTGCCTAGCATCTGGTAGACATGTAGGTGTTTTCATCAATGTTTTCTGAGAATTCATGCTCATCATCACAAAATATACATGGGCTCGGCACAACTCCAATTCAGAATAGGTGTATATTGAGTGTATCGTGCTCTGTGCAAAGATCGATCACCAACCTCAGGTTATTTCTGGACAACCTGTTGTATCACTCAGATGACGTGTTATTATAATTTCTCAACAAAAGTTTTGATTGACTTGGTTTGTGAAAAGTTTTTTCCACTCTTTGTTTTACTTTTTATTAAACGTATCTTTCCAATCATACATTCTCAATCCATAGACATATTCTGTTCTTATCAAAGGCGTGGACCTACTACCAGTAGAGGGTAAAATTATTGCCCTACCTATCATTGCTGACTTATTGGCTTATTAGAATTGAGGACCCAACATAACGAAGTATAAAAGAAATATTCGGTAACTTCTTATCAGCAGATTTCTGGCAAAAACCCAGCGAAGTTCTCAAAAATTTGTTCTTCGGAGAAGACTTTAAACTGTAGGTCCCGTCACTCATGTATAAAATTAACACACACAACATGGGTGGTGTGACAAGCTAGGTTATAATACTGACTGAAGGATAATGACCAATTTTGTATGTTACGAGCAACTGAGCAAATTTTATTATATTTAAGCTGTCACTATATGGAAACTGCAAAATGAGCAATTTATTTGATGTTTTTACATATAGTCCTACATGGATTTAATTACGAAATACGCTTTTATGGAGTGTAAAGCGTGTGTGATAAGCACCTTTATTGCGTAAATCGCAATAAACGCCATTATTGAGCTCAATATTTCATATAAAGTTTCAATTAATAATTGCGCAATAAATACGCAAATTATTATAATATTGAGTAAAACTTAAAATGCAACATTGTCAAAAGTGTGTTTAGTAAGCATATTACAATTAACCGTACACTTTCTGCTGATATTTGACAACTCAAATGTCAACAAAGACAAACAAACGCTAATAAACTAACAAACAACACTAATTTTCGCGACCAAAATAAAAACAATGTTGTTGTCTACCAGCTGTCAAATGAATATTGAGTAATCTGAATTGCCTGAACATTTAAAATATTGTACTCAATTAACCGAATATTGACTCAATAAAAGTGCATATCTGAACATAGTATTATACAAGCCTTGTGATTTCTATGAACTGTAATCAAATACTGTGTTCATTGTATTAAATTTTCACAAAATCCTAATGTTTGCCCTAAAATTTGTTTTCCCGTAGACATAAGCATTTCCTTCACATTATTCCTGCAGACCCAATACATATTATCAACGAATTCAAAACAATTTAAAGCATCAAAAATCAATACATAAATGGTGGAGCGCTATAACTTAAACGTCGTCAACGGCAATTCTCTTGTTCACAACAGTTTTTTTTTTTCTTTCTTACTTTTTTATTGCTGTTATCGACTGTAAATTTAACCTTTAACTGTAAAAAACATAAAATACAACAATTTAGACACCCACGCCATAAACAACAACGGCAGCAGCCACATCAGTAGCAAATACACACGGATGCACTTCCATGGTACAGTAGCGTACGTTTACCGGAAATGAGGACCATCGAGTGAGCAAAAAAAAAAGCAACCGCTCATACAAGTTGCCTTGGGTATTTGCAAATTGTGGTTGGATACCATAACGAGTACGCCTAAATGGTTACAAATACAAAAATACACACAAACTTACGTATACTATTGCAATGACAAATACATTGCTTCAGCTATTAGTGCAGAATACACTGTAAACATAAGAAATTTAAGAAATCGAGAGATTCAAGTGGACTAGAACTCAATTCCTGTTTAAACAACTTTTGCCGACAAAAGAAGGCAAGAAAACCGGATTTTTTTCTAGTTTTTGCAATCGAATCGATAACAGTTTCCAGAACTTAAGAAACATAAGTTCGTTACATATTGTTGTTATTGTCGTTATGGTTCTGAGACCATGGAATCCCTTGTAAGGTAATGTAATGGATTTCAGTATTTCACCGCTGCTTTTATACTAATATCTGCTGTTGAACCATTCATATGTCAGATACTGGCATTCCATTCACTTTTTTTACCAAATTTTGTTGCGTAATATTTTCCATAGTACTAGATCCTATGAGTTCTATCCAGGTGACAGTTAAGGAAGCAGCTGTCAACTAATCGACTTAATCGGTCACAAAGTTCCCTAAAGAATAACGTATTAGATTTGTCTCCCATTATCCTGACCATAGTCTCCAATGCTTTCCACTACCATATTCATTGACCTTGTTTTACCAACAAACGCTAGTCTCTGTATCCTGTCCAATTCTCTTTGAGCTGTTTTTAGATTTGTTCTGCCTACCCAAACAATAACCTCATACATCTCTATTGGTCTAACCATCAATCCAGTGCATAATCCAAGGGCTACACTATGGCATGGCAGGTCCTTCCTTTCCTGAAATAATCAATTTACTCTCCAGTGATCTTCCTCGATAATATAACTTCAGTTTATGCGATGTTAACTTCTCCCGAAGTCAAATATTTTTCCCATTTAAGGATTTTTTTCCTTCTCATAAATGGTGTTTCCGTATTGTCTGGGTTTATCTTGAGCCCCACTGATATTCACTATCGTGTCACAGCCTAAGAACCTTCTTAAATGATGTCAGAAAAGATGTCTTCAAATTTCTCTTCAGCCATCAAAACTATATTATCTGTTGTCCATACCTGCTTCAGATAGTTGCTTCAAGAGTTCATGCAGAATTAGGCTACACATTAGTGGTGAAATAACCCCGTTCTATGAGCAATCTTTGGTGGGACGATCCTTATTAATTCGTTCCCTGTGCATGTTTCCACAGGTTGTGTGTACAATATCACTGACATTCTTGTGGTTATTTAGGACCTATACCCCTATTTTGAAAGTTTAGACTCTTTGTTGAAAGTCGACATTAGAGCTCTCCATAGAGCGTAAATTAAGTAGCTTTGGCTGCTTGAGAAGTGCTAGGGCATCACGGTTATAGTCGCGCTCGCTTGTTTGTTTGTGGTTCATATTTTTCCTCCATCTCCTATATCCTACCTTTTGCTATCTTTTTTTCTTCACTATCCTTTCTCTCTCGCTATTCTAAGACTCATTTACAATGGGTCATTTTGAACTCTGGCTATTGCACTTGAGCCAATGGCAAGTACACGTCCTCAAAGCTAACCTAACCTCACCTACCCCTTCTAACTAAGGCTTTATATTAAGAAAAACACGAATAGTCAACTCAAGAACTCCTGAATGGCTCCCACTAAAACCGTCTTGGCGTACTTTAGCAGATCGTAGCAGCTACATCTGACGTTGCCTAGAAATAACGACATTTACGAGTATTGAATGTAGTCGTGAGGAACTTTTGCTAATGTAGTGCTAGTTTTCTCAAGATGTGATGCTGCCAGATCTTCACATTTCCCTTACCGGTTGATATTATCTTCCCTGAGGACAGTAGTCTTTCTAAGGCATTACGTGGAGGAACCTGTAGGCATAGTATACACCATAAGGCTACCGGATAACAGCAGAGTCTTTCAATTGGAAAGGCCGACCATACAGGTTATGATAAGGATTATTAAGGTTAATAACATATCTTTCTGTTAACTGGGCTACTGTTGGGACGACTCTGTGTTCTAAGGTAACGCACTTCAAGATAGTTTGTAGCTGTAACGCAAGGGTCTCCTTAAGATATTGAGGAGCGGTGCAACATTCATATCATTCATGTACAGGGTCATGCTGGTTTATGCATAACTGTAGAGCGGATGAACTAGCCAGATGTGGCATAACTATCGAACTATCTGGTAAATTGCCTATGTTGTGGACTTTTTTGAAGACTTGTGAGCTTGCGATTGACATTGTAGTTATGGATTCGGTCAAATCCATGTGGTCAGCTTGAGTTTGATACGGACAGCATAACGAAGAAAATTTGATCTGATTAGGCTGGATAGGTATGCTGTGGGTATGGAAGTTTAAACTCCAAATAAAATGTTCGGTGTTGTTGTTGGAGTTATAACTGGCCATTGCACTATGAGCGCTTATTCGAGATGCATTGGACCTATCGCCAACGACTTCTACAGTGTCTCTAGAAACGTGGAAGAGGAGTAATGCCCAGGGCTATGTAGAAGAAGGAGAAGATGTCTACTATGTAGACGATCTAAATAAACTGTAAGTCATGAGCTCCGAATAGTTCCAGAACGTTCTTGCTTCTGTTTTTCGAATTTTTAAATTTTCATTCAAATTAGTTTTGCTTTCCCATTCCTCTACTAGGAACTGGTGTAATTCGCTAACATAGGCCTTGATTGCAAAAAATTTTGTATCGATGTTGGCGTAAACAACGAAAACGAAAAAAAAAAAAAACAGAAAAAATAAGTAGAAGACCAACAGAACGAGCGTGTGTATTTGGTCATAAACAAAACTTGGTCAAGGAGAATTCATGGATGCACACACGAGTATTTGTTAATGGTATTGGCTTCGGCACTGTCCCGTGCTTTGTGGGTGCCCAGCTGTCTGTCTGTCTGTCTAACCGTTCATGCTCGTACATCTGCCTATTTCTCTGTGTGTTAGGGTTGGTGTAGTAAATAAAAATGAATGCTTAGATGCGTATGAGTTGGTATATGTGAGAGCGTAAATTAAAGCGCGTTACAATTTTAAATATTGGCGCCAAACTTGTAAACCAAATAAAAATTGCCAAAACTAACAACTACAACAGACGAAAATGATTACAAAGCATGACACAATATACGCCATATATATGTATATGCCATTAGTAACAACAACAACAACACTAAGAATTTTGAATATTTCGACCAATACAACAACCATCATCGACAACAACGACAACCACTACCGCATACTCGCACATTTGGTTGGTGTGTGTGTGTGTGTGTTTGGATTTTTTCTCTCTTTTTAATGTTCATTCTAGTTTCTGTTGCTGGTTATCAATGTTCGTTCGTGTATCATGTTTCTCAGTTGCTGTACGTATATATTAGAACTACACACGGCCATGTTCAATTTGATACAACGAAATCACCGCAAAAAACCCATGACTTTAAATTACAAGCACTTTTTATACGAAGTTTTTTTTTTGTTGTCCAGTTTAGTTTTCCTCGTTTTTCAATTTAAATTCTATTTTTCAAAAAGCTGTGCAGCTGCCTATGTATTATACAGTGGACAGCAAAAGTCTTAGTACTCTAATATATTTTGACCAAAAAAAGGTCCCCACAAGCTTAATACTCTTGCACAAAGTCCCGATATAAGTTCAAGAGAATATTTAGGAGATCATTTGAAAGAACGGTTACGTAATCGCTAAACCTCAAACAAAAGTCAACAGAAAAACTTGCTTATGGTGCCGTCAGAAAACATTAAACAAAACTTGTACATTCAATTCCAAATGGGCTAAATGAAGTGCTTGACCTTAAGGGATATTCTACTAAATATAAGGTATAACATTTTCATATATTAGGCCTTTGAATTTTAAATTTATTCAGGGTTCTCATTGGGGGTACCTATGGAGGCATCTGAAACTTCTCCTTATTTTTCTCTTGTTTTATGAAAACCATAAAAAAATAGTTTGTTTTATAATAAAACGGAAACAAATTAATAAAAAAAATATAAAAACCTTAATTTTTTATACAAACTGTTGGTTAAAATTCATGAAATTGTCAAAACATATTGGAGTACTAAGACTTTTGCTGTCCACTGTTAGTATGTATAGAGAAAAATTATTTGTTTTCTAGAGATTTTTGTAGTTTAAAATTAAATATTGATACTAAATTATCAAAACTGCAATAAAATTAAAAATAAAAAACATTTTTGTATTCTAAATGTTCTGTGCTGAGTTTATTTTACTTTTTTCTTTCTGCTTTCAAAAACACTGGTTACGAAATTGAAGACATACTACTAACAATATTCGACAAGATACGTTGACACTTCATACATACATACATATGTACCTAATTGGTCATTACTACCCTTCAGTCAGGATTACGACCTAGCTTCTCACGCCACTTATGTTGTGTGGGTTAATTTTATACATGAGTGGCGGGACCTATAATTTAAAGTCCACTCTAAACAACAGATTTTAGAATTTCAATGTCAATTTTATTTATTCTCAGGGTTTTGGCCAGAAGTCTGCTGAGAGGTAGTCGCAGTTGAAAATTTTTCAAGTTTCTTTTGTTGGTATGAGACGTGGGAACCTCACGTTTAATAAGCCAACGCACTGCCTACTAGAATACAACGACTTCAATTGGACCTCTATAGTGAAATAGTGATAGTAAAACATTCAGTAGACTGGAGATCTTCTCTGTCCTCAGCATTTAAACATTTAGAGAAGGCGTTTTGTTTGTCACTTTGGTATGTTCCTAATAATTTGAAGCCTCTCATTTGAGGTTTCGGAATAATTCAACACCAAAATCCACATTGAAGTATGACAGGAGTGTATTAATATGTGTCTTTTATTAAGCGCTTCCTATTTTAAATTTAAATAAAACAAAGTCTGTGTATGTCGCCGTAGTCTAGTTGACTTATTAGAAGTTAGGCCATGGTTCAAAACCCAGGTCATACCTCTACAACTAAACGGAATATGAAAAATATTTCTATGGCGAGTTCCCCTCAGCAGATTTCTGGTAAAAACTCTTAAGCAAAATTGGCATGGAAAAGTTAAGTAAGTCCCGCCACTCATGTATAAAATTAACACGCACATCATGAGTGGTGTGAACAGCTAGGTGGTAATTCTGTTTGAGAAGTTATAATGAACAATTATGTACATATGTATGTATGTGTGTGAGATATCATCCTAATTTTTTATTCCTTTGAAACAGCTATTGAAGCTTTTATATTTGGAATACGACATCGTACAAATGTTCTTTAAGGTTTCACCAAAATCATAAATTTTCCATGACTCTTGTTTGTATTTTTTGAGCCTTAAGGACGGCTGTAATTCTAGGTTCATTCATGTACAGCTTTGTCTTAAAAAAAAACTCTACAAGAAAGAGTTTAATAGAGTCGAATCGCATAATTTCGATGGCCAGTTCACATCACCTCCGGTTGAGAGGTCATGCTTGTAAATCACTTGTGCAGAATAATCATTGTGCCATGACCTGACTATTCCGTGCTCTGAACTTCCTGTTCAAGTTGAGCATATCCTTCGATGGCTAAAACTTGGCTTGTAAGATACTTGAGGTCTAAATATTTCTCTCTGGGACTTACGATGCCCGTGATCAATTGCGTTAATTTGCCTCTAACTATCGTTACTGTAATTTCCATGTAGTCTGGTGGCTTATTAGACGCGAAGCCTCTATTCAAACCCCAGGTCAGACATCTTCAACAAATAGAAATACAAAGAGAAATATTTCTGGCAAGGAGGACGTTTTTAAGGGAGCTTTTTAAAGACTCCCATATTTGAAAACTGAAATAAAAGAAAGTGTCTGTCAGATGTCGATGCATATTCATTTGAAAAACTTACTCGTAATGATGCCATTATGTGCGGCAGATAAAATCGTTCAAAGGTCCGCCTCGGCTTCTCTGGATGGAGTCCATGTGAAATTTTCAAATTTCCATGATTCTGGCGTATAAATAAGGCTGAATTTGTCCGAGGCATCATTTATGTTGCCTTGTAGGGCCGCTGTAATTTGTGGTCTATTCGCAGTACTAGCGACTTACGGAACTCCCACAAGAAAAAGTATAAAGTAGTCAAATTGCATAATCTCGTTGGCCAATTCACATCATTTCTATATGTTCTCAAATCGCTCGTACAAATTATTTAATGTGGCATTAGCAGCATGATACTTAGCTTCTTCCTGTTGAAAACACATGTTGTTTTTGTCCAGATATTCTACCAACCCGTAGTCGCCATTATCTAGTAGATGTGTGTTGGTTTATTAAACGTGAGGCCTCGGTTCAATCTCCAGGTCAGACATCTGTAACTAAACGCATGTATAAAAAGTTAACTCACACAACCTAAGTGGTGTGAGAAGCTAGGTTGTAATTCTGACTAAAGGGTTGTTATGGAAAATTATGTATGTATAGTCTCTATTGATCTGCAACGAGCAACCTATGCACTGTGGAAAATCCTTTGTAGAAGCCAAATAATCATTTTTAAAGTTTTCAAAAATTAACATTTTAGAAAACGCTTTACCAGAAAACCGTACCGAACAACAATAACAAATTGAAACCATTTACCATTATGACAGAGAGGAAAAAAAGATTTCAAAACAACTTTAAAACCAATACTTGCAGCAACAATTTAATTCCTACTCGTAAAATTGTATATGTAATCCCAAATAAAACACACAATAATAGCTAGAGTGTAGCAGGAGAGAGAGAGAGAGTGAGTGAGAGAATAAACATCAACACCAATACGAACACCAGCAATACCAACACAATAATTTTAATCAATTAAAATAAAACTACATGTAAAGTTGAATTTTAACTGTATTTACCGAACTCTTGTAGTTCGTAAATTTTACAAGATTACAATTACAAACATACATACACAAATACACACACTCATATTGTATATAAGCACTTAGGATTTTATGCGCATATGTGTGTGAGAGAGTATGTGGTTTAAATGCAATAACAAAATAAAAGAATGTATTGTGTTGTGGAAAGGAGGGAGAAAGAGAGAGGGAGAGAGTGTGTGTGAAATAAGTATGCCTACACGTGCATATGTATGGATGTGTGTAAATAGGTGAGAATAAAGAAGCTTAAAAGGATCTTAACAAAAATTACAAATGCCTCCATAGCAAGTGTCAAAAAAAAAAGAGAAGGAAATTAATATACGGAAACGGAGTTATAAGCTCTTGGACCAAGATAGAAAAGGAGAGAAACATTTTTTTTGTTTATATCTGCAAGTGGGCGAATTCTTAAGTTTTTATAACAAAGTTTGCGAAAGGGCATTGGATTTTCGATTTATACAAAAGGGTTATAACTGTTTAAGAATCTTTGTAATACAACGTAGAAAATATGAACAAACTAGCTGTAACCTGCGCGCGTTGCTGCTTCACCAACTAAAATAAATTTGAAGGAAAGACATTACACAAATATCCAATTAATTTTGAATCATTTTATTGAATTTGTTTCCCGTTGTCCAGATGATTCAGACGAACGGACCTGACTAATACGCATTCGTTCATTTTCTAATCTCACTTCTCTCGAACGGGTCTCAGCGGCATGTACTCGAAGATTTTTCAGTCTCAATGCTCGTTGCTAGTGTGATTCTGAGGCTCGTAATGCTCTTTTCCTCCGTGCTTGAGGTGTAGGTCGACCAATTACTTGTCATTCATTTTGAATAATTTTCAGTGGCGCCATCTATCGGAAATTAATCGCACCAACTTAGAAATCCCGTCGACTCATCCGCAACAACTTTGCTAAAGATCATATCATGATCAAATACACAGTTTACGATTTAATTCATATTTTGTAATTTTCAGTGGCGCCACCTGTCGGATATTGGTCATACCAACTTAGAAACCTTCGTCGGCTCATGCGCAACAACTTTGCTAAAAATCATAACATGATCAAATGCATAGTTTACGATTTAATTTATTTTTAGTAATTTTCAGTGGCGCCACCTGTCGGATATTGGTCATACCAACTTAGAAACCTTCGACGGCTCATGCACAACAACATTGCTAAATATCATAACATAATCAAATCCACAGTTTACGATTTAAATTATTTTTAGTAATTTTCAGTGGCGCCACCTGTCGGAAATTGGTCATACCAACTTAGAAACCTTCCCCGGCAGATAACCTGCACCGACAAAAGCTCGATCTATATCCCAAATTTCAAGAAAATCGGTCCAGGCGTTCAGGCGTGATTGGCTATGCACTCAATTTGCCCGTTTTTTGCCATTTCCTCCTTTTTGGACCCCTTTTGGTTCAACTTTAGAAACGGAACACCTCTAATAGCTATTTGGGAAACTTAACCAAGCTAAATCGTAAAAAATTACCTATAAAACAGATAAAATACAGCATTTATGCATAAAAGTACTAATTTTTGCCCATCTTTTCTCCCTTTGTCCCATTGGCCATTGGCCATTAGCCTATAACCTGCACCGATAAAAGCTCGATCTATATGGCTAACAAACAAACCAACAAACAAACAAACAAAAAAACAGACTTACAGAAAGATTTATAATATATATTAGGATTGTCTGAATGCAACAGACTAGAAAGGCCTCTACTGTGAGTTTAGTTAACAGTTACTTTGAATTCGATTCCGTTTCGTTTTTGTTAATTTTTACAATCAAGATTCAGCAGCAGACTTAGGAAAATAGGTTGGTGGGGGAGAGATAAGAAAAAGCAAGAAAAGAGGGAATAGAGTTTATGGATCTTAGGTTTGAAACTATTTCTTAAGTAAAAGGAATAACTTCCTCAGGGAGACCATTCCACATACGGATGGATAGTGGGGTGAAAAAATGATCACAATCCGTTGTAGTAGCGATAGAACAATGAAACCCAAACAACTTTTCAATGATATTCAAAGAAATCAATAGAGCTGAATGTCATGGCATTATTAATGAGAACATTTCCTGTACGCGTTGGAGAAGTCTCAAAATATACCTCGAAATAGCGGACCACACATGTGAATTTTATTAAATTTTTGAACAGATATGATAGAGTGAAGCATTTCTTTTATTGAATTTAGAAACTGAGGCAGTTGTACGTTTCTTTTGACTATTGGAAAATATCCTGGCTCCGGCGACCATTTCATTGAATATTCACATTTAAAATAAAATAAAATTGTCATGAAAATTTTCTCAAAACTCTGTCGTTCGGAGTCGACTTTTAAACTGTAGGTCATGCCAAACATGGATAACATTAACACACACAACATAAGTGGTGAGAGAAGCTAGGTCGTAATCCTGACTGATGGGTTGTAATGACTAATTATGTAGGTATTTACATTCACACACATAGCTTCGTTATATTGCTGTATATAGCGGAGGTATTATTGTCGCATTTGAAATCTACCTTATCCGCACTACTGCATTCGAAAGTTGTCTATAGGTCAGATGTGAGAGAATCATTCATATGAATATGCTTTGTGGAGACAATATTCTAATGCGCCCACCTTGATGATTTATTTTAAGATATACGTCATATCTGATCAGGATTTTTGGCGTATAGACTGCCTACAGGAAGATTAAGTCTACTATGTTTAGGAGTCGGAATATTCTGCCATCTTCATCATTTTCAAGAGCATTTATTTCATCAAGAATTACATTTACCCCTTATTGTTCTTAACGTGAAGAGGTTGCTTATTACTGCTACTATGCAGTCCCTATTATGTATTCCTGGATAACCTGTTGCATTATTTAGATGACGTCTTATTATAACTTCACAACAAAAGTTTTGATTGCCTCAAACCCACTTCCATCTGACTGTCTATATATTTCTTTTTATTAAACGTACGTTTGCAAATATCTACTCCCAATCCACAGACATATTCTGGTCCCAACAAAGGCGTGGACTTACTTGCCATGAAAAAAATTCTTAAAAATCTGTTGTCCTGAATCCACTTTAAATTGTAGTTCCCACAAAAATGATGTGAGAAGCTAGGTCGTAATCCTGACTGAAGGGTTGAAATGACCAAAATTTTGTATGTATGTATGTATTGTTTACTAAACCTCATAAGAGTCGAGTGCTCGGATGGAGGTTTGTCATACATTTTGCTATGTCCTGTCCAAATTGAACTAAGCACCTCTTTCGATGATACAGAATTCCGCTTGTAAGGATGGAAGTATTTCATTATGGGATCAAGATTTTCCGTTGCTGCCTCAAGATCCGTTCTTGACCCATCTGTGCACTACAAAATTGTCCTTTTTTTCATAGGGTATGTTGCTTCCAGATTTCTCCATTCCTGTTTTGTTAGTAAGTCTTATTGCAATGCACTTCACATAGTCATAGAATCTATTGGTTCTGTTCAAGAGACAGTACAACGGGGTCTGTCAGTCAATGGATTTCTATTTCACAAAATCTCTTACTAAATTTCATTTCAGGCTTGTCAACCTAAGCATGGTCTCCAAAGCCTTGGTATTTACTATATGTGCAGCGGACTTAAATCTAACAAAACTTCCAGCACCGCTGTAGAACAGTTTCTCATTGCCACTGCTATGTTAACACGCGCTTGTCTCTGTATATACTCCAATCCTTGACAATACACCTTAGAATGAAACTCATCCCTCCTTAACTTCAAATCTTTATTCTTACGTATGTAACTAAACGCTATCCACATCTTTTCCAGGCTTACCAGTCTAAAAGTGTTCATTGTTTATCTGAGTGGTGATATTATTATCCAAAGAGTCAGAGTACCAAGTACTGTCTGGGAATTGAATTTAGAAACTTGAATTTTTGCTCTCCTTTCTAAAATCAGGTCAAAGCCACTTGAGTTTTTCTTTAAGAGTTTTGTTTAAATAATTTCATGTTGCGCCACTTATTTGCAGATTTTGTTAAAGGATTACATTTAAAAAGAGAAGGTGAGCTGCTTAAATACCCAAAAACTTACGCCCATACCACAAATACAAAATAGAAACAAACAAAAAAAATGCAAATGAACGTACAATATAAAACAAATGCTTTTAAATGCATACAAGAGATTTTACTGGGGTTTTAATTCTTTTGTTTTATAGTTTTTGTGTCATCATCATATTTTTTTTTTGTGGTATAACCAACCAACCAACCTAACAGCCAACCAACACCCTTTGACCAGCTGTGGTCATTTGTTTGTTTGTTTGTTTCCATTTTGACTTGTTGTCTTAAACGTTGCAAATGATTTTATTTAAAATTTTTACAACATTTATTATTATTTCCATGCATATGCAACAAAGCCATTACAACATGCCCTGATAATATGCACTCAGCTGCTGTTGTACTGTTCCACCATCACTCCTCGTAAGGACTTTTTATAATGGGGAGGGGAGGGGAGATTCTTTTTTCCGGTTACCCATGTTGTGTTGTTTGACATGTTGGTTGGTTGGTTGGCACCGTGTTTTGTGGTTGAGAGTCCTTTAGTTATTTCCATTATTATCATTATTCCAGCAATGCAATGGGAATTACTCTCCTTTAGTTCACTAGGATAGTTCTGTTCTGTTTAGTTTAGCTCTTTCATTAAGACTAAACACAGCTTTAGATAATAAGATAAATGTCCTCTAAGGATTCTACGACAGCAGCAACATGAATTTGAATCATTATAATTATTTTTGTGTTATTTTTCTGCTTATTCCCCATACTTCTTCCCTTTCTTTGTGTGAATGTGAAAGCTGGTGATAAATATTTTAATTTTATGTGCACATGCTGACGATTTTTGGTTGGTTGAATTAATTTCAACAAGTGCGTGGGCTTGTTGTAGAAGTTTAAGGAAGTTAAATTTATTCCAACGATTACTTTAATAAGAATTTAGAAAAAGAGCTGAGTTAGTGATAAGAGGAATAATTAATGAACAGAAACGGAAATCATCCAGTGATTTATACAATGTCTTAATTTTTCCCCCCTTGGTCATTACAACCCTTCAGTCAGGGTTACGACCTAGATTCTTACATCACTTACACTGTGTGTGTTAACTTTTATACATGAGTGGTGGGACCTACAATTTAAAGTCAACTCCGAATGACAGATTTTTTGTGAGGTTTTTCATAACAATTATATTCTTCTTTCAAAGTTTTTACTAGAAATCTACTGAGAGGAAGTCGTTTCTGACCTGGATGTTGGAACTATAGCCTCACGTTTAATAAGCCAATACACTAACCACCAGATTACTGCGATTTTAATTGAGAATACCTCTACAAAAAGTTCCCGAGTTATTTATTTTATTCTTTTTTTAATCTTGTCGGTCTGTTTAATTTTCGAAAGAGATGGGGACATTATCCAATGATGTTATTGTTGTCTAATATTGGAATTTATCGATTACTTCTTATAGCTACTTCTGCTTATGTGAATTATTTAATTCACATGATCAAATAGTTTTGAAGTCGCCGTAGTCTAGTAGGTAGTGTGTTGGCTTATTAAACGTAAAGACCGAGTTCGTATCCCAGGTCAGGCATCAAAATGAAATATAAAAAAAAATATTTCCTCGGCGATTTCCTCTCAGAAGATATCTGGCAAAAACTCTGAGAGTAAATAAAATTTGCCATGAAAAAGTTTCTCAAAAATCTTTCGTTCGGAGTCGACGTTAAATTGTAGGTCCCGCCACTCACGTATAAAATTAACGCACACAACATGAGTAGTGTGAGAAGCTAGGACGTTGTGCAATGGGTCAATTCGACTTCCGGGTACTGTACTTGTCACAGTTGACAAGTACACGTCCTCTAACCTAACTTAACCTAGTTAGAAGGTTTCAAATTTTGATGCTGATACAACGTTGCCCATATGTGAGTTTACACAGTGTAAGCATATCCATAGCTTTTATGATTTTAAATTCCCCTAAAAGTAACGTAAATGTTTTGTAATGAAGGAACAACACACTTAATATTCTGAATAGAAGTCTCTTTAATTATCAAATTCTTACTCAAATGTCCAGAGCCCACCACTATTCAGTTGTCATGCAGAACACTGTTTTTATGATCACGATTTATTTATATGTTAGAAGGCATCTAAGGATCAATATGAATAGAAATGAATACAGGTGACTTTTTTGTATCATGCGATATTTTTTGCATCTCATACTTCTGAAGCTCCCTCTCTATATTAATTTTAAATCTGCAATAAAGTAGTGTTTTATACTCTCATTCATGCTGTTTTTGTTTATGCTGAAAGCAAATTATAGTGGGTGCCCTTTTATAATGAGCCCAAGTATAATGAAAAAAATAAAACGAAAATAATTCTGTCCTTCTATTATATTTTTTGTCTAAACCCTCCCAATTTATGTTCGCTTCTAATAAAAATAATTTAAATTATTTTATGCATATGAATGTATGTACGTATGCCGCATACCATGCATATTATGCATTCTCTATTAACTTGAGTTATTTATAAAATTATAAACAAAAAAATGTATTTTAATTAACACAGTTATTTATTTTTTATTTTGTTTTTTTTTTTTTTTTTTTGGATATTCAGCGAATTTTTATTAAAATGTGTTAGAAATGTGACAGCATTTAGTGGGGAGTATTGTTAAAACTAAGAAATTTAAAATTGTTTTACCCAAAATAAAATTATAACTTGGAAAAGTGTGAGTTTTTACTGATAAGCCTTGGATTAGTACTGTGTGAGGCTTGTTTAAGGGAAAATGGAAAATAATTTTTAACTAGAACTGTGAAGATACGTTCGGAGCCTTTGCATACATCATGCTTTGAAAATATTTCCAGAAAAAATCAAATAGTGGTTGCAGATTTAATACTCGGCATCACTAGTTAGTTTCATAGAGGCAAAAGCACCAATAAAAACAAAGAAGGTCAGAATTATCGTCACTAACAAATTCTAGAAAATCAAATCAATTTTCTGGACACAAAGCCTAGCTTTACCTAAACCCATGCAAAATTGCCTAAAAATGATCGGTCCCCACCAATCGATAAGCTAACCAACGACGAACCAATTTCAGTAAAGCCTAGGCTGCGTTAGATAAGTTAAATTGACAGGGACCTCAAAGAGCATTGCATTAGTCCTATAAGGTTCATTGTAATACCGATATTACCTATTTCGTTATAGAATTATAACTCATGCCGGACACTCAGCCGTCCTGATAAGTTTATGATGCGTTCTGTTAATAAATTTTGGGTGCCCAAGAATTCTTTGTTTTAGGTTCTCAAGCATCGGACATGACTGTGATGTTCTGTGCTTTTTATTTTATGTTTGTTTTGTTTTCGAATGTCCCCGGCCACACACTAACCCACCCTCACCCGACCGCGGAGGGCTCGTCCCCATTACGTAGGGACACGTACACACTACAGTCCGGACTGTAGCGGGTAAAGGAACAGTAATGGCAACGGGAACATAAAACAGCTACAGAACTTAATCACAAGCTGAACAAAGTAACAATAAACTACGTAAGACAAGAACGAAAATACATTTTTATATAATAATTTACAAATTAATGCTAGCAATATAAGCTACGTTTAATATTACAAACATTAAAATTAAAATCAATAAAATCATAATATAAATTAAAATCATTACATAATCTACGAAAAGGATTCTATAGATATCTAAAGAAAGAGGACGATAGTGCCGTGAAAATCTTGCTGGAATACTGAAATTCAGGTTAGAAAGCAAAAGCTCAGAATCGATATCACCTTTAACCAGATTAAAAACAAAACAAACCCTTAAGACAGCCCTTCTACGTTCCAAAGATGGAAGTTTCACCAAATCTAATCTAGCCTCATATGATGAAAACCCATTGCCATAATCCCATCGTTGGCCACGTAAACAGAATAATAAAAACTGCTTCTGCACAGACTCTATTGAATCACTATGACAACGATAGTATGGATTCCAAATAATAGACGCATACTCCAAAATAGGTCTAACAAGTGAAATGTACTACTGTATATAAGGATCAATGTTATATAAGGATCAATGAATTCCCTAGCCCATCTCTTCACAAAACCAAGAACAGCCCGACCCTTGCCAATCATCATACTAATATGATCAATAAAAGACAGTTTCATATCCAATAACACTCCCAAATCAAGAAATGTAGTCACAGTTTCCAAAGGGCAAGAATTAATCACATAAGTGGACGAAATTACGCCTTCGCGAGAGAAAACCATGCATTTACATTTTCTCAAGTTAAGATCCATTAAATTAATTCTGCACCAAGTTACAAACAAATCAATATTTCGCTGAAGAACAGCCTGACCATGATCATCATCAAAAGTATAAAATAATTAAACGTCGTTAGCATACATCAGAATATTACAATCAGAAATAGCACAAGGAAGATCATTAAGAAGTCGCCGTAGTCTAGTAGGTAGTGTGTTGGCATATTATACTGAAGGCCCGGGTTCGTATCCCAGGGCAGGCATCAAAACGAAAATATGAAAATATTTCTTCGGCGACTTCCTCTCAGCAGATTTCTGGCAAAAACTCTGAGAGTAAATAAAATTGCCATGAAAAGCTTCTCAAAAATCTGTAGTTCGGAGTCGACTTTAAACTGTAGGTCCCGCCACTCATGTACAAAATTAACGCGCACAACATAAGTGGTGTGAGAAGCTAGGTCGTAATCCTGACTAAAGGGTTGTAATGACCAATTATGTATGTTATGTAAGATCATTAAGAAACAGTAAAAACAGTAAAGGACCCAAATGGCTATCCTGCGGAACACCAGAAGTAACATATACAGTTTTAGACAATACGTTCCTAAACAATACCCTCTGAGTCCTAAGGGAGAGGTAGGAGTCAAGCCAACGATGAATAACATCAGGAATACCGATTAATGAAAGTTTAAGAAGCAAAAGTCTATGATCAACCCTATCAAAAGCTTTACTGAAATCAGTATAAATTACATCAGTCCGAGTTCTGGCAAGAAAACCCCTGAAAACATGTGTAGTAAATTCAAGAAGAGTAGTGACAGTCGACCTACCTTTCAAAAACCATGATGGAAAGGGGATATTAAAGATCTCGTATTAAAAAAGAGATAATCCGTCACCAATTTCTCCATCAACTTGGGAATAGCACTGAGTTTGGCAATACTTCTGTAATTGGAAATATTGGATCTATTACCCGACTAATGCAAAGGAATTATAAACGAACTCTTCCAAATAGATGGAAAATGACCAGCCCTCAGAAGCCTATTGAAAATAAAGGTCAAAGGACCACTCAAGGCAACAGCGCACTGTCTTAAAATACAGGCCGGTACCCCGTCAGGGCCCGGCAAGTATGTAAGTTTCAGTCCAGACAAAGACTCAAGAACAGACTCCTCATAAAATGAATATATATTAGAAATAGAGACACTTCCCACTGAATAAGGATACGAAAAACTGCTACTCAGATCAGGGCCCGAGTCCAACTGTCTATAAGTAGACTGAAAAAAGTCAGCAAACATATTCGAAATATCAAGGTAACTAGAGGATGATACGCCCTCATAAAACATCTCAGTGGGAAACAAAGATGATTTACGTTTAGCTCGAACGAAGTCGTAAAACGGCTTAGGATCGCTAGCGAAGTTCGACCTGACTCTAATCATATATTCCTCATAACAGTAATGATTCATCCTACGATAATCCGCACGCGCCCTAGAGTAAAGAGCATAATCAACATCAGCTCCTGATCTAACAAACTTTTTAAATAACCTTGATTTTCTGTTCCTTAACCTTGACAGTCTAGCCGAATTCCACGGAGGACCAGAACGCTCCAAACGAATATTTACAAATGGAACACACTCCCTAAAACATTTAAGTAATACATCATAAAAGCCACCCAAGATCCTGTCAAGTGAAAGAGAGTCATATGGAGGTGAAATAAGTACAGACGACCAATCTACAGAGGATAGTAGTGTATTTAAACGACTAAAATCCGTATGATGGAAATTAATAAATTGCGCGTAGTAGTTACAAGTTCTGAAGAGGCAACCTCCCACCCTACGGGCGCGTTCACCCAAAGCACCTCTAAGCCATCCCGATAACTTTATGAAGTTTACAACTCAATTTAAATCACCCCATAGTGAGATGCGGTCTGGGAATAAATTCTGGGTGCCAAAAAATTCTCTGTTTTAGGTTCCCAAGTATCGGAAATGAAGGAGCTGACCTGTAGTTCCGTGTTCTTCGTCGTCGTTACAGCTTCTGCAGAGGCAACCTCCCAATCTCTCTTTTCATGACAATTTTATTTACTGTCAGAGTTTTTGTCAGAAATCTACTGAGAGGAATTCGCCGAAGAAATTTTTTTTATTTCATTTTGCTGAAGATGTCTGATCTGTGGTTTGAACAGTGGCCTGATGTCTAATAAGACAATAAGTCAACAATAATAGAATAATAGAAAGGGATACATGACTTTGATGGGACCAGAATAAGTCTCTGAATTGGGAGTAGATGTTTGGAAATGAATGTTTAATGAAAAGAAGACAAAGAGAGGCAAAGCCTTTTCACAAACCAAGTGTATTAGAGGCAATCTAAACTTTTGTTGAATCATGCAATAGGTGATCAAGGAATAATCTCAGGTTGGTAAGCGATCTTTTGACAGAGCACTGTAGACTCAATACACACGTGTTCAGCATGGGAGTTGTGCCGAGCCCAATATCTAGATTTTGTGAATCATTGAAACAAACTACTAGACACCGCCTACTACACTATGGGCCATTATTAAAACTTACCGTTAACTAAAGGGAGAGTTTTAACGGTCAGATAAATTGTTTTTCATTATTATAAGAGGTCAAATAAGGTAGTAGTGAGCGTTAAGCTAAAGGCAGGATCATCCTACCAGTAACTTTTAAAGTTAAGTTTATGTTTGAACTTGCCATATTATATATAATTTTTAATATGGCAACTTCAAATATAAACGAAATCAGCAATCACAACAAAAAAAAAAGAAGTTCGTCGTTGTCACTGCGTTTTAAAAAAAACTTATTTAATTTGGCAAATGTTATCCACATTGCTCCGGCCCTGCTATATTTTTGAAAAAGTTAACTTTATTTTATCTGTAGGTTGTAATAATAAAAAGAAGTGAAAGGTGACTTTAAAGCTCAGTTTAGTTAAAGTTACGTTTAACTAAACCCAACTTTAACGCTAAGTTGTAATAATAATGACCCTATGACGACTTCTGTGGGATATAATACCCAACATATACAAGGTGGTTCGAAGAGTTCTTATTGGTATTGTGGTGGTGGCATATCGGGATTAATTTCGGTATTTGCGAGGATCCACCATATCATCAGATATTAGAAAACTTAACGTTCGAATGGGACCTTTAAAGTTTAAGAAACCATGGTCTACCAAAGAATACAAAATGACGGGCAATATTTCAATAACAATTAACGGGAAACCGAAGAAGTAATGCCATCAATCTGAGGAAAATGGATATGTCTTTTTAAAGCCATAAGGTTTCTTTAAATTCTGAACAATTTTTATAAAAGTTTAATTTGCATTCCATGACAATCTCTTGTCCATTATTGGCAAAATTTCAAACTGACTACTTGAACAACTTGTGATTACGTGTAGTTGAACAGATTTTCCAAAGACGAACATCATTGAGAAAATTGAATATGAAATTCAAAAATTGTTTGCATTTTTTTTCTATCACTTTTGCTGCCAGTTTCTTATGATTCAGTTTAAGTCGTTTCGTTTTTTTGTTGGCCCATCATTAAGAAAAGTTTTCTTTTGGCTGGTATTAATGACATCATTGTGTAACACTTGCAAACTTTATGTACTTTAGTGTGAACGTTTGATGATAAGATTTGTTGTTATTGGTGTAGCTGTTGCTTTACCAAAATAATACGAGTATCGCAACTATTGCGAGTGTGGGGGGGGGGGGGGGGGAGGGTGCGGGTGACGAGTGGATTATTTGGCTTCTGTTTTCAAATCTAATGATGTTCAAATGATTGTGAACGTCATGAAGAACATGTGTAGTAAAGCAACACCTTTATTATGCTGGGTTACCTTCTGTATTTGGTTTTTGGGTTTTCTACTTGAATACCTTCTGTTATTTAGGAGCAACAACAACTACAACTACATACTGACTTATCATCAACACCCAACTAAGTCGTATTTGACTGCCTTTAATATCCTGTCATTTCATGAATCGTAAAATCTACAAAAAAAAAAAAAACAAAAAATTTAAAAGGAACGCCAGGAAAAAATTTAAAAAAAAAATCGCTTTAAATTGAACCAAAATTTTGTAGTGAACCAAGCTGTGCAGCTGAGTGTAGTGAGTGATTTGGTGTAGAGCTGGCTGACAGGCAACGATGTCAATATTATAGCGATTGCTGCTGCACGTTAAAGTTGAACGTTAAGTGTGCTTCATGTTGGAAAATCAATTTCGTGCATTATTGTTTGCCTTGTGAAGTACTCTGGAAAATTTAGTTGTATGTGATTCAATCTTAAGTTTTTCATACCATTTCTTACCGTTTCCATCCATCTTTTTTCAATTTTTGTAACAACCACATTGACTGTCAGCCAGTATTTACTCCAACACTATGAGAGTATAAGTAGTCGTACTTTGACTGTTTGCCGCCACAGCCAGCAATCGCATCCTCAGTCGTAGTGGTAACAGCAGTTTTCTGCCACTTTTTTCCTTTCATTGTTGTTACCACTGTGTGTGTGTATGTGTGTGTATTATTTCTGCCCTTTTTTCCGTTATATCAAAGAGAAGTGTTGATAATCATAATGATTATGAAAATTTTTGAATTTATTTTCTTGCTAAAAGTGTCATCTCTACTACTGCTGCTTCCATTCTCAACATTTTCTCAAGTATTAAATTTTGTATTTCTATTCAAATATTTCAAAATTGTTTTCATTGGATTGCCAGCGCGATAAATTTTAAGTATTTCATCTCCTTTTGCCATTTTGATTGGGTTCGTTTATTTGCCTTTATTTTTTGTGTTTCTTTTGCTTTTCAAATGTAATTTAAGAAAACGTTCGAATTTATTTTAATGGTATTTACATTGGAACAAGTGGCCATCAGGCAATATTGTTTAAAATCCATTCGTTCTATTTATAAATGCGGCTAGACAGTGTTTGTTCATGTGAGATGGTTCATAGCAATGGAAAAATCTTTAAATTGTTCGTTTGCATTTAAATTTGTTGTAAAAACACAGTGTGGCCAAATATATCTTAGAAAGGCTTGTTTATTTAAACCTTGCCTCTTTCATTTTTCCTATAAACTATCTTTCCTGCATTCCAAAACATTGCGTTGCTTGATTTGGGATCATTTCCTGAATGCTTTTCTGGTAAAGAAAAAATTTCTCCCTGCGATGTATTAATGGTCCTTAGTTTCCAACGATGTGTTCCTATTGTTTATTCTCATCGCCAAAGTATTTATAAGTAGAGCTCGAGACATTACCCATTATGAGAAGTGTAATCTAAGTCTACAGTGCTCTGTTAAGAGACCGATTTTCTACTCAGGCAATATCTTGATAGTCTGATGTAGGACATAAATTTCTTCTTATAGTAATTCATCAACAAAAGTTTTGATCGCCCCAGAGTTTTAAAAGAGTCTTTGCTTCTCTGTATCTTTCGTTGTCATACTTTTCAGCATTCGCCCTACTACACAGAAAAGTTCTGGTCTCATCATTGCCGTGAAAGCTCCCCTTCTCACAAGGTCGCCAGCTAGCTTATTGTCGAAAATTCTCTTAGCACCAGGGACACAGCAGAGAGTAACCTTATATTACCTACCTTACTGATAGTCCCATGCTATCATCGAATTAACCTCATAAAAGCCGAATACTCAAATGGCGGACTATCTGACGATGGTATTGCCAAATATATGCAAATCATCGAGCAAAAAGATGCAAGTCATCGACAAAAAAATATAAGCCATCGACCAAAAATATGCAAATCATCGAGCAAAAAATGCAAGTAATCGACCAAAAATATGCAAATCATCAACCAAAAACTGAAAGTCATCGACAAAAAATATGGAAGTCATCGAACAAAAAATACAAGTCATTGACCAAAAAAAAATTGATATCATTGATCAAAAAATTCAAATGGAAGCCATCAACAAAAACTTCAAGTCATTGACCGAAAAACTTAAGACACTGCAAATTTGCCCCATTTATATAGAGAACTTTTTGCTGCTCTTTTGAGGACAACAAATAAATCCGACGCCTATATCACTGATCCCAAGTAGAGCTCGGCAATAAGGAAAGCTATTTTAAAATATTTGAGATTATGGCTAACCAGCCCACTAAGTCCATTTCCACCACTAGGTCCATTTTTGATACGATTTTACATAATTAGTCACTACAACACTTCAGTCATAATTATGACCCACTTATGTTGTTTGTGTTAATTTTATCCAGTTTAAAGTCGACTCCGAACGATAGATTTTTTAGACACTTTTCGTAACAATTTTAGAGAGTTTTTGCTAGAAATCGGCTGAAAGGAAGTCGTTTTATTGGAGATGTCTGACCTGGAGTTTCTACCATGCCCTCATTTTTGAGAAGCCAACACACTACTACTAGACTACGGCGACTTGTTCATCGTAGGAAGTACTCAGTAGAAAAAAATGTTTGTTAAATACGATGCTAAATCGAATGTTCGTTAAAACGGAAATCTACTGCATATGCATGTACGTATATGAATAATCACACAATAATAAACTTTTCTTTCAAATGTGTAGTATATTTAGATTTGGTTTTCTTTAAGACTTTAAATTCTTTGGCAGTTCACCAATTGAATTGTGTGGTTAAACGAAAAACCCCAGTATAAGAAACAAATCCATTTACAATACAATAAACATTGTCATAAATTATTGGAAAAAAAAAGAATAAAGATTTGAAAACAAAATGTAATGAAAAGTATTTATTGAATTGAATAGAAACAAAACAAATCATTAAATTGATTAAATTTGTATATCACGATTGTATGTGTGTGTTCAAATTTATTTTTGATTTTTTATTTGTACAGTAAAGGCATGTAAATTTTCATGTTAACTCTGAACGAATGAACGAACGAACGGATATTGCATTTTCAGTT
Source organism: Sarcophaga caerulescens (assembly GCA_927399465.1). Taxonomy (NCBI): domain Eukaryota; kingdom Metazoa; phylum Arthropoda; class Insecta; order Diptera; family Sarcophagidae; genus Sarcophaga; species Sarcophaga caerulescens. The sequence goes on from OV656866.1 coordinate 40,989,370, forward strand.
ATTTATAATGGTACTCACATGTATTTTACATACACATTAACATATAAACATAAATTTCTTAAAACAACAAAAAGAAAAAGTAAAAAAGGAAAAATAAAAATAAATTATAAAAATAGGAACCAAATAGAAAGAAAAAAGAAATCCATTTTTTTTCTTCGTATAAAATAATATTATTTTTCATTTAAGAGAATTTACATTCAGATTTATTAAAATTTACCATCCATCCGTACATGCATAGTATATGGTATGACCTAATGATAGTGTATGTGTGTTATAATGTACATATGTATGTAGCTGTATGGCATGTGGTTTTTATGTACTACAAACATATATAATGCAAATCCATATTTTGTTGCACTATGCATATGTATGTATGCATGCATGTATGTATGTATGTTTGTATGTATGTGTATGTGTGTTTGAGAGTGATTGTGTATTAGAATAAGAATTTTCTACAAAATAATAATAATAACGTAACACACACACATACACATACACAAAAGATGAGAAGTTATTTAATGCATGTCATAAGCTAAGGTCTGCTCCAAGAGCAAGTGTTAACTATAAATTATAAAAATATACTATCGAAAGAGAGATATGAGGGGGTACAGTATGATATATATTTATCGTTTCATACAAAGGAATATGTATTCATAGTAGGGTGGTTCTGTTTTATACAGGAAAAAGGAACAAATTGTGAAGAGGACATAAGTTGTAAGGATTTGGGTTTTTTTGGGTAATCGTTTGGGTTTTGAAAATATGCAAGAACGTGTCAATCGAATACTTATGTGAGGCAATAAATGAATTCCTGACATTATTTTATGTACATATTACTGATTTACGGTAAGTGCTCCATCGGTAAGTGGTCCATCCATGATCTATATGTTTTGACACATTTTCTTCGAATTTTTTGACTGGTAACTCACCAATGGCACGTGTAATGCAGTATTTTGAGTTTGACTTGTGCGTGGCTTGTTTTAGAACACGATAAACTTCACATATACCTACAAATTATAATTATCTGCTCTAAAACGGCAGATCACCTCGTAAGGAGCTTCCTAAGACATACATACATACATACATTACAACCCAACATCTTTCACAGGGAAGTATGTACTGATGTGTGACGCGTACCACTGTCCTGTTAAAACCACATGTTGTTGGTCAGTAGTTGATCTAATTCAAGCCAAAAGAAGTTGCTATTCATTGACATACAGTACTGGCCATTGGCGTTGACCAGGACGGTCAACGTCATTCTCAGAGAAATATGGACTGATATCGGCGCCAGCCGAAAACCCACAAAAAACAGTGAGTTTTTAGAGATGGATTGCGTGCTCTTGTATTTCATGTGGATTGGTATCGTTTCAAATTTGACAACTTTGTTTGCTCTCGTACCCATACATATGTACATACATAATTGAGCATTACAATCCTTCAGTCAGGATTACACTTTAGCTTCCCATACCACCTATATTGTGTGTCTTAATTTTATACATTAGTAGATCCAACCTACAGTTTAAAGCCGACAGATTTTTAAGAAACTTTTCATGGCAATTTTATTAACCCTCAAAGTTTTTGCCAGAAATCTACTGAAAGAAAATCGCCCAAAAAATATTTTTCACCTTTCGTTTTTTGTTGCAGATGTCTAGCCTGGAGTTTAAACCGTGGCCTCATGTCTAATAAGCCAATCATATCTTAACCAAATCTAAACGATAATCATTGCATTGTAACTGCTTAATTGACTATAGTCCTTCGATTTTCATATTTCTTATTGCAGTATAGTCAAATGAAGTCATAAACCCATAAACCACATTAAATAGTATATCTTTAAGGTTGCATTGGCTGCTGCAGAAATGCCGCTGGCTGTTTTCTTTATCATTTCCGTAATTCTGCTAGACCATTGCCCTTTGACTTACTAACTTGCTTAATTGGCTCTTAAGTCAGTATTACAATCTAGCTTCTCACACCACCCATGTTGTGTTTGTTAATTTTATCAATGAGTGTCAATTCCGAACTACAAATTTAAGAAACTTTTTGTTGACAATTTTATTTATTCGCACAGTTTCCGCCAGAAGACTGCTGAGATAGAGTCGTCGAAAGAAATATTTTTCTTTTCATCTTTCGTTTTAATCTGGGATGTCAGAGTTGGGATTTGAGCCACTGGCTCTAGTCTAATACTACCTACAGCGCTCCGTTGCTGAATATAATTTTTCGTTGGAAACACATGTCCTCCCAGAGTTTTTATAACAAAATTTACAATGTTATGCTAATACTTACTGGCGATTTAGGTATTGGCACATGTCACGAAACCTTTTTAATACTGAAACAATTACAGTAAAACAGCAATTAACAAAAAATCACTTGCTTTATGTATCAGAATTAACACGACATTCGACGTTTATCCTCAAGTGGGATTCAAGAACGTAGAAGATAGTAACGTAGCTGATACGCATTCGTCTCTTGGATAGTGGTTAAAGCTCTTAACTGCAAAACCGAGTAGTGCTAGTTAACACCACGGAGAAAGAGAAAAAAGTTTATTGTGGTTTTCATTCGCCTCCAAATATCCATCAAGAAAGATTTTTGATTTCCCCCAGAGTTAATAAGATCGACAATAAGTATTGTAAGAAGGTCAGCAGCACAACCAATTGAGATAGTGTATGAATAAATCAGTTAGAGTGGATCCACTATCACATCTAATGCAGGTTCACAGAGAGGATGTTGTTTCTAGACAACGACAGTTAGCATATCTTTAAATCTAGGCCTTGCTATAGTAGACTTACAAACTGCTTAAATGGAAATACTTGATTAAATGGAGCGAAAGAAATTATAAGAAGATGAGGGTATGTTCCCCAAAGGAACAAAGCCTCCTTTTTGAGGCGCTAACAACGTAACATATTTCGTTTACAGAGAGACAAGATAAATCTGGTTCTTTAGGGATATATTAGGACACGATTTTTAATAATTCTATAAGAATCCATTCATAGAACCCCATAATCGCCACAACTTGATAAGTATTCTGCAATAATTTTTGCAGCAACTGTAGAAACAAACAAGTAGAGGAGACCATTAAAAAGTTTTTCTGTCTGTCTTCGATGTTTGGAGACTTGAGCCAAAATTTTTTTATCAATCCGCGAACTACTAATAAAATCTTAAAATTGACAGAATAACTTCGAAATGACAACCACGAATTGTGGACATAAGCTAATATAGACAGAAAGTACTACAACGGGAGATGTGATAGGACCCAAATAAATTTTGGTTAAATTGGTTTACGTTTTTCAATGTAACCTTAATAGTCATATGTGTACATACATATACGTAAACACATACAACTATGTATAATACATACATTCCCCCAGATTGTGGCATTTGCTATTAAGGGTGCATGTCTTTGTAGTTATGGGTTCTTTTATATCTCTCCTATCCTTATGAATATTTTGCTTTAATTTTTTATCTTTGGTAGTCCATTTACAGTCTACGTTTTTTGATGAGAAAATTAAATTTGATTCAGCGTTTGAGAAATCCAAAAATCCAATATTGTCATTATAATTAATCAAAAGTCAACGATAAAAATTAAGAATTTTTTGTGAAGAGCAGCCAGACGTGGTTTAAAAATTTCCAAGGAAAGGTGCACTTTACGTCTTCAAGAACTATGAAAGCCATAACGTGGTGGTCAGTAGGGCATGGTAGCGTGTTTTGGTTACCTAGAACGGGAAAACTAAACTTGGTTGACATGAAACTGTTACATATCCAACGTTTACCGATCCCAAGAACCTCTGGGGAAGCCAGTTTGAGTATCAATTAATCTCATTGATTTAATTAATCTGGTATTGATAGGCAAGAAAATGGTATTTGACGCCATCAGAAAATTTTTTGTACAGAGACATGAAGTCTGTAATGTGCTGTAAACTATCCATAATTTCTGCCCTGAAAAGCAATATTACTGCAGCCCTACATGACATTCCGCTTGTATTTCCGAAAAATTGTGCAAAAATTGGCCAAGAACGGACGCCATTTACATAAAATAATCTTTAAAAAGTAAATTGCGGCATTCATTTATCATTCCAAATAAATATTTCCATCACTTTCGGAAATTTTTCTATGTTTCTTTCCATGTGAAAAACTATTAAGAAAGCACACGTAAGGTATGGAGGAGCTTTTCAAAGGCTCCCTTTCAAATAAAAGAAAGTGTATGTCAGATATCAATGCAAATTCTTATTCGTTTGAAAAACTTAATGATGTCATTATGTGCGGCAGATAACATCGTTCAAATGTTCCTTCTCTGGCTGGAGTGCATGTGAAATTTTCAAATTTCCATGATTCTGGCGTATATATTAGGCTGAATTCGTCAGTGGCATCATTTACATATATTGCCTAGGAGGACCGCCGTAGTTTGTGGTCTATTCGCAAGACTTACGGAACTCCCACAAGAAAAAGTATAAAGTGATCAAATTTCACAATCTCGTTGGCCAATTCACATCATCTCTCTATGTTCTCAAATCGCTCGTACAGAATATTTAATGTGGCATTAGCAGCATGACATTTAGCTTCTTCCTGTTTAAAACACATGTTGCTTTTGTTCAGATATTCTACCAACCCGTAGTCGCCATAATCTAAAAGATGTGTGTTGGCTTATTAGACGTGAGGCCTCGGTTCAGACCCCATGTCAGACATCTCTGACTAAACGAAATATGAAAAATATTTCTACGGCGAGTTGCCCTCTTCAGATCTCTGGTAAAAAAGTCTCAAAAATCTGTCGTTCAGAGTCGACATTAAACTGTAGGTGCCGCCACTCACGTATAAAATGAACGCACACTACATAAATGGTGGGAGAAACTATGTCTTAATCCTGACTAAATCGTTGTAATTATGTATGTACGTATTCCACTAACCCCGAAACGCTTACCAAACAATGACTTTTTCGGAACACCGTGGATGCCCTTGGATCTCATGGATCTTCCAAATACGACAATTTTGGTTCTTCACGCAGCCATTCATCTCGAAATGAGTCTCATTTTTAAAATTGTTTTTTATCGTGGTATGTTTCCCGAATGAATTTGTATTTTTGAAACAGTATTTTCAAGTCCCTCAAAACAAAAGTGTTCAATTAATTCGACTTATTCGTTTTGTACCAAAATACTAATTTTTTTTTTTTATTTATTTCACAATATTTTTCAGTTTTTGTTTTTCATTTTCCCTTTTGATCAAATGGGGTTTCACGTTTCATATTCTTCTTATGTTTTCTACCATACTTTGGTTTTTTTTTTTTTTGTTGTCGTTGCATGTGGCTTATAGACATTAGTAAATTTAGATAAATGAATATGTATTCTCAAGTGTATATGAAGTACTTACTTGCATTTCATAAAAACAAACATATACGAGTACATGCTGTTGTATGTAAAGAATATATGTTCTCCTATATGTTTAGAAGTGATCTGTAAAATAGTTTTAAAAACATTACATAAATTTCATTTCGTTAGCCACCGAACTGTATTCAAACAACGGTGAAGGCGGAAACGGAAAAGCTTTCCATTACGTCTTTCGAATTTTAATTCCAAGGCTTCAATCGTAAACGATTACTAGAACTGTGCCATATATTTCAGCGGCAAGAAGTCGTCGTTGGTGGTGTGTTGGCGTATTAGAAGACGTCTTCAACAAAACCAGAATAAAAAAAAGGAAACATTTTTCGGCGACTTCCTCTCTCAGCAGATTTCTGGCAAAAACCATGAAAGTAAAATAAAATTGCCATGAAAAAGTTTCTCAAAACATCTGTCGTTCGGAGTGAACTTTAAACTGTACGTTCCGCCACTCATGTATCAAATCAATACACACAACATGTGTAGTTTGAGAAACTAGGTTGTAATCCTGACTAAAGGGTTGTAATGACCAATTATGTATGTATGTATAGGTGGCTTCAACAGATTGATTAGATGTGAGAGTGCAGGAGCACACTATAGCTGCCTTCCAAAATGTTAGTTGCTTTGTGTTTGAACAAAGTATAGTGTTTCATAATGCCGCTGTACAAAATAAAAAAAGCAATCAGGCATCGGATTTATAGTTGATGCATTGTTTGGTTACTTTGCATATCTACATAGTTTATATACAGTAGTAGAACTGCATATAAACTTTGTATTGATACGAACTTCCGAACTTTGACAGTTGATAACGTCCATTTTGTAAAAGTTTTATCTGTCAAATATGTAAGATAAAGACGTGTGTTCGCTGAATGGACTCTGTAACAGATGACAATTGACTTTTATTTCATCAAGAAATCATTTTCAGTGAGTACCTAGTACCGAGTACCTAGACAAACAATACTAATCCACATTAGATCGTAGAGCGTCTAATACAAAATCATCGCAATCAATGTCGAGTACTAAAGGTCGATGATTGTCAACATGTTTTAACCTGAATTCTGGACACGAATGATATGTGGTTTCCATAGGGCGATCATAGTCATCGCAATTTTGAAATGATGTGAACTGGTTACCGAGTTTGTGCAATTTAACCCTTCCTGACGTTTTCTTATTGTGTTTTATTAAGTTGAAGGTGCATTCGAATAAACCTCAAACCACAGCGGTTATCGAACACAGCATAACCCATGTCATGACATCGGTCGATTTCAGCCGTTTTTATGCGTTCAGGTTAGGTTAGGTTAGCTGGTCGTTCACAGGCAAGTTCACTCGGCGGCCCATATGGTCAATTGTGTTCCACAGTGTGTGGTAAGCCCCTTGTCATGATCCGTTAGTGGTGATTCTTCAAACGTTCTGTCACCCAAAAACCGATGACGTCTGTCCTGAAGTGAAGGGCACTCGCATAAAAGGTGTTGCAGCGATTCCGTTTCCAACTTCTGCAGTAATCCTGGTGGGGCAGACCGAGCTTGTCAGCGAAACTGCCAGTTGCGCAGTGTCCCGTTAGAATTCCTGTTAGAACCGTTTTCTTTATGCATCAAAGTCGTGGAAAATTTTATATTTTGTATGCTTTCTACCCGGAAAGACTTGGAAAGGATTAAATTATAACGCCAAGGAACAGATACTAATAAAATATTGAATTGTTGCTATTTTTATTGTCTCAACTGTTGATAACTCTATAACTTGTATTGGGTAATAAACTATTAAAACATTTTTAAACTTGAGCATACATTGGTTGTAGTGTTGCTGCTGCTTGTGGCTGGCATACATGTTGAAAGTAAGCAAATGACTCGCTTTTTCTTCTCCTTCTTCTTCTACTTACTGTATGGACATTATATTCTCAAGGGCAAAGAGGAATACCTCTAGGGATTGAGACAGGAAGATAACTAAAGATGAGGGCGGAGCGACAGTACTGGTACTCAATTCAAAATGTAAACATGCTGAGATGCAAATGTAAACTATACATACCAATTGTGATGTTCATACACCATTTATTACTTTGCAAACATCAAGCGTTTCTGTCTGTGTTGGTTTTTACACACACACACACATACACTACCATTCCATTATAATTGTCTCATGTGAAATGTGTTTGTGGCAAGATTGCATGCAAAGCGTTGGTAAATATTTACAATCTTTATCATGAATTCTACTACAAGACAAAATATTTTCTTTTCATTTTTTTTTCGTCCTTTTTTTGCTTGATTTCTACCATAACTTGACTTTTCCGCAAGTTTCATTGAATGTCCTGCATGGTCCAGCATGTGAACGTTTCTTAAAGAAAATTCTTCATTGAGTGCACGTGTATATGTGTGTGTGTGAATGATGGTGTGCATACGATTATTTCTTTCTTTCTGAATTACCACCTTATTTCGTAAGTAGTTGTGATATTTCCTTTTTCCTTCTTCTATATTTTCCAACTGCAAGTATATGTATGTGTGTTTGCATGTGTGTATGTATATGGAAAATACTTCCTTTTCCCATCGTAAGCTGTAAAATATTTATGAATTCGCATGTCTTTTGAGGTTCATTTGCAAATTCAATGTATGTTTATGAGTGATAAGGAAATGTGCCACACAGAATCTTGAGCTTGAGGGTGGAAAGACACACTCATTCATATTGCATAGGATTTATTGTTGTTAAATGGCGTTTATGGCAAAATGGTTTTAATAGTTTAAATTTAGTAACGTATTTCCAAGTTTGAATGTAAATTTATAGGAAATATTTCCCTCCCTTTAAGTTACCGTAGTTCAATAGGTAGTGTGTTGGCTTATTACAGTGATCAGACATTTTCAACAAAACGAAATTGAAGAAAATATTTTTTCGGCGACTTCATTTCATCAGCTTTCTGGCAAAAACTCTGTGAGTTATTAAAAGCGTCATGAAAATTTCTCAAAAATCTGTCGTTCAGAATCGACTTTAAACTGTAGGTCCTGTCACTCATGTATAAAATTAACACATACAACCTGTGTTATGTGAGAAGCTAGGTAGTAATCCTGACTGTTGGGTTGGAATGAATAATTATGTATGTAAGTATGTATTTCCCTCATTACGCGCCTAGTAACTAAGACCAAGTTGTCGGTATAGTGTAAAGCATCAGAGTCTCTGGTGAAAATGGCATCCACGACCCTCAAGCATGACGATGCTGCAGCCAGAATAAGGAGATGGATGTAATGCTGCCATTGAATGAGCTGTGCAGAGAATGAAAGCGGTACTAGCAAGTACATATAGACAATGGCGGCAGATGCAATTGTGATAATTTCATATGAGGCAAGAAAATACTTTGTTGTGGTGATGATGCGAATTTAGCCATTAAACTGCACTTGATAAAAGTTGCTGTAAAGCCTGAGAATATATGTAAATCGTGAAATTGATAAATATTGGTGGTATTCAAGGTTATGGATTCAGTCACCCTTTCTGCAGCACCAATATGGGCATTTGCGAAAATTCACTGTAAGTGGCAGAAAATAGAGGTGCATGGACGCTCTGCGTTAAGAAGTTTACTGTGCATACAGAATTGTATTCGAAAAAATAATAATAATAAATAATAATAGCATTCGGAAAGGTGCCGATCGATATACACCCGAATTAGCTTAGAGCACAATATAATAGGATGTAGTATAGTCGTTGAAGCAGAAGTCAGAGCAGTTAATCTATTAGAAAATGACAACAAAGATAGGAGTTGTGTTTTTGCCCACACTCGTATCCTTATGTCAAGATGTATGACCGTAGAATTATCAGTAAAAAAAAGCGAGCAAGTTATTTATTGGCATATCCGAAGTATAAATTAAGAATAGTACGATCCACAAAATATTACCCAGTCAAAGTTATCCTTTTTACTAAAGAACTTTCAAACAACTCGTAAATTAGAATATTAGGCCATCGGGTAGAATAGTAAGTTTATGTTTCCTAAAATCTTTTTCTTTTTGAACAATCTGTTGAGCGACTTTATCGCTACTTTATAGATTCTGATATCTTTTGAAAGCGATAGCTCGTAGGACAGCTCTTCAGAAAGTTATTGACATTACTAAGGCATTGTACACGAATGTGAGATGTTGTATCCTACGTGATGTTTAAACAAAGTCTATTAGAAGAAGAGAACCCACGAGGACTAGCATTTAGGCCCATTGTGATATCACAATGTATTCTACTCGAAGATCAAACATTCACTAAAGGAATGCATTCAGAGTGCAAAGTAAATCTTGCAATTGCAACAATCTTTATATTAGAGAGGTCGGTCATGGATCTCAGGAAATGAAAAGTTAAAAAGAGAAGTGGGCTGAAAGAATCTCTTTATGCGATGAATCGCCAGCAATATTGCACATACCCGCGTGCCGCCAACAAGGTCGAGCCATCTCGCAACATGAGTGGACAATAAAGAAATTAATCGATTGAATGGTAATAACTATACTCTGTAATATGTTGGAGATTGCGAGTTCAGTACCGGCCCTGGTAATGCAATTTCCAACGATATACCCATGTCCCGGAACCCATGTAAGAGTTATCCTTGAATGACAGGAAATACTCGGCATTCATGAACAAGCACGGACGTTGGAACTACGTTCGCTAAGGACTTAATCTCAGACTGACTGTCCGAGTAAATCAAGAGATTTTCAGGGAAAATCCTGCCTCTTAAAGAGCATTGCACCGCATTCAAAATTGCCATTACCTTTTCCAGTGGTCAGGCAGCCTATTAGAAAGTTTAATAAAATACCACCGCCTGCCACTTATCTTTGAGCTATCAGTGTAGACTTCAAGCGTCCCATCAGTAACCTCCGGATCCTCTGTCCACAAGTCCCTAAAAAGCCCTCCTTTACGCAAAGAATAAATGTTTTCACCGTCTTTGCAACATACATCGGAAACTGAATATTATACAGTGGTAGGTCAACTAAGAGTTTTTGCGGATATAGCTTGATAACGTCTTCAAATTTATGGTACAAAATTGAATTGGATGGTAATTATTTTTTCTGCCTCTGCAGTCCGAACATTCGTAAGAATTTAAGTACGAAATCTTTTAACCGTTTGACATTTATACAAAAGTTAGCATGTTTAAATCATGGGTAAAGAGCACAACTTGAAGTGGCATAGAGTTCATGAGATGTCAATCGCTGTCTACTTCGAATACTGAAAAATTTGTGGTCAAAAACGATAAACAAAATTATGAGAGGGAAATCGTTTGTGTACGTCCTAAGAAAACCCGATGAAACCGTAAAAGCGGAAGTCCATTCCTTCCTTGTAGAAGAGGTGAAATAGGAGCTGTCTCTACACATTGGAATCGTATTAAAGCGTTGAGTTTCGACAGACTCAGGTGGAAAGAACAGATTATGGCCCTAAGACATTAGTGCTGAAAAAAACCGTAATTACTTAAATACGAGAAAGGATTTTGTATTTCTATTTTGACCTATTGTTTTTAACGAGACACTGAGCTATTGGCAGTTTCGCTGATAGGCTCGGTCTGCCATACCAAAATTACTTCAGCTGATGCCATGATGTGGAGGAAGCGGAATCAGTACAACACCTTTTATGCGAGTGCCCTGCACTCAGGACAAACGTCATTGGTTGTTGGGTGATATGGCGTTTGAATATCTTGTAACGAATATGGTAACGAACGTGCCACTAAGTGAACTGGCCGGTTTCATCGGGAGCTCTGGGTGGTTTAAACCCACCAATAAGGGAAGAGATAATAAGAAAGAGACTTACCTCACACTGGATAACACAATTGGCCACCGAGTGAAATTGCCTGCGAACGGCAAGCTAACCCAACCTAACCTATATCCACTATATTGTTTTAATTTTTTTAAACGTTTCTGTTAAGTGCTGTTGTCTTAATATTATAAAATGAATTGAAGACATAAAGAAAATAATTTATTTTAGAATAAAATTAATTGGTTTATCGCATCTGCTGGACTTCTCTGAAAGGAAATTTGTGAAATTTGCAATTCTAGTAAAGATATTCCTTAATTTGTTAATAAGATTATGGCTTAACATTTAAGAAGTTTTTGATAGTTGTGGCTAAACTAATCTGGCTTTATTTAAATGCTTTGTTACTTTACACAATGGAGAGAGAGAGTCATCCATTGTGGCAAAACCAACATTAATTACATTTTCATTTTCCATTTTCTTGTAACCAAAACGTAATAGTAAAAATATTTCCTGCTTTATTATTTATTAGTACCCCCAAAACAAAAACTGTTTCTTCTCTCATTTTTTATTATTTTGTAAATTTCACATGAGTGTCTTAACCATTCCCCAACTCACTTTAACTCTCGTAGAACCCAAAACCATTAAATAAATTTAAGAAAAGCTTAAAATCGTTTATCTACGCTTAAGTAAGATTTATTTGAGGAGCATTTGTTCGCAAAAACATATTTTCTTTCTCCAGATAAATGCATGTTAACTTACTGCAAAAACTTTTGCAACAATAACAACAACTACTATGTTGTACGTATGTTGCATGAAATGTTGCATATGAGAACATCTGCTGATACAGTCCTTGGCGTAGAAATTTCTACAGTGTCTCTTTGTCTGCATGAACTACAAATAACACTCATAAACATAAATATTTTGTCATGTGTGGTGCCTTTTTTTCATTCTTTCGAAAATATTCAGAAAACATGTAAGAAAAATAGTGTTAGTCAAGGCCAACTGTTTCGTGACCTACGCACTATATTTATATCGGCATTATATTTATATAGACAATGCTATGTCTAAAAAGATTGAAAAAAACTTTCACACCTTCCGAGTGCATTACATACATACATAATTAGTCATTACATTTCAGTATTACGATACTGATTGAAGGATTGTATAGCTTCTCACACTACTTATGTTGTGTAAACGACAAATTTATTTACTCTCAGATTTTTTGCCAGAAATCTGCTTAGAGGAAGTCGCCGAAGAAATATATTCTTCATGTTTCGTTTTGTTCGAGATGTTTGACCTGGGGTTTGAACAATGACTTCACGTCTAATAAGCCAACACACTACCTACGAGAATACGCAGACAAATTCCACAATTCTTCAGGAATGTTCGAGTAAAACAGACCGCAGTCTGTCTTAAAGATATATAATTAATTACCATTCATTACAAGTTCATGACATTCAGCTCAGGCATCCAGGTCCATTTAACCGCCACAGATATGCTGCGATATGCCTTCTTTCCACGGGAATGAATTGCGTCAATCAACGACCTTAGTCTCCGAAGTTCTTGTTGCTAGAAATACAGCCGATTTTCAGATCAAATTCTCAGTCTGTAGCATTTAAAGACATCCAATTCCGGGGTTTTTTATCTCCAATGTGAGAGTAAAAGCTAAGATTTCTTGTTCAGGTAGCATGCTCCCTTATGAGGGAAACTATTATCCGGTGTATGGTCCCTCATTATTTCTTATCAATGATACGGAGCTCTACTAGTGTATTGAAGTTATAAAGCTCTGTTCATGCTAAATTTTGCTGCAGTTGATCTGAATAGACATTATACTTGAACCCGCTTTAGATCATGGTTTTACAACGGATATTTCCCTTCATGATAAAAGTGTACACCTTCGTGAGATGGTCCAAATATCTCTGGCGTGTTCGGATCATGTGACAGAGTCGGATGTGGAACTTTTTCAGAGCAGTTGAATCTCAGTAGTCACCGTAGTCTAGTGGGTAGTGTGTTGGCTTATTAGACTTGATGCTACGGTCAAACATAACGAAATATGAAAAAAAATTTCTCCGGCGACTTCCTCTCAGCAGATTTCTGGCAATATCTCTGAGGGTAAATAAAATTACCATGAAAAAGTTTCTCAAGAATATATCGTTCGGAGTCAACTTTAAACTGTAGGTCCCACCACTCATGTATCTCAAATTAACATATGAGAAGCTGGGTCGTAATCCTGACTGAAAGATTGTAGTGAAAAATTATGTATGTGTTTATATATGTCTCAATAATTATAATACATCTATTTTACACTACTGTAGCGTACAACTAATAAATTGTGATACAGTTTTTGGGTTTTAATAAAAAAAAGAGAGGAAAATTATAAAACGAATATAAAAATATTTAATATAGCCGTGGTTAGGTTGGAAAATTATTAAAAAAGAGAAACTTTTTGCATATAATTCCAAAATTATTTTAATTTCAAAAGCGATAACTAGGCCATCTATTTATTTTTTTTTACCATTCAAATGCTAAAGAAATTTCATAAAACAGAGAAACATATCAACGTTTAATGTAGTCATAACCATGAAATATTTTTTTATTTCATTTAATTTTTTTATTTATTTATTTTTATTCTTGTTCTACAAAGTCTCCTTAAGTTTTTATGGATTTTAATTTAAAATGTAAATTTTATTAGCACTGACCGCAAAATGAACATCTCTAAGCTCATGCATATTCATGCATACATATTTTAATTCATATCCTGATATGTAGTTAGAAGGGTAGAAAAATATTTAGATTTTCTATGATGATGTTGAAAAACTACAACGTTTATGGTACATTTATTGCATATACAGTCTAATCAAATTTATGTTTCATATTTTTTAGGTACCATATATGTAAATAAGAAAGGGGTGTTGGGTTCTTGTTTCTCATTTTTCAATAGAAGAATATGTGAATGCAAATATTTCGTGTTTAAAAGCGTAAAAATGGTAAAAATCTTTAATAATTCATAAAAAACTGATAAACAAAATATATAGAAAAATAGATATGAGTCTTCTCCGCCACTTGATTTTGTGTTTAAGGGGAAGGGGATTCCATTAATAACATTTTTCAACACTTCATTTTTGATTCATACAAAACATCTAGACAAAGACCCAAATGTATTTGCTTATCCATGTCGTAAACCTTTCCAACAAATTCCAATGCGAACACTTGGGTTATACTAAAAGTTGTCGTTCATAAAACTATGACAGCTTTTAAACAAAATGGAAAGTAGACTATAAGCGTAAAATTAGAAGATTTTTATTTAACAATTTTGTTAAAATATTTTCCTTAAGTTCCGTTGAAAACCAGAAGACTTGAAACAAAACCAAAGCCTTGAGAAAGTTAGTACCTTTAATATCTGCTATCTAGGCAGCACAGCGACAATGAATGGTGGCACTAGAACGACTAAAATTCACTACGAAGAAAAACTTTCAAATATCGACATGAACAAAGCTTAGAATTTTAAACGCTTAAGTAAAGACAACTCTGTTGTGCACAGACTAAGCCTTGTTAATTTCGAACATCATTACGCGATAACTAAAAGTATTAATTAAAATGTGCCTTAAAATCTCCCACAGGATATGCTAGGCTAATAACATTGCCAAAGTGGATCTATGAAATTTTCCGGACGAAGAACCAATAATAATAAAAACTAAAATTAGGAAATGAAGGTGAATCGATTGTACTATCAGGGTAGTACTGAAATGGAAGCCTCAAGGCCCAGGAAGCCATGACCGGCTAAAAAACATATGAAGGTGTACACTATGTCACTTTGAAAGCTAGGACAATGTAATCGTATATGACGCGAAGCCGTGAAAACTACAACAGCAAACAGTGTAAGAAAGACATGCCTTGTGATAACCACATAACCCTTGTTGGGGTTCATGTCGCACATTCTCGTCTAAAGATAGGACAAATTTAAAAATATCTCAGACGGAAAGACCTGTACCTTAAACTTTTTGCAAAAAGGTAAGTAAAACCACAGCCGTGAGAGGAATAATGAGAGCCAAGTCCCAGTTAGGAGATGTTTGAACAGATAGATCCAGCGGTTGAGCTTCTTCCCAGTCGACAGAAGCAGCAAACTCTATAAATTTAGAAAATCTTCGTAAGGAATCTGAGTAATAGACGTGAATGGAAGTTAGGATAGGTAATAAAAATAAGATAGTTCTTATGAATTATGAATATGACTCGAGATAATTACGAACCGATCTGGGCAAACTGTATAAGCAAGGCATGGGAAAAAGAAGCACACTTTGTCAAATCTTTAGTCATATAAGCAGTGGAAATATAATTTTGGAAAAGTATACTCGGCGAAATAGAAAATATAGAGATCCACAGACACTTTTCAAGTTTGGTTTAAGACACGTAAGCTTCTGCTGAGTGACTACAGTAGGAAGAGATTTGAGGCTTGCATTCAGAAACTATCTGAGAATAGACTCAAACAATTTTTTTTTTTTTTTATATTTATTTTAAAAATCGAATCTTCACCTTTGTGAAATAACGATTTGTGTATCAAATCTTAAAGCTAAAAACCGTTAATCAGTCCCGCCAATGCTGGACGTGAAATTATTATATTGCTGATTTTGATTGGGTTTCCGGTTTTGCGGATGACTTTATATCAGGTCTGTAGTAACTCTTCTTTTTAATCGGATATGTCTTCCACTACCTAAGATTGCACGACCCAGGGGATTTGGGTGAATTTCAAGCTTACTCAAGTAATTCACAGCATACTTTGCGATTTCGTCCTTAATCAAGGGTACATTTAGATCTTTATGGATGTTTGAATTTTTTAGGTACCAAGGGGCATTTGTTATAGTTCTCAAAATTTTGTTTTGCTGCCGTTGAATGCGTTCTTTGAGGCAGTACCCCATAGCTGAGCACCATAGCTCCAGATTGGCTTCAAGATAGAGTTGTAGATAAGGAGCTTGCAATCCAAGTTTAGCACTGAATTTCTTCCAATAAGCCAATTTAACTGGATCATTTTTAGTTTAAGTTGCGTCATTTTGGCTTCTATATGGGGCTTCCAGGTAAGACGGCGGTCAAGATGAATA
This sequence comes from Sarcophaga caerulescens, assembly GCA_927399465.1. Classification (NCBI taxonomy): domain Eukaryota; kingdom Metazoa; phylum Arthropoda; class Insecta; order Diptera; family Sarcophagidae; genus Sarcophaga; species Sarcophaga caerulescens. The sequence goes on from OV656866.1 coordinate 41,005,517, forward strand.
CCTAAGTACTTTACGTCTGCTCGTTGGGGAATTTTTTTATTATTAATGAACACTTCTGGACAAGATTTTTTGCGTAGTGTGAACGTAACGTGGGTACACTTGTTTTCGTTAACCTTCATTCTCCACAACTTCAGCCATGACTCCAACTCTACTACATGGTTTTGCAGATGCCGAGTTGCTTGTTGAGGGTTTTCATTAATGCTTAAAAAAGCTGTATCATCTGCAAAAGTGGAGATATGAACATTTCTACTTGTTGGCATATCGGAAGTATAAATTAGGTATAATATTGGCCCCAAAACACTGCCCTGTGGCACTCCGGCGTTAATGTCATGGGTCTCACTCACATATTCACGTTCTTTAACACGAAATTTTCGTCCGGTTAAATAGCTCAGTAGTAAACGGCTGACGTTTGGTGGCAATTTTTGTTTCAGTTTATGAGCCAGCCCCTCATGCCATACTTTATCAAATGCCTGAGAGACATCGATAAAGAGTGCTGAGCAGTACTTTTTCTCTTCAAAAGCCTTTCTTATAACGTTAACTAAACGATGAGTTTGTTCGATTGTGCTATGCTGTCGTCTAAAACCAAACTGATGGTCTGGAATGCATTCCCCTTCATTAAGCATAGGGATCAACTTTTTGGTGAATGCTTTTTCAAAAAGTTTAGATACATGCGATAACAGACTTATGGGCCTGTACGACTCAACATTTGTGTGATCCTTACCAGGTTTAGGGATCATAATAATCAGTGATAACTTCCATGCTCGAGGATAATATTCTAAGCGGAAAATAGCGTTAAATATAAAAAGAATTAATTTTCGAACTGATCGTGGTAGCTCTTTAATCATTTTGTTGCTAATTTTATCGATTCCGGGCGCCTTTTTAGGATTTAAGTCGTCAATGGCCTCTTCTATATCTCGTAAGCAGAATCTTAAATTTGCAGCGGAGCTGAATAGTGGAACAAAGGGCGGCAGTTCTTGTGTAACTTCGGCTATGTTAGGGGAGAATACATGGCTAAGATGATTTGCAAACAGCTTGGCTTTTTCCTTCTCGTCTCTTGCCCATTCGCCATTTGGTTTTTTTAACGGTGGCCTATTTATTATCGGTCTTTTTATATTCCTTGCTGCTCTCCAAAGAGAATGATAAGAGTCTGCGGTTGAATCAAGATTTTCAAGATATCTCTTCAGAGAAGCAGTCCTACGTGACTCCAAAAGACTTTGAAGCCTAATTGTGCAGTTTCTTAACTCAGTCTTGATGCTAGGAGATCTATGCCGTTGCCATGCTCGTCGTAGTCTTCTTTTTTCAACTAGAAGCTCTTCAACGTCTGCGAAATATATTCTTTTCTCTTTAATTTCTCGGCGAGGCAGATTTGCATGCTGAGCAGCCTTCTTAATGTTTTCCTCTAGCTTATCTATTGATTGGTCAATATCATGCAGGCTTCTAAGTGGTACGTTCTCTGTACAATGTGTGCTCAAATATTTTTTGTATTTCAACCAGTTTATTCTGCCCGTCTGAATCTCGCATGGATGAGAAACCCGGCTAGGCAACAAAACTTCAACAATACTTGGAGAGTGGTCTGAAGACAATTCATATAACGATTTAACCTTTAGGTTTACTGCAGGTATACCTTTGACTACGCCAAAATCTATTAAGTCTGGGATCTTGCTTCTATCAGCAGGCCAATATGTGGGCTCTCCGGTTGAAATCACACTCAATCCCAATCTGGATATAGCATTGAAAAGAGTACGGCCTTTTGGGTTTGTCAGACGGGATCCCCAGAAAGTGTGCTTGGCATTATAATCACCGGCTGCTATAAAGCGGGATCCTAGTGATTTAAAAAATCGGGAGTATTGCTCTTCAGTAAGTGCATATCTGGGAGGAAAATACACCGATGCGACCGTAAATTTATATTGAAAGTCCTCTATGCACACCGCAGTAGCTTGAAGAAAATCATCGCTAACCTCGTCCAGTAAATAGTGTTTTAGCCGGGACTTAATCAGTATGCCTGAACCTCCGCATGATCTACCTCTAGGGTCTTTCGTATTATACAAAGAGTAACCATTTATTTTAAAAAGGCTTCTTTCTGTTAGATGTGTCTCAGAAATCAGCATTATATCTATTTGTTGGTTTTTTAAAAAGTAAAGACTCAAACAATAAATTCAAAAATCTTGCTTCAGGATAGAAATAGATCGAAGTGAGTAACAGTTCCCGCCCTCACTGTCTTCCGGACAAAACCAGCAAACTCTGCAATTTTGGGAAAAGCTTTGCAGCGAGACTGAGCGATAAAAACAAATAGAAAAATTTGGAAACTTCGCACTGTTTTAAGAGAGTAAACTTGCAATGGTATTCGAATAGGTCATAGGCAACAAGTGGAACCGGACGCCTTTCGAAATGCATTAGAAATTTCGAGAGTATCATCCAGGCGGAGGTTTAGACTATCGAAAGATGAGTTCAATTCAACTGGGATGAAAAGTATAGAGGATAGGACACAGCAAAATCATTTGATATTCAGGTTGGTTTAAAGTTCGTCCGAGCAAACAAAGGAAACATAGTGTAATTCTTTGCTGTCTTAGGCCCTGTTGAATAAGGACTAGTCCCAGAATAAGGACTAGACAGATGAGCGTGTCAGTAGGGGGTCTTCAACCTTACCTTTAAGTAGGAAAAGGTGTCCTGGCACGGCAAAGACAAATAATGGCGTTAACTCTTCCGAAGCTAGATATGTTTTAGACAATTGAAACTTTTCCTAAGTAATTATAGTGTGAAGATCATTCTAACTTTCCTTACAAATGTGCATTGGAGGCACAAAGAAAATGTTACCGTCGTGAGAAAAGAAATCACCAGAATACGTACCAAAAGCATAAGAAGCTTTAAATATTATTCATTTCGGAAACGAAATAGCATCCTGCAGCTGGTTAGTGCAACAGTAAACATATGGTTGGTTAACTCAATAGAGGACGAGAGCAGTACAATAGATCATCTGGTAGAATACTGCTGGAGCGTCTTATAATAAAAGTGCTTGTTGAAGATAGTTTTCATGCAAAGCTCTTTTGTAGTGCTTATAAAACCAAGAGAGACTTTGTTGGGCAGAGGTCTGTACGGGAGTGGGTAAAATTAATTCAAAATTTGTTTTCATTTAGAAATAAATCATGTTGCACTTTAGTAGAATAATACAATTGATCGCTACAATCGAGGAGCTTTGAATCTCGGAATGCTTTTAATGCTGTACAGACATGAATATAAACACAATATACTCCCACTATGTCTACATTGTAATGAAATTTATAAAAATCTCCCCAATTATAATCGCAAAACATATAAATATTTTGCAAAAACAAAACCTTAATAAATTATTTCAAAAACATACGTACAAATATCATATCAGTTACCTATAGTTTCAGACTTGACATCATTTTTCCATTCAGTTTTTATGTAAATTTAAGGCTGATGGCTGACGTATTTGGATCAGTTGTACAATAATAAAAAATATATGTATATAGGGCATGTATGTATGTATGCTTCTATAATTTGATGAATCTTATTTACATAAATTTATTATTACGATTACATTGTGTGTATTTTATTTTGGTCTTTAACATAAAAAACCAAAAAACTTTCCGGCTTTTATTTGAATATTTTGGCTTAACTTTAGATTTTCTCAATGATTTTCGGTATCTGCCAGTTCCCATAAAACTTTTCCCATTTATGTACGTATATATGTGTGTAGGCAATAAAATGATAATAATTTGATATTTTGCAATTGGAAAAATTTCCATCCGGAATTATGTTTTATTTGAGACATAAAAATAGGGGTTCATGTATGAAAATATCTTTAAAAGGAATGAAAGGATTTAAAATCCATAAACTTGTTATGATTCGTCATCGGAGGCCATTCCATTTATTATACGGATATGGAATTTTCGTATAATTTAATTAGAAATTTTTGGTTGATAGAATTGATAGGAAGATATGAAGATTTTGAAACAATTTACCAAAAATATTCTTTTTTTCATCATAAAGAAAAATATATAGCATGTTGAGGTTTTTATGGGTAAAATATTGCATTAGAGCTGTAGAATAATTTGTTAGTAACACTTTATTTCACAATGGGCCTCTAACCGTGCTCAAGTGTGCTTTGCTAATCACAGTCACCACTTGAACCTAACGCTTCATTCATGTAGAAGTAAAGTGAGATTTTTTTCTGTTTAATTTTTTCAATACAAAATAGCTGAGTGAGAGGCCTTAGGAACAATTTTCGCTTGCAAATCATAGAATTTGAAAATTATCCTCAGCTATGAAACTCAGCTATGAAGCTCAGCTCATGAAGTCGTAGTAGTCTATTAGGTAGCGTGTAGTCTTATTAGGCCTAAGGCTACGACCTAACTTTTCATCCCACTTATGTTGTGTGTGTTAATTTTATACAAGAGTGGGGGATTTACAGTTTTTAAATTCGACTTCTAACGACAGATTTACTCTCAGAGTTTTTGGCAGAATTCTTCTGAGGGGCAGTCGCCCAAGAAATATTTTTTCGTACTTCGTTTTGTTGGAGATGTCTAACCTGGAATATGAACCAACTACCTATAGACTACGGCGACTACTATATTTGGCAAAGAGAAAGGTAAGGAGAAACGGTAGTTTATTTCAAGTCAAACGGATTTGGGGCAATCTAAACTTTCTTGTGAATAGAGTTATCATCAGCCTATCGAGAACTAGTCTGAGGATATAGTAGCTGGAACTCTACCAGTCGTCGTAGACTGTAAGAACACTTTTTGAAAAGAAGCATGGATTCAAGCCCAATATTTAGCTCCTGTGATTAGGTAATGAATCACCAGAACACATCTTTGCGATCTACTCGTATGCTTCGTTAATATAACTCCAAAGGAAACACATGGGTATTTATCAAGTAATAAACAATAAGTTGTGCCAACAATATCCTGAAGTTTGTTAAAGCAACTGGATTGTGAGATACAACTTATGAACATAGGTTGAGGTCACACCCAATATCGTTGAGAATGGTTTAATAAATCGTTCCAATATCGGGTTGTGGAACTCCAATGCCTTTACGTAACATAATTACTTAATACAACCCTTCAGTTTGGTTTAAGACCAATCTTCTCACAGCACTTATGTTGTGTGTGTTAATTTTATTCATAAGTGGCTGGATTTACAGTTTAAAGTCGATTCTGAAAGACAGATTTTCTTTTTTTTTTTTGAGAAACTATGGCTGAACCCCCCCCCCCCCCCCCTTTGGCACGACCCTTTATCTTCTTTTGACCACTCCTACTCCCTATTTCTGATTCGATTGCTCTGAGCTGGTGGCTGTAGCTTTCTGGACCTAGTTGTGTATGCACGGTAGCACCGGGGTGAAACCCGGTGTGAACGACTCCAGGCTAGGGCTACAGCTGCCCCCGTCCCGTTAAAACCCTGGCAGGCCTCAAAGTACGTTCCTTGTCCGTCGCTGTTAAGTTGGCGGTGTAGGTTCGGTTGAGAAGACTCCCGATTAGTACCTGGTCTGGCTCTGAGCACCTGTCCCCATAAGGGCTGGTGCCAACCCTCGCGTGGCCTCCCTGCATGCATAGATAACCACGGGACCATTTAAGGGTAACTACACTTTGCGGGCAAGGATGCGGGCAATTGCAATGAACACAAACCTCAACCAAACACACAAAACAGCGCTAACTCAAAAGGGTGAGCGCAAAGCATCCACTGTTACCGGTGGACGTATAACCCTCCCTAGACAGGCACCTGCCAAAAGGGCAGCTGTCCCCACCTCGAAAACTAAGGCCCAAGCTTCCACTTCGGTGAAACCTAGCTTGGCACACAAGGCTCCAGCTGCGAAGCCGGTCCCTAGTGTCGCCACACCTCCGGCACCTTCTACCGAAGCACCGTCTACCTCTAAGGCTGTTGCAAATATGCCCACGCACTCTTCGGCTGCCGCCAAGGCATTGGCAGGTAAGTCTGGCGAGCAAGCCCCTGGCACCAATCCATCTTCGGGTGCCAAGAATACCGTGAGTGCTAGCGTTAGGGCATATAGAACTCGCAGATCAGCCATGCGGATCATTGCGAGATTTGGCTCGATCGACCCGGCTCTCCTCTCAGAGGACAAGAATGGCAGTCTTGCCTGGGCTAAGGCCCATCAATATGATCGCCCCCCCCGCCTCTCCGATCGAGGCAGAGACGGCCCCAAAGAGGCAAAGATCAATCGAGCTAAACGCTCCACTCCAGCCTCCCAAACGCTCAAAGGTGACCAACCCTAACATCCCCCCCTGCTATACCCCGTTCGTCGACGCAACCTAGCCGTCCTGACCCCAGCAAACCTTCAAAGCCTCTAAGTGCGGTATTAAAGGAAGGTTTGACCTGGGCAATCGTTGACCAGAGCCATCCTGATGGTTCCATTGCTCCCACCAAGTGGAAGTTGGTGGAACATGCGCTCTTGGACGTCTTCCTTGGAGTAATGGACTCCAACCTTGGCCCTTCACCCGGCTGTACTGATGCGGGGTGGTATCAAGGGCACATCAAGCTGGTAGTTTGCTCGGATCTCCGCTCTATGGAGCTCTACAAGGAGGCTATCAGTAGGATTGGTGAAGTCTGGCCAGGAGCTAAGCTTGCTGCCGTCCCTCCGGACAGATTCCCAACCGCCCCCGATCCAAGGCGAGAATTCCGACCGGACCATCAGACCCGGAAACCATTCTGAGGATCCTCAAGGCCAGCAACACGGACCTGCCCACTCATAACTGGAGAGTGGCTAAGGTTGCTGACCAATGGGGTGATTACCGCGAAGCCGCACATCCCCCAACAGAACCCAATCCCGTAGATCCCGTCCCATCGCAACCCCTCCCACAGAAACCTATCCCATCCGACCCTGCCCCATCCGTCCCTACTCCATCTGACCCTGCCCCATCCGACCTTACCCCCGGACCCCACGAACCCGTCGAAGACGTCGAATGTAGAAGCGTGTGTAGTCATTCTTCTCGACGCTCCTCATCCAGCAAGAAGTCCAATTCTGAGCTGGTGGGGGAATTCTTCGACGGCATTGACATTGGCGCAACCTCTCCGTTGTCGGACGAAGAGGACGCCGATGTGACAATGGTTGATTCTCTGACCAATGCTGAGAATCATCCAAATTAATCTACAACACTCCAAAACTGCCTCCGCCGCTCTGCTCCTCCGACTGGCAACCGAGGAAGCAGAGCTCATTCTGGTCCAAGAACCCTGGATAGTAGACGGCAGGGTTTGCGGACTCAACATCAAAGGATATCGCTTAGCGTATATCCAGAACTCAGGTAAGCCTAGGGCTTGTGTCATGGTTAAGAATAGTATTAACGCTCTTCTCCTTCACAGGTTCAGCGACAAGGACACCGTCACCATGGTTGTCGAGATGAACTTGACGACCATCTGGATCACGTCATCGTATCTGGCGCATGACTATGGGCTCTCTCCCCCTCAGGAGCCCATCGGTCGACTAGTGGCAGATGCGAGACTGCGCGGAGTTCCGGTCATCATCGGTGCGGATGCCAACTCCCACCACACGATGTGGGGCAGTTCCGGTACCAACGAACGGGGTGAGTGACTCTTTGATTTTATTATAAGTAATAACCTAGTCATAGCTAATCGGGGCGATGAACCAACCTTCCTTACTTCGAACAGAAAGGAGGTGTTGGACATTACCCTGGTTAACTCCGATTTCTCTACTAACCTAAAGGACTGGTTTGTATCTCAGGAATGCTCCTTTTCGGACCATAGATACATTACCTTCACTATCGACACGAACGAGTCTCCCCCTGCCATGACCCCTCCGGTCAATAGGAGGAACACGAATTGAACCATTTTTAGGGAGAGGCTGCGTAGCAGCCTTCCCTCTACCCCCCCCCCCCCCCCGACTATAACGACCCGTTTCGACGTGGATAGAGCTGCGGACACACTGTCAACCGCGCTTAGGGCGGCAGCCACATCCTTCGTCAAACCCGCTGCCCATAGTGGCAAACGAAAACCGCCCTGGTGGAACCAAGAGATCGATGATCTACATCGATCTTGTGGCAGGCTCTTTAACAGGGCGAAGGCGACAGGCTAATGGTCAATCTACAAGGCCAAAAAGAGGGAACTTAAATACGCTGTAAGGCGAGCGAAGAGGGCCTCGTGGAGGAACTACTGAGCCAGCGTAGAATCCTCTACCGAAACGGGCCGTCTCCGTAAAATTCTAAGTTCCACTACAAATCCCTTGACTGTATCCGACGGACTGACGGATGCTGGACTACGTCCAGTTTGGAGACGCTTGAGCTTCTCCTTGACACTCACTTTCCAGGAAGTGCCACCCTTTGTGGTCAGGCCTTTTATCAGGTCAACGAACCACCGTCTGGGAACTATTCCCCCTGACTCTCACCCTTGGCCAAGTGCAGTGGGCTGTTAGGTCTTTCGAACCATTCAAGTCACCAGGACCGGATGGTATTATCCCGGGTGACATTCAACATGGGGAGGAGATAATCCTCCCTTGGTTGCTTGCCATCTATAATGCCAGTCTCAGGCTCCTTTATATCCCTTGGAGCTGGAGAATTTCTAGGGTGATTTTCATTCCCAAGGCTGGGAAACCGTCCCACACTGGGGCAAATGATTATAGACCCATAAGTCTGTGTTCCTTTCTTTTGAAGACACTGGAAAGAGTCCTTGATGTTCACATCAGGGCCTCGATCGATCCAGCGCTTCTATCCGCTTCCCAACATGCGTACACGAGAGGTAAATCAGTGGAGACTGCACTTCACTCCCTTATCTCTCGGGTGGAAAAGTCCATGCACGTTAAGGAATACACTTTGGTCATCTTTCTGGACATTGAAGGTGCATTCAATAACGTAGACCCGGACGCCATTCTTAGGGCTCTTGGTTCTCTGAACTTGGGACAGAATCTGGTCAGGTTCATCGAGCTTCTCCTCAAGTCGAGGATAGTAACCTCCACAGTGGGTGCCACTAATTGTCAGAGAATGGTTCGTAGGGGCACACCGCATGGCGGTGTTCTATCACCACTTCTCTGGAACCTTGCAGTCAGCTCTCTCTTGATGGGGCTGGAACACTCTGGCAACGAAGTCATAGCTTACGCTGACGACATTGCCATTGCTGCGTCGGGAATTTGTCCGCAGACACTGTCGGATAAGTTGAACTTGGCGCTGTCAATCGTACTGGACTGGTGTAGGGATTTTGGACTGTCTATTAACCCCTCTAAGACCGATACGATTCTTTTTACGAGGAAATATAAAGTTCCGACCTTCTCCCTTCCCAGCATACGTGCGACCAGACTTACGTTGAGTCCCGAGGTTAAATATCTGGGCCTGATCCTCGATCCCAAACTCAACTGGAGGGCGAATCTGGCTGCTAGGGCACGCAAGGCGGCGTGTGCTGCTTTCTCCTGCAGTAGAGCGGTCGGAACCAGATGGGGTCTTCGCCCAAGGATCATGCGTTGGATATATTCTACGGTCATCGAACCCAACCTCTTATATGGCGTTGCTTTCTGGTGGACTGCTCTGGACAGACAACACAACGTCAGACTCCTTGACAAGGTCAGAAGATCTGCCGCCATTTATATAACTGGTGCTCTACGCACCACCCCCACGAAAGCCTTGTTCGCGATGCTCAACTGGCTTCCTACTGTGCTTCTCGCTAAGCAGGCGGCCAAGTTTACTGCGACTAGACTTAATGCTTTGTCTCGCTGGCACATTATACCTTCTGGTCACTCCACTATTCTGGAGGTTGATCCGGTGGCCCCTGTGTACATGGACTATATTACTGCTGAATATTGTCTTGACAGATGTTTCCACTCTCTGATCCCGAGCAGGGATGACTGGAATCCTAATACGGTCGTCCCCCCGGAAGTCCTGGATATATATACTGACGGCTCTAAACTCGATAATGGTGTTGGAAGCGGTATCTACTCTGGGAAACTGAACCTGAATATTTCTCTCCGTTTGCCGGACTACTGCAGCGTGTTTCAGGCGGAGGTGATGGCGATTTACCGGGCCGCTCAATGGATCCTCGTCAACGATGCTCCTTTCTCTCGCGTCTCGGTCTTCTCTGATAGTCAGGCCGCAATAAAATCTCTATCAGGTTTCGTGAATAACTCTAGGATCGTTAGAGAATGTCGCCGCTGTCTCGACCTTCTTTCGGGCCGCTTCACCAGTGTCTCTCTGGTGTGGGTCCCCGGGCACAGTGAAAATCCGGGAAACTGTAGGGCCGACGAGCTCGCCAGAGCTGGTGCGCTCCTTCCGGAATCCTCTTCTGTTGAAGTGGGTATACCACTTGCCTCGGTCAAGCTGACCATTGAACGGAAATTCTTTCGGGACGCCAACCTATCCTGGGTCAATGAGGAGTCCTGCTCCACCGCTAGGCTCACCTGGCCCTTGATGGATAAAAGGCGTACCAACCAATTACTTGGTCTTGGTCGTGACGTCATCTCGACTACAGTGGCCGCGCTTACGGGTCATTGCGTCATGGGTAGACACGCGGAAAGAATGAGGCTCCCCTTTAACGACTTCTGCCGTGGATGCAGGTCCTCTGAGGAAGAAGAGACTGTCATTCACTTTCTTTGTCAGTGCCCGTCTCTTGCCAGGTGTAGATATAGGTTATTTGGCTCCCCATTTCTTGTTAGCTTAACGGAGCTATCATCCGTTGATATCAAGGATATAGCCTCGTTCATCAAACTTTCTGGCTGGTTTTCCAGTGCGGGGTAGTCGTGCTTCCGTTGTGCAGCCCTTGCGCTGACCAACTTCTTCCTTTTCCCTCATTGTGGTGGAACTTGGTCAGTACAGGGACTGCGTTCACCCGTGGCATCACAACGGGCCGCTATGCGTGCTCAAGTGTGCTTTGTGAAATCAGAGCTACCACTCCGACCTAACCTAACCTAACCTGGACTTGGGGTTTGAGTCGTGGCCTCACGTCTAATAAGCCAACATAGTATACTACCTACTAGACGATGGCGACTTCATTCATCAATTATCAATCGATGCATAGAACACATTGATATATTTTGTAAAGTAAAAATGATAATTTACAATGCATCATTTAACTAACAGTTTATTCTTTAAATGCTATGAAAATAGTGAAAGTCAGACAGACGTCATGCAACAAAAGGTTTTCTAGAAGCATGTGTAAGTTTATAAATTTTTCCAATTTGATTTATTGTAGTAAACAAATGATTTTATTGTTCAATCAAATAGTTTTTTGTAACCTTTACATAGCAATTTATGTTGTACAATGGCTTACCTTTGCCTGGCATACAACAATATCGAATGAAATTTCCCTGTAAATAGTTTTTAAATTTTGATAAAATTTCATTCACAATCGAATCCAGTAATTTGGGCCCGTAAATAACTTATAATTTTGATTGCCATCATAATTTCGTACGAAGAAAAATATTTATTTTCTTTCTTAGCTTTTCCACAAATATTATAATTTTCTACATACAAAATATTATAGTTTTTCTATTTTCCTTTTTTTTTTTTTTTTTTTTTTTTTTGGTTAGCAAACAGTTCTCTCTCTCTCTCTTTCTCTCTTATAGAATTATGTGTGAGATTGAAATGGTTGGTGAAAATAAAATATTTTTTTTTTATTTTCTTCCTCCTCATTTAGACTAATTTTCTGTACGGCACGTAAAACAAATTTTAATGAAATTTCTGCTGAGCTTTGTTAGTTATTATTACCAACAACAACAAAACAAAACCGACCAAAATATTATAATAAAATTGGGGAGAAAATAAAAAAGAGAACGGATTTCATGTGAAAACCACGAAGGAGCAGCAGCAACATACAAACAAAAATAAAAAGAAAGAAAAAAAATGAAAATAATAAAATAACCTCAAATGTACAGATGTACGTATGTATGGAAAATACCTCAAAAACCAAAATAATATTTGCCAATGGATTGTTGAAAAAAAAGAGAAAAAAAACAAAAACAAGAATATTTATTTCTTATATTTATTCGAACATACAAAATATTTGCAGTTTTAGATTTTGTTTGTATTTGCAATTCATGGGATTACCATAAAAGAGAAAAAAACATACGAAATAAAAACGCTTGCATTCTGATTGTTTTGAAGAATTTAAAAACTTAGTTGATGCTCTGCCCAGATTGTTCAGAATAAAAACTTAAAGATCATATACAACCTACCGAGTCGATTTCCAACGCTGGAACTACACAGATTGTCAGGTCAGAGGACCATTGCTTCCCTAATTAATGACATGACCCTGTTATTCGATGAAAGATGCAGAAGGTCAAATTTTGCTCACATAAGAAGTTTGCATAGCACTAGCTAGTTGATTCTATATCTACGTATAGAATCAATTAGCTTTTGTCTTTTAAAGCTTTTTATAATTTTAATTTCATGGTATATAATATAGGATTTTTCTATATTTTCCTATAAATTAGTTTAATATTGTAAAAGCACTTTTAGTTAAATAACACCTGTACTTATTCGCTGTAATATCTTAATGATAATAACTCAATACTTTTTTTTTTAGATGTAAGAAAAACCAAATTGTTATGTGATAGTAGAATAAATAAAAAAATAAATAGTTGATGCTCTTTTTTCTCAAAGAAAATTGATACAGGAGTGTTAATATACTCTGGTTATATGCAGTAATTTATTTATTTAAGTCAATGGACAAATTCCTTACTGACTAATAACAAAAATAGGTACGACTAAAAAAAATTAAAATAAAATTACACACAGTTTCTTCAAAAATACAAGTAATTGCTACAATAAAAATATGAAAATATAACGCAAGAATTTAAAGAAAAATCAACAAAGTCTGACAAATAATTTAATTGACGGCAAATTCTAGTTAACGGATCAGCAACAGCATAATTAGTTCTGCAGAATTGAATATAAATAAGATTATAACAGCGGAAGTTACGACAAGGAATATTGAATTTAACAGATCTTAACAGAAATTCACAGCAAATACTACCATTGATCAGTTTAATCATAAAGGATATATTTAACATTGTTCGACGACTCTTAAGGGTAGGCAGTTTTATTAATGCCAGTCTGCTAGTATATGAAGGCATATCTAAATAATTCCAACCAAGGCCACGCCAACAGAAGAGTAGAAATTGTTTCTGCACAGATTCGATGTGTTCGCTGTAAACATTATAGTGAGGATCCCATACGATGGATCCATACTCCAAAATTGGTCTGACAAGCGATACGTATAGCTGTTTCCTTCGCCCAACGTTTTATGAAGCCAAGAGTGCTTATTGCCTTATTTACAGTCAAAGTGATATGATCATTAAAGTTTAATTGCGTGTCTAATAGGATCCCAAGATCAGTAAAAGACCTCCAAGCAAGTAATTAACCGTGATAAAATTATTTCTTGAGAACCGCATACATTTGCATTTTTTAATATTCAGCTCCATCATGTTGTACTCGCACCACAAAAGGAAATTATTGAGATCACTTTGAAGATAAATATGCTCGATGAAATTATTAAAGGAGAGAAAAACTTTTACATTGTCAGCATACATCAAGATACATATGTACATACATAATTGGTCATTACAACCCTTCAGACAGGATTATTGACCTAGTTTCTCACACCACTTATGTTGTGTGTGTTAATTTTATACATAAGTGGCGGGACCTACAGTTTAAAGTCGACTCCGAACGACAAATTTTTGAGAAACTTTTCATGGCAATTTTATTTGCTCTCAGAGTTTTTGCCAGAAATCTGCTGAGAAGAAATCGCCGAAGAAATACTTTTTGTATTTTGTTTTTATGTCTGGCCTGGGGCTCGAATCCTGGCTTTACGTCTAATAAGCCAACACACTACCTACTAGACTACGGCGACTTCAAGATCAAGATATTGGCAAAATAAATCATGTTGGGAATATCGTTCATAAGAAGTGGACCCAAGATAGCTGCCTTGAGGAACACCAGATATCACATAAATATACTATACTTAGATAAGCTATTGTTCACACATACGGTCTGCTTTCTACTAGTCAAATACGACTCTCGTCATCTTAAACTCCTATGATTTACACCCATTAAATCCAATTTAGTTAACAGAAGTTTGTGATTCACTTTATCGAACGCTTTGCTAAAATCCGTAAAAATTACATCAGTTTGCTTACGTTGAGAAAAGGCCGCATTTATCATGGATGCTAACTGAAGCACATTAGTCGCTGTTGAACAGCCTTTTCGGAAACCATGTTGATGAAGTGATAATAACGATGAAGTATGATGAACAAAAAAATGGCAATCAGTTTCTCAAACATTTTTGGAACAGCACTCAGTTTTGCAATGCCCCTATAATTTGTAACACCAGACTTATTGCCAGATTTAAAAAGCGGTATAATATACAAGTGCCTTCCAAAACACAGGAAAATATCCATAATTAATCGAGGTATTAAACAATATGACTAATGGTGTGATGAATGACTCTGTACATCGATTTAAAATACAACTTGGAACCCCATCGGGACCGGGACGAAAAGTCATCTTTAAACTTTTCAGGTTCATCAAAATATCACGGTCACTAAATTTTGGAACAGATATTACTTGAGCTTCTGTCAGCGAGTAAGGGTACATATTTGTATCATTGTAAGCAGCATTAGAATAAGTACGGGTGAAGAAATCTGCAAACATATCACATATGACATCAACACTACAGGATTCTTTATCAACAAATATCATAAAGGATGGAAAACCAATAGATTTTCTCTTAGAATTTACAAACGCATAGTAATTATAGGATTCTTAATAAAATTATTTTGCTTTTTATCCATATATTTTATTTAATACGTGATTTAGAATGTTATATTCAGACCGGCTAATAGAATATCCTCCATAATCAATAATGGAGCCAGAACTTTGGTATTTCTTGTAATACTTGTTCATTCGAATTTTCAGTTGCGACAGTTGTTTAGAATTCCATGGTGGATCAACCAGAGTATACGAAGGTTTTAAGGGAACACAAATTTCAATTATTGAATGCACTTTCTTATAAAAGTTAGAAATCATCAAGTCAATATCAGAATCATTGTTAACAGGAATAGATAAGGTTTTATTCCCACAAGTATTTCTCATCATGTCATTAAATAAATTGTAATTGGTTTGATTAAAACAGTAGACTTTACTAACTTTAGAAGGCTTAGCTTTGAAATTAGTAGGAAAGAAACAATTAATAGCCTCACGTTCGGTTTATTAGAGTGATAAAAAGTTTGAAAATAGGAAGAATAAGAACTCATTTTCGCCATGTATTTCGAATTTTATTATAAATATTAGGGGGCTCAATACACCCGTAGTCGTAGTCTAGTAGGTAGTACATTATCATATTAGACGTGATGCCACTGTCCATTCCCCCAATTTTGTTCTCCAAAAAAATTAAGTAAAAAAAGAAAATATTTCTTCGGCTACTACCTCTCAGTAGATGTCTGGCGAAAACTCAGAGAATAAATAAGAAACTGTATCACAATTATGCCGCCGATGAGATTGATCTGAGATTCTTATTTACTTCGCTGGACGGGGTATGCTAGGCGAAGATAATATATAGAGAGAGTCACGAAGATTCTTGTCCAGTCAGAGGAGTATGATACAACTTTAACGTATACTGGGTGATTTTAATGGGAGAGAATTTAAGTCTTGCAGCAGTCTATCCAGTTGTAGCCTGAGAATAGTTATTGACCTTCATGTAGACTCAAGGAAAACTTGTTCAGAATAGGAACCACTTTCAGTAGGTATGTAGGTTCTGTGAAGAGCTGAACATGTACTTGGAACCTGTGTGGTGCTAATGCATTTCTGAAGGAAAAACCTTGAGGGTTACCAAGTAGCAGGCAAGGAGTTATCCATACTGATACCAATCAGGATCCTGCGGTTGCTTGGAAACATCTGCTTAACCAGTAACACAGCCCTGCAAATGGGAATTTTTTTTGTGCAACCAAGATGGTTCCAGGTGTTCCCGAAGGCATTTTGCGCGCTGAACACGAATCTGTATTCAAAAACTTTCCATCACGTCAGGTTTTCGAGAAAAAGGGGGCTGAAACCCCTAAAAATAGCGTTATTGGCCATTTTTTAAGAATTATAGAGCTGAACACTGACGTGCTAGAACCGTCGCTATTATCAGAAATTGACAATTGATCTTTGCTCTTTAAAATGAGCCCTAAGCCAAATTGTTTGCATGCACCCTTAAAGTACGGGGTGGGTTTATGTCAAGGGATGCAATAGAAAAAGAAACACATTACGGAGGTCCTTAAAAACTAATCAGATTTACTTGAAAATTGTTATTCAGGGGTTTTTGGGGTCGCTGATTACAGATCTTCATTCAGATTTAAAAAATTCAAAATGGCGGATCCAATTTCTGGCAAAAAATCTGATAGTAAATAAAATAGCAACGAAAAGTTTCTCAAAAATCTGTCGCTAGGAATCGACTATAAACTGTAAGGTCTCGCCACTCACGTATAAAATTAACACACACTACATAACTGGTGTGAGAAGCTAGGTCGTAATCCTGACTAAAGGGTTGTAATGACGAATTATGTATGTATGCATTCGAACCTCTCCTATAAAGTTTTCTAGTGCTTCAAATAATTACATTGCTTAGTGGACGGTCTGATCTTCAGCCAATGAAGCGCATTAAAGTGATCAGCTAGGTAGCGGTATAATCTGAAGGCGGCTTGATGGTTTGAATCTCTTTTAAATAACGGCTATAATTTTATGATTTAGTTTCCAAATTCATTAGCCTTGCTATACTCAACGAGATGAATGGAAACTATTCTGCTTTGTGCAAGTGTATCTCATCAATATATTACCTTCAATCAAATTAATAACAAGAAAATATGATGATGCAATACTATGATCGCAAGACCTTTAAAAGAATAAAATCATTATTTGCAATACAAAATACAAAGGTAATTATCTACGCATAGGCTTTAGATATTTTCGTTAAATTTTAATATTTTCGAAATAAAATCGACTAAGATTGCAATGTATTTAATTCTACAATTCAAATCAATATCAAAAAAGAAAAAATTCTTTCAATTTTTTTTGAACTACAAAAAATTTCATGTTTATGAATGTTTTTGGTACACGTTTATTGTCAGTCGTAAATGTGGAGTAGTATTTCGGTGCTAAACATAGAGTAAATGCTACGTGCCCCGAGTAGTGATTTTCGGCTGAGCTGGTAATTTCATTTAACGAAAAATGTTGATGAACATCCGTATGTTTTTCTTTCTTATCACAGGGTTATTCAAGTCTGTGATTAAATGTGCATTTACCGCCATTCTTATTATCCTGTACTAGAGTTTTTGTAATTCTATAAATCGTAAATAATGGTATTCAAATGTTGCCGTAGTCTAGTAGGTAGTGACTTGGTGGCTTGTTAGACGTGAAGCCATGGTTAAAACCCGCAGGTCAGACACTTCAAAATATGAAAAATATTTCTTCGTCGACTTTATCGCTATAATTTCTCAACCAACTGTGTTGCTCGGAAGAACCTCAACATACGGTTCGGTTTCAAAATGATTACCTCACACTTTGTAGCTCACAGTTTTACAGTGGCAGTATATTTAATTGGTGATCAACCGTCAATTTAAACGGTGCTTTTGTGCCTAATGTCGTGCCTACCAACACAAATATTTTGAGTTTCAGTTCAAAATTAGTAGGAATTTTTTAGTTGCATGTATTGGCATTTCGGTTCTAGGTTTGGCAAGTCACCAGGAACCGTTTAACGTCTGAACAACGCTTCCAAAATTAAGGTAATTTATTTTAAGCAAGATAATCAGCTTAGAGAGCAAGAAATAATGGAAATTATGAAAAAAATACATCTGATTCTCAAGTTCATAGAGCTCTTACACAGAGGGAAAAAACCGGTAGAAAAGTACCGAAATTGATACAATCCGTTGTCAAAAGTGAGCTTACCACGTTTGTTAAGATTTCGACAACGGATGTGTATAAAATTTTAATAACACCCTGCTATCATTTTGACAACCACCGTGGTAATTTTGACAACGCATCGTTGTCATTTCGACAACGCATTGTTGTTATTTCGACAACGCTTCGTTGTCATTTCGACAACGCAACGTAGTGTGTTTGACAACTTAGCGTTGTCACTTTGATAACACATATATTCACTCCGTAAATATAACCCATTCTAAACCCGACGAGTATAAAAACAATTGTGATATACATATATTTTATGATTTTTTTTTATTATAGCATTAACAATTTTATACATATTTTATTCTAAAATAAGTTTTAGAATTATTTAAGGAATATAAATGAAATGGGAGCCTTATAAAATCTATAAAACTAGACTAAAGGCTATTCTATAGTCTAGTATATATAGACTATATAGTCTAGACTATAGACTAGACTATAAACTAGACTATAGAATATACTATAGACTAGACTATAAAGTAGACTATATACTAGACTATAAACTAGACTATAGTCTAGACTATATAATAGACTATATTCTAGACTATAGGCTAGACTAGACTGTAGATTAGATTATATATTTATTTTTTTACTTACTTTCATAGTGTTTTCAAAAGGAAACAAGGAGCAAATTTCCGTAGTTAACTTTTGAAAATCATTTGCATAAAGCACGGTGTTGTTGGAGATGACATCTTCTATTATTATATTTACAAAGTCTTCCCTTTGTTGACATGTTAATTTTTTCGATTCAACCGCATTGTCTTCAAAATCTAAAATTAGTTGTAATTTAGTTTATTAGTTTTTAAACGTTGCTGTTTTATTTTACCTTTTTATCGCTGATGAAGGAACTGCTTGGGGACATGGCATCATTTTGGTTAAGCCGTAATGAACTTTTGATGGTTAACTCCTAGCTGATGAAATACATTTATTTGAAATTATGTGTATTTGTATAAGTAAACACTTTTACTCACCGCGGTATTTCTCCAGTTAAGTAGTTTATTACGGAATTCTGCACGTAGCCCCAAATGTGCAATAGCTTCTGCAAGATCAACATTCGTAATGTATGGCAAGCTTCTATATGTGACATTTGCAGCTTAAATTGAATAAAAGTTAAGTATTTTTATATTATTTAAGTTTTTAAAAACTTACCTTTTAATGTGTCGAATAGAGACTCCATATCTATGGTTTTTAAGAATTTTTGTAATTCAATATCATCGTTGTTGATTGTTTGACTATTTACTTCTAATATATTATGATTTGACAACGTCATGTATTATTTACTTTTTTTTTGTTGATTTGATAACGTCGTGTATCAAATCAACAACAGATGTTGTCGAAAAATTATAAACACTTTTGTGTCAATTTGATACCAAACGTGTATAATTTTAAAACGTCTTTTTTCCCTCTGTGTACAGTTGTTCCAATTATAAATGGAATATTATTTCATTCATATGGCTGCCGCGGCTGTCCCCACAGTACCTCATTCAATCGGACCAAATTTCGTGCACTTTTTCGAGAGTATGGGGTAGTATCTGGGCAATGGCATCACGAACGTTGATCTTCAAATGCACAATTGTCTCTGTTTTGTCTGCATAAAAGTTTTCTTTAACGTCGCCCCACAGAAAATAATGCAACGATGTCAAATCGCAGCGTCTTAGCGTCCAATTGACATCACTATTTCAACTAATTAAACGGCCATCAAACGTTTGATGCAATAAATCGATTGTGGCATGAGAGCGGGTACAAGGAAATCGGTTATCATGGTGCGATGGTGACCGTAATGATTGCTCATTTTCAAAGAACAATGGGCCAATGAATCCTCCGATCTACAAGCCGCTCCAAACAGTCACTCGTAATGGGTGCATTGGCTTCTGTAAGACCGCGTGTGTGTTTCCTGAGCCCCAAATTAGGCAATTTTGCTTATTAACGTAGCCACCAAGATGAAAATGAGCTTCATCCGAAAAGATGATTTTTTTTTGGCAAAATCGATATCATTTAAACGTAAACGTGCAGTTTCTCGTTGGTTCAATTTGGGATTTTTCGTTGCTCTAACGTAAATCGATTCATTACGTCCAGTGGAGATAATATATTGAATTCAGTGACAGAATGGAATGACATAAGTATTGTCAGATTTGAAATAGCCGATGATTCAAATTTAAGCCGATAGATGCCCACCCGATATATATGACATCCGCTGAATTAAAGCCAAGAGAAATATTAGTCAAAAGCAATAAAACTTTATTCAAAATGAAACTACAACTTGAAAAACCAGGTATATGTATGCAACTACCCACGGTGTTGGATGTGTTGGCACAATACAATTTCCATTCCATACAGTGTTTGTATGATTACTGCTGCTGCTGTTGGTGGTGGTGCTGCTGGTGGTGGTAATATGTACATTCATATGCTGCTTACAAATGCATAAGCATTGGCAAAGTTTGAGCTGAAAATTGGCATGAATTCAATCAATAATTTCAGCTTGAATTGAATCGAATGCGATTTCATTGAGCTGACTTGACTACCTTATCATCTGTATTGTATTCAACAATAACTAGTATGTTGCACACTACAAATCCTTATTCATGGTTTTTGTTTGTGTCAGTAGCAAAATTTACTTCTTTTTTTTTGAAATTAAAAAATGGAAATTGTATTCCCAATGCATGGGTTTGTTTGCATTGACTTGTTGTTCTTTTTGCAATTGTATATGTGAGAGATTTTGCCTAAGAAATTGCGGTTGGTATGGCAAAGAAAAATATTGAATTGCACAAAGAAAAATGAAAACTAGGCGTTGTGTTACATTGTTGAACGTGAGTACATTACCATAAAATGCCTCTCTTACATTGAATTTTCTTGTGATGATTTTTGTCATCCTTGCAAAAATTATAAACATGTTAAATGCCTCCTCTGGTCGTTACATTTCATCCGTTGATGCCAATAATGATGCAGTTAAACATTCATGTAATCATCCGGTGGCAGTTGTCGTTCTTTTGATTTTCCAAATCATTGTCATTTTTACGTAATGCATGCACCTCTGCACGCATGAGAATTAATGATGCACTGAAGCCAGGAAAGTCTGCACATATATGTGGCAAATCAATGTCAGTGTGCTCGATATTAACGTTATTGAGGCCATAAGTTGATGAATTTTTCTCAATTTAATGATGTGAAACCGATAATACTATTGTGTGACCATAATTCAGTTACCAAAGCCCACCGTTGTATGATTGCGACACCCACACATTTTCTAAATTGTTGCCATACAAAATGATTTTTAGAAATTTATATACTTGCTTTTAACAGGAGCTTCTTTAATGACTGACAGACCGATTGTTTCATCAATGCATAGCCCAAACATCTAATGCTGCTAAATGAATATTAAAATGAAAATTTCATTTGAAAACCAATACTGACAAAATTAAATTTTGAAATGAATTCCGATTGACTTGATGTTAGTCGAATAGATGTTTGAAATATTTTGGATGTTGAGGAAAAATATAAAGTGATACATGGGTTTTAATTGCTTTATATTGTAACATAATAACTAGGGAAAGGCAAGAATGATAAACTAAAGATTACGCCATCGCGCACACAAAATTAAAACTTTCTGCGCATGTTGAATCAATGACGTCACTCAGCTATTGTTTCTATTGGCTAATGATAATGTAAGTTATATTGCAGGGCTGCCAACTACTTTCACGTAGTGCACACATTTTTCAGAGAAATGTTAATTTTCACATATAAAAAAGACTTGGTAACCTTTAAAATAGCGCAATTACGTCATCTAACGGGAAAACATGCGCAAGGCGTAATCTTTAGTTTATCATTTTGGGGAAAGGCAATTCCTAAAGCAATTGCTCGTCTTCGATCTTTCATTAAGTATTCATTTGGAGTTAATTTTGATTATAGAGCTTTTTTGACAGGAATAACACAAATAATGCTATAAACACAATAGACGCAACGCAGCAAGTACGACAATTTTGTAGTTGCCGCCTAAGGTAAGCTGCATGTGCATTAACTATAATAAAGGCGACAGTAGCGTCAAAGCATAAGCAAAACAAATAAAAAAGAAACAGTTCAACAATTCTTTATCAATTGTGCCACTAAAACATTTTTTCGCGTTATATCTTTGACATTGCGTTTTCGAAACCTATTTATTATATTGTGCACTGTTAGCACTAATTCTCCCACTGCCGCTAATAAAATAGAATTAAACGAAATGCAAAGCAGTCGAATCGTTGCTTGTTGTCGCGCTGCCTTTAAAATAATCATTTACATATACACCCACCTGAGTTACATATAAAAGTAACAATGATTTAATTGATGATCTTTTAAATAAAATAGGTAAATGAACTCTTTTAATATTTCCCAATATTTATTTCACAATATTTGTTTTTATTACTTTCGAAATTTGACTACTTGCATTTTCTAAAAAGTTCATTTACCTTAGCAAAATTAAAAGATCAACAAATAATAAAAATAATTAATTTTTAAAATAAAAGTGCTAGGTAAGATAAAATGTAAATTAAGCTTAAGAAGCAAAAATTGTAAATTAGTTATTTGAAGTTGTTTAAATAAAATTTTAATAAAGAAAAGTCAGTCTGATCTGACCTCCAAAAGCGACAAGTGCTTTCGGTCGCATTTTTTTTTAAAAACATTCGGACCACGGATAAAAACGAAATTGGCGCAGTCGGTAGGATTCCATCGTCAGTACGGAATCCAGTGATCGAACGAAATAAACAATTTTTTTGTGTGTTATAAATAATTAAAGAAATCCTGCGAATCCTACGGGACCCTCCAGGATTATAACATTATAAAACACTAAAAAAATAATAAGTGACAATAAACTTTATTTCTGAGAATCCTGAACTTAAAAACAAAGTCAACAGGACCAGAACGAAAAAGTCATTGAATTAAAAAAAAAAAAAAAATTTTAAATTAAAGAAAATAATTTTGTGCAAATAAATTTTGGTGTAGTGAAAGCAAAATTTTCAAGCCAACACCACCAAGATAAAGTGAAATACAGTGCAGTGGACATTTATTTTTTAAAGTGGAAAAGAAACAAAGTGAAAACCACTTGTGTGAAAGCCTAATATAATAAAAAAAGATATATATACGCTAACACTACCAAAGTGCAGTAAAACACTTAGTAATAGACACTGAGAATAAAAAAAAGTGAACCACCACTAAACAAAAGCACAAAAAATTTTTTTCGAAAAGACAGAAAGCATTTGACAAGAGTCGTAACATGGAGGAACAGGCTCAAAGCTGTATAAATATGGCCGAAGAAATCGCCAGAAAAGACCAGCAATTGGAACGCTTAAGAACTGCGTATCTCGAGCTTCAACAACAGATACAGGAGCAAAACCAACAACAAATACAGCAACAAAATAATCAACGATATTCCGGCGAAACTAGCACAAGGGACAGCATATTTAAAACAGTAAACCATTTACCCACTTTCACTGGCACCGGAGAAATTACCATCAACAGCTTTTTTAGCAGCACTGAATATATTCTATCCACGATCACGGACGAAAATCTAAAGAAAGAAGTGACACGAATGATCTTCTATAAAGTAATCCAGGGGCAAGCCAAGGATATA
Organism: Sarcophaga caerulescens; assembly: GCA_927399465.1. Lineage (NCBI taxonomy): Eukaryota > Metazoa > Arthropoda > Insecta > Diptera > Sarcophagidae > Sarcophaga > Sarcophaga caerulescens. The sequence goes on from OV656866.1 coordinate 41,029,028, forward strand.
TTAATTAATATTCCGGCACCGGATAATTGGAAATTAATAAAGGAGACC